>QLOC01000002.1:1409159-2818319 GCA_003413675.1 Phytopythium vexans | reverse complement strand
AAACCCTAAACCCTAAACCCTAAACCTAAACCAAACCCAAACCCTAAAACCCTAAAAAACCCTAACCTAAACCCTAAACCCTAAACCCTAAACCCTAACCCTAAACCCTAAACCCTAAACCCTAAACCCTAAACCCTAAAAAAACCCTAACCCTAAACCCTAAACCCTAAAAAAAAAAAAAAAAAAAAAAACCCTAAACCCTAAACCCTAAACCCTAAACCCTAAACCCTAAACCCTAAACCCTATAGGATCACCTCACTAAACCCTTATAGGATCACCTCACTAAACCCTAGACGCAATCTTCTGAATGTATGTGTAGTACCGTATCTCCCCATATAGTGGACGGTCCTGTGTACCAGTCTGAATGTATGTGTAGTACCGTATCTCCCCATATAGTGGACGGTCCTGTGTACCAGTCGTCTGGTACCAGTAGTACCGTATCTCTTTGAATAGTGGACGGTCCTGTGTACCAGCTGTCTGGTACTTGTAGTACAGTATCTCTCCGCATAGTGGACGGCCCGGTGTATCAGTCATTTGTTACCAGTAGTACCGTATATCACATATTTGTGTGTATGGTCTTCTCTTGAATACTGTACAGTAGTTTTGTCTTGGATAAAGTATTGAAATTAGTATTGAAATTAGATCGTCCTCTACCGCATCGGGGAGAGAAGGTACACCAAATCTGTTTAGCTCTACCCCACTATATCGACCACGCTCTATCCGAATATGGACATAAAAAGGTCGATCAACCAGACAGGGGCTGAGATACGCGTTCATGGTCATTTTTGAAAATGTTCTGTCCCTTTTTTGAAAAAAATTTTTTCGCCAGAAGTGGTTACAGGGTCCATTGTACCCCTCTGCAAATTTTTAGCTCATTCTGTTGGCTAGTTTTTTATAGGATCACCTCACTAAACCCTAAAACGAGTGAGTTTCACATTTAGCTCAGTTTTGCTATGCTATACAAACGCTAATACAACCGATATTTCGTCCAATGAGAGGCCAAAGTTGATAGAGGCTAGTATTGAGGTCAAAATATTTTGGGCATTTTTCCATACAAAAGTCAAGTCGAAGTTGGTCCTCATCCCCGGATATCTACGTTTTGGTCCTCATGGCACACTTCGATACAAACTCCAAGTCAAAACTGGTCCTCATTGGCAACGGGCCATTTTGGTACACGGTTGACTTGATTAAAGTATGATGAGGACCGGAATTTAGGACCCCTAAACCCTAGAAAATGTTATCCACAATGAACTCCGCATGTGGTGTGTTCCACACAACCACCTCATGTGATGGGGTGACTAGGCCCATTACATGTGTAGTATCGTATCTCTCCGTATAGTGGACGGTCCTGTGTATCCGTCATCTGGCTCCAATAATAATCGTTTCTCGTATATCTATATATACTGTCTTCCCTTGATTATATGCATGTTAGTTTTGGCTTGGATAAAGTATTGATTATAAATTGTCCTCTATTGCAGTGCGCAGAAAAGATACAAGAAATCTAATGTGACCTACCCCCACTAAGTCGATCACGCGCTATCCGAATATGTACATAAAAAGGTCGATTATCAGGTGGAGGATGCTGTACGCGTTTTCAATTATTTCGAAAGGTTCTGCCCTTTTTATGAAAAATTAACTTCGCCATGGTGTCTGATATGGTTAATTACACCTCCCTGCAAATTTTGAGCAAAATCTGCTAGCTAGTTTTTTCAGGATACACTCCACTAAGCCGCCGATGTCCCCATTAGGTAACTCGAAGTCAATCTCTGTCCGCGTGACTCGGCTGATGTGGGCGGGCCGTAAGAAGAGTCAAAAGAGGATTTACTGCGAGTGGGAGGTCGTTCATCAGTCGCGACGGGCAGCAATTGGCAAAACCGAGGAGGCGGCAGATTCGGGAGTAGATATCGCATGGTCGTCTCCACCCGTGCAATTGGCTGGCGTGTCATCGATCGCAATGTTGTGGGAGAGCACGATGAAGGTCCTTGTGAAGCAGTCGCATCAAAGCGCGAAAAGTTTGAGGTGTGTATGATATGGTGAGAAAGTTATTTGATTGGGTCCGTGTTCGCTAAGCATTATGTATGGTGATTTTGTTGGTACAGCGACAAGGAGATCGGTCATGGCGAGGTGCAACTCAAGGATCATGTTGGCACGGACTGCAGTTATTCGAGTCCAATCGAGATTGAGATTGCAATGACAGGAAAGAATATTCCTCCACATTCCTCTGTGATTTGTGAGATCTCTATCGGCGCGATGGAGTCAACCGAGACGCTATTGAATCGAGGCGCCGACGTGGCTGCAGTGGACAAAGTACGTGTTGTCGAGGATGAAATGTGGATTCTGTGCTGATGGAATTGGCATGTGAGTGTGTGTTGTAAAGGAGGGCTGTGTCTAACTTGATCTGTGTCTATGTTAATGTTCATATCTTCTCGAATGCAATAATCCAGGATGGCAACACCGCGATCAATATTGATACTGAGCTAATGTTGGCTGCTGAGAATGGTAGACTGGATGAAGTACGCTCTCTAGTTGAGTGTGGCGCGAATGTCAACGCGAGGAGCAAGAATGGAAATACTGTTCTGATGCGGGCTGCAGGGAAGGGTCACTTAGAGGTGGTGCGCTACCTTGTTGAACAAAACGCAGATGTTCGTGCCGTCAATCACATCGGAGACTCGGCTCTTATCCGTCTCGTAATGTTGGCTGATGATGAGGAACGTGCTCTCCCAATCGCGAAATTGCTGCCCAAGCATGGTTGCCCTGCTCTTCACAGCAACAAGGACGGCCTCTCTATGATATCTATTGCAATTAAACGGGGCTTTGACGACGTCAAAAATATGATTGAAGAATATGCGGAGAAGCAGAGAGTGCCATCTCATATTTCGTATTCGCTGCAAGACGACTTGCTGGTTTTACCCGACGATCTGGAGAAAGGGAAAATGATTAGCAGTGATGGTGCCTTTGGGGTTGTGTATCGGGGCACATGGAAGCGCATGGACGTTGTCATCAAGGAAATACGAGGAATTACGTCTCCAGCAGAGATGCGGACGTTTCTGCGTGAAGCGAGAGTGTGGCATGGAGCTCGACACAAGAATATCGTCTCATTCTACGGCGCGAATGATCGCGAGCCGCCATTCTTCTTGGTCTCTGAGTATGCTTCGAACGGAAATTTGATGGACTACCTCAAGAAGGAAAAAGAGAATGGAAAATCTGTGGTGTGGAGAAAGATTTTGGATATCGCGGTGGGGTTGGAAGTCCTGCATTCGAAAGGCATCATTCATGGTGACCTGAAGGGGAACAACGTCGTCGTTTCTGAGGATGGGACGGCGATGCTCACTGATTTCGGGTTGAGTTTTTTTGAGGATGGCTCACTGTCGATGCCTGCGAACCTGAATCCTCGTTGGCGAGCTCCTGAGTATGTGAATGGAACTGCCACTCAACCATCTGCAGAGTCGGATGTGTATTCGTTGGGAATGCTCATCGTGGAGATCGTGACTGGTGAACATCCTTGGGTCGGATTGAAGAATGACGCAGCAATTAGATATCATCAGAAAAGAATGATTCCGATGCGCCAACCAAAGTCAATGACAGATCGCGAATGGGCGATTGTGAAAAGAATGATCTGTTACACTCGGAGCGAGCGAATCAGCCTGAAAGAGGCGATCGCTACAATTGAACAATTCGCGGAAGCAGAAGCCAACACCGAAAGTGAGCATTGTCTTTTTCAGGTGGACTCAATTAAGCCTGACGTAGAATAAGCTGCAAACTGACTTGCGCACAACATCGTTGTCTTAGCGTTGGAGGAGGCTCTTGGGGAGTTAAGCGCCATTAATGAAAAACTATTATCCAAGATTCTTTGAGCATGGCCGCGTAGTTTACATTGGTGATATGGCACTGGTGGCCAAATCAACGAACACGGAGGATTGCAATCAGCGCTGTTAACCACATCACTGTAACACAATTCACTAAACATAGTTTACATCCCAAACTTACTATAGTTCAGGCGTAGTGGTACTACGTTCCTGTTGTAGAACAACGACGGCACGATTTGGACCGATCCCTTCACGATGTCTATTAAGGTAACTTGATGATCGAGTGCATCAGCGAAGGTACTGTGCTCGCCGAGTTTGTAGTGGTAACGTGCTAGATGGCGGATTAACGCAGTGGTCATATCCATATACTCATCCCCTGTTCGAACCAAATTCTAGCTCACCTCTTCTGGTGCCGAACGTAGCGCAGTCCCGGCAACGCCAGCACTCTAAATACGACAATGAACGCCACCGTGAAGCCAAAATCAAATGCGATGTCGTCGTACCGCATCCGAAACGTCTGTTCGGCGTACTCCTTGACCGTGATGTTGCCGACAGACACGGGTGCATCTCGCATGGGTTGGCATCCCAACTCTGGACCGACATTGGAGAATGCGCCAAGGGCTTGGTCGAATTCGGGCTCAGTTGAGCAGTCCGCAAACACAAGCGCTCCTGCTACCGACAAGGCGAACTGGATTGGGTTGATGTGATACAGCCACTTGTATCCGTCTGGCAGCATCGCGTACGGAGGGGTGTAGCCCGTGAAGATGTACAGGATGTTGTCGAACAGGAGTCCCGCAGCGACAGCGACCTCTTGACTGGGCATCACGTATGCGAACAGTTGGCCGACATACGCCTGCTGCAGCCCAAACAGCCACAGGTTCAGCCAGAACAGAGCGGCAGTGTCCCAACCGGAGAAGCCCACTAATGGGTAGAAGATCGCAGTAAATAACAGCGAAGCCACCATTGTGAGCGGGATCTCGGCTGCTGTCGAGCCCACAAAGTACCACACAGCGCTATATGTCTCAGACGATCGCTCGCGGTAGTAAGATGCGCGTTCGTTTGATGCCAACGGAATGACACCGTTCAAGGTGACAAAACCATCAAAGACGACCACCATGTACAGCATTCCCATTCCCGAGACGACGCCTTGATAGGTTGTGAAGTCGGCTCCGAGGAGAATGATGCCAAACAATAGTGCTTGCACGATCAAGAGCGCGACACATGTGAGCGAGAATGATGGCGTGCGCCAGTACATCTTGAGGAATCGGGCAACCACAAATCGGCACTGTACGAGAGAACTGGCTGCGTGTCTCCGATCAAACGAAACCTTGACCGAACCCGTCGCCGGCCGCATCACTCCTTCCATGTCCAATTCCTGAAGCAATCGTGCACTCTCACGACTTGCTACAAAATGATTCGCAAAATCCAGTTCTGCTTTGTCCTTGGTATTTGTCTGAACGCCAGCACCGATGCACCCAAGCATCATCGGGGCAAGTTTTGCATCATCGTGCAAAAGAGGAGTGCCAGAAACAGAGGCGAAATAGGAGATCAAATGGGTACAGTCTCGACCTATCTCACCAAAAAATTAACATTTCTCTTCCGAACTTGAGCAGTAACAGACTCGTACATGTGAATGACCTCGGCCGAAGGCAGGTGGATCGTGCAGACAATTGTTCGGCCTGAGTCGGCCACTCTCCGCAGACCGTCCGCTACGATCTTTGCCGCTCGAGCATCCAGGCCGCTCGTCAACTCATCCAGGAACAGCAATATGGTAGCGCGGCCAGCATCACCGCAATCGAGAGTCGTTTTAGTTGCTCCACCGAACTACTGTTAACATTTTTGTCGCTGATGCTTCGCAGACCAAGCATATTCAAACAATCTTAGAAGAATACTGTTACCATCTCCCAAACATCGACCGTTTCAGGTCACTAACCGATCCGGAAATTATAATTTTCAGCCTAACAAAATCGCCCTGTTTGGTTGAAGAATAGATAGATTGAGGACAAAGGGTGTTTGACTTGAAAATTGTATTAAAATCGAGAGGGCAATTTGTCAGAGGAGTCGGGCACCTGGCTTATGTTGACAATTGCATCGTGTCCTCCCGTGTTTGGGGATTCTTGACCCTAATTTTCCGGCCGCCTCACATGAGCGATTTCTAACACTCTTGTCTCTTACCTCCAATTCCGCGTCGCATGTCACATGAATGCATACCACATCCAAGTGGCCACCTAGGGCTGCTCACACGAGCGGAGTGCTACAATCAGTGTCGCGAACTCTCACAGTTGCTCCGTGGTCCACGAGAAATAGCTCCATGTCCAAAAGACCATCCACAGCAGCCATATTGAGTGAAGTTTGAAGAGCTCGTTAAAGCCGTTGCTTTGTCCACAATTAGAGGCTGCAATTGGATATCAGGTCGTGTAAGCGTGAGCAAAGCGATGCTAGATGCTCGTCCGTGACGATTGAAAATCTTGCTGTTGCTCATAATGCCGCGGTCACCTCTGTTGACGAAGCCGTTCTTTTGCCCGCTCCAATCGCCTCATTCACGTCGCAGTCACCATTGGTGAATGCTAGTGTTGGACTTTTGCTCACCCCCATGAACGCACTGCACGCTGATGTCCAGTCGTGAAGCGAGCTTGGCTCATTCCGCACAGCATGAGCCGCCATGAACTTGTCCAAACGACGATGCAGCGCATATCCACCCAACGCCAGCTCTGTAAACTTGATTAAAGAGATGACATCGGTGACAGCAAGCGCTGTTCGTGTTCGCTGTTTTGAATGTTCGACAAGGGCATTCAAGTCGCTGATTGTAATATTTGAGACGACGGTGCCATCGCCGCCAGGGAATGCTTGAGTCGCCACCTGCTCGAGGCGATCCCACAGGAGCTGATATATGTTCAAGAGAACACTGCCTTCCCAATCCTGTTTTGCGCCACAATTTCCAATCCAGCTTTTCATCTCGGCGAGTTCATCTGCCACAGATAACAGCGACCGTCGCACCTCGCCATTATCACCGAACATTTCGTTCGTTTCAGTACTGAGATCCCCGTGTCGGCCCGCAAGCTTCTCAAGCTCGTCCACCACCGTTATGATCAGCATACGATCGGTCGGCGCACACTTGCACATGCGCTCAATCAGCGTCCACGCCTCGTCTGAGCAGTTTTTGGGTCGTTGAGGCAGGCGATGGCTTTTGGTCACATGATGTTTTACCGCCGCATTCGGGAGGGCTCCCCATGGCGTATACATGTTGTCGCCATTCACTACCCGTAGCGCTTCAATGATGCACATCCCCAATGAATAGATGTCAGATGCAAATGTCGGCTTCTGCTTCAGTATACACTCCGGAGCCACCCAGTGCCACGCACCACTCAGCACCACCTCTTTGGATTCATCACCGAACACACCACTGAGTCCGAAATCAGTCACCTTCGCCTTCCTGTCACTCCCAATCATGATGTTGTTGCATTTCAGGTCACCGTGGACAATCCCACGCGCATGCAAATACTGAACTCCCAACGCAGCCTCACGAAGTTTCGACCACAACTCGTCTGGATGACGGCGCAAATATTCGACCAACGTCCCATTTGGCGCCAGCTCACACACGAAGAATGGTCTTCCGACATGGCAAGCACCAAATAGTCGCACGACGTGTGGGTGGCTCAGTCCGAACCAAATGTCCACCTCGCGTTCGAACATCTGTCGCATCTCGCGCTTCTTGTTCTCGTTTGCTGAATCCTTGTCGGCTACCTCAAGTTTCTTGACGACGACCTCCGAGTCGAGCCACTTTGCCTTGATGACACTTCCGAACCCACCTTCTCCGAGCGTCGCCATCTCATTCATTTCTAGTTCGAACCACGGAATGAACCACTCTGGCGTAGTTGCAAGTTGCACAGCGTCGATGGACTTTGACACAATGCCGTCGTACGTCTTCTGCAGTACTGCAAGCTGCTTTTCTGTATATTTTTCATCGATGTTGCGCAGCTCGGCGCGCAAAACGGCAACAAGCGCCGAGAGATCCTCCTCTGAGTCGACCGAACTCAGCATCACACATGCTTCCGACGCTTCAGACACAAACACCTCGACTTGTTCTCTGCATAGTCGTTTCCACTCCGTCTCCCGTGCCTCGGCATCTTGATCCTGGGGGCGAACAAGCTGGAGCAATTGGGTAATTCGTCGATGTAAACCCTGGAAGCTGTGATCCCTGGCTCGCGTTGCCGAAAGTTGACGGATCTGACTTTGCTGCGACATTGTGTCAAGGGCAAACTGATGCTCAGCCAGGATGTTATGGAAACGCTCCAGTGTTGACCACGGTTGGCTCTCTGCTTTCAATGTATCGTAAATCAGTGCCAGTTCGTTACAGTTGAGTTGATAAAGGTAATTCTCACTCTGCGCGGTTAGGGTTTGCACTTGGCTCCACAATGAGTTCATCTTGCCGTTCTCAAATTCATCGAAGCCGACGAGAAAATCTGGGTCAGTTTCCTGAGTAACACTTGCCATTTCCATATCTGCTAATCGTTCGATCTTATTCACGACTGCTGACGATTGGAGGCGCTCGCGCGGATCCTTGTCACACATGGCTGACACCAACTTGAGTTGTTCGTCCGTTAAATGAGCCAACTGATCATTCAAGTATCTCATGCCGTCATCTTTATTTTTCACAGCGAGTTTTATAGTCGACTCGTGCCATAAATCATAAGGGACTTTTCCTGACACAGTTTCAATGATGCACATGCCCAACGAGTACACATCCGATGCGAAAGAAACTTCGTTCCCTTCCAAACACTCAGGTGATGTCCAACGAACCCAGGCGCCGGATTTAATTGTGGTGTCCGTTGTCGACGATGCATTCATTCCGAAACTAGACAGTTTGGCCAACCCATCGCTCCCAATCAATATGTTGCTTCCACGAAGATGACCATGAACAATCTTGCGCTCGTGAAGGTACTCCAAGCCCAGCGCCGCCTCGTACAAGTATTTCCAAGGAGTTCGAAGTTCAACATCACACGACTTGAGAAACTCGGGAAGCGATCCATTACTTGCATACTCGCAAACAAAAAGGTGATGGCAGGTGTCGCAGACACCGTACAACTTGAGGATATTGGGATGCCGCAACTTGTGCCACAAACGCACTTCGTCAACAAATGTAGCGCTGGTGGTGTCATCAACAAACAGCTTGACTACCACATCGGCGTCCAACCACTTGCCACGATAGTCTCCACCAATATTCCCATCATCAATGAATGGTTTAACTTCAACCTCGAATGGTGGAATGACCCAACTGGACGGTATATTGGAAATTCGCATCACGTTTTCATCAAGGTGCTGGGTTTGAGTCCTTCGATCTTGGTATCGAACGAGCGGAAGTAGAAATTGGACAACTTCTTGGCGGCCAAACTTGAATGCACATGAAAGAGCAGTACCATCAGCTGCTGACATCAATTGGGTGTTTGCTCCGTGTTCCACGAGGAGCTGCACTATGTCCAAATTACCGGCACGGGCGGCCCACATGAGCAATGTACAACCTTCACTGTCACGAGCATCCACGGCCGCTTCATGTTCCACGAGAAATCGTACCACGTCCAAATGACCCCCACGAGCAGCCCACATGAGCGATGTCCAACCGTCATGGTTGCATGAATCGACAGCCGCTCCGCATTCCACGAGGAATCGTACCACCTCCAAATGACCTGCACGGGTAGCCTTCATAAGCGGTGTCTCTCCAGAACCGTCCCAATCATCCACAGCCGCTCCACATTCCACGAGGAATCGTACCACGTCCAAATGACCTTTATCAGCGGCCCACATGAGTGGTGTCCAACTGCTGTCGTTGCATGAATCGACAGCCGCTCCACATTCCACGAGGAATCGCACCACGTTTAAATGACCCTTATCAGCGGCCCACATGAGTGGTGTCCAACCACTGTTGTTGCAAGTATCGACGGCCGCTCCACATTCCACGAGAAATCGCACCACGTCCAAATGACCCCCACGAGCAGCCCACATGAGCGATGTCCAACCGTCATGGTTGCATGAATCGACAGCCGCTCCGCATTCCACGAGGAATCGTACCACGTCCAAATGACCTTTATCAGCAGCCCACATGAGCGATGTCCAACCGTCATGGTTGCAAGTATCGACAGCCGCTCCGCATTCCACGAGGAATCGTACCACGTCCAAATGACCTTTATCAGCGGCCCACATGAGTGGTGTCCAACTGCTGTCGTTGCATGAATCGATAGTCGCTCCATGTTCCACGAGATATCGTACCACGTCCAAATGACCTTTATCAGCGGCCCACATGAGCAGCGTCCAACCACTGTTGTTGCAAGTATCGACAGCCGCTCCGCATTCCACGAGAAATCGCACCACGCCCAAATGACCTTTATCAGCGGCCCACATGAGCGATGTCCAGCCGTCATGGTTGCATGTATCGAATGAAGCTCCGCATTCCACGAGGAGCTGCACTATGTCCAAATTACCGGCACGGGCGGCCCACATGAGCAATGTACAACCTTCACTGTCACGAGCATCCACGGCCGCTTCATGTTCCACGAGAAATCGTACCACGTCCAAATGACCCCCACGAGCAGCCCACATGAGCGATGTCCAACCGTCATGGTTGCATGAATCGACAGCCGCTCCGCATTCCACGAGGAATCGTACCACCTCCAAATGACCTGCACGGGTAGCCTTCATAAGCGGTGTCTCTCCAGAACCGTCCCAATCACCCACAGCCGCTCCACATTCCACGAGGAATCGTACCACGTCCAAATGACCTTTATCAGCGGCCCACATGAGTGGTGTCCAACTGCTGTCGTTGCATGAATCGATAGTCGCTCCGCACATTAAAAGATATTGCTCCATGTCCAAGCAGTCATTTTCGCCAGTAGTCACGAGAGGGGTCTGACCAAGGTTTTCTGAGACATCAACCTTCGCGTCTGCGCTCACTTGCTGCTCACCACGCAGGCTATCGTCCTTGCCAACTGCTTCCAGTCGCTCCATCTTCTCGTTGCTATCCGATTGACCGCCTTGATCCGCGTAAATTTGACTATGAAGGCAAGAATCCTGTTCGACAGTTCTGGCTGATGCACCAGGTTGTTCCAATTATCCACTAGTCTCTGTCCAAACAACGGATTGGCTCATTGAGGTGCAAGTTGCACTATAGATATCAGACGAATGGATATCATGATATGGGAGATCTCCCGTAAAAAAGGGAGAAAATCCACTTTTTTTGTAGGTGGTCTGAGTGACAAAAGATCCGAAACTGAATGACTAGCGGAGATATTCACATGGTAGATGAAACGGCGTGCCAACATTGCTGCGCGATGTTTTGTTTGCATGCAGATGAAGGAATGGTCGCCAAACGCTGCATGGCATGAATGTATTCCATTCAGGCATGACATGCCTTTTGGTCATCAAGGCAAGCCACCAAAGGTACTACGTCTCGTGTAACCAATGCCTCGTCTGCGGTTTAACCTTCAGAGTGCATATCCTCAAATTAGCCAAAGAGGGAATGTCATGGTAATATTGTAACCATTATTACCCTAAACCTATGCCTTTGTACGTTTTTGATATGACGGAGGTTTGCACTTCGGGAGCAAAAAACCAATTTTGCAATGTACATGAGCTTTTTCAGCGACGATTTTCTCGTCTCCGCGGCTCCTTTACAAAGAATGGTGCCTGCACATGTACTTGCAAGACACCAAGGAGCACAATAGTGTGCATCACTACTATTGTAAACATTATCCGGATCATTTGTCTCGGCGAACACCTACAAAATCGCCTCCGATTGAGTCGCGAATCCAGTCTTAAATTATTGCACTTCATTGAAGTCACGGGGGGTCGTTGTCTGCCGGAGACCGAGAGAAACAAACACAGAAGCTCAGCTTGCTCCTGCATATAAGGACCTTTCGTCTTAGTAGAGGCGGCAATACATCGCACAAATGAACCTGTACGATGCAGATGAGGTTAAGGCTTTGTTCACAACTCCATCATTATAGCATGTAGGTTGATTGCAGTTAGGATCTACATTATCCACAATACATTATGTTGACACGTTTTTGATGTTAACATGTTACAGTATGTTAAGGCACTATGGTACGTGAACGTATTCCTCTATGATTGGGTAAAAAGAAGTGACGTAATATTCTCGGGGTAATTTGCAAATAGTTCAAAATAACGGGTGTAAATTGTATTTTCCCCTATATTTTTTGCGCACCCATATTTGTTCTCAAGTTTGACCATGAGACATCTTCTTTGAAACTGACACATTCGCCTTCCCCCTGACGACTACAAGTTCGAAAAGTATCCATGCGCGTTCAAGTTGCGTTGTTTATCCTAGTACGTCGATCGGAACGCACGTTGTCCATTCCTTTGCAGGACTGTTATCCTTCCAGATATACCGTAGACCGCAGCGTCGTAATTGGACAGCAACGCATGGAGCGACAATGGCTCGTCTAGTTCGAACGTGTTGAATTAGTCCGATGAGACACTGATCAGAACGGGCAAACGCGCCAAGTGGTATGGCTGGTTTCAGCAGCACACTCATCCGATGCTTTACAAGGGACATCGAGCGGAGATATCATTCGGCTTTCATCTCCTGCAGGCTGCCATTGTCGAACCTGCTCCGGCGCACACAAACCTCGGCTGTTTGTCACCTTCGGCAATGATCGGGATGAATCACTGGGGTGCGCTCGTCTTGGCAACCACTCTCGTCGTCGGCGAAGCTGAGTCCTGTGACTTGGCGGCGCTAACTTCTCTGGCGGCCACAAGAGTGTACTCGCAATGCCAGCTCGACGCCGACGGCTTCAATTTCACGGAGAAAGCTACACCTGACGACGCCACTGTCTCTGCGATCTGCTCCAGTCCGGCGTGCGAACAACTGGCTGCTAACCTTTCGTCTCTCGACTTGAACGACTGCGGGATCCCAGTTCTCAGTTCTTACGACAACACTTGTGGGTCTTCGCATTCCGGCACGAACACGGGGCTCATCGTTGGTCTCGTAGTCGGCGGAATCATACTGCTCATGATGATCATAGCGGGCATCGTGGTTCGGAAGAAGCAATTAGGGCCATGCAAATCCACCGCTGACCAAATGGAGCTCGGGATATTCGACGAAATTGGTGATAAGGGGGATGGCATCCAGACAAGCTATCGAACTCTTCAAGAGTTACATTCTCTGCAACGCGACAGTGCTACGAACATTCCAGCCGGTCAATCCAGCGATTACGGGATTGCGCCAACAGGCGACACTGCATCGACCTCAATTATCCTCCAAACCTTGGGTTCATATGGTGCCAGCACTTCTAGCTCCAGTTTAACCGACCTGTCAGACGAGATCATTGTTCGCGCGCGAATCGACTTTGACAAGATCAAGTTGGGCAAATGTATCATCAGTGGCGGATTCGCTCAAGTATACTGCGCACGCTACGATTCCCAAGACGTCGCCGTCACGATGCTGCTTCCAGCCATGCGCAAAAATTCATCCCACTTGTCCTCCTTTTTGAGCGAGATCAAGATTGCCGCGAGAGTACACCACCCCAACATTGTCCGTTTCGTTGGTGTTGCATGGCAGTCCATCAGTGAACTGTATTCTGTTGCTGAGTTCGTGGATGGAGGCAATCTCCGGACTATGCTATCCAGTCAAGAGTACCAATCCCATAGCCACCCGCAGGGTTTGAGCCCGATGAAGTTGAAAATCGCTACTCAAGTTGTCGATGCTTTGGCGCACCTTCACTCTTTGGATCCTAGCGTGATTCATCGCGGTCTCAAGTCGAGGAATATCCTGCTGACAAGTTCACTGGACGTCAAGCTCACGGACTTCGGCGCGTCCAAGTCGAGATTCGACCACACAACAACGACCGGGCTTGGAACACCGCTTTGGATGGCTCCGGAAGTAATCCTCGGCAACAAGTACGACGAGATGGCGGATATTTACTCGTTCGGCATCGTGTTGTTCGAGTTGGACACACACGAGGTGCCGTACGCGAAGGTCCAGCAACAAAGTGGTGGTTTGGCGATATCTGCAAGAGCCGTGTTACAACTTGTGACGATGAAGCGACATCGACTCGAATTCTCGTCGAAGTTGGCCCCAGAATTACGCACATTGGCTGAGCGGTGCTTGTATGATGAGCCAAATCAGCGTCCATCGGCGGCTGAGTTAGCTCAAGCTCTTCGAGCAGCGAATTCATTAATCTACGAATGATTAAGGAGATCCCCGCTTCATGGCAAGTGGAAGGAATTGACTACTTGGGATGTGCTTGTGGCAATCATTCTTGGTAAATTTGGTCTAGATCGAACTAATCTGAAATTCAACGTTGCTGGACGTTGCTGGAAAAACTGTAACGTGAAAAATTCAAATGCCTAACGATGAATAAACCATGGAGTCAAGGGTGATGCTGGAATTCTCTTAACATCACCTTTCACGGAATTCTCACTCCTTGCATCTGGGTGCACCCCAATCACGCATTGTACCGATTAGACCCTTCAGTTGCTCGGGAGACATTTGCATCCATCTCAAGTGGTTTTTTTCTGAACCTGCAACTTGCAACTGGCGTTTATGTACGGTTACTTCTCAATGATGCAATTCAATTTTCGCGCCTCGAAGGTCGACCCAAATTTGTAATCGGTGCACACTGGAAGAAACGTCTGCGTCGAGTCGTGAGATGAAGAGCAGATCACTGGCAGTTCTCGAGCTCGCGTGCATAGCTTCCAGTCTTGGCCAGCTGTCGCATCAGGAACATCATTTGACCTGTGCGCTAGATCGTCGTTAACAGCGGTATTCGATACGGATGACCTCGGCGTTCTGGAGACTCGTGCAGGTTTTCTTATCTTCGCGCCGAAGTTGCTGTCATTCTCGATCGGGCCTCAGCTCGCCAACTGAGATACAGTTTTGAATTCGGGTCGTTCCTCACTGCCGAGGAATCGCCCTGCTCGCGCTCGCGAAACCAGGTCCGCGTCGCAATGAGTGCCTTGCCGGGAAGGTTCTGGCCGAAGGACTCGTGCTGCATGTCATTACCCACATCGCCCGAGTACCAGAAGGCTTCGTTCTTTCGGATGAGTTCGGCGTCGCGCTTGACGCTGAGCTCAATGCCCCAGATGACATCCCACGGCACGGCCTCGTATAGCCGCTTGCTGCCCGTCGCCAGCAGCTTGGCTTGCAGCTCTTCGTTCTGTGGGAACTTGTGAGAACTTGAGTTTGAACGCGGCCGCCATGGCTGCGAAACGCTTCTCGCTCCACACGGCGTCGTCGTAGTGGCGCACCTGACGCCCGAGCTTCTTGACGACAGATGCAACCTTGGAGCGCAGCAGCTGCATTGCGAGCATGGCGTCCTTTGGATCAAATAGCTCCTGCTCCTGCTTCATACAGTACTGCTCGCTCGAGCTGAACCGCTGGCCGCGCTCGTCCGTGAACGAGCAGAGCCAAAAGTTGCTCAGAAAGCCGTAGGTCGCATCGTGGTGCTTGGTGCTGGTAAATGGTAAAGTAGTTGGCTTGCGCCGTCTCGACAAACAAAACTGTGAGAAGCACGTGGCAGATCTGAAAATGCTAGGCAAACGTGGGGATTTCTAAACATTTAATCGAATCTATATAGACGTAAATGGCTCAGTTTTAGCCACATCAACAAGCCATTCTAGACTGGTTCATCCAGAGTCTGAATCACAAGCTGCTCATACTTCACAAATTCGGTTCTGGTAAGACTCACACTGCGATCGCCTGCGCCGAATGCTTGGAGTTCTCCAGGGATGTAGTTGTTGTCGCTCCTATGTCGCTTCACGATAACTTAAAAAAGGAACTCCAGCAAAATGGAGTCAAGAACGACAGTCGATACCGGTTCGTGTCTTACAATGCGTCGTACATGATTGATAAGCTGGAAACGACCATCGACCATTTCACCGGCGGGAGCGAAAAGGAACTACGACTTGACGGCATGCAAACCATAGTTTACGAGGCACATACCCTGTTCGCCGGGATGTCCAACGGAACGAAGAATACGACCACTCTGTACGACAGGCTCATGTGAGCCAAGGACCGCCACATTCTTCTCATGACTACCTCTGACATTGTGAACACCATCTTCGAGGCGAACCAGCTCTTAACATCTGCAAGGGGTATATCCGAGCTGACGATGGGAAGCACACTACAATACTCCACAAAAGCGCGGAAGACTTCGCCAAGTACACCATCGATGAGAAAGCTATCAAGCTGAAGTTTTTGAACAAACTAAAGGGCTCGGATCACGGAACTTTTGTCATGCAAGGACGAGTACATCAAGCTCAAGGCTACTTCTCCATATTCTTGCGTAGCAACAGCGTTTCCAACTCATTGATATTGTTGACGTCTTTGGCACTCTCTTTGGGCTGCTCATCCATTAACTCGGTCACCTCCTCAGCGTGGGTGTCCTTAAACTCGGCGTGCGCATTCTTCAACTGAATCACCTCATTGAGGTGAGCGTCTCTCATTTGGGCCACCTCTTTGGTGTGAGTGTCCTTCAAATCAAGCATCGTCATCAAGTATTCTGTCGTCTCCTTGTCATGCGCGTCCTTGAGTTCAACCTCCCTCTTCATGAGTTTGATTTCAGTAATCAACTCAAGCTCATTCAGCTACTTGTCGAAGCTGAGGCAGGGCAACTCATCGGATGTGCGATTGTAGATGTTCTTGAGATCGTAATCTCGAATGAGATCGTGAATTTCGAGATACCGATACTACCTGAAGTGCAGATTCATCGTATATACGTCCACGAGCTTGATCAGCCGACGTTCGGCAGTTTCCAAATTGCCTCTCAATATCAGAAGACTCCACTTGAAGCTGATGTTGGGCGTAGAGCGTCCGTACACTATTTCAGACACTAGTACCGCTCATGGAATTTATTGGTGAAGCTGAACTCCTCAATGCAGTATGGACCATAGCTCTATGACGGGTACTCAATCATGTCGAGACCCATAATCACACACAGATCCGAGACGTTGCCAAAATCGATGTAATAGAGACCGCACAACTTCAGATTAAGAAAGGACTCCAATAAAATACTTGCTACTTTGCATTGCACTTCATCTGACCCGAGTTGGTACGCGTGCAAAATCCGCAAACTCCAGTCGACCATCTTTGAGCGATTCTCGTTCACACTTAAGATAACGAAGATCACACGAATTATGCCGCAACGATGACCTCAACGCTCAGTCGCATGCAGGGTATACAATAATCAACACCACGAGCATAGGCATGCCGCAATCGAACTTCGCAGACGTCAACTCACTCTCACTGTTCACATCTTTGCTTCAGCATCCAGGCGCAACGCTCCGAACCGCGGGAGAATTGGAAATTCCAACATCAGGGCGTTCGCTGATAATCACACGATGCTTCTCGACGTTGGCGACGACTTTGTGGATGCGCTGCTCCAGCTCGTCAAATCCAAAAATGTCAAATACAAATACCGTGTTGTGTGCGCACTGCTTGGATTGTGCGTGAACGACCTGGCGAGTCACGAATGATTCGATATGGCGGCCTCCCGGCGTTACTCGCGCATATCAAGTCGAACAATATGGACATCCTGTAAGAAATACCTGTCTTTCTGCGCAGCCTGGCGCTGAGAGTCTACATCAGCGCTCACCCCTAAATGTTCATCGCAACATTTGAGACTCTGTCGTCCTCGCTGGTCTTGTACAGTCTGTTTCGCTATCAAGAACACCTTCAAAATATTGAATTTCGCGATGCATTTGGTTTGACACAGTCTAGAATTGTCCTATATCCTGCATTTGGTTGTTGCTTTCATATCTCTTACACCGACTGCGAAGGAGCAACCCTTGAAGCGCAGATGCGTGATGATGGCGATGAGGTAGCCGCTAGACTTGGTAACGTGGAAATTGTTGGATTCTTTTTGTGTCTTGGCATATGAGAACATACTGAACGGCTTTAGAGGACGAATGGATCTTCGCGCCAAAAGTTTGAAACCTTTATAGTGAAAGTGTGCGAGTGGGAGAAGGCTCGCTACTGCCAGTTAAAGTCTCAATTCAGTACCCATGCTCATCCCCCCAAAGAAATCGCTCGTAAAATGCTGCAGGTGTATCAGATGAGCACTATTCTTGATGGCGAAACAGACTGTATAGCTATAGTTTCTAGGGTTTTGGTAAAAGTGATCGCCTTTCGCTGCGTACGTTTCTAACTAATCAAATTTGGTGTCGCGTTTTGGTTCAGGCAGTCCATCTCGACAAACTCCAGCACAATGTTAAGTGTTGCTGAGCAGTTAAAAATTCTGCTGCCGCATGTACTACCAATTGCTGCAGAGCCACAATAAGTCGAAGTCGGGACTCCTCAGTATTCACCTTGCACATCTCCATGAGATGAGTTCAGATTTGATATACCACGAACGATCGGGGAAATTTATTCCAACCCTCCACCCCCCGTATCAAGGAGCCAGCTGCGGATGCACCCAACTAAATCCCAACTGAATAGCCAACTGAAAAGTGCGTGGTGGAGGATCCTAGATCCTGAGCTGGCACAATCAAACGAACGGCATGGGATGCAGAACGAGCGCACTGGCCGACCTACTGATCGATGCTGCGACTGCAGGTGATATTTTGGACGTGCACACGCTGGTCAAGCAAGGCGCGAACGTCAATGCGAAGAACGAGTATGGAAACACTGCACTGCTGAATGCTGCAAAAAATTGTCAGCTCGATGTTGTGGGTTATCTCGTCGAACAAGGAGCGAACGTCAATATCAAGAACGATAATGGCGATACCGCGCTGATCTGGGCTTCTCTGTACGGTCATCTGGAGGTGGTTCGGTATCTAGTTGAGCAAGGCGCGGACATTAATGCCAAGGACCAGGATGGAAGAACTGCGCTGATGTGGGCAGATTGGAAGTGTCATCTGGGTGTGGCGCAGTACCTTGTTGAGCATGGCGCGAACAAGGACGGAAAGAACAACGCTGCCAACACTTCGCTGACCGAGGCTGCACAACATGGTCGTGTGGATGTGGTCCGGTATCTTGTTGAGCATGGCGAGAACGTCAATGCCTCGGATAACAATATCAACACAGCGCTAAGTATGGCTGCTCGAAACGGTCATTTGGATGTGGTACGGTATTTGGTTGAACAAGGAGCAGAGAAAGAGACAAAGAATAGTGATAGTGTCTCTGCGTTGTTGGCGGCTACTCAGCACGATCACCTAAATGTGGTGCAGTACCTTGTCGAGCAAGGTGCTGATGTTGAGACGAAAAACAGAAATAATGAGACTCCGCTATGGGCAGCTGCTCAGCGCGGATATTCGGATTTGGTGCGATATCTTTTTGAGCAAGGCGGGGATATCAATATCAAGAACAGGGATGGAGGCAATACTGCGCTGGTGTGGGCTGCTTGGAAAGGTTATCTGGATGTCGTACAGTTCCTCGTCGAGCAAGGAGTGGATAAAGAGCCAAAAAACAAGGATGGCAACTCCGCACTGATCATGGCCGCTCGGGACGGTCAACTGGATGTTGTCCAATATCTCGTTGAGCAAGGGGCGGACAAAGAGGCAAAGAACAAGGATGGCGACACTGCGCTGATCGAAGCTGCTTGGAAAGGTCGTCTGGAAGTGGTGCTGTATCTTGTCGAGCAAGGTGCAGACATAGAGGCCAAGGATAACGCTGGCGAAACTGCGCTGATCAAGGATGCTAAGTTGGGTCGACACGATGTTGTGCGAAATCTCGTGGAGCAAGGCGCTGACAAAGAGGCCAAGGACAACAATGGCAACACAGCGCTGATGGGAGCAGTCAATGGTGGTCATCCGGAGGTGGTGCGCTATTTAGTCGGAAAAGGAGCAAACAAAGAGTCCAAGAACGAAGGTGGCGACACTGCCCTTATTGAGGCAGCTCAGAGAGGTCGACAGGATATGGTGCGGTATCTCGTCGAGCAAGGTGCGGACAAAGAAGCCACAAACAAAAATGGCAACAATGCGCTGAACTTCGCTGCTAAATGTGGCCATCTGGATGTGGTGAAATATCTCACCGAGCAAGGTGCGGAAAAAGAGCAAAAAAACAGAGATGGCAACTCTGCGCTGATCATGGCTGCTCAATATGGACAACTGGATGTGGTGCGGTTTCTCGTCGATCAAGGCGCGGACAAAGAGACCAAGGACAACAATGGCAACAGTGCGTTGATCATCGCTGCAAAGTGGGATCGACAGGATATTGTGCAATATTTGGTCGAGCAAGGCGCTGACAAAGAGGCCAAAGACTTCAATGGTAACACTGCGCTGATCATCGCTGCTGAGAGTGGTCATCAGGATGTGGTGCGCTACATGGTCGGTCAAGGCGTGGACAAAGAGGACAAGAACAACGCTGGCGACTCTGCGTTGCTCACGGCTGCAAAGATGGACCATCTGAATGTATTGCGATATCTCGTCGAACAAGGTGCGGACAAAGAGGACAAGAACGAAGTTTGCAACACAGCTCTAATCTTCGCTGCTGAAAGGGGAAACCTGGAAATGGTGCGCTACTTAGTCGAGCATGGCGTGAACAAAGAGGACAAGAACATCGTTGGAAACACTGCGCTGATCATTGCTGTCAAAAGAGGCCATCTGGACATGGTACGGTATCTCGTTGAGAAAGGAGCGGATATCAATAACGTGAATGAGGGTGGCAACATTGCGCTTATCATCGCTGTAAAAGGTGGCAATCTGGAAATGATGCAGTATCTCGTCGAGCAAGGAGCAGACAAAGAAGCCAAGGACAACAACGGTAACAATTCGCTGATCTTCGCTGCAAAGGGAGCACATTTGGATATGGTGCGGTATCTCGTCGAACAAGGCGCGGACAAGGAGGCCAAAGACAACAATGGAAATACTGCGCTGATCTTCGCTGCTGAGGAGGGCCATCTCGAAATGGTGTGGTACCTCATCGAGCAAGGTGCGGATGTCAGTACCGAGGACATCAATGGACAGAATGCGTTAATGAAAGCAACTAGAGGGGGTCATCTCGATGTGGAGCGGATTATTAAGCTACACACCACTAAGCTCTCAGAAGAAAACCCGAAGTGGTTCATTAAACACCAAGGTGACTTCACGATGGGTACTGTTCTAGCTACTGGTGGTTTTGGCAAGGTGTACCGTGCAATCTGGGGTCACATCGATGTTGTGGTGAAGGAGATCTGGATGGAGGAGTTGCGGCGGTTCCTGAAAGAAGTGGATATATGGCGTGCTCTGACCCATCCGAATGTTGTCCCGTTTTACGGTGCGAATCATCGGGAGGAGCCGTACTTCATTGTGTCGATGTACGCCTCGAATGGGGTTTTGCGCGAATACCTCTCAAGGGAAAAGGAGCAAAAGCGGACGGTCGCTTGGCGGAAGCTGAGAGAGGTCGCAGCTGGGCTTTGCTACCTGCATAACCGAGATGTTGTTCACGGTGACCTGAAGGGAAACAACATTGTTGTGAGCGAACACGGCACCGCGATGTTGACTGACTTCGGCCTGAGCTTCTTCGACTCGGCTAGCTCTTGCACAGTGCAGAAGATGATAGGCACTCTGGGTGCGATGCAGTGGCGTGCACCGGAGTTGATGGCATCGACGAAGCCCTCGTTCGAGTCTGACGTGTATTCACTTGGTATGTGCGTCATTGAAGCAGTGAAGGGCGATCATCCGTGGGATGCGAACTATTCGAACGACCAGATTCGGGAGTTTCTTCAACGTGGGGAAATCAATGTGAAGCGACCGGACGAAATGACGGACGAGCAGTGGGAGCTGGTGAAGAGGATGATTGCTTACAACGCCGATGATCGACCTAGGCTGGATGTGGTGTTTCAATACCTCGATGACTTCGCCGACGACGAACTCCTGGAAGAAAAAATGAGAGCTGTGTGAGTGTACAATCAGGTGTGGATAGGGTTCATATCATTTCAAACAGATAAGTCCCTTTCCTCTTGAACCGAGTGTGATTTCAACTGGGCGACAAAGAGTTCTCTTACTTGGTCTTCATTGTTTGTGAGTGTATGAACTCAACACTAACGCTTAACGATTTGCAGGTTCCAAGTTGATGAGGTCGTTTATGCAGTGTTGATGTTATAATCAAGACATATCTTGGGGAGGCGCTGCATGTCCTCGATGCAGGGAGGAACTGTTAGAGCACCTTTCAGCGGATATGGAAGATGCAAAATTCAAGGTGTATGGTTGCTGGATAAGAGTTGTCTGGATATTTCGTTGGTTTCAGAAATGTCCGATGCGATGGGTGCAATGTAGTGAGCACGCCAGTAGCTATGAGATGGGTGCATATTACTCTTCTGACGGCGAGAAGATCGTCATTCGTCGTTTTACCTCGTTCCGCGCAGATCTAGAGCGAGATGGCAGAGAACCTGATCAACCTCGCCGTTCCCGGACTTGGATCGGCGCTTGCCCTGCTCAACAAACTCTACACCAAGTACAGCCAGCTGAAAGAAGGCGAGGAGCTATGCAAAAGTCTTCATGAGCGATTGGTGGCTTTCGCTAACCAGCTCAAGAACATCGCGGCTGAAACATATCAAACGGAAGATCTGCTACCGCGCCTTCAGACCTTGATCGAGGAGTATACCGGGACGGTCGAGAAATATGTCAATGAGTCCAACTTTGTCAAGCGAGCAATCAAGTCGGAGAAGTTCTCGACTAAGATCAAGATCTACAATGAGTGCTTGGATAGTATTATTGCCATGATCACGGTGAATCAGACGGTGACCCTTGTGGAATGGCGCGCCAAGTACGAGCAAGACACGATGAATATGACCAGCCAGCTTAACGAAATGAATAACCTGCAGCGGGAAATCTTGAGGGGTCTCAGGAAACTGCCCAACCAGATCGAGGAAACAGTGCTGGAGGCGAAGCGCGAGATGCGAGAGGTTTCCGACGATTCCGACTCGGAGAATACACCGCAGCCACTCGACCCAGTATTGCGCGCCATCGTCAATGTTGCTGAGAAGGTATTCCTCGACGGGAGGGTGGTGCAGAACCCTCCGTTCTGGCTGATTGCTGCCGACGAGGTTACTACTTCTCGTGAGATCGACTCCAAAGGCTCGACCAAGATCTTCATGGGAGAGTGGCAAGGTGTTCGCGTGGCTGTCAAGAGGTTTCTCGTCAGCGGCGAGAATCCAGTGTTCGACAAGCACTACAGAGTTTGGCACACACTGCAGCACCCGCATGTGGCTCAGCTCTATGGCGCTGGGTCAGACGAAGGCGTCCCATTCTTTGTCTACGAGTACGCGAGCCGCCAGAGTCTTGACCGATACTGGGATCAGCTGTCGCTACAGGATACATTTCGGCTGCTCCACCAGGCTGCGTTGGGACTCTCATACTTGCACAAAAAGCACATCGTCCACGGGAACATCAGCTGCTCGAAGCTGCTGGTAACCGAGCAAGGCACCGTGAAGCTCTTCGGATTCGGAGCGTCTTACTTTCGGGAGGACGACAAGAGCAACAGCATCAAGCCAGAGACTCGCGAAGAGTTCGCTGCACCTGAGTGCGTTGGGATCGGTCCGGATGGTGTCCGCCACAGCCCTCGCTTCGAGTCGGACGTGTACTCGTTCGGTCTTACGATCATCGAGGCAATCACCAAGACGAACCCATTTCATGGCATCTCGTGTGACGAAATGCGCGACGTGAAAAGGAGAAATCAACTACAGAAACCGCAATCCATGAGCAGTAAGGTGTGGATTCTCGTACAGCAGATGTGTCTGTATGACGAGAACAAGCGAATCTCGCTCGCGTTCGTGACCGAGCAGCTAGGGCAACTTGCGCGGGACAATGCGCCATCGTAGAGCATTACAATGATTTCATCTGACTCTTGATTTTGTTGCTTAGATGCTTATCAGATAGGTAAGCCTAGTCGTCTCTCAATTTCTCAATTTAAACTTCACATCAGCAAATACATACTTCGATAGTTCGCTACAATTGAAGCACAACAGAAAACGTGCAATAACTTCGCGACTGATGACCAGTTCGGTGCGCACGAGTCCTCCTTGCAATGAGCAAAACACGCAAGACCTCGCTACACTTGCGCATGGCAGCTTCCAGAGCACAGAACAACAAACGACACCACTCATCACGTCGGGTTTGAAGAGCATTAAGAATGCCGTACATTGTATTGCCTCTACGGTCCACTTGTGCCCTCGATGCTCTGGTTTCACAAGCTGAGCTTTGTTCGCAGTCGTGTGATGGGCAAATTCAGTGCAGTGTTGAAGTTCAAGGCCAACACGAATGAATGTTCATCGAATCGTGACGCAATCGCACGGAACTTGATTCATGAACCGCCAGAGGTGGACATCACGCCGAGTTCAACCACGAGCACGGATGAACC
Source organism: Phytopythium vexans (assembly GCA_003413675.1). NCBI lineage: Eukaryota > Oomycota > Peronosporomycetes > Pythiales > Pythiaceae > Phytopythium > Phytopythium vexans. The sequence goes on along the minus strand of QLOC01000002.1, from coordinate 2,794,226 downwards.
ACGGGCGACATCGCAGGACAGTGCACTCCAATCTGATGAGAGACCTAGCCTGCACAGGCAAAGAGCGCATTTCTACCGGAATGGCCGTCAGCAGGCATGAGAAATTGGACTGGCGAATCCATCGCATCACACGATACACCGCAAGCATGAACTCGATGCAGTGCAGATGCTCGACACATGAACATGAAACTGAGCATGCTCACTTCTTTGAGCCGGTCACTGCAGCGACGAGCCATGTTGAGGAGGGCGGGCTGCCGCGCGCACTTCTCGCCCCCGACTTCAACCAGCTGGTAAAGGCAGATCCTCCAACCGCTGCCCTTGCCTTCGACTGATGCGCACAAGTGTTTATGCTCACCAGCGCGGTTCGAAATCGAGTGTTCGAAATCGGTCCACTGTACCGGTTCAAGTGCAGTCGACCAAATCGTGGCATAGGGACGCACTGCTCCCCTGTTGGCTTTAGACGATACAACACCATGAGCTCAAAGGTGCCTGGAAACCAATCGGCAAATGGAGATCCCAGCGCCGTGTCGTGATACAGGTCCCCATCGCGTTTGGTGCTTCGAAGAACCGCAGAGGCGCATGAGCTTTGCACCAGTTGAACTTTCGCCAGTTTGATCGAGTGAACGTGGTCGTGCCCATCTCCCTCTTGCCACGAAAGATTATGAAGGCGAAAAGTTTGCCCATCACCTCACGCCTTTTGCATCTCGCCGAGCATCCACCACTTGCTCTGAATGGATCGTTTCCCGGCGCTTCAAGCGCAAGTTGGGCGTGTTGACGCAGGCGCGGACTCCTGCGATCAGCACGACCGTCCACGGTCCATTCAGCGCCGCCTCGACCTGGAATCCGCCCGAGTTCATTCGATCCGTGTGCTTTCATTCATTCGCCAACTTGCCTCGACTCCAGCACTCGATCCGCCAGCGACAGTCGCCATGGTTCGCCTCAGCTGGGCGATCACGGTGGCGCTCTGCGCTCGCCTCGCGCACGCCGAATACGATTACCTCGCCTCGGTATCGTGGGAAACCGGCAACGCCAAGGTCGATGCGCTCATCGAAGCCATGACGCCGGAACAGAAGGTCAGCCTCGTGCACGGCGTGACCGACTCGGACGGCAACCAGCAGCAGGCCGGCTACAGCGTTCCGATCGAGTCGCTCGGCATCCCGGCTATTCGTCTCACGGACGGCGAAGCTGGCGTCAACATCGTCGAGAACTCGACCGGATCGCCCATGCAGCTCAACGTCGCGGCCACATGGTCGCTGGACGCCGCGTACCAGCACGGCATCATCACGGGCAAGGAGAGCAAGCTGTTCAACATGGCCATCGCGCTCTACCCGCGCGTCAACATCCTGCGCGACATCTACGAGGGCAACTTTTGGCAGTCGTACAGCGAAGACCCGTACCTGAACGCGCGTCTTGGCGTGCAGGGTGTCAAGGCTGTCCAGGAGCAGGGCACGATGGCCAACCCAAAGCAAATCGGACCATCGTACTCTGGCGCCAGCGGCAGTGCGGTCAACAGCATCGTTGACCTGCAGGTGCTCAAGGAGCTCTACTGGGTCGCGCCAGGCACGCTGCTGCAGGAGGGCAATGGCGCCACGCTCATGTGCTCGTACACCAAGGTGAACGGCGTGCAGGCGTGCCAGAACCAGGAACTCTTCAACACGGTGCGCAACGAGTACAACAGCTCGGCGATCGTCATCAGCGACTGGACGGCCACGCACTCGACGGCCGAGAGCCTCATCGCCGGCATGGACCTCGAGATGCCCACGGGTTCGTACTACGAGGCGCTCTACGACTACATCTACGTCTCGCAGAACCTGAGCGAGACGTACCTGAACCGCGCGCTCGGCCACATCCTGGCCAAGTACGACGAGTTCGGCCTGCTGGACACGACGACGGGTGGCTCGTCGCCGCTACCTGCGGATGTCATCGAGGCGCACGGCGAGATCTCGTACGATATCGCCGTCAAGTCGGGCGTGCTGCTCAAGAACGCCAACAACACTCTGCCCGTCACGAACGGCACGTCGATCGCCGTCATTGGCCCCAACGGCGTGCAGTACACGCACGGCACCAACTTTGCCGAGCGAGCTTACGGCATTCCGGAACGCCAAATCTCGACGCTGGAGGCTCTCAAGTCTCGCCTGGGCGAGGACGTCGCGCACACTGTCGGCGTGGACCAGGAAGGCTGGATCATCCCGTCCACGCACCTGCGCAACCTGAACGGCGAGCCAGGCTTGAGTCGCAACGACAGCAACGGAGGCAACTCGAGCGACCAGATCGTCTACTTCACCGGCACGTCGGCGCTGCCGGCTGGCGCCTCGTACACCTGGCAAGGCGAACTTCACGCCGAGGAGGCGGGGTACTACACGCTGTCGTTCGCGCGCGCTATCCCCAAGTGGGAAGGCCACAACAACACGGACTACGGCTCGATCTTCGCCATCGGCACGCTCAGCATCAACGGCACGGACGTGGCCGAGGGCTACCGTCTCTTCGGCGACGGCGGCGTCAAGCCGTGGAGCAACTCGATCGCGACCCGTGACAACTGGGACAACATCAAGGCGTACGTGTACCTGGACGAGGGCTGGCACGACATTGAGGCCACCATCGTCGGTCTGCTGAACGAGCCGACGTCGGTGCGGCTCAACTGGGTCACGCCTTCGCAGCGCGCCGCCAACATCCAGGAGGCCGTCGACATCGCGCAGGAAGTCGACACGCCGATCGTGTTCGCGTTCGCCAACAGCCCGGCCGAGACCATCATGACGCTGGACGACGGCCTGAACGAACTGATCGAGGCGGTGGCGGCAGTCAACCCCAACACGGTCGTCGTGCTCAACAACGCCGAGCCGGTCGTCATGCCGTGGCTCGACTCGGTCGCCGCCGTGCTGGAGATGATGTACCCGAACCAGGAGGGTGGCTGGGCCACGGCCGACCTGCTGCTCGGCAACCACAACCCACAGGGCCGCCTGCCGGTGACCTACCCGACGAGCGTCAACACGTCGCTGACGCGCAACCCGGACTATCCGGAGCGCATCCCGGACGACGACGGCAACATCACGTTCAGCGAGGGCATCAACAACGGCTACCGCTGGTACGTGCACTCGAACACGAGCGTGCTCTTCCCGTTCGGCTTCGGCTTGAGCTACACGTCGTTCGAGTACAGCGACGCCGCCTTCCAGACCTCGACCGCGGCCGCCAACACCGGCTTCAGCGGCCACTACGAGGTCTCGTGCAGCCCGGACGACGCTGAAGCCAAGTTCAGCGTGTCCGTCACCATCGCCAACACGGGCAGCGTCAAGGGCGTCGAGGTACCGCAGGTGTACATCGGTCCGCCCACGAACGCCGAGACCGCGTACCCGGACGTGCAGTTCGCCTCCATCGCGCTCGTCGGCTTCGGCAACGTGGAACTCGAGGCCGGCGAGAGCACCACCGTCTCGATCGGCATCCGCGAGCGCCAGCTGAGCTTCTACAACGTGTCGAGCTCGAGCTGGCAGCTTGTCACAGGCGAGCGTCCGGTCTACATCGGCAAGAGCGCTGAGGACCTCGTCTTCCAGGGCACCGTGCAGCTCTAAGGCGCTGCTGACGAAGAGAAACCAGGATGACCAAGTCTACGGCCACAGTGATTCAACGTGCGTCAGCGGTGTGTAGTAGGGCCGCCGAATGAGTCGTAAAACAGTTTTTGTTCCACCCATGTTGGAATTGTAATAGTCGACCATCTGCTGTGCTGATGAAAGCAGTCGACTCTGTCCAGTCAAAATGAGATCCAAGTGATAGGGCCGGCATCGCCGCGCTGATTTCCGCCATAGGGCACGCTCGCCCCACTCGATCTAATGATTCGACCGGCTGAGTTACACACGGTGCCGACGGGCGTGCGCGCAAGCGCAGACGGCGAGTTGAGTCCGGTCCGCCACTTGGCTCCGGTTGCATACTGGAGATATCCATACTCGGCTGCGTTCGATACACTCCCGGCCACAATGGCACAGTTGCAAACGCAAGTGACCTTTCCTCTGGAACGATGCGGAAAGAGAGCGCGAAGTTCTGACACCCGACTGTCTTTCAGGGTACGACGCGCCTGTTGCTGTCTTCGCGCCGTCGTGAAGCGGGTTCAGTCGAGCTGGCGCCGTCCAAGCTCATTTCAACTTTGCCACCACCATGGCGAAGTACAAGACCACCACGCTGACACTCGCGGCGCTCGCGCTCTCTGGTGCCCTCGCCCCAGTGAGCGAAGCCGCGTGTGTCGCGGTCAACGGCAACTGCGGCAGTGACTCGACCGGCGCGAGCTGCTGCACGTCCGGCAACTACTGCCAGCCGTGGAACCCGTGGTACTACCAGTGCGTCGCCGCCCCCGCCAAGTGCCCCTCCGTCGAAGTCGGCGTGGACTACTACGGCAACGACATCAAGACCGTGTACAATCTCAGTCCGGCCGACTGCTGCGCGCAATGTTCGACCACAACTAACTGCAAGGCGTTCACGTTTGTCAACTACAACGCGGATGGTCGCACGGCCTGCTATCTCAAGACGGGGTCCGGGACCAAGAAGGCGTCGAGTGGCGCCGTGTCGGCCATGCTCGTTGTGACGACGCCCACTCCGACACCGACGCCAACCCCGACACCAACTCCTACTCCGACTCCAAGGCCAACCCCAACGCCGACGCCAACTCCGACGCCGACGCCGACGCCGACGCCGACGCCGACGCCAACCCCAACGCCGACGCCAACTCCGACGCCGACGCCAACCCCAACGCCGACGCCAACTCCGACGCCGACGCCAACGCCGACGCCGACACCGACGCCGACGCCGACACCGACGCCAACGCCGACAGTGACACCGACCCCCACACCCACGCCGACACCCACGCCAACCTCGACATCTGCACCAGGCACGTTATCGTCACCGTCGAACACAGTCGAGTCGACCACTGGCATGAACACCCTGTGTGCGCCGCTGCACCTCGGCGCTTCGATCGTTGGCTCTCGGCCGATCCCGACCAACAAGTGGTGGGGGAACCTCATTGCGTGCGACTCGTCGTCGAGCATCTCGACCGTGTGGGCTCAGCCGTACGCGATCCAGGCCTCCATCGGCTCGTCGCCAGGCCTCGCGTTCAGCTACCCATACCGCAGCAGGGTCACCGGCGGCTCGACCGGGAACGGGAACGCCATTCAGTACTACTACCACAGCTTTGTCCGCGAGTTCGCCTTCTCCGCCAGCGAGTTCCAGTCGTCGACGACCTTCCAAGTCACCGACTGGAGCGACCTCGGCGTCCAGACCAAGTTCACCGCCAGCGGTGGCACCATGGAGTCGTTCCTCGTGCAGGGCATGGCGTACGCGTCCGTCACGTACACCGGCTCGCTCACACCCAAGATCTCGTCGGACGCGAGCATCACGTCGGTCAACGGCAAGACTTCGGGCTCCGTCTCGTCCAGCAAGTTCACGATCGTGTACAGCACGGGGCAGACGTGGATTCTCTACCCGCTCACGGCTGACGGGCTCACGTCCAAGTACATCACGCTCACGATTTCCGGTTCGACGCTCACCGCGTCGGCGGCGTACACTGGCATCTTCCGCGCTGCACTGGTAACGCAATCGACGTGGACCACGACGCTCGACACCTACCGAAACTGCATCGTGCAGGGCGGGACGGTCTCGATCGCCGACGACTCGACTTACTCGTTCGACTGGAAGACGACGGGCAACTGCGCCAGCGGTCTGCTCCACTTTGCGCTGCCGCACGTGACTGAGACCATGGACACAACGACTGGCACCGCCAAGGTGACGTCCATGGTCGGTTCCTCCACCACTCACGGCGCTCTCCAGGCGTTCACGACGGCCGCGTCGTCGACCCCCAAGTGGACCATGAAGGTGACGCAAGATGTACCGACGGGGTTCTACCCGGCCAACAAAATCGACTCGACCACTGCGCAGGCGCAGGGACTGCTCGCGCTGCTGCAGAGCGACATCAACGCGGACTGGTCGATTCCCGTGGGCGGCAGTCTCTACTTCAACGGCAAGTACGCGCTCAAGTATGCCTCGCTGTGTCTGGTGGCCAACGACCCGACCGTGGTCGGCACCAATACCGACCTGCTGGCGTCGTGCCTCTCCAAGCTGCGCACGGTGATGGAGCCTTTTGTCAGCAACTCGTGGACGTACAAGCTCAAGTACGACGCCGTCTACGGAGGCATCGTGGGTTCAGGCGGTATCGCGGTCAACGATCGCTATTACGACTACGGCAACACCATCTACAACGACCACCACTTCCACTACGGCTACTGGGTCCACGCGGCCGCCATCATCAACTCGCTCGACCCGACGTGGAGCAAGCTGAGCGCGCTGAACACCATGGCGGGGCTGCTGGCGCGCGACTTTGCCTCGTTCAGTACGAGCGACGCCAACTTCCCTCGATTCCGCAACTTCGACTGGTTTAGCGGCCACTCGCAGGCGCACGGCCTCACCACGTCCAACGACGGGAAGGATCAGGAGAGCGCGTCCGAGGACGTCAACGCCGCCTTCGCGCTCTACATGTTCGGCCAGGCGACCTCGAACGCGCAGATGGCCGTCGTCGGCAAGCTCTTGACGCGCGTCAACACGCACGCCATCAAGTCGTACTACCTGCTGCTCAACTCGAACCAGAACCACCCGGCCAACTTTGTGCCCAACAAGGTCGCCGGCATCCTGTTCGACAGCAAGTGCGACTACACGACGTGGTTCAGCTCCGAGAAGTACGCCATCCACGGGATCCAGATGCTGCCGGTCTCGGCCGTCACACAGTTCGTGCGCACGCCGCAGTTCGTGGCCGAGGAGTGGAACCAGGTACTCTCGGCTCAGTCGATCGTGACGACGCCCGATTACACCAACGCGTGGCTCTCGCTCCTCTACCTCAACTACGCGATCGTCAACAAGGCCGTGGCCATGCCCAAGCTGCAGCTGGCGGCACTCGACGACGGACTCTCGCGCTCCTGGGCCATCTACATGGCCGGATCGTACGTCAACTGATCGAGCAGGTGATTTTGAGCAAAACTGTTGGCATTGTTTGCTGCTGCTGCAGTGTCCATATGCAGTCGAAAAATGAAATCTCGCTATGCTAACGAAGGTATATCCTTTAGTGGGGGATGCTAACCACGACCTAGTCGGGCGACCGAAGCCTACATCTAGCAGCCAGTGCCGCCGGCGATGCGCAGGCAGGAGGTCGAGTCCCAGAGACTGAGGATGTTAGTCATGATGGTCCACGCGAACGCAAACGCCAGGTAGCAGACCGTGAAGATGCCGAGCCACTTGTTCGTGCCGCCCGACGTCTTGAGCGCGTGCGCCTCGGCCTTCTGCCGCGGCAGCCAGTAGACGAACACGACCGAGAGCAGGTTGAACCCGTAGGCGATGATGTAGGCGTACGTGAGCTCCATGTGCACGTGGTGATCGTCCTTGACGATCGACTTGCGCGCAATGTCAAAGTAGCTGTCGACCCACTTGTAGAGCACGGTCGAGAACGGCGTGCCAAGCGCCGAGATGGTGACCATAAGTCCGTTGGTCGTGGCCTCGCGGCCGGTTTCGGTGATCTCGACGACGAAGAGCGTGGCGATGAAGTCGCCAATGCTGTTGGGGAACTCCTCGAGCAGCGGGATGCCGAGCCAGAACCACTGGCTACGGTAAACGTCCCAGATGGTGAAGAAGGTCGGGATGGCGTCCAGGAAGACGACGAAGAACTGGCACGTGACGACCATGAGCTGCCAGCTCCAGTGGAGCCCCCACTTGCGCACAATGTAGAGCGAGATGACAGTCACGACCGACGAGAGCATGGACGAGATGCCATCGTTGAGCGGCGTCACGGTGGCGTACGTGCTCTGGATGATGCTCGAGGCCGTGACCGAGAAGAGCGAGAAGATCTGGCGGAAGAAGCGGAAGGCGATGATCTGGTAATACACGCGGTTCTGCATCAGCCCGAAGAGCTCGCCGTAGAACTTGCGCATCGACTTGCGCGGCATCTTGTCCTCCGTGATGCAGAACCAGCAGAGCGGGATGGTCACGAACGCGAACGCCGTGCAGACCCACATGATGTTGTTGAAGCCCATGGTCCACGAGAAGGTGCCGCCGTAGTCGACGCCGTTGAGCGCGAGGCCCGTCATGAAGGCCGAGAGGATGGAGAAGAGGTTGCGCACGAGCGACACGTACGACTGCACCGTGCCGCGGATCGCCTCGGGCTCGCGCTGCGCCAGCTCGACCATGTAGCCGTCGGCGGGGCCGAACGCGATGACCGTGCCGAGGTTGGCGACCATGAAGAGGAAGATGAGCTTGATGCCGCGGTCAGGCGCGTCCGTGTTGACCGTCGCGAGCTGCTCGGGCGTCATGTCGCTCAGGTCGACGTCGACGAGGTCCGAGTCGCCGTAGTACGGGTCGCCGAGCGGGATGATGGCCATGACGAAGCACGCGACGAAGGTCATGACCCAGCCGATGATGAGGTACGGGCGGCGGCGGTAGCCGAAGATCGGGTAGCAGTCGGAGAAGACGGCGGCGAACATGCGCAGTGTGCGCGGGATGCGCACGAGCGCCTGCGCCGTCGCCACGAGTGTCGCCGACATGTACAGGTAGTTGTTGAGCACCGAGTAGATGACGGACAGGTTCACGCCGTAGATGACGCCGACCGACGCGATGTGCGCGAGCAGCCCGAGGTGCTGGCGCGAGAAGACGGACGGAGCACCGCCCGCTCGCAGCGCACCGCCCTCGAGCTCGGCGTCGTCCAGCTTGCTCGGCGGGGTCTTGACGTCATGGTAGGCCACGCCCGGCTCGGCCGGCGACTCGAGCTTGAGCTGGTCCTGCGTCGAGGACTGGAGCGCCATGGCGACGCGGCTGCGGATTCAGGAATGGCCATGGCGGTTCGCTGGCGGCCAGCCGACCTGGGCCGGCGATCCGCTTGGACGGACGACGCCACAACGCTGCGCCACCCGCCTAACCGTGTGGGACACCAGCCGAGCTAACAGCGGCGGGCGGAGAGGGGGAGGAGCGTGTTGACTGCGCGGTGACGAGTCCGATCAGCAGCACGACTGACCTGCTGCCACGCTGCGACTTTCGCCCAGAGTCGGTGAGCAACCTGCCTCTGCGCATGGAGAGTCATGCCGGAGCGCGGGATCCGCTGTGCCTTGGGCCAATCGCGTCCTCCGCCGCGCGCTCATTGGCCGGAGCCACGTGGTGCGGGAAGATCCTCCTCCCCATCACAGGTGATCGCTGACGGGATCAGCAACGCCCAGGTCGGTCCTCACTGCTTCGAGCAAAGAGCAGGTCAGTGAGTTCGGCAGCCACCGATTGGTCGTCACGGGCTGATTGTTGACGCCACGGCTCCTCCAGGAGGGAGAGCTTCATGCCAGCGAGTCCAGTCGCTCGCCCCGAGTTGAGCTCTCCACCGACGTCCCATCGCCACTCACTTCGCTGCTCAGTGCAATGCAAGCGACGACGCGAGGCTGCTGGCGAGAACACTCACCCACCAGGACGGCCATCGCTTGCAGTGGTTGGACACAATCGGCGCATGGCCATGCGGCGAGGCGGATTGCAGAGACCGCCGACCGATAATCAGAGGGAACTGACGATTATGCGCGGCGACGCATCCTGCGTTGCGTGCACACCTCCTCCGCCTTTCGCAATGCCACGATCGCAGCCCAGTCAGTCGCCACCAACACCTTCAAGCGCCTCCACACACCAGTCGAAAGAGTTTTCGCGATCACTCATCTATTCAGTCAACAAAGACTCTCCTGTCGCACCCACCGCTCCTCCATTCGCAGTAGTCGCCGCGTCTACGTCGAGGCGCCTCTCCCAGCCAGCAGCGCAACCCGTCACAAGTACCCTCCCTCCTTGGCGAGCTCGTGGAAGACGCCCGCCGGGTTCGCCAGCAGCTTCTTCGGCGTGTCGAACTCGACCACCTCGCCGTCGCTGAGCACGAGGATCCGGTCGGACGCCAGCACCGTTGCCAGTCGGTGGGCGATCGTGAGCACCGTCGCGTCGGCAAAGTCGCGCTCGATCATCAGCTGCAGCTTCTTCTCGGTCGCGTGGTCGATCGACGCAGTGGCTTCGTCCATGACCACGATGCGCGTCTGCGTCAACAATGCCCGCGCCATGCACAGCAACTGCCGCTCGCCCACGCTGAAGTTCTCGCCGTTCTCCGACAGCTCGTGCGACAGCTTACTGTCCAGACGCGCGATCTGCTGCTTCATGTCCACCTTTCCAAGCGCCGCCCAGATCTCCTCGTCTGTGAACTCATCGAAAGGATCCATAAACGCTCGCAGAGATCCCTTGAACAGAACGGGTGACTGTGGAATGATGGACAGTCGCGATCGCAGCGTGCGCAGCGGCAGCGACGCGATGTCCACGCCGTCAATCAAGATGCGACCCGAGTTGAGTTCGTTGATGCGAAACAGCGCCATCGTCAAGCTCGACTTGCCCGCCCCCGTCCGCCCCACGATCCCCACCTTGTCCTTGTCGCCGATCGAGAACGAGATCGCTTTCAGGATCGTCGGCCCGTGCTCCACGTAGCGGAAGGTGACCTTCTCGAACTCGATGGTTCCTCGGCGTGGCCACTGCTCATCCGAGGCGGCCACGATTTGATTCCCCCCGTTCAGCCCTTCCGGACCAATCCTAACGTACTCGAGAATCCGCTCTGGGCTCACCATGGCGATCTCCACCCACGACCACCACCGCACGAGAATCGCCAAGCCCGCATCAACACTCAGCGCATAGGTGAACGCGAGACCGACAAGACCGGGTGACAGCGTGTCGCGCAGATAAATCAGAGCAGACACGACGACAATGACGACGCCACAGCCCAGCAGCTGCATGCGCACCTGGAACCACTGCGCAGTGACGGTGAAGACGAACCAGACCCTGTTGACCTCGTCGACGCGCTTGAAGTTCTCGATCACCGCTCGCTCGACAAACTCGGGGCCGAATGCTCGAAGAATCGACGTGCCTTCTTCCGCCTCCGCAATGTAGCTCAGGACAGGCGACGACGACACCTTCCAGATTCGTGAGGTCTCTCGCGACGGTACCAAGTAGAAGTTGGCCACCTTGACGTACAAGTAGACAAGCGGCAGGATCAGCACGCCCAAAATGTTCACCATGTACACGGCCGTGACGAGCTGCGTGACAGTAGAGAAGACACACGCGAGCGTGCCGCTGTAGGCCACCGGCAGACCGAAGTCCACCGACGCGATATCGTCGCCAAAGCGGTTCATGATGCGGCCGATCGGGTTCGAGTCGAAAAAGCGCAACGGCGCGTTCAGTAGCGACTTTGCCATCGAGTCAAACAGGTGTCGGGAAGCATGAAGACCCACACGGGGCACCACGAACGATCGGATGAAAACCATAAGCGCACTGCCAGCTCCCAGCGCCGTGTAGACACTCAGATAGTACGTCGTCGTCCGCTGGTCGTGCACAGTTTGCTCCTTCTGTCCCGTCCATCGACTCAGCCACAGATCGCTTCCGACTTGTAGCACTTGCCACAGCAGTTGGACAGCCACAACAAACAGACAGATCCGGATACCGCCCATGGAGCTGAAGTACTCGACGAAGACTGATTTCGAGACGCGGCCTTCGAACCGGTCCTCTTCTTCAGTCAATTTCGCGTCTTCATTCTGGATGGACGATATTGGCGACTTGTCCGATCCGTCATGGGGACTGGACGGGGCCGACACGCGCTCCGTCCGCCGTGCAGCATTCTCCATACGAGACACAGTCACGCGTCCTTCTTCCACTTGAATGGCACAGTTGACCACGTCGGCAGAAATAATGTCCGGGATATGAGTCACCAGGAGAACCGTCTTGTCCTTGAGCAGTCCGCAAATGCATTTCTTGAAGATCTGTGACTGCACCACCGTGTCCACGGCCGCCAGCGGCGAGTCAAGGATCAAGACATCCGCATCAGAGTAGCACGCCCTCGCCAAGCACACGCGCGCCTTCTGGCCGCCCGACAGGTTGACTCCTTTCGCCCCAATCTCGGTCAGATCCCCGCCCGGGAGCTGATCAAGATCTGGGAGCAACCCACACGCATCGAGCACACGCTCGTACCGCTCTTGGTCCATCGGATTACCAAAGAGGATATTGTCTCGGAGCGTCATGTTCTGGATCCAGGTCTGCTGCGAGTAGTACGCCACCTTCCCGCGGACGAAGACGCTGCCAGACAGCTTGTACATGTCTCCGAGAAGCGCCGAGCACAGCGACGACTTGCCGGCGCCAACTGGGCCGTGGATGACAGTGAGATCGCCCTTGCGCACGGACAGGCTCACTTCCTTGAGAATCGGCTTGGGATTCCCTCGTACCCAGCCAAACGAACCACCCGTGACCTCGATCGCGACGTCGCCAGGACGATGAGCGCCGTCCCGCACGACATTGTCTGGTTCAACCTCGTCCAGCGCCAGGAACTCTTGAATACGCTCGAGCGACACCTTGGCCTGGATGCACTGCTGGACCACGTTGGGCAGCATCTGCAGGGGGTCGCGGATCGCGTTGAACAGCGCCATGGACGTGAACACCTTGGCGGCCGTGAGCGGCTTGCCCAGCACGATCCCGTAGACGCCAAAGGACGTCATGGACACGAAGAGCGGCGACGCCCAGAGCAGCGACGTGGCCGCCGCGCCGAGGTACAGGTACCGCGCGACGGCGCGCAGCTCGGAGGCGCGGAGCCGCGCGACCTTGGCGGCAAACTTGGACTCCCACGCGTTGAACTTGACGATCTGGATGGCGCCGAAGACCTCCTTCATGGCTTTCATGCGCACGTCCTTGCGCTCCATGATGTGCGCATAGGCCGTGCCGGAGTAGACGGCGATGACAAAGCCGCCGACCATGGAGAGGAAGATCATGGCGAGCCCGGCGAAGGCGGCGACGTCGAGCACGGCGTAGAGCATGTAGACGACGACGACGATCTGTAGCGGCAGGATCCAGACGCTGTTGAACTGGAAGGCGGCCCAGAGGATGTTGACGACGTCGGTCGTGAAGAGGTTGACGATGTCGAGCGTCTGGCCGGACGCGGACGTCTTGTCGCGGCTCGCGCACCGCAGCACCTTGTCGAACAGCCGCGCCTTGAGCGCGACCGTGAGCCGCATGGCCACGATCTCCGTGTGGAACTGCGCCTGCGTCGACACGAGCGCGCTGAGCAGCCGCGAGGCGAAGAAGACGGCGAGCCAGGCCGCGAGGTTGCCCATGTCGAGCTCGGCGGACGCGAGCGAGTCGACCACGTGGTGCAGCACGACGGGGGCGAACAACGCGCAGGCGGCCGTGAAGACCATGCCCACGCCGCAGGCCACGAGCCGCCGGCCGTACACGAGGATCATGGCGCGCAGGATGGAGCCTCGGCAGCGGTGCAGCCCCTTGGAGAACGCCGCGTAGGCCGCGACCGCCTCGTTATCCGCGTCCAGGTCCCACAGGTCGTCGTTGCTCAGCTGGCGCACGCTGCCGGCCTCCATGAGCGGCTCGGCGTACGAGAAGAGTAGGCGCGAGAGGAAGCCGGCGCTTTGCAGGTCGGCGGCCCGCGGCCCGTGCGCGGCCGGCAGCGCGCCGTACCGCGGCTTGGCGTCCCCCAGCAGCGCGTCCATGCCCGTTCACGTGCCGATAGTCTCGACTGACTGGCGGGGAAGTGCGCTAAGTGATTCGCAGGGGGAGGAAGCCGCGCGAAGTGCTCGAGCGGCTCATCTGGCCGCGGGAGGCGGCCGTCGGACCGGACGAGGATCTAGACTCGCGCTGTGTGGCTCGGAAGGTGACTGACCTGATTTCAGCCAATTATGTTGTGAGACGCATGCCATGAGCGAATCAGACGCTGCGTCGACTGCCGAAACGCGTGACTAGTCGCCTCTGATTGGCTGATACAATTAATTCGAATCGAATCGATTGCAGAATCGGCGGTCCCTCGTTGAAGCCCATGTCAGGTGTCCCGAATTTGGATTTTTTGGCGATTATCGGATTTTTTCGGCAAGTTGCCGTTGGCGGGATATTCCGCATTTTCCGCCCTCTTCCGCCGCACCAGCGGCAACATGGTGCTCTTCTCCGAGGCGGAGGCGCTGGCGCTGCTGGACGCCTTCGCGCTGCTGCGCGCCGACCCGCGCAACGTGACGGCCAACGGCGTGCTGCTGCGCGCGAGCGCGCGCGAGGCGCTCACCCGCGCCATGAACGCGCGCTTCCAGCGCGACCCGCCGTGGACCGGTATGTGACTTACGACCTTTTCACTTTGACTTTGTATATGGAGGCTTTCGCTGGTCGAGTACATGCTGAGCATGTAGACGTGCAGAGAGCCAACTGTCGGTCAAGATCAAGAACCTTCGCAGCGACTACTCGGAGTTGCGCTGGCTGCGCGCTCAGCCAGGTCGCCTACCCGTAATTATAGCCCTGGTGGCCGCTTTGCCTGACTCATATATACATGCACATGCGTTTCTCTATTGACGAATGTATAGGATTCGTCGCGGACGGCGAGGGGATGGCGGACGAGTGGTGGGCGGACGTCAAGGCGCGAAGACCCAAGGCGCATGCGTTCAAGGGCCGGCTGCCCTGGCCGCCCGAGCGCAAGCTCGCGCTGCTCGTGGGCGATATACCGCCTCAACAACAGCCCCGCGGTGTCCAGGACCTGCTGACCGACGCAGTACCAAGGAGAGCAGCTTCATCCATGCCAATGCTGCCCGAGTCGCCGTCGACTGGAGCCACGGACGTCGAGAACTCGCCGCAGGACCCGAACCGACCGGAGTCCCGACCGTCCACTGCATCCAACAAGCGCAAGCGGAGTGACGACCTCGGCACCGGCTACAGCAGCGAGTCGTCCTCGATGGAGCCGCCGACTGCCTCATTATCAGCGCTGGCGGTGGCTCGAGGCGGCTCGGAGCGGCGGCGGACGCTGTCGCAGTCGGTGCAGCAGAGCTCACAGGCGGCCGCGGGCATGGCGCGCGGCTTCCAGGAGCTCGTGGGGGCCTTCCAGCAGCAGGCCGAGCGCTACCGGCAGCTCGAGCTCTCGTCGGGTCCGCAGGACGAGGCGGCGGTGGCCGAGCAGCGCGGCGTGCTGCTGGCCATTGCGCGCTCTCTCGAGCAGAGCACGCGCGCGACGGCGGACGTGGCGCGCGGCTACCACGACCTCGTGCGCATGTTCATGCGCGAGGCAGACAGCGCGTGACGCACCCCATCGACCGCAATGGTCGTGCCTGGCATGCTCACCTCCCCAATGAGTGCGTACTTATCACAAGACTATTGTATTGGACCGAGGTTCGAGCCCCACACCCTCCACGGCGCCACCGCACGACTGCGCGACGGCTGCAGGCGGAACATGCGGGCTGTCCCACGTCCGCACGTCTTGGGTCATCGGCGGCGACGCCAGAGTGGGAGGTGCCGCGTCTGGCGGCCGGCAAGGGGCTTTCACGTTGAAGTGCCGACCGGAGAAGTGATTCGTTCCATCCTCGAACGCGGCAGCGGCCCGATCGCGTTATGATGTTCCCTCATGCAGACGCGGAGGCTAATGGCTGTGCTCTACGCAGGCGAAGGCAAACTACAAGACAAGCGCACGAGGCAAAAACTTGACGCGAGCTTTATTACTTTGGCTGGGAGTGGCGGCTTACAGCAGCGGCCAGAAGGGGGGGGGGAGGGGGGGGGGATACAGGACGACAGACGCACAGGAGGAGTTCGGCTCGGGGCTCACATGGACAGGGACGACACGTACTCAAACTTGGGCGGGCCGAGGCTCACGCTCGGGTCGGCGGGCACGCCGAGCAGCTGCGTGCCGGCGCCCGCGCTCGAGTACATGTAGCTGTACATGGCGTCCTCGACGCGGTCCGAGGGCGGCAGCAGGCAGTCGATCCAGTCGAGCGGCTCGCCCTGGTCGGTCAGCGGCGCGCCGGCGGTTGGCGCGAGCGACGACATGGGCATGGACGACGGCGAGCCGTAGTACCGCCGCGAGGCGCCGCGGCGGTGGTCATAGTCGTGGACGGGGAGCGCGTCCATCGCGGAGGAGACACTGGCACCAGTGGCTCCACCATCAAGCAGCGAGATGCCGCGCATGGCGCCGGTCGGCGGCGGCGGGCCTACGGCGCGCGGCCGCTTCCAGAACGGCGGCTGGGCCAGCACGGCGCCGTGCTGCGGGGACGCGGTCAGGCCGACGGGGAGGTACTTGGGCGGCGCACCGGCGTGGAACTGGCGGTCGGCGAGCACGCCGACGGCAAGCGGGCCGGTCGTGGGCAGCGCGCGGTGGCCATTGTGGTGGTGGTGGTGCAGCGCCTGGTGGTGCTGGTGCGGGTGGACGGCGTTGTGCGCGTTGTGGGCCGAGTGCGCGACGTGCATGGACTTCTTGCGCGTGATGCGCCAGGCGAGCTCGGGCTGGTCGCGCAGGAAGCAGTCGTTGGAGAAGGTGCAGACGACGGCCTTGGACTTGGTCCACTTGCGGAAGTTGAAGTAGTTGAGCTGCCGCTGGAAGCTCGTGTACTTGCAGTGCTTGAAGTACTTGGGCAGCACGCGCGCCATCATCTGCTCCATGTCGTGGATCTCGAACGCGCGCCCGTCGGGCGTCCACCGCAGGATCGCGTCGCTCTCCGTCTCGAGCATCTGCCGCAGCGACTTGAGGAACGGCGCCACGTCCTTGCTCGGCTTGGGGCTCGGCGGCTGCATTCTTGGCTTGATGAATATGACAGGAAGGCAGGCGAAGACCGTCGAATACGTCAAGAAGACCGTCGAGAATGACAGCAAGACGGTTGAATATGCCGTGAAGACAGCAAGACGGTGGCTTGGGGGAAGACGACCGAC
Organism: Phytopythium vexans; assembly: GCA_003413675.1. Classification (NCBI taxonomy): domain Eukaryota; phylum Oomycota; class Peronosporomycetes; order Pythiales; family Pythiaceae; genus Phytopythium; species Phytopythium vexans. Next base: position 2,777,498 of record QLOC01000002.1, on the reverse strand, counting down.
CGGCGGGTGGTGGTGACCGGAGTAGTGGTAGGAGGCAGACGGCGGGTTGCCGACCGACCGACCTGGCGTTTGGGCAGAGAGCAAGACCGAAAGTGAGGCCTGGCCCTGCTTGGGCTCTTTACCGCGCGCCAGCGGAGCCCTCGGCGCCTCGAACCCCGCGGCTCGCGGCCGTCGGCCCCAGCGCTCGGCTCTGCCTGCGGGTTGCTCGCGCTCGTCCCCCGTCGCCGCCCATCCCCCTTTCCTTCTTTATTTCCGCGCGCCGTCAGGGCCGGCCGTGGGAGTTGACGCGGGGGCCCGTACCGTAGGGAGCCGTGCGTCCAGCACTCCGTCGACAGCCTACGGCCGCCGGGGGTGGGTGCGCGTCCTTCTTTTCGTCAAACGGGCCACATGAAACGCTTTTGACACCAGGTGCGTTGGGCTCAAGCGACCGGTCTGCTTGAGGATAAGTATGGGTTAGAAAAATAATATTTACAATCTTATTATTTATAACAGTGAAAATACACGAACGAAACAATCCAAATGATGGAATCAGTAGAGTAAATATAAAAAGCGACAGGTTTAGCAAACGCTGAGTAATCGACAGCCACCGTTGCTATCCGGTTTGCGTGTTGGACCGACAGCGAAATCCGCGGATTTGGACGCACGGCCGTTCTCGGCTGTGATTGGCTGAAAAGCGTTTTTTCGAACCGCGGCGGATACGCCAGCCACTTCAACTTGGCGAGAAACGTCGAAGCCCGGCCTCAACCCGCGGCCGCCGCTACTCGCGATCGTCGGTCGTCCCCGGCGGAGCCCGCGCCGGCCACCTGCGCTCGCGGCACCGCCCTATCCATGGCGGCCCCCGTCTGCACGCAGCGACCGGCGCGGGCGTCACGCCTGTGACCAGCGCGGCCGGATATGGGCGATCAGAATCCGCGCGCGGTCCGCGGACGGGGCGGTCCCCAGCCTCGGCCCCGCCCGTCCAACTCACTTTCCTACGATCGCAGGGGCTTGCTGACCCCTCGGCCCCCCCCCTCGGCCCCCCCCCCGCCTTGGGTTGGCGATTTTCTCAGTGCGGTCACCCAGCAGCTGCCCGCTCTACGTACGGCGTACCTACCAACGGGAGCGCGTGGTGACGCCCGCGGCGTCCACCACCGCTGAGGCGGCCGGCTTTTAACAACGCGCGGTTAGCCAACTCTTTTGCCATCCTGGCGCCTAGTTGGCTAACTTTTGCCAAATTTTGCCATCTCTTGGCAATTTTTTCCCAACTCTTGGCAATTTTTCCCAACTCTTGGCAATTTTTCCCAACTCTTGGCAATTTTTGCCAACTCTCGCCAATTTTTGCCAACGTTGCCAGTGTTTGCAATCATCATCCAGACGCCGGCTTTTGCTATCCACCCCTCGCGCCGACTGGTTGCTATCCGCTGCGTCCCCCAATGCGGGCGACCAAACGACGGCTGGCCCCCCACTGGCGGCGCGGATGGGCCGTCTGCTTCGCGTCCAGATTCGGCGGTTAGCAAAGGCCAGCACTGGTTTGCGCGGCCGGCTCGCCGCGGCGGCGGCCGTCCCACTCTGTCGTCACAGCGCGCGCGCGGCCCCCTCGCCGGCCCAGCGGGCGTCCCGTCGTCTGCGGCGGCACCCCTCCGGCCCCCGGCCTGAGACCCGAGACCCGAGCCAGTCCGAGCCTGAGCAGAGCTTCAAGCGCCCGCCGCGCGCTCGAGAGCGCCAGAGCGCCAGATGCAGTCAGCGCCGCCGACTGCGCCGAACGCGGCCCGTCGCTTTGCTAACCGACGGTTTCGCGCGTTCTGGACGCGCAGCCGCGCGATCCGCGTGACGCCGAGTTGAGTGTGCCCAGTGCGGCGAAACCGTCGGTTAGCAAAGCGACGGGCGACGGGCGGGAGTAACGGCTGGGGGACGGGAGGGGGGGGGGGGGGGGGGCGGAGGGGAGGGGGGCGATGCTCCCCTAAAGAAATTGGTCACTCCGCTGGCCTTTCGACTCCGAGTAAACGCTCGCGGGGGGCGACGCGGCCTGAAACGCAGACAGGGCGAGCCGCCCTGGCGCTGGAGCTGGCTCGCCCCTCATGGGATAGTCGCGGCGGCCAGCGCTCGTTGCCTCGCCGCGGCCGCTGGTTCGGAGCCAGCAACCGCAGTACCGAACCATTTCGCGGCTTTCCTCGGTGAACCTACCGGCGATCGCGTGCCCTCTGCCGCAGTAGGATCGTACTGTATTCTGCGGATTGCTGCGCCTGTGTGCCACTGTACCGGCTGCTCGGTGGGGCGACTGCGCGCGGATAGCTCTGGCGGGCTCTGTTAGCAAAGTCGGCCGCGCAGGTTAGCAACGATTCCCTCGACCGTTGCCCTGCAACAACATGCGCCTCAAGCCGCTTGCTAACCAAGCCGCTTGCTAACGGCCGGACCAGACCGCGGGCAGCCGGGGGGCGTGTGCTAACTGGAAAATTTGGTCGGTATCGGTAGCACTCGACGGCTCAGCCGCCGTCGGCGCATCCGAGCGGGGGACCGGCCGCGTCCTACTATGGCGACGGCCGACCAACCGGCACGGCCCAGAAAACTGCAGGATGCGTCCCACCCGTGTGCAGGTCGGCGTGGCCCGACCGCCAGCCCACCCTTGGTCGACTGACGCGCGTCGTCCCCCGCCTGACGAACGGGAGCCTGGCGACGCCCGTGGACGCGCGGCGGACGGCGGGGAGCGCTCGAACGAGCATCAACTGCATCCTGCGTGCGGGGGATCCTGCGCGACCCACGGCCGTCCATCGGATAGACCGGCGGGGGATCCTGCGGCACCGTTTCGCGGCCGTTCCGACTGGCCCCAATATGTCGCTGATTCAAAAAGCCGAGAGTGAAGGTGCAGCAGTCGGAATGACGGTGATTAGAGGTCGGTAATAACGCTGGTGGCGCAATCAAAACCTGCTGAATCGAATCCACACATACACTTAGTAACATATATTCATTTTAAATGCCTATAAACACCTTCTATACCGTATACCTGATGTAAATAGGTATGATCTGGATGATCATCGCCGTCGTCCTCGCCTCAATATTCCTCCCATTATCGCCTGCACACACTTTGATCATGAGCTTCCTGCTGCTTGAGGACGATCGCGCGGCGCTGGAGGAGGCGCTCGCCTTCATCGACGCGCACGCGGACGCGCTGCCCGCGCTCGCCTCCTTGTCCTCTCCGTCCCCTCCGTCGTCGCCGTCCCCTGCGTCGGCCCCCGCGCCGCCCAAGCGCGTGCGAGACCCAGCCGTCTACGCCCGTCGCCGGCTCAAGAAGAAGGCGGAGCTGCAGACGCTGCGACTGCAGGCCAAGGCCCTCGAGACACAGCTCGCGCAGCACCGGCGCTCCCTCGCGGGCCACAAGCCCCTGCTGACCGCGGACGACGCCCCCCCGACCGACGGGGACGTCACTAGTGACGGTAGTGTATCATCACCTGTTGCGACTAGCGAATCGACCAAGACGCTCGCTCGGCGGCGCCAGCGGCAGGCGCGGAGGGCCGCGGACTGGTTCGTGGCCGCCTTGAACGAGCACAAGCGGCGGCGCGCGGCCGAGCAGCTCAACGCACAGCTTAGGGCGGCGCTGGAGGCTCAGGTCGCTCTCGCTCGCCGCTTCCAGGGCTTCCTCGACGGGTACTCGGCCCCAGAGGTGCGTATAGTGTTTGATAATTTCTTGTTTGTTTATATATTAACAAGTAGTCCTTGTATGAAAAGGTATTTGACACACCGGAGGTAACCGGAGCTTCGATGAAGATGCCCGCGCGGCTCGGCGCCATGCCCACGAAGGTGGCGGCGGAGCTGCGCGCGACGTCGCAGCGGCTGATGCTCGAGGCGTGCACGCGCGTGGACTTGACGGGCGCGGAAGCCGTCGCGTGCGACTACTGCGTCAAGCACGACCCGCTCGCGGGCGTGTACGCCGAGATGCGCACAGCCGCACCGCTCGAGGTCGAGCTCTCGGAGCTCGCGACGGTGATCATGGACCGCTTGTTCGCGCACGACAAGTGCTTCGAGCCCGTCGAGGACGCCGCCGGCTTCGAAGGCGTCAGCTCCGACCAGGTGAGCTACCACCAACCCAATTGATGATACATTCGAGTGACGTCACTCTCATCTTCATTATATGTGCACCACACAGATCACGGTGAACCAGCACAACCGAGCGGTGGAGATCGAGGTCGACGGGCAGCCGCTGCGAATGCAGGGCACGACGCTGCTGTGCAAGGTGGACACGCCCGAGCGGGTGGTCATCACCTTCTGCTCGCTGCTGTTCCACCCGAGCGGCCGCCTGAGCTTCCGCGAGGGCGGCTGGATCTCGTTCACGCCGTCGCCCGCCGACCCGAGCCGCGCGTGCGTCTCGCGGAGCTGCGCGCGGCTCGCAAGCGAGGCCTACGGCGACGCGAGCGACATGGAGCAGGTGCGCGCGCAGGCCATGAACCGCCTGGGCGAGAGGACGCGCGTCAAGCACCAGGGCGTACAGCGGCGGCTGCTGCTCGAGACCGGCCGCCCCGACCTCGCCGCCTTCGTCGTCGCGTGAGCAGTGTGTGTGTTCCGCAGGTCAGCGCATCATTTATTCAATCCACAGTCGCGTTATCCAGTCTTCCAGAGCATCACGAAAAGAGCTTGTTGAACGCCGCGCGCTGCTCGGCGGCCTTGTCGGCGCACAGCACGTCCACGTCGTACGCCTCGCGCTGTGGGTCGTCATTATGCCTCGGTGCGTACGGGATGGGGCCGTACTCGGGCGTGAAGGTCGCGAACCCGCGCGGCCCAGCGGCGTCCTGCTCCAGGCCCTGCACGCGCATGAATTCCGAGCGCTGGTGCTTCCAAATCGCGTCCCAAAGCCGCTGGAACCGCTGCGTCTCGACCCGCGACGTCTCCTCGTCGTACGGACGCGGCAGCTGCGAGCTCTGCGCCGTGCCGACGCGGCCGTGCACGTGGGCGACGTGCGGCACGACGCGCTCCAGCAGCCACGCGTCGTCCTGCGCCGTGTCCAGCATCCTCTCGGTGACGACCGCCCAATGGCTGAAGTCGAGCGTAAGGCGCAGGCTCGGGAACGCCTCGAGCAGCTCGAGCGTCGGCCACGGCGAGTAGAACAGTCGTCCGCGGTGCGTCTCGAACGCCAGCAGGTCCTCGCATCCGAGCTCGCGCTGCATCTCGAGCGCGCGCGCCAGGAACTCGAGCTGCTCGTCCCACCGCCAGTGGTCGCTGCCGGCGTGGACGTTGAGCAGTGTCGGCCGTTGAGGACCGTCCAAAGCCTGCTCGATCTGCTGGCGAAGGCGGTCCAGGTGGCTCGTCACGCCCTCGAACTGCTCGCCCAGCGCCGCGTCCTCGTAGTCCACCCAGCCGGAGTAGACGCCCACCACGAGCCCCATGCCGCGCGCCGCCAGCAGGTGTTGAACGTGGGCGACGCCTCCGAGCGGCTGCAGATCCGCCAGACTCGCCTCAATGCCGTCGAAGCCCTGCGCCTGGATGTGCGACAGCAGCGAGTCCGCGTAGGCGACTGAGGATGCAGCAGACCCGCCGACACGGTGAGCCAGCTCCCGCGCCGTCGGCGCCCCCCACAGCGACCGGAAGCACCGCAGCGAGAACGTCCCTGGTGCCATTTCCGCCCCTCGTTTCGGATTATGGATTCCGTGGGCAGCACAATGATGTTAAACACAATTACTGATTTGACATATTTGTGCTATTTCCATATTTGTGAGAATGTGAATCAAATAACGCGGAGCTGAAGTTTGCATGCCAATCGCAAGTCGCACTACACGAGGGCTGCTTGCTCAGCGCGTCAACTGATCCAGGGACGCCATGCGTTTGTTGCCACTGTACGCACCACTGTAGACAATGCATCGTCCAGCTCTGGCTGTCCAACATGGAAGCTCTCCCTGTAGACGGACGGTTCTTTGGACTCAAAATGTTCAACGCCATGTTTCACCTTGTAGACCAGACTTTCCCCTACCCAGTCGACTAAAATATACACCCATTATCCATGCATCGACGCCCGCGAGCATTCTACGGACGATCGCCATAGCGACTGGAGGCGGCCGGCTCGGAAGCGGCAGAGCCACCGGAGCAGCAGCCGCCGTGCAGCTCGGAGCTCTGCTTGCCGTTCGGGTCCTCGGGGATGTCGAGCGCCGGGTTGCGGTCGAAGAAGCCCTCGGGACTGAGCTTGAAGCCCGCGTAGTCGACTGGCATCATCGGCCAGTCCTCGGTGCGCGGGAAGTGCGTGAGCCCGAACGTGTGCCACACGACGATGTCCTCGCCGTCCACCGGCCGGTTGTTCTTGACGTAGTCGGGCAGACCCGCGCCGCCAGGATGCTGGTTCGGCATGTACCCGGCGGCCCAGAGCTCGTCGCGCTCGTACTGCGTGACCCAGAGATGCTTGGTGGTGAAGTTGGCGCGCTTCCTGATGGACGAGTTGTCGGCCGCGAGCAGCAGCGGACAGCCCTCGGGGAAGAGCACGTAGCCAGTGGGACGACCGAGTCGGTTGACGCTCTCGCTCGACCCGATGCGCCAGACGCGGCCGAGGTGCATGGCGGCCTCGCGCTGTGCTTCGCTCTCAGTCTTGAACCGCGTCATCGAGCGCGTGAACGCGTTGCCGTTCGGGTTCTGCGGTCCGATGGGCACGCGCTGAGCGTTGTACTCGTCCACGTGGCACTTGCTGCCGTCGATGGCCATGTCGAGCCGCGCCGAGAAGAGGTGCTGGTGGCAAGGCGCGCCGAGACGCGGCGCCATCTCGGTCGCGAACGGGTACTCTTCGCTGTCGCCCGGTCCGCGCTCGGGCAGTCCCGAGGTGAAGACGATGCCCGTGGCCTTGGCCTCGAGCTCGATGCGGCCATCCAGATAAAAGTACCAGTAGAAGCCGTAGTCGTAGTTGCCGACCGTGACGAAGAAGGAGATGACGAACCGCCGCTGGCGCCGCACCTGGCTCGTGTTGGGGTCCGCGAGCACGTCCGTGTGCTTCCAGAGCGTGCCAAAGTCCTCCTCGTGCATGCAGATGCCGTTCTTGATGACCACCGGATCGCAGAAGTCGTTGGCTACAGTCACGTCCAGGTACTGGATCTTGCCGAGGCAGTCGCAGCCGAGCACGAGCGAGTTGGCGAGCCGACCGAACTGGTACTCGCCCGCGTCAAAGTAGTTCTGCCAGTCGTGCGTGGGCGACGGCTCGCCGTAGGGCACGACCATCTCGGACACGGCCGCGCGGTTCAGGATCTTGCGCTTGCGGCCGCGGTCGTTGAAGGACACGTCGTGCAGCGTGAGCCCCTCGCGGCCGTTGAAGCCCGCGCGGATCTCCCAGTTGAGCCACGTGATGACGTTATCCTTGACGGTGAAGCTCGCCCCCTCGGGCTGCTTGATGTGCAGCGGCTTCATGTCGGTGCGCGGCGCGCCGCCCACCTTCGGGTCCAGGTAGTCGCCCGTCTCGGCAGGGACGTGCGTGTAGCCCGTGTCGACGACGCGCAGCACCTTGCGGTTCGTCAGGTCGACGTGGCACACGAGGCCGTCGATCGGGTGCGCGTACATGGAGTGGGTCTGGCCGGGCTCCTTGAGGAAGCTGAGCACGCGGATGACACGCACGCCGACCTCGTCCTCGAAGCCGAACACGCCGGCCGAAAAGTGCTCACCGCGGACGGTGTCCAAGTCCGTGATGCCGCGCTTGGCGAGCGCCGCCACGTACCGCGGGTCGGCCTTGCAGATGAGCTCGCCGTCCCAGTAGTCCTGGTCCAGCACGGGCATCTGGCCCTCGGTGCGCGGGTCAATCTCCTTCTCCAGCACGATGCGGCGCGCGGGCACGTCCACCACGACCTGGTGCGTCGAGTTCTTGGCCTGGTCGTACACGAGCGCGCCGACCTCGCGAGGCACGGCGTCGCCTGGGACGAACCCGTCGAGCGTCTTGTGGTCCGGCTCGCGCAGCATGACATACGCATAGCGAATGTCCGGACCGGTGTGGCCCGCGGCCGCGACCACCTCCTTGACGATCACGATCTCCTCGGCCGTGAGCGGGTCCAGAGGGTGGCGCACGCCGCCGGCGGATGCGGCGGTCGGGGAATTCAACTGTGGAGCCATGGCGGACAACGGGGGCTGGATGACCAGCTGGGTAGGTGGATTGGAAATCCGAAAATGAGAGCATAGCCACCGCACTCAGAATGGCCGACGGAAGCACGATGTAGGTCTAGTGGCCATCCCGGAGGTGTCAGGGGAGCGGTGGAATAGGAGCGGTCGGGCTTGGGCTCGACACATATGCCGGCCGAGCGCGGATGGAATGGCTCGCTTCAAGGTGGCTGTTTGCGCTCGAAGAAGCCACCTGGCAACTCTCCTCGTCGGACGATTACCCGCTGACACCGGGACGGCAGTCGTCCCGTCAACAGAAGCCGCAGCGTCCGCAAGCAGTGCCCATCCCTCGGATCGGCGCTCCTCATTGGCTGGTCTGTGTGTGAGGCGCCAACTGTCATCGAGTCTCGCATCGAGACCAAACCGATGACAAGCTTCGCGAGATCCGAAGCGAATGAGAAAGCGTGCAGTGGCGTCGACGTGTGGGTCTCCACGCTCTCACGATGACGGTCAAATGAGATCGTCACTGACCGCCGGTGGAGCAAAAGGCAATGGCCATCAGTTGGAGGACCATAAAGCTTATCTGTCGTACAGCTCACTGTTTGGACTAGAACTGAGCTGTGGAATGCTGGCATCATATCGTGTACACACGTGAGTTTGGATGCCGACACTTCAGAGCGGTGGTGGCTTCACAGTCGGGTCAGGTCGCGACTGTTCTCCTTAGTGGCAAGCCACCTGGCTCGCAAAGACAGCCCATCGCAACGAAGGATGCAAGTGAGCCAAGTCAGTCGCAGCGGCTGTGGCCGCTCCTGCGCAGGATACCTCGACGACTGCGCTCCGATGGCCGTCGAGAGGGTAGGACCGAGTCGGACGCAGCTCGTTCAAGGTCATTGCTCGTGCTCTTCGTGCGTTCGTTGAGCTTTTGCATGTTCAACCTCATACAGTATCGCAAGGAGCACATTAATTTTCGGGGGTCAAAATGAGGCTGAAATCCAAAACATGAACAGCTCCTCCAGGTCAGCTGAACAATTGCTGGAGGTTCTCAATGCACCGGCATGAACTGCAACTCGATGACATCGTCCTGGACGTAAGTCGCCCACACAGCAGACGATGACTGTTGAAATCAGCAATGGCCGCGCCGACTTGGACGCGGGCAAGCTCATTCCAACGCTTCTCCACCGGCGGAACAGTGTTAAACAGAGTACTGCGCAGCTGGGCAGGACCGGAGCTAGACTTTCGACAGCTGAACTCTGCTCATGGCTCTGTCACCCGAGTGCACTGGTGATGACTGCGCTGAGGTCGACCCGTTGCCAGAGCCGTCAGGTTTGTACAGACATCGCCTTGCAGCCCAGAAGTGCTGCACGGACCTCCGTGGCTTTGTCCGCAGCAGAGTTGCCAACTCGGCCGTACGCTCGCAGATATCGTCCGTACGCTCGCAGATAGGCAGAGCTGCGGCGCGCCGTACGCTCGCAGGAAGCGCGTTCTGCGTTTAAACACCAAGCGCCATCGCCAAAGCTCCAATGCGAGCAGCGGCGATTGGCATGAGACTATCACCCAAGCATTGTAGTAGCATTGGAAGGATAACGTACCGAGACAGATGCGTTCCAGCTAGGCACGGAATTGGCAACGCTGGCGGTATCAATCAAACCTGAAGGAGGTCGAGGGATCGTTTTCGATCGGACCTTTCCGTTTCAGTACTGTTGGAAACTGCACACATTTTGTCGAAATAGAATCGGACAATAGTTGTATCTGAGGGTATCGTATTAAGCCAGAATCGGAGTGCATGCGAATGTTCACACACTGCTGCTGTCTCGCCTTGATCAGACCATTCAGCTGCGTGCCACAAAGAGTGAAGTTCAGCAGTGCAGTGTTTCATCGGTATGTGCTAGTCCACACTTCACAGAGTATCGTAGTACTGATACTTTACAGTTCCAGACTCCGATTCGGATGTTTCGCAGTCAGGTTGTCGATGTGGGAAGAACATGGGTGCAACGCCACTGTTGAGGGGGCCAACGCTCCGATATGCACGGGCAACCGGTGCGGCCTCGTCGCTTGGCGAAGCGTTGTGGGCTTCGATTTGAGGTGCTTGGGTCGACAGTGACAAAGACAAGAGCTCGCGCAGCGATCTTGGGCGGACACCACCAACAAAGACAAGCAATCACAAACATTAGCATCAACAATTGTCAATTGAAAATCCTCAAAACTCGGTTCTATGCCACAACGTTCCGCTGTTGCACGCCCGTCCACCGCACCTATTGAACTTCAATGGCGTTCTTCTCCGCTGCATTCTGCTTTCTGCTGTCGCGCTGGAATCGGGCACGTTGGCCGACAGCCTGCTCAGCGCTGAGAACGCAGAGTCGCCACTGTTGATAGTCGGCGCCGTCGTCTTGTCCAGCTCGCGGTTGTTGAGCCGCCAAGCGCCGCCAGACTTCGCGTCGCAGCATCGTTCAAAATCAGAAGGCGACCGCCAGCCGTTGCTCCTCGTTGGCATGCTGCCGATCCAAAACTGGTCATCGGATGACTGGCACTCGGTGGCACGGTGAGCGTTTGTTGTGCTTTGCGCTTGTCTCTTCGTCCGACGAGCTCTGACCTTGCGCCGATCTTGGCGGCGGCAGGACCTCCGACTTGGAGCACTGTCGAATCCGCGTTGAATGACGCGGCGCAGCGGCCAATCCGAGACCGGTGTTTAACAGGTGACGATGCCAGTGCATTCCTCCGTTTCAGCTATCGATATAAACTCTCTAATTGCATACACTCATTAAATGCGCAGACTGACTCATTAATGCTCAAAGCTATTATAAGCTTAAAAATACACCATGTAAACGAATATACTTGAAAGACACATGTGAAATACACCGCGCTGGTCAGAGGGAACGTCTGAGACTCAAACAGGTGTTAAGCCGTGCAAGGGAGAGGCGATTGCGTCGGACGCGTGATGGGGATGAGCGGGGCGTCAGGTGTATGGGCCGGTCTGCTGTGCCCCTCCTCCCTCCTGCAGGCATAGTTCGCGGCGAGAACAGAACGGCGCTTCCCCCCGATCAATTCCTCCACGGACGGCGCACCGCTTCGATCGGAATGTAGAACTCAGTTGTCAACTTACTCCATCGCGACCACGCGCCGACTCGACTGGACCGATCCCCCATGACGGCCAGCATCATCTCCGTCGACATCCAGGACCCGAGCGTCGCCAAGCCGAGCAACCGGTATGCCAAGGTGCCGCATCTGTGGGCCATGGGCATCGGCGCCGTCATCTCGGGCGAGTACTACGGCTGGCAGTCGACGCTCGTCGCGGGCTTCGACGGGCTGCTCGTGCTGCTCGCCATGATGACCGTGCTCTACGTCACGCTCTCCTTCTCCATCGCCGAAATGTCGGCCGCCATCCCCGCCGGCGGCGGTCCGTACGTGTTCGCGCGCCACGCCATCGGCCCGCGCGCCGCCTTCTTCTCCGGGCTCGCCGAGGCGCTCAAGGTCGTGGCCGTCAACTCGTCCACCTTCTACACCATCTACTCGTACCTGGACGCGCTCTTCGACCTGGACGACGCCTACTCGCCGCTCTGGTTCCTCATGTTCGGCGTCTTCTTCGTCGGGCTCAACATCGTCGGCGTCGTCGCCTCCTTCCGCATGCAGGCGTGCTCGACCGTGCTCTGCGTGCTGCTGCTCGTCATCTTCTACTGCGCTGCCATCCCCAAGCTCGACTACAACCACTGGGTCGTCGAGCAGGAGTGGCAGTTCACCAACTGGAACGACACCATCATGGCCATCCCCTTCGCCATGTGGTTCTACCTCGGCATCGAGGAGCTGCCTCTCGCGAGCGAGGAGACCATCGAGCCCGAGAAGAACGTCCCCAAGGCGCTCGTCATTACCATCTCGACGCTCGTCGTGCTCTCCTTCTGCACGGCCGTCTTCAGCTCGCTCATCGCCCCCGGCGCCGCCGAGGTTGCCAACGTCTCGGCGCCGCTCGTGACCGGTTATACGACCGTGTTCGGTGACGGCGCTACCACCACCTTCTTCAAATGGATGACGGTCATCGCGCTCACGTCGAGCCCCAACGCCTACATCTTCTTCATGGCGCAGCTGCTGTACGCCATCGCGCGCGACGGCTACTTCCCGGCCTACATGGCCAAGGTGCACCCGACGCGCGGCACACCCGTCGGCGCGCTCATCGTCGGCGGCATTCTCACCGAGGCCATCGCCATCATCCTGCACTTCGCTATCGGCGACGCGCACCTCGGCTCCGTGCTCATCAACCTCACGCTCTTCGGCGGGCTCATCTCGTACATCTTCCAGCTCGTCTCCTTCATCATGCTGCGCATCCGGCAGCCAGACCGGCCGCGTCCGTACCGCTGTCCGTTCGGCATCCCTGGCGCGGTCGTCGGCCTCGTGCTGTGTGCGATCTCCATCTTTGCCATCATCTACAGCGGCGTGCAGGACACCGACTTCCTTGCCTCAGTCATCGCCACCGTCATCGTGTTTGTGCTCGGCGCCATCTACTTCTTCAAGTACGTGCAGCCCCGGATCGACAAGATGCCGCTCGTGACGCCAGTGCCGTTGAAGGAAATGCGCGAGAACCTCCTCAGCAGCGCCAGCGCCGCCGGTTACCAGAGTGCGCACGTCGCTCGGGATCACTGATCGTCGGCAATGATGTCCTTGTAATTTCAGCTGTAATAGTCGCCTTTTGTTATTCATGTCGAGCTTGTGTTATTGCTGATCTTACTGGCTTCGCACCATGCCTTCTAGCAGCTGAACGACCCTTGGCATCTCGATTCGATCTGCAGGATCTGACTTGTTCATCTGGGCCACAATGGCCCACGCGTCATCGTTAACGTTGAAGGGTTTCGTCAGTAATGTCCCATTACAGACACGATACCTCACAGCAATTTCTGGTGTGGTCCCCCATGGATAGTTGCCGGTCACGGCCTCCACGATGCACATTCCAAACGAGAACACATCGGACGCCGATGTCGCACGGTCGCCTCGCAAAACTTCTGGTGCTCTCCAATGAAACGCGCCTGTGGGAATCGGCGCGTTGGCTTCTTCCCGACTGGATTCACTCATCCCGAAGTCTGCCAACCAGGCGCGTATATCCTCGCTGACGAGAATGTTATTACATTTCAGATCCTTGTGAACGATGCCAAGTTCGTGAATATAATGGAGACCGCGCGCTGCTCCAAGTAGTAGGCGCCACATCCACCCTTCACGATCATGCGATTGATCCAGGAATTCTGTCAGTGTCCCTCTTTTCGCATACTCACACACGTAGTATGGATGTTTGCCGATGTGGCACGCGCCGTACAGTCTGGCAATGTTAGGGTGGTTCAACGAGAACCAAATGTCAGCCTCGTGTGCAAATGTCTTTTGGAATTTACCGTCGAGGTCTATTAGGGGAGTTGCTTTGAGTCGCTTCATGATGACTTTCATACCAAACCATCGACCGCGCCAAATTTCACCAAAGCCAGCATTGACTTCTAGTTGATAGTCCAATTCCAGTTCGCACGGCGGGATAAACCATCGTGGGAAGGGAGGAAAAGAGCTTGGGTCTTGATCAAATGTTGTTGCATCTGACAAATCAAGACTTGTGTAGTACCCGCGTCGCTTGGTTACTTCATAGTGGCCCAATGGGGAGTCATGGGTATGTGCTTGATCATCATCAGTCCCTGTACCGGAATTTGAGAGATCAGGTAACTGCTGGAAATTGTGCTTGATCAACGTAACAAGCAGCGCAGACAGCTCGTCCAATTTGTGTTTCAAGACATCAAAAGCTTGATTTGTAGAGCGAAGAAAATCCTTCGGATGATGATCTGTGCACAACTTCCTCGTCAGAGACCCAAAAAGATCCACGATTTGGCGGAACGATGTGGATGCTGCAGACAAGGGACTCTCATCCACAGCCACAAGTGTCGCGTCCGTATCCTCGGCCAGTGATCCATTTGCGACTGCAGAATCATCCGTAACTGTCGGCGGAATGTGCTCGATCGCATCTTCTGCTAAGGCGCTGGCAGCAACCCCACCACCTGTCTCAACATTATATCCGTCTTCCAGCGTCAACGCTTCAATCGCAGCAGCAAGACCGGATAGTTCCTCTGGTGCAGCAGATCTCACCAAGATCGTCACTGCTCTACCGAGCTTAACAATGCGTTCGTGCACATACACCAAGGGCTCGTACAAATGCTCCAAAGTAAATACTTCGACGATTGTTTGAATTTCATCGCACTTGTCTTCCAAACTCTCAAGACCAGGTTCAGCATTAGGTTGACCCTCTTTCGAATTCGTGGGGGGTGATTGTTCGCATTCCGACTCCACGATATCCTGTAGCGCAATGACAGCGTACACGATGGCACCGTGAACATTGTTCGCGTCACAGGTGTGAAGCCGATCGTAGAGAGTCCACTCAGCATTGGTCCATGTTTCAGGCCGTTCAGACAACTCGACTCGCCGAATGGGCTGCTGATCGGATGTTTCAGCCTGTTGGTCGGCCGCTTCAACTCGCTGATCTCTGCGCTGTCGCCAAGCTGCAATCAACTCTGCAAACACTCTAGCATTGGCAACAAACAGTGCTAGAAACTCGTCCCGTTCACGACAAACGAGACCGCGACCGAGCAGAACAAATTTGGGCCGATCGTGAATCTTGGCGATCAGTTCATGAGAAAATACCTCGTGTGGTAGCCCGCATTCGAAAAGGAAGCGCAACCCCAACGCGCAGTCGCGCCACACGGTCCAGCTCGCGAGCGGCACCTTCGCGAGCGGCACCGTCAGCTCCTGTATCACAAATCGCGTCGCCCCGACGTGACACGCACCCCACAATTTGGCTACATGAGGGTGGTTCACTGCCGACCAAAGTGTGGCCTGGTACACCACCGCCTCTTCTTGCGCATCGGCACCTTCGAGCTCACAAATGTCGACCGTCGAGCCCAGCCACTGCGTCAGCTTCGCGTCTACATCGTGGCGTGGGACAAACCACTCGGGCACCGTCAACACCATCACGCCGGAACTCTTCACCAGAGATTTATAAAACACATCCATCAGGTTGCACTCTTCAGGCATCAACACCGTCTCGCCACTCGGCGACTGGGAGCTGTGGAGCAGCAGCGTCTGCAGCTCGACAGATTCATCTGGATCCTCTGGCTGCTCCACACCAATCTCCCTCAAAATGATAACGCGCTCGTTCCGCTCGACCGAGAGCTGGTCCATCCATTGATTCACATCTGGCTGTTGACCAAATTCCTTTAATTCGGCGGCGTCCAACTGCCAGTGGCAGGCGCGAACGAGCCGCACGGCGTGCACCGTTCGCGCCAGTCGCGCCGCCGGTCGTCGGTCCCGATCGTACTCAAACAGCTCCAGGAACGGGGTCCAGTCGATCAGCTTGTCCAATTTTAGAGTCGCATCGACTGGCGTCTGGGTTGGATCCGCGAAGAACAATGTCCCAAAGCTCCACAAACGGAGCGCCAGCGCATTGCCAACCGGGTCAAGTGACTGCGGCGGACGCTCGCATACACCGCGGCACACACTGCGACACTGGTGACAGAACTTCCAGCGGCTGGCATCCCTCCCTACATGCGGGTCCACGCGCATGTACCACCAGTTAACCATCGCGCGTTCCATGCTTGATCTCGAGGATTGATATCGAAGTTTGGCGCTGGGGAAGATCTCATTTCCACATTTAAGAGCTTATTCCATGTGTTCTGAAAGATCTGCACAGAAATATGCATTCACGTACTTTGATGAGTTAACGTATGGGTGCAGTCCTTGTATAAAGAGCGAACGGTACACTCCTCTCTGAGTTGACTTCAACTGAAACCGACCCTGCGCCAGCACTTTACCCCCATCCAGCGATTTGACGCCTGCCTCTCGCTGGCGTTACAGGCGGCTTGCCAATCAATTCGGAAGCGAGTATTAGCGCAGCCGCAGCTCGAACGAACAGCGGAACCGACGCGTACTGCGTCCAGGTCCATATATCCGAACGTCGCGGGGTGTGCGGATGGCACCACGGCTGCATAACCGCGGCCGTGGATCTGCTCGTGGATCGGATCGCTCGAGCATGATGCATCATTGTGGGTGCGCTGATAGCCGCGAGCGCCACTGTCCGTGCGCGCAGGACCGCCGCGTACCCTGTTTACGGGATCGCCGCACCTGAGCGCGGGACCCTTTCGAACACCATTGGCGCATCATATGTGATATGAGCGACGCTGCGACGCGCTCCGACTCGATGAATTCTGACCTGCGAGACTGCGCAGAGAGAGTGGGAACGCCGCAATTGCGGGCAGCAAATCCTCGACCCTCTGCTCGTCTGAACAGGCTCTAGCATCAATTGTTTGCGCTTTCCCTTGATGGTCAAACGCGGTGCTTCTGTAGACTAAAGGAGTTGTCAAATGCATCCCGCCTCATCACCGCCAAGAGTGCAACAGTCTGTTCGTCGACAATGTCAGCTACCCCCTGCGGATGCGAGGTTCAACCGCTGAGCATGTATGTCGTTACCATCTAACCACCGGGCAAATTCTGTCTATCAACAGGCAACCGCTGCTTGCTAATCACATCGCCCCCGTTCTCACCGACTCACATTCAACGCCGCCGAGAACTCTATGACGGTATTTGATCGCCAGTCAGGTGGTGGCTTCTGCTCACTTTTCAACTCGCCCTGCTCCGCCCAAGTCTCCAATGCCGAACCCAGGCGCTGGCACCAAGGACGACCCGACGACGCTGACGCGCCTGTCCTTCACGAGCGCGGCGTCGCATCCCAAGGACATCGATGGCGACTACCGGGGCTCCAAGACCCCCGAAATCGAAGGCGGCGCGCTGCGCGAGGGCGGTGCGCCAGTGCTGTTGAGCCGCGACTGCATCGGTCTGCTCTTCCAGTATGCAGCCGTCGGACTCGTGTACGGCATGCTCCCCCAAACCGTCTACCCGTTCATCCAGCAGTACCTGAACTCCAGCGGCGCGCGCGTCGCGACGGCCAGCACGCTCGTTGTGATGCCCTGGAGCTTCAAGGTCTTCTACGGCATCATGTCGGACTGCTTCCCGCTCTTCGGCTATCGCCGCCGCCCGTACATGCTCGTGGGCTGGGCCATCTGCCTCGTCATGCTCATCACGATGGCAGTCATCCCGGTCGGCAAGCCATACTTCACCCACCCAGAGGATCGCAAAGTCGACCCGGCAGACTACACGGACGAGATCAAGGCTCGCCTCAACTATAACGCGCCGGGCGAGGGTAGCAAGTACATTTTCCTCATGTTCCTCGCGGCCTTCGGGTATGTCATGGCGGACGTGTCCGCCGACAGCATCACGGTCGAGTTCGCGCAGCGCGAGCCGGAAGCGGTGCGCGGCAAGACGCAGTCCATGATCTACATTGTGCGCACGGCTGTGCAGATCTTCGGCCAGATCATCGTTGGGTTTTGCTTCAACGGCAAGGACTACGGCGGAGACTTTGACTTTTCGCTCAGCTTCAACCATGTCATGATCATCTGTGCCGTCGGGCTGCTGCCCGTGTTCCCGTCCACGTGGTACTGGATCAAGGAGGAGAAGCACCCGCGCGCCAACTTCAAGCAGTACATGTCGGATCTGTTCGACCTCATCTCGAAGCGCGCCGTGTTCCAGGTCTTGTGGTACGTCTTCCTGTCCCGCGTCTTCTCCGACATCTCGTACACGGCGTCGTCCCCCGTGCAGTCGTATCTCGCCGGCGTCACGCCCATCAACGACACCATCAGCTCCATCCTGAGCAACCTGCTCTTCATGTTCGGGCTCATGGTCACCTCCCGCTACGGGCTCCACTGGAACTGGCGCATCATGATCGTCGCGACCGGCGTGTTCGTCATCATCATCGATTGCGCCACGACGCTCATCACGGTATGGGACATCTTCCGCTCGCAGTGGTTCTGGCTCGGTCCTCCCATCGCGGTGCAGCTTCCCGCTGGCGTCGGCTGGATGATCGGCAACTTTGTCATCGTCGAGCTGGCGGGCGAGGGCAACGAAGGCGCCACGTACGGGTTGATTACGACGGTCGCCAACTGCGCCGCGCCGTTCGCGAACTCGCTTCAGCTCGTGATGGACGCGCCGTTCAACCTCACGACTGAGCGCATCCAGAACGATGATCACTCGATCCGCATGGACATCACGTACGTGGTCATCATCATGTACTGCTGCACGGCCTTCGCTTGGGCCTTCCTGCCTATGCTGCCCAAGCAGAAGGAGGCGACGCAGGAGCTCATGCGCGCGGGCGGCACCAACAAGAAGATCGGCGCCTTCACAATCGCTGTCTTCATGTTCGCGCTCGTCTGGTCCATCATGACCAACATCATGGGCATCTTCGACAGCACCTCCTGCCTCATCATCGCCGGTGGCTCAGGATGCTAAACCGACTGTTATCTCGTGGTCCATGCGAGGCCAGCTCCTTCTATGATCCGAGTTTTGAGCACCTTTACTTTGATGGGATGAACCAATTCATCATGTTTTCACATTACTACAAATTGTATCTTGTCTCGGCAGTCGGCATTGAACTTTGAACGGTTATTGATGGAAACTGACTTGTTCAAATTCACATTGCCTGTCATTCTTGACAATTGTTGGCGGATTACCTAGCAGCCGCTGCCACCAGCAACGCGGAGGCAAGCGGTGCTGGGGAAGATGGCCATGATGTTGGTCATAATGGACCAGACGAGCGCGAAGGCGAGGTAGAAGACAGTGAGGCCTCCCAGTAGCCGGCTCGTGCCGCCCTTGCGCAGCAGCTCCTGCGTCTCGCGTTTCTGCTTCGGAAGCAACAGAAGGAAGACCCACGAGAGGAAGGTGCAGCCGTACGCGATGATCATGGTGTACGTGATGTCCATGCGGATCGAGTGGTCGTCCTGCTGCATTCGCACGTTGGTGATCTCGAACGGGTTGTCGAGCGTGAGCGTGAGGATGTTGGCGAACGGCGCGGCGATGCCCGAGATGGTCGTCATGAGCCCAAACATCGCTCCCTCGTTGCCCTCGCCGATCAACTCGACGATCACGAGGTTGCTGATCATGTAGCCAAAGCCGTTGGGCAGCTGCGCGACGATGGGCGGGCCGAGCCAGAACCACTGGCTGCGGTAGATGTCCCACACAGTGAGCCAGTTGAAAGTGGCGTCAATCACGGTGCGCGTGGCGCCGGCCGCGACGATCATCCATCGCCAGTTCCAGTTGAGCCCCCACTTGGAGGTGACCATGAGGCCGAGTCCGAAGAAGAAGTAGCTGAGCGCCGTGGCGACCGTCGAGTTGATAGGCGTCACACCCACAAAGTACGACTGGATCGGGTAGTAGGCCGTGTACGAGATGTAGCTCACGAGCGAGTAGAAGAAGTGCGCGGCGATCACTTGGTACACGGCGCGCTTGCAGATCTGGTCCCAGAGCTGGCCAATGTAGGTCGCGAAGTGCGGCCGCGGAACCCTTTCCTCGCCGATGAAGAGCCAGACGACGGGGATCGTCGGCGCCGTGAGCACCAGCAGGATGATCATCATCTCGGGGAAGCTGAGCGAGAAGTCGAACGTGCCGCCGTACTCCTCGCCGTTGAAGCAGAAGCCGACCAGCAGGTTGGAGAAGACGCTCGTGAAAGTCTGCACCGTGTACGTCGTCGTCTGCGTCTTGCCGCGCTGCTCGAGCGGCTCCCGCTGCGCCAGTCCAGCCATGATGCCGTCCGCGCAGGCGTCCGACAAAGTATAGCCGACGGCCGCAAAGAACATGAAGAGCACGTACTTGGCACCTTGCGATGGCGCGTCAGTGTTGATCTCGCCAGTGTAGGCTGATGGGTCGAGGTACCGGTCAGACGAGAGCTCAAAGTACGGATCGCCAATCGGGATGCACGCCATAATGAGCAGCATCACGAGACACACGGTCCAGCCGAGGACCATGTACGGTCGGCGGCGGAAGCCAATGATCGGGAAGCAGTCGGACAGGATGCCAAAGAAGACCTTGAAGCTCGCGGGAAGCACCACCAGCGTGTAGGCCGTGGCCACCTGTGCGCCGCTCGCATTCAGGTACTGCAGCATGAAGGGGTAGACGGTGGACGGCAGCACGCCAGAGATGAACCCCACGGCGATATACTGGTACAGCAGGCCGACGGTGTCGCGGGCCAGCAGCGACGGTGCACCACCCGGCCGCAGCGCGCCGTCTTCCGGAGCAATGTCGTTCCGTCCATCCGGTGTCTTGACACCGACGAAGCCGTCGTCGAGGTCTTTCGCGTGCTCGGAGCTGGCGAGCGACAAGCGCACGGCGCCGTCCGCCGCCAAAGCGGAGCCAGTGTTGGGTCCGCGTTGCGGCATCGCGGTTCGAGACGATGGAGCAGCTAGCTGAGCGATCGGGAAATGGCTGGAACTGATGAGCGCGTGACGGGGTGCGGCTCTGCGGAGGAGGAGCTGTGGTCAGCAGCCAGGCAGACGGCACCGCGAGTGAATCCGACACATCTTTGCTGCGGAAAAGCCCACCGGTCCTGTCCAGCATACACTTGAACATCCCTCCGTGAGCAATGATCCCAGGAGGATTGCTGCCGGTGTCTGCTCCGGTTGACTGGCCGAGAAACGCGGTGTCGGATACTTTTACAGTCGCGAGTGTACGGCGTGACTCGCCTTAGCGCGCGCTCCTCTCGCCGCAGTGCAGCTCTCTTCGCTCGGGCACGCGCCATATCGGCGCTCATTGGCCGCAGCGCGTGAGCGCGTGCCGCGAGTCGAGATCATTGGCTCACTTCCCGCTGAAGTGACTGTCGCACTGGCAACGGTGGTGCGCTGGCCAAGACCATCCGACAATCACGTTGACATGGGTCAGTGGGGGTCAGCAGCTGGAGCGGCGAGATGAATGCGCAAGTGCTCAACTGCTGAATTTTAATCGGATTGACTAATGAATCTGCCAATCAAAATGCGCCTAGACATGCAAAACAATTGGTGGCTGAAACATGTTTGTTGTTTGGATCTCGCAGTTTCTGTGATTGGAGTCAGGTTTATGGAACGGCAGCTCTCCTCCTCTCAATGTCTGCAAACCCGGAGCGCATCACGATGTTTCGTGTGCGTGTGCACTGCAGCGCCAAGACTCATCGACTCGCGCCATCTCCCCGCTGCCGATTCTGCCAGAGCTGACAGTTCAACGTTTTGGTGCCATTGCGCTGCCGCTGTGCCATGGAGAAAGGCTGACCACACCTCACACTGCGATAGAGCACAGTGGTGCAGCTGCATTTGTCAGCTCTGCACGCATTGAAAATGTGCTTGCAATCCATCGCCCATCGCTCTGTGATGCTCAACAATTGATGTCCATCGTCTGTTGGTGGTGAGGCGCTGTCCGATCTGCCATCGAGAGCTGTTCTTGCATCACAATGGTTGGTCAGCCTGAACAAATAGCGCCGTGCCTAATGCATCGCTTTCTCCTTCAGCAAAATGAGCAGTCCCATTTCCATCACACAAAATATTCTATACCATGTCGCAGAAATCAATTCTGTAACTTTCAACATTGAGTTTATTTTAAATTTGATTGAATTTGTATAAAGAAACATTTCAAATTGTTTTGTTTTAACCAGTTGCAAATTTGAACAGGAGACGACTTCGCCCTTCAACTTCTGCAAGTGGCTCTGGCTTGGATGAGCAAGCACCGCACGCAAGTGTAGCTTCGCGGCAGTTGAGCTCACTTCCGTACCGAACGTCTAGCAGCCGTCGCCGCCGGCGATGACGAGGCAGGAGGTGCTATCGAAGATGGCCATGATGTTGGTCATGACCGACCAAACCAGCGAGAAGGCGAGGTAGAAGACGGTGATCCCACCCAGCAACCGGCTCGTGCCGCCCCTGCGCAGCAGCTCCTGCGTCTCCTGCTTCTGCTTGGGCAGCAGCAGCAGGAACACCCACGAGACGACCACGGCCGAGTACGCGATGATCATGGTGTACGTGATGTCCGCGCGGATCGAGTGGTCGTCCTGCTGCACGCGCTCGTTGGTGATGTTGAACGGCTTGTCGATGATGAGCGTCAGCGTGTTGGCGAAGGGAGACGCGATGCCCGAGATGGTCGTCATGAGGCCGTACATGGCACCCTCGTTGCCCTCGCCGATCAGCTCGACGATAACGAGGTTGCTCACCATGTAGCCAAAGCCGTTGGGCAGCTGTGCCACAATGGGAGGGCCGAGCCAGAACCACTGGCTGCGGTACACGTTCCAGACGATGAGCAGGTTGGTGGTACCGTCGATGATGACAAAGATGGCGGTGGCCGTGATGATCATCAACCGCCAGTTCCAGTTGAGCCCCCACTTGGACGTCGCCATGATGCCGAGACCGTACACAAGGTAGCTGAGCGAGTCGCCGAGCGTCGAGTTGATCGGCGTGACGTTCACCAGGTACGACTGTATGGGCGAGTACGCCGTGTACGAGATGTAGCACACGAGCGAGTAGAAGAAGAGCGCGGCGATGACCTGGAAGACGGCGCGCTTGCAGATCTGGTCCCAGAGGTTGCCAATATAGGTCGCGAAGTGAGGAGTCGGGACCTTGTCCTCCTTGATGAAGAACCACGTGATGGGGATCGTCGGAGCAGTGAGCACCAGCAGGATGGCCATCATGACGGGGAAGCTGAGCGAGTAGCTGAACGAGCCGCCGTACTCCTCGCCGTTGAAGCAGAAGCCCACGAGGAGGTACGCGAAGACCGTCACGAACGTCTGCACCGTGTACGTGAGCGTCTGCGTCTTGCCGCGGCGCTCGATGGGCTCGCGCTGCGCCAGTCCAGCCATGATGCCGTCCGCGCAGGCGTCCGACAGGATGTAGCCTACAGCCGCGAGGAACATGAGCAGCACGTACTTGGCACCTTCGGCGGGGGCGTTCGTGTTGATCTCGCCAGTGTACTCGGACGGGTCGAGATACCGATCGGAGGCGACCGAGTAGTACGGCTCGCCGATCGGGATGCACGCCATGACGAGCAGCATCGCGAGGCATATGAGCCAGCCAATGACCATGTACGGTCGACGGCGGTAGCCACAGATCGGGAAGCAGTCGGACAGGATGCCAAAGAAGACCTTGAAGCTTGCAGGAAGCGACACGAGCGTGTAGGCCGTGGCCACCTGCGCGCCGCTCGCATTCAGGTACTGCTGCATGAAGGGGTAGACGGTGGACGGCAGCACGCCAGAGATGAAGCCGATGACCGCGTACTGGTACAGCAGGCCGACCATGTCGCGGCTCGTGAGCACTGGCGCACCTCCCGGCCGCAGCGCGCCGTCCTCGAGCGGCTGCTCAGGAGCAACTCCATCGGGAGTCTTGACGCCGACGAAGCCGTCGTCGAGCTCCTTGCCGGTGCTCGGGAACGACAACCGAGCCGCGGCGTCATTGATCAGGCCGTGGCCGCCCGTGGAACTGCGCTGGGCCATGGCGAGCTGTTGGTGGTCGAGGAGCGACTGCCGCAGTTGTGAAATGCCAGCGACTTGGCGGCGCAGAGAGAAGCAGCGGCGCCTGCACGGCGGCGCACTGGACGGGAGGGAAATGATGACCGAGAGGAAGAGACAGGCGTCTTCTTGAACGATCAGGGTGGCTCTTGCAAGTCTCTTGCCCCTCGACTATACAGGTGGGACAGACACTGCTCGATCTGCGCCTGTGATGACTCGCTCGTTTGGCGAAACGCGGCGGCCGAGAGATGCGTCCGATCATTTTCGCCTGGGATGCTGAGAGCGCACCATCGCAGCCAGCCAAGTGAGATGCACCGGGAAAGTCCACCGCTTCAAGTGCAGGTCAGACACGGCGGGGGCAATGGAGACGCGGTGCCGAAGCCAGCTAGTCAATAGCCGACCTGGCTCAATCGGGAGGCGCCGAGCGCGATGGACCAATGAAGTCCACCGGCGCCACGTGGGCACCACTGTGTGTAGCCAATGGGTGTTGACATGGCACGCGCAGTGGTCGGAGCTCACTTCGTGTGTGAAGGTGCACGAGCCAGTCCACCTCTGGCGGACATATGCCTGCAAGATCGTGCAACCGCGAGTGGGCTTCAACGAATAGCTTACGCCAATGAACTGCTCGATTCTGTGATCAACGGATTGCCCTGCGAGTGGTGTTCTCCCCCTACTGCAGCTCTTTGCAGCGCTATTTGCTGTCTTTACTGCCGCTCTCCTTGGCGCTTGGCTCGTCGCCACCCCCCTTGGCGTCTGCCTCTGTCGGGTCGTCCTCGCTGTCCTTGCTGCCGTCACCCATTTTGCGTTTGCCGCTCTTGAGTTCGTGGCCAGCGCTCGCGTGCGCGTCCTTGGCCTCGGCGCGACGATTTTCGAGCGCTGCGCGGGACCGCATGCACTTCATGAGCTGGTAGAACGCCTGGTAGTCCATGGACGCGAGCACAATGTCGAGGTATTGTTGCGCCTTGGCATCCGATTTGATGGCCTTCTGGAACCGGTCCGCAAACTCGTCCTCCGTGAGCCCCTGCTCCGCCAAGAAGCCTGCAGCATGGCGCCACTCAGCACGGCGGTGAACTTAGTGGCGCACCGCCCAACTCACCGGCGATGTTGTCATTGAACCGGTGCTGGAAGTCAATGTAGATGGTCATGTACTCGAGCTGGTGCTCGACCTCGTCGTCGAAGCGCATCGCGTTGTCGAGGAAGAACTGCTCAAAGTGGCGTTGGAACGGCGCGGACGAGATGTGTTTCGCTAGCGCGCGGATCACGGGGTCCTGGATACCGTCGTCGGTCTCCATCGCGGCCGAGCACACCACCGTCAGCTAGTGCTGTGCGATCGCTACAGTGTCGGTTGCAAGCGGCGCTTTGACACTGCAGATCATGAAACCTGACGGCCCCAAATAGACAAACGCAATGGAGAAGCGTCGGTCCTATTGGGAGAAAACCACATCAACTTGAAGTAGCAGGCCAGTAGTAATCAAGCCCGCACGGTAACTATCACTCTTGACTTGACCACGTTGAAGTGCCGCACTTTGTTCGCTACTGGCGACCGCCCCAGCCACCGTTCGAGAACCCGCCGGCATTGCCGCCCCAGCCTCCTGACCAGTAGCCAGCGGAGCTACCAGCGGGCTGGACAGTTCCCGCCACTGACGAGGTCGAGTCCGCTGCAGCAGGAGCCGTCGTGGTCGAGGTGGCGGTGGACGTGGAGGACGAAGTGGTCGTCGACGTCGCGGCGGTCGTGCTGGTGGAGGCGCCAGACGACGAGGTCGTGGTCGCGGTGGTCGTCGAAGGAGCAGCAGTCGTCGCTGCAGGAGCGGATGTCGTGCTGGTGGAGTCGTCGGATAACGATGTCGTGGTTGAGGTCGTCGCCGTGGTGGACTCGGACGTCGAGCTGGTCGTGTCGGCGTCACTCGCGACGCTTGTGGACGTCGAGCTCCCCTTGAGCGGGACGCAGTTGACTGTACACACAAAATGCAACAGGAGAACAGCGTTAGAGACAGCAAGGGGTTGATCCAGTTCACGCTGACGACTCACTGTAAGCCTGCCACATTTCGTTCTGGAAGCCGAGCCAGTAGAAGCGCAGCACGCAGTCGCCTGAGCACTGCGTGTAGTCGACCGTCATCTGCGAGTAGTCGGTTGTGCCCACGTCGCCGCCGGGGTACTCGTCCTCGCAGTTGTCGCCGTGGAGCACCATGGTGTCGTCGAACCAGACCTCACACGGACCCTGCACACACCTCGAAACACTCAGACCAGCATCCACCAGCACCGCCAACCACCATCGCCGATCCGTACCTGGTGCGTGAAGCCACCGCCATTGTTGCCCATGAACTGGACGAGGCCATCGGATGGGATGTCCTGCGCCGTGCCGTCCTCGAGTGTGTGGCCGCACGGATAGTCCGGCGCCATCTCGAGCAGCACGTCGCGCACCGACATGCCCTTCTCCTCGGCGAGCTCCTTGAACTTGCCCACCTGGTCGCCACCGCTGCCCACTTCCTCCCAGTAGTAGTCGATTCCCACGACGTAGCTCACATTCGCGTAGTCGTTTACCCAAGTCGGCGATGGCTCGTACAGGTATCCGTGAGCCTCGACGGTTGACAGGAACGCGACAGCAAGGCTAACGAGACGCGCGATCGTCAACATGGCGCCGGAAAGTGCTCGAAGGTGGAAGCCGTTGGTGGTGAATCTGAAAGTGTCGAACGGATGGCGAGGTGGTCGATTGATCGACTATCGACCGTAGAGTAGTGTCGAGACACAAGGCAGCTCCGCTCTCGACGACTCGATCTCAATTGATGATGTCTGGCTCACTCTCCAGTGAGCACACACCGCGCCAGGCCGTCAGCTGGTTCTCAGCACGCGGCTTCAGGTGGCAACGCCTTGAACTGCGAGCCTAGAAGGCGGCCACCGGAATCAGCTGGTGCTCTCAAACGATCTCGTTGGGTGTTTATTAATGCCCTGCGTGGCCTTCGGTGGTTCGCCCACGCCTTTGTGCCGGGGCTGCGATCGTCTCATCCGGGAGATCGAGCGGCGAGCGGCCTTTACGCAGCGATCTTCCACGATCCACACGTGACGACGAGAAGAGGAGTCATCGCAATTTGCAACCGGAGATCTCTTCCCTCCGAACGAATTTTCGGTTCTCAACAGCGAGTTGAAAGGGAAACACGGACCAAGACGGATGTAGGCGTTCATGCGAGACAGACAGCAGTGATAACGTCGAAGGAAGAGGGGTGATTGGGAAGACTCATAGCGCTCGGTGGTTCAGGAGATTCGGAGACAACGACAAGTAGCGGAGGTGTCAACCTTGATGATTCACTCTTAGTCAGTACCGTAATGAAGTCTCGGTGAACTTGACTTCGTACTGTAGTTTCTCTATTTCCAGACGGTCTTATATTGCACATATTTGAACAATAAACAGATCCGTTATGTTATATGTGGAATTGATAGGCGAGCGGCGGTTCAGCATCGCTGTGATCGACTATCAAGCATGGCGACCCGGCTGACCAAGCAGTTCCTGCAGGGCCGCGAGCGCGGGGCCTCGAGCTCCGCGGGGTCCGCTCCCGCCTCCTCCTCCCACTCGCGGGCCAAAGTCTCGTCGCTGGTCGCGCTCGGGGCGTCCAAGGGCTCAGCAGAGAAGCAGCAGAAGCCCAAGCCAGTCAGCGCCAAGAAGCCCAAGAAGGCGGCGGCGACCAAGCCCGCCAAGACCCAGGAGCGGTTCCTAGAGGTGGCGCGCCGCCAGCAGGCGCAGGCCGACCGCACGCGCGAGAACTTACGTAAGCTCAAGTCCAAGACGACGCCCAAGTCGCAGCGACTCATGGCCAAGGTGAGATGGGTGTTCTGTCGTTTGTCTGCAGGTGGGTGGACGGTGCTAACGCTGTTTTGGTTGTTCGTGCAGGCGCTCGCTCAGCGCAAGGCTTTGTTCCGGTGACCGCAGCCCGAGGAGCGGCGTCGGTCTGTCCGATAGAGTAGAGACGCTTGAATACATACATGTTGCTGCATTGGGTCCGGGTTTCTGTTTGACGAGGTTATCGCAGGCAATGCCTGCCGCCTAGTGGTCGCGCGGGCGAGTCACCTTGATGCCGCTCTGGTGCACGTCCACCTTGACGAGCCCGTCCTCCAGGTCGTGGAAGTCGTCCTATGATGCATCGCACCGTCATCACCCACCACCACAGTCAGCAAAAATACAGTCGAGCCCTCGAGCGCCAGCAGAGAAGCACACGCACCCGGCTCATCTGGCGGAACGTGTAGCCGTAGATGGCGAGGCAGAAGGTGCCGAGCGAGCCCGCGGCCAGGAAGTTCTTGGCTCGGACCGACAGCGGCATGGCGGCGTCGGGAGCTCAGACGTGTTTATGCTGTGGGCGATCGAGAGGTCAGGCTTCGCCTGCTGCCACGATAAGTACGCTTTCATCCACAAATCATTAAGTGCGAGTGTAACTCTTAACGGAATAGACCGGTTTTATGCAGCATTATCTTCAGAGATGGCTTCATGCTCATGCTGCTTCGACGCGCAGCGATGGCCTCGCCACTCCGCGCGCGGCGATGGCCTCGCTGCCCGCCAGCTATATCAATACAACGTGCTGCCAAAAGGGAAAAAGCGGGCCGCGAGCCGCGAGCTCAGAGCTCAGAGCTCCGAGTACGAGTTCGTCTGGCGGTAGTAGGACGAGCCGGGGTAGCCCATCGCCATGCCGCGCGTCGGCACCCGCCCGCCGTTGCTCAGACTGCCGCCCGCGCCAGGCGCGTGCCCGTAGCCGTAGCCGCCGCGCGCGCTGCCGCCGAACCCGCCGCCTCCTTGCTGACCCGCGACCTGCACGAGGAACATGTGGCCCGACGGACACGCCACTCGCCTAGTAGCAGTCAGTCCAGTCAGTCAGTTAGTTGGTCGCATTCCATCATCATAACCAGTACAGTACGAGACGTACATGTTGTACATGTGCGGGAGCACACGCATCTGGATCTGGCACTGCGGACAGCGCACGAGCGCGCCGTGCGAGCTGGCGCGGTACGACACGGGCTGGTTGGCCGGCGGCTGCTGCTGCGACGGCGGCGCGGCGCCGAAGCCGCCCGTAGTAGGAGCGACACCGCCACCACCCGCCGCCTCGGGCGGCCGCGCTTTGGCGTCCCGCTCCGAGACGGCGGTGCCGCAGTCGCGGCAGAACCGGTGACCGAGCCGCACGCGCGGGTGGTCGCACTGCTTCTTGACCTGCATCTCGCTCATGGTCGCGCGGCACGACGGGCACTTGTCGAAGTTGGACGCGTCCGAGCTCTGGATCTCCTTCAGGCAGCTCCAGTGGAAGCTGTGGCCGCACTCGGTCGTGTAGATGGCGTTGCCCACGTCCATCGGCTCCAGGCACAAAGCGCACTCCTCGGCCTCCTGCACGACCGTCGCGGCGGCCGCCACTGCCGGCGGCTTCTCCTCGCTATCGACCACCGCCAGCGGCTCGGCGCTCACCACCGGCCCGGCCACCAAGTCGAACGCGCGCTTCTCGGCGTCCGCAATAAATAGCGCATGCTCCCTCGCGCGCAGCGACGCCGGCGCGTGGCCGTCGCGGCCGCAGTCGTCCAGCGACCGCGAGCGTCGCAGCGTCGCACGGTCCGGTCGCGGGCCGAGGTGCGCGTCCTCAAGGTGCCTCAGCCTCAGCTCGCGCCGAGACTTCTCGCGCGCCTGCGCCTCGGCCTCCTCCTGCGCGCGCCGACGCTCCTCGGCCTGGCGCTCCTCCACGATCGCGAGCTGCCGCGCACGCGCACGCTCGACGTCCTCGGCGCGCCGGCGCTCGAGCAGCATCTGGTTCTGGTCGCGCAGGCAGCGGTCGCACACGCGCACGGGTTCGTTGTTGTAGCGCATGATCGTCGCGCTCGGCAGCACCTTGTGCGCACGCGCGCAGTTGCCGCACACGGCGCTGCCGCACGTCTGTCGGGTCCATTGATGACACATCCGTCCAATGACGCGTAGTGCGTGGCCGTTAGGTTTCCGCCGCGTTTAACTTCCTCCGTGCTTGACACGGCAATATGAGGACACATCCAAAGACACACTACTTACGCGGCAGCGGTGCTTGCGGCGGAACGCGTGGAACTTCTTGTCGCAGATGGCGCACTCGCCGGCCTCCTCGAACATGGCGTCCGACATGTTGTGCACGGCGCCCTGCGGCCGCGAGAGCAGCATCGACGGCCGGGCAGCGCGCGTGGCGGGGCGAGGCGAGGCGAGTCGCGGCGAGGTTTCTCTTGCTCCGCTTTCGCTTTTCCGCTCTTCGCGCTTTCCCTTGCGAGGGTTTATAGCGAGGCACACACGTCCGGCCTTTTCGCCGGCGTTCGAGGGGGCCGCGGTCGTCGTTTTGTCTCGCAGAAAATAATACCCACAATCATGCTCCAAAAGAATGGGCGTGATTGTGGATTTTACAACGGATGCCTGACTTGATGTTCTGGGACATGGGGAGTACCCAGACCTCGTGGACGCGCGCACGCGATTGGGCGAAATAGAGCGAGAAAAGAACGAGTTTCCTCGAAAATCAGGCTAGAGGACACTATTCGCGGAAGATGGAATACAGGACGCATCGCTACAGTATAGCGCATGAATAATAGCCATCACAAGATGAGCAGTTTTCAGAGGGATGAAATACTCCCGCCCGATACTAACGTTGGTAACGAGCAAAGGCTGTCCTCCGGTCGGCGAGGCGCACGCTCGACAGGCACTCGCTCGACTTGATTGTCGTCAACATGCGACTCACGAGCGCGAGTTTCGGTAGTCTGCTGCCGTTCTTTACGCTGCTGCTGAGCGCTCGTTCTATTTGGTACAAAGGTCCTCCTCACAGCATGAACTCCTGCTCGTCGCTGTCGTCCGCGTCCGCATGCTCAACCGGCCCTGGAGCAGGAGCGGCGACTTCATTGGTTGGCTCTTCGGTCTTGGACTCCTCCTCCTGCTCCTTCTCTTCATCGTCAAAGTCCTCGTCGCGCCGTTGCTTCTTGAGCGCGCGCGTGCGCTCCGTGTCGCGGAGGTCGGACATCAAGCCCTGCACCTGTCCCCACACCAACACATTGCATTAGCTACCAGCGGCCATTCGCCCTCGCCACAGCTAGCAATAGCGTATGATATACCCCATGCTGACGTCCGAGAGCCTCGGTTCGCTCCAGGAAGTCCTCAAAGTTGAGCCCAGGGTACAGGTCGAACGCCCACTGCTTGTACATGTTGACGAGCGACCGCAGCGCCTTGGCCTACAGAACAGCAGGTCACCAACCAAATCCAACAGAGAGAGAGAGAACCAACGCAACGAGCACACCTCCTGGCCCGACACGTCGCTGGCGACCTGGTACGGGAACGTGCGGTGGAGCTTCTTGAACCCCTCGGCCGACAGCAGGTGCGACTCGGTCATGAGCCGCCGCTTGCGCTTGGTGAGCGGCTCCTCCGCGCCGGCCGCCCCGTCCTGCGCTGGCGCATCGCCTGCCAACGGTGCAGATCCGTCGGCTGACGGACCGGCGGCGGCGGTCGTCGCGGGGGCGGCAGTCTCGCCGTAGCGCTCCCATGCTCGCATCGCCATGGGTTTCACACCGCTTTTCGCGCGCTCAGAGACCAAAATATGGCGCCAAATCAGGCAGACAAAAAACTGCCCAAATTAACAAACTTCCGAGTTTTTCAATTATGGGTGGACCACACGAAACAGGATTTCGAGATCGTAACCAAGACCGTACCCTCGGTCCACTTGTGTAACCCCTTTCGGCTGTGACGTGTGAACAAGGGAACACACTATGAGGCACGGCGAGATACGTTGTACCCCGTAACCGTGATGGGATTACGAGTATGGGGTACAACGTATCCCAGGGTACGGTCTTGGCATCAACCGGTATCAGTACCGTATAGTTAACCAATGTTGATGGGTTAGCAGCTATTTAGGTACGTAATGGTGCATTATTAGTCTTGTATCAGTACTCTATTAACATATATCAATGCAAAAATCGACGTTTTTCCGTGATGGAATCGCCGATTCCTCTTTATATAGGTTTTTATACTCGGAAGCCACTACCATCGCCGCGGTCGAGAGCGAGATTCAGGTCGGTCGCGACGCGGGTGCTGCGGGACTGCGCCGCTTGGTCGGCTGGTTGGCGCGCTTCCCCAGTCCGTAGTAATCGCCCTACGACGCGAACAAAGCCCCGTCAGGATCCTGAAAATAAGCCAGGGAGGAGGGTGTTCGGTTAGATATCTTGAGCTGGACGCACCCGTCGGATCTTCATGTTGAGTTTTGGCTCGACATACGAGAGCGCGTCGTCGCGCTTCCGCAGTCGGTGCGGTATTGCAAATGATGGCGACCCGCGACCGGATCCGCTCAGCGTTCGGGTCGACAAACAGGGCTCGGAGATTATGCTTTCCCCTCCACTGTGACTTGAAAATTGCAGACCCTCAATGAGTGCGTTCGCCACCGCGTCACAGAGCATCGAGATCGTCTTGCTCGCGACTGAACGCTTGACCAGTCGGCTCTGCTGGGTTGGAAAAGTCGGGCGACGTGACCACGCCTTGATACGCAAAGGCGTCCTGCGACGTGGGCGGTTCTGGACCAAACGATGCTGGGAACGGCAAGAACGACGGCGGAGAGTAGTAGTAGTAGTACAGCGACGGTGGTGGTGGTCCGGGGAGCACCGGCGGCGCGAATTGCGCGAACGAGTCCCCAAAGCCAGGAGAGAAAAAGCGAAGGACGTCATGTGGAGCTGTGTGCCAAAATGTCGAGTTGTTCCACGGCAATGCCGTGTCGGAGTCGGGCAACTCGCACTGCCGCGAGAAATCCCAGCCAAACAGCACCGACAGCGACGCATCCCCCCACTGCCGTCGCTGCAACGCGCTCATGATGGGTACAGTGTGCGACAGACACCTATTGTGCGCTAGTGCAACCTGGCCAACCAGAGTCACCCATGATTACGGATCCGCTTGCGTCAAGGACACGCCGATGGCTGCAGCAAACCGCGCTGGATACAACCACGTCATGAGTGGCAATCCAGCCACGAAAGGTATGGGATCTTGCCAGCCATTGTGCCTCGGTGGTGTGCGTTGTGCTGCCAGTTGGTCGTTTCGCGTCGTGAGAGGGGAGGAGGATAAATATACAATTCCGTTCAAATTGCGCTCTCCATTCGAAAATGCTGTCGTTTTCGTACCCATGTCGGAAATCTCGAGCCAGATCCTGGCATTAATCGCTCAGAAAAGCGAACGGTGCTCCGGACACTCAACCCACCCGCGCGTCGCCCTTCATTCTCGCGCCTGCACCGCCAGTCCAACGCCCTTGAGAGCTGGCACACGGCCAGTATCCACTGACTGACTGCAGCCACTTGGCCACCACGCACCCACTTTGTTCCGTCCGCTCTGCCGCTGTGCTCCCCTCATTTTGCCCCCAAACTCAGGTTTCCTAATTCACGCCTTTTCATCCAACCATTGATTTCGTCACAACATTTCAGCGAATCACAGGCCTGTTTCTCACTCTATTTTGGTCGCTTATTCCGCAAACAAAACACACACGCATGAAAAAAAAAAAACCAGCCGGGGGAGGAGGAAGGCTATTATTGCGCCGCCCATCAGCCCGGCCTTCTGCTGGCGAGTGGCCCGGCGCAATCATTTTCGCAGACCGCGCGCGGCGCTCAAGCCGTCGTCGCCCGCCCCGCCTCGGCCCTCCCCCCGCCGGCGAGCATGGCGTCGTACCTGCCGACGTTCGCGCCGTTCCGCGCGCCGCCCAAGCGCAAGATGTCCGGGCCGGCCATCTCGCTGACGGAGCAGACGGCGCTGTCGCTGTCGCCGACGTTCGGCGGCCGCAGCCCGCGCCACTGGTTCGACACGGTGGACCTGCGCGAGGTCGTGGGCTTCGTGTTCTTCATGCTGGCCACCATCGTGGACGTGGCGGCGGGCGTCATGGTCTGGGTGCTCTTCTTCAAGTTCGTCGTCGAGCCCGAGGAGCGGCACACGCGCGCCACGTGGGGCGGCGTCTGGGTGCTCTACACGGTCGCCTGGTGGTACTTCCGCCACCTCAC
Organism: Phytopythium vexans; assembly: GCA_003413675.1. Taxonomy (NCBI): domain Eukaryota; phylum Oomycota; class Peronosporomycetes; order Pythiales; family Pythiaceae; genus Phytopythium; species Phytopythium vexans. The sequence goes on along the minus strand of QLOC01000002.1, from coordinate 2,744,146 downwards.
GCGCTCGCGCATCGACGCCAACATGCGCTCGACGCAGGACCACGTGGAGATCTTTGTCAGCATGTCGCTCGTCATGGTCTTCGCCGTCAACGTCGCCTTCTACATGCACGTGCCGGCCGTCGAGCCGCTCAAGGACCTCGGCTTCCTGCTCATCCCGGAGCAGGCGGCCGACTCCAAGTGGCGTCCGCTGAGCGACATCCTCACGGCGGGCGTCCCCGTGCTCTTCGTGCTGCAGACGGCCTTCATGACCCGCGAGAACCGCTGCCGCGTCATCTCGACCTTCTTCCGCTGCGCGACCGTCTGCTACTTTTTGCGGATGCTCTCGATCGCCGTGACGTCGCTGCCCGGGCCGGCGCCGCACTGCCGGCTCGGCAGCCCGGACTACCACCCGCCGAAGACGTGGATCGACATTGTCACGCGCGTCGGGCCGATCTACGGCCAGTACAACTCGTGCGGCGACCTCATCTTCTCGGGCCACATGGCGTACACGACCTCGGCCGTGCTGCTCTACCTGCGCGTGCTCGACCGCAACTTTGCGCACTACTCCAAGCTGCGGTGGACGCTCGGCGCGTGGTACCTGGTCGTGCTCGGCGTGCTCTGCATCGCCGGCCGCAAGCACTACACGGTGGACGTCGTGCTCGGCTTTGTGATCGCCACGCTCGTCTACTTCCACTTTGAGCACAGCTGGGTGCCGCTCTGCTTCCAGCTTCCCGGCGGCCAGCTCCCGCTGAACGAACTCCAGCGCTACGGGCTGCAGGGCGACCTCCAGCACTGGTACCCGGCCAAGCGGTTCAGCATGGACGTGACGGACGAGGCGGCGGACGAGTTTGACGACGAGGCGCAGGGCGAGGGCAACAAACTGCTCGGCAAGGCCGGCAGCGGGAGCAGCGGCACCAAGAGTGGCGGCAAGGGCGGAGCGCTGGACCAAGTCCAGCTCATCTGCTAAAGGACTAGTCTCGACGACCGGGAGTGTGGCGTGCACCTTGGCGCTCGCGCGCGCGTCTAGTAGAAGATACAATATAACCAGCTGCTGATGTACGCGGTGCCGTTTCCACGCACAGCGTGATGCATGACGTGCGACACCTGGGAGTGACCAGCGGCGGTGGGTTTCCGCCCGCAGTGTTGACAGCGCGGAGAAGAGAGGTTCTCGCTGTAGGATTCTGGATACCGAGCAACGCATCGGCACCAGCGGCGAAGCGCCATTGGACACAGTGCAGAGGTATCCACATCACGAATGGCGCTACAAACTGGTCCACTGACCTGGGCACATCTAATATATGGTTGACCCCTCTGCTTCATGGCGTTGGCAATGAATCTCCCCGCACCGCGAATACAGCGACTCCACCTCGACAAACATGAAGCTCTCCAACGGGTGCGCAACACCAAACTCTCGGAGAGAAGGCGTTCAATGGCGCAAACACAAAGATGATCGAATCGCATGAAATGGTGGAGGACGACAACGAGCTTGCCGAGGAGTTCTTCAAGCTCGATCCAGACTACTCTTCAGGTATCCTCTTCGGGTATCCTCATTGACATCGATCCAGGTTTGCAACCGTCGGTGCCAGCTTGGACAGCAAATCTTCGAAATTTGTACTCGCAGGTACAGCCACATGTCCAAGTTGAATCACTTTCGATCGTGGAACGAGAACTTCAACGAAGGGGAAATCAAGGTATGCCTTAGTCACAATTGACTCAAGCAGACTAAGTTGTTCACGAAGATGCGGGGAATGAAGACCACAACAACGTTCGAGTGAAGGCAATATCATCCGAGATGGAGATGAAGGAGATCAGGGAGATGCAGTGGTTAATGAATCTGAAGCTCATCGACACCAAAAGTGTCCTGAGGAGCAACCGGAACGTCTTGCGCTGTGCCAACAGTCGATGCAAGCCAAATCTAGAACCGTGAGGTCAGCTCTGCAAGGAACTTGCTGGAGTTGCTGAAGAGTGAGCTGAATCGTCTAGATGAACCACAAAGGCTGAAGCCATTCAGGCGAGGCGGATCGCGGTGAGGACGTCGAAGGAATGAATGATCGTCGGGAAGTCTTGTAACGCTTGCGGTGCTGGAGATTCAACGATGTGGTGGTGCAGATGGGCCGACCCAATGGAGTTGGAGTGAGCCATTTTGGTGAAGGTGCACCCGCTCATTGCGACAGTTGCTGGAATGCTTCCGAAAAACATCAAAATTCAAATGCGAAAAACCTCGTCCTTAATGAGCAAAACCTCGCCTCCCAGGATCAATAGAACCCACACAAAGAAACGAACCTTAGGATACTGGCAGTGTCTCGGTCGAAGTTGCAAAAAACGACAGGAATCGCTGTGACGAAGAAGAACACGGCAGAAACCAAAAACCAAGGAAAGAAGAGCGTCCCTCAAGCCCCGCCTCGAGCCGCCGCCATTCGCCCTTCGGCCCGACCCTCGCCCGCCTCCTCCTCCTCGACGTAGCGAATGACCAGCACGGTCAAGCCCAAGGCCAAGTTCTCGAGTCGCAACCTGAGCGCGGTGTACAAGGCACCGCAGTCCAAGACCCTCGAGAATGCAGGTCGGTCCGGCAGCAACACGGTCTCAACAAAAGGTGTCGCCGTTGATGCTAACCGTTGTCGTGCAGGCAGCTATCAGTACCCGAATCGAATGCTGGTGCTCGGCAAGGTGAAGGCGCCCGCGCCGCTCAACACGCCGAGTCTTCGCTCTGAGCACCAGGTGCAGCATCCCGAGACGACGACGACGACGCGCACGACGTGGGCCACGACGCCCTCCGCGACGACGCCGAGCGCCTCCAGCGTCACGACCAGTAGCGCGCCAGTGCTGGAGACGGCGCTGCGTCATCCGGCATCGCCGACAGCCCATCAGCACCACGAGACGAATGGGGAGAACGTGTGGGCCGCTGGCCACGTTGCGGAGATCATCAATCCAGAGGTGGCGCACCACCACCACGAGCCCGTTCGAGCGCCGCGTGCGTCTCCGTTCCGAGCAGCGAGCAGCGGTCGCTGGGGCGACGACGCCGTCGAGCAGGACATTGAGCAGCAGGCTCGGCAGCGAGATCTCCAGCGGCAGCGCGAGTTCCCAGACCTGCAGGAGGCCGCGCACCTCCAAGAAGAAAGCGAGCACGACGCGCACTACCACCACGCGCCTCCTCCTCACCGCGGCGGCTTTGACCGGCCGCTGTACGACCGCTTCGAAGGACGCGCGGCTGGTCGTTTTGCGCCAGAGCGAGTGATGCTGGGCAACAACCCGCACACTCACTTCAGCTCGAGTGACGCGCGTTTCGACTCCATCGCGCGAGGCGAAGGTCCGCCGTTCGGATCGTCCAGACGGTCGTACGAACAGCCGAGCCATGCGATGGATCGACCGATCGAGCGCTCGCCACCGGTCTACCACTCGGATGCTGCGGCCAAGTCCCGGTACCCATCGCCGCCGCACTACGGCTTCCTACCAGAGGAAGATCGCCATGTGTCAGCTCCTCCTGCAACCCGTGTCGTCGAGAGTGGTGACTGGCGCCGAGCGAGCGCCAGCATTCAGGACTCTGGAGCAGACACAAGTTCGCAGGCGGAAGTCCATCATCAAGTCAAGAGCAGAGCGCCGGTGGTGGCGAGTCGAGCATGTGGCCAGCCTGCGGCCGAGCCACCGCGCGAAGCTGAGCGAACGATATCCGCGGCCGATTCGTTCAGCAGCACGTCGTCAAGCTCGTCAAGCGTGGACAAGGGTCAGCCTGTGCGGATCCTGCAGCGACCTGGGCCAAAGATGCTGTTCGACCCCAAGACTGGTGGCATGGTGAGCGTCGTCGACAAGCCGGAGCGAGCGCCAGTTGGGAACCGACGACGGCAGTTGTCGGTGTCGTCGACATCGTCCGCCTCTTCTGCCACCATCGTGGAAGCTTCGGTGACGATCGCTGATGACCCGGTGAAGAAGGAGGCGACGGTGCAGCAGGTTGAGAACAAGGAGAACGAGGTAGCCACGCTGCTGGTTGGCGACGTCGAGGTGGCGATCATCCCTGTCGATACGTCCAAGCCCAAGGCGCAAAGTGTCGTGAATGAGAGTCCTGTGACGGTGGAAAGCAGCGCTAGTGAGGCCGATCAGCAGGAGGATCGCAAGGCATCCCGTGTGTTGTCGAAGCCCAGCAAGGCAAGCTCCAGCACAGCTCGCCCGAACCAGCCTGCTTCGTTCGACAAGAAACCTGTGACCAACTCGAACGGCACGACCAAGTCCGATGTCCGACGTGAGAATGACAAGAACACTGCTACCAAGCGATCAAATCGCGCGGAAAAATCGAGCACAGCGCCGAGAGAGAAACCTGTCAAGGCGGCTAGGGCCGAAAAGGAGCCGCCGATCAAACCGGCGACAAGCAGCAAGGAACGTGTGGCCAAACCCTCGAGTTCGAACAAAGAGGCACCAGCTCATCCAAGTGCTCGACAGGCATCAAAGCACGACAAAAACTCGGAAGTGTCAGCGAGGAAGAGCCGTCGATCGACGCGCGGCAAAGCTAAGCCCGCAGAGTCCGAGTCGGCGGCGGCGACGGATGTGCCGGCACCTGTGGTGAAACCAAGCGCGCAAGTGGAGTTGCTGAAGCAGGTTCCCGAAGGTGCTGGCGTTGTGGTGCTCACTGCCGCGCAGGAGGGCATCGAGTTCGGTGGTGAGGACTTCCACACTGTCAAATCTCGGCGCACCGTGCTGCTCGAGCGCAAGCGCCAGCGCGAGGAGCCCGTGCGCCAGCGTGAGGAGCCCGTGCGCGAGCTCCCGCACCGGTCATCACCGTCACCCGCCAAGCCAAGTGGCAATCGCTCGACGAACGATTCGAAGGCAGCGAATGTCAAGAAGGAGCCGAAGCCTGCTAAGACTGTGACGACGCCAGTCAAGACGGTGACGGCGCCAGCGCCAGTCAAGGCGGCGATGAAGCCTGCCAAAATCGACGAGGCTGTAGCGGAGCCAGTGACGGAGTCGACGAAGGAAGGCGAGGAGTCTTCAGCGACTTCGAAGCAGAAGCGACATCGTGGCAAACGTGGTCGGGAGCATGGTGTGCGCGCTCCAGCCGCTGCCGCTGCAGTCGAACAAGCACCAGCCATTGTTCACCGACACGAATCTGCAGCCAAGGCTCGCGATAAGGCCGAGACGACGTCGAAGCGCAATCATCGCGGGAAGCAATCCACGCCGAAAGAGCCGGAGGATGGAGAGCGAACCCGGAAGACTGATGTTGTAGCAGCGTCCTCCACTTCGAAGAGCGGAAAGCGGGGTCCGGCTGTCACTGAAAGCCCCGACCGCCGCGACGGCGAGAAACGCGGTGGCCAGGCTTCGCAGCCAGCAGAGGAACGCACCTCGAGCTCTCGCCGCAAGGCAAGCCGGCCGTCTGAAGCTGGTGCTGCCACGAATGGCAAGGCTGCGAATGGCGGTCACGACTCGACTCGGAGTCGAAGACGTGGCGGCGCCAAGTCGGCGGCGAAGGACGGGCATGCGTCTCCCGTGAAGGCCAAGGAGTTGGCTGACGCGCCGCCGCGCAAGCAGCCGAAGCAGGTGTACGTGGTGAAGACACCGAGCTCGGCGCCGCCTCTCTCGGCTGCTTAATGCGCATTGTTAGGCTTAATAGAGACGCAGTGGGTACCTTCACACGAAGGCCCGCAATCTGACTGTACCAACTTCACTCAACTCATCGGTCTGAGACTGTGTCGTGTCCACGGATGGAGTGTGTGATCGATGGCGGATCAAGGTTGGAGATGTTGGATCTACCGCAGGCAGCAGTCGAGGACGATGCCCGGTGCTTTGTGGAGCAGGTGAGCGGCAGCGCAAGTGTTGACGCCAGTCTATCGAGGTCAGCTAGTTGGTAAAGGTGTTTGTGCTTTGGTGATTGGCGTTTCGTCGGTCGTAGCACCATCAACTGCAAGCGGAGCCCACAGCTGTCGGGTGAGGCGCGTGCACCGGGTTGTGTCGATCCCATTGGGTGGTGGTGGGTCAGACGCTAGAGTCATGCAGAGGCGCGACACCGAGATGCTCGTTGCCTCTGCAGCAACTGCCGAGACTAATTCTTGCGTTGAACCCTCTTCAGCACTACAAACTTACAGCACCGTGGCGAAGTCACCGTTGTGATGAGCTTGTGTGCTCGAAAAGCAACTGGGAACCTTGGTGCCTTTCTGATGAGCTGCTCGATCGACGGCTCGAAATTGATCGACACGGTGCCAGTCGTCAGACAGTGAGAGCTTTTAGTCCCCATTTCTCAATTCGACACCGAAGGTCTTAAGCGCTCAAGACTCCGCGATGCCGTCTTCGATTCACCTCGCGCTCGTCGCGGGCCTCGCAACTGCCTTCATCGGCTCGGCGAATGCCCACGGATACGTCTACCAACCAGCGCCGACATGGAGCGGCGGCAGTCCGAATGGCGGCTGGATCGCCGGCATCGACTACTACTGGGAGGAAGTGGGCAACGGTGGCGACCAGGTCGGCAAGTTCAAGGAACTCGCGGCCGAGAAGGGCATGTCGGTGCGCGACGTTCTGCTCGAGATGGATCCCAGCAAGCCATGCGGCAACACGCTCGAGGATGGCACGCAACAGGACATTCCATCCGACGGGCTCGTCCAATTCACGGGTACCCAGGGCGGCGGCTTCACACACCAGGTTGGGGGCACGACACTCGTAGCTTGTCGACAATGGTTGACTCATCTTTGAGTTCCTGTAGGGACCCTGCGAGGTTTGGTTCGATGACACGCTCGCGCTCCGCGGCGACAACTGTGAGAACGAGTACCCTGGTGGAGCTGTCGGATCTACCGACTACTCGGCTATCCCGGTCGACTACTCGCTCTGCAAGGGCGACTGCGTGCTGCGCTTCTACTGGCTCGGCTTTCAGAACGCCATGTGGCAGTCCTACAGTGAGGACCTCGCGTTTGTTTTGCCGCTCATTTGGTGGACTTTGACTGACTGATGATGTCGTTTTGCTGTTCGCAAGTCAACTGTATCCCGCTGAAGGGCAGTTCGTCCAGCGTGTCGAACGAGGCGACCAGTGCTCCATCGACTGAAGCTCCGGAGACTGAATCTCCGGAGACGGAGGCTCCAGCCGACGAGGCGGACGACGAGACGGAGGCGCCTGCTGCGAACGAAGCCGAGACGCCTAAGCCGTCGTGCAAGGCGCGCGAGCGTCGCCTCCGCGACTAGGACTGTTGCGACTAATGTCGTTTCGTTGTTGAACTCGCGAGAGTGGTAAATGGGAGGTGACGTGTTTGTGTGATGTGTTGGAGCGATATCTCGAGCGCTAGTGCCTCTAGAATGTGGATAGATGGTTGGTAATACTCGGTGCGATTGGAGGTTGACAGAGTGATGGGATCGTTTCTCCTCCAGCAAAGGAATGCCGATCGCCACCTATCCGTAGACTGCCACCATGTTTCCAGCAATCGATCTAATGAGGCAAAAGATCACCTCCATCGTGCTACTCCAGGGCTTGACACAGCAGTCGTCCCATTCTTCGCAGTCACGGGCAGTTGCTGGTGTCCAAATCCCGACGACAGGTCACCAGGTAAAGGCACGACAGAAACACATCGACCATTCGAAAGCCACCGTCCCATCGATAACCGCACATGTTCATCTATGTGGTCGCATCTCCACTGCGAACCGAAATGAGATGCCTTCGGCAACACCTTGACAATGTCGTCTATCACCAAATGCTTGTGCTTGCGAGATACTGCTACAATCCAGCCGCAAGTGGATGCCGGCAGACCCCTGGATGCTCATTAGGCCAGGTATCGCGAGCAGCTATGACGGTTGTAGGTTGCAGCTGATAGATCGACACTACGTACACCGGTATTTCTATCACGATCAGCCGCCCTGATGAGTCATATTGCCACGACGGCTCCAAGATGTTGATGGCAAAGCATCTTGCCATCCGGTGCATTGCATTGCCGGCAGCTGCAAGCTGACATTGTCCGTCCTCGCCTCGACTACTGAAGGCTTTCGCGCTCCACAAGTCCAACTCGACAGTCGCCGGTGTGCTCGAGAATGACGAGGCGGACCAGCGCAAGGGAGGAGATTTGATATAACCAATCGCGCACGATGCTCAATTCAGCCATTACCAGCACTGGCACCGACATGTCAGCGTTCGTTAATCAGCAAATGGTGCCTTCCTTCTTGAGATTGACTTACCTGAGAGCTCGAGATAGTCTCCCAGCAATGTGCTGCGATTCACAGCGAGTCAATCGACTAGGCTGTGAGGGAGACAGGAGGCGACGATAGACAACAGCAGACTGGACAACAAGGCTGCCACTGCCGAGCCGTTGGTCCAGGCTGCGACCGCCGGGAAAGTCGTGGTGTTTATTGCGCGAGCGGCGCTTCTACGATGGGTTTTTCCTGCCCGACGACTTTCCCAGCACCGAATCTGCACGCCTTCGCACCGACGAGCGCTTTTGGGCTAACTCATACAGCTCTCATGGTGGCGTGATCTACACATCGCGTCGACAAGTACAACGTGTACGGGTGAGTCGGTAAAGGCGGCTATGCTCCTGAAAGACATGCGGACGCCCCCGATTGTCCGATCGTCCGGCGCAGGAGCAGCATCACTGGCAGCCGGAGTCCGCAGCTGGCGGGTGGTGCACGCTCCCTTCAACTCGGTCCGGTCATTTCGTTTCAGTTCGGTGGGGCTGCGTCCGACGCAAGAGTCACGCAGAGGCGCGACACCGAGGTGCCCACAGTCTTTGCAGCGACCACCGACGCCACGTCACCATCTCCTCCCCACCGTGACCGTGCTCTGACAGCTCTCGTCTTTACCTTGCACAGAATCTGTGGGAAAATCCACATCACCAGTCTTCCGCCGTGTATCAATCTCTAGATGTGCCTCCGCGCTCGAAAAGCAGCTGGGAGCCTCAGTGGCGTCGTCCGGATGAGCCGTTCGATCGACGGCTCGAAATCGACTGACGCGGTACCAGTCGTCGGACAGTGAGGCTTTTAGTCGGCACTTTGCAATTTGCGTCACCAAAGTTCCGCTCCGATGCTGTCTTCGACCCACCTCGCGCTCGTCGCGGGCCTCGCAACTGCCTTCATCGGCTCGGCGAATGCCCACGGATACGTCTACCAACCAGCGCCGACATGGAGCGGCGGCAGTCCGAACGTCGGTTGGATCGCCGGCATCGACTACTACTGGGAGGAAGTGGGCAACGGTGGCGACCAGGTCGGCAAGTTCAAGGAACTCGCGGCCGAGAAGGGCATGTCGGTGCGCGACGTTCTGCTCGAGATGGATCCCAGCAAGCCATGCGGCAACACGCTCGAGGATGGCACGCAACAGGACATCCCGTCCGACGGCATGCTGCTCTTCAAGGGCAACGAAGGCGGCGGCTTCACGCATCAGGTGGGTGAACAAGACTGAAAGTTTGTCGATTCTGATGGTCGCCTCACCTTTGAGTCGCTGTAATTGTTTGTAGGGACCCTGCGAGGTTTGGTTCGATGACACGCTCGCGCTCCGCGGCGACAACTGTGAGAACGAGTACCCTGGTGGAGCTGTCGGATCTACCGACTACTCGGCTATTCCGGTCGACTACTCGCTCTGCAAGGGCGACTGCGTGCTGCGCTTCTACTGGCTCGGCTTTCAGAACGCCATGTGGCAGTCCTACAGTGAGGACCTCGCGTTTGTTTTGCCGCTCATTTGGTGGACTTTGACTGACTGATGATGTCGTTTTGCTGTTCGCAAGTCAACTGTATCCCGCTGAAGGGCAGTTCGTCCAGCGTGTCGAACGAGGCGACCAGTGCTCCATCGACTGAAGCTCCGGAGACTGAATCTCCGGAGACGGAGGCTCCTGAGACCGAAGCTCCGGAGACGGAGGCGCCGGCGACCACTGCTCCAGCGACTGAAGCTCCGGCGACGGAGGCTCCAGCCGACGAGGCGGACGACGAGACGGAGGCGCCTGCTGCGAACGAAGCCGAGACGCCCAAGCCGTCGTGCAAGGCGCGCGAGCGTCGCCTCCGCAACTAGAGCGGCGGTACCGAGTGTAGTTTGATGTCGAACTCGCAAGTGCGTTAAATGAGAGCGACCATGTCCGCGCGATATGGTAGCACGAAAGCCCCATGTACACCTGCCGTATAGCAGATGTGGATAAGCTGAGGAATATTGAGGACAACTAGGTGTTCACGGAGAATTGGCGACGATGAAATATCGTCGAAGGTTGGCAACACGGAAGTTGTGATTTGGTGTCGTGGCGAACCGATTCCGCTTGATTCGCTCACAGGCGGTGTTCATTTGCTCGCTAACAATCACAAAGCTGACATCTGCATTCTTGTGTCTGTGGTGCACGAAACAGGCTCGGCACGCAGAGAGTTTCCTGTGTAGTGTGTCTGATAATCTGGCCATGCTGGCGATTGGCGGGATATGTGGTGAGCAGTGGTCTGGGTCGAGGTGTATGATGGACAACATCTTGGAGCTCCTCATGCGCACTCCAATGTCTCAAGGACGCCTCATCATGCGTTCTCACCCAGCGACCACTGCTGCTGTCACCTCACCTCGCGGCCCTGTGGCGTAGTGGTATCGGTATCGTGACGATGGTGCAGGCGAGCAACACAATGGTCGGCTGCTACATGGCTGTTGCACTACTCAGGCTCCAAACACTTCCAGAGCTTGAATTGCAGCACCACAATCACACGCCCAGCACCGTGAGCTGAACTGTGGCTAAAGGGCTGTAGATCCATATACCATTCAAACAGGTAAGTACCTTTCACAGTGAAAGGTGCCTGCAATCTGCACATTCCACCCGGGTCTAAGTCTATGTCTGGCTCCGCGTTCGGCTAGTCGTCACGGCGGCCGAGGCGGCGCTGCCGACGTCTGTGGTGCGAGCACGGCCGCTTGCCATGGTTCGCCTGTATCCATCCATCCAAACAAACGAAGCATTAGCCAAGGCAATAACCACCATCTGCATGCCGACCGCAGATTGCTGACCTTGCGCGGCCGCCGTGCGTTCCGGTTAAGCAGCTGCAGCACCGGCGGCTGCTTCACGCGGCGCATCTGCTCCAGCACGAATTCGAGGTTGTCGCGCATGCTCATGATGTAGCGCGGCGCCTCACGCTCCGGAGGTGTCGCTCGAGCTGGTACATTCATTCATAGTACGGCGCATCAGCGTCATTTCATGGTCGCAACACGCCTGAGCAGAGAATCTTACCGGCGGGGAAGAGGTCCCACACGGCGGTGGCCGGCCGTGCCGTCGAGAAACAGCGCGAGCCGGCGCGCAGCGCGGCCGATGCCTTCATCAGCAGCGCCATCGTCGTCGACACCACCCAAAAACGGAGATCACCACCGCCCTGTCACACGCGAGAGGGAGTGACTGGCAACCGAAAAATACGGTATATACCGGTTTGATACCGATTTGAGTTGAGAATCACACAAGTGGGTGATCGCATTTTGAACGGCGCGACCGCGTTTTCAAAAACTCAAACCGCGCTAATTGAGATGGCCAAGACGAGCAAGGCGACGACGACGGCGGCGCGCGGCGGCGATCAGGGGCCGCCCCCGCTGCTAGCGGCCTTCCTGGACGAATGTGCGTGCTGTGCTACCAGTGTGGTGGTGTTTTGGCGGTTTGTGGTCCGCTTTTGGCGGAGTAAGGAGCGATTGTTCTGATCTTGTTGCTCGCCATTTTGCTGCTGAATCGCAGTGAGCGCACAACTGACCGAGAGCGTCGGAGAGGTCACCGGTGAGGTGGAGAATGGGATGCATCAGGTGCTGATCGTTTGTGAATTCGCGTCGGATGTTGATGGCCACGTTCTGATGCTGTGGCGTTATGAACGAGGTGCAGAAGCTCGTGTCGAACGGCAACAAGCACCAGCAGGCGCGGCAGCTCAACATTGTCGCCAAGGTACCGCTCTATGCGTCCACTTTGATGTTGCCACGTGTGACAACTGACCGGCGTATTGAACGATCTGGCGGGCGGTGCGGCAGAGCTCGAGCGCGTACATGCAGAAGGTGCAGTCGGCATTTGAGAAGAACTTTGACAAGTTCGAGATCTACGTGCGGCGCAACATTGTGGCGGTGCCGGCCAACGTCGCGGACGAGGTGGCGCAGATGCAGGCCAAGCAACACCAGCAGCAGTGGCGCGCGTCGCAGACCGAGGACGATCTGGACGATCCGTCGCTCTCGAAGGAGGAGCAGCTCGAGCGCCGCACCAACTCACAGCTCAAGGCGCTCCGCCGCAAGATCCGAGAGGTTGGACAGCTGTTCACAATGGTGTGGTGTGGTCGGAATTGGATCTGACCAAGTGCGTTCTGCGCGTCGACAGCTGACGGAGGCCAACCAACAGCTCGAGCTTGAGCAGAAGGCGTTGGACGCCAGGGCACAGACCTTCCGCGGCCTCGTGGCCAAGATGGAGTTCCTCGAGGACGTCCCGCAGCAGACGGTCGCGCCGCTCAAGCGTGCGGTCGAGCACGTGTCGACGCTGCGCGAGAGCTTCCAGCACATGGACGCCATCCAGGAGCAGATCGAGGACGACACGCGGCAGTTCAAGAAGGCCAAGCTCGCCACGCGCTCGACCTTCCGTACGTAGTCACGACATTGTAGCGTTGGATCGCCAATTCGTCGCCTCATTCACTGACGTGGCTGGTTGGTCTCTCTGCAGGCAACTTGCGGAAGCGCTTCATGGCGCGAACTGCGGCCATGGACTTCCAGTCCACCGACGACCTCAAGGAGCTCCACGCCAAGCTGCGGCTGCTGTGACCGCGACGTCACACCCCGTACCCCGCCATAATAAAGTCTTGATGTATACATACTTGCCGCCTCCATCGCTTGGCCATCGAGTCGAGTCGCTACCATCGCATTTTCAGTCATGTCCCGATTAAATTGATCACTTTCAATATGATTGCAGCGGTCATACAGTTCATTTTGATATTTATATCGGGACACTGCTGAGTTTGGGGACGACCACTTTGCAAGCTGGCGCACGGATGGGCGACAAGGAGCCGCTCGAGGAGCGGCGCAAGGCGCTCGAGCGGCGCTTCGTGGAGCGGCGGCCGCCGCTGGCGTACGCCAAGCTAGTGGGCCGCGTGCTGGAGGACGAGCCCTTCGAGTCGTACGTGACGCACCTACCGGCGGAGCTCGGTCGCGGCCCCATCGACAGTACGCTTTTCCTCCTGTCTCCACAGCAAATGTCTCGAGCTGACCTCGTGTTTGTACGGCGGACAGAGTCGCCCGGCGCGCGCGTACACTTGGGCGAGCAGAAAGCGATCTCGCGGCTGCACGCGCGCATCCAGTGGAGCCCGAACAAGAGCTGCTTCGAGCTCGTGTGCCTCGGCAAGAATGGCATGTTCGCGGCCGGCAAGTTCGTGCAGAAGGACCAGACGATCGAGCTCACGTCCAAGACGCCGCTCAAGATCGGGCAGGCGCGCGTCTATTTCGTCTGCGCCGTGCGCTCGGTGTGCAGCACCATGAGCGGCTCCAAGCTCGTGCACCGGGTGAGGAGGAAGCCTTGGACTTTGGACTTTGGATGACCTTGCCTGACAGCTGACGATGGCGCAGGCGTTCGACAAGGCCAAGAGCGCCAAGGGCGTGACGAGCATGACGACCGAGGACGTGTGCCAGCAGATCCTCGAGAGCTTCCCCAAGAGCGAGGCCGAGCTCGGCGGGATCGACAATCTCCGCGCCTTCGTCACGTGAGTGGGTTTTCTCTTGGAGGCTTGTGGCGTGGAGCTGACACGACTGCCGAGCAGGGACTTGTTGCGGGAGGATGCGAGCGAGTTCGAGAGCGACGGCGCCACGGACCAACCCCCGCGTTACTCGATGAAGACTCTTACATCTGCCACTCCAGCAACCCCAGGAGATGCGAGTGGCGAAGCTCCAGCCAAGAAGCAGAAGACGAGTTAACCACTTGTGCTCGCACAGACTTCAATGTTCGCTGGTCGAGGTTCACCGAGTTCAGTCGCTCAAACAACGAGATGGACGGTTCGACAACTTGAATATCGCAATGGTCAATCTATCTATTGCAATCTACCACCACACGCCATAGACACACGGGACGACAAGTCAAGGCACTGAGGAACACCAGAAGGCCGCAAGCAATCGGCTCTGGATTAAATTTCGCCTTTATTCGCCATCGTCTTAGAAACAAGGACGCGCGCTGGGCGTCGCCGGGGGCTGGTCCCGCGCTCAGTCGCGTCCTCCTCTCCGCAACAACAAAACAATCCGCAGTCGTCCACGAGCAGCAGCAGCAGCAGCTACGAGGTCGCCTTACAGGCGGCCGCCGGCGCCAGCCATCGACTCGACGAGCTGGTCCTCCTCGCGGGCCACCTTGGCACCCTTCTCCTCGGCACCACCCTCGTGCAGCTCCATGAGGCGCACCAGGTCGAACTTGGGCTTCTTCAGGATCTTGCACTTGCGCACGTACACGTTCTGGAGCGGGTAGATGCCCTGCGTGGCCTTCTCGATCTCCTTGCCGATGATCTCCGGCACGAACTTCAGGAACAGGTCCTTGATGTCGCACTTGGCGGCCTCCTCCGACATGATGGTCGTCATCTTCTTGCGGATCGCGCGCACCTGGGCGGCGTTCGCGTACGTCGTCTTCTTGATCTGGTTCGGGCGCTTCTTCGTGAAGCCGATCGCGAAGAGGCGGACGAGGTAGCCGTCCGTGGTCTTAACGTCCACGAACGCCTCGATCAGCGTCTGCCACTTGCGGATGAGCGAGCACAGCTTGTCGCGCGTGAAGTCCATGCCGTGGAACCCCGTGACGACGTTGTTGCCCTGGATCTCCTCGGCGCAGAGGCGGATCTTGCGGAACGACTGGTCCTCATCCTTGTTCAGGTCAGCGAGGCACACCTCGAAGACACGGCCGCGGAGGCCCTCGGACGCGATCTTCGTGCCCGCAGTGCGGTTCACGAGCGTCTTGCCGCAGTTGCGCTCCGAGAAGATAGCCGGCGCCTTGATGTCGTACCAGTCCTTGCGCGTGAAGGGGTCCACGCTGCACAATCAACTGCTATAAGTCCACGTTCTCCCCTGTGGATGCACAATCCCAACAGCCAAGGGCACGTACACCTTCTTCTTGCCGCCCTTCTTGCCCTTAGTCAAACGCTTGTTCTTGCCTGTTCAGCGACACAACAGCTCCGTAAGCAACTCAGCTCCGTGTACAAGAGCTCTCGGCGGCGGTGGCGGTGGTGGACCATCAGTCGACAGGCAAAGTGTGCGAGTATCCGAATTCTTCTCTCCCTGTCAGCTCCTCCCCCAGATCCGTCCGCGCATAGTGCTGTAGGCTATCAGGTTGGCGTCCGCGTCTCACGCCCCAATGTCCCTGTATCGGCACCGCCTTTCGATTGCATCGTGCTATTTTAATGCCGTCCAGGTCGAGTCGAATGTGGTCCGTAATCCAAGCCGTAGGAAGGGGAGGAGGGGGAGTCCCGGCGCAAATCGCACATGCCGAGGGAGCGGAGAGCCGCGCGCACACGCCACTCGACCGCAGGTCCACGTCCCGCCACCGCAGAAGCCGCAACGAGCGCGTACTTACCGACAGCCATGGTGTTTGGTTTGCTTTCGTAAAGGCGAAATGGAAGAGCGAAGGCCGTCGCGGCGAGCACGGAACAAATGGCTGGTGCTGCGCCGGCGGGCCAGTCAACTCGACAGTGAACCGTAACCGGTTCAACCCGTCGCGCCAAACCCACGGGTCTGTACAGCAGTCCCGGCGATCGCTTTTCCTCGCAAACGGGCTGCCAAACGGGTTTCATCGGATCTGACGGGTCGGCCCGCAGCTGTTGGATATGTAACTGTTCGAAAACAATGTATCGGGTACATGACAGTTATGTGGTGCAAAATCGAGCTTCCTTTTTCAGGTCAGTCGAGTGCGCCTGCAACTTCCTCGGCGACTGCGGCGGCCCGCGTCGATCACCTGGCGCGCTGCGCGGCGGTCGCTGTGGACTTTTGGGGCACAGGTCTTCAGCCGCCGGTCTTTCCTTGTGCCGCTTGCTTCCCGTGAGAACGATCCGCGTTCGGACTGCCAACAGGAAAGGAGATCGCCAGCTTCAAGCGGGTCCGGCGACTCGCGATGGCGCGACCACCACTGTCGACGGAAGCGGCCGACGCGCTCGCTCGATGCCAAGACAAGCTTTCACAGGCCTGTAAGTTTCAGCGCTTGCTCGCTCTCGGAGGCTGTGGTGTGGTGAGGATGCTCACATTGTGCTGATGAGCCAGATGAGAAGCTGTTCGAGAGCCCCGCACAGTCCTTCCACGACGGCTTCCTTGAAGCTCTGCGCGAGCCATACGAGTCCTGTTTGGCGGCGGGCAGCGTGGGTGAGGGGGCGTTTGCGCTCTCGCAGAGCCAGCGCCAGCGCCAGCGCCACCCGTGGCGTCCCCGAGAGTTGCAGAAGTTCCTGTCGCTCTACTTTCCAGTGTACCAGCAGTCTGAAGCGTTCACCAGGTTGCTGCGAGTGCTGCGTTCGGTGCAATCTACTGATGGCGAGCACTCGCATCATGGCGACAAGGGAAGCAGTGCCTCGATTGCGATCACGTTTGACGACATGAAACTGGCGCTGGACCAACACACCCGAGAGCGACTCGACGAGAAGGACGAGTTCCCACTGGAGACGGAGGTGAATCTCTGCACTACACGCAGCGCAGGAGAAGTCGACGAGCTGGCGCTGCCTCGCCTGCAAACTCCGCCGACTGTGCAGCAGTCGATCTTACCAGTACCAGTTGTGGAACGGCGCAATTCGAACGAGGTGACCCAGCTGTCTACGGGCGGATCCAGTGGGAGTCACAGTGGTGCTGCTGCTTCAAGCTCTGTAGCTGGCAGCGATCCCCACGCCTCGCAGCTGAAGACCAATCTCCCGTTGCTCAAGGACTTCCAAGCCGACGTGATGAAGAAATCGCAAAATTGGCTCGGCAGGTGGCAATCGCGGCAACTGTTTCTGCGCTGGAACGAGTTAGAGATCTGCAAGAAGACTGCTTCGGCATCGTTTCGGCATAGCTTGTCGACAACGTTCACGACCACGTCTACGCAAACCGCTCTAGGATCAACTTCCTCTGCGGCAACGCCGCCATCATCAGGCGGAGTGCACAGCGCGTACACCGCAACAGCTAGTGGACCTGTTCATTCAAAACGGTACCCGTTGCGATGTCTTACCTCAATGCAGCTTATCCAGGCGACCGAAGGTGACCAATCCAAGAAGCAGGCGTTGCACCTTCAGTTCAAATTGTCGGCACCGAATGGCGGCCAAATTGCGAAGACTCTGGTTCTCGGCTGTAACGACAAGAAGGACGCCGCCATTGTAGCTATCCTCAGCCAGATCGCGACGTTCTGCTTGCTTTTCGAGCTGTCTTGCTGTCGAACCTCCGCCGCTAGTCCGCAGAGAGTGCAACAGTTTATTGAGGCCGGGGCGCGCGTCGATCTGTATTGCCGAATCCCAGTCAATGGTGTGCTATCCTCGCCGCTGTCAGCACTGCAGTTGGCGCTTCTCGTCGACCCTAGCGATCCAACTGTTGTTCCAATCACTCGCTTGCTTCTCCAAGCTCGAGCAAGCGCTGGCAGTCTATTGAACTGGAGTTTTGCTTCTCAGGCTTTGTTCTCTGGCAAGTTCGACTCGGAAGAAAACGCCAAAGCTAGAAGGGAGATGCTTCTTCGCGATCGCATTGATGGAGTGGATTTTCGCTGTGGAGGCGTCTACGCAGAGGATCAATTTGCGTGGAATCTGTTGATGTATTGCTGCTATCACGGAGACATTGAGTCGGCAAAGATCCTCCTGTACACTGCTTACAGCAAATCAAAAGCCAGCTGCCTCCGATATCTAGACCACGTGAACTCGTCAGGTGACACTGCGCTGCACATTGCCATCAAGGCATCGAAGAAGCACAGTCAGGCGGAAGAGCTGGCTATTATTCTGGTAGATATTGCTGCCAATGCGGCCTTTGCTATGGATCTCGATGGCAGTAGCGGTGTGGACAGCAAAGGCGTCCCGTCAGCTACGGTTCCGCTATCGTCCTCATTGTCTCACACGGATTCGCAACTCGTCCACATTTGCGATGCCAATGGAGAGTCTGTGTTCCACTTAGCGTTGAAGTCTCGGCTGTGGAAGTTGGTCAACAAGCTCGTGGACTGCAAGGCAATTGACCCCATGTCGTGCGACAGCCACGGCAACAACTCCCTGCATCTGGTGATCAAAGTTGAAGCACCCCGGCACATCACCAGTCGGATCATTCAGCTGTATCGGCCGCAACGAGGCTCGGCGTTCAACTCAATGAGCTCTGAAAGGGACCAGTTGGTCTCAATGCTCGGTTACGAAGTACGAGAGCGTCGTGGCAACGATACTGCATTGACTCTTGCCGTCAAATATCGACAACCAGACGTGGCGACGTTGTTATTGAGCTCCGGTGCACTTGCGGACGTTTCCGGGACCAACTGGTTGAGCATGCAGCGACATGACTCACCGCGACGGTCTACCCATAGCAAAACTAGCGCTGTCGGCAGCAGCGATTTGCCGATTCACGTTGCGATCAAGACTGGTCTTGCGCAAGTGGCAACTTCACTCGTTGGTCACGGCGCGAGCGTCTCTGCTCTAGATTCGAATGGATCGTCCCCGTTGGCGCTGGCAATTCGATTCGGGATGTACAAGTTGGCGGCCGACATTGCTCAGCGATTAGAAGCCAGCGAACACGTCCGCAGGGATAGTTCCGAATTGAAGCAGTGGGTCGACGGGGAAACTGGTACCCCACTGTTGATTCTAGCTGTCAAAGCCGGGAACCTTGAGTTGGCCTCAATTCTACTGGATCGGAGCTCGGCTCCGATCGAACTCGTGGACATCTCGACAAAGGAAACTCTGCTGCACGTGTTGATGAAGTTGATGTGCTGGCTCGAAGTGAGCAAGAATCAAGGCGAATACCCTCAAGAAAAGGCAGGTGGTTCTCGTCCTCCTGATGGGAACGATTCCAGTGTGTCATCTACTGAAGCTAAACGCACCATGCCAACTGTGAAATGGAAGCGAGATCGGGTGAAAGCCCGAAGCGACGGCGATTTGAGACACCTAAAACTGACGAACTTGACTGCTCACTTCGCGTGTCCGCATGTGCCGGCAGAGAGCTCAAGATCGTCGGAGAGGAGTTCGGCCACCTCTGAGGACGTTGGCACAGAGATTACGCGCGAACGTGCGGTATTTTTGCAGCAAGGGATCGAAATCCTCGTCCAGAACCTGCTCAAGATTGTTGGAGACAAGCACTTGCTGATTTCGCCCTCTCGCCCGCCTTCCAGTTCGGTGAAACCTCGACTACCGTTCCATATGCCGACCACGCCGCCGCTAGTTATCACCGACCACAACTCGGACGCATGCACCCCGCTTCACGTCGCCGCTGCCGGTGGAAGAGCGACTGCTGGTGTCTTGTGGCTTATGCTCGCGTTCTTGCACAAATGGTTCCCAGCACCATTGGAGTCAGCTCAACTGCTGCTGGATGTCGTCGGACATGGTGCTGAGACGGTCTTGCATGCGGCGCTCGCGTCCAATTCGGCTGTGAACGGGACGGCGCTCTTGTATTATTCGCAAGTTTTGCGAGGGAAACAGTCGTTTGCGGCGCTAACGCCGTCAAAGGCCAGCCACACGCGAAAACCATCCGCGTCGTATTGGAGTGAAGTTGAAGCTTCACTGCAACAGTGGCTCGAGCTGGTCACAGCGGATGGCAACTCGCCACTTCATCTAGCTGCGCATTGGCCAACCAATCCCGACATGCTGATTGTTATGGATGTGCTGCTGCAAGAGGGGGCTTACACTGGAAACTGGAATCGCGGCGGATACGCCCCTCTCCACGTTGCGATTCGAAATGGATGCGATGGTCGAGTGATCCAGCTATTTGCTCGTTATGGAGAGGATTTGAATGTGTGGACGGAGGGAGCCTCAAGCGATTCGAAGCAGGGCGGTGGCGCGCTGAACAATGAGACAGATTCTGGCTCAAAAGCCGCTGAACTCTCTTCGACAAAGACCCCATCAATGCTCGCGGTCGAATACCAGAATGTCCCTGCGTTTCGAGCTTTAGTGGCTTGTGGCGTCGATGTCAAGGTTGTGATGCCGCAGACGCGAATGGGGCTTCTCCACTTGGCGCTTCGATTGCGCATCCAGAACAAGGAGCTACTTGAGGACTTGGTCAGCTGCAAGGGTCTCGTCAGCCATCCCGTTACGGATCAATTTGGTGTAACGACAAGTGCTGCTCTCGCGCAACTCAAAGATACTATTCTGCTGCTACAGCAGGAGCAGAGTCAGCAGCGAGTGAAATTGTCGCCATTGGAGGTTCCCAAGGCTCAACCAATCGCGCAGCATGATCTCGGTCCAGCCATGAAATCGCCAAGTAGAGACCAGACTAGTCGCGGCAATTTGCGCACAAGTATAGTGTCAGACAACGAAACCTCTACCCACATCGTCGATGATGCACGGCCATCGACAAAGTCCCGCCACCCATCGCTGCCGAATCTCGGTGTGCCACTATCGGTCGCTGCTTTGCGGCCTCCTCGCCCCAGCACAACCGACAGCCTTCCGCCAATTCCGTTCGATGGTGTAAAAGCCGCTGTTGCCGACGACCGTAATCCTGCTCTCCACGGCGATACCGATTCGTCCAGGCGATATTCATTGGAAGAAGGCGGATACCAAGTTTGGTCGGGTTTAGCCGGCAGTCCCGCTCGATCTCCAGCGAATGCGCATGGATCATCGTTTTCCCGCCCATTCTCATCGGGTGGAAGAGTGACGACGACTTTGGACGCCGAGACGCTCGAGTATTTGCGCGAAGAAGAGAAAGCGACGCTGACTCTCGTGGCGCATGAGGCTCGTCGCGAAGCGCAAGACTGGCTGAAAAAGCGTGTTGGGCAAAAGAAGCTGTTGTCCGACGCTCACGCGCAATTACAGTCCGCGGCGATGCATCGGAGATCTGCGAGTGGCAACATTATCATGGAAAACAGCGACCACCCAGCTGCTGACGGCCCAGCACAATCTGAAAACCAGACAGAGGAGCAGCTTCTTCAAAAGTTCAAAGAGATTGCGGCCAAGAAGTTTATCGACAAGCACGTTGCAGAAGCTGTAGCTGACGCAAAGACTGAGATTGAGCGTGAGAAGCAGGCGATTTTTCAAGAGACCGGCATGTACCCTGGCGTAATGCCCTCGTGGAGGCGAGATCGGTCTGATGCTCCCAAGTCCAGGGCTTCGTCTCGATCCGGGAGCTCCAACAACTCGTTCTTGTCGCGAGTTGATGGCAACTCGACGCAGCTGAGCGATGACAGTACATGGATATCAGAGCGAGGGACATCGTTCTTTGGCGACGAGAATTCCACGTGGCTGTCGTCGACAAGAGGAACGATGCTTAGTGATGCGGGAGGCAACGGGACATGGCTGTCAACGACCAGTCGGGGCGGAACTGGTCTGGAAACCTCGTCGCACCCACTGCTTACGCGCAGCTTCTTGCATCCGGACGATAGTCGCGGTGGTGCCTCTGGGTCGGACGCAGCTCATCGTGACACGGAAGGCGAAATCGAGTACTCGAATCCGTTGGATCGAGACTCGTTTGCTCAGGTGATCAAAACGAGGAATTCGCTGACGTGAACGGAACACGGACACGCGACTTTGTCGTGCTTGTCTGTGGTGGCGCTTCTCCAGCCAAGACTTTTTTTATTATTTTTGAAAATCAGAATTTGCTCACACCCGCCTGTTTCCCTGGTGCTGGGGCTTGGTGTGGCAGCTTTGGCTTCTCATTGTGAGAGTCAACGATGAGTTCATTGATTTGCGCTATCCTTGGCGCCACGGTCAGATCATCAGTTATCGGATATCCTTGGTACAATGTCGTCAGGCTGTAGCGCGAGCCTCAGTCTCCGTTTCGGCGACCTTGTTCGGGACAAGGATCCGCAACGCCAACCCGACAGGAAGAGCAGCGGCACCCATGCCAATACATGCGATCCACTGAGTGATCGACAGCGGCGCGCAGTGGAAGACTTGACCGCCAAACTGGACCACGATGATCTGAAGCGCGATCTGAACAGCCAGTCCACCGACGCAGAGCTTGTTTTTCCAGAGACCAGCGTCGAAAATGTTGGCTTCATCGTGAATTTTGCGGCAGTTGAGCTCATTGAACAGCTGCAGCCACACGAACGTGTTGAAGACGATGGTCAGGTGCTGAGTTGGCGTCGCGTCTTCGTCCTTGCTGGTGCCACGACCAGATGGGATCCCAAACCATTGCTCCCCCATGAACGTCAAGAGCAGAAGAAGGATGAGTTGGATGGTGGCCTGCCCGAGGATGTGTTTGGCCATACGACGCGAAATCAGTGGCTCGCTGCGACGGTATGGTTGACGCTTGAGCAGCTCTTGCGTCGGTGGCTCGGTTGCAAGTGCAAGCGACGCGAACGAGTCCATGATGAGGTTCACCCACAAGATTTGCACCGCCGTGATGGGCGACGCCTGAAGCGCCATGGCTCCCACAAACGCAACGGTGAGCGCGACAATAATGACTGTGAGCTGGAACTGCAGGAACTTCTGGATCGAGTCGTACACGTTCCGCCCCCACTTGATAGCTGTCACGATGCCCGCAAAGTTGTCATCCACCAAGACAATGTCGGATGCTTCCTTGGCAACTGAGGTTCCGCAACTGCCCATTGCGAACCCGACATGAGCCTTGCGCAAAGCCGGTGCATCGTTAGTGCCGTCGCCGGTCACAGCGACGAGCTGCTCGTCATTTGGCGACAACCCCTTCGTCTGCATGAGACCTGTGACCAGCGTGTGCTTGTCCTGCGGCGACGACCGCGCCAGAACGCGCAGCGACGGCCACACTTTGTCGAACTCTGCCTGATTGATCTGGCCATCGGGATGCAGGACGCGTCGACGGAAGTCTCGGCCTTCCATGACAGCCGGAGATTCAGACTCATCGTTAATGTTCGCTTCGTCGTCGATAGTGAGGATGCCGCACTTCCGCGCGATGGAACGAGCCGTCAAGATGTTGTCTCCGGTCACCATACGCACCACAATGCCAGCCTGCTTGCATGTCTCGACAGCAGCTGGGACGCCATCACGAACGGGATCGTCGATGCCGACGATCGCGAGGCACACTAAGTCGCGGTCCAGTACTGAGGATGACAGAGGTGACAGTGACCTGGTTGGTGACTCGGCTTCACTCGATTCGATGTCGCGATAAGCTAGGCATAGTGTGCGGTACCCTTGATCAGCATACGTTTGGATGACATTCGATAGGATTCGCTGACGATCTTCTTCCATGAGCGGACTGACCGCGCCGTCTTGACTCAAGAAGTGCGAACAAAGGGACAAGACCGTCTCAGTCGCCCCTTTGACGTGCACGCGACGATGAACGACTTGAGGAGACTGGGGTTGGAACGTCGGGGTTCGATCGATAACGACTGTCATGCGCTTGCGCTCACTGCTGAATGGAATCACACGTGTGATGCGGCTCGAGCGACGTTCGTCGCGATAGTCGACGCCGCAGCTGCGAACGAACGAGAGCAGCGCACCTTCAGTCTTGTTCCCAACGACAGTAGCAGGGCCAGTGGAGCCGGAACCCTCCAGCAGATCCGCGGTCGAATTGACAGCGATGCCCTCGCATAATATTCGCCTGGTTCTCTCGTCAATCACAGCGCTCATTTCGGCAGCAGATGTGAAACTGGCCTCGTTACCAATCAGCTGTCCTCGGCCGTGAGGCATCCAGACCCGCATGACGGCCATACAGTTGGTTGTTAGCGTGCCAGTCTTGTCGGAGCAAATGGTGGTCGCGTTGCCCACAGTCTCGCACGCCGTTAGGTGTCGCACAAGGTTGTTCTCGGTCAGCATTTGCCGGACCGAGTGCGCGAGCGCGATTGCCACGGCGAGCGGTAGCCCCTCGGGAATAGCCACGACCAACACGGTCGTCGAGAGGATGAAATACGACAGGTACTCCTGCATATAGGCCGCGCGCCAGGTTTCGCCGTCACGGTAAAAGGTCTCGAACGAGAAGCGCACGGACAGCACCAGGAAAACGACGACCGCGATCACGACACCGAATTTGCTGAGCCGCAGGTTGAGCGCCTCGATCTTGATCGCCAAGGGTGTGCGGTCTCCTCGGCCATGGCCAAGCGACGACGAAGAGGAGGAGAAGGATGCACTGGGCTTGGTCGTCTCGACTGACTTCTCAGTTGGAACAGTGACAACCGAGATCTTGTCGGTCGTGGTGGCAGGAGCGTCAGTGTTCCCAGCGGCGATAAGCGCGCGGATCTGACCGAACTGTGTGGACGAACCGACGCAAAGCACGAGCATGCGTCCGAACCCCTCCATGACGCGGGTGCCAGCGAACAAGCGCGCGTTCTTGGAGAGGAACTTGTCGACGAGGTCCGATTCGCCCGTCAGTGCGCTCTCGTCGACTCGCAGCTCCGTGGCATCAAAGGCGATGCCGTCAGCTGGAAGAATGTCGCCCACTGCGAGCTGCAGCACGTCACCGACCACGAGATCGTTCTTGAGCAGCGGCTGCACAGTGCCGTTGCGCACGACGCGGATCTCCTCGTTCTCGCTCACGGCGTTGAGCGCACGAAACTGCTTTTCCTTCTGCAGGTCTGACACGGCCGCGACCAGCGCAATAACGAGCACGCAGACCAAGACGCAGAAGCCCTCAATCCAGTCAGTACTTGGGTTGCCGCCGACCGTCAGTCCGAGTACGACCGAGGCGGCGCCATCGACCGTCAGGATCAAGTTGGTCGTGTCCAGCAGCGCAGCTTCGTACATGAGACGCCAGAGCCCCTTGGCTCGCGGAGGAGGCACATAATTGACACCAAACCACTCGCGGCGCAGCTCGAAATCGTCGTCATCCTGACCATCCAGCCCCATCGCGATATCGACGTGCAGAAGGGTAGCAAGCCCAGGAAGATCGCCGAGCTGTGCCAAACGGGACGGAAAGAGCACTTCTGGAGGGGCATCTTGGTCTGAGTGCGGCGATTTGGGACCACCAACGGCGTGGAGAGTGGCGTCGTCGAGAGCTAAGAGTTGGCTCAGCTCCGACGCGCGCACTGCAAAGCGAGGAGCCGCGTCTGCGGACGACGGCGACAGCAGTGGCTCCGACAT
The DNA here is from genome assembly GCA_003413675.1 of Phytopythium vexans. Classification (NCBI taxonomy): domain Eukaryota; phylum Oomycota; class Peronosporomycetes; order Pythiales; family Pythiaceae; genus Phytopythium; species Phytopythium vexans. The sequence goes on along the minus strand of QLOC01000002.1, from coordinate 2,719,180 downwards.
GGCGGCAAGAAGGCAATGCCGAAGTGATGGACTGCAACCGTTTATTACTGGCCCCTGTAACTCGCATTTTGCCGCCAAAACTGACTCGTTTGTCCGTTTTAGCGGCAATTTGGTAAAGATTCAGAGTGCAGCCGTTGTTGACGGTATTAAAGAGGGCACCAGTTGCTACGCTTCCCAGTGCCATTTAATATACGGACTACTGCGTCCTCGGGGTTTGCCCCTCAGCACCATGACGTTGGCTACGAGCTTCCCGCACCGCACCTGCGGCGAGTCTTTCCAACGACGTTTTTCTCTCCTTGACATCATCGCTGCTATCCGCCGCGCCGAAATGGCTCTGGCCTTCTTGGTCCATGCTCGCCCCTCAAACCACTCTCGAGCAGCTCGAGGATATTCCATGCAGCGTTGACATCTCGGTTCCAGAAGTTGATCTTGCATTGACTGTTGGTACAGCGCAAGACGCTCCAATTGCTCTTGAGTTCGCATTTGTACTTCAAGAGCCTCGGCTTCTGCCACCTCGCCATCTCAGCGTTCTCTTTGCATTCCTTCAGATATTCGCTCTTGGTCAATGGCCTCATCTTTCGCACCTCATCCTCGCCTTTGTGCCGCCGAATCTTGGTGAACAACCGCGCCTTTTCAAGTCGATGATGACAACAGGAGCACAACTGGCTTGTTCGAAATTCGTCCATCGGCAGAACTGTCGCTCGCTTCATCAGCGCCTTGGCAAACCCCTTGACCGGAGCAGGAGGATGCCCCTTGATGCCAGCCTGCCGGCTCCAATCACCGTAAGCGACACAGACCTGCGTACTCGGGACGGGCACAATACGCTTAGCCAGCGCATCGAGTGCCTTCGACTTGAGGCGATCTCGAGTAAAGCGGCATTTCAGGAAAGGTTGTTCCGTGCTGAATCGCAATAGAAATCGTAAGTTCTTCAGGAGGAACTCTAGATGCATGAAATACACAATGTATCCTGAGGTCTTGAACGATGGCATCTCTTCCAAGATATCAGCATATGTAGATTCCCGTGCTTTGAGATTCTCGTGCCAGCTTTGAAAAGCGGTCATCTTGGCCATATGCCTGTATTCTTGGGTTGAAATCTGGATGATAGTCTGATCGGTCGGTTCGCCAAGAATCTGGGTCTTGCGCGGTTTTCCCGAAGGTTGTTGCTCATTGTCGCTATCCTGGATCCCGTGGGCGTGTTTTCCTCGAGTCGTCATAGGCATTCGGCGCTTTTGTTGTCTACGACGCTTCCGTCGTTTGCGGCGATTACGTCGCATGTGAAGCTGCCGTCCCTTACGGATCTTGGGGAGAGGAGGGAGACACCCGACTGAGACAGCAGTACAAAGTGTCTTCTTCCCCGGGTCAATGCCCACGAGGACGTCCGGGGAGTATCCCGGTCCAAGCTTGAGCAACTCCTTGCCAAACCTGTCGTTGTTCTCCAGCTTATCATGTGGTTGGCTTACATTGTCCCCCGTCATCTCTGTACTGGCGGCCGCCTGTCGCGTCAGTAGGATGCTTGCGCCGTATCCGTTGGTGCTCACTTGGTTGGCGAACGAGCGAGACATGGTCTCAAAATTGGTCACGTGAAACACCTTCCGGAGAATGTCACTGCGTCGTTTTGTGAACGTTTTGCGGGTGAAGGCAAAGAAAGTATGATTAGTGCCTTTTGGCAGCTCGTCGGTGGGCACGATGTTCAGTTCCGATCTCAAAAATTCTTCCACCTCAGGGTCAACCATGATGCGCGAGAATATTCCATACAGCGTACTCCCGTTGATCTTCACATAGCCGGCTGAGTAAGAGTTGGGGAGGGGCAACAAAGAGTACAGCTTGGCCCCTTGCACTCGTGGATGAATGCTGACAAAACATTCCATCCAAGCCAACATGTCAAAGAGCTTGTAGATAAAATGAGTGCTGTACCGACGGATAGTCCATTCCCAAGGAACCATCCCGAGCCACGCTCGCAACTCGAGCTCGATGGGGTCGGTGGTGTCGACCCACACGTTCCAAATCTTCTTGACCGTCTCATTACCGTCAGAATCGATCACAGTTCTAGTCTTGACCTGATAGCAGCTTTGAATGAGTTTGTTTGTTTTCTTGCGGCTCAGCTTGGTCTGTCCGTTTCTGGCGTATCGGAATTGTATATACTGGCGGAGACGTCGTCGAAACTGTGTCGCAATCATGGTCAAGGCATTAATCGACATCAGTTTTGCCATTTCAGCGATCATAGCACTGGCGTTAACAACGTCGACAGGCTCGTAATTCCCTTCATTCTGTTCATGTCGTCGTACTGTCCAGTACGACAGGAGGGTTTCCTGCAGATGTGGGAACTTGGGCATTGGAGAAGAACTATCACGCTCTTCTATCTGTTTGACCACTGACGTGCAGCATTGATAGTAGTACTTCATGTTGATGCAAGGTAGCTGTTCTCCTTTGCTAAGGCATCGCAATAGGTTTAGATTTGCCACGTGCATTCCTTCGTGCTGCACCTGCTTCATCATAACGCAGGTGCGCTTGATTTCGTTGACGAGGGACGGGAGTTTACAAAGTCGAGATAGCTTGCAAATAACGCTCGAGTATTCGGGTTCATGCTGTGAGGTCGTTGCTTGACGGGCGACAACCTCGCCAATTGCATTCATCTCGGAGTCCATCGAGTCCTGAGCAGCTGTCCGTGGTTCAAGGACAGTGAAGCTCCAGGACCTCTTCTTCTCCTGTATTGGTGCCCGTAGAAATCTGGTGTCGCCTAATCTATTTGCTGATCATAAACCAAATAGGCGTCGAGCCCAAAATGGAAAGTATGCGTCTCGTGAGGAATAAAATCTCAATCGTCGCGTATGCATGCAAGCCATTTCGGCTTTGGCACCAATACAGGAGAAGAAGAGGTCCTGGAGCTTCACTGTCCTTGAACCACGGACAGCTGCTCAGGACTCGATGGACTCCGAGATGAATGCAATTGGCGAGGTTGTCGCCCGTCAAGCAACGACCTCACAGCATGAACCCGAATACTCGAGCGTTATTTGCAAGCTATCTCGACTTTGTAAACTCCCGTCCCTCGTCAACGAAATCAAGCGCACCTGCGTTATGATGAAGCAGGTGCAGCACGAAGGAATGCACGTGGCAAATCTAAACCTATTGCGATGCCTTAGCAAAGGAGAACAGCTACCTTGCATCAACATGAAGTACTACTATCAATGCTGCACGTCAGTGGTCAAACAGATAGAAGAGCGTGATAGTTCTTCTCCAATGCCCAAGTTCCCACATCTGCAGGAAACCCTCCTGTCGTACTGGACAGTACGACGACATGAACAGAATGAAGGGAATTACGAGCCTGTCGACGTTGTTAACGCCAGTGCTATGATCGCTGAAATGGCAAAACTGATGTCGATTAATGCCTTGACCATGATTGCGACACAGTTTCGACGACGTCTCCGCCAGTATATACAATTCCGATACGCCAGAAACGGACAGACCAAGCTGAGCCGCAAGAAAACAAACAAACTCATTCAAAGCTGCTATCAGGTCAAGACTAGAACTGTGATCGATTCTGACGGTAATGAGACGGTCAAGAAGATTTGGAACGTGTGGGTCGACACCACCGACCCCATCGAGCTCGAGTTGCGAGCGTGGCTCGGGATGGTTCCTTGGGAATGGACTATCCGTCGGTACAGCACTCATTTTATCTACAAGCTCTTTGACATGTTGGCTTGGATGGAATGTTTTGTCAGCATTCATCCACGAGTGCAAGGGGCCAAGCTGTACTCTTTGTTGCCCCTCCCCAACTCTTACTCAGCCGGCTATGTGAAGATCAACGGGAGTACGCTGTATGGAATATTCTCGCGCATCATGGTTGACCCTGAGGTGGAAGAATTTTTGAGATCGGAACTGAACATCGTGCCCACCGACGAGCTGCCAAAAGGCACTAATCATACTTTCTTTGCCTTCACCCGCAAAACGTTCACAAAACGACGCAGTGACATTCTCCGGAAGGTGTTTCACGTGACCAATTTTGAGACCATGTCTCGCTCGTTCGCCAACCAAGTGAGCACCAACGGATACGGCGCAAGCATCCTACTGACGCGACAGGCGGCCGCCAGTACAGAGATGACGGGGGACAATGTAAGCCAACCACATGATAAGCTGGAGAACAACGACAGGTTTGGCAAGGAGTTGCTCAAGCTTGGACCGGGATACTCCCCGGACGTCCTCGTGGGCATTGACCCGGGGAAGAAGACACTTTGTACTGCTGTCTCAGTCGGGTGTCTCCCTCCTCTCCCCAAGATCCGTAAGGGACGGCAGCTTCACATGCGACGTAATCGCCGCAAACGACGGAAGCGTCGTAGACAACAAAAGCGCCGAATGCCTATGACGACTCGAGGAAAACACGCCCACGGGATCCAGGATAGCGACAATGAGCAACAACCTTCGGGAAAACCGCGCAAGACCCAGATTCTTGGCGAACCGACCGATCAGACTATCATCCAGATTTCAACCCAAGAATACAGGCATATGGCCAAGATGACCGCTTTTCAAAGCTGGCACGAGAATCTCAAAGCACGGGAATCTACATATGCTGATATCTTGGAAGAGATGCCATCGTTCAAGACCTCAGGATACATTGTGTATTTCATGCATCTAGAGTTCCTCCTGAAGAACTTACGATTTCTATTGCGATTCAGCACGGAACAACCTTTCCTGAAATGCCGCTTTACTCGAGATCGCCTCAAGTCGAAGGCACTCGATGCGCTGGCTAAGCGTATTGTGCCCGTCCCGAGTACGCAGGTCTGTGTCGCTTACGGTGATTGGAGCCGGCAGGCTGGCATCAAGGGGCATCCTCCTGCTCCGGTCAAGGGGTTTGCCAAGGCGCTGATGAAGCGAGCGACAGTTCTGCCGATGGACGAATTTCGAACAAGCCAGTTGTGCTCCTGTTGTCATCATCGACTTGAAAAGGCGCGGTTGTTCACCAAGATTCGGCGGCACAAAGGCGAGGATGAGGTGCGAAAGATGAGGCCATTGACCAAGAGCGAATATCTGAAGGAATGCAAAGAGAACGCTGAGATGGCGAGGTGGCAGAAGCCGAGGCTCTTGAAGTACAAATGCGAACTCAAGAGCAATTGGAGCGTCTTGCGCTGTACCAACAGTCAATGCAAGATCAACTTCTGGAACCGAGATGTCAACGCTGCATGGAATATCCTCGAGCTGCTCGAGAGTGGTTTGAGGGGCGAGCATGGACCAAGAAGGCCAGAGCCATTTCGGCGCGGCGGATAGCAGCGATGATGTCAAGGAGAGAAAAACGTCGTTGGAAAGACTCGCCGCAGGTGCGGTGCGGGAAGCTCGTAGCCAACGTCATGGTGCTGAGGGGCAAACCCCGAGGACGCAGTAGTCCGTATATTAAATGGCACTGGGAAGCGTAGCAACTGGTGCCCTCTTTAATAGCTGTGGCATAAGCCAGAAGGCCACCAGCATTTCACTGTTAACACACAATCACCACGGCATCCAGACGACATGTCAACATGCCAAAGCCACCCACTTTTTCAACCGAAAGAGATGTTGCGGTCATCCGCGCTGGTGGCATCGGTGGCGGCACGGCGACTAGTATGAGCGGGCTATGCGCTATACTACCTCTTCAAAACGACACGCCACTACTACTCGCAGTCCAACACGACTCGACCAGCGAGAGCACCGCGCTCCGTGCGCGTAGCCTCGTGTCTGCTTGGCGAATGGCCGTTTGGAGGCGCTGTTAGCGGGGTCAGCACACGCCCCAAGTCCTCGTACGTCGGCTCTAATCCCATTTACAAACTGAGGCGGGCTCGGTTGAAGAGCATCGTTCGTGTGTGGCTGACAGCGCGCCGCTGAACACAAGTCGCCTGTACGAGGCGATCGTCGTGACCTCCTGCGGCTCGATGTGGATGAGGATGCTGGGCAGCATCAAGGTCGCGCAGCTCTGCGTATGGCTCATCTCGTCGTGCAACCTGATCGTCCGGGTTGAGCCCGGCGCCGACTACCTCGCGCTTGCGACCACAAGCGGCGCCATCATGAGCGCGTCCGCGTCCGCAAACTTTGTGGCCAAGCTGCTCTGCGACCGTGTCATGACGGAGATCGCCTCGTGCCGCTAGGTATGCTACAATGGTACTCTATAGCCTGACTCGGATCGGATGTTCGAGGAGAGTTCCTCATGAGATAGATCCTCAAAGATGCCAAAAGATGCCAAAACACCAAGTGTCATTACTCCCTCGTTGGACCTGGAACGCCAGTAGAGCTGACAGGGCTCGTCGATGAAGGTATCACCGATTTGGCAGCTTCTAGCCTGATATCTGCACGTTCTTGCGGGAGATGTTGGGTTGGACTGCTACCTCCGACTGGGCATACTCTTGAGCAACGCGCGAAGCTTGTAGGCGACTTCGGCTGCCAGTGGGCGGTCTTTAGGGTTTTGAGCCAGACACCGAACAGCCAGCCACTGCAGCTTGGGCGGGCATTCAGCCGAGAACGTTGGTCGGAGCTGCCCCATCGAGACCTGGTGGAAAATCGCCACATCGGCCAGCCTCTCGCCCCTCTCTCCCACGACGCGCTCATATGGAAGCTCGTGCGAGTCCAGCTCCGCCAGCACCACGCCAAAGCTGTAGATGTCAGCACGTTGGTCGTAGTCTGACCTGCCGCCCAACACCTCTGGCGCCTGCCATCGACCCGTGCCCACACCAAGCGTCATGGTGTTGTTCTCCGACTTGTAGCGCGAGACGCCGAAATCTGTCAGCTTGGACTCGAGAGTACTGGTCAGCAGCACGTTGCGTGATTTCAAGTCGCGATGGATCACGGGCGGAAGGAACGAGTGCACGTAAGCGAGCGCTTCAATCACCCCGACAGCGATTTGAAGCTTCTCGAAGTTCCATCCACGCGGCGTGCCCGGATTCACCAAGTACTCGCGGAGATCGCCGTTGTCGACAAACTCGGACAAGGCCTGGAGATCCGCCTCGTGCGTCCAGGCAACACCGACGAGCGCGACGATGTTCGGGTGGTCGAACTTGGCCACCAACTTGATCTCGTTCACAAAGTCCTGCGTGTGCTGTCGAGTGACTTTTTCCGGACGCAACCGCTTGGACGCCAATAGTCTCGAACCCTGGTATCTGACGAGCCACACGACGCCGTAAGCGCCGCTTCCAAGGATTTTGATGTCTTCGATTTCGTCGGCGGATATCTGAAGTGCGACCAGCTGCGAGTCACTCCACAACGTGACGAGTGTCCCCGATTTGGTCGGGCCACCAGTGTCTTCCGTCGCAGTGTTGGTTGTGTCCTGGCGCCTGCTGCGGCGTCGGTGGCACCACACCAGCACAGCAACAAGCGCGAGGAAGACCACACCACCCGCGACGCCACCGATGATAGCAGCCGTGTTGCTCCCGCTCGACTCGTCGGAACCACTACCTGACGCCGCTTCGCTCACTAGGCAGATCTTGATGTCCTTGAGCAATTGAACGTTGCAACCAGCGGCAGGCTCAACGACGTCGGCTTGGGTGAGATTGAGGGTTTCTAACTGCTGCAGGAACTCGAGCTGGCTCGTCGTCAGGTTGAGAGTGAGCTTGTTGCCCGTCAAGGTCCTGCAAGTGCATGATCACAACTGAAGTCAGTGCCGAACAATTGCGCGCAGACGGCGAGTCTTCCGACTTACAGAACCCGTAGCTTGGGCGAATTGAAGATGCTCTCGGGGATTTCAGTGAGCGAGTTGTTGTCCAGTGCTCTGTTTGGGCAAGAGAACAGTGAGTATAACAAGACACGCACCAGCTATAACTGCCAATTCGGGGTTCGTACATTTCCTCGAGGCTCGGAAACTCGGCAGTGAAATTCGAGATGCTGTTGTTCACAAGCTCCCTGGATCGATGGTAGCGAACACATCATCAATGGCATGACCCTTCAGCCCCCAGATCAGTCGACGTACAAATACTTTAGCTGATCGGAGCTATGAGAAGAGTTCAGCTCATGAACCCGGTTGTGGTTCATTTTTCTGCGACAATCAACAACAGCAACCTGCAGTTAGGCCACCTCGCAGTCAACGATGGCGAATGACCACTACGTACAAAGCTCTGACTGCTGGGATTTGAGTGGCCGGCGGAACTTCCGTCAGATTGTTGTAACTCAGGTACCTGCGTGCATTTCAGGATACCGCCGAATGGGAACGTCAGCATCGATACCCACTATGAAGGTGCGTTCGCTGGTCGTCGAGTTGGGTACTCACAGATAATTCGCGTTCGGGAGAGAGGCATCGAACCGAGTCATGTTGTTGCCAGTGGCGAGGCTGTTCAAATAGCACGATGAGTTAGCAAAGTGTCCATTTGGGCACGCAAACGCAAGTCACAGGTCTTACAAGTAGACGAGCGCTTTGAGGTCGACCGAGGAATCGATGACCGAAATGTAATTCCACGAAAGCGAGCTGTGTGACCAAGATCACAGCCATCCGGGTCAGTCAACTGAATGTTCACAACCAGTACCTTGACAACAGCAACGTACATCGACATTAGTTGTGGAAACGCGGCCAGGACTTGCGTCGGGTACTCATACTGGAGCGTGTTGTCGAGATAGAGGGTCGTTATCGTCGGCGGCAGCAGAGTCGGCAGGCGGTCGACCACTGCAGAGAGGTCAAGGCTCAGGAGGTTCACGGCCGTGATCTGTGTCTGGCTTGCGATCAGCTCGTCGCCGAACTCGACGAGCGCCACTTTCCCCTGTATGTAGTCATTATAGGTCTTTCCTCCTGAGATTTGACTGATTCAATAGCAAAGTTAGCCTCAGCAAGCACCAATCTCAAGTCCCAAACGCGCACGTACAATTGCGTGAAACGGGAGCTGAGGTTGAGCGCACCAATGGCCTGCAGTGCGTCGTTGTTGACGTGCGCGTAGACACCAGTATCGTCCTCGAGTGTGCCGATGGCACGGTCGAACCGCTCGTCGCCATAGGTAGCGCGCAAAGTCTTCTCCTCTTCGCTCTGGTAGGAGCCGAACTCGACCAGCAGCGCGAAGATCGATTGCGTCGGGTGCGGCAGGCACAGATACTCGCACGTGGAGTTGGCGTCGACCTGGCAGTCGCGAGCTTCGACGCTGCACGGGTCAGTCGTCTCGTTGCCGGTCGCGACGCTCGTGTCGTACACGATGCAGGGCTCGTCGTCGTCGCAGAAGGCGCTGCAGCCGAGCGACGTGACCGTCTCGAGCGGCGCCGAGCACGTCTGTGCACTGGTCTCCACTGCCAGCAGCAGCAAAGCCGCAGCGCTCGAGAGCAGCCTAGCTAGTCGCGCCATTATCACAACTGGGGCGAGACTGTCAAGAGCGAGTCAAGAGCGACTGCACGCTTGGAGCGAGTGGGGACCTCCACTCGTGTAGCCAATGAGGAGGAATCGTTGAGGAAGCAAGGCAGCGCGCTGGGACTGAGAAGAAGCTCCCACTGTCGGTGTATTTGGGTTCATGATGTGGACGCTGGACCTGCGAGGCACGAGGGAGTCTCGGGTTGTGGGCGATGGGAAAGCGGCTCTACCAGCTGGTCGACACTGGTTGTGTGTGCCTCAGACTGACTGGCAGCCGTGGCACCGTCTTCGTTCGCAAGCGAGCGATGACCGTCGCCGACAGATTGAAAGGCGACTAAAAGCGCGGGTAGGTGGACCGCATGCCGTATTTTTGGTGCCGTCCTGTTCAAACTGCAATGGACAGCCGTGCTGGCCGAACCACGAACAGCAACAGCAGACGTTCCAGATAGGTGGACGCGGTCACCGTGCCCATCACCTGTCGACCTTCCTGCTCGTGCGCTGTGTTGAACCCAACAACCAATGTCCAGTCCCTGCCTTTCCGACGCACCACTCCGGCCGTCCATTTCCACCGACAGCGGCCGACTGGCGACACGGACGCTGTCAACTGCTCCACTCACTACCCAAGACTCTTTCAGAGCTGAACCATGCTGCTGTGGGTAGCGCTGCTCGCGCTGCTTGGCGGCCGAGTTCGCGGTCAAGACACCTCGAGCTCGGCGACCTGCAGCGCCGTGCTCGGTGAGCTCGAGAGCTCACAGTGCGGCGCCTTCTGCGGGACGTACGAGCCGTGCCTGGTCTTTGACAGCTCCACCGACTGCAGCGCAACGGGCTGCGTCTCAGACGCCGATGGGCTCTGCCAGTACACGTGCGCTGACTACCTCGCATTCTCCTTCACCATGTACATCCCGTTCGGCTCGTACCAGAGCGACGAGGAGATCGCCGAGCGAGCGCTGGACAACGAATCGTATGAGCAGTCGCTCGACACATGGACCAGCGACTACACGGACGGCTATTTCGTCATTAACGACGACCTGATCACCTCCTTCGGCTCCTTGCAGCTCAACCCTTACACGACCGATGTGTACGTTGTCTCTGTCGAAACTGACTGGCTCGCTCAATGTCGATTCTTACCGGGATCTGAGGGTACTGCAGGACCATCGCAGGAGGCACGAGCACGTTCGGCACCACGAAGGGCCACGTGGTCAATGTCTCGCTCGAGGGTTCCTTCCTGTCCAACAACACGCAAGTGACTACAGTGTTGTTGTACAACATAAATCTCAACACTCCGCTCGACGTCTTGCCGGAGCTGCTTCCGTCCAACTTGTCCATGCTCACGTTGAGCAATGTTTTGCTGTACGAGTTCCCTGCGGACCTTGCGGCGCTGCCGGCGCTATCGTCTCTGTATGTTGCTCAAATTCGTACAGCGATGCTCGTATTGTGATCGCTAATCCATGATTGTGTCGAATGGCAGGACGCTCTCTTACAATTACCTCACCTCCATCGACACTGTTGTCGGCTTTGACTCGCTGCAACAATTGTACGTCCGACATTTTAGCAGGGGTTGAACTGGAAACCAGGAGCCACTCACTTGTGCGAACAGGTTGATGTCTAACAACAACATCAGTACGTTCGACGCAGTGTTCCCGAATCTGGGCTCGCTGTAAGTGATTGGAGTTCTTGTCGAACGAGCTACACCTGCAAATGCTAATGCGGCTTTTGTTGCGGTTCAGGTATCTATCGAAAAACAATCTGAGCGAGATTCCCAGTGTCATTAGCGAGATGCCTACGATTACAGACTTGTACGGCGCTGAATCCTGCACGCATTTCAGTGATGAATCTAACGCTATGTGAATTTGCTCATCAGGGATCTGAGCTACAACGCCATCACATCGGTCGACGCATCGTTCAGCTCCGAGTCTCTCACCAGTTTGTGAGTCACCGGTGTATTGCCGTCACATTCGTATGCTCTGCACTCACTAAAAGATGAATGTTTTGCTCTGAACCACAGGACGATCTCGTCGAACCAGATTTCCACCTTTGAGGCGTCCTTCCCGAACCTCGAATCGCTGTACGTCTCGTTGTTTATGAACGAATGTGACAGGAGTTCACCCGAGTGTAACTTTGGTTATGTCCATCTCAGGTACATAAGCTCTAACCAGCTCACCGAGATCCCTGCAGTCGTCTTCGAGTTCAAGAAGCTGTCATCGTTGTACGTATTCACATTCGCTCGCTCCATCCAATTCCTTTTTGAATGACGCCAACACTTTTTGCACAGGTCGGTCTCGTACAACCCACTCACCCTCAATTTCACGACAGCTCAGTTTGAGTTTCTCCAAGGCCTCACATACTTCGATTTCTCTCTCTCAACTACCGACAACTTGACTTGGGACTGCAACGTCGCCGAGTTGCAAGGCTACGCGGTGTGCATCACGGACGCAACTAACGTCACGTCAGTCTCGACGGAGTCCGAGGGTTCCCACACTGGCGCTATTGTGGGCGGAGTCATTGGCGGCATCGCTGTGATTGTGCTGATCGTGATCGCAGTACTGTTGTATCTCAAACGCTCGACGAAGAAAGACATAATGACAACAGACACGCCAAACGCATCGGAGCGTCTATTCACTGGCTTCACCGACAGCGCGGATGTCACAAACACTTCATCCGCCACGATGACGCTGTCGGCAGACCCCGCGCTGCTGCCGCTCCAACTCAACCCGATCGATCTGCAGGATATCCGCGTCATTGGCTCCGGCACGTACAGTGTCTACTGGCTCGTCAAGTACCGCCGCACTCACTTGTTGGCGTCCAAGCGGCTTCGCCCGGACGAAGCTACACACCAGCGTATCAGAGCACTCGTGAAAGAGATCAAGTTGGCCTCCAAGTTTGACCACCCGAGTATCGTCAAGCTCGTCGGAGTTTCGTGGACACAACTGGAATTGTCGGATCTCCACGCGCTGTACGAGTACGTTGGCAATGGGACACTCCGCGACTACCTGGCCAACCCTCAGGTTCCGCGCACCTGGCATCACGAGAAGCTGGAGCTGGCGATCGACGTCGCCGATGCGATGGTGTATCTGCACTCGCTGCTTCCGATAGTGGTCCACCGCGACTTGCGCTCGCACAACGTGCTGCTCACTGAGGAAATGCGCGCCATGGTGTCGAGCTTTGGTGCTGCTCGTGAAGCAGGTGATGACGCTGCTAGGAACAGCGCGGAGGAGGTGGACGACAGTGGAGTTGGCGCTGGGCGTTGGACGGCGCCAGAAGTGTTGGCTTCGACTCGCGACCTCGGACAAGCCGCCGACGTGTACAGCTTCGGGGTGCTATTGACGGAGCTCGACTCGCACGCGTTGCCGTTCGAGGGTGCGGTCGACGAGGCAAGCGGGAAGCCTCTCCAGGAGGCAGCGGTGCTGCAGCAAATCGTGGCGGGCTCTCTGCATCCTACTTTCGGCTTCAACTGTCCGCCTGCGCTCGTGACGCTGGGGCTGCAATGCTTGGACCAGAATCCATGGAACCGCCCGACCGCGCCGGATTTAGCCTACAAGCTTCGGGAGGTGCTCAAGGCGCTCAAGCATTGAGCATCGGCATAGTGTTTCGTGTCCATTTCTTTTGCTGATCGAAAGTTGAGAGTGTGGTTATACATTTCGACAAAGTTTGTCGTTGGAAGCAATCAATCAAAACACAATTTGGTTTGAACTTATCCAATTTGTCACAACGAAAACGCGAAGGAAAGTCACTCCGATGGTAAGCTTGGTTGGTGCTCCGGCATTGTTTGGAGCATCATACGAAGCTGGTAGGCGATTTCACTTGCCTCAGGTCGATCTTTCGGGTTGTGCGCCAGGCATCGATTTCCTAGTGCTTGCAACTCGGGAGGGCATTTTGGTGTGAACTCTGGTTGGAGTCGATCCATCATTACCATCAAGGCTATCGCAACCTCACTTAGGCTTCGTCCATCCGAACCCACAGCGTGCTCATATGGTAATTCGTGGGTGTCCATTTCTGACAGCAGTGCACCAAAACAGTAGATGTCAGCGTGATGGCCGTAGTTCGCTTCGTCGCTGAACATCATCTCAGGTGCCATCCACCGTACAGTGGGGAAGGCACCCGCTATTCGAGGGGTCATCAACTTCCAAAGCAAGGTATCAAAGATTAAGAGCTTCGGTTCAAGCTTGTCAGTCAGCAGCACTTCGCGTGATTTCAACTCGCCAAGAACCACTGGCGGCATTAACGAATGCAGATACGTAAGTGCTTCACTGATCCCGATGGCGATTTTGAGCTTCTCGGCGTTCCATTCTCGAGGTGTGGCCGGGTTGAAGACATACTCACGAAGATTGCCGTCGCCTACATATTCGAACAGCGACGGAAGGTCTGGCTCTTGGGTCCAAACAATGCCGACCAGAGCGACGATGTTCGTATGAATTGAGACACGATCTTGAAATCTTCGGCGGCTAGAAGCTCTGTAGATCTATGGGATGCAGCGAATCGTGTGGTTTTCCACCTTCAACATGCGCGTTCGGGGGCCGCAGGCAGTTCATTTCGGCGTTAAGCTGCTCCATCCGGGGTGCGGCGTGGAGGGTTTCTTGCAGCGCAAAATCCTGAACTGGCCTACCAAAGTGTGCTGCGCGCCGAGATCTCTCCCCTCGGTTCGCAGCCAACCATTCTACCTGCCACTTCTATGATCTTGGACCGCTCTTGTCTTGTCGGAAAACCGGATTTCTGTACCAGAAATCCCCCATTTCCACCTTCAACATGCGCGTTCGGGGGCCGCAGGCAGTTCATTTCGGCGTTAAGCTGCTCCATCCGGGGTGCGGCGTGGAGCGACCCCCAATCCGGCGTAGCTGGGCTTGACGCTGGGATGTCTGGATGAGGTCCGATCCGATCATCTTCGACGCCAGGTCCGCGAGCGTGTGTCCGTCCATTCGCGCATACTGCTCAAAGCAGTCGGAGCTCCAGCGGCCGAAGTGCTTGATGGCCAAACGGTCGACACCCGCGATGAACATCGCTGTCGCGCCCCCGCTTCTCATGGAATGTGTGCCGTATGCACTTGAATTTTCGCCCGCCGCTGCTGCGGCTGTCTTGATCACCTTGGTCATCTCCGTCGCCGTGATGGGACTCTGTGGCCTGACTGAACATAGCGGCTCATCGTCACCGATGGCGCTACCGATGCCGTGCTGAACCAGGTACCAACAGGCGCGCACAGGGCACAACCAGCTTAACTCTGTGCGCTCCAGCGTTCTCGTTGTGCCAATACCGCGCTGGTCAGTCTTCCCACCGCGGAAGCGAATAGAGACGGCTCGCGCTTGCGTCAGAGTTTTGGCGGTATGGCCTCCGGCGGTGGTGAACGATATATCTCGCCGCTGAATTGCGTACCATTTGACGGTCGACCGGTCGGCGAGGTATTCCGAGCGCCGCAGGAGAAAGAAGAAGCCCATGACCGCAGCCCCCCAGAGAACGCGGTCGTGGGCGGTGGTGAGGTTGCACTGAGCGCGGATGCGGAGCAGGAGGGTGCCTGTGATTGGTCGCTTGCGTTGTGGTGCGGGAGACAGCCTTGACATCCCTTGCATGGCCAGTCGGTGGCCTTCGTGGAGGCCGACGGAGAAGCCTTGTATGCATCGATGATACCAGCTGACGTGGCCAATTTTGGACAGAACGGTGGAGGCTGCGTTGCCTTTCCCGCTACCGTTGGACCGCCAACACCAGATCGCGTACTGAATGAGTTGCCATGAGTCGACTCGGCGGTCTCCTGACAGCCAGATTGGATAGCTGTTGGATGCGCACCACCTTTTCCACTGCTGCCAGGTCGCGGCGTACTTGCGGCGGCTTGGGTTGGCCAGTGCTTGGGTCTGTAGGTGGTCGAGAATGTTGAGTATATCTTGCGAGCGCTGGCTGGTACCGGTGTCTGTAGCCACGAGCACACGTAATTAGTCCACACTTCTGCATGTGCAGTTGACGCCACTCTGGATCCTGCGTCTGCGATCCGGTTGATAGCACCCGGGAGGTGATTGGCGCTTATGCGAAATCGGTAAGTTGCTTCATACAGGCCGACGGTGCGGATGAGGTCTTGGGCGAGTGTGTTGTCGCTGTACATGCGGTTGATCCATGAAACTGCGCTCATGTTGTCGGACCAGACGCGCACGTGGGTCATTTCGGCTGGATGTGCCGGTATCCACTCGGGACTCCATAATATGACCGCAAGGGATACACAGAACAGCTCGCGCACGTTGATGGTGAACTCGTGCGAGCCAGCCGGTCGGGCGATGAGCTTGAGTTCCGCGTCATCAAATTGTAACTGGATGAATCTGCGTCGAGCGGGATCAAGGACGGCTAGTCCTGAGTCACTGGCGTCCATATAAAGATGTGTGTCAATGATTGGGTCGGCACGAAACATTGCTGTCGGGAGTGCGGACCAGCTGCCGTGACTGAGGATGCACAGAAACCACTGAAGATCGAGCTTGATAACCGATGCTGTGGGGACCCGGCCTCGACGTGGTGCGCGCTTGTGGGCCGCCTGCACGCGCTGGAAGAATGGCTTTGCGGCACGTAGGCACCAGCATATGTGCCTCAGACTGCCTAGTAGGCATTCCAGATCGTGCCGGGAGCTTCTACTGGATGTGAGGAGGCGAGTGACTCGCCGTCGCGCTTTGTCGAGTTTGTCTTGCGGCATGGTGACGGTCCTCGCTGCTGTGTCGAACTCCAAGCCCAAAACTTCGGCCCGTGTGCTCCACTGTGAGAACTTGTCCTCGTTGATCGCGCGTGGACCGAGAACTGCCATCATCGCAAGTCGGAGTGCTGTGGCGGCCGCTGCCAGCCGCCCGGACATCGCGCTTTCCACTAAAATGTGGTCATCGACCCACTCGTAAGCGAAGAAGGGCTCCCAATCCGATGATACCCCCTTGCAAAGAGAAGCCGGCGACTCTCGTCCCAGGAGCCATGAGATCGCTCCACCGAAGACACCGTAGTAGGAGGGCGATCCCGTCCACCCGAATGCCGCAGACATGTCAAAAACGAGGGCGTGCACTTGAGGTATGCGGGCGCCCATCCAGTGTATGTGCTCACTGTTCATCATGAGATGGCGGAAGGCGCTCTTAACGTCGCCCTTGAGGATGCAGACCGCGCGCTCAGGGTGACGTTCGGCACATACTTCGATTCGTTCGGCGACGGCCGCAACGTGCCGGTACTGGACTACTGGGAATTGGGTCTTATTCGACGCGTCGTTAGTGGACTGGCCGCGCGGAAACGACAGGTCATGGATGAGTCGCACTTCGGCTCGGGGATCGACACCCTTCTTCGGCACTGCTCCGAGCGGGCTCACGTGGACATAA
Organism: Phytopythium vexans; assembly: GCA_003413675.1. NCBI lineage: Eukaryota > Oomycota > Peronosporomycetes > Pythiales > Pythiaceae > Phytopythium > Phytopythium vexans. Next base: position 2,702,593 of record QLOC01000002.1, on the reverse strand, counting down.
TGCCAGTGGTCCAGGATGGACTCGTCGAGGACGAGGTACTGACCGGCGTCCTGACCACTACGCACGCTGCGAATGACTGCGTTGAGATGTCGGTTTGACGATTGGTGATTCTTCGGACGACGTTGACTCGGCATCTTCTCAGGTTTCCACGGTGGACGGATGCCATGCCTGGCAACCTCGCACATGAGCGCGCAGTGCTCGTAGCCGTCGAGGAGCGTCGCGTAAATGTCCGGACGTAGCGCTTTGTTCGGGCGGCTGTCAGCTTCGAATTGACCTCGTGCTATCCTGACGAGAGATGGGAGATCGAAACCGCGTTTGGTTACCAAGGCTGATAACACGCGCGTGGCTTCAGAGTCGAGCTGGAATCGGTAGTTGCCATCGACTGCATATGTCGTCGCCACACGAGCTGGTGGGGGAATGCCGGACAGCTTGAGGAGGTGCTGGAGACGCTGATCGCGCTGGTGTTCTGCCACACGGAGGTGGTGCTCGAGGCGCATTCGGATATAGTCCGGATCTGGTAGATCGGGTCCCGGTGGTGACCGAAGGTTGTCGTCCAGACATGTCGCCGACTTTAGGTGCTCGATTCGACAAACTGATGAGCTGACGGTGGACTTGGGGTGGTTGAACGGTGTTCTGTGATGGTGGGACGTCATGTGGTTACGATGACTGATGTCCTGGGAGGCCTCCGCAGCGAACAGTGCGCGGTGCGCAGGACTCGCTGGACGGATCAAGTTGTAGACCCCGGTGGTTGGGTTCCGGTGGACCACCAACTGAGGCTGTGGGAGCGAGTCTGAGTGGGCGGTGTCAGCGCTGACTGGTGTATTGGTTGTGCTGGTTCCACACGACGCTGCTGCAGTGATTCTTGGGTTACTCGAATGTCCACCAGGAGCGGCAGGACGGACTTGGCTTCGTCTTGGGTGTGGTCGTCGTCCCGGTCCGAGTCGCGCATGACAGGCGCGACCCGGACGGTATCAGGCTTCGGCGTGAGCCTTTGCGAGGCCACCAAGCCGCGTCCGAATGTACTCGCGCAGTTTTTCAGGTAGCCGTTCGGGCCAGAAGTGCGCTCTATTCTTGAACGTGCATCTGTCCGGGTCTCGCGAGTTGCAGCCGCGCATGGAGAGAAAGTGCAGGCAGACTTCTTTGTCGTCTTGCATAGGGATCATTGCGGCGACGTCGGCCGGAATTCTGCGATCCATTGCTCCATTGCCGCCTGTTCTCTGTCTGTCCGCTCGGTTTGGTTGGAACGACGCAGAACCGCCAAGGCGTTCGGCAAGTGCGGTCAGGATCAGACTCTGGATCTCTGGGTTGGCCATGGAGAACCACGCCGCAGCGGCGTGTCGTGACTCTGCCATCGTGTACGAGTCTTGTACCACTGCGCTACGATATTTCTCCAGCGTGGCGTCAATCCATAGCACTAACAGCGGGAGCTCTGCCGCCTTGAATTGCTTCCAGCCTTCAAGAGCGGTAATAAAACGGTCGAGCGCTTCTGCCACCTTGATCGTGCAGGGATCGCAGACCATCCGGCAGTAGTCAACGAAACTTCTCGCAGCCAGGCTGAGGTCCGACCATGCCGTGGCGATCGCTGGTCGTGGAGGTGCCAACGTGAAATCGGACGGGTTCGTACGTCCTTGTTCCACCGTTCGCAACTTGTCAATGAAGCCCACGCGGCGAAAGTGCATGATTGAGAGTCCTCGACTTCCGAATTGTAGATCATAGATGCGCGCCATCACTCCCGGGTGCAACATGAACGGAACCGTCGGCGCGGCTGTGACAAAGCGGAGAAAATCATCACCCGACTTACCTGCATGCTCGTCGGCCGTTAACATCGCGTGTGCACGAACTTGATCCTCCGACGGCGAAAACTCGGTCTTGTACCTCTTGATTGGTGGCTCGTTCCCGTCTGCGGGTGGCCTTGCCCGCTTCTTGCCGTCAGCTTGCCGGAGGTAATGTTCCAGGAGGTCCGGTCGATAGCGGCGGATGAGGTCGACAACCTCGAGCTCTTGATCAGCATAGCTTGGCTCGGCACTGCCCCCGCTGCCGCCGAAGTGCAGCTCGCGTCGATGGTCCGTCGGCAGGGCAGTTGCCATGGTCAGATTTGGAGCTTGACGACTGTGGCTATGAACTGGCGCCGGGACCGGGACAGAGCGAGAGGACCTACTAGCTACTGCCTCGGGCTGGTCGCTCATAATCTGCACCCCGCGGTTTGGTGGCATCGGAGCCGTGCCTTCACGGGGAGATCGATCGTCTTCGTCGTCCGCCAATGGTTCAAAGAAGCTTGCCTCGCTGCTCCGGGCTGGTGACACGCCGGAAGCGGTTTCACGCGGTTCCTCACAAAACGACGGTCCAATCGACGACTTGATCGCGTCCGGAATGGGGCGCCCGCCGTCGATGTAGTAAATGTAGCGCATGACGTGCGCCAGAGAGGTGTGGAGCTCTATGCCCGAGATCGGATTAACCCAGGCGACCTGACGGTCACTCAGATCTCCCACCTCGGTGCGCACTTCGTCCAACCACTCTGTGATGGTGTGCGGCCGTCCGCCCGCCCCGGTGAGCAATCGCTCGACCAGCTGGTCCTGGAGACCCTCCAGGCGCGAATACGGCCACAATCGCTTGGGCCATCTGCGAGTACCAAGAGCCATCGCGACGACCGGATACACGTCCCCTGCGACGCGCGAGCACTCGACCATCCTGACGCCGAGGTACGTTGCTACAGAGAGGCGTGAGCCGTTGTAGCCCGTTACTTGACCGAGGTAAAAGAATCCCCGCATTTCGTAGCACACCGCCTTGCGAAGCCAGATACCCGGCCTCAACCCTGTCGCTTCCGCTCGCTGAACTTGCCGCTGCGCAGCCCTCTCCTTCGCGACGGAGACGGATCTTCCATTCCCATGACCAAGCCCCTTGATTATCGCGGCACGCCCAGTCACCGAGGAAACGACGCCGTAAAACGGCTCGGTGGCCCAGTCGCCGACGTCTTCAGGGTATAGGAGGACATAGCTCCCAACTGAGGGCGGCGTCGCTGTCATGCTGGCTGGATTATTAAGGCGTCGCCTTAGGCTTTCTTGCAGCGCAAAATCCTGAACTGGCCTACCAAAGTGTGCTGCGCGCCGAGATCTCTCCCCTCGGTTCGCAGCCAACCATTCTACCTGCCACTTCTATGATCTTGGACCGCTCTTGTCTTGTCGGAAAACCGGATTTCTGTACCAGAAATCCCCCAGAAAATGACGGGAATTCTATAGCTAATTTTGAGTCCTGTGGGGGTTCTCGGTTATTTTCGCTGATCAGTTTCAGCATGCGACGGCGTTGGCTCAGAGTGTCTATGGGATTCAATTCTAGCATAGGACAAGATGGGCACGACAGCAACTACGTCCTGCTGGGGCGGGGGAGGTATGCTGCGGTCATGTGCTGGTGTGGTCTTATGGGACGGACAGTTTTGGAAAAGGAAGATATCTAGCATTCAATCGCACGCATGTGGATTCATGAACTGTCTGAGCGAATCCTTCTGCGTTCAATCACACTTGTTGATTGACCTTCAGCTCACGCACTCAATACCGATGGCAAATCTTGGGGAATTCCGTGTAGCGTAAAACCATACGATTGATACTGCTCGTTCTTCGCTGAGCCATCAAACCCACCACCGATGTATCCAACTGGGATCCCCCGCTTGGTGCACACAATCGCACTTCCAGAGAGACCTGGAGCTGACAACGTTGAGAGTGTCATTTGATTCCAGTGCCAGCCAGTGATTTCAGCTGGAATAATGGCGTATGGGTGTCCAAACTGAGCATCCTTGAGAATGCCAGGAAAGCCAGACACGTGGACATGCATCGTTGGATACACCTCGGTCGACATCTCACATCGATCCAGCTGGATGTCTTGTGGTACAGCAACTTCGAAGATTGCGAAATCGAAGTCGGCTGAACTGCGCCAACAGATGTCACTCGCAAGGCTGAACTTGTGAACTTCTACCAGTTTCTTGCCATCTGGAAAGAGCTGCTCTATCACAACTTGGGGCTTGTGTGGTTGAGCTGATGCTTTCTTTCGAGATGTGCGTGGAGACTTGCGAAGTGGTGGCTCTGAAACATCAACAACCCCTAGCTTTCGCTTCCCGCTCGCTTTCTTTGCTCGATGAGAATTGGAATATCGGGTGATTTCTTGCTTGAATTCATTGCTCAAATCATCAACAAACAACTCGTCACTCCACAGGTGCAAGTTGGTAAGCAGATACAATTGCGACGGCGTCCGATCTACAACCAGCGCCGTTGCTGAACACACCACTTCTGACGAAATGCTGACGGTGATTCGGACAACTGACTTCCACAGATTCAATTGAACCTGAGGATCCACGGTTGACAATTCCTCCGCGCTCCAGTTGATCTTCTTCGCTGCAGACTCTTCCGGAACAACCACATACATCTTCGCGTCCTTTGAGCCATACTTCCCAATGTCGTCTTCGGGTTGCAAATTGGTGGGAACATCCGCAGTATTCGCATCGAATGCTGTCTTGTCGGCGTAGACGAGGAGGTCGGATGCATCACAATGCGACAGCTTCCTGGGGTTCTTCGCATACACAGCATCTCTGAACTGGTCAATCACGTAGTTGGAGGGGATAGACACAGAACTCGCAGTTGTCCCCTTGTACGCCGCCCCCTCCTGATCGACAAGAAGAAACCAGACCAGTCTTTCCGCCATCTTGCTTGTTGAAGAATGACCGCGCAGAACAGATTTCCCTTCTCGAGGCGCAATTCATGTGCAATTCATCCCACAATTTATTTTGTAATTCATTAGTTGATTCCAAACTGAAATCCTGCTTTGATCGACAGACCTCAGCGTGGGCGTTGGAAGTGAGTAGAGCAGATGAGTCGCAACGCACAAGACCGTCAAACTTGGAAACTGCGACGAGTCTGGGAATAAAGATAAGTGGTTGTAGTCCGCGTATCTGCGCACGAACAAGACAGTCGTTCGATTCAACATGGCCACGTTTGAGTTAATACGGCATTCATCCAACCACAAATATGTGTCGACACTTTAAACTGGCTTGCACGAAATAGTCGCACTTACAAGCTGGTCAATTTTGGGAGGGAAACAGTGAGCTGGGTCATGTTGTTGTCCTGGATATCCCTGAAGCATTTTGGGGAAGCGCAGACAGACAACGTTCATCACTAGTTCACAATGCATGCACTGCGAGTTGACAATACACGCAATATAATAAAGTAGCACCCCGAACTTACAGAGATTTGAGCGAGTCGAACGAGACGGAGGAGTTGACAGCAGATATGTAGTTGCTTTGGAGCGACCTACGCATCCAATCCGCACAAACACACAACAAATCTCGATCAGACGCTCCTCAAATCGCCAACCAGTAAACAGAAAGACCTACGTACAGACTCAAGAGTGACGGAAATGCAGTCGAAAGATGAGACGGAAACTCATACTGGAGAGTGTTGTCGATGAACAGCGTCGTGAGGCTCGGAGGCAACAATTTGGGCAAGCGGTCGATCATCAAAGTGAGATCGAGACTCGAGAGGCGCACACTTGTGACTTGCGATTGGGACGAGATGAGCTCATCACCGAACTTGAGCAGCGCTACCTTGCTCTTCGCCCAGTAGTTACACGCTGGTCCACCTGAAATCACTCTAGCCTCACCAACAGAGCAAAAGCAAACAAAGCAAGTCAGCGACCGGTGGACACATTATCAATATAAAGAATGATCCAACATACGTCTCGTTGGTATTGGAGCTCAGATTGATCGCTCCAATCGATTGAACGGCGTCGTTGCTGACGACGACGTAGCCGCCTCGGTGGCTATTGAGCTCGTCGACCTGTGAGTTGAACCATTCGTCACCGAACGCGGCTCGCCGCGCCTTCTCCTCGTCGCTCTGGTACGACCCAAAGTCGACCAGCAGCCCGAAGGTGGTGTCGAACAGGTACGGCAGGCACAGGAACTCGCAAGTCGAGTTGGTGTCCTGCAGGCAGTCATGGAGGCCGTCGGCGCACGGATCTGCAGTGCTATTGTCCCAGTCGGTGGTGTTGTCGAACACGATACAGGGCTCGTAGTCGCCGCAGGAAGCGCCGCAACCAGCCGATGTCACTTCCTTGAGTGTCGCTGAGCAGGTTGATGATGCCGCCGAGCCGCTTTGAGCACGGACGGCGGACGGCAGAAGCAAGGGGAAGATTGAGCGCAGCATGAGCGGCGACAACGAGCAGTGCAGCCGAGGTGCTGTCAAACGCAAAGTCAGCTGAAGCCGCGCTCGCTGTCTAGAGTCCCAGCTGCTGTTAGCCAAAGGAGACGGATCTTCTTGAAGAATTGAGCATGGAGGATAACGTCCCACTGTCGTTTTGGGTTCAGGCAATGTGGACAAACGCATCTTCTTGGCTTTGTGTTTGGAGAATCAGCTGCTCTGCACTGCACCACAGTTCTTCTCGTTGTGGCTGCGCAGTGACAGAACTGGCGGACCGTAGTGCTGCAGTTGATGGCCATGCCGACGACGAGTCGGAGACGAGTAGTGGGTGTGGCCGCCATTCCGAGATGTTTGAGCGTTAATCGCAGATTGGATCTCTCTCTAACACCAGGTCGTAAGCCCGCCTTGCTGATTGGTGACATCAACTTGATGAGATCGCCTCGTGAAATGTCCGTCACAGCACAAGCAAGATCTGCCACGAACAGTTGAAGCTTCGTGCGTGACGAGGTCGCAGGAAGCAGTGCTGCAAGCATGCGGTGTACAGTAATGTACCCAATACACTCAGGACAGGATTCCTGTGGCTCAGTAATTGAATCTGCCGCACCAACGTGGGTTCGGTCAACTTGCCGTCACCAATCTATTGCTTTCTTGCCATTTCCTCAACTGGCCAAGTCGAGCCACTAGCGCTTGCCGCCACTACACTTCCAAAGCAGTATGCGCCTCCACATCGCACTGCTGCTTGCGCTGCTGGAGCTTGGTGCTCGAGCTGAGACCTCTGCCAGCTCTTCTGTCTGTTCGGCGGTGCAGCGAGAGCTCGAGAGCTCGCAGTGCGGCGACGTTTGCGGAGCGTTCGTGCCGTGCATCATATTTGATCGCAGCACCGACTGCGACACCACTGCATGTGTCTCGGACGACGATGGGTTGTGCCAGTACGCGTGTGTCGAGTACCTCTTGTCGTCCTTCAAGTTCTTCATCCCGTTCGGCACGGAGTACCAGATCGAGGAAGGGATGGCCGATCGAGCGATCGACAATGAAGCATACGATGTCTCCGAGACTAGTGCACCCAACGGTGATGACGCGGACGGCTATTTCACTATAAACAGCGATCTGCTAGACGCCATCGGAACACTCCAACTCAATCCGTACACCCCCGACGTGTACGTTCAAACCTCGCACATATTATTCCGAGAAAATGATATTGTACTGTCGTGATACGCAGGACGATCATCGGTGGCATCGATCAGAACTCACAAGTGAAGGGCCACGTGGTCAACGTCTCATTCAAGGATGCGTTTATGTCCAACAACTCGCAAGTGGCCACCGTATCGCTCTGCAATTTAAACCTCAAGACTGTCATTGATGACTTGCCGATACTGCTCCCGTCCAATGTATCAACACTCAACCTGAAGAACGCACTCTTGTACGAATTCCCGATGGGTTTTGCTGAGTTCCCGTCATTGGAGAGTTTGTAAGTACCTGTGTTGATCATTTGGTGAGGATGAACCGGCTCATGGGATTGTGGATTCTGCAGGACGCTCAATCTGAACTATCTAAATGCCGTTGGACCGATTAACGGGTTCAACGCGCTTCGGGAATTGTGCGAGCCGCTAACTTAAGCCGAGATGCATCTCTGTCGTCGCGATACTAACGATGTTGCTCTTGTTGCGGTGAATGCTGACACAGAGAGATCGCCAACAACAGCGTTTCAGTTTTCGAAGCTTTGTTCCGGAACCTAGAGTCACTGTACGATAGTATTTGGTGACTATGTTATCTCAAAGCTGTCACCGCCAACAAACGTTCGTTGATGGCATAGGGACTTGGCGTACAACAACTTGACTGAGATCCCCGCCGTTACAAGCCGTATGTCGTCGCTTTCCGAATTGTACGTCCATTCGTTTCATTATACATTCGTGATGGAAAGCTAACTGGTCAGTGCATTTGAACCTCATCAGGGATCTTAGCTTCAACGGTATCACCACAGTCGACAAAGCGTACAGCTCCGATTCTCTCAAATTCTTGTACGGCACGCCTTCGACGGCCCAAAAAGTTGCTGCGGCATCCGTATAAATCTAACCACCGTCGATTTCAATGATTTGGCGCAGGCTCATCAGCTCGAACTCAATCTCGAGCTTTGAGGCGTCGCTTCCCAATCTACAAGAGCTGTACGTGCTAGTGTGTGTCGTACAGAAACTCACTGAAATACCAACTCACGGCTGGTGCGATCATGCCGACTACAGCACTTTGAACAACAACCAGCTCACTGCAATCCCAGATGCAGTCTTCACGTACAAGAATTTGGCATCCCTGTACGTGCTTCAACATGCATCCTACAAAGATGCATCGGAAAACTAACTGGCTTGCCTTATTACGCTGCTCAATTCAATCGCACAGCTCTCTCTCGGGAAATCCGATCTCGCTGAACTTCACCGTGGAACAGCTCGAGTTTCTTCGTGGACTCGCGATTTTCGACGTTGACACTGACGGTTTGTCATGGGACTGCAACGTAACCAAAGTGAGTGGACACGCTGTGTGTGTCATCGACGCAGATACAAACTCGACCTCGACTGAAACGGAGCTCCGACCGAGCCTAACCTTCTCGATAGTAGCCGGCGTCGTGAGTGGAATTGGCTTCTTCGCCTTGCTTGCGACTGTAGCGTTCATAGAACGACTGGAATCAACCCCCACACAAGAGAAACCGATAGCCACGACCTACGAGCCCATTGTACTGGACAGGAGTCCCGTGGACCTCGCCGACATAACTTCAGCTGATTCAAGGATGCGAACGGACCCTGGTCTCCCATCACTCCAACATAACCCGACCGATGCTCAGAAGGGAAGCGTCTGATTTCGAGTGCAAAAGCTGAAAACGACCTGCATATTCTTGAGGTTCAGTTAGTAGCGCTTAGGATCAGGATTTGCATCAATCGATCCACTGCAGTGATCTGCTTCTGTGCTTGTCGATGGGATAGCATGTGTTACTTACACTCAATTGGAGTGCGATGGAACCATTTTCAAGAGTGCTAATTGCGAGGCTATCTCAGACCATCCACCTTCCACCTGCAACTGGCGTGGGTTGCGAACGAATCTGCGGAGTTGTTGGCGCACTTCGCCTTGGATGAATCGATAGCTCGCAGATGGTGCAATCGCGATAGCCTAGGTTTGAGAGTCTATATTCAACATGATTCACATTCGCTTTGCTTTCTCCCATTTTACACCCGACCATCGACGTTACCCTCTTCAAGATATTGTTCACGCCTCTTCAGAATTGTTTGGCTTGCGAACTATCGCCACGCAAGAGGGTGCGACAGGAAGAAGTCGTCAGCATATCAGAGAACTGGTGAAGGAACTCGCTCGCCTGCAAAGCTAAGCGTCCGAATATCGTCAAACTTGCCGGTGGCTAGTGGTCAGAATCTGATCCATCAGACTGTCAAGATCTGCATGGACTCGTAATCAATGGCTCGTGGAAAGAGTATCTGACGGACCTGAGTGGTTTTCACATGCGTTACGAATAGAAACTCCAACTTGCGACTGATATTGCTGCCGTGCTCGTATTCGTCCGCTCGCTGCTACCACCTGTGGTTCACTTCGAACGGCGCTCGAACTAAATGGTGCTTGACGATCGAGTTGCGTGCTAAATTGTCTTGTCCAGTATCACAAGACAACCTCGGACGTGTTGGGATCAACGTGTAGCCACAGCGACCAAGCCGCGGGCGTGCGCAGTGTTGGCGTTTTGGCCAAAGAGCATTATCTATGCGTTCTGTGTCTGTCCAAAGTGCACTTGGCGAAGCAAATGTCAAACCTGCCGATGCAGCGATTAGATCACGTCTGAGCCATACACTCGCCATTTGCACTCTCCTGCCCCCAAGCACTCGCGGCGTTGAGACTGCAGTGCCCTTGAGACTGCAGTGCCCTCGAACGGATTCCAGAAACCGCCAAACACCAGTACCCGGCCTGCAATCTCCGCCATGCGCTCGAGACACTCAACAAGTGAACAGAACCGATGGCAGGGTGGCTGTCATATAGTCATTCTACTGAACACGGAATGACGGTGAAGTGCCATGCTGGCTCGTCGTTGGCCATGTTGAGTCCATGGCTCTGTTGCGTAATCTGAACTGGGATCCATCATTTCTGACAGGGTTCGCCTCGCCGCTCATTGCTCTCGAGCACGACTACTTTGACATTTGCGCGGCAATGGCCAGGAGCTCAGCATCGATCGTTACAAAGTGGCGGGCGATTCCGACGGGTCGCGTCCAGGTTGCGGCCGATGTGTCGCTCCACTACGTGGACGTCGGCCCGACGGCAAGGGCAGCAGCTGGCTCCAGTCCCATTGTGCTGCTCCACGGGTGGCCAGACTGCGGGTTTGCCTGGCGGGTGCGACAGCAATCGCCGGCACACATTGCTTTGATATGACTGCTGACTGACAGTTGCTGGATACAGCACCAGATCGAGGCGTTGTCGACCAACCATCGCGTCATTGTCCCAGGTGAGGATGTCAGCAGTTCACATTGGCTCAGCGGGTCTCTAACACAACGTCGCCAGACTTGAGAGGATTTGGACACAGCTCGGCGCCAGCGGAGCAAGAGGCTTATGGAGCCAAAACCATCACTTCTGACCTCGCCAAGCTGCTCGGTGAGTCTGTCCGCACTTCCAAGTCATTGGCCAATGTCAGACTGATAATCGTCGTGTTGTTCAGATGACTTGTCGATCGACAAGGCTGTGTTCATCGGCCACGACTGGGGAGCCACGATGAGTTGGCGCATGTGCATTTTCTTTCCCGACCGCGTCCGCGCTGTGTGCTCCATCGGCATTCCGTACTATCCGCCGACCGACGAGTTCATTGACGCGGAAGCGATCGCGGCGATGGCTCCGCAGTTCAGCTACCTGAAGCTGCTCGGCGACTGCGAAGCCACGGCGGGTCGGTTGGAGCGAGCGCCGACGAGATTCTACAACGCAGTCTTCCACCACACTGCCAGAATCCCAGCCGACCTCGAGAGTATCCTGCTGGGTGTTGAGAACGGTAGCGAGCCCTGGTACTCAACGCCTAGCAGTTTGCTGTCGACCGAAGAGCGCGACTATTACGTCGAGCAAGCCAAAACGTCCGGGTTTCTTGGCGGCTGTCGGTACTATGGCGCTCGTCGACTGGACTTTGATCAAGAGCGCGAGCTGCCGCAGCGGCAGATCCTCCAAGACGCACTCTACATCCACGTCCGCCAAAGCGTCGATGAGCCAGACGCCTCCGCTGTTGGTGGAGGGATGGCAGCATTCGTGCCACGGCTCGAGACCAAGGCTGTGGACGGCTCTGGCCACTGGGTTCTGTGGGAGAAGCAGACTGATATCTCGGCACTGCTGCTCGAGTGGCTTGCTCGCGTAGCAGGCTGAATGGGTGGAGAGCAAGGTTCGAGCATGCATAAGTCGCATTGACCATTTCACGAAATCATTCAGAGCGTGATGACCTGGTTTGCTAGTACCGTGGCTACCTCACCACAAAACCACCCGAGCTCGGGCCATCGATGGAGCGATCTCCCAGAGCCTACGCCACGAACGTGGTCGGCTCCTCGCCGACACCGGCCGCGAGCTGGTGCACGATCTTGGCGAACTGGAGCGCCAGCGCGTCCGCGTCCTGCTGCGTCTCCGCCTCGGCGTAGACGCGCACGGCGTCCTCAGTGCCCGACGGACGCACGAACGCGCGCGCCTGCTTGCCGGCGTAGCTCTGGAGTGCCTCCGCGAGTGCTGAACGGATGTTCTCAGGCGCCACCACCTGCGTGTCGTCGACGTCGTCAACCTTGATCGTTGAGCGGTCCGCGATCTTGACCTTGGTCTGTCGGCTCGGCAGGTCCTGGTAGACGCGGTCCCAGTCGGCGATCGACCAGTTCTTCTGGATGAGCAGCACCTCGACAAACAACAGGTCGCTCATCGAGTCACCCGTCGCCTGGTTGATGAGCTGGTGCGCCGCCAGCAGCTGTGACAGCGCGAGCTTCTTGCGCTCATCGTGCAGCGAGTTCTCCCACTTGTGCAGCCGCTCAACGAGCGCGTCCTTCATGACGACCGTGCCGTGGCCATTCGCCTCAAAGTACACGGCCACGTCGAACTCCGTCGCCTTCTTGTGGCAGAACTTGACGCCTGTCTTGGCCTGCGCGACACGGATGCCGCGCGACTGCAGGTAGCGCGTGGACGCGCCGTTCGCGTACGCGGTCTGCACGACGCCGAACGTCACGCCCTCGACGTCGAGCTCGAGCGCGCGAAGCTTGTCGGCAAAGAACTCGGCGAACAGCACCGCGATCTTATTGCCGTCCAGCAGATGCCACTCGCCAGCGTCGTCGATGTAATGGTACACGAGGCGGTCGCCATCGCCGTCAAAGCTGCAGTAGCGCTTGCCGCGGTCAGCGTCGCGCGACACGCCCGCGGGCGAAGCGCGGCTCTTCTCGACGTAGTCGGCGCCGCACTTGTGGTTGAGCTCGCCGTCGCTCGGCGTGTTGATGATCTCGAGATGCAGCGAGTCGCCCAGGTCCTTGGCCAGCTTGGTCAGCTGCAGTGCGCCAACGCCGTGCGCGCAGTCGACGTACACGGGCGAGCGGGTCTCGAGCGTCTGCAGTGATGAGAGATCAAGTCAGCAAATTGCACGACGATAAATGCACTCAGCTCAAAAGCGGACAACACCCTGACCTTGGTGTCGATACTGGCCGTGAGCTGCTTGAAGGCGTCCGAGAGCATGTTGTAGTAGCCGACCTCGGACGCGTAGTCGCCCTTGTTGTACAGTTCGTAGTTCCACTGCAAGGACCATCCCCCACCAGGTTAACGACCCTGCAAGTCCACCATTCCAACTTGAATCAACCGACACGCACCATGCGCACGAGGTGGTGCAGCTGCGGTGTCGTCTGCAGTCCAAAGTCCAGCACGTTGCCGCCGATCACGAGCGCTCCTTCACGCGCAAGCTCGGCCAGGTGCTGCATCGCCACAATACCACGCGTTAGAACTCCTGCAGGTTAGTATGGCCCGTCCGTGGGGACATGAACGACATCTCTGACCTCGCTCGACGGCCGAGTGTCCTTGGCGATGAACACGTTGCCCGGGTGGTCCAGGTCGATCTTCTCGGCGGCGACGATCGCGTCCAGCACTTCGACGACCTTGTCGCTCGGCGCGTTCACGAGCTCCGTCGCGTACTGCACACACACACACACACACACACAACGGACCAGTTAACAATCGACGACATCTTCCGAGGGGGAGGTTGGTCGCATGCGATCCCTCCGCCGCACCTGCTCCCAAGACTCGGCCAGCATCTCGCCGCGCGAGTCGATGAGCTTGAGCCCGTTGTCCGCCGCCGGGTTGTGCGACGCCGTCACCATGGCGCCGACGATCTTGCCCTCGCGCTTGGAGCGCAGCACCGCCAGCATCCCCAGCCGGTGGCTCGCCGCGTACAGCAGCGAGGCCTCCGTGCGGAAGCCCGACGTGCCGTACGCGAGCGCCGGCGCCTTGTCCGGCCGTGGGTACTTGGCCACCTCCTCCGCCACGCGCGGCGTCTTGTCCAGCACGCTCGCGCCGCTCATGGTGTAGTAGTTCCTGGTAAGCCGCGCTGGCCGCGGGCTGATCCTTCTCGCGAGGCGGAGCGCTGAGCTTCCGCGCGTCGTGTCGCCGAGGGTTTTGGCTCTCTGCCCGGGTCACAGCAGGGCGTTGTGCTCTGTCGTCGATGCGACGACGACGACGACCATGAGGGGGGAGCCGAATGTCGTATTTTCCACTGGGGTATTGTATGTAGAAGGATCCATGTTGAGGATATTGGTCGTAACGCGCTGACATTGGCTGATATTATGGATCTAAATCATAACAGAACCACGCGATTGTGTGCACGAACTGCAGAGAACCGACCAGTCACGTTATATTCGCTCGCCTGTGGCAACTTGACCGCGTTGAACCTGTGAGCCGCTCGTCGCGCTGTTGGACGGCGCACCCGCTCGCGCCGGGCTCGGGACGCTCGGATGATAAATACTCTCTACTTGTTGGTTGCGGGGGTGGGTGGGGCACGGGGCGGCGCTCGCCAAAAATCTGACAGTCTAGCCTCACCCGAGCCGAGTTCGATCGCTTGCTGATGGAGCTCGACCGAGTCGGCGCTTCAGTGGAAGCCCCGGTCGTCGCCGGGCGAGCTGGAGGGCGGGGACGTCGCGATCTCGCCGTGGGCCGACACGAGGATGCGGTCGATCGTCAGCTCGGCGTTCTCCACGTTCTGGAACGCCTGGATCAGGTAGTGCAGCTGCCGGAGCAGCACGAGCAGCACCACATCCGTCGCCTGTCGAGTCGACTCGAGCTGCGTCTTGAGCGCCTACCAGTCCGGAAAACACACACACACACCATCGTTAAATCGCAAAGTTCCCATAAACAATCATCCTCACAACACACAGTGCAGACTTACCAGGGTACGCGGGTACTTGGCGAGGCGGCTCACGCGGCACGCGGGACAGGGGGTGGGCTCTCCGTCAGCCACGTCAACGCAGCCGGACGGGTTCTCGCGGCGAGCAGTCACGGCGCTCGAGCACCCGCCCAGGTAGTACGTGTACAGCGTGTCGAGCTCCTCGGCGCTGAACGGCAGCTTGGCGATGTCGGCGATCACCTTGCGGACATGCACCTCCATCGTCGTCTCGTACCGCGGCGACTTGAGTGACAGGCGCTTCTCGCACGATCCCGGTCGGGGCAACGCAGTGAGCGAACCGCGAGACGGTATCCGGATGACGCGCGGCGGGCGATTGCTGCTCGTCTTGGACGGCGACGCGGACCCTCCGCCGCTCGAAGCAGTGGGCGTCGACCCGACCGCTGCAACAGTCAGGGACGCCGGGTTCCCGTGCGGTGGCGGGAGCAGTCCCAGCAGTGCGTTGCCGCTGCCGTTGCCACTGCCCATGGACCCGGAGGACGAGCTCGCCTTCAGGTTGCCCGCGAGCTTCTGGAACTTGGGGTGCTGGAAGGCCACTTCGCTGTCGGCGTCACTGTCGATCCCGTCCGCCGCGGCCGCGGCCGCCGCGTCGTCGTCCGTCGTCTTGCGCTTGTTCTTGCTGCCGCTGCCAGGCTGGGCCTGAGGCTGTCCTTGTTGCTGCTGCTGTCCCTGCTGCCCCTGCTGCTGCCGCGTCTCGCGGAGGAACTTGAGCACTCGCTCGTTGCGAGAGAGCGCGTCCGAGTACCGCCGCGTCTGCGTGGGCACCGGCGGTAAGGTGGGACCGTCCGCGTCGCTAGACGCCGTGGGGGACGGCTGCGGCGCCGAGACGACGAGGCCGAGGTCGACGCCCGTGAGCTTGAAGAGCGCCGACTTGGCGTTGGCGTTGATGGCGCCGACGATGCAGGACGCGGCGTAGTTGTTAGCCCCCTTGGCCGAGAGCGACACGCCGTGGAGCGCGCCGGTCTTCTTCATGTACTGGGTGCTCGCCCAGTCGTGGCCGTCGAGCAGCAGACACAGCAGCGAGCCGCTATAGGCGAGCCCCATGCTCAGGTCGCGCAGCCCCAAGAGCGACATTTGCGTGTAGCTCAGGTCGAGCACGCGCACGACGGCGTTCTTGGCGAGGAAGGCGCCGAAGGCCGACGCGCCGCCGTCCCCCAGCGGGTTGTTGTCGAAGTACAGGTTCTGGAGCTGGTTCGGGGCCGCGCACAGCGCCTTGGCGAGCGCCAACGCGCCGTCCTGGTCAATGTTGTTCTTGCCGATCTCGAGCGTCGTGAGCCGCACTTTACCCGTCGCGAACGCCGCCGCCAGGAACTGGAGCCCGTCACTACCAATGCGGTTCTGGCCCAGCGTCAGCTCCTCAAGGCTGCGGTTCGTCTGCAGTGCCGTCGCCAGCGCCTGCATGCCGGTCGGTCCAATACCGTTCGTCCCCAAATACAGGGACTGCAGAGATGAATTCCCCGCCAACCCGGCCGCGAGGCGGGCCGCCCCGTCCTCCCCGACGTTATTACCACTCAAATGAAGGCTCCTCAGTGTCGAATTGCCTCTTAGCGCCGTGGCGAGCGCCTCGGCTCCCGATGGACCGATCTCGTTGCCGGACAGGTACAGACTCTCGAGGGACGCGTTCTTCTCGAGCGCGGCTGCGAGCAGCGCCGCCCCGGCGTCCGTGATCCGGTTGAACCCCAGGTCCAGCGTGCGCAGGTTGGTCGTGGTCGCGAGCACGTCGCTCAGCAGCTGCGTCGCGCGGTCGCCGAGCGAGAAGCCCCCGAGCTTGAGCACGGCGTACGGGGCCAGGTCGCTCTGGATGCGTGCGCTCATGGCCCGCCAGTCCGGGGACGAAGACGCGGATTGATCCCCCTGGGGGTCCCCCTGGGGGTCCCCATGCGACTCGCGGTAGTATCGGCGTAGGTGCTCCTGAATGAGCTCACGTGACGGCGCGTGGACCGCGGCGCCGTCGCTGCCGTTGGGCGAGGCCGGCGGCTTGTTCTCGCTCTCGGCCGCGGCGTCCACGACGTCGCCCTCGTGTCCGCCGGCGTCGCTTCCTCCATCGCTGCCCCCATCGGCCGCCTTGTACTTGAACCGGGCACTAATGTCCCTCATCATGAGGCCGACCGACCGCGCCGGCGATCGCAGACTGGGCGAGGGGAGACCGGCCGACCGCGCTCGACGTCGACGCCTCCGCTCCGCTCGCTCGCTCCGCCTGCTCTCTCGCTCTCCCTCGGCCCCCGCGACTCGGTTCTGGCGGCAGTTCTCGCCCGTTCGGTCGCGCGAGCCGCCGGCCGCGCCACTCTGCCAGTCGGTCGCGCCAGCCGTCCGCGATAGGCCAGCTGCGAGGTTTTCGCTCTCGGCGTCATCGGCACAGAGGGGTAAGTTACGGGTGGGCGGAGGGGGGTCGTAAATTACGTGTCCTGTAATTTACAGATCTCCCCGTCCATCGACTTGACTTGGCGGTTGTATGTCATTCTTTTTCGCTGTTGTAATTTTTCCCCCCTCCCCCCCTTCAGTGTTTGCCACGAGAGGTGGGTTTGCCCAAGGCGAGGGGGGAAGACGTGGAATGGTTAGCCAGGTAAACTACCCTCACCCCGGGAGCGGCGAGATGAGTGGTCGGGTGCAACGACGCGGCCGTGACGTACGTCACCGCGCACAGGGCGGAAAGTGGCTCGCGGCCGTATCATCGGCCGGCCTTCGCCTGCCCGCCGCCCGGCTGGGTCTCCACCCGGATTGCCTCCGCCCGCGTCCAGGCTGCAGCGTGAACAGCATAGCATGCACACGGCCGGCCGCAGTTGGACTGCGAGGTAAAGTCGCTTGGCCTCATGGTCCCCTTTCGCGATGGGCCAGCCTGTTCTGTCTGGTCTCGCCCCCCACACTGGGCAGCAGCTGGGCCGTCCCCCGTGCCGGTGCGAAAACGCGCGGCCCAGCCGGTACGCGGCGTCCCGCCCGCGCAATGGCCGGTGCAGCTTCTCGAACGTGCATGAAGGTCCTTGGGCTAATGTCCTTGGCCATGACAGGCGCTAGCCATCGGAGCCCTGACGATGGAAGGACGAACAACTTCACGCGAGATTCTGAAGCGAAGCAGCCGGTCCGTCTCCTTCAGATTCCCCGCGTGCCACTGTGGCCGGCGCGACCAATCGCTCGCGCTTATCGGAGACTTTAGCTGACCCACACGGGGCGAGGAAGGCTGGGGGAGAAGGAGAAGACGGCGCGCCACTGCCACAGAACGCAGAGCACCCAGGTGGCTCCGCATGATATGGCGGCGACCACCTTCTCGCGCTCAACGATCCGGCGCGGTTCGATATTTGCGCGTCTGACCCCACCCTCCCCACGTCGCCTGCCCTTCTTCCCCAGTGTGTCGAGACATTTAAGCCGCGCTAGCCATGCGAAATTTCATCATCCGCACTCGGTGCCGTCGCGATCGCATCGGCCGAGCACGAGGAGGACGGAGAAGGTGGACGCGGTTCGATTTTTCTTCCCTCGCTCCGTGATGCGCGGGGTCGAAGACGCGCACGCACCCGGCGTCATGCAGGTGACGGCGCGTCGAACCGCAAAGGCGGTCACGGAGAGACCTGCAGCCCACTGGATACTGCGTGAGGGAACAGAGACCCGGACGCGCTGGCTCGCTCTGCCCAGCGGACCGCTTGGTCCAACGGACAGGCGGCGGAAGCTGAAGTTTTGATGGCGACGAGCAGGTTTAACGACCCGCGGCGTTATCACGAATTTCGCCATGGGGTTTTGAGCTGCCAGTCGTCGTCTGCCGCCGTCCGCACGCCTCGCCGTTCCTCTGGTGAGTCGCAGCGTGAAGCAGGCGACATACAGCGCGTGGACCGGTCGCCACTGCAGCCAGGCTGACTCACTGGAAGGGCCTGCTTGGACACCTTCCGCCGGCTCGGATCGAACCGGGCTGGTCGGGAGAAGTCTCCCAGGCTCCGCATCCACCCGCCGAAAGTGGTCGGCGACGCCGCACCATTTCTGCCACGTTGAACGCGCGAGAAAACGGCCTCTGGCACCGTCAGCCCCCGCGTTCGTTCGCCGTCGCAGAGCCGGCCTGACTTGCTGCGTGACCACCAGGAAGCAAAGGCAGTCGGGCACGGTAGCCGGCGGGGCAGAGGCGGGCAGAGGAGCGTGACGGCCTCGCAGCGTTTGCCCCTCTTCCCCAAGCACCGGCTGTGCCAAAAAGAACCTTCCGTCGCCCACGGCGCTCGTCGCCACGCGAAGTTGCTCGCACCCCATGCAACGCCGCATTGCACCCATCGCATCAGTACTCCATGCGATTTTCGTCCGAGCAAAATTTTCAGTCCCAAGGTTTTCACAACGTTTTATCGGCCAAGGGAGGGGGGGAAAGAGGAGGACGCACCACGTCGTAGACGTCGCGCTCGGAGCGGTCGAGCCCCAGCTGCTGCGCCGCGTTGTGGCCCCACGTGTAGAGCGCCATGGGCGGCGGGAGCGACGGCAGCGGGCGGAGAAGCAGGCGGCCGAGTGGGTTGGTCATCAACGCGAGGAGATGTTTTGCCCCACCACCACCCTCCTGTGACGTGTGGAAAAGGGAACACTGTTCCCTTTTCTTTGTAATTATTTTATAATAATTACGAAACTGCAATGAAACCGGTCTATTTCCGTAATTAGGACATAGTAAAAGGGATCCTCTGTTCTAAAACACTGGTCAATTTCTAGCTTGTAAGTATACCTAATCGGACCAGTGTTTTGGAACAGAGGGAGAATTTTTCATGTTTCACGTCTGGGCACTACCCAACACAACTTTGTACACAATAATTAGTGGGCAGTAGTCCAAAGAAGGCCAATCATCTATTGACAAGAGCTACTATTGACCGCGATTGAAGTATATTATTCGCGGGCAATAGTCTGTAGCATTGAATTATATGCTTAATGAGTACAACCTGTGACTAAAAATTCGCACATATCAGAGCATATCCTGTTGAACAAATGAGCATACAAACTCCAAGTGAAATATTTTCCTGACCCTAAGTTTTTTGTTGCAGGCACTATCCACCCGTATCTTCAAGTCTGGGCAGCAGTCCGAAGATACAAGAAGATACAAGCAATTTCCAAGTGTAAAAGCGAATAAAAAATAAATAACTGTCGAAAAGAGAGAAAAAAACATCGTATTCACACGTCGATTCGTCATATTCACACGTCAACTTTTTTGCACTGACAGAGGTTAATAGAGTACTGATACAAAACGAAAAATGTCCAAGCTGCTCTTGAAGGATTAAAATTCGGTTAGAAAATAACCAAATTTTTGAGTGCACAGTACATTGAGCAAAAAAAGATCAGCGTGATTTTACATTACCTTTTACATCGTATGATATGTTACAACAAAATTTTCAAATAATGTTAACGAATGTAAGTGCTTTAATGCAAAAGCAATACTCTTTGCACTATTACCTCTCAAAACTGCTCATGGATATGGTACTCTTATACAAGCGCTAAACTGTATAAAACTCGTGTTCGCTGTTAATTCAAATTTCACTTTAAAACCGAACTTACTGAAATTTCACACTTCACTTCAACTTTTGCCCCCACCATCGCATGCTATATTATAATTCAATGATTTTGAGTGGTTGCTGCTGACCATTGCGGGATCATGTCTCCGGACCATTCTCCTTGACAGTGGCAGCTATGACATTAGAAAAGAACTTGACGAAAGACGAGGAGACAAAGCTCTCACAGTTAACTTTCTCAATGTGCATGGTCAAGAGTTTCTAAACCGAGGGGTTGAGTCAATTCCTGAGTAAAAAGTACTGGTATAAGGTATTTTTTATAAGGCTCTGATACAAGGTTGTATAAAAAAATTACGCATATACCCTGTTATGACAACCGCTCATGTACTGTACTTTTTCGAGTGGTACAGTGCCCGCCAAAACTCTGTGCGGATGCCAAATTTTCGCGTAAATCCGTCAAAACTGCATCTTTTGCGCTAAAACTTGGCTCAGTGATTGGACAAAACACAGGCTTTCAGGGCATGTCGTTTTTTTTGCATCCGATTTGAACAAGCCGAGCAATCAAAATGCGACACAATATGGAGCCCGCCAAAAATACGTGCGGGTGACGAAAGGGTCGTGTTATTTAGCTCCCTATCGTAGCTGCAGGCCCGTCAATACTTGGTCTTGCGTCCTTGCTTCTCCAAGACCTCGCACACGCGATCAGGCATCGAAGAGACCAACTTTCGGAGGAGTTCTGGGTCGAGATTGCGCCATGCCTTCTGAATAGCGATCTTCAGCTCATTGACCGACGCGAACTGCCTTCCACCATCGTAGACCGCCCTCGCTAACACCCCCCAGACGTTCTCAATTGGGTTGAGGTCTGGTGACAGTGAGGGCCAGTCGAGAACGGCCACACCGACGTCGTGGAGGAAGGCTTGGGTGGCGCGGGATGCGTGGATACTGGCGTTGTCGTGTTGAAAAATGTAGCGTCCGTTGTGCATAGCGTCCCCAAAGGGAAACAGAAACGTAGACAGCGTCTCTTGGTAGTCGAACGAGTCCTGGCGTCCCGTCAATGTCGCCAACAACGTCGTTCCTTGGGCGGAAAACCCGCCCCACACCATGACGGATCCGCCGCCGTTCTGACGGCTGAAGTACGACTCCTTCTCTTGGCGTAAATCGTGCCAGTAGTACTGCAGACCATCTGGGCCATCCAGATTGAACTTCTTCTCATCAGAGAAAATCACGCTGGCCTAGTCGGTGCGGTCGCGAGTCATCTTCCTCGCCCAGCGCTTCCGCGCATCGACGTGGTCGGCCGTGAGCTTTGGCGTATGTTGCCGCTTGCCGTAGCGCATGAACTTGTCCTGCTGGAGCACCCGCTGCACAGTACGGACGGAGATGGGTTCATTGACGGTTGCCTGGACCAACCGCGCTGTCATCCCGCGCTTCTTGGCTGTGTTGACGATGCGTCGCTTGGCTCGTTCGGACACTTTCTTCGGTCTTCCCGGCCTCTTTCGCGTGGTAGAAGAGCCCTGGTTCTTGTAGAACTTGCCCACACCCGTTTCGGAGCGCCCCAGCTCCTTTCCAATCGCTGCAAATGTCCACCCAGCCTTCCGCAGGCCGACAATTTGGCCCTTCTCGTAGGCCGTGAACTCGGTGCCCTTGGACATTGTCCAGAGCGCCAGGTGCCAAACCACAGAGTGGGTTAGCCTCCCCGCACGATGGGCTGGCCAATGATCTGCGTAGAATGATCTAGAACATGACGTGAAACTAAATAACACGACCCTTTCGTCACCCGCACGTATTTTTGGCGGGCTCCATATTGTGTCGCATTTTGATTGCTCGACTTGTTCAAATCGGATGCAAAAAATGGCATGCCCTGAAAGCCTGTGTTTTGTCCAATCACTGAGCCAAGTTTTAGCGCAAAAGATGCAGTTTTGACGGATTTATGCGAAAATTTGGCATCCGCACAGAGTTTTGGCGGGCACTGTATTAGTGCATTCTCATACCCGATACGTTGCTAATTAGTCGACTGCAGATATCACATAACGTGTTCGAAATCCGCTGCGATGCTGCGGTTTGAATGACTCGATGTGCAGAAGAAGCAGGGGCGAGAGAACGACGCCGATCGGCCAACGCCGGCGCCGCTGCCGTCGCTGTCGCCGCCCCGTTGGCTCCACCCAGCCGCGTGCTCGCCCCGTCCGTAGTCTCCATCTTCTCCCTCCCTGCCGGTCGCCATGAGCAAGGTGAGCTCCGCAGTCGCATGAGGAGTGATCGCGAACCCAGCGACGTTCAACCTCGGTGTATCCACGCTCTGCAATGATACTAACTGCGTCTGCGGCCAGGCCGAGTCGCCGCTGAGCGTGGTGCTCACGCGCGAGATGGAGCGCGTGGCGAAGAACCCAGACAACTGGCAGGAGCGGCTGAACGCGCTGCTGGAGATGCAGAAGACGTTCGAGGCGATGGACCAGGACGGCTCGCTGCTCCCCGCTCTGAACACGGACGTGTGGAAGACGCTCAAGCCGCTCAAGGGGATGCTGCAGGACCTGCGGTCGCAGATCGTCAAGGAGACCTGCGCACTGCTCACCACCATCTCGCGTACGACTAAAGACGCCATGGCGCCGTTCCTGCGCGAGGTGCTCGTCACGCTGGTCGAGGTGCGCGGCAGCGGCAACAAGGTCTGCGGCACGTACTGCGCCGAGTGCATCGAGACGGTCGTGACGCTGACGATCGTCAAGGGTCCGACGCTGCGCATGTTCGTCGACATGCAGCTCGACTCGAAGAACAAGCTCATCCGCCTGAGCTGCATCACGTGCATGAAGCTGGCGGCCTCGAGCTGGAGCCAATTGCTCGACAAGAGCGACGTGCAGCAGCTCGAGAAGGGTCTGCGCAGCGCGCTGTACGACGCGTCGGCGTCATGCCGCAGCCAGGCGCACGAGCTGTTTCTGGTGTTCCACCAAAAGTTCCCCAAGCGGTCATCTGTGCTCATGACGTCAGTCGAGTACAAGATCCAGAAGCGACTCGAAGCGCTGGTGGCCACCGACGCCGGCGACGCCGCTGCTCAGCGAGGCGGAGGCGGTTCAGCGTCCAATGCGAGCGTCGACGAGAATGGCCAGCCGGATACCTCGACCGCGGGATACAACCTCGACATTGGCGACTGCGTGTGCCTTCCTGACCGAGAAAAGTTTGGTATCGTGCGGTACATTGGCGAAGTGGACAGCGTCAAGGGTGTGTGGGTTGGCATTGAGCTGAAGGAGCCGTGCGGCAAGAACGACGGCAGCGTTAAAGGCCGGCACTACTTCCGATGTCCGCCCAAGCACGGGGTGTTCGCGCGGCCGCACCAGGTGATGCTCGTCAAGACGAGCGAGCAGGTCCAGGAAGAACGGCAACGGCAGACCAAGAAGTCCACGCTCGGCGATAGTTATATAGGCAACGACAGCGCTGGGGCCGAGAGGATCCTGAACGAAATGTCGGAGGAGCTGGACGAAGACGAGGATGGTGCGCCTGTAGCAGCGTACCCGCAGTCCCCGCCGCCGGC
Source organism: Phytopythium vexans (assembly GCA_003413675.1). Taxonomy (NCBI): domain Eukaryota; phylum Oomycota; class Peronosporomycetes; order Pythiales; family Pythiaceae; genus Phytopythium; species Phytopythium vexans. Next base: position 2,679,022 of record QLOC01000002.1, on the reverse strand, counting down.
ACCAGCACCAGGAGGTGCTCTCCCCGCGCCAGTCGAGATCACTGAGCCGTCAAAGCTCAGCGTCGTGCTGGCCGAGGCGTCGATCTTGCACCGCCGCTACGTGGACCGACTGCTCGAGTACGTGGACGCCGAGATGCTGGAGCACCAGCGGTTCGCCAACTACGCGTCGACGGCGAGCTCGATCGACGCGGTGCAGTATCTCCAGCAGCTCCAGAACAGCGCGCAGGACAAGATCGTGCTCTCGAGCAACTTCATCCAGGAGATCATCAAGGCGCAGCAGGCGGCGCGCGAGTCCTAGGGCCCGGTTCCAGTCAGAATCGACAGGGAGACCCAAGTATTGCGTTGTTGAAAGTAATGTGCGTATTACTCACGATGGGATGGCAATTTGCAATCGCCACTTCAACTGGATCTGGTTACATTCAAACGTAATTGGTTACTAATCTGAATGTAACCCAATCAAAAGCGGGTTACATTCAGTGAGCACATCGCAAGATGAAGCTGCTGACGTTCCTCGCCGCCGCTGTCGGGTCCACGGCCCGTGCGAGCGCAGTGACGGCCGGCGTGGTCTCCCCCGTGACTTCGCTGCTGCTGTCCTCATTCGCACTGCTTCCTACCGCTTCGGAGGCGAGTTCCGTCGCCAGTAGCGTTCCGTTCCGGCCGTTGGAGACGAACTCGTCGCTGTTTGTTCTGAACGACGCCGACTCGGACCCAGCCTCGGCGTGGAGCGCGTACGAGCAGTTCCTCCTCGATAACCAGCGTTCAGTCCCCTTCACATTGCTGTTCACCGAGGGAGACGAAGACTGCGAGGACATCGACGATGACGACGACGGCGGCGAGTGGGGTGATGCTGTTCTTTCAGGCGACGAAGAGCGCCAACTGCGGCTGGAGCAGCACCGACGCGCATGCTTGGATCGTGCGACCTACCACGAATTGGTGATGACCGCGATGAAAGTTGTCGGCGAGAAGCGCTCGTCAGCGGACGACCCGATCGTCGTTGTGCGACGGGATCAGTTGCCCAAGGCCTTCGACTATGTACGTTGCTCATCAGCGTCCCTCGATAGATTGGTTGAACTATGGCAAGCCTAGCTGACACTTTTGTGATTCTGTCGGCAGCATCGAGTTTCGACTACCCCATCGCTGCTGTGGCTCCCTCCACGTTCGTCCGGTCGGTTCCAGCGCTACCCCCATGCTGACATCAATTTTCTCGAGCTGTCCGCGACCGGAGCGTTCATGACACAAACATTCACGGATGTCCCTGGTGTTGACAAGACTGATCTACCCCAGCGGAAGCCACGGAAGAAGTTCACGAGCGACGCGCTTGAGTTGGAAATTGTCGAGTTCGTCTTCCAGAGCCATGCTCGCAGCGGGTATGAGTCTGGTAAAGGAGCGAGGCGGTCGCAGAAGACTGTGCTGTCGCCTGACCAAGGGAAGGGTCTGTCGATCGTTGAGCTGTTGCCGGTGCTAGGCATTCTCGTTCTTGCAGCGCTCGTCATCAACGAGCATCGGAGCGCCGTGTTCGACATTGTCCAATCGCGGTTCTTCTGGCTCTTTGTGAGCTGCGCCATCGTGTACGTCGCACTCGGCGGCATCTTCCACTCGATCATCAACCGCGTCGCGCTCTTGCACTACAGTCCGCAGTACGGCTTCGTGTTCGTATATCCGAGCTCTCGACGACAGTTTGCGCTCGAGGGGCTCTTCCACGGCGGCTGGAGCTTCTTTATCTCGCTCGCGGCGCTTGGCATTGCCGAGGTGCTGCCGGCGCTCCGTACCCAGTCGTCGAGGGACGAGCTGCTGCGTATGAGTCTGTTGGCGATTGGCGTGTCGTATACGATCCTCTATTTCACCTTCCTGTCCAAGTACCGGTGGATGGCGATGCCGTGATGCGGTGGCTTGAATATCATTTGCGTGTTGGTATTCGGTATTCAAGCAACAAGGAGAGCGTTCGAATGGACAATGGCATTTTGAATTTTCAATTTCACCCGCTTGTACCTCGTGCGACATCAAAAAGCGGTGCGACCAGCGCGCTTTCGAGCCGCAAAGCTATCGGCAGCACCTCCATCATCCAGACCTCGGACCCCACGACGGTGTTTCGAGGCACGATGCCGCCGAAGTCCATCATGCAGTCTCGATCATCGTCTCCCGCACGATCGAACAAGATCCTAGCAATGCACAGTAACAACAGTGAGGTCAGCATGGCACGCACAATACCTTGGAACAGGGCGTCGTACCATGTGAACACATTGACCCACTGCTCAGGCGACGAGTCTGCGAGATCGGTGGTGCTCGAGTCATAGTCGGACGGAGCGACTTCTCGCTTGTGATGCAGCACCCGGGACTGGTCGAGCGAGCGCATGATCATGGCGAAACCAGTTTCCGTCTGGAAGTGGCTGACGAGTATCAGCGCCTTGGTCGCGTACCGCTTGTCGGCGCTCAGCATGACTCGGTAGAGCACCGTGTTGTTGGCATCGACGGTCTGCACCGTGTAGTGCTTCATGTTCATCGAGCTTGGGTAGAACTGCCGCAGACGCTGAGCGCACGCCTCCCATCCGCGACGGGCGAGGCCACGAGCGTCGACTCCATGGTGGAACTTCTTGAGTGAGAACATGAGTTTATCGTCTGTGAGCTTGCGTCGATCCCGCCACCCGAACGCGCTCACGCCGCTCGTGAGGAACGCGCTCTTGGACAAAAACTCGCGGATCTCGCGGTACGCTCCAGCCGCCACTTCCAGACACTCGGCGCCTGTGAACGGGACGATCGAGATCCGAGGCGACTCGGGTGGCGCGCCATTCGCGAGGTTCTCGATCGAGACACGCGTCTCCTCCTTGATGATCTTCATCTGTTGCAACAGTGTCGGCAAAATTGGATCAGCGTTCGACAGCATCCATGCAGCTGAACACTCACCTGCTCCCGCACGAACGTCTGCAGCTTGCGCTCGCAGTCGGCGTGCAAGTCGGCCCGCCGCTGCAAGCTCTCGTTCTCGCGGATGAGCTCCTCCTTGTGCAGCGTCGACTGGATGTACTGGCGCAGCAGTTCGCTGTAGGCGAGCGAGGGCGTCAGTCCCACCGGACCACAGCAGCTGGAGTCGCCCGGGCGGATCGTCTGCTTGATCACGAGCGCGCCGAACTGCTGCTCGAGCTGACTCATCACAGCGCGCAGCGACTTCAATGTATCCTGCGGATCGAATCGAACAGCGACGCGCAACGGTTAGTCATCACTCCCACCATACAGAGCCTAACGACCCATGGCTCCACAAGGCGCAACGGCCGTACCAGCTTGCGGTAGTAGCTCTGCTTGACGACGCGGCGGTGGCGCGCGCGTCGCTGCTCTGCCGGCGTCATTCTCTGCTCCGCGTCCTCCTCGGTCGTCGTCGGCGAGTCGTCGGGGCCACCGAGAGGTTGCGACCGTACGGACGAGCGCGACTCCTCTCGCGTGACCAGCGCGGTGTTGTTCTCGCCTCGAGCGGTCCTCGGCGTCGCGCGCGGCGGCATTGGTGTGTGTTCCTGTCCGGCTCGTTGGGTCGCGGTGTTGGCCGCTTCGTGCAAAGTGAGACTTTCTTGACTGTTCCATGGCTCACATACTGAAACCAAGTGAAGTCAGCGAGAAAGGACAACACTTTGGCGTGATCAAAATACCAATTTCACCCCGTTCTGCTGGACGAAGTCAATTCAACAGCCAAAATTTGAAATCGTGTGCACGTTTCCGGGCGGCATCACCGTCGGTAACCGAACTGGTGACAAGTTGATGGCCAGCAGGGTTCCAAATGTCGTACTGTACCAGCTCGATGCGATCCTTAACTCGTCGTGGCCGTACAGAAGCGCCAAGCGGCGCCAGTCGAACACATCTGCGATTCTCTCGGTCTTGACTGCTAAACGCTCCAGCCATGGACACTTCCATACCTCAACGACCTGGAGGCGAGCGTGCGCTACCGGGCGACCGGCGTCTCGATCACGAGGTGCTTGGGGGATGTCGGCGAGAAGAAGCGCGCGCGACACCAGTGCGAAAGCCGCACGAGCACCACCATGATGGGGATCTCGATCAGCGCGGCGACGACGCTCATCATGGACGCATCCGAGTCGAGGCCGAACGTGGCGACCGAGACGCCGAGCGACAGCTCATAGTTGTTGCTCGTGGCCGTAAAGGCGAGCGTGACGGCCTGCGCGTAGCTCGCGCCGCAGAGGCGGCTCATCAGGAACGAGCCGGAGAAAATGACGACGAAGTAGATGAGGAACGGGATCATAGAGAACAGCACCGAGTCGATGGTCGACACGATACGCTCGCTCTGCGACGCGAACAGCACCACGATTGTGAAGAGCAGCGCGTAGATGGCGACGGCATCGAGCTTTGGCGCAAAGGTTTCAAAATACCACTCGGCGCCGCGAGCTCGAACCAGCACAAACCAGCCGGCGATGGCGAGTGCGAACGGGATGCCCATGTAAATACCAACGTTGCTGGCGATCTCGGCGATCGTGATGTGCATTTTGTCGCCCACGGCGATGCCCATGGCGGTCGGCAGCGTTTGCAGCAACAGACTCGCGTAGAGCGAGTAGAAGAGCAGCGTCCAGAGCGAGTTGATGGCGATGAGCGCCGCACCGTGCTCGATGTCGCCGCCCGCGAGCGAGACCCAGATCATGACCATGCCAATGCACCGCGAGCAGCCGACGAGGCTGAAGCCAGCCATGAAGTCGGGCTGGTCGTGGAAGAAGGCCGCCGAGAGCAGGAACATGGCCATCGGCCCGACGATCCAGTTCTGCACCGTCGTGAGCAGCAGCAGCCGCCAGTCCTTGAACACGTTGAGCACCAGCTCCCACCGAACGCTCGCAAGCGGCGGGTACATCATGGCGAGCAGTCCGGCGCCAACCAGTGCGTTCATGCTGCCAATTGTAGTCGACGCGATGAACGAGTGCACCTGCGAGAGCTGCCCGAGCCCGAAACCCACGGCTGCGGCGACCACGATCCATAGAGGCAGGAACCGGTCCAGCAGCGAGAGCTGCGAGGCGAGCGCGGGCTCTGCGGCGCTCCCATGGCCAGCAGAGACGGAAGTGGCGGAGCCGCACTCGTCCATTCCCATTCGCGTCAAACGTGATGCAGCGCCGCAATATGGACCAATCAGCACTCTTGAAACATTCAGTTTGGACATGTCAGTGACTCGGATATGACATACTATCTCAGTACGTCAACGAAGTCAAATCAGGGTGACGTTCGTGTCAGGCGGACAGTGAGATGGCGCGTCGTCCAGCCGTCTCTGAGCGATTTCAGCTTTGTGGTGGTCAGGCAGACGTGGTACCGGTGGATGTCGAGCTGGATTTCTGTTGGTGATTCCTGTCAGGCAGTAAACGGCGGTCGGTCTCCACCCCTCTTCCGATCGAGTTGACGTTGCCGCATTGTCAAATTGTCCGGCTCAAGATCACACATCGCGAGATGGTTCTCGACCCACAATCAACGGACAGCGACGCAGTCTGGACTGCGCGCATGGACGGCGTTATGCTTGGCAGTCGGGCCGAAGACTTCGCGGTCGAAGACCTCGTGCAGCTGGACGAGCAAGACTTGACGTTCCTGACGGCCGAAGTTGACAGGTTTGCCGCTACTGAGCAGCGCCAGAAAGAGCAAGGTGCCGTCGCCAGTTTAGTCAAGATTGAGCCGAATCAGGTGCTGTCGAAAAGCGAGAAGGCGAGGATCAAGGCGCGGAAATTCTACCATCGGCGAGTGGTAAGTCAAAGTCATTTGGATCATGGTCGAAACATTTGCGTTATCTCTTGCTGATCGTTCTATGTGATCAACAGAACACCATCAAGCAGCTCCGAGAAGAGGTTAGTTCGCTGGAAGAGGCGATGGAGCTTCTTTCCGTGACGAAGAGATCAACCAGCGGCAGTCTCAGCCTCCAACTCTTGCGCGATTTGGAAGCACTGGACAATTTGTCGCCGATTGTTCACGGCCGAAGCACACAGCTCGAACGGCTTCGACAATTGGTTCAGATCCAGGCGCAGCTGCAGCAGGAAAATGCACAGCTTCGAAGGCTACGACAGCAGTCGCAGCACCAGCTTCAACTCGTGCGCGACATTCTCCACGCTGACGACAAGCTGTACATTGCCAACTCTGAATCGTTCACGCTGGTTCGCCCGCTGACAGTTGGAGACTGTGTGAATATCCGCAACGAGGCGATTCGCGAGTATCAAGTGCTCGACTCCAAACAACAGTTCGTGAAGACGACCGATATGACATACGGGTGGAATGAGAAGCGCGTCATCGAGAACGGTGTCGTCAGCTTCTCGTTGCACAAGATGATCTACCACCACTCAGCCGCCTTCATCTTCAACCAGACGTGGCGCCTGATTTCGGACCCAGTCGGCATCGTCAGCATGTACTCGAACACGCTTGACATGCGGTGCCACGTCGTGCAGAAGGTCGACGAGAACAACATTGTCTTCTTCCACGAGTCGATGGTTCCAGGGGACGAGCACGCACACGTGATCGTCAAGTCTATTTACCTCGTTACGCGCTTCCGGACCGAAGCTGGGTTCGTAGCGCTCATTTGCAGCCTCGGTCCAGATCGCTACGACATTATCGATCGCCGTCGCAGAGACGAGAGCATCACGGAGGTCTGGAGCGATCTCTTCGCGTGGTAGGTTGACTGTCCGAGAGTCTTGTTGCGGTTTCCAAGCAATTAACTGTCTTGTTCGATATCTGGGTGATAACAGTATCAAGTCGGAGGTGAGCGGAGACAAGAAGGAGCACTGCAGCTCTTCATATGCGGGGACCATGCCGATCTTCGGAGCAGATTCGAGCTTTTGGTCGAGCGAGATCGCTCTCCACGTCCTTCGTTGGGAAGCTGCCGTTCTGGGGCCGAGATTCTCGCTGCCAGCTTGATGACGAAGGTGGGAATATGAAAATCATGCTTGATGCGGACAAGCAAATGAATAGACTATGTAGCTTCAGGATGACAGACTGATGAAGAGCGCACGGGAATCATTAACTATCGGAATCATAATAAGGAATGTGCAATCAGCTTGGATTCATTTCGGGGTGTCATTTTCATAGCCAAATATAGCGCCAAGTGCATCGATAAGCAAAATGTCATCAGTTGTGGCTTCCGTCACTGATGAAGCAGTTAAAATGGCCTATCAACTCCTGTGCGCTACCTGTACTGCGTCCCTAATGGACGTGGCTGCAAGTCTTGCACTTCTTGTTCCAAACCTGGTGGACGTGGGCGACGTACCTCGAGCAGGCGCACGACCTACACGAGCCCATCATCGCTGAGATCTCTTCACGCACAGCGCGCTGCTCTTCTATGCCCTGCGTCGCTCTCTGAAGCGCATCGTAGAGCGGTTTAGCTGCCAACGGCTGGCCCACAGATCCGCGGAGCAACTCGCCCGGTTCGAGGTCTTGGCCGTAAAATTTGCGGTTCAGGTCGTTTCGGGTGGCAATGACCGATCCCTGAAGAGAGACACCGGCGTACAACCCCTTGCTCATCGAGTAGCTGTAGTTCGCGTTGACTCCGGAGCTGCTGACTGCGGCAGCGGCGGTGGCTGATCGACCATATGGCCCTACAGCAATATCCAGACCAGCACCGAGGTTTACTTGAGGCGAGTGGAAGACCTGAACGGCCGCCTGGGATCCGAGGATGATCATAACTTCGACGATTTCGCCGCCAACTTCGAACCCGCCGCCCAGTCCGACAGTACCAATCGCCGACGGCGCTGACCACGAACCGTCAGCGAGTCGAGAGACCACCAAACCAGTGCCGACCTTGCCAACCAGCAGGAAACCCGCCTTGACGATCGTCATGATGGCAAGACCGCTGGCGTTCTCGAGCAGTGAGATCGGGATAGATCGATCACCCGACGCGCCGCCGTCGTCCCGGAAGAAGTTGCCAATGATGTCAGCGGCGTTCTGACATTCCTTCTCGAGCGACGGCGAGAATGGCACGTGGAATCGGCCCTTTGCCTCGTGCTCGTTCGACAGATTGGCACGCGCGTGGCGCGCAATTAGCTCGTCTTGCACTGGATGCAGCAGCGGCGCGCAATGCAAACAAACTCGCTGCGGAGTCGCCTGGTCATAGCCCCTCGCGTCATCGATCTGCTCGCCTTCCGGGATCAACAGCCTCCGCGGCGAGCAATTGCCGCACACGTACCGGCCACAGGCACGGCTATCATGAAAGCATGACAGCTCATCGTTAGTGGTCAAGGCGCCAGTCAACCAAGTCGTTACATTGACTCACCATTGATGTCGAGGCTTGGTCACGTCGAAGCCGATGCCGCACACATCGCAGTTCGGATGGTCGGCGTACCTTCCCTTCAGCAGTCCGCTCGGCGAGCGTTTGCGCTCCGGCTGGTCGGAATATCCTCCGTGTCCGATCTTCTCTGGCGCGGTCACCCGTGCGGACTGTGAGCGTTGGACCGCATCACCAGCACCGCCAAGCGCGCCAGGAGGCATCGAAGGTACACTGTTCACGCGCACACGCTCGTCCTCGACGTACACCACCGGCAGAGCTGTCGTGTCCGAGACTGACGACGTCGATGGGAAGAGCAGCGCCTTCTGGTTGGTCTCTTCGAGCGACGGCGCTGATTGCAGCGCCAACGGCGCGCCGCACTCCGCGCAGAAGCGGCCGCTCGGTGTCTGCGCTCCGCACCGACCGCAGGAGAGCATACCTTGAGCTCTGGAGAGACGAACTTGGGAGGTGCAGTGGTAATCAAGGAATGGAGATGGAGATAGAGAGAGGCTGAAGCGCGCAACTCCCGGCTTGAAGGTGACTGGAATTTCGCGTTTGTCGCGCACAGCAGCTCTGATTGACAAACATTCCTGTGTCGCACCACACTTTCTCATGTGGGCCGTTCCAAATTCAAAAATGTGGGTCGCTGTCCCAAAATATCAATCTGGAGCGCTCCAGATGCAAGTTTCAGATCAAAGAGACAGAGCAGAGAGGAGCCGCTGGGAACACCAAGCGTGTCAATGCGTATGGCTTGACCAGCATCGTCGGACCTGCCATTTCGGCTTTTCCGGCGCGTGTCGAACAAAATTTTGGTCGCTGAAACGAAGCGCTTTCACTGACCCAATGGCCAAATTTTGCTCCGAGTGCGGCACCGCTGTGACGGAGGCGACCGAGCAGTTCTGCCCAGAGTGTTGCGCCGAGTACGTCCACGCTGTCCCCGCGCCGGTCACAGCGTTCACCGAAGTCCGCGACAACAATTCGCCACAGCCAGTCGAGGCCAACAGCCACGTAGTCGTACCGCCAGGAGACTTCACGCAAGCCTACGACGACAGCCAACCACAGCAGCGAGCAGACTTCAACTATCGCACCGAGTCGGCGCCGCCCGAGGTATTTGCGCGCAGAGAGCAGAGCACGGCGATTTCTGACGCGGGAACGGCGACGAGCGAGCTACGTCGCGGCAACTCGGCGCCGCCGCAGCGCTCGCTGTCGCAATCGCAGTCCATTGGACTGCTGAAAAGCCGATACTCGGACCACCCGAACTGCGATATCTGCAACATTGCTTTTGACGTGACCAAGCGCCGTCATCAGTGGTGAGTAGCCCCTTTCCTGACCGTCAACTGAGCGTATTGTACCGCGCGGACTCACTCTATCGACCTCGTGCTCCTACAGTCGACGGTGCGGGGTTTACGTTTGCAGTTCGTGCAGTCCGCAGCGGTTCTTGATCCCGTTGGGGCAACAGGTGGACGACGCCAAGGGCTACGACCAGTCCATCCCCCAGATTGTGTGCCTGCACTGCGCGTCCGAGCTGAAGCCGCTGCAGGCCGAGCTCGTCTTCCACTTCGCCAAGGCAAACCAGGAGAACGTCCACGAGGCGAGAGGGCGTTTGCACTTGCCATACACTGAATCGCTCGCCAAGGAGTGCAAGAACGCCGCGGATATCCTCGGCAACTTCTTCCGCGACGAATGGGGTGCGGGTGCGGACCGAACGATCCCTCTGTCGATATTGCAGAAGGCCAAGGGTCTCGCGATCCTCACGATCGCCAAAGCGGGCTTCATGTTTGTCGGGAAGATCGGCACCGGTCTCGTCGTGGCTCGGTTGGCGGACGGATCATGGTCCGCGCCGTCGGCGATCGGCACACTTGGTCTCGGCTGGGGGTTGCAGATCGGAGGCGAACTCGTCGAGATTGTGCTCGTCTTGGGGTCGGAGGGAGCGGTCGAAGTGTTCCACAAGCCTCAAGCAAATATTGGGGCGGGTCTGGACGTCACCGTCGGACCGTTTGGACGCGCTGCGGGAGCTGCAGCCGCGTTGAGCTCGAACTCTGTCAACGCCAACTACAGCTACTCTCACAGCAAAGGGTTATATGCTGGCATTTCGCTTCAAGGCTCGGTGATCGTCGCGCGCAAGGATATGAATCGCAAGTTCTACGGACGAGACCTGGAGCCGAGCGAGCTCCTCAGCGGCTCAGTGGGACAGCCTCAGGCAGCCAAGCCGCTGTACGACGCGCTCAACCAAGCGATGGAGGAAGTCGACGGCTACAAGGAGATTCTCGCAGAGCGGTCGGCGTTGATGGGGCCGTGTCAAAACTGCGACTGTCAAACCCACGAGCCGCATGTGATGCAGCAGTGGAACAAAAGGTGCAAGACGTGCTCGCATGTTCACTGATTGCATCGTCAAGCACTAGATCGGCCGTGCAATATGTATGAGCGTGGTTGATGCAATTTTGTGTTGTGTGGGCGATGCCAAGTTCCTTGTTGACATTCACGAATGGTTGAAATACATTGTCTTGTTTCCATCATAGAGATATACAAACCTGGTACTAAAGCGCAAACATGGGTTCGCCTAGCGGGTCCGCGTTGCTCGTGTTCGTGCTCGTGCTGCTCGCTCGCTGCTTGTCGCCAGCGTGCAACTTGGCGTGCTGCATCGCCAGGTCGAGGGCTTCGTACAGTGGTTGAGCAGCATTTGGGGCCGCGACATTCCCGTTCAGGAGCTCGCGCGGCTCGACTTCTTGGCCGTAGAATTTGTGGTTGATGCCTTTGCGCGAGAAGATCACCGCTCCCTCGAGCGACAGTCCGACGAAGAATCCTCGACTATGCGAGTAGCTGTAGTTGGCGTTCACACCGCCGAGACTGGCCGCGACGGCTAGACTCGCTGATCGGCCGAACGGCCCCGCTGTGATGTCGACGCCGGCGCCAAGGTTGATCTGAGGGCTCAAGAACATGTCGACCGCCTCGTCGGATCCGAGGATGAGGACCAGCTCGGTCAGCTCGCCGCCAACGTTGACACCAGGTCCAGCGCCGAACGTTCCGATTGCCGACGGAGCCGACCATGTATCGTCGGGCATGCGGCGAATGACCAGACCCGTGCCGAGCTTACTGCACACTGGGTAGAAACCCGCCTTGAGGATCGTCATGATGGCGAGACCCTTGGCGTTCTTGAGGATCGCAGCTGGGATCGCGCGGTCTTTGGACGCACCCCAGCGATCCCGGAAGAAGTTACCGATGATGTCGGCGGCGTGCTGACACTCTTCGGCCATCGACCATGTGTACGGGAGGTGCAACCGCTCTTTGGCCTCGTGGATGTTGTCCTCGTGGGCATGTGCGTACAGACCCACGAGCTCTTCTTGCAGCGGCCGCAACACCGGCGTGCACTGCTCGCACACGCGCTGCGGTGTGGCCTTGTCGTAGCTGGGCACGTCGTCAAACTGTTCCGTCCATGGGACCAGCAGCCGACCAGGAATGCATGAGCTGCACACGAAGCGACCGCAGCGCCGACTGTGCCAACACCACCACTCCAGTGAGTTTACGTCCTCAATGCGCTGATGGATGGCTACGACTTACCACTGATGTCGGCGTCTGGTCACGTCGAAGCGAACGGCGCACAGGTCGCACGTTGGGTGATTTTTGTACCGACCCTTGAGCAGTCCGAGGCCGAGAGTCTGAGGCTGGCGGCCAGGCTCACCATCGACGCTCTGTGCTCTCGGAGTCGGCACCGCCTCGTCCAACGACGGGCGTGTGAACTCGCCGATGTAGCTGTTGGCTCGGCCCATGGTGTCTCGAGTGCGAGTTCACGGTGGTTCGCTGTGTCGGGAGGTGGTGCTGAATGACAAATTGGCAAGTGAGCAGAGCAGGGCATGCTGCAGAGAGTGCAACCTGGGTCTTGAGCGGGTTATTCGACCATGGGATAAACTGACCTCTTGGCCCTCTTCATCCACGACTTGATCACCTGGGTGAAATAATTCGGATTTTGGTAAAATTTTACCCCACCCCCAACCGAAATTGAATTCGAATAGCAAGTGCTCGTATCTAAAAGATCGCTGTGAAACGACTTGATTTGTGGCCTTCCAGACCTCACTGGTTGCGAGGACAACGGCGCGAGGGATACTCCGTGCGCTAGTGGCGGTGGTGTCCACGCGGAGACTTATAGTACCGCACAGAGTAGATTGTAGCACGCTTCGTGGAGTCCAAACCAAACGTGACAGCAGCGAGTGATCCGTTTTGGCTCGACAGGATTTGCATTTTGACGAGTCGTATGTGATTGGCTGGAAATATGTTTTGGGTTAGGTAAGAATAAAACCCATTTCCCACCTGCACAGACCCAAATGTGCAAACACCCACACCTTGGGTTTTCCTGAGCCATGTGTCCAACGTGCGATATGCCGTGTGGCAATCATTTCAAAATCGCTCAGGGGGTAAACATGAACAGCTGCCACAGAAAGTGGATATCTTACCGGCTCACAACACAAACTGAAGCACATCTGCAAGTCCTCAAGCTCTCACCCAAAATCGGATTCATATATGGTCTGCTGAATTATTCAGAGACTTACTTGTGCTGCTCCGCGCACTTCTTCGAGAATTCAGGCGTATGTCTGCACATTTTGACGGTTGTGCGTCGACGAGGACAACAAGCCGGCCTCGGGGCTGTCGATGGTGCTGGCACCGCTCGAGTACCCATTCTTCGAGAGCGCAAACTTCTTCTTGTAGATCGATTCGTCTGACGCGTTCACGTGGAACACGACGGCGCCGACAACGAGCACCGCTGCCGCGATCCCGAACACGGCGTTCCAGTCGCCGGTGGCCTCGAGGATCTTCCCCGTCACGACGTTGCCGACGATGCCCGGGATCGTCGCCAGCGTGTTCGACACGCCCATCACATGCGCCGCGTGGTTGGGAGCGATGTCGATCATGTTGACCCAGAAGCCCGCGTTCAGGCAACGGTAGCAGAAGAGCGCCAGCGACATGATCACCAATGCCATGCCGACGCTATTCGCGAAGCGCAGCAGGTAAAGGAACAGCGCAAAGCCCAGGAAGCTGAAGGCGTTGATTCCCTGGCGGACGTGCAGCTCCCGGACGCCGCGAGTCACGAGAGTGTCTCCAACCCGTCCGCAGATCACTGTGCCGGCATACCCAGCGATGTACGGCAGTGCCGCGACGAGGCTGTTCTTGCCCATGTCGATCTTGAGCACTTGCTGGAAGTACTGCGGGCTCCACCCGAGCATCACGTACCATGCATAGTTCGAACAAATGTGCGCCACGTAAATGGCCCACGCCGGCCGCGATTTGAGAAGCACATGCCAGTTCATGGACTCGGTTTCGACCTCGGCCGAGTTGTGCTGGTCGCGGTGCGTGACCGGGTCAAGCGTCCGGTTGCGAACGATGAACTCAAACTCCTCGTCCGAGATTTTGGGGTCATCTTCTGGTCGACTCGAGCCGAAAATGATGAAAACTGCCACCCAAATGAAGCTCAGCACGCCGAACACCCCAAAGATCCACTGCCAGCCCTTGTTCTCGAGGATAATCGGCGCGAAGACGAGAGAAGCAATCGTGCCGAGGTCGATCCCGCTCGCCACGATCGAGACTAGCTGACTCCGCTCTTGGATCGGGTACCAGGCGCCGGCGATCTGGTGCATGCACGGGAACAGGATGCCTTCTCCGACTCCCATCAGCGCTCGCGACAGGTACAGCCACTCCAAATGTCCCGCTGCCACCAGGGTTGACAAGTCCTGCAAATAAAGCAACGGATCGTGTTCAGAGGAGCTTCGTGAGGCTAAAACAGCAGTTCGATTTGACGTACGAAGAATGTCCAGACGACAACGCCGCCGATCAGGACCCACTTGGCTCCGAGCTTGGTTGCCAAGTAGCCGCCAGCAGTCTGCGGTCGAAAGATTAAGAGCGGTGAGAGACTATTCTATTGTGTTCATTTCAGCAGGGAAATAAATGAGGTTGCACCTGTGTGAGCAAGTACCCGTAAAAGAAGGCGGCGAGCACGACACCTTGGTCCTCGCGCGACGCCACAATCGAGGGCAGCGCAACGCCAATGTTGGCTCCTACCAATGCAGCCAGCAGTCCATGAATGGAGCTCCAACACCACAGTACTTGCAAGAGCGCACTCACGGTCAGCGTAGCAAATTGTCGTGACGCACAGACACAGGAACGCGGAGAGGTAGCGGCGGTGACCGCCCGCGAGCGGTGGGAAGCTCGACTCGGAGGGCATCGCGGCTGCCTCGAAGAGCACTCGGCTGCAGCGGCGCCTTTGAGAAATGGCCCATCGCTACGGCAGCCACTTGAGATGCGGCGGAGCTGCGGCAACACTCATCAGCTCCTGCTTGACACGCACCAAAGTTTGCCAGGCTCCATTGGACATGAAACCGAGTCCATCACGCTGACGCCATCCTCCGTCCCATGACGTAGAAATAACAGCCAATGGAAACGCTGTATTCGCATTTTCGACCTGATTGTCTCCAATCAGCGAGCATTTTGAACTTGACTGTGAATGTTGCGCTGCCATTCGACGAAATTTCAGCAACTTTTCAGCAAACCGACTCAAATACTCAGACTCAGATTTCGACTTTCGGACGAGGTTGATCAAATATCGACTTGACTGAGATCTGGATCTGGTCGGATCGCAGCGATTGGCTAAAACTCGATTCGAACCCATTGCATTCTCCCCATTCTCGCCTGGATCGCCAAGCCAACAGTCATGGTAAGCTCCGTGGCAGCTAGCTAGCTCCCCATGCGCCTTGGCGGCCTCGCCCCCGCTGCCAACAGCGCGCTTGTATGGCTACAAATCCCCCTGATATTGTATCCTTTGCATGCATTGCGCTGCTACTGCACCATGTGACAGAGCGCCGCGTCAGAGAACCTGATGACGAACCCCAAGCCGTTTCTGGACAAGCTCATATCCCAACGCGTGTCGATGCGCGTCATGTCAGGAGCGATGTACTACGGCACGCTCCTCGAAGTGGATGATAACTGCAACCTGACGCTCTCAGACGCCGAGGAGCACGTGTTCGGCGAGGTGCGCAAGAAGGACGCGAACGTCAAGCTGCTCAAGTCGGATGTCATGTACGTGCGCCGGGAGTCCACGGACGCCGCCAAGAGCACCGAGTCTGCAGTTGAAAAGTCACCGTGATGCGGCCGTAGATTGATGGTCTTTAGCCGAGAAAGGTATCGTTTCGTGTGATGCTGGCGGAGGGCTCTAGACACTGATTGTTTGTGCTGCGTGTGATGTATGCAAACAGCGCCGAGGGTTAGTCGGCATTGTATTGGTCTGTTCTCGCGCGCAGTGGCTTGAGTTCATCGCGTCCCAGGCGCTGCGTCATGATCAGAGTTGTATTTTCGAGCGTTCTACATCAAGGGCAATGAACGTGCATTTGAATCTATGAAGCCGCCCAGCACTCTTATAATATGCACGAGTGATCGCCCATTCACCATCAGCCAAGACCTAGAGCACTGTTCGATCATCGCAAACAGTGACAATATCGTTAGGCGAACCTGAGGTGCTGTTTGCAGCGGCCAGCGCCACACTGTCCTCGCTGCTCCCCACACACCTGCTCGTATCGAGCGCTGGACGCAGTGCAAGGGGACAATCGGCGTCTCCTCCTCGCAACGACGGGTGGCTCGTTACGCACACTCGCAACTGGTTGACCTGCTGAACCAGTGGAGTAAACTGTACAGCAGCTGAATCTGTCCCTCCGATCACCACGACCAGCACCCAGCAACCGGAGCGAAAGAAGAAGCGAGCCATGGACGCGAGAGCGCATCCCTCCGCTGACCGATCGACTGTCTGTCAACACAGCAGAGCCGAGTGCCTACACTCCACAACTCGAGCTTCCCGGACTGCAATGATGTCGGCGAGTGGCGCGTCCATCTTGTGGTCTGACTGAAATCCAGCCGGTCCAGTAGAACCGACGCGTAAAGGAGATGTGGGAACTTGTCGCCGCCACGTGCTCGTGCAGAACCGAGCTTTCCAACCACGACCATCCAAACGCCACGGAGCAGAGCCGCAACATCGTTCGATGAGCCCGTTGCTGCGGTGATCGCTTTCATGGCCAGCGCTCCGTCGTGTTCATCGCCCGTTCCCAGTCGTGCCCCCAGACCGTCTGGACACGACCATCTCCCACCGGCTCGCACTGATCCGGCTGGCACCTTTACACGGTCGCTCCGACCGATTTTAGTTGCTTTTAGTCGACCCTGCGTTTTGGTGATGCAATTGCGTCTCTCTTGTGTTAGCTCCGCGTCATTGTCGAATTCGCAGCCCAAGTCGCACTCCGACCTCCTGACCAACTAACCATGGTGTCGAGCTCGGCAATTCTGTCGTCCGTGGTGGCGCTCGCCTCCTGGGCCGCGTACGTGCACGGCCACGGCTACATGTACATCCCGCTGGCCGAGTTCAAGGACAAGACGACGTCCGAGTGGATCGTGCAGATCGAGCCGCAGTGGGAGGGCGAGTGGGAGGGCGACGACGAGCACCGCGTCGAGGTGTACAAGACGCTGGCGGCCGAGCGCAATGTAACCAACCTGCGCTCGTTCATGGACGACGACACGTCCCTTTACGGCGCCGAGTGCGGGTACACGGACCCGGATGTCGACGCCAAGGACATCCCGACCGACAACACTGCGACGCTCTCGCGCGGCATCGTCCATGCGGTAAGTGGCTGTCGATGCGCTATGTGGAGATACCGGGCTGGTCTAATGAGCTGTGTGATGGATAACCCAGGGTCCGTGCGAGATTTGGCTCGACGACACCATGGTCATGTACAACGACGACTGCCAGGCCGCGTACGGCGGCGAACAGGACATCAAGTCGGTCTTCCCGGTCGACTACTCGTCCTGCTCGTCGTCGGGCTGCATGCTGCGGTTCTACTGGCTCGCGCTGCAGGGCATCGACGGCGAGGTCGTCTGGCAAGTCTACAGTGAGTGATGTATCCATCGACTATTCGAATCGTGCTCCTTGCTGACTTGCCTGCTGCTTGATCAGAGGACTGCGTTCCGCTCAAGGGCGGCAGCGGCGGTAGTTCCACGTCGACAACGACTTCGGCTCCGTCCAGCGGGTCGAGTGACGCCGAGGCGACCGAGGCGCCGGAAACGGAGTCGTCGGCATCGGATGAAGCAGAAGCGGAGGCTGAGACGGAGGCCCCAGAGACCGAAGCACCTGAGACCGAAGCCCCCGAGGCTGAAGCGACTGAAGCCCCAGCCACGGAGGCTCCAGCGGCTGAAACTCCTAGCTCGGACGACACCGCGTCCACGCCTTCGAAGTGCAGCGTCCGCAGCCGCAAGCGCGATTAAGGCGTTGCTCCTCTCACTGTCAATCGAAATCGAAAAGCGTGACTAGAGTATCGTGGTAATGAATGTTTGGTGCCGTGCAAGTACATCTATCGAATTGGTCTCTATAGTGTACTGACGCCTCTCGATAGTTGCAATCCACATGTGCACGCCGGCTCGACTAATCTTTAATTCCACATCGTCGTCGCGCTTCATTTCCATTTGGTCCGGACAAATCCATTGCTGCTGCGCACTCCGCGCAGATCGTGTCGAGTCCCCTATCATTGACGGATCGCGTTGATCTCGCCGCCAAAAACACCTCAGCGATGTCGGGCTCGAATGGGCAACGCCGGTTTACTCGAGTTTACTCTCGTTGCTCGCACTCGTGACAGGTCTGGGGACATTCGGATCTGTTGGGAGCAGTCGACGGCCAAGATCGGAGCTCATTCTCCACCAAACTCATCTGTCCCGGCTCTTCAACTCTTCGCGGGAAACATCTGTTCGTTGTTGTTCGCATGTCAAAACTGTCAAATCCCATCACGACGCCGCGCACGGGTGCGTTATGCGCCACCAGCTGCCAGGCCGGCTTTTACATTTCAGTCGGACCTTGCTCATAGAGTCGTGGAGGCTCACCCACGCCTCCAAACAGTAAAATGGCATGCCTTCGTCTGCGACCCTGCTCTATTTTGCTGTTTGGTGTGCTCTGCCACGGCCGCTGAGCTTGCCACTTCAGCCGCCATTGTCCGATTTGCTCCGTCGCCGCACAGTTTCTCCTCGACGATGGTGTCCACGACCTCGACCGTTCTTGCCGCCGCGCTGGCTGTGGCTGGCTGCGTCTCGCGCGTGCAGGGCCACGGCTACATGCTGGTGCCCGAGTCGCAGTTCAAGGGCTCGGCGACCTCGGCGTGGATCGTGCAGATCGACCCGCAGTGGCCGAGCGACGACTGGGACGGAAACAAGCAGGGCAGCGTCGACACGTACAAGGCGCTCGCCAAGGAGAAGGGCGTGACGGAGATCCGCTCGCTGCTGGACGACACGTCCATCTACGGTGCCGACTGCGGCTTCACCGACCCGGATGGAGAGGCGCAGCCCATCCCGACCGACGGCAAGGCCACCTTCTCGCGTGGCATTGTGCATGTGGTGCGTTTTGGTGGTGTTTCATCTCGCGTGTCTGAGTACGTCGTCGACCGCCGAAACGTGTCTAATTCGTTGATCTTGCTGCACTTCAGGGTCCGTGCGAGATCTGGCTCGACGACACCATGGTGCTCCACGACGACGACTGCTACACGACGTACGGCGGCGAGGACCAGGACATCAAGTCGGTCTTCCCGGTCGACTACTCGGTGTGCGAGACGACTGGATGCAAGGAGATGCGTTTCTACTGGCTCGCCTTCCAGGGCCTCAGCGGCAAGACCGTGTGGCAAGTCTACAGTAAGTTGCGACCTGCTCCAAGCTCTGTCAGGATGTCGAATGTTCCTCTGACGTCTTGTGGCATTGTGCAGAGGACTGCATTCCGCTGAAGGGCGGCAGTGGCAACGGTGCTTCCACCTCGAACTCGACCTCGACCGCCACCACGACGGCTCCGGCCACCGAGACGCCTGTCGCTGACGAGACGGACGCTCCTTCGACTGACGACGAGTACGCGACCGATGCTCCGTCGGCTGAGGCGTCCGCTGCGGATGAGGATGCCACCGATGCTCCCTCTGCGGAGGCCTCGGCTGCGGACGAGTACGAGACGGAGGCGCCTGAGACGGAGGCTCCTGAGGCGGAGACGCCAGAGACGGAGGCCCCCGAGGCGGAGACGCCAGCGACGCCGGTGCCGTCGTCGAAGTGCACTGCGCGCGAGCGCAAGCGCGCGTAAGTGTTTGGAGACTGTTCTGGTACAACGCACTTGTCAGTTCAACTATGCCGATCAGGCTAGAAAATCGATGTAATTTGTTGAAAACCTCAGTCGCTCGACCGAGTCAATCGTGTGGTACAATTGCGCTCGTCTCGCGGCGAAGACTGCTGGGATCGGTCGGGAGCAACCATACCTATTTGAACCAGCATGCATTGATCGGTTCGGATGCAATCCTCGTAACCAGATACATTTGGCGATCGTGAGCCTGGGACTGCTCGAATTCGCGATAAACAGAAGGGACTCGAACTCTCTGCAGCGTCACCATCAGGTGACCGAAGAAGAACATGATTCGGCGTTTGGCGATTCATGAAAGCCGTCGACTCGACTCTGAAGTTTTTCTTCATGTTGAAGGAGAAGGGCAAGCAGGCCACCTTCACGGAACTGATATTCAACAGCAAGTTCGCGCAACCCAACACAACTGAGATACTCTACCTCGACCAATGCCAAGCACACAGACAATGATCCCTGGCGTTCTCAAAATCGCAACCGTCTATGACTCCGACGGTCGGACGGTCAGCGCGAAGGACACGAATGGTGTGCTGAAGCGGCGCAATAACGACATCAGTCCAAGCTCGAGCAAATGAACAACGAGAGCAAGTCCAGACCCAAGTCGAAGAAACGACAACGGAATAAGCCCAAAGGCAAGGGGAAGATGAAGCTCCATCGTCAGTCGTACCGTCGCGTGGCTCGGATGGTGAGCGAAATGAACCATAAGCACCTCAAAGACAGCAGCACGTTCTACTGTTCGCACTGCCTCCTCCTGCACGATCGAGATGTCAACGCTGCCAAGAATATCTTCCACATGAGCATGCAGTTGCTCAGCTAGCAGTAGCCTAATACCAATCGGCGTTGCCTTCATCCCGGAGTCCTGTCAGTACTGGCTGGCTGGTGTTACAGGCCCACCTGTGAGTAGCGATTTCTTGGTAGCTATGATCTGATTAGAGTGTAGCTGTGATCTCCTTATCCTGGTATCTGCATCGAGTCGAATTGAACGGAACCTGCTTCTAACGCTCCTCTCATTTGATTGTAGCGAGTTGCCTGTGCAGTGACGACTGGTATAACGAGCCTGGATCTCTCGCTTGCACGGCCTGGAGTAGATCTCGTGTAGAATCGCAGACGCTGAGCGGGGGAGCAATGTCATGCGCCAACAATCACACTTTGTCCGCGTCCTTTAGTGAAAATTCAGTATCTTGCAGCTATTGTTGCATTTTAGCGACTTTCATTGGTCCTTTCGTCGATATAGATACAACCTTCAGGAATATACCAGAGTTCATGTAAAAGATCACCGGATTCTGAGCAGGGACACTTCAGATCGCAGACCGTCGGTCAGACACGAATTGCACTTGCTGTTCACTAGCAATTCCGTCCGCACCAACCACCAGGCAGCATGCGCATGAGATAGATCGGGCGAGAACTGCCGCGTGCCTTCCGTCTGGCACATGCTGTTGGTGATCGCAAGCGGCAATCGTTCATTTCTTTCATCGGTATATCTGAGGATGTCAATCTGCATCTCGGCTATCCTTCGTGGCGACCAGAGAACTCAAGACGTTCCTCGCTGCCAGGAAGAGAGATATGAATGCTCGCAGTCGATCTCACTTTCCAATTTCGTATCGAGTGTGAATAACAGCCCAAGATCCAGTCAGGTTTCCAGGACACCATGACTTCGGCTGCTTCTCGCATCGTTTCGGCTGCGATCGCTGTGGCCGCGTGCCTGTCGAGCGTGAGCGGACATGGCTATGTGCTGATCCCCGAGTCCCAGTTCGATGGCAGCGCCAACTCGGCGTGGATTGTCCAGATCGAGCCTCAGTGGTCGAGTGACGACTGGGACGGAAACACGAACCAAAGCGTGACAACCTACATCGAGCTCAAGGAGGAGAAGGGAGTCACTAATATCCGCTCGTTTCTCGACGACACGTCCATTTACGGAGCGGACTGTGGGTACACAGACCCCGACGGCACTGCGCAGCCAATTCCAAGTACCAGCACGGCTACCTTCTCGCGCGGCATCGTCCACGTGGTACGTTCATCGATGAGTTGAGCAAAATCGTGGGTTGACATGATCAAATAATGTTCTTCAGGGACCCTGCGAGATCTGGCTCGACGACACGCTCGCCATGTACAACGACGACTGCTACTCGGCCTATGGCGGTGACGAAGACGTCAAATCTGTGTTTCCCGTCGACTATTCGACTTGTGAGTCCTCGGGCTGCAGCGAGATGCGGTTCTACTGGCTGGCGTTCCAGGGTGTGGACGATGAGACCGTGTGGCAAGTGTACAGTAAGTACTACCTGCGTATTCATTCTGTTGGATGATGATCTGTCCATCGCTAACCACAGAGTTCGTTTGTTGTGCTTGTGTGTCGTGACGCACAGAGGATTGCATTCCGCTCTCGAGCTCGAGCAGCTCGTCGACGACTACTACGACCACGACGTCGTCCGACGACGACACTACGTCCGAGAGTACGGAGTCTCCGACTGCGGCGTCATCGGATGAAGATGCATCGGGCAACACCGAGTCGCTCACGACTACATCCTCCAGTGTCGGGGCTGAAGCCACCTCATCGTCGAATGGCGATACCGAATCCGAAACCGATAGCTCCACGAATGAAGCTGCAACTTCAACTACGGCTTCGTCGACAGAGAGCACGGAGGCGACGACTGAAGCTAGCGATGACGAAGGTATGAGAACAGAATCGTCGACCAAAAACAGCGACGCCATGACCAGCAACGGGGACTCCCAAGGCAGCGAGGATGGCGGCAACGGATTCCAGGGCGGTAACAATGGAGGCAGCTACGGAGGCAGCAACGAAGGAAACAGCGACGGCAGCAGCGACCAGGATGGCGACAAAGACAGCAGTTTCCAGGGCGGCAACAACGGCGGTAAAGGTAGGATCGGCGGTGGCTGGAGCGGCGGCTTTGGGCGTCAGCTTGAGCACTTCCAGCATTGAGACACACAATGCGCCACAGACATTCGTAACCCATCGCACCAGTCGATGAGGAAAGTTCGCCAAATGAGAAGCGTTTCGATCATACAACGGGGGTCCGTAAAAGAGATCCACTTCGGATGTCCGGAACGTAAAAGACTGGGTCAAATCTAGAGAAGCAGATGGCGGCCCAACGCTGGTCGTTGCGTGAGACGAGTCCGACTCATGCAAACATCGCTCGGGATTCCGTAGCGACGAAGAGGCTGCATCCCCACGTTTCTATGCTGATCAAGGTTTCGTCTGGATGTTTGAGTTGCTGGTGCTGACTCGCTTGCCTTGAGGCAGGCTCAAGACAAATACTCATGTGAGGCGGGCCATCTACCTGACTCGATGGAGGCGGCTGCAAACCAATTTGAATAAATGGTTAAAAAGATTATAAACAATTTTTCATTTCAAAATATTCCCGAAATATTAGCCAATCCAGTGGTCAATCGGTCTGTTCAGGTGTTCGATTAGTCGTTTCAACTAAGTTTAGTACGAGATTAAGCGCAGCATTTCGATTAGCTAGAGAATCTGCATTTGCATTGTCAAGCTTGCAAACGGTCTATCCATCGGTTTTGCGAAAGAATCGCCGACTAGCAGGAGTTTTTGATCGTGACTTGATCTCTGGCATACACTACAAGAGTTTTGGCGGGCTATTTTCCATATTCAGCTGCCAAAACAGGACCATTTCGAAAGTTCTCTTATGCTCTCAATTCGATTATACTTTCCAAATCGTCAAAATTAACGTTTATGAAATGTCGTTAGTCAAGATAGGGCAAGAGCTGTCGGCTGTTTGTGAGGCGTGCATTTCCGAGCTTCACGCTTGTGGAGCTTTCACCAGCACGCTCATCCAGGAGATGCGCACCGTCTGCACCTCTTTGCGTTGTTGGGGGTCGCCCAACGGCGCACGAACGTTGAGCACGGACAGAGGCATTCGCAGTCTCAGCATCGGTGTTGCCTCCACTCTCACTTTCGATTTTCAGTTCCAGCACTGACATCGAAACGCACAACGCTCAAGCCAGTCAAGAGTATCAAGGATGGTCTTCTCACGCACTTCGATCGCGTCGGCGGTCTTCGCAGTCGCCTTGTGCGTCTCGCGAGTGCAGGGCCACGGCTACATGCTGATTCCGGAGTCGCAGTTCAGTGGAACCGCGACGTCGTCCTGGATCGTGCAGATCGACCCGCAGTGGGAGAGCGACGGATGGAACGGCAACTCCCAGGACAGCGTCGACACGTACGTGTCGCTGGCTGAGGAGAAGAGTGTGACCCAGATCCGCTCGCTGCTGGACGACACGTCCATCTACGGAGCTGATTGCGGCTACACTGATCCGGACGGAACTGCTCAGGACATTCCGACCGACAGCACGGCCACCTTCTCGCGCGGCATGGTGCACGTGGTAAGTAGTAAGCATTCGATGCTTGTTCACATGACCGAGGTGATAACTGGTCAACTATTGCTCTTCAGGGTCCGTGTGAGATTTGGCTCGATGACACTATGGTGCTCCACGACGACGACTGCTACTCGACCTACGGTGGTGACGACCAGGACGTCAAGTCGGTCTTCCCCGTCGACTACTCGAGCTGTGATACCTCTGGCTGTAGCATGATGCGTTTCTACTGGCTCGCCTTCCAGGGTGTTGACGACGAGACTGTGTGGCAAGTCTACAGTAAGTTTGGTTTCTTGTCAGCTTGAGGCGTCATGAGTGCTCAACTCACCGCAATGCGTGGCTTCACAGAGGACTGCATCCCGCTCACCGGCGGAAGCGGCACCAGCACTTCGACCTCGAACAATTCGACGTCGTCCTCCTCGACCAAGACGTCTTCGTCGGAGAGCACGGAGACGCCGACTACGGACGCGCCTTCGTCCGCTTCGAACGATAGCAAGACCACCGAAGCGCCGTCGGCCAGCAAGGACAACAACGATGACGACGACGATGATGACAGCGACAACAGTAAGAGCGTGGAAGGCGACTCGGATGAAGACAAGTCGAGTTCGGAATCGACTCCCGAGCCGACTTCCACGGAGGCCGCGTCGTCCACCTCGAGCTCCACTTCTACCACTTCAACGTCCACCACCACTTCGTCAACTTCGTCGACTTCGTCGTCGGTGCCGGATGGCACGTGGCCGACGAGTCAGGGCACCGTTCAGTACGACGAGGTGTACGTCGTCGCCGCTGGGGAGACCTTCGACGGCGGTATGAAGACTTACGAGCGTTCGGACATCACGTGTGAGGGTCAAACGGAGAGTGGCACGTCCACTGCCGTCTTCTCGGTTGAAGCGGGCGGCACCTTGAAGAATGTGATCATTGGCACCAACCAGATGGAGGGCGTGCACTGCGACGACCACGACTGCACGATCGAGAACGTGTGGTGGGAAGATGTCTGCGAAGACGCGCTCAGTATCAAGGGCGGCGATGCCAGCAGCGTGTCGACTGTGACGGGCGGTGGCGCCAAGTCGGCCGACGACAAGGTGATCCAGCACAACGGCTACGGCACAGTCAAGATCGACGGTTTCTACGCCGAAGACTTCGGCAAGCTCTACCGTTCGTGTGGCACGTGCGGCGATCGCCAGCGTTTCGTCACGGTGTCGAATGTGTACGTTGTGAACCCTGGCGTGAGCGTCGTGACCGTGAACGAGAACTACGGCGACGAGGCAACGCTCAGCAACATCTATATCAAGGCGGACGACGACTCGTACGACGTCTGCGCGTGGTCGGAGGGCAATGAAGACGGCGAGCCGACCGAGCTCGGAGCTGGCATCAAGGACCCGCTGTGCCAGTACTCGGACAGCGACATCCACATCGTGTCGTAGATTCGGACTTGGATTGGCCTGTGGCGTGTAGGTTCATTGCTAGAAGACTTGCAAGCGGGCAGTGTCTAATGTTTCGTCCAATGTCAATTGTAGCAAGCCGTTGTTGTTCCAATGTTTGATTGTTCGGATTTGTAATGTAAAAGCGCGCTTTATGACATTTCGCATATTGTTTTGAAATTAATAGTCAGTGACCCAGTTCAATGATAGGCAAAATGCCTGCACGCAAATTTACTAATGCTCCATGAGATAGATCGGGCGAGCACTACCCGACCTTCCCGTCTGGTGCGCGAAAGCGGCTTGTAGCTCTCGCCCGATCCAAGGCAACCCGGATCGATTAGCGGCTCTTGCCATGTTTGACCGAGCTGCAGAAATGTAAAGAAGCGCGGGGCTGGATCCGCGAAAGCGCACGTGACAAGGGTCGCCCCGCCGGAATCTGTGGCTATCCTCACCACCATGCCTCGACCCGAAGACGACAGGCTGGCGTTGGGCGGATCACTACAGCCGCGCGATCACGCTGCTGCGTAGCTCACAATCCAATTCGCCTTCGCGTGCGCACCTTCGTCCAAGACCCCCTGTTCATCAAGAAGACTATGGTGTCGACTAGCACCCGCATCGTTGCCGTGTCCGTCGCTGTCGCCGCCTGCTTGACTCGCGTCAACGGCCATGGCTACATGCTGATTCCGGAGTCGCAGTTCGACGGCAGTGCCAACTCGGCGTGGATCGTGCAGATCGAGCCGCAGTGGTCGAGCGACAGCTGGAACGGCAACTCCCAGGAGAGTGTCGACACGTACGTGTCTCTCAAGGAGGAGAACGGTCTCTCCAACATCCGCTCACTGCTGGACGATACCTCCATCTACGGTGCCGACTGCGGCTACACCAACCCGGACGGCACGGCCCAGGATATCCCGACCGACAGCACGGCCACGTTCTCGCGCGGCATGGTCCATGTGGTAAGTCATTCTCGATGCAGTTGATGGTCTGGCTGGTGCTGAATTGGGCTTGCGTAGGGTCCGTGCGAGATCTGGCTCGACGACACTATGGTCCTGTCCGAGGACGATTGCTACTCGCTGTACGGCGGTGATGACCAGGACGTCAAGTCGGTCTTCCCCGTCGACTACTCGAGCTGCGACTCGGGCGGCTGCAGCGAGATGCGTTTCTACTGGCTCGCTTTCCAGGGTGTCGATGACGAGACCGTGTGGCAAGTCTACAGTACGTCCTGCTACTCTCGTTCCCTTGACATATCATGATTGGCCAACTCACCGCAATGCGTGGCTTCACAGAGGACTGCATCCCTCTCACGGGATCGTCCAGCTCGACATCGACCACGACGACGTCATCGACTGAGACCGAGTCGGACGCGGACACCGCGACGACTACCACGACGTCGAGCACGACGTCGTCGGCCGACAGCGAGAGCACCACCACTGCGTCGACGCCTTCGAGCGATAGCACCACTACCACGACAAGCAGCAGCACCGGAAGCACGGGCGGTTACTCGACCTCGACGACCGAGAGCAGCAGCGCCACGACCACTTCGGGCGGCAGCTTCGGCGGCCAGTCCACGTCGACGACGACGGCGAGCAGCGGCACGACCACTTCGGGCAGCAGCTTTGGTGGTGGCAACACTGGCGGCAGTACCCAGAGCGGCGAGATGGGCGGCAACGGAGGCAACGGGGGCAACGGCGGCGGCTGGAGCGGCGGCTTCACCCGTCACCTGAAGCACTAAGCCATCTGCGAATGCCGAAGCGCCAGGTCAAGTTTTGGATGTCGCTGTCGATCGAGTTCAAGATGCGAGCGAAACGAGCTCGAGAGCAAGCGCTGTGTAGATGTGTGTCGCCTTCACACGCCACCGGGAGTGCAGTACAGTGCAGTGTTGCAGAGTTCAAAAAGGTGTGTTGTGTTTGGGAAAGTGTGTGGGCGTAAAGGACACATCGTGTGTGCCTTTTAGACGATGTTGGCCATGGATTTTCGTTTCGTTCGGTTGTGTTCGCCACCCTCATCCAGTGTTCGCACGAACCGGATGGGGTCTGAGCGAGGACAGTAAAGATCGGTCGTCAACGAAGTTGTCAGGGGTCTTGTGGAGATCTCATCGCATGAGCGGGGTTGCCCGCACTGTTGGTGGCTGAGCGGGGATGTAAAGAAACATCGGACACAGCATTCGGATCACCAGCCGGTCCGAGTGATGTCTCTTGCTTGAAGATCCACCAACTAAAAATGACAAATCTGGCGCAAAAATGCGACTAAAATGTTTAGTGACTGTTCGTGATAAGCCTTTGTAAATGAATGTAGAGGTATATGTAATGCATCTACTTCGGCTATGTCGTCTGAAAATAGCTTCCAAATCATAACACGTGCAAAATCAGTATTGTTCGAATTGCACATTTTGCACTGACCAATTTCGACGAAACTAAAAGTAGTCGGATCGCAAAGGAGTTGTCGGCTGTTCGTTCAAACCTGGACTTTACATTTTTCGAGTCGTCTGGCGGGACGACCGATGTGATCAATGTGATCAGTCAGTGCATTGGGCCCCGTCCGCCCGTCCGCCCGCCTTCTCCATCAAGACGGACCGACGACTCATACGCCCTTTGCGCGCGAACGGAGAACGGCTCTCGCTGCCCGCAGCTCGGACGCACTCGTGTTTCTCTGCTCCTCACTTTCGCTTTTCTGCTGCGGCGCACACCTTTCGAACCTCCAAGTGCCCAAGATGGTCTCCACCCGCACCACCACAATCCTCGGCGCCGTCGCTGTCGCCGCGTGCGTTTCGCGCGTGCAGGGCCACGGCTACATGCTGGTGCCCGAGTCGCAGTTCTCGGGCAGCGCCAACTCGGCCTGGATCGTGCAGATCGACCCGCAGTGGGAGAGCAGCGACTGGAACGGCAACACCCAGCAGAGTGTCGACACGTACAAGTCGCTTGCGTCCGAGAAGGGCGTCTCGCAGATCCGCTCGCTTCTGGACGACACCTCCATCTACGGCGCCGACTGCGGCTTCACCAACCCGTCCGGCACGGCGCAGCCCATCCCGACCGACGGCAAGGCCACCTTCTCGCGTGGCATTGTGCACGTGGTACGTGTTGCGTGCTTTGTCTTCGTGTGAGTCATGCCACGTTATTGACTTTTGGATTGCAGGGTCCGTGCGAGATCTGGCTCGACGACACTATGGTGCTCCACGACGACGACTGCTACTCGACGTACGGCGGTGATGACCAGGACGTCAAGTCGGTCTTCAACATCGACTACTCGAGCTGCGACTCGGGCGGCTGCAGCGAGATGCGCTTCTACTGGCTCGCCTTCCAGGGCGTCGACGGTGCCACCAAGTGGCAGGTCTACAGTACGTCTTGCTACTTTCAAATACGGTGGATGTCGGATCCGATGATCTTACGTGGTTTTGTGCTTGAACAGAGGACTGCATCCCCCTTGAGGGCGGTAGCAGCGGCACCTCGACGACGTCGGAGACCGAGTCGGAGGCCGACACGACTACCACGACGGACAGCACGTCGACGGACAGCACGTCGACGACCACCACGGCTCCCTCGACGTCGGACAACACGGCGTCCGACTCTACTTCGACCACGACGACGTCCTCGACCGATGAGTCGTCGACCGAGACCTCGACCGGCACGGTGCAGCCGTCGACGAGCAGCGGATCGAACAGCTGGGGCAACTGGGGCAGCGGCACTTCGGGCGGCTTCGGCGGCTGGGGCAACTGGGGCGGCCGTCAGCTCCGCGCGTAAGCGGCGAGCACGTAGAGTGGCTGTTGGCGTCATTCGCCAATGCATTTCTGTCGAGTACTGTAGCGTAGAGTGGGGTTTTGGATGTCACACCTGCGGATGCACTACGCGGGAAGATTACATATGAAAATGACGATGAAGCCAACGCAACATGCAACATCAAATTGCTATTCCGTCGCTGTATTTCACCTCTGAATGGCCAATGACGAATGGACAGCTGCGTTTGCGAACTTGAGATAAGCTCCCATGGCCACCAATATCGTCGCAATTGTTCCGATCCCGGCTTTCACATTGTTGACGGTCCGAACGCTCATGTTTGCTGTGTTGAAGCAGCCTGAGTCCGCCGCTTCTGATTGAATATCTGCAGATGTGGCATGTCTTGGAGGATTTGAGACGCGCATTACTCCGAATCTCCGACTGTCATCGAGTGCGAGGAGTTCAGGATTGACGGCGCCACGCGGTAGATGTGAGGACACTGGCGCGCCATGTCCTCGAACTGGCCACGAACGAACACTTTGGAGTGCGCCGAGCCATAAAACGTGATGGGGCACAGCGGCCGAGCTAACTCGCTGGGTTACTTGTGAACACCGGTTCAAAGCATTGGACCGCCACCTGCATCTTCGGATCGACGGCCAAAGGTGTAGTGCCACCCGGATGGTCGACCAGTGCCCCGAGAACACAGCCTTCGAGAGCGCTCCGGTGCCAGCCCGAAAAGGGCTTGATGCGTTCGAGGTGAGCAAGTGCTGGCACTCTGGAGGATCTGCACAATCGAGTGTCAATCAACAGATTGTGCAAAATTGACCCCTCTTAAGTGACAAAAACGTACTACCAGCTTTGTCGTTGCAATGTGATTGAGACGAGTGCGTCTCGTTCAGGGCCAGCGAAGTTGCACGGAGGTTCGAACAGCGTGAGACCAGCAAATGTGTCAGGATATTCGATCTCGGCGAACCAGATCAAGACTACTCAAAGGGAATGCTCGACTCCGACAATTGAATTTTGTTGGCGACCTCGTGCCACACTTTGAGCAGCCTGAATTGGTCCATCGTATCCTCGATGAGCGAGTCGAGGATGTCGACTGCGAGGTGGTGATACCTTGGGTTGATGGGATCGTCGAGTTTGGCCATTGCATTCAACCTTCACGAACTTGACATCGAAAGTCTCTGGTCATAAAGTCAAATGTGAACAATCTGTATTGTTCATGATACCAGTACACTTGCGCGTGAGAAACTGCTCTACTGATAACGACTGCAAGCGCGAAATCGTTTGAGATGTGCTGTGCATCGCCGTCAGCTGTGTTGTTTTCGCGTCAGAATGCCAAATAGTCGCCGACATGCTTGTCCGGGTTGGTTTGCAGCCACTTGCCCACACGTTTGGGGTGGAACAAGTACTCGGTAAGCTCTCGCGTCAGCTCGCTGCCGCGCCGACGCATCCGTGTAAGGTCGTACACGATGGTCGAGTCGAACTCGGCGTCGCCCATCACGTGGCGCCAACCGGTGTACAATTCGTCCGGAGAGCAGTCTCGCGCACGGCGGAATCCAGTAGCAGCAAACGCTTCAAGCAGCAAGAGCCGTGCAGACTCAACACTCCACCACTTCCGGCTGGCCAAACTGTCGAGAATTGTCATGGGACGTTTGGTGATGCACGACATCTCGTGGCAGTACAGCACCTCTCCGCATCGAAATTTGATGGCCATGGCGACCATCCGAGCTTCAGCTTGCGATGCAGGACGGAACTGGTCGATGAGGGCCTCCGGTTGCTCCAAGCATGACAGATCGTACGGCGTATTGCGCAACAGGACGACTTGCTGGTCGATCGTCTCTAGAGACGCGAGCTGCTCCAAGAGGTGGCCGAACTGTTGATACACGAGATCGTTGCGGAAGTCCGAGTGGAGTCGGTCCTCGATCGGCTCAATCATCGAATCGATCTGTTCCGCCAGGCCAGGAATCGAAGTGGAATCCGCAAGGCTTCGCAACAGATCGCGTATCCCCGCCAACAGCACTGAGTCCGCGCCGTCAGCCCAGGCAGGCACGCTCTGCACAAAGTCTTCCATCACGAATGTGTTCAATTGGACCGGAATCTGGATCCCGGTGGGGAGGAATACTCGTCGCGAGGACAAGTTCGAGGTTGGAATGAAGAATGAGGCTGTCTTCGCCCTTGACACGAGCGACAGCACAGCGGAACGCGAACGGTCGAAAACTCAGTGTGTGCTGTGCGCATTCTCCAGGCGATACCTTACGGTGTGGATCGGGCCAAACGCATTACAACCCAATATTACAGGGTGCTCCAGGCGGTTTCACACTCACAAAGGCGGCTGTTCCCAATCGCGCGAGTCATCAGGCGACGCTTCTCGACATGTGTATCGCATTACACATGCTTGCAATGATTCGTGCGCAACCCATTTCCATTTCCGAGATGTGAGCATGTCCGAGGTCGGACAATGAGTCATTTGCGCAGAAGACATCGTGATGATCCAGCACAAGATATTGTTGAAGACTCGACGATAAACACAGGGGCGAGGGCTGCAATCACTGTTACAGTACCCTACCGAAACGCGAGCACAAGCAGGTGAAGCATTCTTCACGGTTCACATAGATCGTTTGCCTTGAATCGAATCACTCCTTTAACGAGAACAAGTGGCCGACGACCTTCGACTCCCAACGCACAGCAAGCAATAACACCTCGAGCATCCAAACGTGCGGACTCGCAGCAGTCGTGCTTGGCACCACACCCCCGCAACTCGAGCGACAATCAGCGCCATTTTCGCCCGTGAACTCGAGCATGTTCCTGTGCATCCACGCGCAAGTCAGGCTCGATTGGTCATCTGATATAAGAAACCAGCACAACCCACTCACCAGGTGAACATTTCGAGCCACGTCTCCTTGAGAAACTTGTCTGCCAACGTGTCTGCCGGCGTGACCAGGCGTTTCGGATCGATCGACCGGTAAAGGAGGATGTACCCAGACTCGACACGGAACCGCGAGGCCAAGAACAGCGACTTGACCCGAAGCGTCTTGGTCGGGTTGGAGATCGTGCGATAGATGACGACGTTGTCGTCGTCGACCACTTGCAACCGCTGGAGAGCCATGTTCATAGTCGACGAGTAGAGTTCTTGGATTCCCTTTGCTGTCGTTGTCAACTGCCACGCGCGGTCCGTGAGTTCCTCGGCGTCACGGCCGCGGAAAACCTTCGTGATGATGAAACGGACTTGGTCGTCGACGACTTGGCGGCGGTCGCGCCACCCAAACACCTGCTGGCCACTTGTGACGTACGAGTGGCTCTTGGTGAACTTCTGGATCTCCTGGTACGCGTCGCGCACCACCTTGTGGCACTCGTCCACTGAGAGGGGCACCAACTCGACCCCTTCGTCCAACACCCCAGCGTCCATCTGATTCGCACACACCACCATCGTTAATACCTCTCTTGCTCAAAGACGACGAAGAGAGCGGTACGTAAGCAAAGGTTGTACCTTGTCCTCCTCCTCCTCAACACGGAACCGCTCGATCGACCGCGTGAAGCGCATGTGCTCCTTGAGCAGTCCCTCCAACGCGATATTCTCTCTTCGGAGCTCGTCCTTGAGCGTCGCCAGGTGGCGGTATAGGTTCGCGAGCGCCTCCTTCCGCGTCGGCAAGGAGTTGAGGCAATGCACTGCTGACTCGTCGACGTCCTGCTGCCTGCGGACTTGAATCAACCGCTCGTACTGCTCTTCGAGCTGCTCGATCTCGTCGCGCATGCCATTCAATCGATTCTGCCAGCGATGGAACAGGGATGAGTCAGCGCTGAGCACAAGCAGCTCGGTATTGCACAACGCACCAGCTTGCGGTAGTAGCTGCGACGCACGTGCAGCCGCTGCCGCTCGCGCTTCTCCTCATCGGTCGACGGCGACCGCGAGGGGAACTGGACCGGGCTGTCGTCCGAGCTGCTCGTGTCATTCTGCATCGCCGCCGGTCGGCGCGAATCTCGTACTGGTCGCCTGCTGCTCCGCGTGTCTGGCGCGGTCGCCGCGCGGTGCGAGGAAGCGACAGAGCTTTGTTGAAGCAGACGGCGGTGGTCCGGGGTCTTTGGCTTTTTCCCAGAGCGCACATCCAACCAGCCACGTCCTGGCGTCAGCTCGCGTTCTCCCGAGGCATCAACTCCCGTGTGCAATCGCGGGAGGAATCGGGGGCGGCATTCGATGGTCGTGGCAGTTCGGTAAAGTGCGAAACTGGACCGCGAACGATTGACATGCAAGCCTGCCAATCACCGCGGCGAAGCTCGAAGGATCGCTGTCTCATTGGCCCGAAACTTTGCAGATACTGATCCGAATACTGAATTTATGTTGAATAAGAGCCGCTGAATGGATAGGCGGTTCATTCTTGGTTTCAGTATACATTATCCTCTCCTAATAGAGCGCTGTTTGCGAACGACAAGCATGGGTCCCAAACGATCCAAGCGGGAGGAGCACGAAGCGTCTGAGTCGCGTCGCGAGGATGGGCCCGGCGCTGTCGCCAGTGGCGTGGCCCACGGCGTGGTCCACGGCGCTGGACCTGCTGGGTGGGAGGTGAGGTGAGGTGCTCCCTTGCTGTTGGTGCCTGTCGTAGCTCTCGCTCCGAGTTCGGTCGCCTCGTCTTCGCGGCTTCGGACTTGGTGGAGCTCCCTCGTCGCCGAGTCCCGCAGCAGAGGAGAGCGGTAGGTGGCCCGCTAGCATTCCACTGCCAGCGGATTGCCCGGGCTACCCGCCGAGCGTCTCAGTTCGCGAAAGATCAATCGGAGTTGCAGCCGTCATGTCGAGTCTCGAGGGCGATGCCAGCCCGCTCGTGTTCCCGTCCGGCAGCTCGGACGACGAGAAGCGCGAGCGGCAGCGCCAGCACGTGCGCCGCAGCTACTACCGCAAGCTGGTGCGGGTTAGAACTGCAGCGAGGACAGGCGATCGAATGGCTGACGGTGCGAATTGTGCACCCATAGAACCGTTTGCAGACCATGCGCGAGCAAGTGCAGCGGCTCGAGGAGCAGTACGCGGCGCTGCTGGCGGAACAGCAGCGGCGCGACGAGTCTCCGACGAGTCTGATGGCAGCGCTGCCGTCACGCGGCGAGTCGCTCTCGCACCTGTACACGAGGCTCTCGATGCTGCGCGATGAGATGCGGAGCGAGAACGAACAGCTCGAACTGCTCGTCAAGGAGCACGCCAAGTTCCACCAGCGCATGCAGCATTTCGCGCGCGAGCAGCAGAAACAGGCCGAGGAAGCCGCGCAGGTACGTGCCATAAATTGTGTTATCCTCTTGATTCGCCAAGCTCACTGAATCGCGGCCGTTTAATTGCAGAGCGAGCCGGAACCAGAGAACCCGCTGGCGAACCTGCAGTTCAACTCGTTGGTGGTCGAGGACTGCCTCCAGCTCGCGAGAAATTCGTACCATGAGGTCGTGCGTTTCATGGACAGTCAGTCGTATCTTTCGACGGGCCACCAGGTGCTCGGGTGGCGCGACCGTCGTCAAGTGGACAACGACCAGGTCAAGTTCCTGCTCACCAAGGTGTTTCTGGGCTTCACGCCGGTCGAGGTGATGAACCGCGCATGGGACGTCATGACGGACCCTGACGGTATGAAGGCAATGTACTCGGCGAGCATGAACATGACGGTCAAGCGCTTGCAGGTTGTCAACGACGACAACATCGTGCTGTACCGAGTTATCACTGGGCCGGACGGGCTGTCGCAAGTCAAATCTCTCTTCTTGGCGACGAGATTCCAGGTTGGCGACGACTATCTGCTGCTCTACCGGTCGATCGATCCGAAAAGACTGGTTGAGCTGGGCGATGACGATTCTCCAGAAAGCACCGACGTACATTTATCGACCGCCGTGCGCTCTGAGGTCTGGATGGACATTTTCTCGTGGTATGTACCGTGATTTGATCATTTACTGGATTGGGAATCAGCAGTTTCGTGACCTATTTGGATGCAGGAATGTCTTCAAAGACACGGAGGAAGGCGGCAACCAGTGCGAGTTCAGCTGCGGCGGGATCGTGCCAAGCACGGCGTCAACCTCGGCGCAAATGTGGCTGCTCGAAGTGCTTCTCCTCGCTCTGCGCTGGGAAGCGCGGGTCGTCGGGCCGATCTTCACGCTGAAGGGCTGAGCAGCGGTACACAACTGCTACCCGCGTGCGTAGCGATAACTGCGGTCCTCCAAATATTGGACTGCGAGGCGAAATCTGCAACTTTGATGCCTCTTCGACAGCTTCAGGTGGTGTTGGTGGGGAGGATTCTGGGGGCGGATTCTTGGCTGATCATTGAATGAGGCGAAACGGTGGGCCGACGAATGCTGTCTCCATGCGCAGCACCAGCAGCAATACTTCCATCATCCAGAGCCGAACGTTAGCATTCGGGTTGGTGTCAACCGCGCCGCCATAGGTGAAAGTACACTGCGGCTGATCCCCACCCACATCTTGAAACATCGTCCTGGTAAGGAGGACCATTCAGCGTGAGCACACGAACAGCAACGCTTAGTCAACAGTGCCACTTACCATGAAAACACATTCGACCACGTGGTTGAAGGTTTAGTGTCACCCAGGGGAGGTTGGGAGTTGGCTTCGCGGGAGGCCGGCGGGTGTGGTAGGTACTTCATGTGGTCGATCGAGCGGAAGAGAATGACGTGAGCAGTCCCCACGATGTAGCGCGCGGCCATGAAGAGCGACTTCGAGACGGTATGGCCTCCTGATGGCGCTGTCTCCCTGTATAGCACGACCGTGTCGGCGTTGATAACCTGCACCACGCGGAACCGCATCGGGATTGTCGACGAGCTCAGTCCTGCGAGGCCTTGTGGCGACGAAAGCACCTTCCACGATTGCTCGGACAGGGTGTCGGCCCTTTGGTTAGCGAACAGCTTTTGGAAAATAAAGTCGATCCGACCAGGCGCGGTAA
This sequence comes from Phytopythium vexans, assembly GCA_003413675.1. NCBI lineage: Eukaryota > Oomycota > Peronosporomycetes > Pythiales > Pythiaceae > Phytopythium > Phytopythium vexans. Next base: position 2,643,263 of record QLOC01000002.1, on the reverse strand, counting down.
CACGATACTCTCGCCACCCGCACGTCGAGACACTGTCGGCGACGCCCAGCTGGCCTCGGTTGGTCTCCATAAAGGTGCAGATCTCGTTGTACGACCTAAAGGCCAGCATTTCGCACTCTTCGAGGGTGAGTGGGTGGATACTGACGACATCCTCCTCCTCCTCGGTCGCCGAGCTCCAGCCCCCCTCGATCGGTCGCGACGGGGGTACCGAAGTCGCCGATATCCACGCCTGCTCGTCAAAAGAGAAGTCGTCGTCGGCCCACCCCCACGAGCCGCCGTTGCGCTCTTCCTGGCGAACATACCGCAGCACGTTCTGGTTGAAGAGCTCGTATTGGTGGATGCGTTTCCGGTGCTCCTCGTTCTCATGGTGCAACGCCTCTTTGGCGCTGGACAATTGAGTGTATAGCTGGATCAGCGACGTCTGCTGCGATGGCCCGGCGCCGACGTTGACGTTAACCAAAGGGAGATCGACCATCACACGTTGTCGGGCCTCTGTCTGCTTCTGCACGAGGTCGGCGTATTGCTGCTCGAGCGTGGCCACCTTCTCGCGCATGTCTTTCATGACATCCTGTACCAACGGGTTGACACATCTCGTGAGCGAGTCACCCCCAACGCCTCGAACACCGATCCACTCACCTTCTTCTTATGGTAGCTGCGCTGCACGTGAAGCCGCTGGCGCGCACGGCGTTCATCCTCAGTGATCACCCCCGTCGGCATGGCCGGCAGCGGCGGCATCGGCCTGTCGCGGGGTCGCATGCTGCGCTCTGAACCGGAGCGAAGGATCGACGGGGAGCGCGGCGAATCAGCGAATGGCGTCGAGCGGCTTGGAAACTTTTCACGGCCGAGCGGGCGTTGATACGTACGGCCAGACGTGGCACTCGGGGCCAGTGGAGACGTCGTACGGTACATGGACGCGTCGGTTTCGAAATTTGTCAACGGTTGCATATGGGCTTCGCGCTACAAGAGACGCTCGAGGGCTCGCCCGATTTCCTATTAATAAAAGATGCCCACAACGTCCACCTCGAGATGGGTTTACTGGCCGTGTCGTTTGCAGCCGCATCCCGTTGAAAGTGCAGCGGCCAAAGGCTTAAAACTCCACCGAAATACCCGGCAGATAGCTCGAGGTGGCGATTGGAACGTTTGCAAAAAACAAACAGAGCTGGCGCCAATGTAGAGACCAGACCGTACGCAGCCAAGCGAGCGGCGCCACCTAACGCGATGGTGGCTGCGAGGAGCGGCGAAAACCGTCGGCCTACTCTCTTGCAAGATCGGTTCACACGGAAGAATCGCATGGCTTACTGTACTGGCTAACGAACCCATCCCTTTGCTCGGCCCACGACCACTCACCGAGGACGGCCACGGACAGCAGCCATTCGTTAGCAGAAGAGACTCGGTCCTCTGAGCTTGCGCGTCTGTGCTCCTTCATTCGTAGGTACAGGTGCGGCGAAAGCCTTGCGCGGTGTTCGGCAGCACTGGACCGGTCTTGCCTCTCCGCCCGAGCATCCCCACGGCTTTTCCACGAGCCGCTGACTCGGCTGCCGCCCGCCGCCGCCGGTGCTCGTCACCACTCGTTTGTCGCGGTGGTCGTCGTGTCTCGTCGCGTTGGGACAACCAAGCGGCGCTGCTACGGTTATCTGGCCACTGGTGTCTACAGTAGTTTTCGATTCGCTGAGTCAGGGTTACTCGTCGGTGGAGCAGCGCAACGACCGTCCGTGTCGATCGAGCTGGCGACCATTGTCGATGGATGTCGCCACTGCCAGCTGCTGCCGGGACGCTCTTTGCATCTTCCTTATCGGACTGCGCATCGCGCGAACAACGCGATGCGATGACTCGTCAAACCACTCAATCAATCTGATCATCAAAGAGGAGTTTATCAGAGGCAATGAATCGATTCCAAGTCGTTTGGAATCGAAGACAGTTGTTCTTGACTCACGGCAATTTCAACATACGCATGTTGTCGTTGTTGAGATTACAAACTCAACGGCTCTCATATTGGATGATGCACACTCAAAGTCGCTCTCAGCTGGAGGGTGCGGATTGATCAGATTTGAAACATGCTGAGAGATTGAGCACTTTACCAAGAACGTCCAAGATCTCGGTTCGGACCCGCTACTGTTCACGTGGCAGATCGGTTAGACAAAGGCGAGCCTCAGCAGACAGTGCATGCTCTTTACCACGTCCTCCAGCAAGGACCTGCAAGCCGCAGATGACGATCGATGGACGTAATCGGAAAATCCAAGAGCATGTCTTTGTTGGCGAGAGATGGGGGAAGCTTGTGATTCAGTTCTGGATCGCTGACCGAAGCACACTCATCAATCCGCGCCGGAGCCAACGCGGCGGCGAAAGATGAGGCTATCCACAGCTTGAACCGATGTGGTTTAGATGGCGAGCACGCCATTTCGTTCCTGCTTGTGTCGCTGCGGCCGATTACTCCATGCATTCGCCGAGTTGAGACATCACCAGCGCGAGGAGCCACCGAGCAAGTTCTCCACCGGCCTCGCCGTGTTTCTCATAGTACCAGCACTTCAAGTAGGTCACTCGCTCCAAACGATCGCCCTGTCCTTATGAAGCCGATCGTCACTCGCTCCGCAAACGAGCCGCGCACACTGTGCGTTCCAGACGAGGGGGCTTCAAGTTGAAGCGATGAACCTCCGGGACCTGATCCTTGCAGGCGTCAAACATGCAGTCTGCCAGGTCGGCAGGGATGAGCAACACACTTGGCCACTAAAGGGACAGGCTATCTTATATACCCTTCGACGTTTTATTGTATTAATTCGTTTCAAGTTATTAAAAAATTACTGCTACCTAATATTACCTTCTAGAAATGAATACATCCACTTCCCGGTATCAGCGAGGTGTACAGTGCCGTCGAGGGAAAGGCTGAATGCTGGCTGCCGGGAAAGAAGCGAACGCATCACCAACGCGTCGAGGCCGCCCGCCCGCCTGTCGACCGTCCGGCCCAGCGGCGGCATCCACCCGCGCGTAGCATCTACCGCGCGCGACCGGTGACTCGCGTCCGCGGTTCCATTGACGCTAAATATACCGCGAGGACCTCCGGTTCCCGCTCTCCTGACCGCAAGTTTCGCGATTAGAGTCCGGTAGTCGACGGCGGCTGTCCGCCTCGGGTCTCGACAGGTTCAGTAATCGACCGACCAGCAACGGCGGCCGCTCGCTCTATAGCTACCTAAGGCGTGCGCTTCACTGCACAAGTTCATCGGTCGACATGGAGCTCACGTCCTCGTCGTCCTCGTCGCCGTCCTCGTCTCCATCGCCGCCGCCGTCCGCGGACGACTTCCCGCTGCCGAAGAATCGGCCGATCACGGTCGAGGAGCGACGCGCTCGCCAGCGGCTCCACGTGCGGCGCAGCTACTATCGCAAGCTGGTACGGTTCTCTTTTGTTGACTAGCGCTGGTGGGTTGCTGAGGATGCTCCTTTTGGCAGAACAACATCCAGACCTTGCGGCAGCAAGTGCAGGAGCTGCAAGACGAGTATGAACAGCTGCGCCAGCAGAAGGAGGAACAAAGCAGCCGCGCTGTCGTTCAGTATTCACAGACTGACGACGAGGATGACCAGGAAGACACGTCCACGAAAGCGCTATACGAGCGACTCACGGCGCTCAAGATCTCTCTCCGCGAGGAGAACGTAGCGATGAAAAAGACTGTCAAGGAGTATGAACGGTTCTACGAGCGGATGCAGCACATCGCCCGCAGCGACCAGGATCAGGTACATCTCGAGCACATGTCCGGGTTTGTGTTTGGAAAGACTCACAATCCTCGTACGCGTATGGCTGTCAGATTGACGATGGCCGCTGCCCACCATCAATGAAGCCACCGTCGGAGCTACCAGAGGCAAAGCCCATTGAGCTAGTGCCTTTGACGCTCGAGGACTGTCAAATCATCGCCATGACGGCGTACCAGGAGATCTGCCAATTCATGGAGAGCCACTCATTCCTCACGACTGGCGCGCCGATCTTTGGCTGGCGGGACCGACGGCAGCAGCTGGATGATCACATCAAGTTCACGCTCAACAAGCGGTTTCCAGGTCAGAACAATGTGAGCCTGTCAACGCGCGCGTGGCGGATCATGTCGTCCGAGACGGGACTGTCAGGGCTATACTCGCCGTCAATTCAGCTGACGATCAAGACGGTGCAAGTTATCGACGACGACAATGTCGTCATGTACCGCGTCATCTTCGGCGCGGACAGGAAATCGTTCGTCAAGACGCTCTTCCTCGTCTCGCGCTTCTGCATCGGCTCGCGCTACGTGATTCTGTTTCGCACGATCGATCGCGAGCGGTTTGTGCGGCGGAAGACCGCCACTCCACCCCACGAGTCTGAAACGGAACTCGACCGACTGGGACGAAAGGAAGCGTGGATGGAGATGTACACCTGGTACAAAATCGTTGGTCATTGCAGGATTTCGAGCTGAACGTTTCCACTGACGCGTTTATTCTGTGCGACCAGGACAATCTACGACGCGGCTGCGGATGACGAAGATACCTGCCTGTTTAACTTTGGCGGGGTTGTCCATAGCAACGCCGCTACTAGCACCAATTTGTGGATGATGGAGATTTTGTTCCTAGCATTGCGGTTCGAAACCAAGGTGATTGGCCCGCTGATAACGCTCGAGCAGTGATCGCAGATGCGTGTTGCAGGTATATAAATGTAGTTCCGATTGTAGCCCCTCAATCTGTCACTTCCTCAATTATCGCAGCAAAAGTCAGCGAGTGTCTACAAATTCCTGAAAACCTTCTAGAACCGAGTCGACGTCGTCGTACTCGGCGCACAGCTCTTCAATCTCCGCAGGCGTGAAGCACTGCTGAGATCGCTCGAACGATTTGCTCAGTCGTTCTTGTTGCGCCGTCGTGAAGGTCGAAGAGCAATAGTACTCGATCATCTGCTGGATGCAGTTGCAGTTCATGTAACCGAGCAGGAGCTTCTTGTTGATTCTGCCAGGGCGAATTAACGCCGGGTCCAGCTTCTCTGGGTGGTTGCTCGTCATGATCACGATCCGTCCAGGGCAGTCGATCACCCCATCGAGTACGTTCAGAAGCCCCGCCAAACTCAGTCTGTCTTCCTCCAGCTCAAATCTCTTCTCGTCAGCTACATGTGCCTTGATCATCACCGACATAAGCGAGCCGTCTTGAGATTGGCCAGGTTTATCTGGTTCATTTGGGCGAGCACGGACGACTGGAGAAGCACAGTCAATGTCTTCGATCACAAACACGACGTCCTTGGCCGACATCTCAATTGGATAGTAGAAGCCTTCAACTGAATACTCGTCGTCAAATAGCGCATCCATGAGCTGCTCATTCGTTTCGATGCTTCCCAGCGAAATCGACACCACATCGCGTTTCGTGTGCTGCGCGATCGCTTTGATGAGGCTCGTCTTGCCGGTTCCTGGCGGTCCGTGCAGCAGCAAGCCGAGTTTGTGAGGAAACCCCTTGACTGCAAATTTGCCTTTTCGCCTGGTAAAGTTGTCCAGAAGTTGAAGAATGCCCTCCTTCTCCTGAAAGAAGAGGTTCTCGAACGTTTTCTCATCGGCGAGCTCGTACCGCTTGTACGTCACATCCGCTGCTTTTTTGCTTTTCATGTCGAATGGCTTCGATTTCTGAACGTAGAAATACCGCGATTCATCCCAGGCCAATTTTCGTCGCTCCATTTCTTGGTAGTTGCGGAAAGCTCGGTCGACGAAGTCGTCGATTCGCTTTGTCCCGTCCGAGGCATATGACTTGAACCTGAACGCATTCTTCTTTCGCTTCGATGAGTCCTCGTCCTCGTCTTCCTTGTCGTCTTTCTTTCGCTGCGGCTTCGCAGTTTCGTGCTTGAATAGCACACCCTCTGCTACTGTAAACCACTCGTTCATCGGCGGCAGAACCGCAACACTGAGGCTATCGACTTCGCCGTAGTATTCTTCATCTTCACTCTCGTATTCCAAGATGCCGTCTCCCGAGCTGTCGTCGTCGCCGAGGCTCTTCATCTTGAGCTTTGGTTTCTCGAGTAATTCATACTTGGCGTTGCGCTGCTTGAGGTCCAAGACGTCGGCAAGGTAGATCGAAATCGCCCTTTGCAACAGTACAGCGTAGTCATCGTCGCCCCAGTTGCTGCGACGAGAGCTATAGTTGGATTTGGTCGTCTCGATCACGCGGACAACATAGTTCTCGTACGATTCGGGGAAGAAGAAGTCTTTTAGGTTGTCCACCAGTGACGCCTTTGTGCCCTTGACAAACGCTATCAGCCACTGGATAAGCAGAGGCACCGCCATGCACAGCAGCGAGTCGAGGACGATATTCTCCGTGCGGAGGGTATTGATGAGGCCAAATTCAATGGCGGTCGAGCTCATGGTCGCTGAAATGATAGCTTTGGCAGATGGCAAATTCGAAAATGAACGACTCCGCTGGAGTTGCGCGGCCGTACCGAGTGTTGTAAGCGCTTTTCGTGATTGATGGTCGCTGATCAACTCGCATGATGCACTACAGCAACTAGACCGCGTTGCACTGTGACTCATATTGCACTACACTACATTTCCCTACACGAACGATCCACCACAATGACGTGCCTATGTGTTATATCGCGGATTTCTGAAGTGAGTGATGTATTGACAAAGCGCGAATGATTGTTCTCAGGCAAATGCGCCAGGGACCAAGCATTGTCTCGCATTGTACGATGTTAGCGACATGATACTGAGATACGATATCTTTGGCTTAGATGCAGACTCGACACAACTATTGAGCGGGTTGAAACCGGAAACTGGAAATGCGGTTGCAAGCAGGGCATCAGAGTTTCATCGCAACGTCCACCTCGTGCCTGAACACTTGGGAGACGCTATCTGACTGTACATGCCATAGACGGCCATTTCACACACCGAGTCAAACTCGAAAAAGCGATCGACTCATTCTGACGACTATCCTTCGCATGCTTGCTTGTCCATTCTCTTTTCCAGTGGTTACAATGGCTTTGGCTACAATCAGGGAGGTTGAATCGCGCACGATATCAAATACCATCGGTAAAATTTGTCGCAATCATCAAAGCGGTCGAACTCTGGGTTGTCACCAATAAAGTTCACGATTTCGTTCATTATCGCGAACCGATCGGGGATGCGCAAAGTTTCAGATTGTCAACCCAGATCGCACCGAAAGTACCTTGTTTTTCAATTCGAAGTGTGGATTATTCGAATGGGTACACTGTAATCCATCAACACCAAAATCGACAGCCACCATAATCGCACTGAAAGCGTTCATGGTCGCTGTTGTCTAACGCTTGCCGATGGTTTGGGTCACTGCTTCGAAAGCAGCTCTGTCGACAAAACTTGGTTCATTGCGACGTGTTGTAAGCAATTGAAGCGCTCTGCCTCAGCTTCAGAGCGAAGTCTTCTTGACCAGTCCGCCGCCCTGACACATCCCCGATTAGAACTGAAAGAAAAATGCGATGTCGACCCGAATGTGGAAATTCATTTTGCCACACCTTCAGTCTATTTGATTAGCTCAAATTGAACTCCCTGCTTGGCCAATCCACCCAGCTAGTAAATCCGCAGAGCCTTCTTGCGGCCGAGCAGGTGCTTAATGTCGTGGAGACCCATGTAGGACAGCGCGTCTCTCACATGGTACTCCATGATCCCGGCCTCATTAGCCGAGTATTTGCCAGTGTCGCGATCATCCACGAGCAAGAGCCGGCCGTACGCGCCGTCAGCGAACAGGTACAGAGTCCGCTCGAACAGGCTCTTGAACGCTGCAGGAGCGCCGCCAGCTCCGCTGTCAATCGGCTCCTCTTCCTCGGCAATGCCCACTTTGCCGTCGACCACTTGCGATGAATAATGGCTCGAGGTGACACCCGACATAGCGCCAGACGCAACGGCTGACCCCGCTGCCGCGTACCGATTCGCCTTGGTGGCGATCTCTGTTGATCGACCGGTGCCTGCCAGCTTGGTCTCCAACAGCCCCATGGCTATCGCCCTCTTGGTCGGAAACGTGAACACCACCGGCTCCCGCGAGAAGCCGCCGCCCTCGAACAGGTAGTCGCCGCCGAGCGACACCAACCCGCTCGGACCGGAGAGGTACATTTGCTGGAGCAGTGAGCCGAGCGAACACGCCGCAACCGCTGTCTCGCGCACCACGAGCCGCTTATCGTAAGGGTCGATACCCAGAGCGTCGAGAGCCACAAACGCGTCCCAGCCCACGAACACGTATCGGGTCTGGAGGAGACGGACGACGCGGTTGCTGGCCGCGTAGCGGTACTTGGTGAGCAGTAGTATCCCGCCGACGAGCCAGCCGCCGGCCGTGAGGAGCGACACGATCACGACGTAGTCGCACACGAGCTCACTTTGCCAGAATCCAGCGTACGACGCCTGACCGCCGAGCAATGGCGTCTTGTACGGATTGCCCTTGACCATGAGCGTCACGGAACCCGTCGATTGGAGGAAAGCAAACAGCAGTGCACAGAGCAGAACGCTGTACACCTTGTAGCTGAGGTACAGCGCCAACGCGTCCACAAGCCACTCGAGTTGTCGCCGTAGATTTGCTCGCATCAAACGAAGGGTCTTGAGTCCTCGCAGCATCACCTTCAGCGTCAACCGGAGCAGCGTGTGCACGAGACACGTGAACCACGTGAGCCGAGAGAGAGCGCCGCACGTGAACAAAAAGTTCTCGAGGCTCGCCTTTTTCGCCAGGTACCACGTTCCCTTGCCGAACACAACGTACGTCGTGCGGATACTCACGACGGCGTCCATCATGCTCAGTGCGATGTACAGCCAGTGGTTGAGCCAGAGGTTGGACGCCATGAGTGTCGTACCCTTGAACCGGATCACCGAGTTCTCATCCTCGGTCAGCAGCGTTGCCGCTGGCATGAACGGGAACATGGAGCGCACGATCTTGTGCTCGGTGCGGAACCGCAGCTTTTTAGGGATGTAGAGCACCGTGGACGACCGCATGAGAGTCGCGGCGATACCTTGCGCGATGAGCACGAGCGAGACGAAGCCGTACAAATACGACACGATCGCGGCGACCCAGCTGGTGTTGTCGACGGCGATCAGCATGGACGACGCTTGGTCTGCCGGCTGCACCTTGAATAGGCCATACTCCCAGTCGCTGCCGCGTACAACGGGTTGCGCCATGCAGTTTGAGCTCTGGATCTCGACGTGGTAGCTGCCGCCCGCCCAGTATGAATGGTGCAGCATGTAATCGGTGATGAAGTCGAACGTCTCATTCGGGCGGCCGCGACAACGCAAGTATGGCGAGCCGAGAATGCCAAACTCGGCGGTGGTGCTGCTCTGGATCAGGCGGTTCGCGTGTAGCGCGTCAAAGTTGTCGAGAATGTACTGGTTGCACGCCGAGGCGTTCGGGTTGAGCTTCTCCTGGCAGGTTTTGATCCACGTCGGCTTGAAGTTGACGACCTCGCAGTGCGGCGCCGAGATGCTGTAGAAGTACCTCGAGATGCGGCGCGTGCCAGTTCCCCAGAAGTCGTCGAAGTTGGTTCGCATCACGGACACGTTGACCGAGTTGACGCGCATGCACACGTTCCGGTCTTCGCCCACGGTCTTTGGCGAGCGATCTGGCCCAGCGATGAGTTTGTAGTTCTTGCCTACATCCGTCAGGTTGAGCTGGAACTCGCGGCGCAGCAAGTCGTCCCGTGTGATGTCGTAGTTAATGTCGCCACCAGTGAGACGGGATCGCACATAGTCGTACTTGCCGCTCACGAAAAGGATGACGGGGTTCTCGCGCAGGCCCGTGAAAATGGTCAGGAAGGTCGCGATGACGTTGACGAAGAACACGAGCAGCCGGCGGAAGTTGAGCACCCCTCGCTTGATCTTGATTCCTCGACCGAACTGGTAGTCGTGCATCTCTGTCCGGAGATTGCTGCGAGTGAGATCACAATCGACACTCTGCCCATCGAGCAGCGCGCGCCATCAGAACATCCTCAGAGATGCGGCCACTCAATTCATCATTTGTCGCCTTGTATTTTTAGGCTTCAACCTCTAAACTTACCCGCTCGAGGCGAAAATACATCGCCACAATTAGCACCTCGTCTCATAGACAAGTAACAACCAGTGTAGGTGGAACGACAAAAACGTCAATATATTTTGAGTCAGATTGCTAGCGTGGCAACTTGAGGAGCCGCCTCGTCGTGGTGTCGATCTACCCGTGCACGGCAGTGTAGTTGTAGTACAGGTCGTTCCCGTACTCGGCCGGGCAGAAGGCGTACTTCACGCCATCGTCACTCGGCGCGAAGAGGTCCTCGCCGGACGTGTACGTCACGTAGACGCCGAGCACGCAGCACACGACGACGACGATGATGCCGGGGATACGCTCGTACATGGGGACCTTGTCCCAGGCCTGGATGTAGTAGTACACGATCGGCAGCACGATGCAGTTGACGGTCATGCCGGACGCTCCGATGAAGTCGCTGAGCGCCGAGAAATCGTCTTGCAGCACGATGGCGATGATGACCAGGACGACAACGATGGCCACGCGGAGCAGGACGTACTTGATGGCGTTGGCGCCGCGGTACTCGGCGGCTTCGATGGCGTGCTCGTCGACCTCCTCACGGTCGACAGCAGAGACATACGACACCTTGGACGTGCGGGTCTCCTTGACCACACCGCCCTCCATCGGCGTCGACGCGTCGGCGTAGCTGACAGCGTTCTCAATGTCCGCCTCGGTCCGGGGCTTGTGCATGCCGAGCACGAGACGCTCAGCGATGTAGAAGGCCGGGTTGGCGATGACGGAGAAGGCGATCGTGATGTGCAGCTGCATGAGCAGGTAGGCCATGACGACGGCACCCCAGTCGGACTTGAAGCCGAGGCCCGTGAGGCCAGTCTCCGGGTCCGGGTAGATGGTGAAGAGCAGGTTGCCCGAGATCTGGCAGCCAACCGCCGAGTAGCCGGTCGACGCGAGCGTCAGGAAGAGGATCGAGATGAAGCCGACCGTGACGCCGACCACCATCGGCATGCGCGTCGGCTCGCTGTGCTGGCGCTGTACATCCAGCAGCACAATGCCGGCGCCGTACGCGAGCGAGAGGTTGCCGAAAGTGCCGGCCACCTGGCGGAACGAGAGCTCAGGGAATGGCACGGACGGGTGGCCACGCATGCCGTACATGACGACTGCAATGCCGATGACGTCGGCCAGGATGGTTCCGAGGCAGCCGGCAAAGGCCATCGCGGCACCCTCCTTGAGCGTCGGCACGAGGCACACGGGAAGCACCACGAGCGCCATGAAGATGATCCAGACCGTCTGGCTGAAGGCGTTGGGGAAGAGGCCGTCGAGCAGAGAGCCGCCGAGCACAAAATAGAGGCACGGGATGAGCAGGCACGAGCACATTTGCGAGACGACGCTCAGGTAGCGGCCCCACTTGCCCATGCACCACTCGCCCATGTCGCCGAACGTCTTGACCGACTTTGGCGCGAGAAGCATGACCTTGGACATGCACACCGACGAGTAGATGTTGGCGAAGGCCATGAAGGCCATGGCGATGATCGCGATCGTAGGTCCCGCGCGGGAGAAGTTTCCAGGCATACCAAGCGTACCAACACCGTAAATGCAGCAGAAGAGATTGAAGGCTGCCTTGGCGTCTTCGCCCGTGAACCACCGGCGTCCGGTCTTGGCCATGTTGAAATGCAGCGGCGGACTTGGTCGGGACGGCGAGGAGGAGGAGCTTGACTTGAGCGGTCGAAGGCGAATTCGAAAGTGAGAGCTTGAGCTCAACGCGCTCGGTGGCGGCTTGTGACTCTTGAACACCAGGGCAACCCCCTCTTCCTGCAGCAGCGGAATACCCCAGCCGGATCGGCACAGAGAGCCGTCGGCCGCACATGACGGCCGCTGGGTCATGGCCAATTCGCACTAATCGCGTCCAAAGAACGGCCAGGTGGAGTTTAATCCTGGCCGTTGAGGACGTTCTCTGGCGACCAAAGAAGCACAAGAGACAGCGGCAAGTGCAAGAGACAAAGCTCAGCGCGGCAAGCCTGGCACAAACAACAGAGACGCAACAGAAGCCAAGCGGCGGAGAGGCGGCATGGCGGACGATCTGCAGATTGAGCGCGTACGCTCGCACATTGTCCGGATCTCCCGTACGCTCGCACGTTGAAAGAGCTCGCTGTTGCCCCGGGTTCTGTTCCGAGATAGGTTGCGGCTGTACCCATCTGTTGCCTGCAGATCCAGCTGCTGCAAGCCGCTGTTCGCCTGCCCGCGACGACACAGCGGATAGATCTCCTCTCGCACTTTGCGCTCTCGAATGTGTGATTGCAGGAAGCGGTGATGGCTGCTCTGTTAAGTTCAAATCCTGAGAGCCCGTGGGGGGTGCACTGTCAGAGCAGTGTTGATGCTTCAGTCCCTTCAGCAAGTTGCTGCTGTACTGTAAGCTGGAAACGCACTCTGTGGCTCAGGTCGTGCTACTCCTAATGAATGTGGAGAGCCAATGTCCTAGTCGCAGCCATCGAACGGGGGGATGCAGCAGGTTTGGATTCCAGACCCCACCAAACGGCAGGCGGCGCCTCCCACAAAAAGTGACAGGCAAATTAGTCAAGACATCATCCTCGCTTCCAAGACTAAAATGTGCCTGGAGTACCTATGTGCCAAAAAAAATGATCATTTTTGCATTCACTTGTGCCAGGCACAATGAGCCAAAAGCTGGGACTGCGCCTGCAAATTGCATCATTGATTTGACGCCATGAAGATTACCGTGGCCTCGTTACCTGCGAGCGTACGCGCCACGTGGCCGCGCTCTGCTCGCTCCTGCCTGCTCTGATGCCAATCCTGCTGGATTTGTCCCGCCAGCCTGGCGGGCCAGCAGCAGGCCGCAAACGGATGACGGAAGCCGGGTGGCATGATCTGGTTTGGCCGAGCCCCATACCCGCCAACTTGAAGCGGTGTGATTGGGCGGCTGGAAGAGTTTCCCCCACTTCAGCGACTCGCTCGCTGCCCCCGAACCGAATGTTTTTTCGTGTCAGCCGGATGCGGAGGTGCTCCATGGACCCTCCGCGCTGGATGTTCACACAGGTGCGGGTTTTGTGGGAATCGAAGCGCAGAAATCATGCCAGGTCTTTGAAGGAAGCCATCACGAACAGACCCGCCAAGGCTGATATGGCGGCAAGTCTGCCGCTCCTCCAGCAGCATTGTGCGTAAAACCAGTACCTGCAGTAACACGAGCCTCGCATCATCGGAGGTATCCAAGATGGCAGGATAGTCACAGAGGGATGCCAGATGAAATGCTCCACTTGCAGTGCTAGCTATCTCTCTGTTCATCAACAGCACAGTTTCCCCAACCAACACGTTTCGACACGCTTTTCAAGATCATTTGCTTGTATTGGTACATTGACGAAAGCGGCCATACCACTAGTGTATCGAAATCCAGATCTATGCGTCCTGCTTTGCCAGCGCCAGCTTGTTGAGCGCCTTCAAGATCGCGTCGGCGTCGTCGTACTCGGCGCAGACCTCCTCCACCTCGGCGGGAGTCGCGCGGAAGCCCGGCAGCTCGAAGATCTGGTCCAGATCGGCAGTCTGCTCAGCCGTCAGCTCGCTCGAGCAGTAGTACTCGATCATCTCCTTGGCTTGCTGCGAGCGCATGTGTGTCAGGAAGAGCTTCTTGTTGACCCGGCCCGGTCGAATCAGCGCGGGGTCGAGCTTCTCCGGGTGGTTCGTCGTCATGATAAGGATGCGGCCAGGGCAGTCGATCACGCCGTCCAACACGTTGAGCAACCCCGAGAGGTTGAGCTTGTCGGTGTTCTTGGGCTTGAGCAGCGGGCCGATCAGTCCAGGCATGTCATCGTCGTCGTCGGTCTTCTCTGCCTTCTTCTGGCTCTTGCGCATGCGCTCCTCGCGGCCCGACGACTCCTTCTTCTTGGCCTTCTTCTCATCCTCATCACGAGCATTCACGATCGACGACGCGCAGTCAATGTCCTCCATCACGAACACCACGTCCTCGAAGTCCATCTCGAACGGCGTGTCGTTGCCGTGCACGGCGAACTTCATGTCGAACAGAGCGTCCAGCAGCTCCTGATTCGTCTTGATCTTGCCGAGCGAGATGGTCACAATGTGGCGCTTCGTGTACTGCGCGATGGCCTTGATGAGACTCGTCTTTCCCGTTCCGGGCGGTCCGTGCAGCAAGAGACCGAGCTTGTAGGGGAACCCCTTGATGGCGAACTTCCCCGACTTGTTCGCGAAGCTGTCCAGCAGCTGCAACACCTGCGGCTTCTCGTTGAAGAAGAGGTTCTCGAACGTCTTCTCCTCGCCGAGCGGGTACCGCTTGTACGCCACCGTGCGTGACTGGGCCTCGTCGTCGCCACCGCCAATACCCTTGGTGCCAGCCTGAATGTAGTAGTACCGAGTCTTGTCCTCGACGTGCTTGCGGCGCTCCGCCTCGCGGTAGCGGTCGAAAGCGCGGTCGATCAACGCGTCGATCCGGTCCGAGCCGTCCGGAAGCGTCGACCGAAACTTGAACGTCACCTTGCTCGAGCGAGGACCCTTCTTGTCGCCGTTGTTGTCCACCATCTCATTCATGAAGAACACGCCGTCCTCAATCGTGATCCACTCGTTCTGCTGGGGCACGGCCTCGACGCGCAGCTTGTCCACCGAGGTGGTGTAGTCGTCGTCCTCGTCCTCGTCATCGTAGTTGGAAGAGCCGCTGGTGGTGGCGTTGTCGTCGCTGTCGCCGTCCACCGACTTGGCATCGTACCCGACCGGCTTCTCGAACAAGTTGTACTTGCCGTCCTTGTCGGTCAGGTCGAGCGTGTCGGTGAGGTAGAGCGTGATGGCCTTCTGCAACATGTGGTTCTTCTGCTCGTAGTCCCAGATCTTGTTGCCGTAGTCGTTGAACCGCTGGGTGATCTCGATCGTGCGGACGATGCCCAGGTCCTGCTCTTGCCGCGGGAAGACCCACCGCCACGCCTTGCTCACCAGGCTGCCGTCCGAGCTGTTCAGCAGCGAGAAGAGCTGCTGCAGCACCAGCGGGATCATCAGGCACAGGATCGTGTCGAGCACCACGATGCCCGTGCTGAAGCTCTTGAGCAGGTCGTCGACCGACAGTGTTTCGGGCGGAGTTGTGTTCATCGGGTCGGGAAGGACAGAGCCGACGCCCATCGGGAACGCAGTGGGGCTCGCCATTCGAGTTCGTCGATTGACAGGAAATTGGGAAGTGGCTCCGATCCGTTCAACCGCTCCTCAACCTCTTCGACGGCTGACGCGCGATGCGCTGGCGGCGCGGCGGCATTCCACCTTCGACTGGAAGAGACGCAGGGTAAGCACGTCATAGTGAGTGTTGGTCGTATAGGTACACTGCCATTTATGACGGATTTTCCAGAACTCGCATGGCAGGATTTTGAAAGTGCAGATCAGCCTTGTGGGCGAACAATCAACAATCTGGAGCTTGATTCTCATGACTCGCCCACTCACTGTTCGCCTGCGCCAGTCAGTTGCCGCGAGATGAAGGAAGATCCGCTGTCACAGGAGTCAACACGGAGTGCAACTTTCTTCATGAACCCCAAGAATCCGTCGCAATTCAAGCTGCTTAATCTTACTATCTCTTATGGATCGTTGATTTAATTTTATAGAACGTTCTATCGCATACAAAATCACCTGTTTGTTTCCATATGTACCCGTGGCAGGATGTCTTCCTTGTTTTCCGCTCTTTTTGCTTTTCAACCCATTCCCGATCACCAACACTCACGCTCATGAGCGGACAGTACTTGTCGACCGAACACCTTCGACGAAAGTCGACCACCCACCTTACGAACCGCCCAGGCGTCCGTCACACATGGCTACCGTCCGCTCTTCTCGCCTGGGATGCAACGCGATCGGATCTCAGTTCTCAAATTGATCCGAGCCGCCCAGTCCCAGTCCCACCCATACCGAGGCGACCATGAGCTCCACCGCCGTCGAGTTCGGGCTCATCAACACGTTCCGCACGGGCCACCTCGTGCTTGACACGCTGCTGTGCATGCTCGTGCCGCTGGCGATCCAGAAGGTGATGTCGCTGTTCGAAGGCCGCGAGACGTCGCTGCTGCACGACCTGTACCTGTTCTTCTTCCCGCTCCCGGCGCGGCGCGTGGTGACGCGGGTGATTGAAACCTCCCAGCGGTTCAACAAGTACGGCAAGATCTGGGACAGCGACGACAAGAACGTGCTGCTGCAGAAGGCCATCTCCCTGTACCTGGCGGACGTCGTGAGCCTGAAGCAGCGCAACGCGCAGTACGAGCTGCTCGAGAAGCCGAAGAAGAAGAAGCAAGCGGTCAAGAGTCTGGAGGACGACGCGTCTGATCACTCGGGCTCGACTGTTGAGTCCGACGACGATTCGGACGACGGCGCGTACTACGGCGAGGTCGACAAGCTGAACGTGGAGGTGCTGCCACCCGTGAACGAGTGGATCAACGTCGCTGACGGCGTCAAGTTCATCCATGAGATCGTCACTGCTGGCGACGAAGGCGAAGACGGCAAGAAGAAGGCCGTGACGGAGACCAAGGTCGTCTTCAAGTTCACGTCGTCTGCGCCGGACGGCACCAAGCGCATCGACGCCTTCATCGACCAGGCTTTCCGCAGCTACCAGGAGGCGGAGCGCCGCAAGCACGTCGAGGATAAGACTCGGTACTACTACATCCAGTCGGGCTCCAAGGGAGGCGCCAGCTCGGAGCCGTCGACGGTGTCCTACAAGCGGTACGCTCTTGGCGAGGAGAAGACGTTCGAGAACCTCTTCTTCGACGAGAAGGATCACATTCTCCAGCTGCTGGACAACTTTGCGAACCGGTCGGGGAAGTTCGCCATCAAGGGGTTCCCCTACAAGCTCGGTCTCTTGCTACACGGACCGCCCGGAACGGGAAAGACGAGTCTCATCAAGGCCATCGCGCAGTACACGAAGCGCCACATTGTGACCATCTCGCTCGGCAAGATCAAGACGAACCAGGAGCTGCTGGACGCTCTGTTCGACATGAAGTTCGCGGTTGAGGGGCTCGACACGCCGATCGAAATGTCGCTCAAGGACGTGGTGTTCGTGATGGAGGACATTGACTGCGCGTCGGCGATCGTGAAGAGTCGGGAGACGGAGCCGGAGGTGAAGGAGCCGCCGAAGGAGGAAGGCAAGGAGGAAGAGGCGGAGAAGGCGGAGAAGCCGGCGCAGTCGGAGGACGATAAGCTCATGACGGCGGTGATCAAGGCGTGCGTTGAGGATGAGAAGAAGTACAGCATGCGCAAGGACAAGCTCAACCTCTCGGGTCTGCTGAACGTGCTGGACGGCGTGATCGACTGCCCCGGCCGCATTGTCATCATGACGACGAACCACCCGGAGAAGCTCGACCCAGCGCTCGTGCGTCCTGGACGCGTGAACCGCAAGCTGCTGCTCGGGTACATGGACTGCCCGTACATCCAGGAGATGATCGAGTACTACTGCATGTGCAAGTTCACGGACGAGCAGGCGCTGCGGCTGCGCGAGGCGTTCGACCGGTCCGGGCAGCACTTTACGCCGGCGGAGATCGAGGAGGTGTGCGCCGAGCACGATGACGCCGACTCGGTCATCGCCGGGTTTGAACGCCACGTTGACGAGCATATCGCGTTCAGGTGATTCGGTCTCTCTGCCGTTTTGAGCGATGCATGTTTTAGTTTTGAAGACCGCCACCCTGTTTCAATAGCAAACTCGTACCTACATTCAAATGGGACAACCCGTGCAACTCTTGGCTGGTCAACTGCGAACCCGAACTCGCTTTGATTGCCGCACTGATTGACTGTCCACGAAATGAATCCGTTGGTTCGCGGTGGTCCGACGCCACGACTGGGTCGCCATCTTTGTGCAGATGCAGCGGTTGTCGAGTCGCCTCGTGAACTCCCTCTGAAGCTCGAGCTCTCGCGATAGCCAGACGTTGCGCAAACCCTCGAGCGAATCGAGCATTCACACTTGCACAGAGCAATCGAGCTGCACAACAACAACGACGGCGCCACCTCGGCCTGATTTCTGAAGCGGTCGCCGGGAACAAGGCGGCGAGCTTTCTCGCATCGCGCGTGCAAGCAGCCAACGATTTTAGTGTCCTAGATGCATTGGTTTGAGACTGCGATTGGTCTGGCTCGTTCGTCTATTCCTCAAGCAATTCGCCATCGATTTCGCATGCCAGTCAGCGTTTTACGCCTGCTTCTCCATGAAAATGCTGTAAAATCGTTCTCATCAGAATCAGAGTCAGGTGTTCATTGTCAACCCGCTCACATACATTTCCGAAGTATAGCCAAAATTTGGAGCTGTTCTCCACCTACCCCTGCTCAGATTCTCCCAAGAAAGGCCGCATTTCTCACTCTCTTCTCGGTCCAAAAGGGCCAAAAAGGCTGGCTGTTCAAGGACGGGGAGGGCTCATGTCGAGCGTCGTTTGTCTCGGCCCGCTCTGCGTCCGCGTCTGCGTCCGCTTCGGCTTTCGCTCCCGCTTCTTCCCCCTCCTCCTCCTCCTCCTCCTCGCCTTCCTGCCATTGCTGCTCTCGCCAATTGACGCGCCATGGGCTGTTCGGCGTCCAAGTCGGCGGCGCTCGACGTGGTGGCCCCCGTCGAGGTGGTGCTCGCGTCTCCGCCTCGACCCGCGGGCGGGCGACAGCCGGCCAAGCGCGGCTCCATCTCGGAGGAGGACGCGCCGTACTGGAAGGTCAAACTGCGTGCGCCGGGCTCTGAAGTACCGGCGCTCGCGGCACTGCAGGAGAAGTACGGCGACGCCGCCGTGGACCAGACGTGGCTCGAGCTGGGCGAGTATAAAGGGCCGATGGGCGACGGCACGAGCTTCCCGGAGGGCCATTTAGCGGCTCGCTGGCTCAACTTGCAGGCGCTGGCCGACCAAGTCGCGCAGGCTCCACCCAGCCTCGGGGCGGCGCTAGAGGCCGCGTTGGCATTGCGAGCCGAGCTGGCGAGGTACAACAAGGAGAGTCGGCTGCTCGTGCAGCTCGCGCACACGGGTTACTTCGTGGCGCTGTCGGAGCGGTTCGAGGCGCGGCTCGACGCGCTGTTCGAGACGTATGGGCTGCCGCAGTCGCCGTTCTGGACCGAGTGGAGGCCGGCGCTGCTCGCGGAGCGGGCGACGCGCGTCGAGTTCTTCCGGGAGATGCTAAACGACCCGGCCAAGATGAAGGACGAGCTGGGCGGTGACGAGCAGCAGCGCGAGATCCTGACGCTGCTCAAGTACGACACCGAGAAGCACGCGGCGCGGCTGACGGAGTCGGAGCTCGCGCTGCTGCGCGACGTGTACGACTATGTGACCCGCGAGTCGGGCGTCGTCCTGATGTCATTGCCAGACTGGTTCGTGCCGCCCAGCGAGATCCTCGTGCAAGAGGAGAACCCGACGACGGGCCAGGCGTTCGAGACGTGGGGCGGCCGCCGCGTCGCGACCGTGTTGGCCGCCGACTGGAGCGAGGAGCTGTTCATCGCGCAGGCCGCGCGCTGGAGCGAGCTGCGCCATGTGCACGTGCTGGCTCTGCGCGGTGCCTGCCACGTCGGCGACCGCTTCTACGTGCACGACGAGGTCATGGGCGTCGACAAGCTCTTCCTGGAAGGCGCGCCGAAGTGGCGCATCCTGTACCAGGTCTCGCTCGGTCTCCAGTATCTGCACGAGCGGCAGCTTGTCCACTCGGGCCTCTCCATGGACAGCATCGTCATCAGCAGTGCCGACAACAAGGGCATGCTCACTGGACTCGGGTGGACGCCACGCGAGGCCACTGCAGCCCATGCGGTCACTGGCTTCGCGAACGCCACGAACAGTACCCAACCATCGGTGACAAACGACATTGCCGGCTTTGGACGCTGTGTGGAAGGCGTGCTGCGTGGAGAAGAGTGGCGGCGGAGCGGCTACCCGAACGAGTTCCCGTCCAAGCTGGCGGTGGAGGGGCTCGCAGGCCAGCTGGTTGAGCAGATCACTGCCTCGGATCAGGACAAGCTCCCGACGCTGTCAGGTGTCGTGAAGCTGCTCGAGGAGCTCTCGATACAGGAGCACAAGGCGCTCGGCGGGCCGCAGACGAAGCTCGACGTCAACACGTTCGGCATCGGCACGATCGGAGCGCCGCTCGTGACCGTCATGGACAAGGCGCGCGCGTTGAGCGAGCGCGTCGGCGGCGACACCAAGCCACTTCATCAACAAGTGTGCGCGCGATTTGCCGATCTATACGCTCATGTCCTCAAGCAGAGCGGCCCGGTCGACGCGATCTTCCTGCGTAGCTTTGGTCCGCTGCTCGAGTGCTTTTGCGGTATCCTCGAGCGCACCGAAGAGCGCCAGTTCGGTCCCGTCCTGCGCGCGCTCTCGAGTCGCAAGGCGATCGAAGACTACATCGCGCTCCACCACGGGATCGATCGCTTGTTGGCGCTGCTCGAGTTGCCTGTGGCGGATGCGGTCCACGACTGGCCTTCGCAGTGGGAAGCAGTTCATCAAAAGCTGCTGGCTTCTGCCATTGAAGTGCTGAGTGACTCTCAGGCGATCGTGACATCGGCCAAGTCGACGGAAGACCCTCGGCTGGTGCTGGCTGCGCTGCTGTTTGAGCTGTCCAAGCATCGTGGGAGCTACTCTGAGGAATGTGTGCGAGCTATGACGACCGCGAGCATCGAACTCGCGAAGCAGGCTGCAAAGACCAAGGGAAAGGGCAACCGCAAGGGGTCCAACGCTCCTCTGTTGCCCAAGTGGTTCGTGCCAACGTACGAAGTTGGCTACTCGTCCCTGTACGAGAAGATCCCGAACCAGGTGTATCTCGGCGACTGGTTCGACACGCCTGTCGTCGTGTACAAGACGACGCACGAGTCGACAGCTCCCGGCGAGCGCCAGCAGCAGGACGACGCCTTCGTTGCCGCTGCTGAGCAGTACTCCCGCGTGGATCACCCGAATGTGATTCGAACATACGGCGCGTGCCACGTCGGCGGCGAGCAGCTCTTGCTGTGCGAGATGACGCGGACGTCGTCGCTGCCGGAGCTGGTGGTGAATGCGCACCCGGCGTACATTTGGTCGTGCATCCAGGAAGCGGCCATGGGGCTGCAGTACCTGCACGAGACGGGCATCGTGCACAGCAGTCTCCGCGGCAGCTGCATGATGCTGGGCACGGACGACAAGGTCAAGCTGACGGAGTTCGGCTGGGGCAAGCAGGCGGGCGGCTCGAACCGCGGCATGGCGCGGTGGACGGCGCCAGAGTGCCTCAACGGCGGCGAGGCGACGATCCAGGCGGACGTGTACTCGTTCGGCATGTGCATCCTGGAGGCTCTCACCAAGGACGCGCCGTGGGGACCGGACGTGTCCGAGGTCGCCGTCATCTCGGCGGTCAAGAAGGGCCACCTGCCTCCGCGTCCCAAGGACATGAGCGTCGAGGACTGGGCACTCATCAAGCGTATGTGCTGCGCCAACCCCGCGCACCGAGTCGGCATGGCAGCGGTGGTGGCGTGGGCCACGTACGCCTGTCGCGCCGCGGCTTCGACGTTGGTGGAGACCAACTGAGCGGCGGTCGACATGTAACTAAACTAATTTTTGAAGGGTGTTGTCACTGTTGATACAGAGAGCAACTCGTTCCTGTTTGCCTGGTCTATTTAGTCTTCGCGTTCGTCCTCGCTCGTGAGATACTGCTTCCTCGAGGCCGTGATGACAAGGTGGCGAATGTGCGGGAACTTGTCGACCGTCGGCTCCCACAGCCCGATCGTCTTCATCCTGCGAGCGCAGTCCACGACGCCCGCGAACTCGTCTTCGGCGTCGAGCACCTCGAGCGCCACTTTGTAGGCCGTCGCGTTGAGCGCGAGGTCGCGTCTATAGGATTCCTCCAGCAGGAACAGGATGTCGTGCGGCAGGCAGTTCGTTGCGCTGCGCACGATCGCGTTGCCGACGCTCCACTCGTCCCATTCGATGATGCTCTCGAAGCGCTTGAGGAACGCGTAGAACGAGAGTCGCATGCCGTCGGCGAAGAAGCCACCAGCCGGGTCCTCGCCCTCGTTTCGCAACCGCTTGAGCTGCTTGGCAGTCAAGTCCAGCACACGATCGAGCGCACGTCGACTCATCTTGTCGTGGCCCTGCTCTTGCCACCGGTCGAGGCACACGATCATGGTCTGGAGATCGTCGTTGGACTCGCAAAGGTTGAGCAGCAGCGAGTTCAACTGCGCGCGTTGCGATGGATGCTGGGTGTCGAAGAACCTCTCGACCTCGACGCGATCAAAGTCGTTGTCGTCCCCTGCAGCGCCAGCCAGTAGCGGATACAGCAATTGCGCGTAGATCTCGGGACGCAGAACGATGTCGGTCGACCAGATCGTGGCGCGCAGCAGCCCAAGCGCGGTCTGGATGTCGCCGCCACGGAGCGAGTGGATAATGCCGTGAGAGACCGTGTGCACCGTGCGAGGAAGCACGTTGGCGAACTTCTTGAACATATCGAAGATCGTCGGACATCCCGCCAGTAGCTCTTGCTCGTTCTCACCGCTCTCCCGAGCGCGAGCACGGAACTGACCGATGCTGTGGAAGAGTTCCTCGATGGTCTTGTTGCTCGCCTTGTTGTTGTGCAGCTGCATCTCGTGGAGCAGCTCCATCATGTGGCGGAAGTTGCCGTCGTGGATGGCGCTCAGCAGCAGGTAGTTGATAATGCTCGCGTCCTGGTCGCGCGTCGTGTACACGCGCTTCTGGTCGTTCGCCTGCGAGTACAGGTCCACGATCTCCATTCGCTGCTCCTCGTTCTCCGCGCACTCGACGGCATGAGCGAACGAAATGGCGTCGATATGCGTGTGGTGGTGGTCGGCGTCGACTAGCAGTGCACGGACAACCGAGTGGCAGCCCGCCGAGGCCGCGGCGCTGATGGCGATCGAGGTGCGCTTGGAGTCGCGTCGCAGAGCGATCGGGTATTCATCAAGATAGTGCAGAAGCACATCCTCAATGGTGGTGAGTCTTGGGTCCTCGCCCTCGGCAGTATCGTCCCTGTCTTCGGTTGCCTTGGGCTGGTCAACGAACGCGTCAGCGTGGAAGAGCATGAGTCGGAACAGCGCGTGCGAGGCAGAGTAGCTCGCGTTGAACTTCCACTGCTGCATCGTCGACAGCAGCAGCTCGATGCGGGCCTTGACGCCCTCCTGCTCCTCGTCAGCGTACTTGGCTGTGCACTCCATGCGCAGCAAGTAGTTGAGCGCGTCCGACTCGAACAGGCTCAGACGGTTCGGCTGACCGTGCACGTGGCGGCGGTAGAACGCAAGCGCGCGGCGGTCATTGCGCGCGTCCAGCATCGACCACAGCACGAACCGGTGCAACTGCATGCGCTCGAACGACTGGTAGTGCCACGTACGACTCGCGCGAGGAGGCAGCTGCACTTGCTCGGCAGACTCGTCCGCGATCAGCTCGTCAAACACCGCCACGACCTCATCGACCCTGCCCTCCCTCGACGCCTTGTACGCCAGCGCCAGGTAGTACTTCTCCCATAGCTTGACGCCCTGCTCGCGGAGGTCGTGGAAGGCTGTGATCGCGGCCTCGAACGTCGCCTGTGGCGATAGAATCACCTCTTTAGCTGCCTGTTTAGGACTCTTCACTGCTTCCTGAGCCTTCGTTGAGCTGGTGAACTGTTCTTCGAGGTTTGGAGGCGCGAGGACGGCAGGAAATGAAGGCGGCGGCGGCGCAGGGGATGCTCCAGCGGCGACTGACCCGCCGAACCGCCGAACGGACTGACTGCCGATCTCCAGGTGAGGCTGGTAGCGACCGTAGCGGCCAGCGAACTCCGGCGCAGCGCGCGACAGCTCGCGCAGCACCCGGAGGCGCACAGTGGTGGCCGTTGCGGGCACAGCGGCGCTGCACGCTCCGCTCATTTCGCACCGCTCGTCGTCAATGAGGTCACTTGTGCTGTCGGGTGGTGCGGCCGCATGTCATTGCACCGAACGAACTTAGCTGGTTGATCAGCGAACTTTACGTTGAGGTATTAGAACATTTATCCGAAATCTATCATGATACGCGTATTTTACAGCATCGCTACGGTAGAGCGAATCAAGGAATGATTGTCCAAGTTGAAGTGCTCGCGATTCAAAACGAAAGCGAGACTCGCATCCGAGAAAGTCCGCACCCGTTCGCTTGCCTCTCAGTCCACTTCAGCTGCCTTCGCGCAGGAAAGACTTCGACCACCACCGGCGAACGCAGAGCTAGCTGTTTCGACAGGTGTGTGCGGCGCGGACGCCATGCCGATCGAAAACGCGCGCGCGCCGCTCATCTTCCCGCCGCTGCCTCCGCCACTGCCCTTGTCGCCCCCGCCGCTGTCCACGTCGCCTCCGCTGCCACCAATGCCACCGATTCAAGAACTTGGTAGTGCGTACGACCCGCTCAAACCTCAGATCGCGGGGAATGGTGGCTTCAAGCGGCGGTTTGGGACACCGATGACCAGCTCAGAGGCAAACCAGCGCTTCCCCATCCAGTCGCTGCACCAGCACAAGGAGGAGCCGGGCGTCGAGTATCCGAAGCAGTTGACCACCGGTGCTGCGACAAAACGGTACAATCGCCAGCACCAGTACAGCCATCAGTACAATGTCCAGAGCGGGTTCTTCGGCAAGCTGAACAACGAAGATGAGCATGAGCTGAACGAAGAAGAAGAGGACAAGGAGAACGTGATCCCGCGCACGTACACTGCTCTCGCAGGCAAACATGCTACCAAGACAGGTGACAGTCGAGGGTCTACATCGATCGGTAGTGAGCCGTCCGGATGGGGAAGCACCGACTTGGAGAGCCTGGACAGCAACCAAGCGATATGGAGCGTCACACCCGACGAGCTGGCAGACTTGGCGCTGCAAATCGGGTACACTGCCCGCCAGCTCCAGGGCAGTTATTCGGTGTCGACCCAGAGATCTCCTGCATTCAAGAAGTACTACGGTTTCCCAGTGATTTCGGTTGACTCGGTGACGTCGTGGTGCGTGAGTTTCTTCAGCCATCATTTTCGCTGTCTGATATTTTGTTGTTGGCTGTGTGTTCGCAGTGATCACTCAGACGCATTGGAGACGATAGAGGAACAGACGTATCCGGAACCTGTAGACCACCGCAAGGTGTCGGCGCTGTCAGCGGACTCGCCGAGTTTCGTTCCTCGCGAGCCGCTCAGTGACGATTCTACGAGCGAGATCATGAAGATGGTGTGTAATCTTGAGTTGATTCGACGAGTTTGGACAGCGCTGACCTTTGTTGCCTCCAGCTGAACGCGGTGATGCCACCGAAGAAGGTCGCGCCGCACATGGACTGGTGGCCGGTATCATTCTGCCTTGGGTTGCCTCGAATACGAATGGGTAACTTGCTGATATATGGCATGTGCGGCGATCTTGCAGGGCGACTGGAAGTGCAAGAATTGCGGTACGACGCTCCATTTTCTCGACTGATCAACAAGGGTTCTATCTCACACTGGGTTCGTGGCGCTTGTCCAGGCAACCATGTACGACACTGCACTCGGCATCTGAACGCGGGACTGAGCTGACCTGCATGATCCACCTCCTCTGGCGACTCAGAACTTTTCGTACAGGTGAAACGACAGCCGCAGCGTTCGATGTCATCATGACTCACACTCACTCACGGACCGCGCTGTCATGCAGAGAGACCTGCAAGCGCTGCCGCCTCGGCCACTGCGAAGACGCAGGCTTTGTGTTTCCGCCTTCCGACACTCGATAGGCTGTCGCCAGCACTTGAACTCGCTCAAGAAGAGCCAAGCAACGACCCTTCCTTCACCGGCATTCGCTGCCTGTCCGACGGATGATCGCATCGTCGCGTGGAGAATAGTATTGCGTTCGACTCACAGCGTAGCATCCAACCTAATTTATTGCAACCAACTCGTGTGCTGCAACCCCCGCTGTGTAGTTGCATCAGCGTCGCGATGCATCGATCCTAGTTGTCCTCGTCGTCGTTCGGCGGCGGCGGACAGTGCTGTTTGACGAGCTGCTCGAGATGCGGCGCGTTGGCGCCGACCACCTCCGCGACGACCTTGCGATCCTAATCACGGCGGTAACCGACAGCCGCGTCAGCAATCGTCACGCATGGCATCAATATCGTACCGACGCGCGTCTACGAACCTTGAACAGCAGGAAGCGCGGCTTGCAGCTCCCCGAGTCCTCCACGCCGTCGACGCCCAAGTTGACGTTGAGCTGCCCACCCATTGCGCGGATACATCTGGTCAGCGCGATGAACGATCGATCGATGGCGCACGAGATGAATCAAGCCGGGCCGCAGACAGGCCGGCTCAGTTCGAACGTGTGGACTCACTCACCGCCGCGAACGCGACTCGGCGTTCGGCGCTCTCGATGTCGCTCATCAACCGCTTGTACGTCGGCTCCATGACCTTGCACGGCCCGCACCAGTCCTTGTGGACGTCGACGACTGACTCGCAACGCAGCACACGGTAATGAGCGACCTCACGACAGCAAGCGAACCCATCGGCGATCCGGCGACCGACGACTGGCTACCGGCGCCGGCCGTCCACGCACCCAGCAGCTTCCGGTCGTTCGTGTCGAGCAGCTGGCCCCAATGCTCGGCGTCGCGCACCTTGGTCGCCAGCTCCATGCTCTGGCGTCAGGAGAAGTAAGCGCAAAGCGACGGCTCGAGGCGACGCGACGCTTGCCGGACCGTCGGCACTGAACTGATCAGGTCTGATCACTGCTCTGGCGCTCTAGTGACGGCCGTTGTAACGCTTCGAGTGATGGTGGACCGACCCATCAAGCGGAGACCGTGTGCGTTTGCATGGCCATGTTCCTCAAGCATGGAGGTGGTTGAATATGGTAGAAATCATAGGCAAGCAATGGTGTTGGCTAGTCCAAGCGATGTGTATTGACATTTTGTGTGTTTTCGCTGGTATTCTGTGGTGGCATATATCTCGTCGTTGGAGATATAGAGACTTGACGACTACGCATCGTAGTGTACGCGGGTAAGCGGGGCACTCGGCCCGGCAATAAAGTAGCGGCGGCGCTGGCGGAGAGAGGCGTCTGTCTTCCTTCGATCGGAAGACGCTATCGAGTGGGAGCGCGCGGATATATAGGTGGTGGCGGCGATGGGAGATGGCTGGCAATTTAGACCGAGAGCGAGTGCTTGGGACGAGTGATGTCGACGCAGCCGTAGAAGCTCTTGAGCAGCTTGACGAGCTTGCAGTTCTGCTTCTCGCAGCGTGCCATGACGACCGGCGGGCACTTGGCCAGCGCCTCCTGCAGCTCGAGCAGGAAGGCGTTGAGGAAGAGCACGCGGTCGCGCACGACCGACTTGGAGTTCTTGCCGAGCAGTCGGCCCTGCAGCACGGGGAACTCCGTGTTGGTGAACACCGGCTCGAGGAAGGCCGCGAGCAGGCACGTCTGGTCGCCGCCGCAGCACGAGCCGTGGTTCTGGAAGTGGCGCTGAGCCAGACTCTGCAGCTGTAGGAAGGCCGAGAAGCGACGGAACACGATCTCGCCCTCGCCGAACGGGTGCGCCTGCACGCGGATGGCGTAGTCGGTGTGCCCGGCCTCCTTGCGCGTGTCCACCACAGCCGTGTGCACAGCGGTGAGCGTCGTCGTCTGCGGCAGCATTGCTCTGAAGTCAAACGAAGGTGGAGGTGTGGGAAGCCAGCGAATTCGGAAATGGCGAGAGCTCGAGGCGATGCGTGGATGGGGAGCACACGCTGACACCAACGCACGCAGGGGGAAGACGGACGGACGCACACCCGACTGGCGCCGACCGGGGATGCTACCTGACCGAGTGACGGGGCGACGAGCGTCAGCCGTGCATGGATGAGCCCATCTGGCGCGAGGAAACGACGAGTGCCGCAGAAAACGTATGGGCGTTCAGTATGGAAGTGAGCTGCTGACGCGTCCAGGAATCATATTTCGAAGGTTGCAGCTCCAGTACAGAACTATGAAATGAAAGTGTGAAAGGCTAAGGTGATGCAAAGGGTACTAGAATTGGCAGGAGGTTTTGAGATCGAGGCGGTGGCGCAGCAGGTTGCAGGATGGTTGGCCCAAACCGACGGTCCCAAATCGCAGCTCGAGGAATTCAGCACGAGTGCAAAGGCAAAGGCTCTCAGGCCTCAAGTTGGCGGCCACGCTGGAACGCAGGTGATCGCTGGCCCGAAATGTGGGATAATGACGCTTTCTTTGACAGGATGGCTCCTTTACAAAATTGAAGTCTGAAGTTGGCTTCGTCGCGCTCTACAATTTTCGCGCTGCCCTGCATAATTCAAACCAGATCAATGCAGAAGTTGATCATTATGAAAGCTAGAAGCCGGAAAGTTGAATCCATGACTCAAAAACAGCGCAAAATGGGGAAACCCAAGTTTCTTGAATCGTTTCGAAGACGGCGCGATTGCATATCCGCTTGCTTCCCGAACGCTATCCATTTCCAAGATTGGCTCGCTCTCGCGAAAATTCTCGTCCGGCTAGTTCACCTCGATTGGAGAGCCTCACAGCGTCTCATATTCTCACGGCCTTGAGCAACGTCGTTGTCACCTCTGGCTCGAGATGGATGCGCTTTATTTTTGATTTTTCGCGCCATCTGGAGGCGTTCGCCAGTTGTGGGTTTGGACTGGCGGCGGCACCGTTCGGGAGCACCCAGAATCCTCAGCAAAACACTTGTTAAATCATGTTGTGACGCCCTCAAATGTTTGCAAGAAACGAGCCCACCAAACAGTGCCTACTTAATCTGTTCCAGTGGCGCCATTAGGGTACACAATGTCGTGCAATTTTGAACCACGAGCTGCGTCGTTGCACACAGCATGTCGCTGAGCTGGCGGCAGAGGCTCTTGACGCGTCGTGCCCCCATCTGTATCGCGTGTCAGCGGGGACAAACAAATGGCGAGCTCCAATCTTTCGGCGATTTGCAACATGTCCCGGTGTCACGCCACTGAGCTGCTGTTGCCATGAACGATTTATGACACTGGAGAGTGATTTAGCCTAAACATGTCAAATATGAAAATACGATTTTGATCGAAAATCGCCATTTTCACATGAAACGATTTGTGCGCAATCGAGCCGTTGGTCCTGGGAGCTTCAACATGCGCCAGCAGAAGAATAGTGCGCGCAACGCGCTGCTTCAGCACCGTGATCTGCCAGCATTTTCCATGGATCGCGCGGGTGGACTGAGATTTCCTCGAAATCCGCTGCTCCAGCACCGCGAGGCGCCAGTGCTCTCCATGGATCGTTTGGGCGGAGTAAGATCTTCCTAGAAACCAGCAAGTCGCCACACCACTTCGGCCGGAGCATTCGCACCGACCAAAGGACTGGTGCGGGGTTCAGGCGTCATCAGAATGAAGGAGCTGCACGAAACCACTTTCTGAACTCTAAAAGGCAAATCAATGGCGTCGCGGTCTTTCGCAGCTTGATTTAATTGTGGCGAACTTCAAATGCGTGCTCTTCAAATTCCGCAGGGCCACACAATGCTCTACCCAATTCAATTTACAGCCTCACTGGTGAGAGGGATATGGGCATACGAAACGAGTTCGTTTCTCTCTCCCTATGCCCACGCAAGTGAGGCAGGCTGCCAACGCTTGATCGGTGGCGCCGTCGACGACCAGCCTCATAGCAACAGTGGGATGACCAGCCTGGTCTATGGAGTGCTGAACAGCAAAGGCGGACCAAGCGAACCGGAGGAGGATGCGCAGCGTTCGATGCGCACTTCGGAGTGCGCAGTCTGGTCGGACACACACATCGGAATTCGAACGCGCCATTCCCCGTCTACGGTCTCATTTTGCACTGGCGTCACACATCGTATGCACCTGTTGCGCGCAGCTAGAGCACGCGAGCGCCGTTCACCACGTCGCGATGGCGGTTTGCGTCAGGTCATACAATAGTGCAGTAATGTGTCCGACTCGTGCCTGGTGGAACCCGAGTTCCCATCCTGTTCACCCTGCAAATCTTCGCCTTGTCGTCTCCGCCTGACTCGTCCAACTGGCCTGGCCACCGCTCGAGTCTTACGCCCCGTTTGCCGGCCTTTCTCATGGCTGGCTGTGGTGGCTCGAACCAGCACGAAGCGCCGTTTGGCGCGCCAAACGCTCGTGCGACAAGTCGGTGGCGTCAATCAATGGCGCCACTGCTGGACAACGGCGTTCCAGGCGAGAGAGGTGGTCTGTGGAAGATCCGCAAGGTAACCCAACAGCGCAGCCAACCGTCACAGGTGCGAGCAGTGGGATGCATGCTAAGCGCAGG
This sequence comes from Phytopythium vexans, assembly GCA_003413675.1. Classification (NCBI taxonomy): domain Eukaryota; phylum Oomycota; class Peronosporomycetes; order Pythiales; family Pythiaceae; genus Phytopythium; species Phytopythium vexans. The sequence goes on along the minus strand of QLOC01000002.1, from coordinate 2,613,220 downwards.
AAGTGAGGAGGTGCGGGTGCGTTTGTTCAGCGACCGCATGGAGGTCGTGCAACGGTGGCCACACATTCACGAGCTTGGCGTCCTAATGTCCGACCGCGCTTAATCGGCACGTTCGTCGAAGTCGACGTCACGCGAGGTCCTTGCATTCAATATCTGATTCTGTCGCGATTGCGCGCTGACGGTCGTCGCTGTTGAACCGGAAGCATCCCAACGGCTCTGAATGATCCACTGTGCCGTGCATTCATCAGAGGATTGCATTCACAGCTTGTGTGTACAGTGCGAACGAGGTACTCGAGCGAATGTCGTAGCTCGAAAGACAATGATTGCACCTCAGTACAGCCAACGGGTACAAAACGACAACGACGAATAGGTTGATTTCGGAGCCAAGTGGACTTCCATGATGAATACATTACGCCGCCGATAGAGCAATATCAACAAGTGAGAAAGAATATGTACAATTGCTGAGTCACGGTTTACTCCTCTTCAGTAGTCAAATACTCGTACGACACATCCCAACGCGACCCGTTCGCTAGCGCCGACACATACTTCACGAACCGCATCACGCCCTGGTCCCGAAGCACAACCGTCAGCACGTTCCAACCGGCCTGCGTCGCCAAAAGCGTGTCGTCGTCGTTCCCGGCAGCGCGGTAGATCGCCGGGTCGTCGTTCTGCTCGTCACTCGCCACGTAACACTCGTACCCTCCACGCTCTCCCTCTTCCCAGCACTCGTCCGCTGGCGTCACAGACAGTGTCACGTCCAGTACACTCGTCACGTTCGACATTGTTCCGAGCGTAAAGTCGAAACCCGGACGGAAGCGACGCGCACGACCGCGTTGCTGTGTGCAGGACATGCCTGCCACTTGGAATATCCATCGGTGGAACGCCTCCGACTTGAACAGGTCCTGCAACTCGCGCAACTTGCTCACCTCAGACGGTTCGCTCGCTTCAACATCGCCACTCAACACCATGAACCGCTGCTTCACAGGAGATCCCTGCACCTTCCAACCAGGATGAACGCCAGTGCCGTGCGTCATGGTAGACTTTCCCTCCGCCAGACCGTCGCGAGCGTCCGCTTGCTTCAGCAACGGCAGCAACAGGTCGGCGTAGTCCTTGTTGAGGAAGTTGACGAGCTGGATGGACGAGTCTTCGGCGAACCTCTCGTTGACCTGTTCGAGGTTTGTGTTCGATAGGTAGTCTGCGCTGAGGAACTTGGCGAGGTATTCTCGATCAGCGTCCGTAGTGTCGGATGCAGGTTTGTTGACATCTTGGAATGGGTACTCGACGTCGCGCGTGTCTTCCTCGAGCTGGGCCAGCTGGGCTCGGCCCGTGGTGCTCACTTCCTTCATCTCGACGTCTTCCGCGACGTACTCAGGCTCGCCAGGCTGTGGAATGTGGAACCAGCCCTGGATCGAGAGGCGGTCGTGCGGTGCCACGACCTCCTGCACGCTGTGGAACGAGTAGCCTGGGATCACCTGGAAGAACGCAAACTGGTTCCAGCGCGGGGGCACCGACGCGGTCGGAGCCACGTCCGGCGTCTCCTTGGCCACGCACGGGTACAGCTCGAGCGCGCCACCGAACTTGGGGTCCCAGTCCTGCGGATCCGGCATGTACAGGATGAAGGACACACGGCGCGTACCGATCACATCATCGTGGCACAGCAGATGCGAGCCCTGGCAGTAGCTGTTGACCGACATGTCGTGCTTTGTGCCCGAGAGCGCGCCGCAGCCAGACACCTGCGAGATGAAGTCCCGGAAGGTCTTGGAGTAAATGGCGTCTCGCAGCTTGTGAAGACTGCCCAGACTCGACTTTTCGTCGGACGAGAGCCCGTCGATGTTGGCGAGGTCGCCGGTCTGCAGCACCTTGTAAATATCCGTCTCCTTCTGCGTGAACACGAGGTTCTGCTCGATCTCGGTGCGCACTTGGCGCAACAGCTTGGGTTCCACCAACGCCGGCAGACATCCGTGCTTGTACGGCATCGCAGTCTTGTACGCCTCAGCGAGCTTGGCCACGTTGCTCTCATCGAAGAGACCGGGCGTGAAGCAGTCCTTGATCGATTCCTCGTCGGCGGCGTAAGGTTTTTCGACCCGGGCACGCTTGGCCGGTGTCACGGGCTCCGCATCCGTATCCAACGGCTTCTTGAGCGTTTCCGGCATCTTAAAGAGCGCGCAATCGCTTCGATTCGGGTGTGAAAGCAAGCGTTTCCGCTCTGGACTGCTGCCGGACAGCGCGGTAGTCCATACTGCGCGTGGCGTGCGAGCTTCCCGACCATCCGCGGAGCCTTAGGCGTGATAGACACGCGTTGAAGGCGTTGTTGTGGCAGCATCGGATTGCATGTGACTTGTGCAGACGGTTTCCTGTTTTTTCAGCCAATGGGCGTGCGACTCTGAAAGTGTTTAGCGGTTATTGGGTCAAGACACGCTATTTCCGTGACGATTTAGGCATGTAAGCAGGCTGGATTACCTATGATCACAGGACGGAATAAAACGCTCGGTAAACATGGTGCCGACTGGTTCTGGCGGCCTATCCATGCAAGTTATTCAAAAGTAACGGTCACTCAAAGATAATTTAGCGAATAATTATAGATTAGACCTAACCGTCTGAAATCAAATCGACATGCGATCGGATGGCCAAGAACTCAACGCCCATTTCGGTCGCATCCCACGCATTTCACCGGCGTCCGCAGCGTTTCCACGTCCCCGCCGCGTTATGTCCACCAAGAGCAGCGCGCCGGCATCGCGGGAGGAGTCTCCGCTGCCGCTCAAGAAGGCTCGCACCGACGGCTCGGACGAGTCATGGGTCGAAGGCTGCCTCGCGCCGGGTTTGCTGGCCGCCGACAACGTTGCCAAGCTCGCTGAAGCCTACAAGACGTCGGCGCCGTACCTGCACACGTGCATCCCGGCTCTGATCGCGCCGGAGCTGCTGCGCCAAGTGCGCACCGAGATCGAGCAGAACCTGGCGTTCACACAGAAGGAGACGGACATTTACAAGGTGTTGCAGACCGGCGACCTCGCCAACATTGACGGGCTCTCGGAGAGCGAGCGCGCGAGTCTCGCCAAGCTGCACAAGCTGCGCGATGCGCTGTACTCCAAGACATTCCGCGAGTTTGTGGCCAAGGTCACTGGCTGCGGCGAGTTGTCGGGCTCGAACCAGGACATGTCGGTCAACAGCTACTGCCAGGGTTCGCACCTGCTCAACCACGACGACGTAATCGGCACTCGTCGCGTATCGTACATTCTCTACCTGCCGGATCCGCAGGACTGGGACCCCAAGTTCGGCGGTGCGCTCGAGCTGTACCCGTGCGTGGCCAAGGGCACACCCGACGTTGTGCCTTCGTTGACGCTGCCGCCAAAGTGGAACCAGTTCGTCATGTTCACGGTGCAGCCTGGTTACTCATTCCACAGCGTGCAGGAGGTGATCGCACCGCACGATCGCCTCTCTATTTCGGGGTGGTTCCACCTCCCGCAGAAGGGCGAACCTGGTTATGTTGAAGACGCGAAGGACGAGAACGCAGACCCAGCGTCGCTCGCTCAGCTCGAGGAAGACACGCGCGACGTCGAGTACCCATTCCAAGATGTCAACAAACCTGCATCCGACACTACGGACGCTGATCGAGAATACCTCGCCAAGTTCCTCAGCGCAGACTACCTATCGAACACAAACCTCGAACAGGTCAACGAGAGGTTCGCCGAAGACTCGTCCATCCAGCTCGTCAACTTCCTCAACAAGGACTACGCCGACCTGTTGCTGCCGTTGCTGAAGCAAGCGGACGCTCGCGACGGTCTGGCGGAGGGAAAGTCTACCATGACGCACGGCACTGGCGTTCATCCTGGTTGGAAGGTGCAGGGATCTCCTGTGAAGCAGCGGTTCATGGTGTTGAGTGGCGATGTTGAAGCGAACGAACCGTCTGAGGTGAGCAAGTTGCGCGAGTTGCAGGACCTGTTCAAGTCGGAGGCGTTCCACCGATGGATATTCCAGGCTGCTGGTTTGGCCTGCGTACAACACCGCGGTCGTGCGCGTCGTTTCCGGCCAGGTCTGGACTACACTCTTGGCACGTTGTCGAACGTGACGAGTGTACTGGACGTGACACTGTCTGTGACGCCAGCGGACGAGTGCTGGGAAGAGGGAGAGCGTGGAGGGTACGAGTGTTACGTGGCGAGTGACGAGCAGAACGACGACCCGGCGATCTACCGCGCTGCCGGGAACGACGACGACACGCTTTTGGCGACGCAGGCCGGTTGGAACGTGCTGACGGTTGTGCTTCGGGACCAGGGCGTGATGCGGTTCGTGAAGTATGTGTCGGCGCTAGCGAACGGGTCGCGTTGGGATGTGTCGTACGAGTATTTGACTGCCGAGGAATGACTTGACGGGGGCCGGTAGAGCCGTCCGCTAACCATCATGCTGGCTTCAGAACGGTTAGTTGAGGCGTGCATTAACGATAAAGATTCTGTCTGTTCCGCCGCCGAATCCATATCGGCGCTTGATATATCTGTTCGTGTCATCGGCTAGGACACAGAACGCTACACGTCGGAGCAGTCTCCCGGACCGTTCAGGCGAAAGGCCAAACGATTCGAAGCGAAGCTGTCTGGTGGCTCACTCCATCCAGTGCGCGGTGTATAGAAGTGCAGGGAAACTTCCAAAACATTCACCACGAACGCAGTCATGCTGCAGAACCATGCTGCTTGATTCAGACGACATCATTTGACACCAAATTGATCGGCGACAGGCAGGCCGTGCGAGTTGGCGGCGATGCCATCTTATGAGTGGATCGAGGCACGCTTTTGCAGCAAGAGACAACCATGGCAAGCAGAGTCGAGCGTGGCCATCCAGTGACCGGTTACGGCGTGTCACGCCTCCATGTCTCCTCGTGGCTTCGCAGCCTTCCATCCAACTTCCGCCGCTTCGAACGACTCGACGCGAAAAAACCTGCGATGGAGAGACACCCAGTAAATCGAATCGCATCCACTCGCTCATTGAGCGACGCCTCGTGTGGTCAGCGCGGCCTCGGTGGCCGTTGACTCTGCTTTAACGAGAGGGCAGCGATTTGACAAGGTCGCCGTTAACTTCTGCGAGGGGCGTCCGACCTGGTCTGCTCATTTAGAAAGATTGGGGTGCCTTCTCCGCCCGCTTCTAAGGTTTCCGAGGTCGTCGCAGACCACTCGCTCCAGCGGCTAGTTTGCGTAAGGTAGGGCGGCCCCGTGATCACTGCGACGGTTAGTTTGCTTGAGGCGCGGGGAGGGCATCGTGATCACTGTCAGTCGTCATGTGCTTAGTGAATGGCTCCCAATGCGATTTCACAGCATGAGGGTTGAAGTTTAAAGCTGTCAGCCATCCTTTTCATCTCTTGACGTTTGTATGATGCCAACGTGTCGATCGCCGCGCCAATTCTGGAGCGGCGCCACTCGAATTCAGCGGACAGTCCGCGCGGCTTTTCTCCGAGAATAATGGCGGCGCTAGGACTGTGCGGTTCTCAACGGCTTCCACGGAAAGCGCATTGGGGCCGGGACAAGCGGCACAATTCTTACGTGGCGCCGAAACCGCGTCCCAGTGCGACAACCGCCGCCCTATGGCCGGAGAATTCGGCTCTCGTTGTGGATCAACTCGCTTGGCAAACCAGGTCGAATGAGATTTCAATGGCAGCCGGAGAGAAATTGGTAGCGCTAATTCCGGACGAGGACTTTGGCATCCGAGGGTGCCGCCCCGCGTGCCGCTGTCGTTCACACCGCATGGGCAACGGCTCTTCGAGCTCACCATCTCCTGGGTGACAGCAGAAGAAGGTGCAGGAAGGAAAGGGGCGCTAAACAGAGCCGCCGAGAAACCACCAACCAGTCCAACCTTCTCCGCCCTGGTCGCTTCGCCAGGCGTCGCTCGCCGGGCGTCGGTCCGACGCAGTCAAGCCTCATTTCCCAACTCGCCGAGACGACGGCGAGTGAGCTACCTATTACGACCATGTCGATGATCCAGAAGCGCTACCGCGTGCTCAGCGAGCTGAGCGAGACCGGCTTCGGCTGCGTCTACGAGTGCCAAGACATGGCCGCGCCGACGATCGACGCGACCTCCAACCAGTCACCCGAGCTCGAGATCCCGACCAGCAAGACAGTGGTCGTCAAGCGGATCTCGCTCGAGCTCAACTCGCGCGTGTGGTCCTCGACCATGCGCGACCACCTGCCGGACTCGCCCGAGACGGAGCGCGAGATCGCCATGGCGGTCCGCGAGCTCGGCGGCCACCCGAACCTCGTGCACTACGAGTCGGCCTTTGTCGAGTTCGACAACATGTACCTCGTCATGGAGCACTGCACCGACGGCGACGTGCACTCCTTCCTGAGCCAGAGCGCCTCCGGCTCGCTCTCGTGCATGAGCGCGCTCTCGGTGCTCTCGCAGGTGGCCTCCGGCCTACGCTTCCTGCACTCGCACGGCATCGCGCACCGCGACATTTCGCTCGAGAACATCTTCATGGACGGCGGCCGCTGCAAGCTGGGCGACTTTGGTCTCGCCACGCGTGCTTGCCGTGCCCACGGCGGTAAGCGCGAGCTCGCCGGCAAGAAGTACTACATGGCTCCGGAGGTGGTGGCCGGCGGCAGCTACTGCCCCAAGGCGGCCGACGTCTGGTCGCTCGGCATCGTGCTCTTCATCCTGCTCACCGGCTCGCCGCTCGTGCCACTGGCGTCCCACAACGTGCGCGCCTTCCGCGCCTTCGAGAAGCTCGGCGTCCGCGAGGTGCTCGCGCGCTGGGAGCTGCTGCCGGAGATCTGGGACTCGACGGTCGAGCTCCTCGAGGGCATGCTCGAGCTCAACCCGGTCAAGCGCCTGACGATCGAGCAGGTGCTCAGCCACCGCGCGTTCCGCGACTGGGCCACCACCTTCGAGAAGACCCGGTGAACCGCAGCGTTTGGTTATACCAACGCGTCCAACCCCCCCAACGAGCGATGATGGATCTAGTCGATCAATCGCTCTGACCACCGCCAGCCCACAGCCCTCGTGTGTTCGCCAGTCACTTGGCGACGAGGGTCGCAGCAGAGCAGCCCCAATATGGCCTCTTGTCTGCAGCTGCCGGCTATAGTTAGTCATGATATGGTGGTCTCCACCCAGTCCAATTTAATGCCTCGCGATTCGAAGGCTCAAATCAAATTATACCATCAACATCAACTCCTACTTCTTCTTCTTCGCGCCACCTAACATTACGATAAAATAAAGTCGAGCTTCATCGCCGACGGTCGTGAGCAGCACGAGTTGGTGTTGCTCGAGGGGACATTCGCCGCTCTCGTCGTCGTCTCGGGGGATCGCACAACGTCTCGCCGCGGCAGCTCGCCTCCGTCCTGCTCGATCAGAAACAGCGGAGAGGGCGAGTTGCTGACCAGCCGCGAGGGCATGAGCGTGTTGCCGAGCAGCAACGCGACCTCCTCCAGGTTGCGCAGCACCTCGTACAGCGCCGGGAACATGTCCGGCTCGACCTCGAGCTCGCGGAGCTTGCCGCGCTCGTCAAAGTACCACCTGATGGTGAACGGCACGTGCAGCGTGCGGCCGACGAGCTTCTGCACGACGTCCTCGCTGACGATGGCGTGCGGGTACATCAGCTCGATCGTGCGCCGCGAGTACCGCAGGTGCAGCTTGCCGCGCGAGAAGACGGTCGCGCAGTTGTCGGTGGCCATGAGCTTCGTCTCGAGCAGCTCCATGCGCAGCGCCGCGTGCACGGCCGCCTTGATGCGCCACTGCTCCATGAGCGAGGCGACCGCGGGCTCGCCGCAGAAGATCATGTCCGGAGCCATCATGTCCCTCAGGAACGCCTGCTGCCTCATTGTCACGGGCGAGTGCGAGATGCCATTCCCCACGCTGTTCCCGTCCCCACGCGCGAGCGTCACGCCCTCGCGGAACTGCGTAAAGTACTCGAGCGAGAACTTGAGCGGCGCGCCTTGGTCCGTGAACGGTTTGATCAATGCTGTGCCGTCCCGCAGCGTCCGCAGCGCCTCGAGCCGCGCGATCTCGCGTCGCAGCTTGTCGTTGACCGCCTGCAGCTCCTGCTGCCGCTCCTGCTGCTTCCTGCGGAACTTGACGCCGCGCTCGCTGCTCGTCATGGCTTTTGGTCTGTTCTGTTTCTTGGTCGAATTGGTTTGACGTGTTGTGACCAGCGTCCGCTGCCAGTCGACGCTGGCGTTGGCCGCAAGGATGGCCATGAGCGGGTGGGGGCCACCGACCGGCGGCGGACGAGGCTGGATGGGCACCACCGACGGCCACCTCGGCGCGAGGCCGGCCGAGCCGCTCATAATCGGCGGGACGACGGCGGGCGGGCGGGGGTGGCGAGGTCGACACGGATGGGATCAGGGCCGGCTGAAGCGGAATGTGTCCAGAGCATGGGGCCGGTGCACCTGTTCCGCTCGCGGACCAGTTTACGAATCGATTCTGAATATAGAGAGCGGATCCGCATGGAGCGCAATTTCAAAATGCACATTAGTTATAGTGAGTGATCAATATGAACAGGTGAGCATCCTCTCCATGGCGATGATGAACGCGTGTGATTGGCCCATCGCGAGAGACTTTTAATTCTTTCCGCGGGTTTCGATGCAGTTCGCAAAAGGATAAAGTCTCACGAGGCGACTGTCGCCGGAAAGGCCGCCGTTCGACAGGCCTTGCGTCTCAATATGTAGGTTTCATACACATTGCGACCTCTAAAAGGAGGCTATTTCCTACATAAAAGTAGGGTGTAATCACGAATCGTCAAACCAATACTGCCGGAGTCCCCACACATCCTGCTCTGGGTTTACCGGCTGTCTGTCCCTGGGCAGTCAGCCCGGCGAGCCACCCGCGCCTGGTCAAACAACAGCCTCTTGAGCCTTCCGGCGGCCGTCACGTTCTTTGAGATTTTGTGGTACACGCGGTTGTAGAGCCGCGACTCAGAGACGAAGATGGTCGGTGAAAGCTTGATCGGGCCCTCTATCAGGAAGAGCCCGTCGCCCTGGTAGAAGCCACTACTGACGCCGTTTTGCAGCAGTGTGGCGAGCACCTCGCGCTCGAACACGTGCGAGAGCGGCAGGCATGACAGGTGCATGTCGGGTCGATTCGATCGCGAGCCGCTCCTCGGCGAGCACGCCGTCGATGAGCGAGAGCTGGCGGTGTAGCAGCACGACGCCCTTCGGGTCGCCCGTCGTGCCCGGCGTGTAGCAGAGCGTCGACACGTTTGGTGGGAGCGGCGGGTCGGCAGGTAGACGGTACGCCTTGTCCAGTAGCTCAATGTCCGCGTGCGACGTGACCACGAGATTCTTGGCAGTGGCCTGGTGGCGCTGCTCGTCAGTCATGGGTTTGAACTGCATGTCGAACCGCAGCGTGGTGCACGCGGCCGTGTAGTCCGTGACGAAGTGAAACTGGTCCTGGCCGCAAACCACCATGGTCAGCTCTGTGTGGTGGACGATGAAAGGGACGGTGTCCGGCCCGAGCGTGTCGTATAGTGGCACATGCACCTTCACTGTGCGGTTGCTTGCGGGGTTGAGCGGCGAAAACACGAGCAAAAACTTGCTGAACCCGCCGGCCTTTGCCAGCCGCGAGAGCTCGGTGAAACGCGCGACCCCGCTCATGATCGCATTGCTGCGTCTCTTCTTCTCATTGTAAGCGACGTCGTACGCGAGTAACACAACATGCCGACCTTGGCTGCCCCAAGACTGGGCGGGACATCTGATCCTGCAATGTTCAAAAACCGCTCAAAAGCACTGAGCTTTAAAATGGCATGCGATATTGGGGAACAAAGTGAGAGTGGTGTCTGTAAACACAATTCGTCGCTAACTTGTCACATTGTGGATTTTAATCAAGAAATAAACTTAGCTATCCGCCAAAAGTAAGCTGGTAACCTTGATAACACGTCGAACACCATTCAAACCCCGCCTGTTGCTCACCAGTGCACACGCCACGTTGCACACGCGGCCGTCGACACATCATTGAGTATCACCATAGAGACGGCCAATTTCAACATATTACCCGCTTACAACTCCTCATAATGCAGCTTTAAACTACACACCGCTGTCACTGCAATAACCACTACAGTCACGACAAAATGAACCGCATTGCCATGGCCGGTGACGCGCGACTCTCGTCCGACGACGGCGACCACTGCGCCGAGCTCAGTGCCGCCTCCGACACCCGCAGAGGCTCACAAGGCTCCGCCACAGTCGTGACTGCAGCAGCAGCAATGGCCGGCCGATCAGCCTGGACGGGCTCGACCCGGCCGGTGATGAACTTGCGCACGCGCGCCTGACCGAGCAGCTCCTCGCACTCGCGCAGGTCGTGCAGCACCTCGTAGAGCGCCGAGAAGAAGTCGGGCTCGATCTCAATGTTGACGAGCCGCCCGCGCGCATTGAAGAACATCTTGGCCGTGAAGGGCACGTGCAGCTGGCGGCCCACCAGCTTGCGCACGAGGTCCTCGTTGTGCAGCACGTGCGGGTACAGCATCTCGATCGTGCGGCGAGAATACCGCAGGTGGGTCACGCCGTGCGATACGATCGTCGCACAACCCTCGATCGTCACGAGCTGCGACGCCGTGCGCTCCATGCGCATGGCCGAGTGGGCCGCCGCCTTCTGTCTCAGTCCGCCCATGATGGCCTGGACCGCCGGTTTCCCGAAGAAACAGGTGCCCGGCTCAATCATATTGGACAGGAAGGTTTCCTGTTGAGCTGGCGACGTGGTCGTCAGGCTGTCGGACACGCCGTGGCGGAACTGGGCAAAGTACTCGAGCGCGAATCGCATGGGCGTCGAACTGCACTCGGTGCTCGTGCCGACGACCGCGCGACTCTGGTGGAGCGTGCGCAGTGCCTCGAGCCGCGCGATCTCGCGACGCAGGTCATCGGTGGACGCCTGCAGCATTAGCTGCCGCTCCTGCTGCTTCTTGCGGAACTTGAGTCCTCGCTCGCTGCTCGTCATGGCCTTGGACTTGGCGCCTCGCTTGGCCGGCGCCGCCACGGCGGGCTTCCGCCGCACGAGTACCGTCGGGTACGCCGTTGGAGACGCCGTCGGTACCGTCGGCGGCGCCAAGCCGTACCGTGGAGTGCTATCCGAGGCTTGCAGCCGCCGCGCCATGGTGAGTTAGCAAGAAAACACAGAAGAGCAGGATTGATGGCTGACGAGGATAGCAAAGTCGGTCGGCTTCCGTGGCTGGGCGAGAATCGCGCACTGGGTGCGGCCAGTCGGTCGTTTCGCTAAATAAAACACAAGAGCCAGCGACGCGGCGGACGCGGCGGGATATCCTAGTTGGGACGGCAGCGTCCGCTGTATCAATCAATACCTCGGCGACCGACCGCCTGCCCGGTGGACGGGGCCGTGCTGAACCGCGCGGCGGCAAACCTTCCATAAAGTGGCACGCGGGCATCGCGCCACCGTTCGTAACTTGGCTCATGTTACGAACGCAACGGGATGTGTTAGTAAACCTGCGAGAATACGATTTATCGCGAACCGCAAGGGTTTCGAATTTTATACTACTCGCATTTGATGCGATAACCCACTCTGTATATTAATATAATGTTTGATTACGATATATAACCACACACCGTATTTCCCATGCTCGCCAGCGCATCATCCATACTGAACACAGATGAATCGATTCTCCATCAATTCAAAGCTGCTCGACTGTTCACACCGGGAGAGTGATGCGCATCAACCGTCTCACCACCAGATGTGTGTGTCGACAAGGGCACCACAACAGCGTCACGTTGGCCTCCACCACATGCGACGACGCCCCACTCACTCCACAACTTGCCCGCTCGTTGAGAAACCCGACTGAAGACTGAAGATGCCATTCGCCGAGTTCGACGTGTTCCCGCGCGACGTGCGCGCGCTGCCGCTCGTGCCACATCCATCGCTCGTGCCTCAGCAGCTAGGACTGGCCGCCGTGGACGCCGGCCACTGCTGTTCAGAGCACACACAGCTGCACCTGCACCTCGAGAACCCGAATGTGCAGCAGGACGCGGTGCGGATCGACGACGACTCGACGGGCCAGCCCGTCTTCGCAGTCACGCGCAAGCCCATGTCGCTCCACCGCCAGCGCACGATCATCAATGCCAGCGGCACGCCCGTCGCGACGCTGCGCACGGCGCGGGTGTGGCGACGACGAGGGGTCGAGACGACCTACCGGGTCTTCCGGGGCGACGCCGTGTGGAAGACGCCGTGCGTGGCCGAGTTCAAGGTGCAGCGCGGCTGGCGCCTCGACATGGCGTTCACCGACCTCATGACCAGCACCGAGTGCCGCCTCGGCTGCGACGGCAAGGCCGGCGACCTCGAGATCTGGGTGCAGCACGTCGGCAAGCACACGGAGCGGTTCCCCATCGCGCGCATGCACTCGTCATTGCCCGGCTCACCGGCTGGGTACACCATCGAAGTCACCGAGGGCGTCGACGTGCTGCTCGTGCTGCTCGTGTGCCTCGGACTCAACGAAAGCGCCTCAACGCGGTGAGCAACGCAGGTATTTGACGCATTTGGAGAGGATGGCGGGAGTGCGAGCTATTGCATAATATACCCCTGCGATGATTATTGACGCGCACCGTCTGCCTTGCACCGCTGGAATGGCTTCAAGGCCAGCTCCGGGTTCAAACTATTCAGACTGTCCACCGCTTGTTTCGAGATACAGACTCCAGCGAACAAAGTTCTGCGTGGATTTGTCAGAGAGGGCGGAGGTACACGAATCCATCCGACTTCCATGGCGGTCGGACTGTCGGACTGTCGGACTGTCGGCAGTTCGTGCGGTGCAGTTGTGCAAACTCATGGGAGCGAATTTGTTCGAGGTTCAGCGAACAGGTTTCGATATGGCCAGTTAGTCGGCTTGTTCACCTCCATCCTCCTTGAACAAAATGCAAGATCCACGCGAGAAGGATCTTCTCGGCTGCTCTATCCTGCGAGAACGCGATAGCACGTGCTACAACGAGCGAGGGCTGGATTCTCGGTCATCGGGTTGGCGCTGAGCAGCCAAAACTCACTTCAACTCCTGATCGGTAGAATTCGCACATTTGAGCCTATACTGTAGCCTCGTGAATTCATGTCGCAGGCATATCACGATGCAAAATACTGTATTACCGGTAAATACCGCTATGAGACATGCAAAATATTTTTACCAGCGAAAAGTACCCATCCTCAGCGAATATTGCAGCGAAACTTTCTTTTTCATTGCAGGTAAGTTTCCCCCCTCGATGTTTATTCTGCGGTGTAGTCCGCAGAGTGAGCGCAAGATTTAGTTCCAGTGAGCAGATGTTCCAGAGACTAGAGTTCAAGGGCAGGGGAACACTGAACGGACTGGAATAACGTTATTGCATTGCACGGTGCGAGTTCGTATAGGATTTGAAGATTATTGGGTTTTCAAGGGGTCGCTAGGCATAGATCTTGAATGTGTGAGCCGGTCAAGCGATCTCTCGTATACAGGAAAGTGTGGAGGAATAGAAAGCCTTCATAAATTGGTATATTTGTCCGGTCGAACCGATATGTGAAGATAAAGGTTCTCACCACAAACAGGGTTTTGGCTCATATTCCCTGGAACTAAATCGGGGCCAGATTAGTTCCCTGGAACTAAATCTTAGAGTTCCCACACAGAGCAGCATCAGTTCAACAGGAATCACTCGCCAATCCTCATCCTCGAGCTCGCACACTCCAGCCCTCCACCACATCTCGACTCGCCAAGATCCGAACCATGGACCTCTACGACGCGGCCTCCAAAATCACGACGCTCGTGGCACTGCAGCAGTTCGTGTCGGCGTTCGACCCGACGTACTGCTGTCCCAAGCCGACGAAGGTCAAGTTCCATCGCGCAGCGACCGGTAGTCCGCGTCCGCTCACCTTCAGCGACGTCGAGAGCCACGAGGTGCTGTTCAGCGTGCACGACAAGTCGCTCTCGCTGCACAAGGAACGCACGGTGCTGGACGGCCGCAACGGAGTGCCGGTCGCGACGCTGCGCACCGCTCTGCTGCACCGCACGCCGACGTACGAGGCGTTTGCTCGCACCGAGACAGAGGACACCCCCGAGACGTTCCAGTTCTCGATCGAGAGCGGCCGCAAGGTGCGGATCGACTTCCACGACCTAGTGGGTGGGCAACGAGAGTGCGTTGGCTGCGATCCGGTTGCAGTGGAGGGGGAGAGCGGAGTGTCGGCGCTCGAGTTCTGGCTCGTGCGCGGCAAGGACGATGTTCGCCAGGCGATCGCGCGCGTCCACTACAGCGCGGAGGGCGAAGGGGTGTTGGAGGTGGCCAAGGGCGTCGACCTCATGATGATGGTGCTGGTGTGCATCGCTCTCGAGAGCCACAAGGAGAAGACGACGTCGCCGTGAGGATATAGAGATGCTGTAGAAATTGCAAACTGCTCCACGAACTTTGAATGACATGAATGCTTTCTAATGAGCTGGATTTCAAGTGGTGGTGCCATCGACAGCTGCGAATATGGTCCACATGCTGCACAATTTTCACATGAATCTTCAGCTTTCAAGCAATATCCGGATATCAGAATCTCGGCGAACCTCACAGGCGTTCTACCGCAGCAAAATGAACAAAGGCGAACAGCCCACAAGTTGCCTCGGTGCCAGCAGTGGTGGCTGCTTGAGCGAGTTCAAAGCCAAGGCGAATGAATTTTGAATATCCCGCCAATTCGTGTGACGGTCAGGCCGCGCGAACACCTCGACCCGCATGTCGCGAGCGCCGCCGTTCTCTTGCGGGTTGCACACCGCGCGACACACTGACCGTCCACTCTCACATCGCTTCGGAAATGTACCCTCAATCGAATATCACTTCTGATCGCTCCTGCAGCAGCACCATTTGGCTCGACTGCCGCAGATAGTGCTGCGTCCGACAGCCGCATTAGCTCATTTGGTGGCGACAGCTCCACCCAATCCCTCGACCGCGAGCCGTTACGTCCCGCGCACCTCGTCTCCCGCTCGCCACACTTTCGACCGGGATAACAGATCATCACGTCCTGGTCGCCACCTGGTCTTTGCACAGCCACTGTCTGTCGCCCAGTTCAGGTTTCCAGTACCAGTTCACATTTTCCAATAATACGGCAAAGCCAGCTCGACGATGGGGTGCTCCAGCTCGACCGAAGTGGTGAGCGGCGTGGACGCCGCGATGGCGCGGGTCGTGGCCAAGCGCGTGTCGCCCGTGGACGCGGCGTTCTGCAGCGACAAGCCCACGACGCTGTACCTGCAGGAGAAGTTCTGGCTGGTGCCGCCGACCGAGGACTTCCTCATCTGCTGCGTCGAGACCGGCCGCGAGGTCTTCTGCGTCCAAGGCTCGTCTAGTTCCACGGCCATGAAGACGCTGCGGGACGCGGCGACCCGCGCGCCTATCGTACATCTCAAGCGCGACTCGGTGCGGCTCGCACCGACCTTCAACGCCTTCTCGGCGCAGCTGGCGGTGACCAAGCTGTTCACGATCGAGGTTCACGGCTCCAACTGCGAGGACGTCACCGTCGAGTTCATCAACAAGGCGACGGGCGAGAAGTGCCGCATGGGGATGACCGGCCGGTGGACAACCAAGCAGGCCGCGCTCTGGGTCGAGCGCGGCGGCCGCCACAAGCGAGAAGAGGTCGCGCGGATCTACCGCCCGTCGCGGAATGCCAATGCCGGACTGGCGCCACAACTGCAGGACGACTACTTCGTGGGTGTCGTCGCTGAGATCGACCTCGCACTCGTCGTGCTCGTGTGTATGGCGCTCGATGAGGCGTCGGGTGACCGCTGCTCGGTGGTGTGAGTCCAGGTTAGGAATGTGTGGATGCTATTTAGTGTCGCGCTGGGTGGGAGACCTCGAGTCAAACACCCAAACGCAACCCGTCGCGACAGCGGGTATACGGAGTACAAGGCTGCCTTGGTGATCTGCGAGAAACGCAGTGGCATTTGGATATACAACGGCAATATGAATGCGGGTTCTGGATTCGGTTCGCAACTTCAACCGCTGAAGGAGCGCTGTTTTGGTGTTGGCGGTATTCCTCCCATGACGCTCTCATCACTTCATATCATGTGGGTGCGCCTGCGACTTGGGTGCTGCCATTTTCGTATTCGCCCTCGCACAGACAGATCGCGCCTCGGCAATGTCGGACGACGGCTCAGAAAGACACTTGAGCGTCATCGTCTACGCGATCCTCGTCTTCGTCATGCTGGTGCTGGTTGTTATTGTCTACCTCATCTGCGCCATAATCCGCGCCAAGCGCCGAAGAGATGCCACCAACTGCCCACATTATCT
Organism: Phytopythium vexans; assembly: GCA_003413675.1. Taxonomy (NCBI): domain Eukaryota; phylum Oomycota; class Peronosporomycetes; order Pythiales; family Pythiaceae; genus Phytopythium; species Phytopythium vexans. The sequence goes on along the minus strand of QLOC01000002.1, from coordinate 2,597,039 downwards.
GCTTCCGACGACGACGCCACTGACACTCGCACGGCCATCTATGGAGCCAATCCAGGTGCGAGTTGTTCAAGTTAGCGACACGTACTTCCGGAACGGAGACCCGTGGCGAGGTAACGGGACAGTCACGGACGAGGACACGGCCAGCGAGAGCGAACGAGAGCATTAGCTCGATAGTTGGTAATAGGTTCGACATCTAAAGGTGCATACACGCAGAATCAACATCATGCACACCCAATTGTCGTCGCATGTCTTGCTCTGGCTTTGGCTGTCTTCGTATCGCCAAGATGTGTCCTGCTCAAGATCCAAGAGCCAGCACAATTCTGGGCATTGGCTTGAGGACACGATGCTCCAGATCTTTCCCACTCGAGTGTGATCACAGCTCTATTGTGGTGGTCTGCACTGTATTAGGTGTCCCGCTGGGTTCCATGCTTGATTCTCTCCCACCCTGTGCGTACTGTACATGCCGTGCCCTATTGAGTTCAAGCTGGCGAGTACGATATAGAGGGTATTGGCTACATCCATTGCGTTATCGAAGCGCTATGCCAGAGATCGTTTCTCGCCCGCACTGTTCTCATCTCCTCTTCTCAAATGGGAAGCGAACTCCTCTTGCACTGTGCCATTTTCGCATTCACGTTGACCGAACGTGACCATTCTGCTGTTCGACGATGGCGGACGACGACCATGAAAGCAAGCTGAACGCCATCGGCATCATAGTCTTCGTGTCCGTTGTGCTCCTGCTAATCGTGCTGAGCTGCCTCATCTGGGCCATCGTACGCTTCAACCGGCGCAAGACAACCGCTGACACCGCACATTACACGCGTCCGACGACGCCACCGACCTCTGCGCCGCACTTGCTAGAGCTAATCCAGGTGCGAATTGTCCGAGTGGACGACATGCAAGTCCAGCGAGAAGACTCGCAATGCCACGACTCGGTTGCAGCAGACGACGGCACAGTCGGCGACACTGGACGATGATACTACAACATAACATGACTGTTTCATGGCCTCCTCAGCATACCTGTTGCTTAGTATTGCTGATTGATCGATGAAAGCTCTGGGGTGTTGGTGTGCAATTACGAAAACTCCACAACATCACTGTTCACGGATCCACAATGGCTCTAATGCTTGCATGTTCCAATCATCGCACGACTCATCTATCTATTGGCCGCGGCATCACGAACACTCGTCGCCACAGATTCGCTTTGCGGGAACTTCTTGGTCAACTCGAACTTCTTCTCGAGCTCCTCGATCTTGTCGAACCGCTCCAGCTTCAGGTAACTCATCGCGAACAGCTCGAAGAAGGTCTGTCCAAGCTGCTCGGGAGTACGCTCGGCAGCGAGACGCTCACCCAGCGCGACGTTCTCGTCGAACCGCCCACGGATCTCATTTGCCCCCATGCACTTCGTCAGACTGTTCTGCGGCACGTCGATCTTGTCTTCATCCATCGCCAGACCCACCAAGTACGTGCATTCGTCCTCCCAGTGTTGCTGGAGGCTGTGTTCCAGTAGCAGGTGAATCAGAAACCCCTGGCGAACCATCACGCTCGGCACGCGTTCCCAAAACTCGAGCGACGCGCGGATCAAGTCGTGCGGCGACTTGGAGCCATCCTCGTTCTCGAGCAGCTTGGTCACAGCGCGGCGCAGCACGATTGCGCCAGCGGTCACGTTGCGCTCTTCCATGAGAAGCACCACGCGCTTGACGTGCGCAACCGTCGGCGTGCGCTTGAGCATCTCCCACAAGACTGTGTTGATCGCCTCGCTCACGATTTTGGTCGGCTTGTCCGTCTTCTTCGTGTGGGCAAGCCAGAACTCCGCCATCTCGATCACCGTCTCGTACTCGTCAAAGCGGCACGCAGTGCGGAACGCGTTCAGGAAATGGCGCTGGTTCGGCCTGATGAAGTTTTCCGCGTACGTCTTGAACACACCGAGCGCGCGATCAGGCTGGCTGAGGTAGATCCCCGAATTGAAGAGCGTGCTCCAGATGGACGGGTGCAGCAAGTAGCCTGCGTCGTTGCGCATGCGGCGCATGATGCCTAGTGCGTTGTTCAGATCATTCTCTGTCCGGGGCTGACCGATCGTGTTGGCTCGGATCGCGGCCTCGTAGACTTGGATGGGGATCACATGAGACGGAAGCGAGTCGGAAAAGTCGTCGATGGCGAGCCGAGCGAGCACGCCCTCCTTCTCGCTGATGCAGCCGTAGATCAACGCGCGCAGTACTGGCACGGACGTGCAGTAGTCGAGCCGCTTTTCGCGGTCCCGGAGCATAGCGACGATCTTGGAGTAGCTGTTCGTGCCTTCGAGCGCAATGACGTACTTGCGGTGCACATCGACCGACAGTTTGGTGGTCAGGTATAGCCACGTCCGCTTCTTATCAATGCGTGTGGGACGGTCGTCCTCGTCGCTATCAGCAGTGGCATCCTGGTTGTCGCTCAATTGAAGAGCTTCCAACGCCTGCTCAATGTGTGCGTGGCGACCGTGGCGGTAGTTTTCAAAGATGTCGATCGCCCCCTTCGGGTTCTTGAGTCGCAGGTGGAGGTCCATCATCCACGACACGACTGCAGTCTCGTTCAGCACCAGAACGTCGCCCTTGACGTCGGGTGACTCGGACTTGGCGAGCAGCCACTGGCGCTTGAACGCGGCCGGGAAGAGCGTACAGAAGGCCGCAGCCGGAATCATCTGCAGCACTGGCGGAGAGGCTCCATTCGATGAAGTCGACTGCTGCTGCTGCTCATCGCCGGTAGGCTTGTCCTCAATGGCCAGTGCCTGCACACGGCCCTGGTCGACCACGAACGGCTCGTAGTTGTTCAGTACGCGCCACAAGGCGTCCGCCTTCGCCACCGACGAGGACGTCCCCAGACTGCGCGAGAACGCGTGCAGCGCGTCAGTTCCGGCCTGGAACTGCGTCTCATCGACGTCGTCCAGCGCCGTCGGGAACAGCCGACGCTCTGTCGCCGAGAGGTCAGCATTGGCAGACGACTGCTCGTCCTTCATAGGCGAAACTGGCTCAGCCACCGACGACTTGGAACTCGCAACACCTTCAGCGCTCGATGGCGCTGCTGCCTCGTCGGTTGATCCATTGGCAGGTCGGAACCACGAGAACAGATCAGCCGCCGGCCGCCACAGCGCGCGGGTCGGCTGGAAGCCGAGCGGCAGCCCCGCGGACGGAGCGGGACGGCGCAGCAGCCTGCCGTGGCGCAGCATGGCGGGCGATTTGAGTTGCACGTGACCTCACGTCGGTCAATGGATGGGAATTGTAGCCCCTCGACGGTACAGTGTACCGGTGTGTTTTTGAACTGCACAGTAGGGGACTCTATTCAACAAGTTGAAGGCGGAGGGCTCAAAACAATACAGCATCGCATAGTGAACGCGAGTTTAATCGTCTGACCTGGCGACTTGTTCCAGTTGAAGTCGCAGTCTCCTCCTCCGCTTATCTCAATCCAACTAGCAGCCAGGACAAGCTCGACTGAAGCAGAAGACTCTCGTACCGTGTCTATGAGCCATCGGAGCTGCCTCCACTACGGCACCAGTATTGCGATGCGGCTCGCTCTACTGTTTGTGATCGTATTTGTTGGTGCTGCGACCGCGATGGCTCCACCTTCGCTTCGAGTTGTGGACGCAGACTCACCCGATGATGTCAAAGCTCCGAGCGCGACTGGTGCGACTGCGGAGATCCACCGCCGGTTCGTGCCGATCAGCATCGAGCGTGGGCTCCTATGGAGCGACTTTCTGTACCCGTTGCTGGACGACACCTCGCTGTTCAAGTTCGGCTTCGAGAGCAGTAGCAATGCGAATGTCGACCTCCCGCCTAGCCAACAGATCGCAGTCAACGATGAAGTAGAACATCCGACACCATCGCCGACTGAAGACAGCGGTTGGATCAAGTTCTGGCGCATTACCTTTTGACAACTGCGCTGAAAATCGTCACAGCAGAAGTGGCAGACAGCTTGACACACACGAGTAATAAAGAAACAGCAAGTGGATTGCAGTAATAACTAGATCCGAGCGATCTGGCAGTGGATTGGGGCGTGGCAAACGCGACCCCAACGCTCGCATGCGGCTCTCAGCGCCGACTGGTTACAGCAGCGCGTAGACGACGGCGGTGGTGAGGACGGCGCCAGTGGTGGCGGCGATCGAGGCGGCGCCGTTGTCGGTCGGCGTCGGCGTGGGGGTGGCCACCTCCTCGGTTGACGAGCCGCTCGAGCTCGACTCGGTCGTCTCGTCCGCCTCGCTCGCGACCGAGCTCGACGATGCCGACGGCGCGCGCGTCGGCAGCGGCTCGATGGCGTACTCGCTGTTGGACGAGTCGTCCTGGCCGACCGACGCGTCCGACGAGCCAGAGGTCGAGCCCGAGTCCGTGGCCGCGAACGACGTCAGCTCGAGCGTCGGGGTCGTTTGCGCGTCCTGGGCAGCCTTCAGCAGCTCAAGCGTCGCCAGCGTCTTCTTGAGCTGCTTGATCTGCGTGGTGAGCGTCGTCTCCTCGGCGAGCGCGGGAGCCAAGAGACCGCAGGCAGCGGCCAGCAGCAGCGAGAAGCGGAGCACCTGCATCGTGAGACTGACGGTAGTCTTCGGGACGGGAAGAATCGGTTGTGAGGCCGCGCGAGTCGGTTCCCTTACTCCCTTCGGCTCCTCCCTCGCAAGGCGGCAGGAGGCACGGGACCAGCGGCGGCGGGTCTACGTTGCGTAATGATCGCGGCGTCGTCGCACAGAGCGGAGCTGACCGCCCCGAGCTCTCCAACTTGATGGCCAGAAAGTGCAACTTGAGAATTGAGAGGGATGCCCATCACCTGCTCGTGATCGAAAACGTCCAATATCTTCGAAAACCCGCTATATTTCATTATTGCGCTGACTTTGACATCCATCGAGAATTGCAGTGCTGGGCGACTCTTCAAATGCAGCATTGATTTTGGTATGGACTGCGATTCCAATAATTGTCGATTATTAGAACAGAGAGTTATGTTCGAGTACTGTGAACATGGGAGAGGCTCGACTTGCTTCGGAAAAAGAAACTTGATCTGGGAATCGCAGATGCGTGAACAAAATGCCAGCTGGAAGAAAGGCGGCCGACATATCGAAATAAACAGGAGGTGGACGGACGACGGCACACCGGTGCACTCACCTGAGGCATCGACACGTGCTCTGCGCTCTGGGACAAGCCGACATGAAGTGTGCTTTGTTGTTCAGCAAGCCCCGTGTCGTCGCTACCTGCGCCGGCGCCGAAAAGTCTGCCATCGCCAGCCATCGTCCGAGAATGGAATGAGCAACGATGGCTGCTCGCGCCGGTTGAGGAGGCGCTGATGTTCGAACCCTCGAATTCCAAAGCGCTCAATGGACTCATCTTGACAGATCGGCAGCCGTAATGGCTCAAGGTGGCTGTGTGCAATGCTGCGGCCCGTTTCCGGATGGCGATGCAAGCGCGGTGCGACGCATTCCCGAGCGACGATGATGCCAAGTGAAGGTCTCAGCCACGATTGGGGACGCTCTCGCCCAATCAACTCGCGTCGAGACGTTGAACTCAAGGATTCAACGGGGTCTTTCGTTCCAACTGCCGTTCGGTGTGCTCCGAGTTGGCGGCGATCACACCACGGTCACCGAGTTTATGCTTGTACAGATATCTGGCCGAATGTTGTCGCGCGATGTCGACACTACAGCCTGGCGGGCTCAACAGCGACGCTCGACAGCGCCTGGCTTCGCATGCGGGTATCGCCAATCCTAAGGGCAGTCTGTGGCTTGGTGCGACCAGGTTATTAACGCTGTGCACAACGTGCAGCGAACCACAAGCATCAGTATGATAGGTGAATGCACCGGCAATCACCGGCACTCACCCACCAAATGCGTGCGACCATGAACAAAAGAATGGGTTGCCAAATGTAGCAGAATGAAGCATGTGGAGTGGTTGCTGCAGTACAACGCGAACGTTGTTGTCGGTCTATCAGAATCAGGAACAAACCGATTTCATCGAGCGCTGGACTCTCACACACTAGAGGTCGCCTGGAATGGTGAATGTTCTGGCGTTCGGCGTCATCCAGTCGTGGAATTAGATACCAATGGCCACGAATGTTTTGGCTGCTTGCACTAGGTCCAGCACGGGAGTGATTACATGGTAGTTCAGCTGCACAGCGTCGCTCGTGGTGATAATCAGTTGAACAGGATATTGAAATGTAGCATACTTCAATTGGTGAGTGTCCACATCGAGTCCTCGCACAAAGAACAGCGAGGTAAAGTTGACTAGCGCTCATGAGGGTCTTGCTGAATGCGCTGGCAAGACTGCTGGCTGTCTGGAGACCTGTGCTGCAGTGATTCATTCACACAAAACCAGAATCATATCCGGAACAACTTTGAAGATCGCGAATGCGCGTGCTTGATTGGCTCGCAATTGATGCTGAAATGCTTAGAAATAGGGTCCATCCAATAGAAATAGGGTCAGCGTTTTTATTGACCCACAAAGTCTGTGGCACAGACATTGGCATCGACATCGTCTGGGGTGGTGGGAATGCGGCCCCTCTCGCGGCTCATTGCGCGCGCGGCGCGGCGCTCGGTTGGCCTCAATGGCACGGCCCAACTCTCTGCTCGTCCTATTAGCGTGTCCGCCGCCTCTGCGCTTTCCAGGGGTCGTCGAACCGTCGAGTTCGGATCCCAACGGACTGTGTCATTCTCTTCGGACTCCAGGAAGTCCAGCAAGAGCAGGCCGTCGTTCGCGATCGCCGCGGCGTTCGAAGGCCATGAGGACCTGGACGAGGACGACGAGAAGCTTGATCGCCGTTCGCGCAGGTCGCCGCGACGCCCGCAGCATGATGACGACGACCAGACGGACGAACGTGCAGACGCACTGAGCAAGCAGTTCCGCATCGGCATGGACCGCAAGAAGCAGTGGATGCAGGAGCTCGCCGAGCAGAACCAGTACGCCGCGCTGGTCCAGGTCGTCGCCGATTGCTATGCGCCGCTGTACGCCAAGTACGCCGACGATCTGGGCACTACTGAGTGTCCGTTGACTACTACGTTCAAGTGGTCAGCTGAGATGGAGGCCAAGTTCCAGCCGCAGCAGTTCGACGACACGCTGACCAAATTCACCGAACAGGAGGCGATGGCGCTGCTGATGATGGCGCAGCAGTCAGCGATGGTGGCGGCGATCCTGGAGCACCGCCTCGAGCTGACGGATCACCTGAACCAGCTGGCGCTGACTGTCCACGGCGACACGGTGCTCGATGACGAGCGGCTCGCGCTCAGCTCTCCGCTCCGCTCGTTCTTCTCGTGGGGCATCAGCGCCTACAGCCACGACAGCAACCACGAGCGCGTCTTCACGCTCTACAACCGCGCGCTGTCCGCCAAGGTGTACCCGACAGCCAACATGAATGTTGCCTTTCTCACCTCGCTTGTGGAGCTTCGCAAGTTGGACGACGCGTTCGCGTTCTACGAGATCGTGACCAAGGAGTCGCGCCCGGTGTCGGTCTTCTTCTACCGCCGACTGCTGCACGCGATCGCGATGGCGAGGGACGGGCCGCTGGCGGTGCGGGTGGTGCAGGACATGAAGGTGAAGGGGTTCAAACTGCGAGAGATGGAGTATCTGCACGCGATCCGAGCTTTCGACGAGGATTACTACCTCACAGTATCCAAGTCCGCTGGTCAGAAGGAGGGACAGCTGATCACGCCGATGGATCGGTACACGACGTGTCGCGAGCGAGAGGAAGAGCGCGAGGATCATCCCGAGGCGTTCAAGGAGCAGGAAGACGCGTCGCGCGAAGTGCTTGAGCTGTTCGACGACATGGTGGAGAACGACCGCATCGAACCGACGCTGGACGAGATTTACCCGCGTGTCATCACGGCGGCTGTGTTCCTTGAGGCGTACGACAAGGCGGTGGAGATTCTCGAGCTGCATGAGAACCATGCTGACAAGCCGCTGCACTACGCCGGCGTGCGCATGGGTGTGAATGCGCTATTGATGCTGGACCGTCCCGAGGAGGCATGGGAGCTGGTGAAGAAGACCCACCCCAAGATTGAGCCACGGCAGTACACCCACTTTGCCAACATCATGGACTATGCTTGCATCCACAACCGCGTGGATGTGATCTTGCGACTGCTTCAGGAGGTGAAGGATCTCAAGCTTCAGGCTGTGCTGACCAACACCGTGACGAAGGGAATCATCTCGACACTTTGCCGCAACGTCAGTGAGGTCGAAGACGATCTGCTCTGGGACACGGTGACGCGGAAGAAGAGCGGGTTCGAGGTGCTCTCGAATCCGTACTGGCTCGGCTTCTTCGTCGAGCACTGCAGTCGCCACAACCGCTCGGCGTTGGTTCTGCGCGCAATTAAGAAGCGCGACCGGAAGAGAATCGCCAGTCTCAAGGTGCGACTCGGCTTGCACCTCATGAAAGATTTTGAAAAGCGGGGCGATCTCCACGGCGTCGCAGACATCTTCAGCGCGACGGACAAGAAGGAGCTGAAGAAAGACAAGTTCGAGCGCGACATGATCGAGGTGATTGCCCGGGTGTACGAGAAGCTCGGACTCCACGACGAAGCTCGCGAGCTGCAGCGCAAGCACCGCATCTCGGACAAGGAATAGGCATAGATGACTTGCTGTTGGCGACCGCAAACTCCACCTCGTTGATGTCTGTCAGCAATTTGCGAACGCACAGTTGCCGTCGCTTGTACATCGTGAACACTGGCAATTGGGTTTTGTGCTGCACGCGGTGGGGTACAAGGATGCTCGTACGTGTTAGACGGAGTGATTACAGTAGACGATGGCATGCGTCCACATTGTCAGCTAGCAGCTCGCAAATTGCGAGTCGCCACACAGGTTGAAGCGCCACTTCAACGCCAATCGTGTCAAGCCTGGTTTAAGGGACAAATCATACCCTTAAATTAGGCTAGTTCCCAAAGATTTAGTTCCTGGAACTAAGATTTAGTTCCAGGAACTAAATCTTAGTTTCAGGAACTAAATCTTAGTTCCCAAAGAACTCGACGAGCAGCATGGCGTTTGATTGCCCTGGGTGCTCCGCCAAGTGGGCGGCGATGACCAGCGCCTTCAGCGGCTCGGCGGCGAGCGCGCCAGCTCCCGCCTCTCCCGAGTACGAGGACTGTCTCGGGTAAGGCTCGATATTCGCCAATTCGCAATGTTCGAGAACATTAGCTTACCCGAATCATCACCAACCAATGATGGGATGTGCGCAGGTGCCGAGTCACAGGCTCCGCGACGCTGCTCGGCGTGTCGGCCTACTTCTTCAACGAGGTGAGGACGGATAGTCTCACGTCTACAGCTCAATCGGTTGCTGACGGTGGTCTGTCTCCATCTGGCAGCGCTCGAAGCTGCCGCGCAAGGAGCTGGGCCAACGGCGCTGGCTGTTGGCGTGTTGCGGCGCCTTCGCTCTTGGAGGCGTCTGGCGAGCGACCACGGGGCTGTTCGACAAGCCCATCGACAAGCAGCAGCCCTCGAAGGACTAGAACGAGTTTTTTTTTAAATACCGCTGATGTATTCATGTGCTTGGCTGGAGCGCACCCGCCCTCTGTGACAACAATGCCCGACTCTCTCGCTCACTCACTCTCCTGGATATGGTACAGCACATGCCCACACGAGCCTCGAAAACTGAAAACGAAATATGCACGCGGCCGCCGCCGCCTCCGTCCCCCTAAAACTATCGTCGATGCTCCGTCCTCGCCGCGGCTAAACCTTGACCTTGTCCTCCCGGCGCTGCCAGCAAACGAGATCGAGGACCCCCATCCGACACAATCGGCGGTTCGCCAAGCGCATTGATGGCGCTCGGGTGGTCCGAATCACGGTGGGAACCTCGTCCGTCCGCTCTTCGACCGCTCGTCTCCTTCCTGGGAACACCCAACTGCACGCATCACGCCACAACACAAAACGCCCTCCAGTCGGCGGCGCCTACGACAGTGGGAGAAGGCTGCAGTGGAGGTTCGCCGGTCGGTGCATGCTGTCGTGGATCATGGACACGGACACGAACACCTGTCGATCCCACAAAAGGCGATATGAGTCAAAAGAGTCCAACTACCACAACTGGGAGTTTGTCAACGGTAACATACCTTGCGGTCGCCGGTGTTGGAAAAGTGCCACATCATCTTGCTCTGCGCCGAGGCGAGCTCGCACGCGACGATCTTGTTGACGAGGTTGTACATCTTGGGGGCGTCCACGGCCGTGCACATGGTGTAGAGCGAGTGGAGGCGCAGCTCGTCAATGTTCTTGCAGCAGAGCTCGAGGAAGAGCGAGTTGGCCTCGACGATCGTGCCGTCCAGCTTGGCAAGCAGGCTCGGCATGCTGCTGTTGGCGAACACGTCCCGGTAGGACGCGGACGAGCCCTCGATCGCCTGCTGGCTCTGCTGCGCCGACGGCGTGCCAGGGTACAGCTGTCCGCCGTCCATGTCGAGCGGGAAGGACTGCATGGGCATCGACAGCGCCGGCACGGGCGACGGCATGCTGTCGATCAGGAACGGGTGCTGCTTGCCGTCCATCCCGGTGGCGGTCGGCGACGGCGCCGAGATGGTCAGGCGACTACCCACCGACGTCGACGGAATGTGCGGCGGCCGCCCACGTTGAGCCAACGGCGTCCCGGCCATCACTGGACCACCCATAGGGGTCCCCGCCGAACTGATGGGAGTGCCAACAACGACACCGGCGGGACCAACGGTCGTCCCAGGCATCTGGTTGCGCTCGAGCTGTGCAATGTAGTCGAGCGTCGCCTGCAGCACGCTGTACTTGTCCTTCTTCGAGGACGAGTAGCCCGCGACCTCGAGCTTACTGCGGAGAATGTCGAACTGGTTGCTGATGCGCAGGATACGCCGCTGTTCGCGCAGGTTGTGCCTCTGCTTCTTGCTCAGGTCGCCGCCGCTGTTCGACGACCCGCCGGGAGTGAGCGGCGTCATCGGGTACGGGCTCTCGCATGACGAGTCCCTACAGACACCACATCCATAAACTCTCGCGTTAGAGACGAACAGTCCTAATAAACAAGTTCGTCCACATAAACAAACGAAAAAAAGCGTACCCCGGGAGGTTACTCGCGCGCGGACTCTGGTCGATGAGGCTCAGCTTGATATGCATGGGGAAGTTGGGCTGCGGCGTCTGCTCGAGCTTGGGCGAGATGGTGCTGTAGGTGATCTCGAGCGCGGACGGGTCCGGCGCCTGCTGCAGCGGCGGGCGGCCGTCGATGGGGGTCGTCACCGGCGGCGACGACTGCGTGGCCGTCATGTCCATGGAGGGCGGCGGAGCGGGTTACCCTGCGTACCCCCCACCGAGACCACTACGTTAGCAAGGGGTGACACGCAGTTAGCAAAAAGCGGCGGACGCGCGACTGACGAGCGGCGGACGCGGACGAACGCGCAGCTGCTCGCGCGCGGTGGGCGTGCGGCGGCCGGGTGAAGCAGCGAGCGGGGAGGTCGGAGCGGCGAGAGTGAGGCGCTCGTCCCCTCTTTCCGATCTGAGGAATAGGTACGCGAGGGAAAGAAGCGAAGCTGTGGACTGAGTTGCCAGGGCCGCCAGAGTGAATGTCGCGCCACTTGTTTTTGGTCTGTTTTGCTGGCCTGTTTTGAGAAAAATATCGACCGATAGCGCGACTTCAGAGCCGGTCGAGAGAAGATAACCGTCAGTAAAATCTCAGCGAATCCCACAGTCTTCCGAAACGCGACTGAATCAGTGTATGTGTCATCACAAATATACTAACCACCGAACCATGAACTGAGTTAGACGAGTTGACTCGACCTTGCCAAGTAGTTTACGTCCGAGTTTATCCGGTGGGTAGGGGATATTCCGCGTAAAGACTGGGCAAACGAGGAGGATGTCTCGCGGGTTTAGCGCTACTTCACAGCGTCCGTCCTGCGCTCGGCCACGAGATCCGGAGCTAATTCCTCAGCCACAAGCACGCAATTCGTACCCGCAGTTCCAAGGCAGGAGGCAGTCAATTTTACAATAGCTTTGCGTCCATATCGCTGCGTCTCGCGAGGGTACCCATCGTGTACCCATTTTTTTATCCGATCTTTTGGCGCGCCTCGTGGCCAGCGAATTGCGCGCTTTCATCAGATGATCAACGCTCATCCTCCTTCCCGCTTGAGGCGTCCAACTCTCACTTCGCTCCACCCTAATCTTGAAGTTGTGGGTGCGTCGACAGCGTTTTATCCACCAAGAGCCAAGGATTTATCCCACGGATAAAGTGGGCTATTCCGCGCTGGCCCTGCGCAATCTGGATACAAAGTGGACAGGAGAGTGTCCCGAAAAATAACCGTCCGCTCCGGATTTGAGTCCAGCAGACTCTCTGGCCGAGAGGGAGAGAGGGCGGGGTCTGTATCAACTTTGGAAATCAGAAATTGAGGTTCAGTTGAGGGACAGGCAGTTAGAAATTTTAGAAACGCCATTTGGCGCTATTAGAAACTACACTCGAAAGCTCAAGCGAGACGAGCGCGTCCAAGACTTGCGCTCAATCGGATTTCGTTCGAGACATTTGCTGCCATGACATCGGTGGACCGGCAGAGCATCATGTACACGGTGTGCATATCCTGCTAGAGCTAGATTTTCGTCGCCTCACCTCCTTCATTGAGTGTGGAGCGAAGCTAGTGTACTAAGAACTACGGTCGGCGGGTCGATGTCGAGTTTTCTTAGACTCTCGGTGAATGTTGACGCCCAACTTTTCTGCTACACCAAGTGACCGAACGCAAGTATTCGAGTGTTCTGTCCAAGCTTTCCACCATATGCAGCCTTCCACCGCTGGTGGAGCAGATTAAGCGAACATGTATCCTTATCAAGCAAGTTCGTCTTGAGGGCATGCATATTGCCAACCTGCACGTCCGGCGATGCCTGGCCATGGGAGGCTATATGTCTGCCCTCAACAACACCTTTTTTTACGACTGCATGGTGTCATCTTTGCGGCAGATCGAGAGGCGAGACCGCCACTCACCACGACCATTTTTCCCTTATCTTCACGATACACTGGTGGAATACTGGGATGCTAGAGAGCAAGTGCGAGGCTATTCATCCGTTGAGCTGATTAACTATGGCTCAGTGATCGGAGAATTGGCTAAACAAATGGCCGTCAACGCGAAGAACATGATCATCTTAGAATTCAGATGCCGTCTTCGACAGTACATTCGATTCCGATTTCGTAGGCCAGGACAGACTCAGCTCCCTCTGAGCGAGACGACAAGGCTTCTCGAGAGTTGTTACCGTGTCCGGACACGTCCCGTGGTGGATCGAGACGGGCCAGACAGAACGGATATGGACCGAGTGGGATGAAACAGCCGACCCTGTGGAGCGTCAGCTCCGGCAGTGGCTGGGCATCGTACCCACGAAGCCCCATATTCAGGACAATCTCGCCCACTTCTTGATCAAGACTTACGATATGCTGGTATCCCTCGAGTTCTACGTGAGCCTACGACCACGAGCAAAAGGAACGAAACTCTACTCACTTCTTCCACTCCCGACTACCTACACGGCTGACTATATACCGATCAATGGGAGCACGTTGTACGAGATGCTAGCACACATCAAGTACGTGCCTACCATTAACGCTTTCCTACACTTACAATTCAACATGGTCACCACCCGGCCGAGGAGTGACAACGGCGAAGTCGGCTTCAGCAGGGAACAAATAGTGCTACGCCGTGACGAGATGATGAGGGCGGTATTCGATGTCGCTCGATTCGAGACATCGAGTCGGGTATTTGCAACCGAGGTTATGACTGACGGCTACGGTGCCTACGTGCTTCTGAAGCGGCCCGAGACGAGAACAACGGTGGTGGCCATGGGAGATAGTTCGGACACTCGCTCTCAGTTAGACAGGTTCCAACAGGACCTGATCATTGGAGTGGATCCTGGTACAATCAACCTGTGCACGGCTGTTAGTGTTGGCCGGCTGCATCCCCGTCACAACCGACACAGTGAGTGGCTCAAGAATCGACGGCCACGAAGGCGCAAAAAGCGAAAGCGAAATCGCAGGTATCAGCACGGGCAAAAAATCACGCAAATCAGCACGGGCGAATACCGCCACCTAGCGAAAATGCACCACTTCAACTATTGGACGAAAAACCTACGGCGGAATGATCCATTGTATGCCAGTGTCGTTCAAGGTATGCCGTCGTTCCGGCTATCTAGCTACGACATATATATCGAGCGCATGAAGTACTTCTGGATGCACGTTCGCTATCTAGTGGCGTTCAGCGCCGAGCATGCATTCTCACGGTGGCGCTTCACGAGATCTCGACTGAAAACAAAAGCCTTGGACGCCCTTGCCAAACGGGTTGTTCCCGTACCTAGCCGTCAGGTTTGTGTCGCGTATGGCGACTGGAGCAGGCAAGAAGGACTCAAAGGACATCCATGCGCTCCTGTAAAAGCGTTCGCTAGAGCGCTACAGCGACGAGCAACCGTCCTACTCATGGACGAGTATTGTACGAGCCAGATATGTTCGCAATGCCATCATCGTCTGAGGCAAGCTCGACTGTTCACGAAGATGAAGAAGGGGAGCTCGACGAAGATGTTCGATTCAAATCGATGCCGAGCAGGAAGGAGCAAAAGGAGATCATCGAGATGTCAAAGTTCAGGAATCCGAAGCTCAAGGACACCAAAATCGTCCTCAAGAGCAACCGGAATGTCTTGCGCTGTGTCAACAGTCGCTGCAAGGCCAACTTCTGGAACCGCGACGTCAATGCCGCCAGGAACATCTTGGAACTGCTGAAGAGTGGCCTTAAAGGGAAGCACGGTCCAAGACGACTGAAGCCATTCAGGCGAGGCGGACAGCAGTCATGACGTCGACGGGGAACAATGTCGTTTGAAAGACTCGGAGGCACTAGCAATGCAGAGGGTCATAGCAGCGACAAGTGAAGCACCGGCGGGGGCTATCCCCCTCCACGGCTATCCTTACATTTGCAGGGCACAGAGGCCAGTAGGGCAGGAGCAGTGCGCCCGTTAATGGAAATCAGACCGACCAATCGTGTCTCTCCTCTGGAATCAATCACTTTCGATTTTCAGCCAATCACCGACCTCTGATCTGAGTATCAGATCTGACGTTGATGCTGAGGACGCGAAAGGACGCGAAACGAAGGATGCGCCATGAATAGCGGAGCCTCTCCAGCCCAAAGCGCGTGCTCTCTCTCGACGTGTTGCGTCGCTCGATCCCGGCTAGCGGCTCCCCAGCTGCCTCCTTGAAGCCCATGCAGTCCGGCGGCTATGAGTTCGCGACGGCGCCGCGGTCCGTCGCGACCAAGCGGGTCAAGCCACCGCGAGAGAATGGGTACGTCCAAAATGCCGACTGTCGTCATCACTTGTTGTGACTCTGGCTCACACAATCGTATCACTGTCATGACAACAGTGGAGACCGTTCGCAGAACATCATGTTCGACAAGCGCGTGCACCGCGGTAGCGCCTACGTGAGCCGCGAGGTGCGATACATCCAGCTTTGTCCACCACTTCCATCTGGATAATAGCACTCATTGTGGCGACTGCGACGCAGGAGACGCCCGAGACGAATGAGGCGAGGAAGCCCGTGCGAATGTCGCGGGCGGCGGACCCGCAGCATATGCAGCAGCAGCGCGCGTCGACACCGCCGCCGGTCGGAGGCCGCTCGCACATGGACATCCAGACGGACAACTACCTGGAAGAGTTGACGGACCGGAACCCGGAGGCCGACATTGGCACGCAGACGGACGCGCTGTTGGACCTACACCCGCCTGTGATGTTCGTGCCGTCGAGCTCGGGTGTCGACGTGAGCACGCAGATCGAGGACGGCGACCTGTTCGACTTTGACCTCGAGGTCGAGCCGATCCTCGAGGTGCTCGTCGGCAAGACGCTCGAGATTGGCATGCTCGAGGTGCTCGAGGAGAACGAGCTGCGCGAGATCCGCCACCGCCAGGAGATGTTTGAGCAGTCGCGCAACGCCGAGCTGGCCGAGGTGCAGCGCCTCGAGGCCGAGGCCAAGCGCCGGTTCGCCGAGAAGCAGCGTCGCATCGACGAGGAGCGCGCGCGAGTGGCCGCGCAGGCCGAGCTCGAGGAGAAGATCGCGGCGCGCTCGTACGCCAAGCAGTACCTGTCGAGCCTGCACACGCAAGTCTTTGACTCGCTCGTCGACACGGGCCACTTCTTCGACCCGCTCGTGCGCGACGTCAAGGAGCAATTCCTGCCAGACGTGCTTGAGAGCGCCGCGACCCGGGCCAATGAGGTCGCCGTGGCCCGCGCGCTCGTCGAGAACATTCTCGTTGACTCGCTCACGAGGCACCAAGGACAGCGCGCATAGGAAGAGAACAATCCCCAGCGAATATATATTATACTGAGCACACTCGACTTCAACTTCAACTCAAATGTCATGGCCGAGCCACTTGAACGTCGAGGATCTTCAACAGCTTCATGTACTCCCTTGTCCGCTTGGCCGTTTCGCCACTTGGCGCTGGTCGACTGCCTCAAGCAATAGATAGCTTTATCGGATTGGTATCGCCTCCTGTGGCCTGTTGAGATTGCCCCGCGATAGATTGTCATTACCGCGCTAGTTTGAGAGGCTCGGGCGGGAGCAGAGTGAGTGAACCAGACTCATCGAGGGCTCGAACGATGGACCGGCTGTTGTGCCTTGTTTTAGACTCGATAGCGTCGGACGCTCGTCGAACGAGATCTTGCAGCGCCGGTTGCGAGAGCCTCTGCAGCTGCCTAGTGGTTGGGTGGCGGTAGTGGTGCTCACCGATCGTCAGCCAGACGCAAGGGATGAGCGTGAGCCGCATGACGAGGCCCTGCAGGTGTTCCAGGTTGACGCCGGTCAGCTTGAACACGATCAGGAACGGGTACTCGTGGCAGACAAACAGCACGTGCGCCAACAACTCCACGCCGTCTTCGCGGAGCATTGCTCGAGTGCCCTTTACGAGCCACAGCGCGCCGAAGCGATACACGAATGTGTAGGCGAGTGTGATATCCTCGGCGCGGTTGTTCATATCGGTGGCTCCTCCGAAGGCGGCGATCGCGCTCGGCGAGAAGATTCCGATGATGCCGAGTACAACGACTACACAGTCGAGCAGGATCAGTAGGTTCGCCACATGCTTCATCACGGACAGAACTCTGATCGAGTCGCACACGGATCGAGTTCGTGGAGTAGTGTCAGGAGGTTGCTTGGTTTGGTCGACGCTATGATCAGTCATTGAGAATGCTGTCTGGACCAGCAGCATGAGTGCCAGGCACGACTCGGACACGTCGTTCATGGCCACGATGGTCTCTTCGCTCTGGGTCGAGAACGGAATGAGGCTGACGAACGCGATCGCCGAAACAAACAAGAGCAGCGCGACGTACGGGCGGCGTGCCTGCTTGTGGAAGAGCAGCACGAGATACTGGAAGATGCCATAGTTGATGAGCAGCACAATCGGCAGGAAGATCGAGTGCGAGATGTGGTCGATCGCGTCGTGTCCGTCGTGATCAGCACCCATTGCTGCCGCAAATGAGAAGTGAAACTGCGTGTCAGCGGCGGTGGACGGCTAGAAAACGAAAGCAAAATAACGGATGTTCCAAACGTCTTCACGCACGCCTAAAAATACGAAAGTCTCGATGGGGAATCCGACGGAGACACGAAATCAAGTGCCAGATCCTGCTTTCTGCTCTGAGTGGTCAACCTCCTATTCCAATTCAGCGATTTGCCGTTTGACTAGACCGTCCATGAAACCTACCCTGGCGGAGATTGTGATCATTGTCGCGTGGAGAGCTATCACCACGCTTCCTGTGATGAGGTTGAACACATCCGTAGACGTATTGCAGTCTAAATAATTTCTCCGTTTGACAGCCTTACCGCGTTCTTGAGACTCGACACTACTATTCGAAGAGTCCAAATCCATCGGCCTCAATTTCAATTCTTCTCCATTAGGGACTTCAACTTGGAAGCAAACTTTGCTCGTTCGTAAATATAAACACAAGTTCAAGTCCACCCTTGTGCAACTTCATGCCCGCCGGTTCGACAGAGTGTAAACTTCGACCAGAACAGTCCATAATAGTTTTTCGACGTGTCGTCTCTGACAACTCCGAAAGCTTCGATACAGCCCAAATACATCGCCCATGCACAACGGGCAAACAATGCCGAGGAGACAACGAACACTTGGACATTTCAAAGTGATGCATAACATTCGTTAAAAGCTGGTGTCGGAACATTACTGTGAATGGCGCCTGAAGCGGTTCTCGGCGAGAAGTTCGGCGAGAAGGCGGGCGTTTACTCGTTCGGTGTTGTTTTATCCGAGCTGGACACCCATGAACCGACATACGAACAAGCTGGGCAGTGAGAGGATGGAGAAGGACCACTTCCCGAGCCAGCTGTGCTGCAGATGGCGCTGATGTGGCGGCTACACCTCGACTTCTCGCCATCGTTGACGGCAGACATCCGAGCGTAGGGTTGAGCGGTGTGTGAACCTGGATCCGAAGCAGCGGCTGACAGCAGCCCAGGCAGCGTACGAGCTCCGAACAGCAATCAAATCGATCGGGTAACTGGATTTGTAGGTATTTGCGTTCGTGTTAGATTCGCATTCACTACTGCGTCCTTGCACACTGAAAATCGCTGGTGTTGTTTGTCCGAAGCAGACCATGGAAATTGACCGCCTGCCAGTCCGTGACGAACTGCTTGTCGACAAGATCATGATCAATAACTTAGAAATTTATAAAATATATTCATTATATATGAAATATCAAAGTTATCATTCAAATTATACAAATATGTTTATCAAATAAATAATATATAAAAACAAGGAAATTATTTGTACATGGAATCGTGTTCTCTCTCATCTGAACTTCTTTCCATATTCCTTCACGGCGATCGTTTGCTCGAATAGCCACATTTGACTCGCCTGTCTCTGGCGACAGCCTCTTGATCAACGGTTGAGCGCTCTACACGTACTGGGGCGGAACTCGCGATGCCTATCTTTGCCATTCAGGACCGCACGCTGTCCGCTGTTCGTCGATTTTGAACTCTTTGAATTTACCTGGCGAGTCAGTGGCAATAACGCGCGTGATATGACTGGCTTCCAGACTCACATTCACTCGATGCTTTAGAGTGAATTCGAGTGGGAATATCATTCGGCTTTCTTCTCCCCCGGATTGCCATTGTCAGATCTGCTCCGGCGAACACACACCGCGGCAGCTTGTCATCTCCGACAATGATCGGGATGAAGCACTGGGGTGTGCTCATCTTGGCAACCGCTCTCGTCGTCGGCGAAGCTGAGTCCTGCGACTTGGCGGCGCTAACTTCTCTGACGGCCACAAGAGTGTACTCGCAATGCCAGCTCGACGCCGACGGCTTCAATTTCACGGAGAAGACCACTCCTGACGACGCCGCCGTCGCAGCCATCTGCTCCAGTCCGGCGTGCGAACAACTGGCTGCTAACCTTTCGTCTCTCGACTTGAACGACTGCGGGATCCCAGTTCTCAGTTCTTACGACAACACTTGTGGGTCTTCGCATTCCGGCACGAACACGGGGCTCATCGTTGGTCTCGTAGTCGGCGGAATCATACTGCTCATGATGATCATAGCGGGCATCGTGGTCCGGAAGAAGCAATTAGGGCCATGCAAATCCACCGCTGACCAAATGGAGCTCGGGATATTCGACGAAATTGGTGATAAGGGGGATGGCATCCAGACAAGCTATCGAACTCTTCAAGAGTTACATTCTCTGCAACGCGACAGTGCTACGAACATTCCAGCCGGTCAATTCAGCGATTACGGGAATGCGCCAGCAGGCGACACTGCATCGACCTCAATTACCCCCCAAACCTCGGGTTCATATGGTGCCAGCGCTTCCAGCTCCAGTTCAACTGAACTGAAAAATGAGGTCATTGCTCGCGCGCGAATCGACTTTGACAAGATCAAGTTGGGTGATCGTATCAACAGTGGCGGATTCGCTCAAGTGTACCGAGCACGCTACGAGAACCAAGACGTCGCCGTCACGATGCTGCTTCCAGCCATGCGCAACAATCAATCCCACAAATCCTCATTTTTGAGCGAGATCAAGATCGCCGCGAGAGTACAGCACCCCAATATTGTCCGTTTCGTTGGTGTTGCATGGCGATCTGAAGACAATGTGTACTCTGTCGCGGAGTTCGTGGATGGAAACAATCTCCGGACTATGCTATCCAGTCACGAGTACCAATCCCATAGCCACCCGCAGGGTTTGACCCCGACGAAGTTGAACATCGCTATCCAAGTTGCCGATGCTTTGGCGCACCTTCACTCTTTGGATCCTATCGTGATTCATCGCGGTCTCAAGTCGAGGAATATCCTGCTGACAAAATCGCTGGACGTCAAGCTCACGGACTTTGGCGCATCCAAGTCGAGACTAGACCATACAACAACGACCGGACTTGAAACGCCGCTGTGGATGGCTCCAGAGGTACTCCTCGGTAACAAGTATGACGAGAAGGCGGATATCTACTCGTTCGGCATCGTGTTGTTCGAGTTGGACACGCATGAGGTGCCGTACGAGAAGGTGCAGCAGCATGCTGGTGGTTTGGTGATGCCTGTGATCGAAATGTTTCAGCTTGTGTCGATGAAACGACAGCAACTCGAATTCTCGTCGAGGTTGGAGCCAGAATTACGCACATTGGCTGAGCGGTGCTTGAGTGATGAGCCAAAACAGCGTCCGTCGGCGACTGAAATAGCGTTTGCTCTTCGAGCGGCGACTCAACTGACCGTTTAGCGAATGGTGAGATCGCTGCGCCATGACAAGCGGCAGGGATCGACTGCTTTTGTATGTATTTGTGCCGATCATTCTAGGCAAGTTCGGTCTCGATCGGAGTCGTTTGAAGGCTTCAACTTTGCAGACAAATCTGTAACGTGAATATCCAAATGTCAAACGAGCATGTTTTGGTATGTACCTTTTGTCGCTTGAACACTACTGTTATCTGCCGCGCCATTCAGAGTTTGACATCCATAGCACCATCGCCAATCATGAAAACCACCTCTAATTCAGGGCGATGTATCGCGAATGCGATCACGACACAACGGCACTAAACGGTCAATGTCTCTTCGCGAAGAGGAGGAATGATGCGGTCCAGCCAGAGCTTCTGGTAGATAAAAATCGGAGCGATGACGCCTTTCGATACTTATGCACAAAGTACAAGGCTCGAAGGTCTGTTCGCATTCTCCAAACGTCCAGATCGCGATGAAGTGGCCGATTTCGGTGGTTGTGTTCACTGCAGCTGCCGTTGGTAGTGTGGAATTAACATGTCGTCTGTCGTAACTCGACTCCTCGTCGGTCGCGCAGTGCTACGCCGACTCTGGTGGCTACGATTTCTCAGATGCTCCTGATCACGCCATGGTCACGGCCATTTGTAGCAATGTGTCTCTCACCAGCGACTGGGAATCATTCTCTATGGTTGTTGGTCTCGAATCACTTGTTCACGAGCTCGCGGTGCTGCTTGTGCCAGTCGGCTATCCATATTGTCACAAAGACCTGTTCGCCAGCTCCAATGTCTTCTTTCGATATCATAACCCACCTTGGACGCGCTCATATTTGCCGATCATCACCTGACTCTTCGCTCTCACTCTCAACCGTATCGCGAAGCTTCTTGATCTACAGGCAGCGCATCAAGTCGCAACCTAGGCAGAAAACACGCTCGGTGTAGCACCACGATGGATCACACCCACGACCTCCTTGTTGATCTCTGACATAGTTTGTTCTGTACAGTTACCGATTGTTGGTCTTTCGAGCATGCGACTTGTCATCCTTGTGCTCGTTTGGCTCGGACGCTGCCATCGGCTGCACCTCAGTGCTGTTGTCGTGGGAATCTGGCTGATCTGCTGCTTCGGTGGCCGGGTCGGCGAACGGTACAACCATCGCGGACGATTTGGCTTTCGATGCAGCCGGGTCGCCACCTTCATTCTTAGACATGATGGCCAAGCTCGCCGAACGGATCAGTTCGTGCAGAGCCTTCTCGGGCATGCGGCTCAAATGCCGCGGCGAGGCTCGAGCGTACCGGTAGTGGTAGTGGTGGTCGCCGATCGTCATCCACACGCACGGCAGCAGGATCACGCGCAGCGTCATGCCCTGCGCATACCTCCAAATCGCCACGCTGCTCTCGCTGGAAGTTGCTGAAGGCGACGATGCCGTGAGCAGTAGAAACGGGTACTCCTGCGCGACCAGCGCGACGTGGCAGACCAGTTCGAGCGCGTCGTCTTGTAACAGCGAGCGCCAGCCCTTGTGTCGTGTGACCAGTCCAAATCGCAGCACGAACGTGAAGGCGAGCGTCAGATTCTCGGCGACAGCGTCGACATCGCCGAGTCCGTGGAGCTGGTTCGAGACCTTGTCCGGCGCGAGCAAGTGCGCGACGTTGAGTGCGACGACTGCGGTGTCGTACAGGATGAGGAGGTTGGCGAACGCGAGCACTGCTCGAACGATTACCCGCTTGGTGCGGTTGCCGGACTCATGGTCGCAGCCCGAGGCGACCCCCGCGTCCAGGTGCGCCGTCTGGACGAGGAGCAGCAGCGTCAGACAGAAGTTGGAGACGCGCACCATGTCTTCTCGCGTGGGCTCGTCCACCACAGCGAACGCCATGAGCACGAGGAAGCCCACGGCCGCCGAGAGCAGCATGAGCAGCACGAACGGCTCACGCGCGCGCAGGTGGAAGAGCAGGACGAGGTACTGGAAGATGCCAAAGTTGAGCAGCAACATGGTCGGCAGCAGCGCCGCGTGAGCTGCCACTCGAGCGATCGTGCTGTCGCTGCCCATGGTGAGTCCGTCACTCGGTCGACATCCGATCACCAAGCGTCTAGACTGCCATGCGCCGACCGGAGGGTACCGTCGACTTCGAGTGCAATCTCGACCTAATTTTGGCGACTATGCTGCAACCGCACGGATTTAGTGAACTTCAGGTTCAGCTTGAAGTTGAAGGAAATTGTCAACTTCGATAAAAACAAGTTCAACAAACTCCACACCACTGCAACACGGTCGGTTAGCGATCACGCACGACGTTGGGTATCCAAATGAGTCACTGCTACCGCCCGCTTTGTCTGCCCACTAGTCATCCGAGTTGCCGTGTTGAGCGCCTAGTACCCGTCGCGCTTGCGCGGGGCGGCCTTAATAATGTCGTCTACTCGCAGGATCATCTCGGCGGCCTCGGCGGCCGAGAAGAGCACCTGCTTCTTGCTCTTGAACGCCTCGCGGATGCCGAGCGCCTGCATGTCGCCCACTTCGCCAATCGTCATATCGAGTCCGGCCGTCGTCTGGCCGTTGTGGTGAGCCGCGCGGAGCTGCGTCACGAGCTCGGCGCTGTCGTAGCCGCCGTTGTCGGCGATGATACTCGGCAGCTGGCGAAGCGCGCGGGCGAACGCCTCCATCGCGAGCGCCTTCTTGCCGGGAACGGCGGCCGCCTTCTTGTCCACGGCCTGCGCCATCAGAATCTCCGTGCAACCGCCGCCCATGACCGTCTGCGTGTGCTTGACCGTCTGCGTGAGCACGGCCAGCGCGTCGTGCAGCGAGCGCTCAGCCTCGTCCAGTAGGTGCGTGCTCGCGCCGCGCAGCACGACCGAGCAGGCCGCGCCAGTCTTGACGCCCGAGAAACGGAGCAACCGGTCCTCGCCGATCATGATCTCCTCAATCAGCTCGCACTCGCCGAGCTGCACCTGCGCCGGGTTGTCGAATGTCGACGCGATCTCGCCGCCCGTGACGGCCGCGAGCCACTCGATGCCGTCGAAGTCCGCGTGCTCGATCGCCATGATGCCCTTCTCCGTAAAGATCTGCTCCGGGTAGTTGTAGATGAGCTGGCGGTTGACAAAACAGTTGATGCCGAACGCCGCGATCTTCTCGCACTTGGCCTTCATCTTGGCCTTCTCGGCGTCCTCGATCGCCGACACCTTGTCCATCGAGTCCACCTTGACGCGTGCGCCGTAGATCTTGATCTTGTCTGTGTCCATGCCCGTGTTGGCCACCAAGATCTTGGCGTTCTCGATCCGCTTGGGCTGACCCACGCCGATCTTCTTGTCCAGGATGAAGCCGTCGTCCAGGTAAGAGTCCTTGAGCGAGGCGCCAGCCTTCTTGATGATCTGGATGTAGTCCAGGTTGTTCGACCCCTTGAGCCGCAGCACGGCGTTCACCGCGAGCTCGGCTAGACAACAACAAAAACATGTCAGCATCCAGGTTGCCACGACCGCTACAAGTGGGTTTGTACAGGATGCAATAGCAGCCAGCCAACTACGCACCAAAGTAGTCCTTCTCGTGGGTCAGCAGCTTGGAGCTGAGCGTCGTGCGCGCAATGTTCAGCAGGTCCTCGCGGAACTTGGCGGCGTCACCAGAGTTGTCGCTCGCCGACTGCTGCAGCGCCTCGTGGGCCGTCGTGAGCGCGATGCGCCAGCCGTCGATGATCGTCTGCGGGTGGATCCGCTGGTCGACCAGCTTCTCGGCCTCGCGGAGGAGCTCACCGCACAGGACAGCCACGCTGTTTGCCAAACAAGCGCGATAAAAGAGCAACAATCAGCAAAAGCCTCGAACATCAACCATCGGATAGTATCCACGGCGGCCAGCTGTGAGAAGCGCACAATATCTACCTCGTGGTGCCGTCGCCGACCTCCTCGTCCTGCGTCTTGGCAATGTCCACCAGCACCTTGGCGGCCGCGTTGTCCACGTACACGGAGCGGAGGATCGTGGCGCCGTCGTTCGTCACCGAGATGTTTTTGTCCGGGCCGCCCATCTGGAAGACAAACCCACGCCCATGCGCCGTTTAGCGAAAGAGATCCGTCGAGTGGAGCTCATCAACAATGGCTCGACCACCCACCGACTGGAGGATCTTGTCCATGCCCTTGGGGCCGAGCGTCGTCTTGACCATGTCGGCGATGGCGATGGCGCCGACGAACGACGACATGCGCGCATTCTCGCCCTGGGCGGAGAGGCGGCAAGAGCGTCGTTAGATATATTGCCAAGCCTGCCGCTGGCTGATCGATTCGGTATCTTACCTTCTCGACCTGGGATTCCGGGTTCAACACTGCCTGCGAACAGCAACACGGTCGTTAGCACACTCGCGGACGCATGGGCACCACTTGCTCTCCACGCCCATAGCCGGCTGCGCCGCGCACCTGCTGCATGGTGCTCGCTGTCTGCTTCCCGGCTAGCTCTCGATGCTTCGCCGCCCGATCGCTTGGTTAGATACGATGGCG
Source organism: Phytopythium vexans (assembly GCA_003413675.1). Lineage (NCBI taxonomy): Eukaryota > Oomycota > Peronosporomycetes > Pythiales > Pythiaceae > Phytopythium > Phytopythium vexans. The sequence continues at coordinate 2,571,962 of QLOC01000002.1, read as the reverse complement.
AAAAAACCTCGATCCGAGATGACTGGTCCCCTCCACACACTCCCGCACACCCGACCTCTCAGCAAAACAAAGAAAAACCTCAAAATCCTCTCTAATAGCATTCAATGTGCGAAAAGACAGGATGGACAGGACACTCGAACCGCGCTATGCCAATTAGAGCGCTGTTCCATTTTCGAAACGAGATGCGACACTTTGAGCCGACTAGGATCTCGGCCATCATCGTCAACCTCTGATGGCCAACTAGCAGGAATGACGGCGCATCGACCACTTCCCGTGCGGCCCGGACGCCGATGCTCACGTGTGAAGTCGGCTCGTCACGATCGCGACCGCACGAACGAAGGCTGCTGGCGGTTCTTTTCGTCCAATTCTGGGTGCGAGGCCTTCAAGCATGATGTCCCCGCGTCCAACTCTGGCGCATTTGTCTCTCTGATGCTCGGTGTGTGGGCGGCGGGCTGCCAGCGTGGTCGCCACCGAGGGATTCCGAGGTTCCGAACTCAAAGAGGAAGGGCCAGGAGTCAAACACTGAGCCGCTGCTCCTCCCTTCGAGTCGGATGCGAAGACCCAAAGTCAAGGGTGTGACACCTTGCAGCCTTCTTCAACAGCCTCCCATTTCGCATAGTCGGTGTCCGAGAATGCTGGCTCATTGTCGCAAATCAGTATTATGCACCCTGCAAAATATCATTTTCGACGACAAACGAGTTGTATACGCTGGATAGATGGCGCCCATCCTCGGTGCTCCTCTTCCTCTCTCGCCCATCATGATCATCTCTGTCGCCGATCCGCGGCCCGCGCTTCCCCGAAAGCGCACGTGCCTCGACGCCCCGTTGGAATAGAGAGGCCACAGAGGCCCTGCTTTCGATCTCTGCATACTCGGCGCAAGTCACCGCCACCTGCCGATCGCGTGACGCTGTTTCACCCTGCAGATAGAAAAGCCGCTCAGGCACATGGCGCCGCTGCATGCTGCTGCAACCCGAGTCTCCTCTGTCCTGTGTGAGCCCCCGTCGACGTCAAGCTTCTTTGCTGCCACCTGACGTCGCACCTTGGTCTCGGCTTATGTAATGCGAATAGGATGGCAGGTCAGATCATCCTACGGGGTGTGCCAGCCCAGGCTCGACAGAGTGGCCCGTTACACTCGCGCGCCACACCCATGCTCTCCTCATGCTGGCCAACACTCGGCTTGCAGACATAGGCGGGGCCTTTCTGAGACTTGAGGGCGGTTTACGGCGCCATCAATGGCTGGGCCTGCTCCTCCCTCCTCCCTTTCCTGGGCTGGCTCGCTGGCCTGGTCGCCCCGATCCGATTGCCATTCCTGCCTGCCTGCTTGTTCGCCTGCCCCGAGCAGCTCATTCTCCAATTCACCTTCGAGCTCCGCAAGCAGGTAGACCAAGACCCCACTTTCACTCCGTCAAGATGCAGTTCTCGACCATCGCCGCTTTCGCCGCCGCCGCCGCCGTCGCTACCTCGGCCGTTGAGGGTGCCGCGTGCAACACGACCGTCATCGCGCAGCTGATCGCTAGCGAGGACGTGACCACGTGCTCGACGGACTCGGGCTACTCGTTCACGTCGCTGGCGACCCCGACGGACGCTCAGATCACGGCCATGTGCGGTGACGAGGCGTGCCTTGCTGCGCTTGCCACGCTCCAGTCGCTGAACCTTGGCGACTGCACGGTCGGCACGTTCGCGATCCAGACGGACCTGGTGACCCCGATCACGTCGGCTTGCGGCGACACCACGGGTGCGACCACGACCGCGTCGTCGGGCAGCAGCTCGACGACGGCGACGGTCGGCTCGGCTTCGGCTGCGGACGACAACACGGTCGAGACGGAGGCCCCGGCCACGTCGAGCTCGTCGGCTGCCGACGAGACGGAGGCTCCGGCTGCCTCGTCGAGCGGCTCGGCTGAGGCCGGCTCGGCCTCGTCGGGATCGAACGCTGGCGTCGCCATCACGGCCACGTCGGCGATCGCCGGCTCGGTGCTCCTCGCCGCCGTCATGCTCGCCTAGGCGTGTTGGACGGTCCGTTGATTATAGTTTTGAAGCCCCGACGTTGTGAGCTCCAGCCTTGGACCTCGAGTAGAGCACCTAGTTGGCAGTGCTGACGTAGGAATGGTCAAAATCGATTCCGTGTTCATTCTGCACTCTCCTCTTCATCTTGACAATTCGACTGTGTGTGCCAGCCTTGGCTGAACAGAGTGGCTCGTTACATTCGCGCACCACACCCACACTCACTTCATGCTGGCCAACAGTACTCAGTTGGAGACATAGGTGGGGCCATTCTGATATTGAGGTAACTAGGCATGCTCCTCACTTTCGTGGGTTAACTAGCTGGCTCGGTCGCCCTGAACCTATTGACTGCTTGCCTGCCTGCCGCCGCCTCGAACAGCCCATTTTCCTATTCACCTCCGAGCTCCGCAAGCAGGTAGATCAAGTCCCCACTTTCACTGCGTCAAGATGCAGCTCTCGACCATTGCCGCCTTCGCCGTCGCCACCTCGGCTCTCATCGCCACCTCGGCCGTCGAGGGTGCCGCGTGCAACACGACCGTCATCACGCAGCTGGCCGCAACCGAGGACGCGGTCACGTGCTCGACCGTCTCGGGCTACTCGTTCACGTCGGGGGTGGCCCCGACGAACGCTCAGATCTCGGCCATGTGCTTTAATGAGGCGTGCGCGGCTGCGCTTGTCGCGCTGAAGGCGCTCGACCTCGGCGATTGCACGGTCGGCAATGTCGCGATCCAGACGGACCTGGAGATCCCGATCACGTCGGCCTGCGGCAACCCCCCAGGCGTGCCCGCTACCACGTCCTCGGGCAGCAGCTCGACGACTGCGACGGTCGGCTCGGCCTCGTCCGAGGAGGACAACACGGTCGGGTCGGAGGCCTCAACCACCGACGAGACGGAGGCTCCGACCACCTCGTCGAGCGGCTCGGCTGAGGCCGGCTCCGCGTCGTCGGGATCGAACGCTGGCGTCGCCATCACGACCACGTCGGCGATCGCCGGCTCGGTGCTCCTCGCCGCCGTCATGCTCGCCTAGACATGTTGGACGGTCCGTTGATTATAGATTTGAAGCTCTGATATTACGAGTAGAGCGCCTAGTTGGCAGTGCTGACGTAGGAATGGTCACAATCGATTTCGTGTTCATTCTGCATCCTTTGCCTTCCTCTTGACGCTCGTCGTCGCCTCGAGCGACTTGTTGTGAGTAATTGCTGCGGCCAGATGACCGGCTGGCTCCGCTCCCGTTGCATCGTACCGACGTGCGTGCACGATCCCATGGCGGCGGTGGACGTGGTGTCCGGAGCGGTCTCAACCGTTCGGTGCCGTTGTCGAAGCTTCCGGCGCGCGTGCTGCCCGAGCAGGACAGACTGCCGCCGACTGTGGACGGACTGCGACATCCATGGGATGCCGCAGTGTCGTTACGTTCCGCGGACGCCCCCATATGCGGCGCGTTGTCGCATTGTGAACCTGCTGGGCACCTTCAAGAACACCGCGGGTGGCACCACCACCTCTTCCCACCTTCACTAACCCCCCATGTCCATATTTCGTTCGTGCCCAAGCGATCCGCCCAGCTGTCCCACGCGAACGCCAGCGCCTGTACTCTTCTCGCTTCTGCGCACCCTGCGGGACAGGCGGCGCTCAGAAATAGCTGGCGTGAAAGGGCGAGGCAGACAATCGAGGCGGGTCGAAGAGAGGCGAGGCGGTTTCCAGCCAGCCGGAGGGGTCTCAACTCACTCGCTATCCATCCGGTTGCACATTCGCCGCTGCGTCCGGTTCATTTCGGAATCCCCGCCGCACCGCTGACCCAGTCGGTACTCCTCCATCGCCACCGTCGTCGCCACCGTCACCACCACCACCATAGCCATGCAGCTCTCCAGTGTACTCGCGCTGCTTGCCGTCTCGGTCGCCGCTGTCAACGCTGAGACGTGTGACACGACTGTGCTAGCCTCACTCCAGTCCGACTCGAACGTCCAGGACTGCGCGTCTGCGTCTGGCTACTCGGTCTCGTCACTCGCGTCGCCGTCCGATTCGCAGATGGCCCTCATGTGCAAGACCGACTCGTGCCAGTCCGCGCTGTCGGCGCTGGAGAGCGCCAACCTCGGTGACTGCACGATCGGCACCTTCTCGATCCAGTCCGGGCTTATCGATCTCGTCACGGCGTACTGCGCCTCCGCCAGCGGCTCGACCAGCGGATCGGCTAACACGAACGCGGACGCGACGGCCGGCTCGACGGACGAGGACGCGGCCGGGACCGTCTCGCCCGCCAGCTCGTCCAGCCTGGACGCCGAGGTGACCATCGCCCCGGCCAACTCGACGTCCTCGGCGAGCGCTGAGGAGGACGTCAACGTCGGCGACTCGGCCTCGGGCAGCTACGAGATCGAGACCCCTGAGCCGACGTCGGCGTCGGCGTCCGAGTCCGAGGCGACAGACACGACGTCCGAGTCGGCCTCGAGCTCTGGCAGCGAGGAAACCACCGACTCGGGCTCGAACGCTGCCGGTTCGCTCACGTCCACGACGGCGCTCGTCGGCTCGGCGATCGTCTCGGTCGCCGCGCTCTTCTTGTAAGTCGATTGCTTCCACCACCTCATCGCAACGGACACGCTGAGACCAGAGCCTCTGCTCGATATATATGGAGAACAATGAACAATGACGTGCGTTTTTCAACCTCAATTGGCCACATTACATTGAAAATGGGATTTCGACATGCTTTGCTCACGCAGTGCGCGCTCGGAGCGCAGTGTGGAGCTCGTATGCGACTTGTGCTGCCGACGGGCGTTGCTTCGGGTCGACGTTCAGGCACTTGCCGCCCAGCTCGCGCAGCTCCGGCGCCAGCGCGGGCGAGAACTCGAGGCGCAGGCGACCCATCAGCACGAGCTGCAGGATGGCCGCCTCGGGAAGCGGACCAGAGTCGTCTCCGCGAGTACGAGAGCGGTCGTACGGCAGCTCGTGAGTGTCCAGCTCGAACAGCACGACGCCGAGCGAGTACACGTCCGCCTTGTCGTCGTACCGGTCGCCGAGCACTACCTCCGGCGCCATCCACAGCGACGTGCCAACTCCAGCAGTCAGCGTGCGGTCCAGCCGCTCCTTGGACGCGCCAAAGTCGGTGATCTTGGCGTCCAACTGCGCCGTCAGCAGAATGTTCCTCGATTTGAGGTCGCGGTGGAGCACCATCGGCTGCAGCGAGTGGAGGTACGTCAGAGCGTTGCTGACCTGCATGGCGATCTTGAGCTCGGTCGGACCCATGCCGTACGGGTGGCCGGTGCTCTGGTAGCTCGCGAGCAGCGTCCGCAGGTCGCCGCCGTCCACGAACTCGTTCACGTAGTACAGCTCGCTCAGCGACTCCCACGCGACGCCGACGAACTGCACGATGCTCGGGTGGTCGAGTCCGGCGGCGAGCTTAATCTCGCTCAGGAAGGCGGAGATGTGGTGCAGATCCTTGCGCGTCGCCTGCAGCAGCATCTTGACGGCCACCGGCTTGTCGCGGTACACGGCGCGGTACACCTCGCCGAACCCGCCGCGGCTGATGCAGCTGAGCAGCTGGACCGACTGGAACGGGATCCGCGCGGCGATGATCACCGGGTCGTCCCACAAGTTCGGTGCGTTCGAGCTCGTCGTGCTCACCGCAGACTGGTGCGACTGCGAGCGCGAGACCGAGGCAGAGTACTGCGTCCCCGTCGCGGTCGACGCCGTGTCGTACCGCGGCGCCGAGGCCACCTGGTGGAACACTTGGTCGCTCGTCTCGGCCGCCTCGAGCTTGTAGCCGTTGTCGCCGATCACGCTCAGCTCCTGCTGGTCGGCGAGCTCCCGCTGCTTGTTACGCCGCTTCCTCAGGAAGACGAAGCCGCCGATGAGCAGAAGCAGCACGACGCCGCCGGCAATGAGTCCGATGATGAGTCCCGTGTTGCTCCCGCCCGACGAATCGCCCGACGAGGTGTTCGACGACGAGGCAGTCGGCGAGGACGCGCTGGAGCCGCAGGCTTGCTTGTAGAGGGTGTCATAGTCGCCCGTATCGAGGCCGCAGTCGGCCAGATCGAGGTTCGAGAGTTCGTTGAACAGCTCCTCGCACGCCGAGCTCGCGCAGATGGCGGCGGTGGTGTCTGCATCATAATACGTCGACGTGAACGCGTAGCCGTTCGTGTCGGCGTAGCACTTCGTGTACTCGGTCGAGGTCGTCAAGTCACTTAGCGCCGAGTAGTCACACTCCGCTCGGACAGCGGCCGCCGCCGCCGCGGCAACCAGCACGAACCGCTTGACCATGGGCGTCCTGGGAGGGATTTCGACTGTGCGGGTTCATGCCGGCGACGGGTGCGAACGAGCGGCCAGATGTCGCCTCGCCGCGCTGAACCTCATCCAGACGCTTGATGAGAGAAGAGTGTCATCCCTCTGGATTTAGGAACGGTCAGCGGAAGGAGACAGGCGGATCGACTAGGGGCCAGAACGCCACCGGACACCGCCACGCTGTCGAAGGAGCGCATCCCAGCTGGATACACAACGACGAGTCGCCGACGCCACGTGCCAGAGGTTTCTGTGTTGGCGTTGAAGCTGCCGCGCTATCAATTGCTGACCGTTCCCACCGAGGTGAACGTTTTTGCTGTGCGGTCAAGGCTGAGAATTGAACCCATCAAACGAACAAAGCCGAGGCCGATTTATTTCAACTCGACCTTTGAGCCACACAACTGCAGGTCGATCCATTTGCCAGCTGCATCAATCGCCACTCAACACTACACGCGCAACATCGCCGGCAACATGTCGCCTTTCAGCAGTCACTCGATCATTCGAAGTCTCGAACGCAGCACGTAGGCTGCTTCGGCCGCCGAGGGCCGCTGCTCTGGATCCAGGTTCACACACCGCTCGGCCAACGACCGCAGCTCAGGCCTCAGAGCTTTGGAAAACTCAATGCGGAGTCGACCCATCAGCACCATCTGCAGCACAGCCGGCTCGGGCAACGGCTCCGTGTCGCCAGCTCGAAGCCGCGACTTCTCGTACGGCAGCTCGTGCGTGTCCAGCTCGGACAACACGACTCCGAACGAGTAAACGTCCGCCTTCTCGTCGTACTTCTCGCCGAGAACCACCTCCGGAGCCATCCACAGCGGCGTGCCAACTCCAGCAGTCAGAGTGCAGTCGAGACGCTCCTTCGACGCGCCAAAGTCTGTAAGCTTGGCATCCAGTTGAGTTGTCAAGAGAATGTTCCTCGACTTGAGATCTCGGTGGAGCACCATCGGCTGCAGTGAGTGGAGGTACGTCAGAGCATCTGCGACTTGGACAGCGATGCGCAATTCGGACAGTCCAAGACCCACAGGGTAGACATTGGTGCGGTACTCATACGCATCGAGCAGCGTCCTCAGATCACCGCCGTTCACGAACTCAGTCACAGAGTACAAATTGCTGAGTGATTCCCACGCGACGCCGACGAACTGGACGATGTTGGGATGGTCGAGCCCAGCGGCGAGCTTGATCTCTCCCAGGAACGCGATAATGTGGCTCATGTCCTTCCGAGTTGCAGGCAGCAGCATCTTGACAGCGACCGGGCGATCGCGGTAGACAGCGCGGTGGACTTCTCCGTATCCGCCGGAGCTGACGCATTGGAGCAGTTGGATAGCTTGGAAGGGGATCCGCGCGGTGACGATGACAGGATCATCCCACAAATTGGTCGAATTGGAACTGCCAAGGCTTATGGTTGACCGTCTCGAGCTCGTGACCGAGTGCTTGGAGGTAGTTGCAGTCGAAGAAGCCTCATACGAAGGCGCAGTGGCGATCTGATGATACACTTGGTCGCTGGTGTCGATGTTCTCGTGCTTGCACGTCGACTCTCCGATTCTTCCAAGCTCCTCATCACCCGAGTATTGACGCATGGAGCGCTTTCTCTTCCAAATGAACACGCCGATAATCAGAGCGAGCAGCACGACAATTCCAGCGACAACGAGGCCAACTATGAGTCCCGTATTCGAACTCTTCGATGATCCGCACACAGTGTTGTACATGCTGACGATCTCGTTCAAGTCGACGCCATAGTAGTCGCTGCAGTCGTTCAAATTGAGCTTTGAAACTTGATCGAACATTTTCGCGCACGCCTTGCTGCCGCAAATGGCCTTGATTGTGGCAGCGTCGGGTGTTGCTAAGTCGTAGCCATAAAGGTCGACGTTGCACTGCTCGGCCGACGAGGAGTCGACAGAATCCACACGGCATGTTGATTCCACACGACCAACGGCAGCTGCAGTGAGTACAGCAAACAAGATCGGCCACTTCATCGCGATATGGACGTTTGGCAAATGCGAGCTGCAGAGCGAGGCTTGCATTGGGTACAGTATCGAAAGGCGTCATCGCTCCGGTTTAAACTGTCAATAGCTCTGGTTGGACCGCTTCATTTCTATCTTCGTGAAGAGACACTGACCGTTTAGTGCCGTTGAAGCGTCAGTCTGTGATAGCATTCAAATTACATCGCCCTCATGTATCCGCGGCTTTCATGATTGGCGAAGGTACTTTTGGCGTCAAACCCTGAATGGCAAGGTTTGCTGGTGGTAATGCTCAAGCTACAAAAGGTACATACCAAAACATGCTCGTTCGACATTTGGATATTCACTTTATAGATCTGTCGGCAACGTTGAACCAGTCCGATCGAGACCGAACTTGCCTAGAATGATCGGCACAAACACATACAAAAGCAGTCGATTCCTGACACTTGTCATGGCGCAGGGATCTCATTCGTCGTTAAACGATTCATGGAGTCGCCGCTCGAAGAGCAAACGCTATTTCAGTCGCCGATGGACGCTGTTTTGGCTCATCACTCAAGCACCGCTCAGCCAATGTGCGTAATTCTGGCTCCAACCTCGACGAGAATTCGAGTTGCTGTCGTTTCATCGACACAAGCTGAAACATTTCGATCACAGGCATCTCCAAACCACCAGCATGCTGCTGCAACTGCGCGTACGGCACCTCATGTGTGTCCAACTCGAACAACACGATGCCGAACGAGTAGATATCCGCCTTCTCGTCATACTTGTTACCGAGGATTACTTCCGGAGCCATCCACAGCGGCGTTCCAAGTCCGGTCGTTGTTGTATGGTCTAGTCTCGACTTGGATGCGCCAAAGTCCGTGAGCTTGACGTCCAGCGATTTTGTCAGCAGGATATTCCTCGACTTGAGACCGCGATGAATCACGATAGGATTCAAAGAGTGAAGGTGCGCCAAAGCATCGGCAACTTGGATAGCGATGTTCAACTTCGTCGGGGTCAAACCCTGCGGGTGGCTATGGGATTGGTACTCGTGACTGGATAGCATAGTCCGGAGATTGTTTCCATCCACGAACTCCGCGACAGAGTACACATTGTCTTCAGATCGCCATGCAACACCGACGAAACGGACAATATTGGGGTGCTGTACTCTCGCGGCGATCTTGATCTCGCTCAAAAATGAGGATTTGTGGGATTGATTGTTGCGCATGGCTGGAAGCAGCATCGTGACGGCGACGTCTTGGTTCTCGTAGCGTGCTCGGTACACTTGAGCGAATCCACCGCTGTTGATTCCATTTTCAAACTCGATCTTGTCAAAGTCGATTCGCGCGCGAGCAAAAATCTCATCTGTCAGGTCGACTGAACTGGAGCTGGAAGCGCTGGTTCCATACGAATCCGATGTCGGATGGGTCGTCAGAGTGGATGCAGTGTCGCCTGTTGGCACAATCGCGTATTCGCTGAATTGACCAGCAGACAAGGTCGTAACATTGTCGCGTTGCAGAGAATGCGACTCCGGAAAGGCACAGTAGCTAGTCACGATGTTGTCTGGCTTGTCACCAATTTCGTCGGATATCCCGAGCTCCATTTGGTCAGCGGTGGATTTGCATGGCCCTAATTGCTTCTTCCGGACCACGATGCCCGCTATGATCATCATGAGCAGTATGATTCCGCCGACTACGAGACCAACGATGAGCCCCGTGTTCGTGCCGGAATGCGAAGACCCACAAGTGTTGTCGTAAGAACTGAGAACTGGGATCCCGCAGTCGTTCAAGTCGAGAGACGAAAGGTTAGCAGCCAGTTGTTCGCACGCCGGACTGGAGCAGATGGCTGCGACGGCGGCGTCGTCAGGAGTGGTCTTCTCCGTGAAATTGAAGCCGTCGGCGTCGAGCTGACATTGCGAGTACACTCTTGTGGCCGTCAGAGAAGTTAGCGCCGCCAAGTCGCAGGACTCAGCTTCGCCGACGACGAGAGCGGTTGCCAAGATGAGCACACCCCAGTGCTTCATCCCGATCATTGTCGGAGATGACAAGCTGCCGCGGTGTGTGTTCGCCGAGGTAAATTCGTCAATGGCAGCCTGCGGGAGAAGAAAGCCGAATGATATCTCCGCTCGATTCCCTTGTGAAGCATCGGATGTGTGTGCTTCTGAAGCCAGCCATACCACTTGGCGCGTTTGCCCGTTCTGACCAGTGTCTCACCGGACTAATTCAACTCGTTCGAACGAGACGAACCATTGTCACTGCATGCGTGCTGTCCAATGACGACGGTATTTGTTGTGGTTAACGGATGATGCTGGATGGCAGTCCTGCAAAAGGAGTGGACAACGCGCGCTCGGATCGATGTACCGGTAGAAACAACGCAGCTTGAAGGCGCACGAACGCAGTTCGAAGTAGCAGTCGTCACGGACTCGCTAGTGGTCAGCGCCAAAAGAAGTTCAGACCTGAATGAGTGCAAAACAATACCTCATAAAAGTAATGAGCGTTATTACCGTATGTCCTATTCATTTCAGACAACCATTTAAACATGTTGTAATGTACCTTTGATGTTTAAATATCGCCAAAACCTATTCAGATACCTTGACGTTCTAATTCATAGGCAGTCGAATCGGACAGGCAGGTGGTCAGTCAACCACACTCTGCTTCGGACAGGCAACAGTGTCGATTTTTCAATGTGCACGGACGCAGCAGTGAACGCGAATCCTACCCGAGCACAAATAGCTACAAGTCCAGTTATCCGATCGACTTGATCGTTGTTCGGAGCTTGTTCGCTATCTGGCCTGCTGTCGGCCGCTGCTTCGGATCCAGGTTCACGCACCGCTCGGCCAACGACCGCAGCTCAGGCCTCAGAGCTTTGGAAAACTCAATGCGGAGTCGACCCATCAGCACCATCTGCAGCACAGCCGGCTCGGGCAACGGCTCCGTGTCGCCAGCTCGAAGCCGCGACTTCTCGTACGGCAGCTCGTGCGTGTCCAGCTCGGACAACACGACTCCGAACGAGTAAACGTCCGCCTTCTCGTCGTACTTCTCGCCGAGAACCACCTCCGGAGCCATCCACAGCGGCGTGCCAACTCCAGCAATTAGTGTGCGGCCAAGACGCTCCTTCGACGCGCCAAAGTCTGTAAGCTTGGCATCCAGTTGAGTTGTCAAGAGAATGTTCCTCGACTTGAGATCTCGGTGGAGCACCATCGGCTGCAGTGAGTGGAGGTACGTCAGAGCATCTGCGACTTGGACAGCGATGCGCAATTCGGACAGTCCAAGACCCACAGGGTAGACATTGGTGCGGTACTCATACGCATCGAGCAGCGTCCTCAGATCACCGCCGTTCACGAACTCAGTCACAGAGTACAAATTGCTGAGTGATTCCCACGCGACGCCGACGAACTGGACGATGTTGGGATGGTCGAGCCCAGCGGCGAGCTTGATCTCTCCCAGGAACGCGATAATGTGGCTCATGTCCTTCCGAGTTGCAGGCAGCAGCATCTTGACAGCGACCGGGCGATCGCGGTAGACAGCGCGGTGGACTTCTCCGTATCCGCCGGAGCTGACGCATTGGAGCAGTTGGATAGCTTGGAAGGGGATCCGCGCGGTGACGATGACAGGATCATCCCACAAATTGGTCGAATTGGAACTGCCAAGGCTTATGGTTGACCGTCTCGAGCTCGTGACCGAGTGCTTGGAGGTAGTTGCAGTCGAAGAAGCCTCATACGAAGGCGCAGTGGCGATCTGATGATACACTTGGTCGCTGGTGTCGATGTTCTCGTGCTTGCACGTCGACTCTCCGATTCTTCCAAGCTCCTCATCACCCGAGTATTGACGCATGGAGCGCTTTCTCTTCCAAATGAACACGCCGATAATCAGAGCGAGCAGCACGACAATTCCAGCGACAACGAGGCCAACTATGAGTCCCGTATTCGAACTCTTCGATGACGATGACGACGATGATGACGAGGATGACTTGCATGCGCTCTTGTACATGCTGACGATCTCGTTCATGTCGATACCAAAGTACTCGCTGCAGGCATCCAAGTCGAGTTTTGCAGCTTCAGCGAACACTCTGTCGCACGCCGAACTGCTACAAATGGCCTTGACTGTGGCGTGATCAGGAGCTTCTGAGAAGTCGTAGCCGCCAGAGTCGGCGTAGCACTGCGCGACCGACGAGGAGTCGACAGAATCCACACGGCATGTTGATCCCACACTGCCAACGGCAGCTGCAGTGAACACAACCACCGAAATCAGCCACTTCATCGCGATCTGGACGCTCGGCGAATGCAAGCAGACCTTCGAGGCTTGTACTTTGTGCATAAGTATCGAAAGGCGTCATCGCTCCGATTTTAATCCACAGAAGCTCTGGTTGGTCCGCTTCGTTCCCCCTTCGTGAAGCGACACTGACCGTTGAAACGTGACCTCATTCAAGATGCATCGCCCTCATGTATCTATCGATGGCTTTCATGATTGGCGAAGGTGCTTTTGGCGTCAAACCCTGAATGGCACGGTAGCATTATGTAATGCTCACGCGGCAATGGTACATTCCAATACATGCTCGTTCGACATTTGGATATTCACTTTATAGATCTGTCGGTAGCGTTGAAGGCTTCAAACGACTCCGATCGAGACCGAACTTGCCTAGAATGATCGGCACAAACACATATAGAGTAGACGATTCCTGCCGTTTGTCATGGCGCAGCGATCTCACCATTCGCTAAACAGTCAATGGAGCCTCTGCTCGAAGAACTTGCGCAATTTCAGCCGCCGACGGACGCTGGTTTGGCTCATCACTCAAGCACCTCTCAGCCAATGTGCGTAATTCTGGCTCCAACCTCGACGAGAACTCGAGTCGGTGTCGTTTCATCCCCACAAGTTGTAACACGGCTCTTAAAGATATCACCAAACCTCCAGCATGCTGCTGCAACTGCGCGTACGGCACCTCATGCGTGTCCAACTCGAACAACACGATGCCGAACGAGTAGATATCCGCCTTCTCGTCATACTTGTTACCGAGGAGTACCTCTGGAGCCATCCATAGTGACGTTCCCCCTCCACTCGTTATTGAATGGTCTAGTCTCGACTTGGATGCGCCAAAGTCCGTGAGCTTGACGTCCAGCGATTTTGTCAGCAGGATATTCCTCGACTTGAGACCGCGATGAATCACGATAGGATTCAAAGAGTGAAGGTGCGCCAAAGCATCGGCAACTTGGATAGCGATGTTCAACTTCGTCGGGGTCAAACCCTGCGGGTGGCTATGGGATTGGTACTCGTGACTGGATAGCATAGTCCGGAGATTGTTTCCATCCACGAACTCCGCGACAGAGTACACATTGTCTTCAGATCGCCATGCAACACCGACGAAACGGACAATATTGGGGTGCTGTACTCTCGCGGCGATCTTGATCTCGCTCAAAAATGAGGATTTGTGGGATTGATTGTTGCGCATGGCTGGAAGCAGCATCGTGACGGCGACGTCTTGGTTCTCGTAGCGTGCTCGGTACACTTGAGCGAATCCGCCACTGTTGATACGATCACCCAACTTGATCTCGTCAAAGTCGATTCGCGCGCGAGCAATGACCTCATTTTTCAGTTCAGTTGAACTGGAGCTGGAAGCGCTGCCACCATATGAACCCGAGGTTTGGGGGGTAATTGAGGTCGATGCAGTGTCGCCTGCTGGCGCATTCCCGTAATCGCTGGATTGACCGGCTGGAATGTTCGTAGCACTGTCGCGTTGCAGAGAATGTAACTCTTGAAGAGTTCGATAGCTTGTCTGGATGCCATCCCCCTTATCACCAATTTCGTCGAATATCCCGAGCTCCATTTGGTCAGCGGTGGATTTGCATGGCCCTAATTGCTTCTTCCGGACCACGATGCCCGCTATGATCATCATGAGCAGTATGATTCCGCCGACTACGAGACCAACGATGAGCCCCGTGTTCGTGCCGGAATGCGAAGACCCACAAGTGTTGTCGTAAGAACTGAGAACTGGGATCCCGCAGTCGTTCAAGTCGAGAGACGAAAGGTTAGCAGCCAGTTGTTCGCACGCCGGACTGGAGCAGATGGCTGCGACGGCGGCGTCGTCAGGAGTGGTCTTCTCCGTGAAATTGAAGCCGTCGGTGTCGAGCTGACATTGCGAGTACACTCTTGTGGCCGTCAGAGAAGTTAGCGCCGCCAAGTCGCAGGACTCAGCTTCGCCGACGACGAGAGCGGTTGCCAAGATGAGCACACCCCAGTGCTTCATCCCGATCATTGTCGGAGATGACAAGCTGCCGCGGTGTGTGTTCGCCGAGGTAAATTCGTCAATGGCAGCCTGCGGGAGAAGAAAGCCGAATGATATCTCCGCTCGATTCCCTTGTGAAGCATCGGATGTGTGTGCTTCTGAAGCCAGCCATACCACTTGGCGCGTTTGCCCGTTCTGACCAGTGTCTCACCGGACTAATTCAACTCGTTCGAACGAGACGAGCCATTTCTCGCTGCATGCGTTGCTGTCCAATGACGACGGTATTTGTTGTGGTTAACGGATGATGCTGGATGGCAGTCCTGCAAAAGGAATGGGCAACGCGCGTTCCGCTCGACGTCCTTGGAGAAACAACGCAACATGAAGGTGCACGAACGCAGTTCGAATCAGCAGTCGTCAGGGACAGGCGAGTCAATAGTGGCTCTACGAACTAACGATCATCGCGAAAGGATGTCAAAAGATATGTAAACCTGAGTGAAAATGCGAGTCTGTATACAAATAATAACCTTATATTTTGTATACGATTCATTTTCATATTCGTATTTAAAACACATTTGACTTTCCTTCTATATTTCAAGATTGCCAAGCATTTTACTAAATCTACACTCTTATTCATGATCTTGTCCGCATGCGGTCCTCACAGACGGGCGTGCAGGTGACCAGCTCTACTTCGGACAGGCAACAATGGCGCATCTCTCAATGCGCAAGGATGCAGCAGTGAACGCGAATCCTACCCGAGCACAAATAGCTACAAGTCCAGTTACCCGATCGACTTGATCGCTGTACGGAGCTCGTACGCTGCCTGGGCGGCTGTCGGCCGCTGCTTCGGATCCAGGTTCACGCACCGCTCGGCCAACGCTCGGATGTCTGCCGTCAACGATGGCGAGAAGTCGAGATGTAGCCTCCCCATCAGCACCATCTGCAGCACAGCTGGCTCTGGAAGTGGCCCTTCTCCATCCTCTCGCTGCCGCGCTTGTTCGTACGGCGGTTCGTGCGTGTCCAGCTCGGACAACACGACTCCGAACGAGTAAACGTCCGCCTTCTCGTCGTACTTCTCGCCGAGAACCACCTCAGGTGCCATCCACAGCGATGTGCCAACTCCAGCAGTCAGTGTGCGGTCAAGTCGTGCTTTGGATGCGCCAAAGTCGGTGATCTTGGCGTCCAGTTGAGTTGTCAAGAGAATGTTCCTCGACTTGAGATCTCGGTGGAGCACCATCGGCTGCAGTGAGTGGAGATATGTCAGCGCATCTGCGACCTGCATGGCGATTCGGAGCTCCGTCGGTCCCATTCCCTGTGGAGTGCCGTCCTCGCTGTAGTTCGTCAGCAGCGTCCTCAGATCGCCGCCGTCCATGAACTCGGCAACCGAATACAAATCGCTGAGTGATTCCCACGCGACGCCGATGAACAGGACGATGCTCGGGTGCTCCAGCGTCGCAGCGAGCTTGATCTCGCTCAAGAAGGAGACGATGTGTTTCATGTCCTTGCGCGTGGCCGGAAGCAGCATCTTGACGGCGACGGTGCGATCGTGGTAGATGCCTCGATACACTTCGCCGTACCCGCCGCGACTGATGCAGTCGCTGAGCTTGACGGACCTGAACCGGATTCGCGCGGCCACGACCACAGGGTCTTCCCACAATTTAACCGAGCCCGGATCACTTGAGTCGGTCGTGCCCCCTGTCGATTGTGTGTCGTGGCGCCGGGGATGGGTGTAGCTGCTGCTTCGCTTCCCCATCGCTTCTTCGAGTGAGCCGAGTTGATCCTGGTCGCCGAGCTTCACCCTCTTGGCTCGACGCTTCTTGCAGATACAGAAAGCGACGATGACGATGACGATGAGAAGCGCGCCTCCGCCACTGGCAGCGTAGATGATGAGTTTGCTGTCGGTTCCGCCAGTTCCATTGCCACACTCGTTGTTGTAGGCGTCGACAGTGTCGCTGAGCTCGGTCGCACAGTTGGCAATGTCGAGCGAGGCGACGTCGTACATCATGCTCTGGCAAGCGCTGCTTGAGTAGCAGAGGATCGAGATGGAGGAGGTGTTCGCGACTTCAGGAGACGTCAGGTTGAAGCCAGAGTCGAGTGCGCACTGAATCGACTCGTTCGTGTTCGCGAGCGAGAAGAGCGCCGCGAGATCGCACGCTTGGACGATGGCGAGGAAGACGCACGCCGAGACCACAAGCGAGAGCGTCTTCGTCATCATGATGGTCGGAGCCGACAGAGACTCGAAGGAGATTTGTACATGAGCTGGCAGATTGAAGACTGACCGACTGTGGACGAAATGACTGAGGTGGCGCCGCCGGCTGTTCCCGCCGCTGAATCGTTTCGCCAGGACCCACACCGACTGAACCCACCCACGGAAAGCGCTGCAACTGTCTTACTGACCTGTACACCTCCAATATATGGCTCATCGGGTTTGCCCCATTTGCTTTGCGTAGCTGACTATTCGTCTCTCGCACCGACCGCGAGCGCTGAGTGATTCCAACCGACTTATTCCTTGTCACACACTTCGACTGAACCCAACTGAGACCAGTGCTGGTTCACTTGCAAATATATGTGCATTCGAGGCAAAGTGCAGCCGAGTTTGAGCATCGGGGCAATACACTGCGATCGCCACAGCACCAGCTTCATGGTTCCGCCAACTGGCGATGCGAAGTATGGTTGATTGCACCGCACTGATGCCATATCCCTGTTCACTGTCCGACAATGAGCGCGAATACAGCATGTGTAAGTCAGTCACCTGCTTTCCGTCATCACAGATCAGTCTGTGGTTCATTGAAGCCAATGGGCAGATGCGGTTGCCGCACAAAATCCGAGTCAGGGTTGACAACTGATGGCGGTCAGGGCATGACGCACGGCGCACGAGGCGTCAACGCAGCGTGTCGGCGTAAGCAGCAGCACCCGTGTGTCATGCTTGGATGGATTATACAATTCAGTACGTCGGCGATGCGTTGCGGCGTTGTACAAGTTCACACCGCCTCTACTGACGTGTAGACATGGAGCGCTTGCTCGATCACCGCTGGTTTCGGCCGTGCACCTTCCGCCGTCGCGTCGCCGAGCGCATCCGTATGCGTTGACACTCTGGTTGGGCGGAGCTGACTGTCCGCGTGCATGGAGGCGACTGACAGTGAAAATGAGACTGTTTCCGATGGGCACTGTGGGATTCCGCTTGCTGCAACTCGACGAACTCGATTTCGTTCGCACTCCATGAACATCACCTTTCGACTCCATCAAATGAAACACGATATCAAAAGTCATAGTGATTTCACTATGATACTGCTCAATACTACAAATTGATGTCGAGTTCAAAACAGTTGATAGAGTTTTCGCTACGATGACAAGAAGCAGCGTGATCGCAAGCAGTGGCAGCGCGAGCGCGCATCAAAACACACCGTGAGCCTGCTTCCCGTTACTCACGCCACTGCAGAGCGCCGCGTGACTCTCCGATCACTGCGATGTGTGCGGTTCGGCGTCGCCACCTGTGAATCTGCTGAGTCCGTCGGCTCTCCCCTTAACATTTTGACGCTGAGTCTCATTCCCCAATTTGCCGCTCCGCGTGCAAATACACAACCGCTCTCGTCCCCATCCGCTCGCTCGCGATGTGGCCGACCACTGGACGCCAACTGACTGCCGCTGCGCTGCTCGCGCTGCTGCACGTCAGCTCGGCCTCCAGTACCAACAGCTCCTCCTCTGCTGTCAACTCGACAGTCTCAGTCAACGGGACGGCTCGCCAGCTCAAGAGCGATGGGAGCTGCGCGTGCATGGGTAAGATGCGGCCGTGCATCTTTTTCCACGGCCTCGGCGAGAAGGACGACTCGGGGCTGACGAGCTCCAGCGACTACTGGGGCGACTTCGATGCTCCTTGCTGCTCGTCCATCACATACGCCAACATCAACACCAAGAACAACGCGTGGACCGACGCCGCGGTCCAGAAGCGCGTGTGTGAGTACGCGCTCTCGGTCAGCTCGACGTCGACGCATCGGCGACTCGCGACCTGTGCGTCCGGCCAGATTGAAATCAGTGTGGAAGGCGCGAGTGGCGCGTTCTGTGTGTCCGGGTCTCCAGTGTGCGCCGGCGTCGTCGGCGTTTGCCCCGGAGCTCAGACCGGGTTGCCCTACGGCTCGTACTGCGGTATTGTCACCGGCGGAGCCTACGGCTGCATCGCCTCCACGGCGTCAACAACAACCGCACCAGCGACAACTGTTCCTGCCACCACGACTCCCGCTCCGACGACCAAGACTCCAACTCCGACGACCAAGACTCCAACTCCGACGACCAAGACTCCAACTCCGACTACGACGACTCCAGCTCCGACCACCAAGACTCCAGCTCCGACCACCAAGACTCCCGCTCCGACTACGGCGACGCCGGTGGTGACCACCCCGACGCCAACGACGGCGGCTCCGACCGTGGCGTCGATTGAAGACACCATCATTGTCGCCCACTCGATGGGAAACCTCATGCTGGCCGGCGCTGTCGCCAATGGCTACTGCTCGATCGGCTCCTCCTCCTCGTGGCTCGCGATCAGTGCGCCAATGAAGGGCAGCATGGCGTCCGACTACCTGCAGTCGTCGTGCTCGTCGAACGTCATCACGAAGACCGTGGCCGACCTGATCTCTGGCTGTCCGGCGACGACGTCGGCCAAGTCGCTGGCGTACCAGGGCGGTTCCTACGCGTCGGCATCGCTCAACGCCGCGTACACGGCGGCCCAGGCGGTGCACCAGAAGTATGTGACGGGAGCCATGTGCAGCGACAGCTACGAAGGACTGATCTCGAGCGACCAGATCAAGCTCCAGCTCGCAGGCTCCATCATCCCGCACAAGTCGGACGAGAACGACGGCATGGTAAGGACTTCAGTCGGCCCATTCCCTCGATATGCTAGTCTTGAAACTCACCACTCGCGATTTCACGCAGGTTGAATACCAGAGTTGTCGTGGCGGCCTGCAAGATTCGTGGTTCGCCGGCTCGTACCTCGACCGATTCTACCTGACGTCACTCAACCACCGCGACACGGCCATGCGCAACGGCGACGCGACGTGGGACGAGTCAAAGATGCCTACCAAGTGGCTGTCTTGTGTCCTGTAGTCCGCATCCTCTCAGATAAATGACGCGTTGGGACGCCAAATACACTGAAGGATTCGCTGCAGGACCTGTGTTTGCATTTGAGACCCTGGTCGACAGCAAGATAGAAGTCGATGGGCCATCAATCAACTGTACCGAAAGTAGTCTGGATTAAACTAGCATTCGACATGAAGAACGTCAATTGCTCGAGTATTGAGGATGGAAGAGGCAAGTCAGCAGCCTCCTCGGATCCATACCATCAGCCTCTCTCGCTCTCTTCTCCGCTGAGGTTGGCGTCCGAATAAATGGGGTTGGAGTCAAACTACTTGAAGGATCTCAAGATGACTTGGAGCTCGTACAGAGCCTTGGCGGCAGTCGGACGCTTCGCTGGGTCCACATCCACGCATTGAAGCGCTAATTGGTGGATGGCTGGATGCACCCGCCGAGAAAACTCCACGCGCAGCTTGCCAGCCGACACCAACTGCATCAGCGTCATATCTGAGAGTGGCCCGCCAGTTCGTGAGTCCTTCATGTGCGAGTACGGCAGTTCGTGCGTGTCCATCTCGGACAGCACAATGCCGAGCGAGAACACGTCGGCCTTCTCGTCGTAGTGCTGGGCCATCATCACCTCCGGTGCCATCCACAGGAACGATCCGACTCCGGCGGTCATGGTGCGGTCGGTGCACTCTCGCGAGACGCCAAAGTCCGTCAGCTTGGCCTCGAGAGAGTGCGTGAGCAGGATGTTGCGCGACTTGAGGTCGCGGTGCAGCACGATCGGATGCAACGAGTGGAGGTACGTCAAGCCGTGAGCGACCTGCAGCGCCATCCCGACCTTCTCCGCGTTGAAGCCCGTCGGCTTGCCCGCGTTGTGGTACTCGATCAGCAGAGTGCGCAGGTCGCCGCCGTCCATGAACTCGGTGAGGCACATGAGATCGGACAGCGCCTCCCACGCCACGCCGACGAACTGCACGATCTGCGGGTGCTCCATGGTCGCCATGAGCCGGATCTCGGCCATGAAGGACTCGATCTGGCGCATGTCCTTGCGCTTGTCGGGAAGTAGCCTCTTGATGGCCACGGCCTGGCCGCGGTACTCGCCCTGGTACACTTCGCCGTACGCTCCGCGTCCCAGCAGCTCCCCAGTCACGACTCGGTCGAGCTGAACGCGAGCGGCGACGATCACCGGGTCTTCCCACGTACTTCCTGGACGTCCTGAGCGCCGGTGGAAGGAGTTGGAGCCTTGAGAAGACCGCGTCGGCCCCGTCACGCTCGTGTGCTCCATGTAGTGCACCGACACGTTCGGCGACGCCTTGACGCCTTGGTGTTGTTGATTGTGGTGCATTGGGGACATGATCTCGTCTAGCGAGTCGCGGCCGTCGCGGCTCCTGCGCCGCCGCAGCACGAAGAACCCGATGAGCACGGCCGAGAAGACGATGCCGCCGATGATGAGCGCGATGATGGCGCCAGACCCGAGCACCGCCGAGCCTTTGTCGTTGGTATCAGAGTTGTTGGCGCCGCTGGCACTCCCGCTGCTGGCGGGCGTGTCGGAGGTGATCTCGCCGAGCGACGCGCTCGACGCCGCCATCTGCACCGTCTCGTTGTAAGTCGTGACCTGGCCGCCGTCCGCCTGCGCAAACACAATGTAGTCGTACGTGACCGAGCCGTCGGCGTTGGTCGTCTGCGTGACGTCGACATACATCAGCTTGGCGCCGCCCAGGTCGCTCTCGTCGATGCTCGGCGGCAGCGTGGACGAATTGTAGTGCTTCACAGTCGGCTCCACTGTCGTCGGCGTCGGAGCGGTCGAAGCAGGAGCGTCGTCTGGGGTTGGGGTGACAGTGATGATCGTCACCGGCGATGGGGTCGAAGCCGGCGCGTCGGTCGTGGGCGGCGACGGCGTCCACGTCGTTGGAGGCGACGCCGTCGTCCTCGTTGGCGTCGCCGTCGTCCTCGTCGGTGGCGTCGTCACCGGCGGCGGGGTCGTCGTGGGTGGCGGAGTTGTCGTGGGCGGCGGAGTCGTCGAGCCGTCATCGCTAGTAGGGGGAGGCGGCGTGGTCGTATCGGAACCGTCCGAACCCCCTCCGGTCGTCGGAGTGTCGGGCATTGTGCTGGGCGTGACGACCGGCGCCGTCGTGTCGGGCGGCGGGGTGGCCGGCGGGCTAATCGGCCCGCTCGTCGTGCTGCCGGACGTGGTCGGAGTCGTGGCCGGGGAGGAACCGGGAATGCCCGCCGAGCCTGTCGAGCAGCAGTAATTCGCAGAGTGCAGAGAGCGCGTGAGCGGCTGGTCGACCGATAGGACAAGCCGATCGATTCGAGAGAGCTTCAACCCAAACTGAACCCATTTTCCGCTCTGTTCACTGTTCGTGTGCTCCACTCACCATCGTCAGGTTCCGCCAGCCGACGGAAGGCGCCGACGCCGCTCGTGCCCGCCGCCTGCCACGCGAGGCAGAACATGAGCACGAGCGCCATCGTCTTGACCACGTAGCAGCGCCGCGCACGACACCGCGTAGCCGCCGCCATGCTGCTCGTTGGGGCGGATCGCCAAGTGCGCTGGACGCCAGCCAGGTGCGCGTTCTTTCCAGGCTTTGCGTCCAGCGCACCCAATCGGGTGGTCTGCACGGTCGCACCCCACCCCTCCATGCAGCAATGAAAATGCAGAGAGCACGTGTGGGTGCGGCACGAAAATTGGGCGACGCCGAGGGCGACGGGACGCTCACCGCAGTTAAAATATACCGACGGCGGCCGTCGACCGCCAGTTGCACGAACAGCAGAACATCAGAGCAGCGGAAACGCCCCGCGGGTTGGAAATGGCGGCAATGGTCATTAAACACATTTTGGCCTGGCGGCTTCAATATGTAATGTAAATTCGTCCCCAGATTAGTTTCCATACAAATTCGAAGAGTGTCCCCAAGATAGTGGCGCTGGATTTTTCTCTCGCCAACGTTTTTTGAAGCGGTTCAGACACTTGAGCAGGTGCTGGGCATCCCGCGCTGGAAAATGGAAAGCTGAACGATCTGTTCTGGCGGCCGCCGCCATCGAGTTGCGCTGTCCACGCGCTTGATTCCTGCCTTCACTCACGCGCGCTGCGTTCTAATCCTCAGAGTTGCGTCGAGGATCGCTCGTGATCGACGGATTGTCAAAGAGCCGCTCGGCGCAGACGGCGCACACGCAGCGGAGACCAACCGCAGCGAAGCGAACGAACAGTGCAAACATGGCTACGCCACCACAAACGCGGCATGCATCCAGAGAAAAGTAGGTTTGAAGGATCGTGACAGCTATATTCATACGATTGGGTGGGTTTCTGTACCGAGCGCCTTCCGGTCCTCATCAACGGCGGCCATTAACGGCGCCGCGAGCGAGCGAGTTGTCAGCTGGCCGAGTCGGCTTACAGCATGGCGGCGACGGCGGCAACGAGCGCCGTGGCGGCGAAGCCCGTGGCGGCGGCCGACGTGGCCGAGTTCGAGCCGCTCGAGCCAGCGTCCACCGAGCCGGTCGTCGACGCAGCCGTCGAGCCCGACGAGGCGGTCGACGAGCTCGAGGTCGACGGCGCGGTCGTGACGGTCGCGTCCGACGAGCCCGAGCTCGACGACTCCACCGTGACGGTCGCGTCCGTCGAGGTCGAGCCCGAGCCGGTCGAGCCCTCGCACGTGGCCTTGATCGGGTCCACGAGGTCCGACATGACGGCGAGCGTGCCGAGCGTGCAGTCGCCAATGTTGAGCGACACGATGTCGTCCAGCAGCTTCATGCAGCTGGAGGACGCGCACATCTTG
Organism: Phytopythium vexans; assembly: GCA_003413675.1. NCBI lineage: Eukaryota > Oomycota > Peronosporomycetes > Pythiales > Pythiaceae > Phytopythium > Phytopythium vexans. Next base: position 2,548,709 of record QLOC01000002.1, on the reverse strand, counting down.
GTAACCGTGGCCGCGTCCGGGATGGTCAGCGACGTGAGCGTGTAGCCCGAGTCGGTCTGGCAGCCCGTGTACTCGTCCGTGGCGGCGAGCGACGCGAGCGAGGTCACGTCGCACACCTCGGCCGAGGCCGTGGCGGCGAAGGCGAGCGCGATGACAGCGGCGAACTTCATGGTGGAGGGTAGGAAGGTGGAGGTCGTGACGGGAAGAGTGGAAATTCCAGACTGAGCCTTCCACGGTCGCCGCGTGAGCTGTGGTTCCTCCTCTTGTCACTCTCGGCCTTGCTCCTCTTCGGACAGCAGCTCAGCGGGAGGGAGCGAGCCGCGCATCAAACAGCCAAAAAGACTGATCGCTCCAGATGGAGGGATCCATCAGGAACAGTAAGCGCGCAGAGACTGCGGCGGTCTGGTGGTTGGGACACGCCACAGGCCATACAGCCCGTCCATCGAGTTCTGAATTTCGGCACCAAGACAGTCGCTCTGTCCCGTTTAGAACTGTACATATCCCGCAGTTTCAGGATAAAATGTCTTGCGAATGGGTGGTTTCATCGGAGCGAAGTGAATTTTGCACTGTCGCGTGTCCTCGTTCTTCACGGTATGGGTCGCCACGTTGTAGAATATTCCGATAAACAGCCAACCGCATCTCTTTCCGCAGTTTCTTTTCAGCGAATCACAGCGAGTACATTCCGAGTACTGTTTTTAGCAATGGATACCTCGGCCCACTCCCATCGGCCAGGCGTTCGGTTGCCGACTTCCGGACGGTGTCCGTAGCGCGGCCAGTTTCAGGGCTCCCGCCTCTGATTCGAGAATGTCAACGAAACTTTCACTTCCGTTGCCGACGTGGTGGGCAACATCGTCAACTTTCAAGCATCAAGGAAGTCTCCAGCGATCGTGAATGTATCGTTTGATCTGCAGATGTAATGGTCCAGGATGTCTGTGTGTACTGTACTCATGCATCAGTGCAACCCAATTTGAACTCGACCTCGTAAGGACTGTCCGATGGCAAGCTGCTACCGATACATTGACACACTGCCAGTTGCATGGATGGCTGTCGTGCAGCATACCTAATCTGAGCCCTCTTGCAGCGGAGGTTCTTGACGCGGCCACTGTGCGATCCATTCGCCAGCGAACAGTGGCCTCGTTTACGGCAATGACGTTGCTAGTCCGCGCTGCTCTATGTCCGTGAACCTGTCGCGTAAGTCACGCGAGGCCAAGGCCAGGCTGGCTCCATTTGTGCTGGGAGCAGTGGAACCCGCGGTCGAGGTAATCGGCCACCATCAATCAAGGTCGTAATCGGCCGTGGAAAGGCCGCATTTGCTTTCGCCCCCATCAATGTGCAAAGCTCCAACTTGAAGGTGCATTGGCTCGGTGCGCTGGTGGTGGCTTCAGCCTCTGTAGCGGGCTGTAGCTTTCGCCGCGCCTGTCAAGTTGAAGCACTCTGCATGTCGGTGCGTTGCCATCTCACCATCTAACCGATCGAGGTGACCGAAGCTGCAACGAATTGCTCGCTGCTTCGAACGAAATCAAACCATCAGGCATCGCCTAAAACTCCATCCAATTCTATCAGACTTAATGTCAATTACCGCGCGGCGCGATCGCTATCTCTTTCTCGCCGCTGCTTGCCGCGTCTTCCTCGTCGGCTGAAAATTCAAAACTGGTAAGGCTCGCGTCCGTTGCACGCGTCGCTCTTGTGGGGTCTTCTCGTAACAGCGCTATGCTGTTGTCTTCTCTTCTCTCTCTTCTCTCTCGTTCTCGCTCTTCACAACCGCCAGGTCACTCGGGCTTCTGCCAGTGGAACTTGAGCAGTGCCAGTCGCAGCTGCAGTCGCACCGCGTCGCTCGGAGCGTAATCCATCGGTGTGCGCTGCTCCTTGTCCAGCACGTCCGGGTCGGCGTCAGCTGACAGCAACATCTTGATCAACTCGCCGTAGCCGTTGGCTGCCGCACTGTGCATGCAGGTGGTTCCATCCGACTGCACGGCGTTGGCATTAGCTCCACGCTCGAGCAGCAGCGCCACGACCTCCTTCCACCCCTTGGACACTGCTGCACGAAGCGGCGTCGTGTGGTTCGCACCCGACGGCGCCTCTAGATCGGCACCCTGGTCCACGAGCGTCTCCACCACGGCGCAGTGACCGCAGTAGCTGGCGATGAACAGCGGCCGCAGTCCGTTCTGAGCGACCGCCTCGATCCTCGCGCCGTGCAGCAACAGCTCCTTGACGACCGCGTCGTGGCCGCGCTCCGCAGCAATATGCAGCGCCGTCATGGTGCTCCCACGCTTCTCGGTGTGCACGTTGGCGTCGAACGAGAGCAGACACCGCACGACGTCGCCGTGACCCGACTCGGCCGCCAGGTGGAGCGGGGACGTGTTGCGTTGCGTGCACACGGCATCGACGTTGGCACCGTTGAGCAATAAGCTGTTGACGACCGTGAGGTGGCCACCGCGCGCCGCGTAATGCAGAGCCGTGTAGCCGCTCGACTCGGTCACGGCATCGATCTGCGCGCCGCACCAAAGCAGATGCAGCACCACCGCCAAGTGGCCGTTGCGGGCCGCAAGAATGAGCGGTGTTGCTTGTCGTCGCGGCCGCCGTCCGCCCACAGCCTCGATGGCAGCACCCTTGGCCAGCGCGTGCTCGGCCATCTGCAAGAACCCATTCTCAGCCGCAGCGCATAACACCTTCGACGGCGCGTCCTCGAGCGTCACAGCGCAGGCATCGAACGCCAGCAGGTAGCGAACGACCTCGAGGTGGCCGCGGTTAGCGGCCAGCAGGATCGGGTGTTTGTTCGGGTCGGCGTTCCAGTCGACTTCGATCTTGTCGTACAGTCGGCCGCCCGAGCTTGTCGCTTCCTCGAGCAGGTACTTGACCATGTCGAGGTGTCCGTTCTTGGCTGCGAGACAGAGAGCCACCTGCTTGGACGCAGGCGAGTCAGTCTCTGGCAGTTCTGCTTCAGGTTCTTCGTCATCATCGTCACGCTTCGCTTCCTCGATCGGCGACGAGTCCTCCAGGCCGACGGTCTTCCTTCTGCGCCGTCGCCGTCGGCTTGTCGAGCGCGAGACGGCCAGGTAGTCGGTCGTGACGGCGTCGATCTGCGCTCCATGAGCGATCAGCAACTCGGCGATCTGGACGTGGCCGTTCTCGGCCGCCTTGTGCAGCGGCGTTGTGCCCGAGTCGGTGGCCGCGTCCACGTTCGCGTTGTGGTCCAACAGGTACTGAGCGACTTCAACATGGCCGTGCAGTGCCGCCTCATGCAGCGGCGTGACGCCGGCCTCGGTCGGGTCGTCGATGTCGAGGCCCTCAGCATGCAGGAACGCCACGATCTCGGGGAACCCGTACGCCGCTGCAAGATGCAGACTCGTGGCGCCGCCTGGAACGACAGCCGAGAGGTTGGCACCGCGCGAGAGCAGCACCTTGATGGTCTCGAGCTGGCCGTGCATCGCTGCGACGTGCAGCGGCGTGGCGCCATTGGCGTCCGCGTTGTCTGAAATGGCGTCGTCTTCGTCGAGCGAACGCAGCGTCACGTTCGGGTCCGCCGGCGAGCTGGCTGGTGACAGGGACGCGTGCTTATGCGACGCACTGCCGGTGGTGTCGAGCTTGTCGTTCGACGAGTTCAGGCTCGACGACGGCTCTCGCCGCTTGGTCTCCTCAAGGTCCGACGCGGGCTTCTCCGGCGAGTCCTCTAGTCCGTGGAGGTACTTGGCGACGTCTTCGAACCCGTTCGTGGTCGCGATGAAGGCCGCGTCGTTCCCATCGACGTCGCGAGCCAATGCATTGGCCCCCTTTGCAACGAGAAAGGACACCAGCGACAGCGAACCAGCGTACGCCGCGAACATGAGCGCCGTGAACCCCTCGGGCGTGGCCACTTCGATGCTGGCACCGCCCGCGAGCAGTTCCTGCACCGCGTCACCATGGCCGCCGACGCACGCCAAGTGCAGCGCCGTGAAGCCGTCGACGTCGGCCTCGTCGATCTGCTTGCCGTCCGCCTGCACCGCAACATTGGCCTGCAGGATCTTGGCGATGTGCTTGGCGTCGCCGCGCTGGGCCGCTCGCTGCAGCTGCTGAGCGGTGCTCGCGTCATGCGCCGACGCCGCCGACTGCGGCGACAGCGACGCGTAGCTGCTCTGCGCCTCGTCCTCGTCCTCAGTCACCGGGCTGCCGCCGGACTGCGTGCTATTGCTGTTGCCGGTGCTCATGCTCTGCGCGCATTCCGCGTCGCGTCCGGCCGCGTCCTGCGCTCCCGACTGCGGGATCGTGATGGAGATGGCTATGGTTGCTGCACTGCCACCTGGACCGCGGCCTCAGGCGTCCGCAGGTCCCGAGCGAAGGGAGGGGAGGCGAGGTGTGGGCTCGGCCGCGACGGTCAGGATGTGAGCGGCTCAGCCGACCGGCGCGCCTCGTCCCCGCGTGGCGGCCGCGAGTGCTGGTGGTGCTGGAATCCGCGGAAGAAGCGGTGCAGCGAGACTCGCAGCGGCAGCAGGCGCCGGCGCAGGCGGAGCGACGCGGTGAGCCACGTGCTGGGTGGAGGCGAGCGCTGGTAATCGCTCGGCGGTTCAGTCAGCCGCTGGAGCGAGAGATCGGGTTTTGGCCATGCACGGAGCGGCAGGCAGGCAGCGTGGAAGCGGACGTCGAAGCGTGGGCGTCGCGATGATACGCTCGGGTCGCGCTGTCGTCAGCGCGAGAGTGGGGCTGCATGATCCAGCGCGCTGATTGGCGGAGAGATCGAAGAGAAGATGATGTGATTGGTCGAAAACGAGGGTTCAGCATCCGGATAACAAAAGTACGGTATGTTTGAAGTATACGTTCTCGGTACCCAGGTTGCGCAACGCCGAAAAGCGAAGGAAAAAGCGGTGTTGCGTTGCGAAGGCGTTTTCTCACTGCACTGTGGCTGTTGACGTGCATTGAGCAACGCCTAGTTGGCACGATCGACGGCGAGCGCGGACGACGAGCGCGGACGACGAGCGCGGACGACGAGCGCGACTTCCGTGTCGATAGCGAGGTGGAAGGGCGGGCGGCCGTCGCCAGGCAAGGCAACGTCGTGATCCGCACGCTGGGGCTGCTGCGCGGTGAGTGCCCAGACCAATATTTTCCATAGTGGCACATTGCGCAGGAAGGCGAGCGACGGAACCGCATCTCTGGCTCGGACAATTCAACCTCTGGGTTGGTACACGCCTGGGTACACGCTTCTTGCCGCAGAGAGAGTGTGCCGAGGCTATCCCACCACGAAGCAGCGCTAATTCCGACTGCAACCCGAGGTGCATCGTGTGTTGAGGAGGTGAGCAGAGCAAAGCGACACGCACGACCAAGCGGTGTGCTTGAAGATGCACTTGACGCGCCGTTTCGCTGGAAGGGTTCGCTCCAGACGAGCCGAGAGATCCTTCCATCACCGCTCCGTGATGTACTCTGTGATACGCTCCCGTTCTCCAGCGCGACGGAGCCGGAGGGTACGGCCAGTGAATCATCCTGGTGCCAGGTGGCGGTCCGGAGCGATGCCTTGGTCCGACACGATGGGTGGTGGCCGGAGCGCTCCGACCTGGTCTTGCCGAGACCGTGCCACTCTGCCCGGTCTGTCGCCAGTCTCGTCCAGCCCAGGCACTTTGCGCTGGCGACTGAGGCGAGTGCGATAGCTAATGCTCCTCGCCTTTGAACTTCCGCGACGCAACCTGGTCGGCGGCGAGCAAAGCGCGGAGGCGGTGGCTGCTGGCATCACAGCAGCTTCAAGGCATCGGATGCACGCGCTATTGTCCCCACGAAATGGCCGATTTTTCTCGAATGCATCTCATTTCCTAGAACGCATTCGCTTCTTTTTTCGAACCGGTCGCCGCGACGCCACGTCGACACGCGCCGGCCTTTCTGGTCTGGCGCCGCGGAACTCGGGACGGATGGACGACGCACGCCGGCGTTGCTGCACCAGATTGAAGTTGGTGAAGCAGGTCGGGGGAACAGTGTATACCGAGCGTATACCGTTTCCGGACACTTGGTTCTTCCTGCGCTTGAGCTGCAAAACCATCTTCCTCGAGCTTTGGTTGCTGCAGCGCCACGAAGTCGCTCGGCTGTGGTTGATGCATCGAGAACGCGATCGGGAAATGCTCTATGGCAAGCGGAGCTGCAATTCCTTCTCAATTTGAGGCTCAGCTCGCGATCTATTGAATCGTCAGGCAACAGGATCGCATCGCCATTGAATTAGCATGACGACGGTTGAAGGCACATCATGTCCTTCTCCATTGTCGACACATTGCTATGTCGGTAGTGCTGTTCTAGCGTCGGGCGGCGGCACTGTTCTCCCGTCGGAGAGCAGCAAATCCCGGCTCGGCAAGTTGCGCTTCAACACACACAGTTCAAAATGGACGAGTATGATTGGCCGAATCGGCGCATAACCTAATCCTGAGCTGGAGGCAGTGCAAGAACGGGTTCGCGATGTCGGAGATTACCTCCTCCGCTTCCTGAGAAGCATCAAAATTGCCAGAGAGTTTAATGTGGACAAGTTGTCCTGGTGGGTTGCTGTACAGGCGCTCCAAACGCTGTTGGAAGACGCAGGCAAGCTGAAGGTTCCACCAAGCAGCGTGCGTCTTTCACCTCTATGGACTGTCCACAATCAATGTGAGGTGGCGCATCGACGTGCAACTCACGCACGAAGTGTTTGTCTACCTGACCGAGCTTTCATTGGGCTTCGAGGTCGCCGAGCGCGTGTCCCAGTTCATATCGGTGGTCAGTCGCGGTGTATGTTCCAATCAGCTCGGTGGTTCTCACTTCGAGTCGAAAGTTGAACTCGATATCGAGCGACTTTCGACAACGTTGAATATCGTCTCGGATGTTTTCGCTGCAGTCAACGCTATTTTGAGCAGTGCACTGCCTCGAATGGCGGAGAGTCGGTGCTACAATAGTTCTGCGGACGCTGTTCCCATCAGGTTTGATGCATTAGTCATCCGTTGTGGAAGTTTGGAGCGTGGTTTGAGGCAATAGAGATCATTACTAAGCACGCATCCATCAAGCCGAGTGAAGATAACAACTGATATATTCGTGTTGCCGGTTCAGTACCTGACCCTGGTCAAGATGCAGGTCTTCTCTCATCCCCTGACTCGACCCAACTTACAGCATAGCGGCGACAGCAGCGACGAGCGCGGTAGCGACAAAGCTTGCGGCTGCGGTCGAGCTGGCAGCGCTGGTCGAGGTCGAGCCAGACGAAGTGGTCGATCCGCTCGAGGAGGTGGTCGTAGACTCGGACGACGAAGCCGTGGACGAGGTCGACGACGTGGTGGTGGTGGTCGAGTCCGACGAGCCCGAAGTGGTGGTCGTGGTGGTGGACGCAGTCGACGAGCTAGAGTCGACCGTGACCGTAGCCGTGGACGAACCAGAGCTGCTGCCATCGCACTGCTCCTCGATCGGCTCGACGAGGTCGCTCATGATGGCGAGCGTGCCGAGCGTGCAGTCGCCAATGTTCATGGCGACGATGTCTTCGAGCAGCGTCATGCAGGCCGTGCTGGCGCACATCTTGGTGATGGTGGCCGAGTCGGGCACCTCCAGCGACGTGAGCGTGTAGCCCGAGTCGGTCTGGCACTCGCTGTACTCGTCCGTGGCCACGAGCGTCGCGAGCTCCGTCGTGTTGCACGTGTCGGCGGCGACAGCGGCGGCCGTAGCGGCGATGGCGAGCGCGAAGGTGGCGAGCTGCATGGCGATCGAAGGTGACGAGCTGCTGTGTGAGGCAGAGCGGAAAATCCAAACTGATCGGCTTGGCGGTCTTCTGAGCGATTGCCTCGAAAGAATTGGTCACGTCTCCCACGCCAGTGTATCCACGTGGTCCCAAGCTCCTGTGCTGTCTGCTCCGAAGCCCATGTTGGACACCGGTCGACGCCAACGCTTTCAAGGTGTGAAGCTGGCGGAGGATCCTGAATGACGCTCCCCGACGATCCTCACGGGCAAAGACGGTGGCCGATATCAACAGTACTGCTCGGCTGTGTGACATGCGCCGCCTGACCGATCGTCACACACAAATCTGAGGATCGGTCTGGACGAGTGTTGCGTTATACAGGGGTGCATCATTTCTGTCGCCGACATGTCTGACCCCGGACAACAGAATGACCCATGAATGCAAGTTATCAATGACAAAAGTCTCGACCACTCTATCAACCAGAGGGCACACCTCGATACACGTTGAGTCCGTACAGAACTGGTGCTTGGGGCGCAAAACTAGTTAACTCAGCTTCATATTCGTTCTTGATGTCCACACTGCTATCCGCCTTGCTTATTTGCCTTCCTATTTGGTCCGTATTTTGCTTTCAATCCACTCTTCAGCAGTTCCAGCATATTCTTTAATGTGTTGACCTTTCTGGGTTCCGGAGGCTGGCCTTGCATCGACTTTTGGTACAGTGCGAGACGTATCAATTGCTCGGCATGACGATTTTGGTTCCCACATCGCGCTGCAAAGGCTTCCTCGATAGTGCTCACATCGCAGGGTTAGTTGGAGGTCGCTCTAGCGTCGGGAAGCCAGCCAGGCCACCGCTTGGTATGTGAATCAGCATATATCAGTGGTATTCATTTCCAAACGGCTATGAGGAACTGGCGAACGCTACAGTATCCATCAACCACTATATCTTGTCCGATTTGAATTACAAAACGACTGAGGTTGGAAGCTCGTTGTGGTAATGATCGTCTCCTCAGCGCGTGGGAGAATATACTCTGGATATGGATCACCTGGACCAGTCGCGGACAGCGCAGCGACCAGTGGCGTTTAACGCTTGCAGGGGGTTGAGGCTCGAGCAGAACATCTCGGAGAAGGACAAACGAAATTGCTGGCCTTAGTCTATTCACGGATCAGAATTGGATCTAACAAAACCGTTCGAGTCCCTCCCCACACCAACTCTCAAAACAACAAAGGTGCCGAGATTTGACGAACCAGCTCGTCAACGCCATGTTTCGGTGCACTTATAGAGGTCATCAGAATGGGATCACTGTCTTCAGCTCCACCAGTGCACTCGAACAGCACCTGACACAGGACGGTCGGGATGGATGTCGTCTTGTTCCTGCCACGACTAATATCGTTGGTATTCACTTTCAGATGGAGAAGCAAGAGCAAAAGACATCGACTAGTTGGATCGCGAACCCTTGGAATCTGTTAGCTGTGGTGATCAGCATTACCCCGCAAGAAAACTATGTTCTCAACATCGCAAAGCTTGCTCGACCCGTGGTTATACGCATACTGACAACTCTGCTCGAGGATGACAGGAAAATCAAAGTTCTCTTCGACATTCGCCAGGCTGCGTGTTGGCTCCATGAGTACGGGATGACAAAGGTCAACTTGCTGAAGTGTATCGACTTGCAGCTGGCATATGAGGCTCATACTGGCCACCGCGGTATATGCATTGATAGTCTCACGATTCCCCTAAAGTCACAGCAACAGGCGAACGATGTTGTCTTGAAGATTTTACTGGAGTACACTTCTCCAGTCGCAGAATTTCGTTCGCACAGTCCAGATTTTGGGCTAGGTGTTGGGAAACGATCGACATTCGTGTTCTCGCCGACTCCGCTCGGACAATTCGGCAAGCCAGGTGTTAGCAGTTCGACAACGAAATCCCCTGATTCGAATATTTTCTCGTTTGGGACAACAAGCAAGTACGGACTGCAGACTACTGTTTCGTCGGAAAGGCGCGTTCTGAAAGCACGAAGCTCCCGGATTATGATGAACAATGAGTTTAAACGCAATCAACGTAGAGAATTCAACGCCAGCACCAGAGCTGCCAAGCCTGATGTGCCATTGAACCCCACTCCGGTTGCCGAGTCATCCGATAATCTTTTAAAGGAACCGAGCGCAACACAAACGACGAGCACAAAGCACGAGTCAAAACAAGAGGGCGAAGAGACAGCTGAACCAGAAAAGCAAAGTCAGGTCGACGAGAATGTATTAGGTCCAGTTTCCGAAACGCCAGCGAAGGTCAGTGCGAGCGACCCTCATGAAAGTGCTTTTGATCTCAAGGACTTATCGTCGTCGCTCCCACCTGCTCCCTCGAGCGTCATTAAAACAACTGCATTCTCTTCGGTGCCTGACTACGCTGAGCCAACAAGGCTCGACAGCAGGTTTGCAACCTCCTCCCTGACAACCCATTGGCGAAATCAACTTCAACCGTCATTGGATTATGCTGAGATTCTTGCAACCTGTCAAAATGGTCGATTTTCGGGTGAAAAATTTGCCATTCTTTTGGTTGATGCAGCCGCGTATCTTCGAGGTCGTATAGAGGCTGGCGCGAGTTCGTGGTCGCTCTCGCCAAGTATATTTGCTTCCACAGCTCGTCGTTGGTCCAGCGCTGCAAGCAACAAAGGACTCGCTACTATTGTGCTTGATGCTGCTGACGACTACATTCCTCGAAATCTGGAGTTGACCGAGTCGAATCGAAACAACATGCCGCCAATTAAGATTTCTTGCGATATCGGCGCTTTGCATGAGCTGGTGCCACGCCGCTTCCACAAGCACTTGATACGCGCTGGCGACAACGTTACAGATATTTGTTTCGACGTCGGGCAACCTTCTTGTACCATTGTGAACGGCAAGTATCTACCACTTGACGACGATCGCGAATGTCCCGTTACTCGTGACGACCTCGAAGCGATATTGACACGTGTACAACAGTCCGTTGAGTTTGCATCTAATCGCGCGTCACTGCCATCTCTGCACCGCGTAACAACCATCCGAGCGTCAACAAAGAACCGAGAGATCTCTTCGGTGACGATTCGAGTTGGTCGCAATGTGCGCAACAAGGCTTTGATGCTCAGCGACATCCTGTTCAGCAAGAAGAACCAATCTAAGTCCATTTTGGTGCTTGGACGCCCCGGGTCCGGCAAATCGTCGCTGCTTCGAGACATTGCACGTTGCTTGTCCGAGAAAACTGATGCCGTCTACGTTGTGGACACTTGGAACGAGTTGGGTGGCGGAGACACCAACACTCACACTTCTCTTGGAAGATCTCGTCGTGTGATGGTCGGTTCACGGGACGAACAGGCTTCAGTTATGCACGAAACCATCCGGAATCATCCTGTGCGCACATTGATTGTGGACGAAATCGAGTCGGATGCAGAAATCTCAGTCTTGCAGCATGCTAAGCAGCGCGGGGTTCGCTTTGTGGTTGGAATGCAGGGAACCTTGAAATCTCTCGTGCAGAATGAGCAGCTGAACGACATTGTCACGGGAGAAATATTGTCTCTTAGCAGTGCGCGAAGGTACTCATCGATAGCTGACTGGGTGGTCGAAGTCGATGGTTCTGAGTTTGGGAAACTGAAAATCATCTCGGGTGTTGCACGTGCTGTCAAGTCGATTGTAACAGGGGCTCCAGTTCAGTACCATGAAACCCGTTTCTACAACTCCTCCACCAACGCCATTTGCGTTCAGTATTGAGTTTGTGGACCTGGATGACTATATCATTGCATGTCGATATTAAATAGTATGCTTCAACGAAATCTGTGTGTGCAGCGTCACTTTCTGTATCAAAGTCATTGATGGGATATCCTCCGACCATGTTTGGCGCCGCTTCCTTTCTAGTCCCAAGATCAATGCCGACGATCCAAGAAACTCACAGTGTGCGTCAAAGATGAATGCAAATTGCGGAAGAAATCTATTGCAACGCGCATCACGACGAGTTTGGACAACTGGTGGTTCACTCTGTCAGCTACCGCAACTGCTCGATGCTTGTAGCCTCGTCGCCGACCAAAGGACATTCACAAACGAACGAACAACACGAGGCAGTTCGAGTTCGAAGCGTGTGGTGCCGCCACATGCAACGCGCTGGGTTCTCACTGAGACGGCGGGGCGACAGCAGCGGCATCGGACGGCTCGGTCACCTTCAAGCCCTCAAGAGTCCGAATCAGCAGCGCCTTTTCCTCCACGAATTGCGGATCCTCTGCGTTGAATCATGCAGCAAACAACACGAGTGTTACCACAACGCCACTTGCCCAACCCACTATTCTGACCACAATACCTTTCGAGTTCTGGAAGTTCTTGAGATAGGCGATCAATTTGTCCCGGTTGTTGACGAGAATCTGGCAGATCGTCTCGGGCTTCTTCGGGTTCGCCACAAACACCTTGAACACGTGGAACGCCTCGAATTGGATGTTGGCGCTCGTGTCGCGCAGCAGGTTCATCATCATCTTGAGGTTCTCCTTCTCCCTGCAATACTCGACGTTAACACATCCAGTCGATGGAACAACACCACAGAGGGCGATGAACGAGTCTTACCCGATGTACTTCATCATGATCTCAAAGTTCGATCGGTCCAGCAAGATCTCGCCCAGCAGCTTTAGCGACTGCCGCCGCGTCACGTAGTTCTCCGACATGAGCAGCGAGTTGTACTTTGCGAACACCTACAGCCAGCCCAACCCTCAATCATTTGTTCAACATGTTCAAATTGCAGTGACACTGCTCGTACCTTGTCGAAGTTGGACGTCAGGAACTGCGCAGCAAGCGACTTATGGCGCGTGAAGAGGTCCTTGAAAGTCGCGAACGCGTCCGACCCGACCTCAAAGTTGGGCAAGTGCACGTATTCGTCAAAGAACTTCCACAGATCGTCCGAGTACAGGATCTTGGCCGCCAGCAGCTCGTGCCGTATGGACTGTCACAACAACAAACCAGCCATCATTAGGGGAGGCCTCAACACCCAGCGCGACGTAGCCATCAATGAATACATACCTCGCGCAGCATGGAGCCGCAGTTGAGCGCAATGTCCGGGTTCTCGTAACCGGCCACGAGCGTCGAGAGCAGCTCCGGGTTGCGCTCGACGTAGCCCACGAAGCCCGCGAGGTCGCGGCGCATCAGGTTGTTGAAGACCTGCGCAAAGTGCTTGCGCGCTTCGAACGGCAGCTGCGCGAGCCCCGCGACGAGCTGCGGTACCAGCCCGCTCTGGATCAAAAGCTGCGATAGCTGCGCGCATTTCTCCGGCTTGGCCTCCTGGTCGTCCTGCACACCGACCACTATCCCCATTAGACTCTGCCCGAATGATAGGTACCCTCGATGAGCAGACGCACGTCGCCGTAGAGTAGCAGCTTCATCTCGTTGAGGCGCTTGGTCACCTCCTCAACCACCTGCACATAGTTTGTGTCATATTAGCAAGCCCAGCACTACCGTCCGTTATGGACAGCGAGGGGGAACACTGTACACCGCCGCACCTTGCCATCCTTGGAGGGCTTGGCGAGCTGCGTCGGGTCCACGAGCGCGTCTTTGAGCAGCTTGACGAGCTGCTCAGGATTCTTGCGGCGAGTGAAGAGCGACATGGCGGCCGATTCTGCAGGGATCGCGCCGACAGCGGTGGTTAGAGAGCCGCGGGGAGCGAAGGAGGACGCACGGAGAGGGCGGACGCACGGTCAGTGAGGCGCGCGAGGCTCGAGGATCGCGCCGAGCTGCGTGCGAGGAAGCTGCCGCTTTGGAGCTGCCCAAAAATGCACCTGCCTGTGATTTTCGCCAGGGTTTCAAGCCGCAGCGAAGGTAAAAGGGTGTTAGCGGGTGTTGGCGGGGATTTAGTATGGATAATTGTATGGATGTTAATGTGCGTTAGCGGGCGTGGGGATTGTAAGGTCGAAGCAACACATATGACAGGGACTGGACGTCAAGACCGGTCTTCAAATTGCCGCATATCACTTGCAAGGAAGCAGCCGGCGGCCACTTTGTCGGCAGATGCCGCGCAAATATTCATGCGACCACGCTCCCAAAACCAGTCGGAATGATTCCCTCCGTCCTCAAGCTGCTAGAGCTGTCAGATTATATAAGTTCAATCTGTTGTCCTGGAAATTTCTAATGCTGTCTGAGGGTGTGCATTTCCAGCGAGAGAGGTCCAATCTCCCACCGTTTACGGCAGCGACGGCAAGACGAACTTGTCGAACACGGCTCGGAACTCGCACGTCGCGCTGGGGTCGTCGACGAGGGGACCGTCAGTGATCCATCCACAGTGCGGCACGTCCGGCACCTCGTGGAGGAACAGTCCGCCGCGCTCGTCCAGAGTCTTCAGCCCAAACGTGTCGTCGATGTACTCGTCTGTCTCGCGCATGCCGAGCACCTTGAGCGTCTCGAACTTGGTCGCGATCTCGGCCACGCTGTCGACGTGCGAGTACTGGCCGAAGATCGAGAGCTGCCACGGTGCCACAATGTCGTCGCCTGGCGATGAGAAGAAGTGTGCGGCTCGGAGTTTGAGGAAATTGCGTTTACGACGCTGCTGGTCTTGAACCCCCTGCTCGTCGTTCGGTTCGCATTGGTTCAGGTTGTTGAGCGCTGGCAGAAATGTGTTGGCTTGGACCCATTGCTGCTGCGCCGGGAAGCGCGCCACGTTGACGAACGAGAACTTGTCCTGGAGCTCCGGGTGGTCGATGATGAACTGCGCGATCGCAGCCTGCACTCCTCCTCGAACGGCAGCAGGGTCGTCACTCTTGAGGTACGTGTCGAAATCGAAGCCCGGCATGATGGTGGGTCCGAAACCCGTGAGCAGGTGCGAGAGCGGCACCCTGTCCGACGGCTGTGGGCCGTAGAACAGTCCGTTCTGGACGCCGGCCAAGCTGATGAGCGTGTGGACTTGGTGATCATCCATCTCTTCGACGACTGCGCGCGCCATGAGTCCGCCTTGCGAATGACCGATGAATGCATAGCCGTGCTGGAAGCGCTCGTCGGTTGCGACGATCTCTCGAATCTGCTTGATCGCCAGCGGTACCTGAATGTGAAGCGCCTGGGTCGATTCCTCGGACGGTGCATAGCTGAGAGCAACCAGCACTGTGCCGTTCTCTGCGAGCACTCGCTCAAGGTTCACGGCCTCGCCTGGGTTGCCCGTGATCCCATGGAAGAAGAACACAGGCAGGTGCTTAGCTTCAGTGCCGCTCGCTCGTGTTGCCATTGTAGCAGAGGTGCTATGCAGAAATGATCGCACATCATCATGAAACACACAGATCGCGTGCCTGGATTTATACTCCTCAGACTTCAACCACAACGCTCATGCTGCACTGACAAGCACAAAGACACGTGCATTGACCGCTTCATTGCTTGATTCCAAGCAGAGGTCAATGATCGACTCCCGCTGTGAGCTGTCCTCTACGGCAATGCTGGCAGGATGTACTTGTCGAAGACGTCTTGGAACTCGCATGTCTTGGCAGGGTCGTCGGCAAGCGGGCCGTCCGTGATCCACCCGCAGTGCGGCACGTCCGGCACCACGTGGATAAACAACGCACCGCGTTCTTCCAGCGTCTTCAGTCCGAAGGTGTCACCCTGGTATTCTTCCGTCTCGCGCATGTCGAGCATCTTGAGGCTCTCGAACTTGGTCACGATCTCGTCCAAGCTGTCCACTTCGCTGTAGCGACCAAAAACTGAGTTCTGCCACGGAGCAGCGACGCCGTCGCCTGGCGACGCGAAGAAATGAGCGGCCTTCAACTTCAGGAAGTTCCGCTTACGACGCTCCTTGTCCTCGAGAGCCTGGACATCGCCAGGCTCGCACTTGTTGACGTTGTTGATCATCGGCAGGAACGGGTTGGACGCGAGCCAGGTCTCGCGTGCGGGAAACCACCCGAGGTTGATGAACGAGAACTGCTCGTGCAGCTCCGGCTGGTCCAGGCCGAGCTGCGCGAACGCGCGCTGCACTTTGCCGCGCAGACTGGTCGGATCGGATTCGTCTTGGTACGTTCCAAAGTCGAAAATGGCGGTCGGGAACGGCTGCATGCTGAAACCGGAGAGCGAGAGCAGACCCTGCATCGGGGCCGCGTCCTCGGGCTGCGGGCCGTAGAAGACGCCGTTCTGCGCACCGGCCATGCTGATCAGCGTGTGCACTTGGTGGTCGTCCATCTCTTCAACGACAGCTCGAGCCATCATGCCGCCCTGTGAGTGGCCGATGAAGACGTAGCCGTTTTGGAACCGCTCGTCGCTGGCCACCACTTCGCGGATCTGCGCGATCGCCATGGGGATCTGCTTGCGCAGCGCCAGCACTGAGCTCTCGGACGGACAAAAGCTCAGCGCCACGAGCGCTCGGCCGTTGGCGGTCAACACTCGCTCGAGGTTCACGGCCTCGCCGGGGTTGCCCGTAAGCCCATGGAAGAAGAAGACCGGGAGGTGGCTGCTTGGAACGGAGGTCGCCATCGCTGCTTGGGGGTATGCGTCGAGAAGTGAGGACCAAGTTATCCCAGTAGGAGTGGCGATATCATGACGCGCGGTTGAATTTGCGCATGCGTCGCAGTTGCTGAGCCGGCGGATGCACCTTCTATGGATGGTACAATCCAGTGGAGATTTGTTGTCATTTGAGTGTGGTCTGCCACGATTCGGTCAAGCTTTCGCTCGGTCGGTCGGCGCACTGAAACTGGATTGGGCAGAGTTCGTCCAGCTGCATTTCGCTACGTGCGCGCATCTATCGGTAGTCGCAGTAGCGCTGTCAGACATAGCTTGCGACTGTTTCAAGAACGACAGAAGGTGAAGGCGTTGAATGCGCTGGCAGAGAGGATTGTGCTCGTTTCGACTCGTCGGGTGTTTATCGCACACAGAGACTGGATTCGTCGAGATGGCATCAAGAACCACGCCTCAGGGGCATTGTGGATGTCGAGGGAAAGAAATATGGTTGGAAAGGTTCGCAGCGCTCGGTGGTGCTGGAGAATCATAGACAATATGACGATGCAGGGGGGCCAAACTCCGATGAGCCATATATTGGTGGTGCGCAGGTCAGTAGAGCAATTGCAGCGCCTTCCATGCAGAGCTCCGTTTCAACCTGCGTGTCCCACCTTGCCATCATCTGCCACCTACGGCAAAGCAGGCAAAATGTATTTGTCGAACACGTCTTGGAAAGCGCACGTCGTGTTTGGGTCGTTTGGCAATACCGTGTCTGTGAACCAACCTATGTGCGGCACGTCAGCCACCTCGTGGAGGAACAGCCCACCGCGCTCGTCCAGCGTCTTCAACCCGTACGTGTCGTCCTTGAACTCCTCCGTCTCGCGACCATCCACGATCGTGAGGCTCTCGAACTTCGTCTCGATCTCCTCAAGTGTATCGACGTAGCTGTATCGACCAAAGAGCGATGTCTGCCACGGAGCAGCGGCACCATCAGCTGGTGATGCGAAGAAATGAGCAGCCTGAAGCTTGAGGAAGTTCTGCTTGTGTCGCTTCTGATCTGCGAGAGCTTGATCGTCATCGGAATCGACCTTGTTGACGTTGTTGATCGCCGGCAGGAACGGGTTGGAGTCTCGCCAAGCCTCGTTCGCTGGGAACCGTCCAAGGTTGACGAACGCGAACTGCTCGTGCAGCTCCGGTCTGTTGACGCTGAGTTCCGCGAATGCGCGCTGCGCCTGTCCACGAAGACCAGCAGGGTTGCTGTCGTTTTGATACGCCGCGAAGTCGAAGATGTCGGTCGGGAACATCTGCAGCTCGTAGTTGGCCATCGTGCACAGGAGTTGCATCGGAACCGTGTCCTCGGGTTGCGGACCGTAGAAGAGACCGCTGTGTGGCGCGGCCAAAGTGATGAGGGTGTGTACTTGGTGGTCGTCCATCTCTTCTATGACGGATCGAGCCATAATCCCGCCCAACGAGTGGCCGATGAAGACGTAGCCGTTTTGGAACCGTTTGTCGCTGGCGATCACTTCACGGATCTGCGCGATCGCCTTGGGGATCTGCGTGGACATTGCCACCACCGACTCTTCAGCTGGTGCAAAGCTCAGCGCCACGAGCGCTCGGTCGTTGGCGGTCAGCGCTTGCTGGAAGTTCGCCGCATTGCTAGGGTCGCCTGTGAGTCCGTGGAAGAAGAAGACAGGAAGATGAGAGCCCGACGTGATGTTGGCCATGGCGTTGGATGTGTTGAAGCGGCGTTAGACACGTTGGAGTTCGAGTCGATTGCGAAATGTGGATCTAGTTTGCCACTGATACTCGCCTCCAATGATGGGACATAAGGCCAATTTACGTGAGTTTACGTCATGCCGTTTTACGTAAATCCTCTAGTCGACTTTAGTTTACGTTTTGACTGTTGTCCCACTATTCTGTCACTGCATTAACTTTATCGAGAGTTTTATTTATAAATGTTGCTGTATTATTTGGATATTGTAATATTTTTACTTAATTGAATATTCAGTATACAATTAGCTTGATGATATTACTTAAAGTATATGAATGTATTTGAATAAAAGAGAAATTTTACGCAATTTCAATTTGTTGACTGCATCTCAACTGAAATGCAGCAAGAGTGTCACTACAAGTGCCAAGGCCTGCACACTACCACCGATGCTGTGCGAAAGCCACACATCGAGTTTGTTGCAGTCCGGTGGAGTTCTCAACTCGATATCGCGCCACACTCAATTACTACACTCCCTGGTAGGTTAAAAACGCAGTGTTTGCAGTTCCCATTCAGCCTACTTCCCTGTCGCTAAGGCTCTGCAAACGAACCATCCTCGACCTTCAACGGTGCCTTCAATTCCAGTGACCCAGTTCCTCAACGGCAGTAACCGTCTCTATGGCAAAGCAGCCAAGATGTATTTGTCGAACACGTCTTGGAAAGCGCACGTCGTGTTTGGGTCATCCAGCAGCGGCCAGTCCGCGATCCAACACGAATGCGGCACGTCAGCCACCTCGTGGAGGAACAGCCCACCGCGCTCGTCCAGCGTCTTCAACCCGTACGTGTCGTCCTTGAACTCCTCCGTCTCGCGACCATCCACGATCGTGAGGCTCTCGAACTTCGTCTCGATCTCCTCAAGTGTATCGACGTAGCTGTATCGACCAAAGAGCGATGTCTGCCACGGAGCAGCGACGCCGTCGCCTGGCGATGCGAAGAAATGAGCAGCCTGAAGCTTGAGGAAGTTCTGCTTGTGTCGCTTCTGATCTGCGAGAGCTTGATCGTCATCGGAATCGACCTTGTTGACGTTGTTGATCGCCGGCAGGAACGGGTTGGAGTCTCGCCAAGCCTCGTTCGCTGGGAACCGTCCAAGGTTGACGAACGCGAACTGCTCGTGCAGCTCCGGTCTGTTGACGCTGAGTTCCGCGAATGCGCGCTGCGCCTGTCCACGAAGACCAGCAGGGTTGCTGTCGTTTTGATACGCCGCGAAGTCGAAGATGTCGGTCGGGAACATCTGCAGCTCGTAGTTGGCCATCGTGCACAGGAGTTGCATCGGAACCGTGTCCTCGGGTTGCGGACCGTAGAAGAGACCGCTGTGTGGCGCGGCCAAAGTGATGAGGGTGTGTACTTGGTGGTCGTCCATCTCTTCTATGACGGATCGAGCCATAATCCCGCCCAACGAGTGGCCGATGAAGACGTAGCCGTTTTGGAACCGTTTGTCGCTGGCGATCACTTCACGGATCTGCGCGATCGCCTTGGGGATCTGCGTGGACATTGCCACCACCGACTCTTCAGCTGGTGCAAAGCTCAGCGCCACGAGCGCTCGGTCGTTGGCGGTCAGCGCTTGCTGGAAGTTCGCCGCATTGCTAGGGTCGCCTGTGAGTCCGTGGAAGAAGAAGACAGGAAGATGAGAGCCCGACGTGACGTTGGCCATGGCCATGCTTGGTAGCTTGAGTCGATGAGGGACGTGAAGGGTTGGAAGCCGATTGGAAAGTGAGCAACACACGCCACTCAATTGCGACTAGTGACTGCACTCGTTTAGTACTCGACGGTGTTTAATTATTGAAGTCGCGCCTCACCATGTGGATCCATTGCAGTAAACCAGATCGCTTGTATCGTTGTAAAAGCCCTTTCCTTGACCGTGCGTATCAACAATTGCGTTCAGTCATTCTAGCGCGCACGAAGACACTTTGCGCCGTCATCACCCGATGACAGTCTCTAGTCGAGAGTGTTGGATGCTTACAGCTGAACGAGCTCGACCTGAAGATGTCTAGAAGCAACGCGAGTGGAAAGACCGATGAGC
Organism: Phytopythium vexans; assembly: GCA_003413675.1. Classification (NCBI taxonomy): domain Eukaryota; phylum Oomycota; class Peronosporomycetes; order Pythiales; family Pythiaceae; genus Phytopythium; species Phytopythium vexans. The sequence continues at coordinate 2,528,888 of QLOC01000002.1, read as the reverse complement.
GTGCGATCGGTGGCGGCAAGAGGCTCGCTCGAGGTTCGCGACACCGTCCAAACTGCACATGAGCCCGAGGCAAAAGGAGATCGGAAGGTGGTTGGACGAACTGGACTCGGACAGTACCTGTTGACTGTGTTCGATGCCGATTCGAGGATTGATGAGCTGAGACAAAGACCGTGGGCTAACGGATAAACTGGGTGTGAACGCACAGCACCTTCTGATCCAAGCGATGCACCTGTGTTGATGACTGCGACGAACTGCAACGTGGTGACGAACAACAATACTTGACGCCTCAATCTTCAATGCTGCCACAAGCGCGACCATCGTCTGCCCGGTGCAGCTGGAGTGAAGGAAGAAAGCTCGCCTTGTTCCCAACTGACGCCTACCCGATTGGATGAGCGGATAAGCAATTTGATCGAAATCCATCAGCAAGCGTTCACTCACAGACCTGTGATATTGTACTGAAGATTCAGATAAACAGGTTGCACCACAAATAAGCGATATACCTGTGCAAAACGGACTGAGCGCCGTGGTGTTGGTCTCTAGGGCAGCACAGCCGCGAGGTGCTGGTCGAATACGTCCTGGAAAGCGCAGATTCTGGTCGGTTCGTCTGCGAACGGCTCGTCGCGGACCCAACCGCAATGAGGAATGTCCGGCACCTCGTGGAGGAAGAGTCCACCGCGCTCACTCAGCGTTCGAAGTCCGAATGTGTCGTTCACGAACTCCTCCGTTTCGCGCATGTCCACAACTTGGAGCTCCTCGAACTTGGAGAGCACGTGGTCCTGGCTATCGACATGGCTATACCGACCAAAATGCGACGTCTGCCACGGCGCCACATCGCCATCATCCGGAGAAGCGAAAAAATGCGCAGCCTGGAGCTTGAGGAAGTTGCGTTTGCGTCGCTGCTGGTCCTCAGCAGCCTGAATATCGCCTTCATCGACATGGTTGACGTTGTTGACAGCCGCCAAGAAGCTGCTGGTCCGCGTCCACTCGTCAAAGGCGGGCGAGCGCGCGAGGTTGACGAATGAGAACTCGTGGTGGAGATCGTGCCGCTCGGCGCTAAGCTTGGCGAATTCGAGCTGCAAGGCGCCGCGCAGGCTGTTCTTGTCGTTTTGGAACTTGCCAAAGTCAAACACTTCAGTGGGCAACACAAAGGCGCCGAATCCTTCAAGCAGCACACGCATTGGGGCCTCGTCCAGCGGCTGTGGACCGTAGAAGAAGCCGTTCTGCACTCCAGCCAAGCTGATGAGTGTGTGGACTCGATGATCATCCATCTCTTCGACCACAGCTCGAGCCAGCAACCCGCCTTGCGAGTGACCCACAAACACGTAGCCGTTCTTGAACCGATCGTCGGTTGCCACCACCTCTCGGACCTGTGCGATCGCAAGCGGCACCTGCTTGTACAACGACAGCGCCGACCGTTCGTCCGGACAGAAACTCAGCGCCACCAGTGCGCGGCCTTGAGCTTCCAGAGCCTTCGCTAGGGCATCGCCGCGCGTGGGGTTGCCGCCGAGGCCGTGGAAGAAGATGACCGGGAGTGGCGCGCCAGCGGTGGCGGTTGCCGCCGACATTGCTCCAATTTAGTGGAAACGAGAGTGTAAATGGAGAGCGAGCGAGAGAGCGCGATCGGCGCCTGCGTCACTCACTGGTCGAGTTGAGTCAGCTGTTGAGGAGTCTTATGCTCGCGATAAGGAGCGTCCTATAATATAATATCAACTAGTTCAATAAATTTTAAGCTGTAAAATATGAATGATTCGTGGTTCATATTCATCATGAAATCTAGTTATACATTTATATAGGTCGTTGTCATCGTGGTATGGGACAAAGTGCGGACCGTGCACATCCAAAATGCACACCGCCTGCCCGCCACATGCACTGCGAGCTCGGCGGCTGTCAAATTGTCCGCTGACACGCCAATCGACGTGGCGTGCACCGGTCGATGCTGGTGCTCTGTGGCAACTGATTGGATTTTCACGCTAGCCTTTCGGCGAGAGGACCCACGGCCACTTCGTTTGGCCAATCCGAGCGCAGACGATGTCCGATCTTTGCTCGGCGATCTTCCCATTCCTGGCTTCGCTCCACCGCGAGACCTACTGTCAGCGAGCATGGCTCGCTCCACGCTTGCGGTGGTCCTGCTCGCGTTCATCGTTCCCGCGCTCGTGTGCGGCCGCCGACACGTTGAGTACCTCGAGCGCAGCGTCGTCTCGACCGCGTCGATGCCCGATGCGTCGCTCTCCATCGCCAGCGGAGACCGCCAATTGCCCGTCTTCTTCTTCCACGGCATCACCAACAACGCGAGCGAGGGCCGCAACTACCAGGCCAACCTGACGGCGGAGGGACGCGTCTTCGTCGCGCTCAATTTCTGTCCCGGCAAGTGCTCGACTCGATCGCTGCATGTCCAAGTGCCGCTCGCCATCAAGCAGATCCGGGCTATCGTTGCCTCGGACGCGCGCTTCAACGACGGCTACATTTTTATCGCGCAGTCCCAGGGCGGCATCATCGCGCGTTCTGTGATCGAGGAGATGGACGACCATCGAGTGCACACCTTCGTCAGCCTGGCTGGCGTTCAGAATGGCGTCTTCTACGGCCCGCAGCCTGCCGATCGAGTGCCGTTGGCGGTGCTCTTGAGGGGGTTCGGAGCTCACGTCGTGCCGCCACAAGTGTTCGACTTTGCCAAATACGCCAACAGTCCGACGAGCCTCCGCGGCGAAATGCAGCGCGACCTCGCGAGGCTCATTGTCGCTGATCCGGACCTCGACAGCCAGTACTCGTTCGTCAACCTTGGTCGGTTCCCAGCTTACAACGACTGGATCACGGCAAACCGGTTCCTGCCCGTGATCAACAATGTGAACCGCTGTGAAGCAGGCGACGACCAGTGTTTGGAGGACAAACAACGCCGCAAACGCAACTTCCTCAAGTTGAAGGCCGCGCATTTCTTCGCCTCGCCCAACGACGGTGTCGTGGCGCCGTGGCAGCTCTCGCACTTTGGTCGGTACAGCCAAGTGGACACGGTCGACGATATCGCGACTGCGTTTGAGAACCTCACGATCATCGGTATGCGCAACACAGACGAGTATGTGAATGACACGTTTGGGCTGCGCTCGCTGGACGATCGCGGCGCGCTCTTCCTCCACGAGGTTCCCGGCGTTTCGCACAGTTGCTGGGTCCAAGACGGCTACCGCGCGGACGACCCGACGCAGTTCTGTTCCTTCCACGAAGTCTACGACAGATATGTCTACCCTCTCCTCGTGTAGGATCGGTGGAGAGCTTAGTCTCGAGGTAAACAGTCAAACTCGGGAGTTGATCCGGTGCTGTCGTGTTGAACCTTGCTTCAAGGTCCACTATTCAAGTGGTAAGAACACTGTATATTGCTTGAATAGTGCGCTCTGTCCATGATTGGCATGGAAGCCAATTCGAGTTCGGAGACCAATAAACAATGGACGCTCTGCTGTCGTCGGAGCTCTCGGCCGACACGCTCGCGGCGCTGCAGGCACACCTGCAGTCCCAGCAGGCGGACGAGGAAGCTGGCGTGTCTGAGGATTTTCGCCTCTCGCAGTTGTACGCTGGCGCCACCCTGCTGCTTGGCGTTTGGAGAGTGCAAAGGCATTGACAAATGGGATATTGCATGGACTGTTCAGTTGGTACGACGACCGCACGGGCCGAGCGCTCGCGCAGGAGGCCATCGACCACAGCAAGCAGCTCAAGATCGCGTTTGTGAGCACTCCGGCTGCCTACCGCGACTTTCTCAAACTGCAGCGCGAAGCTGAGGACGAAGGCGCTTCGAGCATCAATGGCGAGAACGTCTTCCTGTTCGAGTTCGACCGCCGGTTTGACGAGAAGTACGGTTCACAGTTTGTCTTTTACGACTACAACACTCCGACGGATCTGCCCGACAAGTTCCACCACTTTTTCGACTACATCCTCGTCGACCCGCCGTACTTGGTGAGCCATTGAACCTCCTTGCTGTTTATCCTGTAAGTCAACTAACCGCTCATGGCTGGTTTACAGAACCCCAACTGCATGGGCAAGTTTGCAGAGACGATGCGATGGCTCGCCAAGGACGTCGAGGCCGTTCCAGGCAAGAAGGATCGGATCCTGAACCCGTGCACCTTCATTACCGGTGAGTGTTTGCTTGATTGCAGTTGGATGGTCGAGCGTCGACTGACTGCGTGGATGGTGCTAGCCCGCATGCTTCGCAAGGATATTTATCAAGATTTGGGCTTCACGCCGTCGGGTTTCCAGCCTACGTTCGAGTCCAAGCTCTCGAATCAGTTCCTGACGTACACCAACTACGCGTCCGAGCGATTTGGTGTCAGCTCGGAGGAGTTTGGCGACTCGGACAGCGAGTAGCGCGTGCAAGAATTGGATGCAGGATGCTGGATCATGTCAGCAATCATAGAAGGCGTTTCTCACTGTGGCCGAGTCAGGATTTTATTGATGTCCACCATGCACGATGCTTCCCTGCGACGTTATCATTCGCTACCAAGCGTAGCCACCGCATCTTCACGCTGCGAATGTAGTGCAGAGCACACCCGAGTCCGACCCACATTGCTTCTCAGTCCAGCACCTCTTTGTTCTCGTAATGTCTACTCTGCGAGTCCCCACTTCAACGTACAGTACACTCTCCATCTGCCAAAGTCGGAGAAACGATTTATGGCTAGCGGACTACTTCAGCGGCTCAACGACTTGGTGGGTCATGGGTGCAGTGTGTACCGTACTGGCACGTGTCGGCAGCGGAGGAGGCTCGCGCAGGATGAGGCTTCTTGTGATGACCGTCGTCAATTGACTGCGTGCCGTGAGCCAAATGATTCGAGCGTCCCGTCCTGTGATACTACCACCGTGCGGCATTTTGGTGTGACCACAGAGTGAAGGTCAGATGGGTCGTGTTTGGCCAACATGGAACACGAACCCGGCCACCAGATTGCGTTGGTGGTTGAGCAAACTCTCCCGCAAGAATCGGCAGCGCCGCTCGAAGCAATGCTCCGTCGTGATCCTAGCATTTCCCAATTCGCTTCAACCAACACACATCGCGGCAATGGATTCAAGTACCAAGCTACCGCTGCTCGGAGCTCTCCGAAGTGCGCTACGACTGAGCAGCACGGGTGCCGACCAGAAGAACGCGAAGACCGAGCGGCTGGACGGCTCCACGAAGGCCCCAAGCTCCGATAATGCGAGCGATCACGCGCCGCGCAAGACCAAGAGCAAGTCGCACGAGGCTCTGGCGCACGGACGGATCCGCTAGTGGCTGACCATGCGACCGAGCCGAGCGCAGCGACTACGGCTGCGCTACCTACCCACTTGCAAAAGTTGCGTTCTTTAGCAGATATATGCAGGAAATGAAAACACGTTGGCGTTTGGTCAAAGCGCTCAGGTTGATTGACCATCATGTTGATAGTCGGCACGAGGCATCGACGTTCAACTGAAGTATGGATGCTCGACAGCTGTTCTCCGAGCCGATCCTCGTTGAAGTGGGGCCAACATTCATATGTCCGCGACAATGTCGCCGAGTGAAGGTCCTTTTGCTCATCATGAGCACAAGCAACAGCACGCGCTCGGTGGGCAACACTTCGCTTCAATGCACAGAGGTCAACAAAAACCAGGCACATTGCGTGGTGCGGGCCCGTGTCTGGCGAAGAGAGTGTCCGAGAAGCAGCGCCGTTGCGTGTGTGTCTTGATACAGGCGACCATTGTTTGCCCATATTTATGTCAGTGTCTGAAACCATGCATCCCAGTTCCGCCTGCAGACTCGATGCCATTCAGTCAGCGGCACTGACCGCTGGCAGATCCATATGAGCTATCGGGTAAATTTTGGTGGTAGCTTTACCGCCGCAAGCGGCAAACGAACGCATTATCCAATTCTCAATCTAACGCTGCCGTCTTTCTTAACTCACTCATTGCTGAGAACGAACTATCCCCATGATCGCATCTAGGTTAGCGCCGGCGGCTCCATCGTCGCTCTGGGTTGTGACCAAGAATGCACAAAACCCAAAGAAGGAATGATTACTCGAGCGCGTGGATAGCAAGACGTTACCTAGACGAAGAAGAACAAGTACGCCCAAAATGAAGTGGAGGTTGTCGCCCACCTGTGATGAAGGCGACATGAACTGCCACACAGTGGCTGAGAGACCAAACGAATGCACGACAATTGCATTGGGTACGAATCTCACAAGTGCCATTCCATTTGCCAATGCCTCTTTTACACTCGAGCTGGTAGCACTCTTGCCACGCACACATCAGTGATCCTAACCGATTGAACACGTGGCAGCCGAAACCCGACAACCATGCGATTCGCGATGCAGTCGCATCGTCATGCTGCCCCACCCACACTCCGGAAATTGTCGAGCAAATATCGTTGAGCTGCTGACATGTGGAAAAAACTAGCCAACCTATATCATCTATTGCGATACCAACGAGTGCAGGCACTTCATTGTCTCAGCGATGTGGGTTCGACGCGAGTTGAAGTGCTTTGGAAATGGGCTCGTGCTTTTGTCGTTGGCTTCAACTGTGAAGAGTGCATGTCACTATTCCTGAGCACAGCTCATGCGGCCATCAGAGTGGGACACAGGTGGCCGTCTTCAGGCGTTGTTTAGATGAGGAGTACAACTGTCGCTGGAGACTTACGTCAGATTCTGGTGCAGGCGGCCATCGCTTGGGCACGATTAGATGAGGTTGTTCACGGGTGGTATATACAGTACCGCAGTGAGCGCCAAACCACTGCTCGAATGTATTGGTGAGGAATACGTCAACGTCACGCGCGCAAAACCAAGCGTTCTGAGTGCTGGTCGATCCAACGGCACCTCAGTCGAGACCGCAAAGACGCTGCCAGGAACAGGGAACAGCCTCAGTGTCCAAAGGAGTCTACCTTCGACGTCATTCTTCAAACGTCGGGCAACGACACAAGTCTCACCACCAAGTCTACCAAGAGTCGAACGATGCCGTTCTCTACTGCCGAACTCCCGCCAGCTGCGCCGGCCTCGCTCCAAGTCGTGACGGAGAAGACCCCTGCCAGCAAGAAGGAGGAAGCTGTTCAGCGCGCCGACACCACGAATGTCAAGCCGAAGAAGACGCGCTACATCTCCAACGAGTCCAAGGTGTTCGCTTATCTGCGGTGAAGCTGTCGAGCGTGCGTCGGGGCACACCTGGACTACGACCACAGTTATTATGCGAATGTATTTCAATTGAACATGACACCACGAGTTTATCCATGAGTTCCCTTGCCGATTGCTCACGTGTAGCCGTAGTTGACAACCGTGGCATGTAGTACGCACATCATGGTCTGCATCAACGCTACTGCGTGCTATACTCCACTTCGGGAATTCGTTAGAGATAGAAGAGAAAGAATGAAGTCGAGCAATTCGCGTGATGATGTCCCGAGTTGAGCCGCGTTTCGCTTCAACATCGGACCATCGTTGACAACCGTGTAAGCACACCCGACGCTCTGCTTCATGACCAAGCAAGTGCTTGCCTACTCTCGCGTCTGAGCTGTCGTCGGAGCAGCCCTGCTTAGTTGCAATGCATGACTTGTTTGCCAAATAACACACAGCGCACTCGAAGGTAATGAAATGTATTGTGGTAGGGAGTAGATCGGGGACGGATCGGGGACGCATAGATTTTAGCTTCCTTGGCGTCAATCTTGCGTGTTGGGGTGTGGACAGCGCGCCACGAGGGATCGCCGCTGTTGAGATGCTGGAAACCTGCGCGCAGCTCTACGATGTTCGTTACGGTCACCCGCGGAAGCCGAAGGGCATCACCGTGTCGGTGACGTACTGGCGCTTGTAGAACTCTTTCGTCTCCTCGTCAATGCCTCGTTGGTTCGACGGCGACCTGCTTGTCATGACTACTTCCTTGCGCTTCGCTTGGCTGCTGGTCAGACTCTTGTTCATCGCAACATCACTGCCGTTCTTCGATGCGTTGATCTTCATGGAGCTCGGCGCGCAGCCCATTGTTCAGAAACTGCAGTAGTTGGTTGAAGGGGTTGATGGCGAGTTGAAATGTGTCAAGACCGCTGACAGCCTGAACAAACGCCGCGATGCTATCCATCACAGAAGAGCGATCCTAACTCTAATTAAAATCGGAGGACGAATTTTTAATCCGTCGAGCTCATGCCGTGAACATTTTCGCCAAATGTTCACGGCGCGCGCTTCTAACAGCGAGACGCAGCCACTAGAGCCGACATTCAACGAAGATCACGGGTCTATGGTCGAAAACCACTAGAGTTACACGGGGTCAGGCACGCCATGCGACGCTCCGATACCACGTACATCCACAATTCTGTACACAAAGTTCACAGTCATCACCAATGCGTCAGTCGACCAACCAGTCGGTCAAGTGCAGCGTGACGGCTGTGGCCAACGAGTCGTGATCCTGGAGATTACTCTACCACTCACCTCTCAGAAAATCCAGTCCAAACTGCGGTTGCCGGTCCAAGCTCCAGCTGCAGCGCAAGGATAACAAAACAGCGCGTTGCGATGAAGGACGCTCTAGACAGTACATGTGAAGAGCTGGGGCGAGAGTGTGCGCGTGCAATTCCGGTGAAACAAAGTGGGGTGTGAAACCTAGGTCACCGAGCACGTCCAACAGGGGTCAACTAGCCGTGATGGCCGTGCTTGACTCACGATGGCGCCGTTCTTGTGCAGCCTCGATATCCCGCTCACGAATGGCACATGCTGCTGCGGTTGGTTACTTCCTGCTCCAACACGCGTCCGACCTTCTCATTGTACCAACTGTGTCAACTACTGGAGTGTCACCATTGCAATGGAATATTGGCACGTTCGCATGGCTGATGCATGAGTTTGATATTGCAAGGTTTAGGTAAGCTTCTGGAGTAGACGCGTAGACGTTCGCTTCCTTGGCGGCGACCTTGAGCGTCCAGCGATGGATGTTGAATAGAGATCGAAGGAGGCGTTATAAACCGCCTGTGAGTATTACACTCGGCGCCAGGGCCTCGCAGTGTCGGCGATGTACTTGCGCTCGTGGAACCGCTTGTTCGCTTCATCGTCGTCTTGGTGATCCAACGGCATCGTTCTCACCATGGTTTCTGCACTGTGCTTGGGTTGATTGCAGACCGTTGCCTTGTAGACAGCGACATCGGCGTCGCTGGTGGGCGAGCAGGTTTTGATGGAGCTCGAGGCACAGCCCATTGTTCAGATCCGGGAAGATTGCTTGACGTGGTTGGCGGCAGATTGAATTGTGTCGAACGGCTTTGCACAAGCGGAACGACGCGCGATCGCCTTGACGACCATCGGGCCGCGATCTGGGTTGATAGCGCTAAACAAGAACGTTCACGAGCAGCAAACTGCATCTGGTCGGGGATCATTGCACTGACAACTCGACACAGCTCGCGGATGTGGAGCAAAAATCCATCAAAGCCACTCGGCCAAGCTACTACGCCGGGCACGACGGCACCATCGACGAATAGTCAAACGTTCCTCAGATCCGGCCATCAGAGTGGGACACAGGTGGCCGTCTTCAGACGTTGTTGAGATGAGGAGTGCCACTGTCGCCGGCGACTTTGCGTCCGATTCTGGTGCAGACGGCCATCGCTTGGGGAAGATTAGATGAGGTGTTCACGGCGATCTGTACAGTACCGCAGCGGCCACCAGCTGCAACCCCTCGGATATGTCGGCAAAGAATACGTCATCCACAAGGAGCTAAAACGAAGGCACTGAGTGCAGGTCGACTCGATCTGCACAACCAAGACCTCGACCATCCTAGGCGTTCGATCGGGCCAGGATTTGATCTCATTCTTCCATCTACCAACTACAGCACAAGTCTCAACAGCTAGACTGTCAAGAGCTAAGACGATGCCCTTCTTTGCCGGCAAGTTCAAATCGTCTGCAGCGCCGGCCTCGCTCCAAGTCGTGACGGAGAAGACCCCTGCCAGCAAGAAGGAGGAAGCTGTTCAGCGCGCCGACACCACGAATGTCAAGCCGAAGAAGACGCGCTACATCTCCAACGAGTCCAAGGTGTTCGCTTATCTGCGGTGAAGCTGTCGAGCGTGTGTCCGGGCAGGACAGGATTACTGTCCAATTTATTAAACGAATGCATTCCATTTCAAATCGACGATCGCGATGTTCCTCCTGGACTGCTTTACTCAATTCGCATGACAATGAGCTGACATTTGCGAGAGCTTGAAAGACAGCACGCTAAGCTTGGCCTGTGAACCGATCGCTTACAGCTTACTATACCATTCCGCCAGAGTTCAACCGAGAGTATCGAGGAAACGCAAGGCCATGTCCGTGCGCAGGTCGCGTGGCGGTGGCGGCGTCACGTGCTGCTCTGGCACTTCAATGAGAGTGTTGGCAGTGCAAATCACTCCTCATCTCATCGCATATAGAAACTTCCATAGTGCCTGAAAGGGCGGGATCCAGCCAATCCCAGCCAAGGATCCTCATCTCAACACTCTTACAATAATCAAGTCAAACACGAAAGGCCGCGACAAGTTTCATCTAATCGTCCATACATTTTCCAAAACAAATCGAGCACTCGAATTGACTTGAAAATTGTATAGGTGATTGGATGAGAGCGTGCTTGTCGAGCGCATGCGCACCACCATGCACGTGCATGTTAGTGGGCGTGCGCGAGGCCACCAGTGAGTACCGGGATTTACTAAGCGAGTAGCGTTTCCGAATTACCGCTCGCAAGCAACCAACTCCCATTCCTCAATTTCACGCCTCCTGCTCACATCAAGTCCAGCTCGAAACATCATGGTCGCGCCTGCTTCGTCGCCCATTCCAGCCCGGACGGCTCAAGTGCAACTGGTCAAGTCGGACCTATCCGTGCAGAAGATCAAGCAAGAGACGTCTGCTGTGCGCGTCAAGTGGCCGTGGACGTCGCACCAGCCGTCCTCTCAGCAGCCGCAACCGAAGATGCGCTTCATGACCAAGTTCGCTCTGGCCAGCTCTCGCGCGTGAGCTGGAGCTACAGCCGGTCGACAACCGGATGCGATTATTTGAAATACATGACTTATTTGTTGCCAAACAACTGGTGATGTCCGCTAATGCGATCCAATTGAGGTCTATTCGCGGCATTGACGAGGATCCGCATCCAACCCCAAAGTCTACATGCATTTGTCTCTAGTCGTCGAACTCTTCCTCAGTCGGACCGAAGCGCTCGGACGTGTAGTTGGTGTACGTGAGCAGCTGGTTCGAGAGCTTGGACTCGAAGCTCGGGTAGAACCCGGTGGGCGTGAAGCCCAGGTCGCCGAGCATGTCCTTCCGGAGTCCGCGAGCAGTGATGAACGTGCACGGGTTCACGATCACACCCTTCTCGCCGTCTTTGGTCCGCACGTCCTTGGCCATCCACCGCATCGTCTCGGAGAACTTGCCCATGCAATTCGGGTTCTGTGCATGCGACCATTTCGTTCGTTAGGCCGAGCGATGTTGCTGGTACCGAATTGCACAGCGTACCAGGTAGGGCGGCTCCATGAGCACATGGGGCGAGAGTGTGCGCGTGCAATTCCGGTGAAACAAAGTGGGGTGTGAAACCTAGGTCACCGAGCACGTCCAACAGGGGTCAACTAGCCGTGATGGCCGTGCTTGACTCACGATGGCGCCGTTCTTGTGCAGCCTCGATATCCCGCTCACGAATGGCACATGCTGCTGCGGTTGGTTACTTCCTGCTCCAACACGCGTCCGACCTTCTCATTGTACCAACTGTGTCAACTACTGGAGTGTCACCATTGCAATGGAATATTGGCACGTTCGCATGGCTGATGCATGAGTTTGATATTGCAAGGTTTAGGTAAGCTTCTGGAGTAGACGCGTAGACGTTCGCTTCCTTGGCGGCGACCTTGAGCGTCCAGCGATGGATGTTGAATAGAGATCGAAGGAGGCGTTATAAACCGCCTGTGAGTATTACACTCGGCGCCAGGGCCTCGCAGTGTCGGCGATGTACTTGCGCTCGTGGAACCGCTTGTTCGCTTCATCGTCGTCTTGGTGATCCAACGGCATCGTTCTCACCATGGTTTCTGCACTGTGCTTGGGTTGATTGCAGACCGTTGCCTTGTAGACAGCGACATCGGCGTCGCTGGTGGGCGAGCAGGTTTTGATGGAGCTCGAGGCACAGCCCATTGTTCAGATCCGGGAAGATTGCTTGACGTGGTTGGCGGCAGATTGAATTGTGTCGAACGGCTTTGCACAAGCGGAACGACGCGCGATCGCCTTGACGACCATCGGGCCGCGATCTGGGTTGATAGCGCTAAACAAGAACGTTCACGAGCAGCAAACTGCATCTGGTCGGGGATCATTGCACTGACAACTCGACACAGCTCGCGGATGTGGAGCAAAAATCCATCAAAGCCACTCGGCCAAGCTACTACGCCGGGCACGACGGCACCTTCGACGATCCCACCGCGAATCCAATACACCCAAAATGTGGCGCGTGCCATCGCTGAGATGAACATTGAAGGCTTGGACCCTTGCTGGATATTCGAGTAGTCGAACTCTCCCCAGATCCGGCACCAACACCGAGTTGCAGTTGACCCTTTGGCGACACCGACACGCGCAACTCGTCAATCAACTTTTGAAAGCGATCAGCTGTAGCTCAGTGGTGGTGCTGGGTCTGAGGAACGATCGACCACTCGAAAATCCAGCAATGGTCACACAGACTTCAACGTTCGTCCATGCATTTCGGATATTTAAACCTAATGATGTAAAAAAATATTTAGGTGCAAAACAATCCATAGGTTGCAGCGCAGCCTTTCGTTCAGTTCGACACCACCAGGTACCGGTATCGAAGGCGGCAAGATGGAGGAGCTGCTGGCGTCCGAGCTGTCGGCGGACACGCTGGCGGCGCTGCAGGCGCACCTGGTCGAGCAGCAAGTCAGTGAGGACGCGGAGGTGTCTGAGGACTTTCGTCTCTCCCAGTTGTACGTCCATGGACGATTGCAACGCGACAAATGGTCTCCATTTTGGCACTGCTGACACACTGTAGTTGGTACGATGAGAAGACAGGACGCGCGCTGGCGCAGGAGGCGATTGACCACAGTAGCGACGAGCTCAAAATCGCGTTCGTGAGCACCCCTGCGGCGTACCGCGATTTCCTCAAGATCCAGGAGGAGCAGGAGGACGCCGACACTCGAGAGAGAATGGGCAAGAACGTGTACCTGTTCGAGTTCGATCCGCGGTTCGGCGACAAGTACGGCGACCATTTCCAGTTCTACGACTACAATGCGCCAACGGATCTGCCCGACAAGTTCCACCACTTTTTCGACTATGTGCTCATGGAGCCGCCCTACCTGGTACGCTGTGCAATTCGGTACCAGCAACATCGCTCGGCCTAACGAACGAAATGGTCGCATGCACAGAACCCGAATTGCATGGGCAAGTTCTCCGAGACGATGCGGTGGATGGCCAAGGACGTGCGGACCAAAGACGGCGAGAAGGGTGTGATCGTGAACCCGTGCACGTTCATCACTGCTCGCGGACTCCGGAAGGACATGCTCGGCGACCTGGGCTTCACGCCCACCGGGTTCTACCCGAGCTTCGAGTCCAAGCTCTCGAACCAGCTGCTCACGTACACCAACTACACGTCCGAGCGCTTCGGTCCGACTGAGGAAGAGTTCGACGACTAGAGACAAATGCATGTAGACTTTGGGGTTGGATGCGGATCCTCGTCAATGCCGCGAATAGACCTCAATTGGATCGCATTAGCGGACATCACCAGTTGTTTGGCAACAAATAAGTCATGTATTTCAAATAATCGCATCCGGTTGTCGACCGGCTGTAGCTCCAGCTCACGCGCGAGAGCTGGCCAGAGCGAACTTGGTCATGAAGCGCATCTTCGGTTGCGGCTGCTGAGAGGACGGCTGGTGCGACGTCCACGGCCACTTGACGCGCACAGCAGACGTCTCTTGCTTGATCTTCTGCACGGATAGGTCCGACTTGACCAGTTGCACTTGAGCCGTCCGGGCTGGAATGGGCGACGAAGCAGGCGCGACCATGATGTTTCGAGCTGGACTTGATGTGAGCAGGAGGCGTGAAATTGAGGAATGGGAGTTGGTTGCTTGCGAGCGGTAATTCGGAAACGCTACTCGCTTAGTAAATCCCGGTACTCACTGGTGGCCTCGCGCACGCCCACTAACATGCACGTGCATGGTGGTGCGCATGCGCTCGACAAGCACGCTCTCATCCAATCACCTATACAATTTTCAAGTCAATTCGAGTGCTCGATTTGTTTTGGAAAATGTATGGACGATTAGATGAAACTTGTCGCGGCCTTTCGTGTTTGACTTGATTATTGTAAGAGTGTTGAGATGAGGATCCTTGGCTGGGATTGGCTGGATCCCGCCCTTTCAGGCACTATGGAAGTTTCTATATGCGATGAGATGAGGAGTGATTTGCACTGCCAACACTCTCATTGAAGTGCCAGAGCAGCACGTGACGCCGCCACCGCCACGCGACCTGCGCACGGACATGGCCTTGCGTTTCCTCGATACTCTCGGTTGAACTCTGGCGGAATGGTATAGTAAGCTGTAAGCGATCGGTTCACAGGCCAAGCTTAGCGTGCTGTCTTTCAAGCTCTCGCAAATGTCAGCTCATTGTCATGCGAATTGAGTAAAGCAGTCCAGGAGGAACATCGCGATCGTCGATTTGAAATGGAATGCATTCGTTTAATAAATTGGACAGTAATCCTGTCCTGCCCGGACACACGCTCGACAGCTTCACCGCAGATAAGCGAACACCTTGGACTCGTTGGAGATGTAGCGCGTCTTCTTCGGCTTGACATTCGTGGTGTCGGCGCGCTGAACAGCTTCCTCCTTCTTGCTGGCAGGGGTCTTCTCCGTCACGACTTGGAGCGAGGCCGGCGCTGCAGACGATTTGAACTTGCCGGCAAAGAAGGGCATCGTCTTAGCTCTTGACAGTCTAGCTGTTGAGACTTGTGCTGTAGTTGGTAGATGGAAGAATGAGATCAAATCCTGGCCCGATCGAACGCCTAGGATGGTCGAGGTCTTGGTTGTGCAGATCGAGTCGACCTGCACTCAGTGCCTTCGTTTTAGCTCCTTGTGGATGACGTATTCTTTGCCGACATATCCGAGGGGTTGCAGCTGGTGGCCGCTGCGGTACTGTACAGATCGCCGTGAACACCTCATCTAATCTTCCCCAAGCGATGGCCGTCTGCACCAGAATCGGACGCAAAGTCGCCGGCGACAGTGGCACTCCTCATCTCAACAACGTCTGAAGACGGCCACCTGTGTCCCACTCTGATGGCCATATGAGCTGTGCATAACGTCAGGGCCAGCGACACGCACAAATCATTAAGACCGACGCCAAAAGAATGCGCCGCGTGCTTGGCCAATTGGCTGCTCGCATTGCTCCGACGATTGCAGACCTTCACTCGTGGGCACATTGCGCCAGTCGGGTGCGCGAGTGTTGGGCGATTTCAGAGTTGAGCGAGACAGGCAACAGCTGATCCGACCACGCCGATCCATGCACAATATGATTGGAGGAGCTGTCCGCGCCGCCGGTGTGGGTGGGCATAGCGTTTTAGCCCTAATTTTGCATTTGGTTTTGCCACGAGCGGCTGAGCGCTCACAACTAATCTGGAGCAAGTTCGATGGAGAGCGGTGTGTTCGGGGACACTAATATTGATGCAATGACCGCGAAGCTGCATGCGACAACGCGACACAGTCAAGATGTCGCGGAAATGCATCGGCAAGGCCAATTGAAGTGTATTCGTACGGATATTCGTCCACATGATCTTGTTTTTTGTGTCAACTTCACCGCAGGTACGCTGCCGCCTTGACCTCGTTCGGGATGTACACCTTCTTTCTCGAGCTGGTGTCCTTGTTCTCCGCACAGCCGCGAAACGACTGCGTCTTGGCGGTCGAAATATTCCTGGTCACACCCTGGACCACCGCTGGAGCCGCGATCTGCAATTCAGAGGTAGTCGCTGGCATTGTTGGTTGTTGATAGTCAGCGACTGTCGCTCGATGGGGGGAGCTAGCTGGACGATTGAGGAGTGAGGCCGGCCGTCTGATGGAAAAGGATACCAGCCACGGACCAATGGCCTAGCTTGAATTCGCCAACACTCGATGGCACCGCGTCAGTGCGTTGGATTAGAAGCGCGTTCGTGAGCATCTAAACCGTGGCAATTGATGACCACGCGCTTCAAAACCTGGTGCAAAAGCGCTGCCCTTCTCATCTAATCAGTCCCACTCTCTCAGCCACAATTGCAATTTACAGCGACTTTGCTGATGCTGATTGGTGCAGTTCATTGCCATCTGGGTCCGAGCAAAGTCGCGATAATGCTTCCAACGGCCAGCGGATCCTTTCGAGCGTCAGCGCCACTTATGGCATGAAGCCACGCTTGACTAATGCTCGACTGCTGCCTGCTCGGACCGTGTCGTATTTATGAGGCCATCCTTTTAGGTCGACTGGTGGCCCATTTGAGCGCAAATCCATCGCAGCTGAGGATGTCAGCAGATGCAAATTGGAGATTGAATCAGCAGCAGCGACAGCAACGACTTGTTCTCTTAGGTATAAAGTGACGAGGTGAGAACCAAATAGCGATGTCGAAGCGAACAGCCTCGAGATACGTGTGCTGCGTACTCGTCAAGCAGTGCGAATCCAGCGCCATCGACGAGCAAAGGCCAGTGAATCTCTCTCTCTCTCTCTCTCTCTCTCTCTCTCTCTCTCTCTCTGAGCTGGCCAATATGAGAATCTACTCATTTCTCACTTCTCAACGTAATTTTTTGGAAAGAAACGGCGAAACATTACGATCGGTAACGAAAAAAAATCAGATTATGTTCGGTCGACCGTCGATGCGAACTTTGTCAGCTTCCCCACACATCAGCCAGCGGAAGAGAGCGAAGATCACCTGAGCTCCTCAACTTCCGCCGCTTGCTCGCGCTGTCTCCAGGCTCCGTGCAGCCCTCCGCGCCGGTTCCTCCGGCCGATCAGGCGGGCATGGCGCACCGCTACTCGGCCACGACGAACGGCGGGTCGAGATCCTCGCAGCAGCAAGTGCAGACGCAGTTCAGCCATCAAGCCACTGCGCAGCGACGATCGTATGGCGGCGCTTGGAACGGGGCGTCGGCGCTCAGCGGCTCGGTTTTCGGCAGTGCAACGGCGAACTCTAGCGGCTCCTACAACCACCACCACCACCACCGCGCTTCTAACCGGGAGTCGACGTCGCTGCTGCGTCCGGGGCTTACAGGTGGCAACCAACAGACGCTGACGGGGTCTTCGTCCAGCGCCATAGCGGCTGCAGAAGAGCTGGACGAGCTGGACGAGTTCAAGCTGCAGCTTTCGGCGTACCGGTTCATCTATGTGGTGCAAGGGGCCTTTATGGGTATGCTTGGGCCGGCACTGGCCTTCTTTTCGGCGCTGGCGTGGCAGGAATCGCATCTGGACGCACCAGTCTACGGGTTTGGTCCGATCTTCGCAGCCCACGGCGGCGCCGCGCTCGTCATGAGCTTCATGAGCGAGCTCATGCTGCGCGTGGCGATCGAGATGAACCTGGTCAAGCAGCTCACGGTCGCGCTGCTCGTGGGCTCCGCCGCATGGTATGCGTGCCTCACTCCGGTCGCCGCTGCGACTGGAAACCTCGGCGTCGGCATCTACTTCATCGCCAAGGGGATCTGGACCGCGCTGCTCAACATCTCGTACGTTTGTTGCAGCTCACTCTGCCTCGTTCCGCTGGAGTGACTGACTGAAACGGCTTTGGCAGATTGAACCGGTGTTGTCTATGGATCGCGGGCGAGAAGATTGAGCGAGGCCGCAGCCTGGTGACGTCCATGAACCTGTACTACGGTCTGGGCACGGTTATTGGAGCCGTGACTGCTGTGGTGCTCACGAAGCTCGGGCTCGACCTGAGCTGGGCGTTCTTCGCTCTCGCCATCTCGACGGCGATCCCCATCGCGCTCATCGTTACACTGCCGTGTCCTCGGAGCTACTACGGCCGCGACGAGCACCAGACGCTTCTGGCCTTTGAAGACCCGACTCGTCGAGTGCCGACAGTGCCGAGCCCGATCATTGGCGGCGTGTTCCTCCACGTCAAGCACATTGGGCACTCGGCCAACTGCAATCCGGACACGTACGACGCCAAGAACAACTTCATCATCCTGCTCGTCACCATATTCGCGACAGTGTTGTTCGGCATCCAGCTTGGGCTCGCCGCGTTCTTCTACGACTACATCGGCCATGTGCTCTCGGTGGAAGCCTCTGGGTTCGTGCAGTCGAGTCGCGCGACGGCAGCGGGGGACCAGGCATTCTGGCAGTGTGTGCTGATGGCGCTCTTCTACGCGGCGCTCACGTCCTCGTACGCCTTCTTCTCCAAGTTCATGTTCCACGCGCTCAACTTGTACTCGATCTTCCTGCTCTCGATCGTGTGCCTCGTGAGCTCGTTCGGGATCCTGTTCGGCGCCGAGATGGGCTTTGTGGCCTTCACGATCTGCTCGATCCTGTTCGGCTTCGCGCTCGCGCCGCTCTTCACGCTCAGCATCCACTGCCTCACGCGCGTCATCAACGAGCTGCTCATTCGTCGCGTGTCGTCGCTCATTGTCTTCGGCTGCGGGATGGGCGAGATCTTCATCCCCGTGCTCATGGGGTTCTTCATGTCGGGCCAGAGCGGCCAGACGAACGGCTCGGTCGCCGTCAGCGCCATCACCTTCCTGCTCAGCATCACGCTCGTCGGCGTCAGCGGCCTGCTGCTCTGGAACGTCAAGAGCCGCGTCGAAGAGCTCGCGCTGACCAACACCGCGCCTGTGGACCCGTACGCGGCCATCTCCGCTGACGCGCGGCTCGTCCACACGCCACCGCAGCGCCAGCGACGTGCACGCAAAGGACCGCGATACTGAAGCAGAGGTTAGCGGCGAAGTGCATGTCCGTGCAGTGGAGCCATGGAGACTCGCCATTTTGCAGCGCGGCGAGACCACAGATGGAGGCAACGAGGTCGAGGTGGATGTCAATAGCAGTAGGATAACGGCAGGCGGAGTGCTGTCCGCCACAGACCAAGGCGCATCAACGGTTCATGCCCAGATCGTTAAATTTAAGCAAAATGCAAGTCCAAGGTCCGGCACAGCCCTTCCTCCCTTCACCAATGCTGCTTGATCAACCGGCGCTGTCCGTTCGCGCTGGCGTTTGCTCGTCCCTTGTGCCTCTCGTTCAGTTCCCTTCCCGATCAGACAATCGCCTTAGCCCTCCATGAGCACGTTGATCACCACGTTGATGTTGCCGTCGCTCTTCTCGAGCATGTCGATCACGCGCGCCACGTCCGCGTTGGGGACGATGCCGCGCACGATCGAGAGCTCCTCGGCCCACTTGACCTCGGCGTCCGAGAACGGCACTGCAGGAGCGGCCGGTGCCGGCTCCGTCACAGCCGCAGCCTCGGCAGGAGAGAGCGGCGTGAGAGGAGCGGCAGGCGCGGCCTCCACAGGAGCTGGCGGCGGTGAGACCGGCGCCGCAACGGGTGTCGCTTCCACTGCCGGCTCAGGTACAGGTGCGGGAGCAGCAGCAGGAGCGGGAGCAGCAGCGGGAACACCGTGGTCCTCACCCGAGGACTTCTTCTCAGGGATGAAGCGGTTGATCTGGCCGACGATGCCGCTCGCGAAGGACGAGAAGCCCGTCGCCGCCGTCTTGACACTCTCTGACGTCTGGTGCACCGCGTGGTCCACGGGAAGATCCCGGATCGACTGGTGCGCGTCCTGCACGGCCGCCTTGACCTCCGTGGCTGCCACCTGCGCGCTCTGCGCGACGAACGCGCCGTCGCTCTTGACCTTCTCGACCGTGTGCTGCAGCGCGCTGATGAGCTTCTCGATCGAGGCCACCAGCGGGTCGGCGATCTGCTCCTGGAACTCGGCCTGCTTCCGGTTCACGGCCTGGAACTTGAGGCTCTTCGTGGGGTCCGTCGCGCTCAGGAACACGCGCGCCGCCTCGGCAAAGTCCGCGTCCGTCGTCACATTCACGGCGTCGCCCTCCGGGTCCACGTACTGGATCACAAAGCTGCCCGGCGCGAGCCCGAACGTCGAGCCGAACAGCGCCGCCAGGTCCGCGAACGCGAACGCCCGCAGGTCCACGCGCGAGCGGTGGATATCGCCGTTGTACGAGATCTTGAGCGCCGCCAGCGTCGCCGACATGCTCAGCTTCGGGTGCTTGCTTGCTTGTTCGAGCTTCTTCTTGGTATTGCCGGAGAGGAGGAAGAACACCAGAAGCCTGTATAAATCTGCGATAGTTTGATATATTATAGCCTCATGTATACAATAGGTACAATTTCGAGAATCCGACCGTAATGGCAGCAATAGGAACTGTAATGTTTGATATAGTCCGCCCCTTCGCTACGTTGCGACAAGGCGAATGTTCGCGGATGTCCCAATTTGGAAGTGGCGATTTCGCGGACGTTCCATTTTTCTTGAGCTATTTTCGGGTCGACGACTTGGCCGACGACTGGGCCAACAACTGCGTCCGTCGACGACTGGGCGGACGACTTTAGGCCGCTACGAAGATCCGTGTCCTCATGGCTACCCTCTCCCGTATCCTGCCTGTATGGCTAGCAATGCTGATAGAGCTCCCTCTTCGATGAAGGCATCGCCAAATGGTGCTGGCTGTATCTACTTCAGCACTTGCACGGTTGTCGTGCAAGATGTTTCTTGGTCGCGATCGCATCCCGATCATGCACGGTATGACAGATCAAAAACTTATCTGTGTTGTTGCCGCTGAGGCCGTCCTTGATTGAACCCACCGCAGTTCATCGCAGCTGGAACGGTCTTCGACGTGTATTCTTCTTCACACTCGATCAAGCGTCCGCCGACGCGATCTGTCTTGCATTTGAGCAGCGCATTGAATGTCGTAGTGCACCAGAATCGCCTGTGATGTCGAGCTGCGAGCCCTGCGCTTTCGTCCCTTTCTTCCTCACACTAGCTCCTCCTTGGAGTTGCAGGCGTGTCGTGTTCAGCCGCGGTCTTCTCGTCCATCCTGGCCATTGCAGCGGTCTGGACAGCAGGCAGTAGAATCTTGAAGGCTCGGACTTTGCACCTCCGCTGCGGCGGAACGCTGCTGTGCTGCGGTCATCGTGGTGAGCCGCCGTCGGCTCCGAAGAACTTCAACTGCGTGCTTAGGGCGTCGCGCGTTCGCCTGGCTTTAGTCGGCGACATAGCAACGCCGGCCGCACAGATGCCTGGTGGTCGGCATCACAAGTCGGTCACCGCCATGTTTCGATGCAGGTTTTGGTCGGTTGACTGGCCCTGGAAGTTTTGCAGTCTCTCAGTCGCATGAGGTGATGAACGTGTCCCATGCGCCTGCGACCAGTCGAACCAAAGCCGCATGGTGAGATTCGAGCGCTGAGGGAATGCATAGATATGGCGCCGCTCGGTCCGGCCCAAACCAAACCCGCAATCTGCAAGGTGTGGATGACGAGACGTCGCGTTTCAGGCGACCCGAACACTCGCCAGAGCGAGGACAGTTGACTGACCGAGTGGCGATCGGGTCTGCTAGAAAATCCAACCTGGCAGGACCACGCAGACCTCCACACTCATCCAGCTCTTTACTTCACACGCTCCACTGCGTCAGAGGTTGAGTGTTTGATCGTTGGACCCATCTGGTCGCGCCAGGATTTGAAATGGAATGTCGGTGTTGGAGCGCGAGAGTGTTGGAGTGTTTGAGTGTTCGGTCCTCACTTAGTCGAGTTTGTCGAGTGGACAGCGGGCGGCAAAGCCCAGGTGGCACGACGGCACGTGCCCGTCTTCCAGCGCATAGTCAAACCGACTTTGCGAGTGGAAAAACCAGGCGCTGCTCCTCCGGTGCATCCTCTTCAGTGGAGCCAAGACCCAATGAACGTTGCGCATTCTCGCCGAATCTTCCCTGCGGTCAATTCCCGTCATGATGAGTGTGAATTATACCCACATTTTCCACCAATAGACAGTCCTCAGTGCCGAATTGAGACCAATCACGCTTCGACAAAGCAAATTTTGACGTGCGACATTCATTCGCAGAAGTGCAGCCATCATTCCGAGCGCATCACCGCCAGATGAGTGTCGGTCCAAAGTTCAAAGTGTGTGTTGCGTGCGCTTGGAGGCTTCAAGCGAGTTGGCAGGTGCCAACGGCGCCTTGTCTACTGTACGCGGCCAGAGAAATGACGTTGCATTCTGGCGCCAGCGCGCCGCCACGCTTGCTGCTGCTTTCCGGTCCGACTGTCCCAGCCAGCCACCAAGCCCCTCTGCATCCGGCGGCACCACAACTTTCTTGCCCATTCTCAATTTCGCCACCTCCCAACCAAGCCGAGCCGCGACAGCACCCGTCAACTCAAACACAATGCTGACGCCAATGCTGGGACCGGTCGGGCCGATGGTGCACCCGCAGCCAACGAAAACCGTCAAGCAGATCCCGTTCGTGTGCACGTGCGGCGCGCGCACATTCCACGAGGAGCGGAGGAGACTCAAGTCGAGCCAACAGCAGCAACCGGAGCATGCAACCACTGAGCAGGCCAAGCGCGACGCCAACCCGACGGACGCCGACATGGAGGACGCCCCGGTGGCGAAACGCAGTCTGTGGCGCAAGCTGCTCGGCGTCGGGCCGAAGTGCACTTGTCCGAAGTTCGTGGAGCCCAGCAAGCTGCTGGAGATACCGAGCGAGTACGTTGGCTGCTCCGTCGTGGTTGTGTCTGGCAAGCGCGTGCCCTTCTCGCGCGAGATGCAGCACAAGCAGCGCGCGTCCTGGAATCCGCTCGACGCGATCGAAGAAGACGAGTGAGGTTGTCCTATAACTTAATTTATTCTCGACATCCTTACCGAACTCGAGTTGCTTTTCGGACTTGATGCTTGAGTGCGCATGCATGAACGAACAAATCCGGACAATACAAGTCATCATAGTGTTATTTGAATCAACATCATTCAACGGTTCGTCCTTTCTCCATCGCTACCCCTGCGCGTGAACGGCACTTATCGTAGCTGTGAGCGATTCGCTCCGGCGATGTCCAAGCTGTCTAGCAACTGTTGCGCTGCGTCTTTGAGAGGGACGTCGCTGCCACGAAGCAGCTCCTCGAGCGACGGAACAACGTCTAGTCGCGAGATGAGCTCCACGTTGTCCTTCCTGGCCGCAAGGTTGTTGAGTGCGGTGACTGCGCGCGTCTTGTGTCGCTTGCTCCCGCTGATTAATAGAGCCGCCAGCGGAGGAAGCCCGCCTTCCTGAACGATAGTGACCTTATTGGCGTCGTCCTCCGCCAGAATCCGCAGCGTGTCTGCCGCAAACTCCTTGATCGCATCGCTGCCGTTCCGCGTGAGCTCGATCAACGGTCCAATGCCACCAGTTTCTCGAACCTCGTCTTGGTTCAACGACGCTAGCGTGCTCAGCGTGGCTGCGGCTGCCTCGACTACCGAATCGTTGGTGTCGCCGAGCAGCCTAATCAGCCGCGGAATACAGCCCACCCGTGCAATGTTGACCTTGTTGATGGGATATACCGTCAGATTTTGCAGCGCGCCGGCTGCGTTGACTTGCAGGAGATCGTTGCCGTCGCAGTCGAGCAAGCCGACGAGAAGCTCCACTAGACCGGGTCGGGCGACGCACCAGTTGCACGAACTGCCATCAATTACCTTCCGAAGCGCGCCGGCAGCATGCGCTTGCTGCACACCATTGCCAGCTCGCATTAGAGCCATCAGTGCTGGAATGCCGTCCGCTTCCTCGATCAAACCTCGGTTGTACTCGTGGTCGGCCAGGTTCTGCAACGTCATCGCGGCCAACTCCTTCGCATCGAAATGATCGTCCTGAAGCAGCGCGGCGATGGGTTCAATGCCTCTGGCCTGCGCCAGTACGATCTGGTTGCCTTTGTGGCCGCGAGTCAATCGCTCCAGCGCACCAGCAGCGATCTCCGGTAACTGGCCGGCGCGGCAGCGAACGATTCCCTGCAAGTGAGGAATTGCGCCAGCACTCGCGATCGCAGTTTTGGCGACACTGGTTGTCGCCAGCTCGCGCAGAATCCCCGCGCCAGCTGTCTTGTGCATATCATCCTCGCTGAGCAAAGCGACGACTGGTGGAATGGCGCCGGCCGCAATAATCGCTGCCTTGTTGGAATCGTGGAGTGACAGGCTCCACAGCGCGCGACCCGCGCTCTCCTTGTTCGTGCTGGAGCGGTTTTGTAGCAGGATGACCAGCGGTTGAAGACTCCCGGCCTCGACGATCGCTGCGCCATTGGCGTCGTTCAGCGCCAGCTCAGACAAGGCGCCTGCCGCGAGGCCTCGGAGCGTCGTCTCGTTTCTCGGATCCAGCTTCGATACCAGGACCGGGATCGCGCCGACACTAGCGATTGCGACCTTGTTGGCATCGAGAGTGGCGAGATTCCACAGCGCGCTCGCAGCTTGAGCACTGCCTCCTTCGCTCTGACTGCCCGATCTCAGCAGCTCCACTAGCGGAGGAATGGCGCCAAAGTCTGCGATGATAACTCGGTTCTCTTGCACCAGTGCCAGCTCCGCGAGCTTTCTCGCGGCTCTCCCCTTCTCCGAGGCACTTCCAGTCGACAGCAGCTCGATCAGCTTTTGGATGCTTGAAGTCTTGGCGCGTGCGGTTCGGCCGTTGGAGGGAGGATGGTTGGCTTTGGGGGACCTGATCACCGCACCGATACCTCTTTTCATCATTGTCCAGCTCTTCGTCGCCATCGTCGTCGCCCGAGATATTGTCAGCGGATTGAAGACTGAAGCCCAACTGTGAGGCAGATCGGCATTGGATCTTCCTCGAAGGCTGGATTCTCGGGCTAGAGTGGCACTCGCACATGCATTTGGCTACACTTGACCCGCGGGTACACTTTAGCTCTGCGAAATCAGCCAGCATGGCTCAAAAGGCTGAACCTCGACCAGATTGTCAACCACCGTGCCATCCCAATGTTGAAGTGTGTCACAAACGCTCCGTGAAATCCACGGCGATCCTCACAATTCAGCGGAGCACATCAGCTCCATCAGCACGCCTCTGTATTCTGAGTTGATTCCGGTCTGGTCGAGTTGTTGTGCATCCACAGTACTGGTTGGTCGCTCAAGTATCCCAAGTGCACTGCAGCGGAGACGCGAACTCAAGGCAGGTTCAAGGCAGAAAGGCAAAGGACTAACGATCGATGAGAGCTGTTTGCACTGTCCATGTGAATTTACGATTGATTCGCTCACTATCCACACCCTCCCCAGCTCCCGCCATATTCTTTGTTCTGAGTGTATTGGACAGCTTTGTATCCTCCAGCGAGGTCGATGGCAGCCTTGATGTCAGGATTGCTGCCCAGTTTGTTCAGCAACTTTATCGCTGCGTTAGCCGCCGTGGTGTAGCTGCTGCGCACTAATTTGACCAGCATCGGAATAGCGCCGAAATCCACAATCTGCCTGATGGTCGCCTCACAATATGCGAGCTGGTCGAGCGCAGCGACAGCGTCCTCCGCTTCCCACGAAGGCCTTCCGGACAATAGGTTTACAAGCGCCATAATTCCGCCATTCCTGACGATAGCGACTCTGTTGCCGTCGTTCTTCGCCAATTGACCCAACGCACGGGCCGCAAGTTGTTTCTGCTTATGATTGCCGGTCCGCACAAGCTTCACCAACGGTGGGAGTCCTCCTTCTCTACCAATTTCAACTTGATTCGCGACGAGTGTCGCTAGATTTGCCAATGCCTCAGTGGCTTCCTCGACCACAGCGTATTTGTCATCGTTCAGCAGTAATATCAACTTCGGTATCGCGCCAGCGCGCGCAATTTCAGCATTGGCGTCCCAGTCTCTTGTCAAATATCGCACCGCGTTCACTGCTTCTTGCGCGGCCGTGCCGGCACCCCCAAGTAGGGCTACAATACGTGGAATACCGCCGGCCTGGATGATCTCGGAGAATTTACGATGCTCCGCGAGAATCCGAAACATGCTAACCGATGTCACTTGTCTCCAAGCATCCTCGCTGTCGAGTAAATCCACCAGTAGCTCTACTCCACCGGCAGCTATGAGATCCGGGTGGCCATAACTGGCCACGTTTCTTATCGCGGCAAGTGAGCACGTTTGTTGCGTATCGGTGCCGTCCCGCAAGAGCGCCACAAGCGCCTTAATAACCATGGCGTTCAAAGTCACATTCCTGGGGTAGCGATCATCTTCGGCTAAGTTCGCGATCGTCGTCACTGCTAGCTCCTTTGCGGTGAAATTCTTGTTGTGGATCAAAGCGACAATGGGTCTCATATCACCGACTCTCGCCATCTCAGCTTGGTTGGCCTTGTGCTTGGACGTCAACGCAGCTAAAGCACCCACAACATTCTCTTGCAGTTGCCCAGTGGTGCAGGGAACAAGTCTTACTAGAGCATGGATCGTGCCAGTGTTTGAAATTGCCGATTTGCCTGAATCGTTCGTCGCTAATGCGCGCAATATCCCCGCGCCAGCCATCTTGTCCGCATAGCCGTCACTCTGGAGCAGCGACGATATCAGAGGAATCGCCTCGACATCGATGGTTTCCCTCGTAATCTCAGAGCAGCGCGACAAGTGCCACAACGCAAGGGCTGCATACTCTTTGTGAACGCTGGTGTCACTTTTCAATAAACTCACCAAAGCGCCAACACCACCAATGTCGATAATTGTGGCTGCGTTGTCGCTGTTCATCGCCAATTCAGCCAAAGCCCCAGCCACGAGACCTCTGAGCGTCGACTCGTCCTTCAACTGTAGCAACGCTACAAGCTCCGAGATCGCACCTGTGCGAGCGATTTCAATCTTGTTCGCATCAAGAAACGCCAGATTCCACAGCGCACTCACAGCGTGTGCTCTAAGTTCATTGCGTTGGTTGCCTCTCAACAGCTCCACCAATGGCGGGATCCCGCCGAGATTAGCGATCGCGATGCAGCTCTCGTGTACCAGCGCTAGCTCTGCCAGCTTTCTCGCAGCCTGTTCCCGTTTCAAGTCGCTCCCAGTCGACACAGATGCGATCAGCCTCCGAACATCTCCAGATTCGTCGTCCACGGTCTGAGCTTCAAAGGGAGGAGCGTGATCGTGGGCAATCTTCGTTTGTTTGCTCCGACCGCTGAAGCTTCTCAACAGCGACCAGCCCTTCATCACGACGGCGACGTCGTCCGAGAATTGAAGACTGAGACTATTGTGAAATGGCTCACAACGAGTAATCTCAAGCGCTGGATTTCGTGAACGAAGTACGGTAGCACAGCACGACGGGGTTTGGCTACATAAGGACAGAGCGGTGCAACTGTGGCGTTCTAGACACCCAACATATCAGGTGCTATGCGCCTCAGCGGGCGAAAGCCATACATCGATTTGTGGACACCAGCAACAGCAAGACCTCGAAGGGTACATTGTATGAAGCAGCGCCGCCAGCGCAGAGATCGCTCCAACTCGAGCATTTTCGACCTTGCTGGTATCGAGAATTGCAGGATCAACACCTCGAGATGCCCAGTTACTGCGAAGCTCCGAGCGCGCTGCTTGCTTCAGCACGCGACTAGCGCTGAGACTGCCAGGCCACACTCTCCTCATCAATCTTCTCCGCCATGACAAATCGAATCTGAAGCTGAATTAGAGTGGAGACAAGGCAGCACGGTGTAGTTGAGTCGACCATTGGGTTCTCGTGCTGAAGGTTGAAGTCGCATAGTTTGAGCGCCGACATAAACGCGAGCTCCTTCGCTGCCGCAATAGAGTCCCATCCCCAGCCATCTTCTTATCCCACAAGAAGGTATGAGCTCTCGAATGAACCTAGAAAGCTGTCTGGTATAGCCGTCAGGCATCAAAGCCCAACAGAAGTCAACCCAATTGCCACGGCAATTATCACCAGGGAGATCGCCAGGCTGGAGAAGCGCAAAGCGCGCGATGACGGCAACTGGCATCAAATGGGTGGGAGGAACAAACAGCGCTAGGGCAAACAGAGAGAAACAAACTATCACAGCTGACCATTCTCGCCAGCATTGTGGTCGTTGGCTGGTAGTGTCTGAGCGTGGCAATCAACGCGAGAACTGTGCGTTCTTCAACGAGGCGAAGATCAACTGATTCGGCGCGTTCATTCTTCTGCGTCAACCTGTTATGACCGCGGCAGTGACGACAGCGGGGAAAGTAGTTTAAAAGGCCTGAAAAGGTGGCGAACGATAACGAGTTTGTCGAGGGGTTGTTCAAGCTCAGTCGGGACATCTCGGCATGTGTCCAAAAGGAACCACTTTCGATTTTGGAACGAGAACCTTTAAGAAGCGAGAGTCGCGGTGTGCTGGAGTCGTGCGAGCGATACCGTCGTTCAAGACATCCAGCTGCGACTTGTATGTCCAGCGTCTGGAGTTCTTCTGGATGGATGTACGATTCCGCTTGATGTTCAGCGCGGAGTAACTCGTTCTTTGAAGTGGCGATCGTGCGCATCGCATACGGAAACTATAGTCATCGAGATGGCATCACGATTCACGCCTCAGCACAAGTCAAAGGACCCGTCAAGACGTTGAAGTCACAATTGAGCGATGATGTTTGCACGAATCCATAATTAGATCTATAACAAGCAAAACCAATAATTGTTGTCGACGCTATTGTTCTAGTTGAAGCTGGCTTCCCGGCTCCGTTCTTCTATATTTACAGCTCGCCCCCTGGCGTACGTCGCGCCAGTCTGGATCGAACATGGAATCGACCAAGGGGAGGAAGCCGTTGAACGGTCGGCTATTTCCGCGACGTGGGCGTGCCGTGCGACGACGACCGCGAGCGACCAGCGCGCCGCCAGTAGCCAGAAGACAAGAAGGCGCGTCGCGGCTCGCAGTCCGCAGCTAGTTGGCCGTCAGTCCCCACCTCTCTCGCCACCATGCAGAACATGAAATGCGTCGTCGTCGGGTGCGAATTGTGCGATTGTGCCGAGGCGAACTGGCTAGTGACCCGCGTGGTGCTGTTGTTGTGGTAGCGATGGCGCCGTCGGCAAGACGTGCGTGCTCATCTCGTATACGACCAACAGCTTCCCGGGCGAGTACATCCCGACGGTCTTCGACAACTACAGCGCGAATGTGATGGTGGACAACCGGCCCGTGAACCTCGGACTCTGGGACACGGCCGGCCAGGAGGACTACGACCGCCTCCGGCCGCTCAGCTACCCGCAGACGGACGTCTTCCTCATCTGCTTCTCGGTTGTCAGGTGCGTGTTTCCTTGGAGACATCGTTTGGTGAGTCCAACCGCCTCAACTGAAGAAGTTGCCGCTTCCCTCAGTCGAGCCTCGTTCGAGAACGTCAAGTCCAAGTGGTTGCCCGAGATCCGCCACCACGCGCCGGGCGTGCCGTTCATCCTTGTGGGCACCAAGATCGATCTGCGGGACGACGAGGAGACGCTCGACAAGCTGCGGGAAAAGAAGCTGGAGCCCATTTCCAAGGAGCAGGTGCGAACTCTCGTCCGATATATCGAGCTGTTGTGGACGAAGCGCTAACTTTGCGGATGGGGGAAAACAGGGCGAGGCGCTCAGGGCGGAGCTCGGTGCGTTCCGGTACCTCGAGTGCTCGGCGCTGACGCAGAAGGGTCTCAAGGCGGTCTTCGACGACGCCATCCGGTGCGTGCTCACGAGCCAGCAGAACCCGAAGACCAAGGCGCGCAGCGGCTTCAAGTGTTCCATCCTCTGATCGCGTCAGCTCGCCATCGAGTGCTCCAAGATCGCCTCCGAGTACATTTTTCCGACCGGATAGAAGGGAGAAGATCCCGAAAGCAGCCAATATATATTCAAACTTCTTGGCACGCGCCGCAATCGCTTTGGTTGGAGGGAGAGAGGAACGACTTTGGTTCGCAGCAGCTTCGTCAATCGCCACGGTGGTCCTGCTCAAATTTATATAGAAGGCAGCATGTCTCCTCTTCGTCAAAAGCGAACGACAAGATCAGAAAGCGTCATGAGTTATCAGGAGCGTCTGTGAAATCGAAGCGGCCGTAGCCTCTAGCGCAAGTTCGTCCATATCAGGGTAGTGATGCACGTCCACCAGCGGAATGATGATCCGGGGGAGAAATGCTATATGATCGTTATTCTCTGTCAAACTCACTCGATCTCTCGATTTCAGCGTATCCGACTCGCGCTCAACACGAGCAAGCCATCAGCCTGAACGATCTTGGTGTAGACTTTTGGGTCAGCTGACAAGCTCCTCAGCGCCGATTGAGCCCGCTCGTTCACCATGTTGTTGCCGCTCTTTGCCAACTCAACCAGCGCAGAAAGCACGTTTGCATGAGCGAGAGCGGGACGGAGATCGTTCTCGACCGCCAACGCAGCCAATATACCGGCAGCACTTCGCTTTTGGGATGTCGTCCCGTTCCGAATGATGTCCGTTAGTCGTCCAACCCCGCCAGCTTCGACGATCGAAACTTTGTTCTTGGGGCAATCTGCCAGCTGAAAGAGTACACCCACGGCATTCTCCCTGACAATCGCGCTGTTGTTGTCGATTGCTGCCACCAACCTGGCGATTCCGCCAGCTTTGACGAGATGCTCTTTATTCGATGGAATTCGCGACAAATTCAACAGCGCGCCGGTCGAATTTCTCGCTTGGTCGTAGTTCGAGCTACCCACCAAGTGAGCCAGAGCCGCGATCGTGTCTGGCTGTGCAATCGCGGCAATATTTGCGTCGATCATGGACAGATTCCACAGAGCACCGGCGGCCTCAGCTTTCTGATCTTCGTTTCCGCACCTCAGCATCTCCACTAATAGCGGAATGCCGCCAGCTTGAGCAATGGCGACTTGACTTTCGTAGTCAAACGCTAGGTTCATCAATGCCCCTGCCACCAATGTCTTCAGAGTGTCGTTGCCATCACGAAGCAGTTCAATCAACGCTGAAATTGCACCGCTCTTGACAATGGCAACTCGGTTCTCGTCATTAGCCGCTAGGTTCAGCAGAGCTCCAACCGCGCATTCCTTCTGCACGCCGTTGCCGCTGCGAACTAGCTCCAGTAGAGGGGTCACGGCACCTTTCGCGACAATCACATTAGTGTTCGATTCGATCAGCGCGAGAAAGTATAGACCCCGCACCGCGATCTCCTTCATATGGTCGTTCCCATCTCTGAACAACGCGATCAATAGCACAATGCCGCCGGCCTCGGCAATCGCAATCTTGGAGTGGTCATCATTCATCGCCAAATTGGCAAGTGCCGCAGCAGCACGCTCCTTTTGCTTGGTACCGCCGCAACGCGTCATTTGCACAAGCAAGGATATGCCCCCTGCTCCGACGATCATTGTAGCGCTGTCGGGACTTGTGGCGAGACGACACAACGCGCCAGCAGCATAGTCCTTCTGAGCTTCGCTTCCGTCGCGAAGCAGCACAAGCAGCGCTGGAATACCATCCGCCGGTGAGAATGTGGCCATGTTGTCATCTTCAACCGCGAGCAGCCAAAGAACCGACATGGCGTTGGCTTTCTGCGTGGCATCGCCATTCTTGGTTTGAGCCATTAGGAGCGGAATGGCGCCACCTTCGGCGATCGCTGCTCTCGTTGCTGGGATTTTGCTCAGCTTGATCAGGATTCGGACGGCACAATCGACCTGCTTGGGTTTGTTGCTACTGAGCAGCATCACCAGTGTTGAAACGACTCCTTGATCCACCATTGCCACGCCATTCGCCTCACACTCGGCGAAGTTCTCCAGCGCGCCAAGCGCGTTCATCTTTTGCTTGTCATTTCCGACGATGACAAGCTCAATGAGCGGCTCAAGTCCGCCAGCTCTGGCGACTGCGAGCCTATTCGCTTCATCTTCTCCCAAAGCGCGCAACACCCCCGCAGAATACTCCTTCTGCAGATCCGTACCGTCTTGCACCAGCTTCACTAACGGTAAAACACCGCCAGCTCGTCCAATTTCATCTCGGTTGACTTGTAGTTGCGCCAAGTTCAGCAGCGCCGCAGCTGCTTCATCCTTGTTCGAGTCGTTCTCACTACTCAGCAGAGAGATCAATGGCGGTATGCCTCCAACCCGTGCGATCTCGTTCTGACTGCCGACTTGGGTGGCCAGATACTTGAGTGTCCTGGCTGCGTTGCCTTGCTTGGTGTCATCGTCGTCGTTCAACAGTGCTACCAACATCGGAATGGCACCGGCATCCGCAATCGCAGTCTGATTTTCGCCATTGTCCTCAGCCAGATTCCGCAAAGCGCCAAGCGCGAACTCTTGTTGCGGTGCTGGTCCATTGCAAAGCAGCTTCACGAGAGCAGAGATCCCTCCATGCTGCCTAACATCGGCCTTGACGTCGGCGTCAGTCGCGAGATTTTCCAACACCGCGGCGGCGAATGCCTGCTGAGCAGAGTTTCCATTCCGAACCAGCATCACCAACGGCTGGACACCTTCAGCCTGGACGATAGCAACACTGTTCGCTTCGTGCTTGTACGTCAGATCCCACAATGCTCCCGCTGCGTTCTCTCGCTGCCGCTCTGTTCCGATGCATAGTAGTTCTACTAGCAGCGGAATCGCGCCAGCTTTCCCAATCGCGGTCTTGACATTCTCATCCAGCGCCAACTTCCACACGATCTCCGCTCCAAAGGTCTTGTGAGCGCTATTGCCAGATCGGAGCAGCTCGATTGCTGCTGGAATGCCACCAGACATGGCAATCGCCAACTTGTTGGTCTGGCTTGTCGCGACGTGGCTCAGCGCGCCAGCCGCATGCTCTCTCTGCTCTTCGCTGCCGTCATCCAGCAGGTCAAGCAAAGCGCGAATACCTCCAGCGTCAGCGATGCTGACTTGGTTGTCGCTGTTCTCTGACAAATCTGACAGCGCGCCGACTGCCAGGGACTTGAGCGCCTCATTCTTGGATTGAAGCAGCCCTACCAACGCCGGTACCGCGCCAGCACGAGCGATCGCAGCCTTGTTGTCGCTGAGAAACGCCAGATTCCACAGCGCATTCACAGCTTGCTCCTTGAGTCCGTCGCTGTCTTTAGGTGATGTCAGCAGCGCCACTAGCGACGGGATGCCGCCGAGTCTTGCGATTGCTACACGATTCCCGTGGTTCAGCGCCAACTTGGCCAACGCCCTCGCCGCCTGCTCCTTGTCCCTGACGTCGCCCTTGGACACCAGCATGATCAACCGAGGGATGTCAATGGTGTCTGCTGCGGCAAAGTTCATCGTCGCTGTGGTGTCGTCTCCGCGGCAGCAGCCCCATAACGAAGCCTGTGCTGCATCGCGCGCTCGGTAGCCCGGCGGCGCGGTCCGCCTCGGCGGCATCATAATCGTTGAGCTGGACGATGGAATCTGGATTGTGAGCCAGCGCTCATAAAGTCCACCAACCCTACTGCGTGTTCGGCATTGATAGCTGTTGGGTGGCTGGACCTACTGTTGAAGGTGTTGCTGCCGTTTCTCGCGCGCCATACAGAGCACACATGTGGCTTTTTGACGACAACTGTGGGTACGCGCCAGCTGGGCGATCGTGTGGCTCTTCATTCAGCTTGGGAGCTCGACAGCTGGCTCTGCATGCTGAATCCGATGAACTGAACGGCATACTCAAGATGCTTGACGCATGAACTCGATACAGTATTCAACACCGCCGAGCATGCTGTCTCCTTCATCCGGCTTCGTTCAGCCTTACCGCCTCACATTGCTACAGGATTGTTGCGTCCAGATATGTTGAACTATCGGTACTTTCCAATCAGCATGCGCGAATGCACTGTTGCCCGCACTGTCTGTGGGGATGCGGAGCGGTTCATTTGCAGTTGGCAAGGTAAGAGCCTGGATCTGTTGAATACACGGAGCCAGCCCCTAAGATGTGGTGTCGTGCGTCGAGGTCGCAAGGCACGGCGGCATATCGCCGCTAGTGTCGCTTTTGTGGTCGAAGGCTCGAATGCTTCCAGATGTCTGGTGGATTTCGGCGACAATCGACAGCTTCAAGGCAATGTTGAGACAGAAAGCACTCGGAGGGACAATAAATTCATTTGGAGGTTTGTCAAGCGAGATGCTGTCTGTCTAAACACCGACGCATCGTACTCGACCGCACTCATCGCGATCAAGCGCGCACGGGCTCCTTCGAACCCTGCCGCGACAGCGCAGACACTCGATTGTCCGACATCGCCTCCGTCAGGTTGTTCAAGACTTGTGCCGCATCCTTCTGTACGTTACCAGCGCCGTCGCGCACCAGCGTCAGCAACCCCGCTGCAACTCCGTCCATCTTGGACATCATCGACCGGCACCTGTCGTTGGCCGACAACATGATCAGGATCCGCCCGGCGTCGTTGCGAACGTGCTGGTCCTCTGACCGCAGCAGCGCCAAGAGGGGAGCGACGACGCCAATGTGCTGCACCATCGCGAGCTGGCACTCGTCGTTCAGCGCCAGCCAGAAGAGCGTCCAGGCCGCGTGGCGACGGATATTCCACCCGCTCTCGTGCATCGCCGTCACCAGCGCCGCCACCAGTCCGGTGGTTTGCACCATCGGCTGCCGACACTCGTCATTCAACGACAGCATGAGCAGGATCCGGGCCGCGTGCTGCTGTCTCGTTTCGTCCGCGTCGTTCAGCAACTTGAGCAGCGCGGCCAGCACGCCGTCGCTCTGCGTCACGTCGACGTTGCCGGCGAACTCGGCAATGATCTTGCGGGCGTCCTCGCCGTCGTTCTCGGGTCCATCCGACTCGAGCGGCACCAGCGCCGAGTAGATGGCGAGTCTCGAGGCTCCAACCGGCCGCGAGACGTACTTGATCGCTGTGGTGGCGTAGTCGTGGTGGCTCGGATTGCTGCTGCGCGTGAGCGCCACAAGACCAGGGAAGTCGCGCGCCATCGCGAGCTGCTGAGCTTGAGCCGTCGAGAAGTGAAGTGGCCCTCTCGCCGTCGAGTGGAAGAGGGGGCGTCGTCCTCGATTCAGAGCCTTCATCACTGGCGAAATGGGATAGAGGCGACTCCTGACAGCATCTGCCTCCGCCCTCTGAGCGTCATCTGGTCCTCTCGAGGGGTGGCATTCAAGTGGCACGCATCATCTCGACACCCCCTCCACTGACCAAAGAGTGGTCAGCAGGACCGAAGAGAGCCATGCCAACTGGCGGCGCCATATGGAGCGAGTGCCTCGAGTCAGGTCGTCGCCCAGTTTAGCCTGACAGTTGTCCTCTCAACGACTGAGTCAGTCGTCTACGTTACCTCAGTTCCTCCGATCCTGCGATCCGGCAACACAGCAGCACTGAAGGCTCTGGAGTGGCGTTAAACTGCCGTGCTGCCCATCCTACCAATTGAAGACACGATTGCTCAACTCAATCACCTGCTTGTGTTTGCAGACCAATATATTTACTTTGACACCCGCTGCCGAGCCGCGACTCACAGCGTCTTGGCGATCGTGTGCAGTCGGTAGAGCACCTCGGCTGCCGTCGGGCGGTTCGCGGGCTCGAGGTCGACGCAGGCGTCGATGAGCTGGTTCACCTCCGGCGACGACCGGCCGGACACGGCGACGCGCAGACGGCCGAGCACGACGAGCTGCAGCACGGCCGTCTCGGGCAGTGGCCGGCCCGTGTCGGTCTGCGTCGCGTGCGCATAGGGGAGCTCGTGCGAGTCGAGCTCCGCGAGCACGACGCCGAGCGAGAAAACATCGGCCTTGTCGCCGTAGCGCTCGCCCATGATGACCTCTGGCGCCATCCACAGACTCGTGCCCACGCCGGCCGTCATGGTCTTGTCCGAGTTCTCGCGCGTCGTGCCAAAGTCCGTGATCCTAGCGTCCAACTGCGCAGTCAGCAAAATGTTGCGCGACTTGAGGTCGCGGTGCAGCATGATGGGCTCGAGCGAGTGCAGGTACGTGAGTCCGTGCGCGACCTGCTTGGCCATGCGGGCCTTGTCGGCGTCGAACCCCTGCGCGTGGTTGGCGGCCTGGAACTCGACCAGCAGCGACCGCAAATCGCCTCCGTCCATGAACTCGGACACGGCGTACAGCTGACTCAGCGACTCCCACGCGACGCCGATGAACCGCACGATGCACTCGTGCTCGAGCGACGCCATGAGCTTGATCTCGCCCAGGAACGCCTCGATGCTCTTCAGGTCCTTCCGAGTCGCCGGCAGCAGCGTCTTGATCGCCACCTTCTCACTGCGGTACATGCCGCGGTACACCTCACCGAAGCCGCCGCGACTCAGCAGCTCGCCGAGCTGCACGTGCTCGAACGGGATGCGCGCCGCGACGATCGTCGGGTCGTCCCACATGCCTCCGGATGGCGCCGAGCCCGCGGACGTCCACGACTGGCCTCCCGTCGACTGGTACGTCTGCTGCGTGGTCGGTCCGCCGTTCGACTTGCCTGGTGTCGCAGCTCGAGGCGGGTACATATCGACAGTGTAGTAGTCCGCCGGGTTCGACATCGGAGCGGGAGCATCCTGGTGCGGTGCCGCCGTGTAGTGGTTGTCGCTCTTGGGCTGTCTGCGCCGCCGACAACAGCAGCAGCAGCACGTGATGAAGAGCACGAGCACCAGTAGGACGGCGACGCCGATGCCGATCCAGGCGCCGGTGCTCAGGTCCGACACGTCGTCCGTGGAGAAGGCGGCGGCGTGGCCAACGCCCGCCGCCAGCGCCGTCAGAACCGCCAGGCGCTGTCTTGCAGGCGGCATCTCGTCGGTCGACTCGGGCTCGGGAATGAAGAATGGGGTCGTAAGCCACAGGTCGACGACTGCGACACGACAGAGCGGAGACTGGGATTGGGAGGCGGCGCTCGCTCCCACTCTGTCCGCGTGACCCGCGCGGTGGCCCACAGCTGGCCTCCGGCTGTGTGTGGGCCGACTGGACTGGATTCTTGGCCGTGGTGATCACTTGCGGCGCTCCGTTCACGCGCGAGCATCAACATGTGCCGAATTTCACACTAGGGTTGCAAGATGGATAGTGCTTCTGCAAGTGCAATCTGCTGAGAGCCACATAGTGAAACTCAGTCGACATGGCAATTTTGACGCCATGGAGTTTGAATTTGGGGAATTTCAAGCCTGCACCGTGGCTTTGTTCCTGCAATCATTTGCGACATCAGAAGCGGCGACCCGAGCATTCCCCCGCGCAATATGGATGTCAACGATCTGTGATGTGTGGCCGAGGGAACTCGAACGAAATGGCTCGTTAGGCAGAGCTCCAGCCAAGTGTTCGTGTACGTGACGTTCGCTTTCACTTCCTAGCAAAGGCTGCGAGGTTGGAGGCCTAGCAAAGACTACGAAGTTGGAGGCGACTCTATGGTTCATTTCTATCTGCAAAGCTAATGTGAGACGAGCGCCAGCTGGTGCTCAGCGTGCAGTGGCTCCATTGAGTGACTCGCCTGCACAATTGGCAGCATCATGGATCATTTCGGTTCGAAATGGGTTCAACTGGCAGCCAAGCAGAAAGACAACGTGCATGTTACTTTATGAACAGGGGGGAGGCTGAAGAAAGCGCTGGAGGCTGCTGCTGCTGACCCCGCCCGCGGACCGCTCAGTCGTAAAACTCGGCGGCGTGGTGCGGCGCATCCCGGTGCGTGAGCTCGGCCTGCTGCTGCTTCTCGCCCGAGACGTCCGCCATGTGCACGTCGTCCTGCTCGCGGTCCCTCGCGGCAGCGGCCTTGTCCTCGTTGATGAGAGCGGGCGGCGCCGTGTGGAACGGCACGCTCGGCACGGGCTCGATCTGGCGCAGCTGCTCTTGGATGACACGGTTCGTCTCGGCCAGGTACGCGGGCGTGTTCAGGTTCTCCATGTTGCTCACCGGCAAATGGATGCGGTACTCTGGACCAAAGTACTCAAAGTAGTCGTTGTACGGCATGGCGTCCGGGATGTCGACGCCCACAAGCACGGACGCCTCGTAGCACCAGACGCGCGGCACGTTGCGCAGCGTGTAGCCGCCGCCGCCGACCACCACCATGGGGAGGTTGAAGCTCTTGACGAACGCGACGCAGTCGGCGTGGCCCTTGGCCGACAGGTTGAACGACCCGAGGCGGTCGCCCGAGATCGAGTCCGTGCCGCACTGGAGCAGCACGGCGCCGGGAGCGAAGCGCTCCATGATGGACGAGATGACGGAGCGGAAGATCATGGTGAAGCTCTCGTCGTCCATGCCGTCGCGCAGCGGGAAGTTGACGGCGAAGTTTTTGCCCTCGCCGTAGCCCACGTCCTTGATATCGCCCGTGCCGGGGAAGAACTCGCCGTACTTGTGGAACGAGCACGTCATGACGCGGTTGGTCGTGTAGAAGGCCTCCTCCACGCCGTCGCCGTGGTGGATGTCAATGTCGATGTACAGCACGCGCTGGTGCACCTTGAGCAGCTCGAGGATGCCGAGCACGCAGTCGTTCACGTAGCAGAAGCCCGACGCCTCGGAGCGCTTGGCGTGGTGCAGACCGCCGGCGTAGTTGATGACAATGTCGGCCTCACCGGCGTTCAGGCGTGCCGCACCGCCGATCGAGCCCGAGGCAGAGATCTGACACAGCTCGTACACGCCGTCGTACACCGGACAGTCCTCGCCCACGTTGAAGCGCTGCAGCTGGCGCATGTACTCGTGCATGTTATCGGGCGTCACGAGTCGCAAAAAGTGAATGTAGTCGTCCGAGTGGAAGCGTGTGAGCTCCGTCCAGTCCACGAGCCGCGGGCGCTGCATGCAACAAGAACACAATGTGAGAGAGGCTGCGCCTACTGCGGCAGCGGCGACAGAGGCGAGAGCGACGTACAAACACTTCCATGTGCTTCGTCAGTCCGTAGTTCGTGATCAGGTTGTGCGCCATGCGGACGCGGTGCGGCTACAGGCATCGCAACCACAGAGGTCAGTCCACCCTGCCAATCGTCTACCGCTGCGTGTTGCCCGACTACTGCGTTGTGCGCACCTTCATCGGGTGGCTCGGCCCGTAGTGGTAGTTGCCAAAGTCGGCTGGTCAATTCCCCACATCATCACAGGGCTAGTTAGAAACACACAGCGCCAGCGGACGCCACGCACAACACCCGCGCGTACAGTCGTAGAAGTAGGCCACGCGGCGCTTGGCGGGCGGCGCCGCGCCGCTGACGGCGTTGGAGACGGCGCCGTTCGCGCTCATGATCGCTCTCGACTCGCTGGCTTCGCTCGTGATGCCGCAATTGGTGCCTTTCCCACGCGCGCCTTTGGGGGAAGATGGGCGGCTACACTTCCCCAAAATGATGTTTTGAATCTCATATGATGGGATGTATCCGAATCTACGACCCGATTATAACGTTTTGAACAATAGCTGCGAATGCGTAAATACGATGCGACACCCGTAAAAAGCGAATGCCAAGTTGAAGACTCCCTGTGGAAAGCGATCGCCCCTTCCCTTCTCGACGCCCCCAAGCCGGATGGGTGGTTCTTCCCCAGCCATTTCGAGCGGAGAGGAGCTGCCCGAGTGTGCGTAGCCAAGGAGAAGCCACCGCGCCTTCCCGCCACTCACTCACTCAGTTCCCAGCAGCAGCAGCGAGCAGCCATGGCGGACAACAAGCCAGTCGAGAGCTCCGAGCAGGACACGGTCGTGGAGGTCGACCAGAATGACGGCCGCGGCTTCCAGCCTGTGGACGCCGTGACTGGCCAGGTGGCTCAGCTGGCGGTGACGGACGTCGAGGCGGAGGACGAGGA
Source organism: Phytopythium vexans (assembly GCA_003413675.1). Taxonomy (NCBI): domain Eukaryota; phylum Oomycota; class Peronosporomycetes; order Pythiales; family Pythiaceae; genus Phytopythium; species Phytopythium vexans. The sequence continues at coordinate 2,489,543 of QLOC01000002.1, read as the reverse complement.
GGAGGACGAGCTGGCCAACCTGCCGAAGAAGGTGCAGCTGCGCCTGGCGGAGCTGCGCAAGCTGCAGGAGGCGCAGGCCGAGGTCGAGGAGCAGTTCGAGAAGGAGCGCAAGGCGCTGGAGCTCAAGTACGAGAAGCTGTACCAGCCGTTCTACGCGCAGCGCGCCGAGATCGTGTCTGGCGCCAAGGAGGTGGAGGCCGTGCTGAACGGCGAGGGCGATGCGGCCGAGGGCGAGACGCCCGCGTCGGAGGAGGACGCGAACGTGAAGGGCGTCCCGGGCTTCTGGCTGCGCGCCATGATGAACCACTCGGTGCTGGCGGACCTGATCCACGAGCGCGACCTGCCGGCGTTCGAGTTCCTGGTGGACGTGCGCTCGACGAGCCACGAGGCCGACAACGGCTTCAAGCTCGAGTTCGAGTTCGCGGAGAACCCGTTCTTCGGCAACAAGGTGCTGAGCAAGGAGTACGACATTGGTGACGCGTCCGAGTCGGGCGAGGCCGTGCTGCAGAACGTGACGGGAACGGTGATCGAGTGGAAGGAGGGCAAGAACCTGTGCGAGGTGACGAAGAAGGTCAAGCAGCGCGCCAAGGGCGGCAAGGGCGAGACGCGCGTCATCTCGCGCACCGAGCCGTGCGACTCGTTCTTCCAGTTCTTCACGCCGGTCGACATGCCGTCCGAGGAGGACGACGAGGACGTACGTGACTTCAAAATGGAGGTCTGCTTGGCGAGTGGAGATGGGTGGCTGACGACTGTGTTGTATGTTTGTGGATCTACAGAGCGAGATGATCATGCGCCAGCTGAGCGGCGACTTCGAGATCGGCTTCACGATCCACGAGACGATCATCCCGCAGGCCGTGCTCTGGTTCACTGGCGAGGTGGCCGAGGAGGACGACTCGGACTACGACCCGGAGGAGGACGAGGACTACGAGGACGACGACGACTCGGACGACTCGGACGACGACGCGCCGAAGCCCCGCCGCGGCAAGAAGAAGTTCCCGGCGCTCGAGGGCGGCGCGGCGTCGACGGAGAAGCCGCCGGAGTGCAAGAACCAGTAAACTATGCGCGCTCGAGGGCTGGCGCTCCCTATGCTTTTTTCCCATCTTCACCAGATCAAAAGAGAGACTGCCTATTTGAAGTTGCCTTTTTTCCTCATTCATGATTCGCTCTCCAAAACGAGTTTTTGCAGTCGCCGCTATATGAACGGCGCCTGTCATGCAAAATGGAAGGGCTGCGCATGATATGTGTGCTCTGGCCGCGTTGCGCGCTGGCGGGTCTGCAAACGCGGCGAGGACGTGCGCTGGGACACTTGTGTCCATGTGGATGGCTCCACGTGTATCCATTGCCAGCTCACCAGTTGCATCCTTCTGGTGGCGACGCTCGTCTGTACCGCTGCAAAAAGAGTAAACATACAGAAAATATATCGCAATTGCACCCTAGCCCGTGTGGTTGTGACAGTTATAAAATCCATTTGCAAAATCCATTTGCAAAATTGCCGCGACCTGTTTTTCAGCCTTAGCTATTTGTTTTTCAGCCTTGGCTATTTGTTTTTCAGCCTGACCTGCTCCGCAGTCAAATAGTTTCGCAGAATATATGGACGACGCTCGTCTGTACCGCCCCGCGTTTCGCAACCTGCGATGCCTGACCGCTCTGCGCTGTCACAATTTCGCAGCTGCAATCGGCCACCGTTTACACCAAAACAACCACAATTGCAGAAAATGTCCGAATTCCCTCCACCTGACCCACTCGTTTTGCTCTTCCGTCTTTTTTGCGTGGAAAATTCCCTTCCCTCCTGCGAATTTTGCACATGGGTTAAAAACCCCATCGCCCGCCCGTCTCCGCCGCCGAGCGTAACCCCGCGTAACCCGCCGTCGCCGCCCGCACTCGCCATTTCTCCTCGGCAACTCCAGAGCGGCGACCATGGAGTCCACGTCCGCCTACCGCGTGCGGCGCGATCTCGGGCTCTTCGACTTCTTCCGCGGTCTCTCGTCCTCCTCCACGTCCTCGTCGACCTCGCAACGCCGCCGATCGTCCCGTCGGGCCTCGGCGCCGCCACACTCGGCCCCCACGGTCGGTACCTCGGCTCGCTCGTCGCTTCCACCCGCTTCGCTCGACCCAGGCTCGCTGTCGTCACCGTCGTCGGCCTCGGGCTCCTCCGCGTCCGAGTCGGCGTCGTTCTCTGCGCCGGCGCCTCCCGTTGAGCCCAAGCGCGCGGCACTCGACTCGCTCACGACGACGGCGTCGGTCGAGTCGTCGACTGGCGAGGAGGAAGAGGTGGTGGTGGCGGCGGTAGTGACGACCGCGACGCCCGCGCCGGTGGTGGGCGAGGCGCTGGCCGCCATCCACGACTACGAGGTGGTGCGCGAGCTCGGACGCGGCGCGACGGCTGTGGTGCAGCTCGGGAGACGGAAGAAGACGGTCCAGAACACGAGCGAGGAGGAGCTCGTGGCGCTCAAGGTGTTCCGCACGTCGCTGCTGCGCAAGATGCGCGACGTGAAGCGCGTGGGACGGCGCATGGTCGTGTCGACGGCGCTCGACAAGGTGCAGATCGAGATCGCCATCATGAAGAAGCTGCACCACCGGAACCTGCTGAACCTGCTCGAGGTGTTTGACGACGACACGGAGACGCTCGTGCTCATGCTCGAGTACGCGCCGCACGGCCAGGTGATGCACTGGCATCCGGCGGACCGCGTGTACCGACGCTCGCCTCCTGCCAACCCGGAGGACGGTCCTCCCACCAAGAAGCAGCCGGTGGAGACTCGATTTTCGGAGCGGGAGCTGCAGAACTGCGTGCGACAGCTGCTGCTCGGACTCGAGTACCTCCACGCGAACCACATTTGCCACCGCGACCTGAAGCCCGAGAACATTCTGCTCGGCCGCGACGGCACGTACAAGATCGCGGACTTTGGCGTGGCCCACTTTTTCGCCGAGGAAGAGGCCAAGAAGGAGGCGGAGAAGGAGGCCAAGCCGCCGAGCAGCGCCAGCAAGCGCGGCCTCGTGTCGACCACGGCGGGGACGTACGCCTTCATGGGGCCAGAGACCCTGCGCGGCGGCGAGTACAGCGCGTACACGGCCGACGTTTGGGCTCTCGGCGTGACGATCCACGCGCTCGCGTTCGGCGCGATCCCCTTCTACGACCAGGACGTGGTCGAGTTGTTCGAGCAGATCGAGTCGCGTACCGTCGAGATTGACAACAACGCGGCGCTCGCTGCTGGGTACTCGGACGGACTGGTCGATCTGCTGCTCGGCATGCTGGAGAAGGACCCGGAGAAGCGGTGGACCATCGAGGAGTGCAAGCAGCATCCGTGGGTGCTGTCCGGCATGGACGACGTCGTGGAGCGCGGCACGTTCCTCGAGGCCAAGCCTGACTGTGTCGAGGTGAACGAGGTCGATGTGGCGCGCGCCGTGACCCGCGTGACGTCGCTGAGTGTGGTGCTGCGCATCAAGCTGGGCACGAACCGCTGGATGAACCGCACGCGCCGATCGATGGAGGCGCGCAAGCGCAGCTCGCTGCTCTCTAGCGGCAGCTCGAGCATCGGCAGCGGCAGTCTGAGCGGCAGCGACTCGTTCTCGACGCCGCCGCCGTCCAGTGCGAGCGCGCGGTTCGCGGCGTCGCAGTCGTCAACGATCGCGGATGTGCCTGAGGAGAACGAGGACGAGGACGGCGAGGAGAAGGCAAAGGCGGCGCCGGTCGTGGTCGCCATCGGCGACAACCAGCTCGAGATTTGAGCGGCCGGCGAGGAGCGTGGCAACTCGACCGAGGCTGAATGTACCTGTTCATGCGACCCGATCGCGAAAGACGGTCGCTTGTGAGCGCGACGTACTTTGGATGTCGAGCGCCTTTTGGTGTGGTGCGTGCGACCGCTGTGGCGTTCGCGACCGAGCCGCAGCGAGAGCGAGTGCAACGAGCTGTACCATGGAGCACAACAACCACGAGTGACGTCGTTCATTCATGCGTCTCTCTCTCTTCTGCCTCTCTCAGGCGTTAAATAAATAAATATGCGTTTCGTACTCTACAAAACTTCACCTACTTGCGCATTCACCACACGCTTGTTTCGCGATGTTTCCGATCGCTCGAAGATCGCCAAAAGATCGCTCCACTCCAAATCGACGCACACTCCACAAAGTCGCTAGTATTTCCAGCGCGATCTTTCAGGTGTCTCTTCGTTGCTGGTTGTTGAGCCTCTCTCATCCACCTACACTCGCCAACTCATCATGTCACTCCTCGACACGATACAACTGCCAGCCACGACACCCACTCGCACTCCCACCGCCGATGCCACTGACGTCACTATCATCTGCGCATGTTGAACGAAATATCCACTCGGAAGTCGCGTTCACAGCAACTTCGCTGTCACCAAAGTCTGGCCCAACTCGAGTCACAAACACCGTCGTGGCGATCGGGGACGCCGCCATCTCGGCCGCGCGCTGGCCCACCGACGTCGACTCATTGTGCACGGACGCGACGCTCGTCAAAAAGTCAACGATCCGCTGACGCCGTGACTCGATGAACGCGATCACAGCCTCGCGACTTGCGTTCGTCGTCACCCCGTGCGCCATCCAGTCAAACGCCACTCCACCACTCCGGTTCGTCTCGGTCGACACTGTCTCGTTGACCTCAACACACAGGACAGGCATCGCGAACATGCTGGTGTTCATGTCGACGCCCGCAGCAGCAACCAAGCGCTCCAACTCAACAGCGATCACAGTTTCAACGTCGATCTTGGTCGGACGCTTCGCAACAAGGCCATAGTACGACCAGCGACTCCACGGTTCGACCTTGACGACCAGCGGCGTCGACGCATTAACAGTTGGCGAGAGCGTGTCGCCAAGCAAGGCAGTCCGGAGAGCTGACAGCTCGGTGTCGTTGCTCGAGGCGCCATTCTCAATGAGGTACATGTCGATGCATCCTAGGAAGAACAACGTCTCGTTCCGCTCGGTCTCCACTCGGCGGTGTCCAGCACGAGCGCTGCAACGGCGAGCCTTGTGCAGCAGCAGGTTAACCACCGCCGCCGCCACACGCTTGCCACGCATCGCATCGCGATACCGGAGTTGAGGCACGATGAACTCACGATGTCGGTACCAGCCCGATACGTTTAGCGAGCGCGGGTTGGTTGGAGCTGGAGTTGGAGGAGCTGGAAGCAGCTCGCACGGCGTGAACTCGCAGTCGTGGTTCTTGTCGCGGAACACGAGCGCGCCACTCGGACACTCGAAGACGTCCGGTTCACAGACCGTCTCAGCCGAGAAAATGTCAGCAGCGAACGGGAAGAGTCCGTCAAACAGGTCGCCAAAGAACCCGGCGCGTGCCATGGGGACACAGAACACCATCCCGAGAGCAACCGTCACGACGAGAACGCGGCAGCATCGAAGGCGTGCGACCTTCGACTGGACAGCCATTGGATCCATCGACTCTTGCCACACCAAGGGAATAGTTGCTTACTTGCTCGGCGCGTCACTACGGAATTCGATCTCAAACAAGACGAAAGAGCAGCACCGCGACAGAGCATCTTATTGGCTCTCGAGGTCAAATATATCCAGTAGATCTTCAAGAGGTACCACACATCATGACCGCCACTTGACGGCTCATCCGAGCGAGGCAAAGCGGGAGGTCTCGTCTACACCTGCAAGCTATTGTTGGTGAGGTTCCAGCTCTTGCATGCAAACGGAAAGTGAACATAGCGCGTGTCGCCGCAAGGAAATACGGAGCAGTACAACGTGACCGACAGCAAAGTGACGGCAGAAACCATACACTCGCCCTCAACGAATCAAACAATTCTCAAGTCTCGACTGTGTACCAGCTCAATGACGCCCCCCAAGTCAGTCAAACAAGTGACTTCTGGTGTTCACAAGTTTCAGTGCTGCCTCGGAATGAAGAAGCAGCCCACTCGGCCAAGAACACAACACTAGTCCGTGTCACGATGAAGGTTCATATGCGAGAGCAAATCTTGATGACCAGGAGCAAGGACGACAAAATGGGCACACAAGGCAGGACCAGCACCATCCACCGGCAGCAAACGGAGCACACACGTACTACAAAGGAATTATAGGCACATCTCTTCCTCATCCTTCGCGCCACATCTCGTCGCCGTCATCAAGCGTGTCAATCACGGGTCATCGTGGCTCTGCTCTTTCGTCCTCTTATCTGGTACTGTCGTCCACCGTCTTGTCACCGCACGAAACATGCAGCGGAGCAGGGAACACCCCGGCTTCTTCCCCCCTGCCTTCCCAATCTTTGCCTCACCTCGTCAAGCGTCACCGTCATCATCCGCTGTCTTGTGTCGCAACTGCAAACAGCCACACAGGCCCACGACCTACTCGTCATCCTCTTCATAGTCCACCTCAAGACCGTCCATCCCATCAAACAGCTCGTCACGCGCCAGACGCACGCCGTCACCCCCACCAGCGCCAGCTTCCTTCTCCAACTTGTCGCCGCCATCATCGTCATTTCCACGGTACGCACGCGGCGGACTAGAGCTGCTCACTGGACGATCGTTCGAACGGCTGTGACGGTCGCGGCGCACTGGAGACGGCGTCATCGAGCGCAAGCGCTTCGACGCCACGGGGGACGACGGCGATACCGCGTCCGAGTCATGGTGACGGCTGCGCTTCGAGTCGCGATGGCGGTGCTCGTGGTGACGCTTCTCATACCCGCTGCTTCGCTCGCGCGACCGGTACTTGTCGTCGTGCTTGCGCTCACGCCGCTCCTTATCGCTGCGGCGGCTCTCATCACGACCATCACGAGACGAACGGTGGTAGTCGCCGCGATCACTCTTCTTGCGGTCGTCATCATGGGAAGTGCGGCTAAGCAACGGCGACGGCGGCGGAGACACGTTACGCGAACTGCTAGAACGACGCTTCGAACCCACATCCTTGTGCTCCGCTTGCCATTCTTGGCGAGATGGCGGAGATCGTCCGCGCGAAAAGTCACCACGCGGCTGAGCAGGCGGCGGTCCAGGGGGAGGAAGCGAACGCTGGTCACCACGAGGAGCAAACTGAATCGGAGGAGGCGGCGGCGGGAACAGCGACTGCTGACCAGGACGATACGGCGGGACACTTCCCGGCGCACTCCCGCCAGAAGGACGACGCTCAAACGGCGGCGGCGGACCATTGTAGCCAGGGCGTCCCTTCGGTCCATCGACGGGACTCAGACCCTGCTGCCGTCCCCCAGAGAAACCGCTGCCGCTCAGCGAATCGCGGCGGCCCTGCTGCTGCTGCTGCTGCATAAAGCGCTGGCGTTCCAATTGTTCATCTCGAGCAACTTCAGCAATCGATCGTTCATCAGTGTGGCGCGAGCTCCGTCGAGACGGCCGCGGCTCCACACGATCATCATGGCCATGGTAGCGTCGGTCGTACTCCGGCGGAGGGGAACGAGAGCCGCGACTCCCGCTGTACTTCGGAGCCGGACTACGGCTACGGCTGCGACGGCGATCGTCAGGTCGGCGCGATCCAGATCCAGAGTGGTAATCACTGCCAGAACTCTTGAAAGGAGGCGCGTCCTCTCTCGGGCGATACGTCGGACGCTCGCGACTGAACTCCTGGGGTGGCTCGTTTCGCGACGATGAATAGTTCGCGCCATGATCATCCCGTCGAGAACTCGAGTAGCCTCCAAAGCGAGAATCAGACCCAGATGGCGGTCGTCCACTTCCCTCACGCTTGTCCATCGGCGGTCCACGCGGACGGCTCAACAACGGCTCGCGCTCGTGCGAACGTCCGCGTTCTTCCTTCGGATAGTTCGGAACGTAGCCTGAGCGCTCCTTGCGCTCGTATCCGCCGTGCGGACGGCCCGAAGTCTCGTAGGATTCGTACGGGTCGGCCTGGCGAGCACCGTACTGGTCCGATCGCAGTCCCTTCACACTCGACGAATGTCCATACCCATGGTCGCTCTTCTTCTCGCGCAGCACCATCGGAGATCGAGAACGCGACGAATAATGCGGACGCTCCTTGCTGTAGCTGCTCGAAATGGGTCGCTCACGCGGCTCCGGCGAGTACGAGCGAGATCCCGAGCGGCCGCGGCGGCTGCTGCTGCCAATCGGCTTGGGCATCGGACTCGGACTCCGAGGACGGCTGGAATACTCGTGCTTGGAGCCGCGACGCTCATCCAACCCGCGACGGTCATCCAACCCACGACGCTCATCCAATCCGCGACGCTCATCCAACCCGCCCCGGTAATCGTCATCACGTCCGCCCTTGCTGTAGCTCGGTCGAGAGTCGCCCACCTGTCGCCCCGACTTGAGCGTGAACGCACCTTGCTTCTCCGCGCGCCTCGTCGAGTCAATAGCAAACTGCTCGGCCGGGTCGTAGATCGGAATGATCTCGTACCCCTTGATGTTGAAGTGGTGCTTGCGGATCACAGCCTTCGCGTCCTCCACGCTATGGTAGCGAATCTTGCCGATTTCAATCACCTCCAACGACCCAAAGCGCTCCAGCAGTGTACACAGCTTCCCCCACACGCCGCCATCGCAGTTCTGGAAGTCAAAGCTGCGCACCGAGTCGTCCGGAACAGCCTTCCCGTCGTTCACACGCTCCACAAACAGCAACGTGTCCACTGACGGCCCGCGCGCGTAGTTACCGTGCAGCATGAACCGGCCCTGGAACGGCACCGTCGACACGTAGCGGATCGCCTCGCGCGCCAGCTGCGTCGACGGCATGCTCACGAACGCATACGCAGTAGCATTGTGCGGCGGCTGCTTGATCTGCACGCTCGAGCTCGTGAGCTCCGGACACACCGCGGACAGGAAGTCGGCCAGATCAGAGCTCGGCGTGTGGCGGGGGATGTTGCCGATGAAGACGTACGCGCCTGGCGGACAGCTGTGCGGCGGCGGCGCCGTCATGGGCGTCGTCGGCTTGTCCAGACCGGCGCGATCGTTCCCGCGGCTCGAGTAGTCCTCGTTCCGCGGCGTCTTGAGCGGCCCCAGCAGCGGCTTGTGGTCGTCATCGCGCCGGTTGTTGCTCGTGTTTTCGATTTCCAGCCGAGCTGTTCACCAACACATTCAACAGTTAGTCACAAACTTACTCTTTGTAACAACAATCTGGTATACAAAGCTTACAGGTGCGCGTGGACGGGTAATCAGCATCGTCCGAGTGCTTGGCGCGCTTGGCCGCGTGCTCGTACTCGACGGACCGGTCGAGCGCGTCGTCGCGGCTCTTGCGGACGCCCGACGGCGCGTCCAGCACGCCGCCGAGGTCATGGTGGTCGCCGTCCACCGGCTCATCCGGCGACTGCGCCTGCTGCGTCTTGGACGCATCCTCCTTCGCCGGGTGGCGCTGCTCGAGCTCGTGCATCGTCTCCTGCAGTGCGCTGCTCAGCGGCGTCATCTGGCGCAGCATCACCGCCGAGTTCTCGGTCCTCAACAGCTCGTTGATCACGTCGGCGATGCGCCGCAGCCACGCGAGCGCGTCCGTGTCGTCCGCCGCCGCCAGATCGTCCACGGGGGTCTTGACGATCGCCACCAGCGCGCGCACCGTGTGGATCCGCAGCGCCAGCGGTCGGTCGGCGCCGCACAGCGCCAGCAGCACGCCGACCACGTTGAGTTGCACGTGCGGGAAGCGGAAGAAGTGCTTGGTTAGCAGCTGCGCCGCCAGACTCAGCACCTGGTTGTCCATCTCGTCCGGCCGCGCCGCCATGTGGATCATGTCCTCGTACGCCTCCAGCGCGCGGTCCTCGTCCCGCTTCGGGTCGCCGGCCTCGCGCAGGAACTCGTCCTCGATCACCGTGTCCCACGTGTACAGCTCATCCAGCCCGTTCTCGGACGCGTCGGCCTCGGGAGCGGCCGCGCGGGCGGCGACGGCGGCGGCCCCGCGCTTGGAGCTCGTCTCGCGACCCATGTCGTCCAGGAGCGGTTGCCGTTCACGCGGCGGGTTGGATTGTGGCGAGGGGGCGGGTGCGGGCGGGGCGGGCTCGGGAAAAGCATCGAAAGAAACGGGTGGAACCGCAGTTCCAGCGACCTTCGCGCGACAAAACGTATCCAACACGCGCGTTATTTACTGATGGTGTACGTAAATAGAAGAAATGACATTTCGCACTGGCGAGATTGTCAAAACGGAGGGCAAAGTGGCGAGTGAAAGATAATACTACAAAATGGTGCTTTTTGCCACAGTTTGACATAACTAGGTCTCACTTGGGTATCAATCGATCCGTAACCCCGATTTATCGCATTGCTACCCTTATTTAAATTTCGTAGACGATACGAGAAATTTTCCTCCACTTTCACCTTATCCTTCGTCATATCCCTATCTAATGTCATATCTACCTCTCTGCTCACGTCTCAGATATTTATCAACTCAGGATCCGATGTAGCTCCGCGTGAATTTGCTAGGGCGGTCGCAAGAATGAGGCGGAAATCTGATACCACTGCAATTAGAAACCGCTCAAAATCACTAAACTATAATATAGCATGCGATGCAGTAGGAAAAAAAATTGGGGTACTGTCTGAGATTTCAGTAAGTTCGATTTCAAAGAGAATCTGCATTAACAGCGAACAAGACCAATTAACAGCGCACACGAATCTGATACAGTATAGCGCTTGCATAAATGCGCCTACAAGATGAACATCTTTGAGAGGTCTTGAATACAAAGAAGTATAACCTGATATTATATCAAATTTACTCAATATTATCATTTGAAACCTGTGACACTACATAGAATACGATATAAAAGGTACTAAAAAATAGCGTTGCCTTAATTATTGCTCAGTCTAATGTGTAATCCCTGCAATTTCGTAATTTACCTTAACAAATGTTGATGGGTTAGCAGCTATTTAGGCATGTAATGGTGCATTATTAGTCTTGTATCAGTACTATATTAACATACATCAGTGCAAAAATCGACGTTTTTCCGTGATGGAATCGCCGATTCCTCTTTATATAGGTTTTTGTATACTCGGAAGTTCGCATTTGCATGAACTTTGCAGAGTTAAAAAACCTGGAGTACGGACATGAATTAAATAAAGTACTGAAACACTGCTTGCCATTGTCGTCGCCTCTCCCAAATCGTACCTTGTTCTTCGTCATGTACCTGTCTAATGTCATATATATTGCTGTGGGAGTGTATTATTTTACGTTGTTATTTGCCTATTCAAAATCATTGAACTTTAGTATAGCATGTGGTTACAGGAGAGACAAAGTGTGAGCCATGACTTTATTCTTGATTCGGAGTGGGACTATGACTACCAGGTAGTCATGATGGCGGTCGGATGGCTGGCTTCAACTCGGTCAAGTCGTGAACTTGTCGCCCTGTTTGTTCAGTGATAAGACAGCCGCGCCGTCAGCGCCACGAGCGTCTGAGGATCGAAAGTTTAGGGGATGCTCGCCACTCACCTGTCGGAGCTTCGATTTGAGGCTCGGCTCGGCGTACGACACCCGTTGGCGGCCGCGAGCGGCTCGACGAGCCAAAGGACTTCGAGCCAATGGACTGCGTGCCAAGGGCGAATGGCCACGCAGCGGACTGCCCGCTAACGGCGAGTATCTAGCCACTACCATCGCCGCGGTCGAGAGCGAGATTCGGGTCGGTCGCGACGCGGGTGCTGCGGGACTGCGCCGCTTGGTCGACTGGTTGGCGCGCTTCCCCAGTCCGTAGTAATCGCCCTACGACGCGAACAAAGCCCCGTCAGGATCCTGAAAATAAGCCAGGGAGGAGGGTGTTCGGTTAGATATCTTGAGCTAGACGCACCCGTCGGATCTTCATGTTGAGTTTTGGCTCGACATACGAGAGCGCGTCGTCGCGCTTCCGCAGTCGGTGCGGTATTGCAAACGATGGCGACCCGCGACCAGATCCGCTCAGCGTTCGGGCCGACGAACAGGGCTCCTAGAAAGGCAAAACACAGCAGTCACGCTGCCTGGACGCATTCCTGTGGACTAATCAAGTGCGAGCACCTCGGAAGCGCTTGAAGTCGCTTTCGTGTTGGGTGTTGCCTCGAAATGCATGTCTTGCAGCCCACTCATTCGTTCCACTCCGGAGCGCCGTTGCTATTCGCCACAACACCTACATCAGTATCAAACCAGTTATCAGCGAGAGAAGAGCGCATCAAGTGCGAGACTTGCAAACCTCTTCGCTGTCGCGAGGTGAGTTGCCGGAGAGACTTCATCGACTGTGGAGATCTCGATGGTCGATGACAGCATGCGCGTTTTCTTCGCAGCCTACAACACCGACACGGCTGCGTCACGAAGCATTGCACAAACAACTCGATGCGATAGCAACAAACCCGGTAGATTGGGGACAAGGGAGGATCCAGTTCCATATCGCAATCCACCGTATCCATGTCGCACTGAACGGCGCTGTCGCTCACTGTTCTCGCAACAGCGTCGTGAAATTGTCCAAACACAATGAGCTCACACAGAGACACACGCGGAACTCGCCTGTCTTCTTCCGGTAGTGGACGTTCATCCACTGCAGCACTGCGACGAAGCCATCACCGTTAGATCACACGCAAACGTGAATCGCCGCCCAGAACAAGCGCCAGTATCCACAGCGACATACTTTGGCTGGAAAACGCATCCATTTTGAGACTCTGCACTGCCAACGCGTCCGCCACGAGCCCATCCAGTCACTACCTCGATAATAGTCACAAGACAGCCCTGTATCGGAACCGCATACCTCTGGCGAGTTCCATCTTGGGCAGGCCACGACCTGGCTGTAAGTGGAGAGAAGTTGCTGTGTGCATCAGCCGTGTTGCATCGCAGGTGAACATGATGAGACTAGAGGCCAATCTGATATGTAGCCTCCGCCAGAGTATTGGTGTACGCGACAAATTTCTCTTGACAAACTCGCTCGATTTGATACCAAGAGAGCGAGACGCAAGCACTCGGGTAGGAAGTGCGAATACAGCTCATCGGCGGAATGATAGTAAAATAATCAAGTATGATGAGGAGTTCGTCTGTGTGTTGGATGTTTATGCACGAGTGGATCACTCACGGCAAGAGTTGAAGTTTTAATCTGCAGTCTGATGTGATGGTTGGGTATTACTTCACTGAGTGTCGGTCGGCAGCTTGGATGGTAACACAAACAAGTGCACTGCGCACGATGGCGCGCGGCAACGAGGAATCGTCTCGCTACGCGTAGCTCTTGCTCCCCGAACGCGAACAAGATGTACAGAACGAGGGGTGGAGCAACGATGGACCACACGATCTGATCAGCTCGCTGAGCGAATCGCTGGATTGGTTGACAATGCGAAAAATGTCGGTGGATGAGAGCACAAGTACAAGGGTCCGAAGTTCCCAACCGGCTCGGAGCGTTTTGCGCTTTTGCGACAGGCAAACTTTCTCGCCGAGATGCGGCTGTGATGATCCTCAACTATCTGTTGAGCGAGGACGAATCTGATATCGAAGTACCGTCGTTCGTGGGCGAATAGTGGCAAAAGGAGTGCGGACCTACGTTGATCTGCACTTGCTCTGATCTAATCGAAGACAGCAGCGACACACTTTCGTCGATCGCATATATTTCATCACACAACTTTTCAAAGCAACATTTACGAAGCATGCAGGAATGGTCCTCGCGTGTGTGATTGTTGTCAGCGAGGTGGATGTCGACACTAGTTGGTCATTTTACGCAATATCTGGATGAGTTTCCAGGCTACCTCTGCGGCCGCCGGTCTGGTACTCGGATCAAGCCTGGTACAGGCGTACGCCAAGGCAACAATCTCAGCCGACAAGTGTGTAGCCGAAGTCGCGAAGTCCAAGTGCATGTGACCAGACACGACCGCCTGCATGATAGCAGCCACCGATATCGGTTCGTCTGAGGCGGTCTTGGTCGCGTGTGCGTAAGGAAGCTCGTGCGTCGCCAGTTCCGATAGAACAACTCCAAACGAAAAGATGTCCGCCTTGTCATCGTATCGGCCACCCATAATCACCTCTGGAGCCATCCACAGCGACGTACCGACACCGATAGTCATGGTAATGTCGGCGCGTTCGCGAGACGTGCCGAAGTCCGTCACCTTGGCCGTCTTTCGGTCAGCACTAAGCAAGATATTGCGAGATTTGAGGTCGCGGTGAAGCACAATAGGTTGGAGTGAGTGTAAATAGGTCAGAGCGTGAGCGACATCGGCCGCGATCTTGATCTTGACAGAGTCAAATCCTTGCGGCTTTCGACTTTCGTGATACTCCATCAACAGAGTGCGCAGATCACCGCCGTCCATCAGCTCCGAGACAGCACACACTTCAGTGAGGGAGTCCCAAGCCACTCCGACGAATTGAACAATGTTCGGGTGCTCCAATGTCGCCATGATCTTGATCTCTTGGAAGAATAGCTCAATATGGTTCGTCTCGTGGCGCATTGATGGATGTAACATCTTGACAGCGACTGGTTGTCCTCGATACGATCCGCGGTAGACTTCACCGAATGCTCCTCGGCTCATGACAGTGCCAAGTTTGAGCTTGTCTGACGGAATTCTCGCCTTGACAATAATATCGTCATCCCACGGTCTAGAATGTGCGAGCTGATCTGGAACGCCATGTTCGTGCATAACTGGTTTGCCATATCTGTTCGGTGGAGTCTCTACGGTATCGATAAGCGTTTGGGTGTTCTCTGCTCCATCCAATTTACGTGATCGGCGGCGTCGAATGAAGAGGAAGAGCAGACCCGGCACGACAATAATCGCAACGATGAAGACGACAATGATAACCGTTGTGGTACTCGATCCGCCACCTGAGGACTCCTCCGTTGTCGTGCCGTTGCTCGAATTGCTGTCAATGGTGCTGTTGTTGACGATGGCACCTGGCAAATTTGGTGTCCCAGGTGTTTTGTTGCCGGAGCCACTTGCGGCGCTGGTTGTCGAATCCGAGGTACACACAAGGTGCGTGCTGGTGTTACTACTGCCGGAGCAATCTTCGACCAAGGTCAAGCCGATCGTACTCAGATCGCCAATGTTGTTTGTGAGGTTGGCAATCTGTGCTTCAGTCAGCTCCTGGGTTCCAGTCCAGTCGAAATTGATAAACTGCACGATCCCACCCCTGTCGTATTGTAACCATAAACACAGATTACCAACAACCAACACAGCCGAGTCATCTATGGTGATTGCACACGTACGCGTTGAGCTTCGAGGTGTATTTGCGTTCATAGAGAATGCGTGGGATCCGACTGTACGTGTCGCCTAGTTTCCTGCCATTACATATCATTTCAGTTAGAATACTAAAAAACGCCCAAGTCGGTCAACAATGATTCTGCCTACAGATTCGTGAGAGCAGAGTTGTCTGACACAGTGAGACCCAAGTCATCTACATATGCTGCAACGATATAGCTGATCAACAATTGACACGCATCAGCCATCAACCTGACCGATGTAAACACAGACGCTGTCTCGCTGGAACGTACAGATCCGTGAGGGAATCGGGGACCGTGAGCGTGGTGTTTGGGTTCGTAAAGTTTACGGCGTTGAACATCCTGAATGAAGTCACAATGAATCATGTCAGCGTATATCGTTATCAGCGAAATTTCATCCACATCGCATGCACATACATGAGTTGCAGCGAAGTTGCTTTGGAGAAATCTGTGTTTTGGATGTCGACAGCGACCTTGAAGTCACTATAACCAAAGAATTGTCTGTGCACCGCACACACGTCAGTCACCATTCCATCCAGCAAGATGCGCTAACCTATCAGCACATACAGCCTTTTTGTGGTGGTACCCTCGCGCACTGTAATAGTGGCGATCGAGTTTTTGGCCGAGACCTCGACGGCATCAGCGCCATCATCAGCGATGTTCACAGTAGCCTTTCCGTCGCACGTAGAATTAACCACGTCCGATTCTTCAAGCTGGAAATCAATCTCCCCAGCGCACCGGACCACATAGGTCTCTCCGATCACAGACACATCATGCCATGTCGCCGCCAGCCCCAGCGCTAGTATGGGTTGGAAATAAACCAACCTCATGATTATCTTTCGATCAACTAGAGATGGTGGTGGTGGCTTCACGAAGTACAGGTCGGCGTGAAGCTCACGAATGAGACGCGGACGGCACCAGACTGCTCTGCGTCTCGAGAGACACCTAGGTGTCGGAAGGTTGGATCGAGCGCGGACAGAGACGCGTGGAGATGTCCGAGATCGAACGACGGAGTTGTCCGTGGGCGAGCGATGGTGGCAGTCGCTTTTCTATTATGACCGACTCTTGTTGGCGCTCTCGTTCCGGAGAAGCCAAAATCGATCTGGCCAGCAGGGGGGCCACGGATAGCCGTTGGCGCGCACAGATAACCAGCGTAAATTCACCCAGGTCCGTCGGTCGTTGGTTTCGACGAACTGTCATGCTACTGGCTCTCTCATTAAAACGAGCGCACCGCTCCTGCCCTACTGGCCTCTGTGCCCTCCAAATGTAAGGATAGCCGTGGAAGGGGTTAGCCCCCGCCGGTACCTCACTTGTCGCTGCTAGGACCCTCTGCATTGGTAGTGCCTCTGAGTCTTTCAAACGACCTTGTTCTCCGTCGACGTCAGGACTGCTGTCCGCCTCGCCTGAATGGCTTCAGTCGTCTTGGACCGTGCTTCCCTTTCAGTCCACTCCTCAGCAGTTCCAAGATGTTCCTGGCGGCATTGACGTCGCGGTTCCAGAAGTTGGCCTTGCAGCGACTGTTGACACAGCGCAAGACATTCCGGTTGCTCTTGAGGACGATTTTGGTGTCCTTGAGCTTCGGACTCCTGAACTTTGACATCTCGACGATCTCCTTTTACTCCTTCCTGCTCGGCATCGCTTTAAATCGAACATCTTCATCGAGCTCCTTCCTTTTTATCTTCGTGAACAGTCGAGCTTGCCTCAGACGATGATGGCATTGCGAACATATCTGGCTTGTACAATATTCGTCCATGAGCAGGACCGTTGCTCGTCGCTGTAGCGCTCTAGCGCTCTAGCGAACGCTTTGACGGGAGCGCATGGATGTCCTTTGAGTCCTTCTTGCCTGCTCCAGTCGCCATACGCGACACAAACCTGACGGCTAGGTACGGGAACAACCCGTTTGGCAAGGTCGTCCAAGGCTTTTGTTTTCAGTCGAGATCTCGTGAAGCGCCACCGCGAGAATGCATGCTCGGCGCTGAACGCCACTAGATAGCGAACGTGCATCCAGAAGTACTTCATGCGCTCGAGATATATGTCGTAGCTAGATAGCCGGAACGACGGCATACCTTGAACGACACTGGCATACAATGGTTCATTCCGCCGAAGGTTTTTCGTCCAAGAGTCGAAGTGGTGCATTTTCGCTAGGTGGCGGTATTCGCCTGTGCTGATTTGCGTGATTTTTTGCCCGCGCTGATACCTGCGATTTCGCTTTTGCGCCTTCGTGGCCGTCGATTCTTGAGCGCAGGAAACTGGTTCGTGGACGCAGGACGACAAGGACGCGGTCTTGAACGTCAAACAAGTGAAGCCGATTGCTATCGATGGATCTGGATATCTCAAGAGAGTGGCAACTGAAGTTCGTGCTGCTTCGAGTGGATTGCACAGCGGTATTCGGCATGCGTCTGAACTGGCAATTTCAGTTTGGAAGGCGAGCTGTAATGTATCAAGTGGATATTGAATCAAGCAGCGAGATGTGTGTTGGCGCGAAGCCGTGATTGCTGTAAAGGTCTAGCTACAGACTTGGCTGGCACTGATGCAGCACATAGCTCTCGACCGATCATGTGCGCGTTGATATCTGCCAGCTGCAAATGCGAATCGCTGATCGATTGACTAAGAATGGTCGGGAGCAGATTAAAATATGGCAGATGAGGCGAAATTGAGTTGCTGGCCTCCAGTCGAAGCGTTCTTTTCTCGGAGACCTTTGCGAACGTGTAGCGCTTGGGGTCTAATCGTCCCATCATGTAAACTCGACCTGACTGTCGCCGCGTCGGGAGGCCGAATACAGTAGCTCGACAGCCTGTCAAAGCGCTGGAGCAATCTCGGCGCTGTGTGGGTAGCGGCACCGTTCAAGATCGGCATCTGGGTCGTCACCTCGAAACCCGTACCGTCGGACGTGGCGTGCATTTCGATCAAGATCATTTTGCTCTCTTCTGCCATTGCGGGCGATCGCCTTTCTCTGCGGTGGTGGGCCGAGTGGACAAGCCAACCCCGCGCGATAAGAATGCTTGAACCCGTCGGCTCAACGGCTCAGAGCCTTATTGTTCGGCCGAGGGAAGCGAACAGGACGAGCCATGCCCATTCCACGACTCGGCGACGCCGACCGAACGATCCGTCCCCAGGCTGCAGCAGCCCCCAGTCAACCCTGTGACAGCGATTGGCTCTATCTTCTGATCGCTGAATGCCGCTCGCAGCGCGCATTTCGGCCGGTCGCGTGCTGAACTCTCGAAGAGTGGCACCGCAGCTCTCTCCACAACCGCGCGGTCCGCCATGCTGCTCTCGCCGTTCGCCCCACTTTCGCTCGGACAGAGGCGACAGAGTTTGCGAGCGTCGTGGCGTCGAGAGCTCTGGCTCGCTCGCGTTGTTCTGTTCGCTCGGCAGGCTCCATCGAGACGCCGCTTCTGGTCATCGACGCTCTGTCCGGACAGAGACCGCCCATATAATTGCGAACACTGGCTCTCGGTCTTCAGACCAGCGCTCCACTCCCCAACAGTCAAACTGTATGCTCTTCATAATAAATCATATATGAGATGTCACGGGTGTTAATAACACAAATATCAAGATCCTCCTCCACGATGATAAGAAAATATGTAACCACACAGGCAAATGGGAGTCTGAGCGGACAGTGCAACGCCTGTGGACACGTAACACAGCGCTGGACCACCTCTGCTCGGTGGTGGAGCAGAGCCCCGCGTGAGAAACAGGTGCAGATCGGACAAATGACGGCCGCACCGTCCACGTTTCCGCGTGCCCGCTCGTCGGCCCTTCCCGCAGCTGCCCGACACTCTACCGCGCGCTAAGCCTCCCGTCACTCTGCGTTTTCCTCGCGCTGTTCCAACGGAGACCCGACCGATCCCTCAGCGCGGTATTTAACGGCTCGACAATGGTCTGGCGAACTGTGGCGGCCGCCGCGGCGCTCGCCGTCCTGCAGCAGGCGCAGGCCTTCCAGGTGACGCTCAAGAACCAGTGCACGGGCTCCATGGTGCTCTTCGACGCGTCCTCGACCGAGACGATCGCCGAGGGCAGCTCCACGACGCGCACCATCTCGCCCAACTCTGGCGCGCACGTCTTCCGCTACGGCACGGGAGCCCAGGCCACTCGTACGTCCCTGCTTCGTTATCTATACACCCGTCTGCCATCTGTGCTCATCTGATTGATCCGGTGGTATGGTGCAGTGGCTGAGTTTTCGGGTGACGGTGGCATGGCTTGGTACGACATCAGTATCATCCCGACGTCGTCCTCGCAGGGGGTAAGCTGTGTGTTTCGATGGGGGTATATCGTCCATTATATTGGGCTAACGGAGCTGTTCTGTATCGCAGCCGGACTACTGCGAGAGCCTGGCGGCCTGCAAGGCGTACACGGGTGGTGTGGGCTTCAACGTCCCCATGCAGATCACGCCGGGCAAGACCAACGGCAACCGCTGCGTGCAGCTCAACTGTCCCGCCGACGGCTGTGACGACGCGTACCAGTACCCGAAGGACGACACCAAGACGCACACGTGCGACATCGACACGGACTTCACTGTCACGTTCTGCTACACCAACTCGGTGTCGACGCCTGCGCCGACGACGCAGACGCCGGCTCCTACGACGGCCACCCCTCAGCCCACGACGGAGGCCCCGACGGAGGCTCCTACTGAGGCCCCGACTGAGGCCCCGACTGAGGCTCCCACTGAGGCTCCTACCGAGGCCCCGACTGAGGAGCCGACGGAGGCGTCGTCGTCCTCGTCCGGCTCGGTCGGCGCTGAAGCCGACAGCAGCTGGAGCCTCGATGAGGTGGCCGCGTCCGGCGCGAGCTACTCGAGCGCCGGCTCCGTGAACGGCACGGACTCGCAGGCCAGCGACGACGAGGAGGTCGCGAGTGACTACGACGTGCAGACGGTCAAGCCGTCGACGGACTCTGGCGCCGCCACGACGGCCGCTACGTCGGGCAATGACGCCACGCCGGTCGCCACGTCGGACGACAGCACCAGCGGCTCGGCTGAGAAGGCCAACACGCAGTCGGAGGGTGGCGGCGGCAGCACCGTCACGCTGGCGGTGCTCGGCATCGGCGCTGCCGCGTCCATCGCTGCGGTGGCCGCGGTCGTCACGATCCGCAAGAAGAAGCGCGAGCTGGACGATATGGCGGACAAGACCCCCATCGAGACCACGATGGGCCGCGACGGCCAGACGATCGTCATGACCACGCCGCACGGCAGCATGCTGCTCTAAGTCGCTTGGATAGTGGCCATCCCAATTTTGATGGGTTCTTCGAGAGTGTACTGTTAGCTTCAACTCGTTCGCTCCGAGGCGCATCGCCGATTGTCGTTGCATGTGTAAAAGGTAGACAGGGTCCGCGGTTGGAACGGATCGGCTCCGCCGTTATCACTGGTTTGCCTGCTGTGTTGGATGAAGTCGCGTTTCGTTGACGTCTACTGCAAGCCTGGGATACCGTCGTGAGTTATATTCCACTAACGTGTCGGCACGCACCATAGCGACCAAACACCACCACGCCATCAATATGAACTGCACATTGCGATTCTCACATGCTTCCTACTCGCCTCCCAATGTTCTAACGGAGTGAGGGTCTATCGGTGCAGTGAAGCTCATGTCTTGGTAAAGACGCACAGCTCTACAGACAGACGCCTACCGAGCCAACAGGTCCTGGATCTCGGGACGGCTCTGCTCGCGCGACGACAACTGCTGGATGTTGCGTTCCATCTCGTCCCGACGACCGAGCTTGGCGAGCGCGTTCAGGCGTGGGACGACGTCGAGCGGCGGCAGCGCGGGCTTCACTTGCCGGTGCGCCTTGTACAGTCCGAGCAGCACGTCGAACTGCTCGTAGTCCTGCAGCAGCGCGACGATCTGGTTGCGGTCGGCAGCGCGCATCGGCAGCTCGGCGTACGCAGTCAGCGCCTCGTCGAAGCGGCCGCGCCAGCAGAACTCCTTCACAATCAGCGCCGTCGGCAGCGGGTTCTTGACCGTATCCTTGCGGGTTCTCGACAGAACCGCGCGGTGCGTCTCGTACACGTCCAGGTACGCGCTCAGCGGCGCGTGGGCCAGCAGGAACTGCCGCAGATAGAACTGTCGCCACGCCTGGTCGCGCACCATGTTGGTCCAGGGCTCCAGCGCCGTCATCACCGCGCGAGCCTCCGGCTTGTCGAGCTCGGCGTACCCCCACCGCACGAGCGGCACCAGCTTGGCCACTACGGCTGGCGCGTGCGCCGTCCCCGGCGGCAGCCACCGAGGCACATTCTCTTCATCAGCGAGCGGGATCTCCAGGTACTGCAGCACGCGACGCGAAACGGCCGCAGGTGTCGTCGGCTCGGCCGCCAGCTGCAGGAACTCGTCCGACGCGAAGACGGGCGCGGTCGCCGTGGTGAACGTCGCGCGCGGACGCCACGATCCGCTCGATCGGCGGAGCGCGCGGTGCATCAGCGCCATCGCCATGCTCGTTGTTGTGTGGCGATGGTGATGGGTACATATTCCAAACCTTATATTCGGTCGGTTGGTGTGGCAAACGTTAAATATGGATCTAGTCATCGACTGGCGAGATCGAAACCTGAAGCGACTTGAAGTCCGAGCGTGACTCGCGCGCTTCGGTTCGGTTCGAGTCGCGTTGGCGCTTGATTTGCGCAGAGGCGGAGCGAGCCGCGAATGTTCCGCCTGTGCGTCTGGGAGCTCGCGCGGTTTCCAGCCAGTTTCCGTGTCCTCGTGCTTTGAAATGCCGAGCTTTGGCGCGTTCATCACATGGGAAGTGCATCCGTCGCTGACGACTCCGACTCTAAATAAAGGAGTTGCGGTGGCGCGGCGCGCTGCGGGAGCTTTCCGTCTGAGTGTTTCGCCACCTGCCGCACTCGGATGCGGCGAGAGATGCGGCCCGAGACGGAAAGCTGCGAACATGGCGATCGGTCGGACGCGTCATAGCAATCGGCGGCCGCGAGGCGAGTGACCCAGCCCGCGTGGACAGCGACACTCCGAAAACGGGACGGCGAGGGCAGCCACGCCGGCCACGCAGGGTGGCGAATATCATTTAAAGCCGCTGCGCGACCACCACAGCCGTCCGCTGCCAAACCCGGCCAAAAAAGCTGCCAGCGTTGGCCAGAGCCGTCCATGTTGCACGGCACACGCTCTGCACCGTTCGTTGACGGCCACCAGCGGATCCTCGCAGGCTCGAATCGGCTCGAAAGGCGCGATGCGGTACACTCCAGCGCTACCGAAGGCTTTGGTCGAGTGTGCGTCAGTACAGGTACCGGACCGTCGACCTCTGGAGACTCGGCGGCGATCAAGGAACGGCGAGCGCCTGTCGTGAAGCCAGTCTGATGTGTCCCTATGAAACTATCTCGTTGAAGTGCTCAACCGCTTAAGTTGAAGTTGAATGACCAAGTTTAAATGGGACACGACCCCCAATCGCTCCGAACCGTTGGTTCCGCGGAAGGAACAGGCGCGGCACCAAGGCGAACTTTAATGCTCTCGATCTGGTGCGCTATTATCGGCGACGCTGCGGCCTCGGCACGGACGGAGCGCACTCCTCGACGGCCGAGATCAAGTCGTTGCGGGGTCTGGAAGGGTACGTGCGCCACTTCCGCGTTCTTTCCACCCCACTCCCGACCTGATCGCGAGCTCCCCCATCGGTTGATCCGCCCCGCTCTCTCTCTCTCATTTTCCCATTGCCCGACTGTGCTGCGAAGCCCGTCGAGGTTGTCATACGCGCTGACGGACGCGCGATCTCTCGAGTTCGCACAGTTAGAATAACGGACCGACCTCGGCGGCGGCTGGCGGTGGCTGCCACTTTGGGACGAGCGAGTAAATAGGTCGGCGACATGGAATTCCCGCTCAAGCCGGACTTCTTCCCGCTCGTGCGGCTATCGGGCGACGAGCAGCAGCAGTACGTGGCTCTGGGCGATGCGAGTGCTCGCTCGCTGAGGCGCGTGCTGCGGGACCCGAGCTGGAAGCGCGTGTCCGAAAAGAGCGGCGTCGTCTTCTCCAAGATGCTGTGCATCCAGGAACAGGGCGACGTTGGTGGATCGCTCCGCTCTTCCGGCGACTCGAACCAGGCCAGCGCGTGTCTGCTCGTGTGTGCCACGGCGCTCGTGAGCGCCACCATCAGCGAAGTGCTGGACGCGGTCGCGTCCCCCACCACGGACGAGTACCGCGCGTCGATGTCCTTCCTGCACCAGTCGCGGTTCGTGGACGCCGTCTCGCTGCGAGCTCTGCGCGCGCCGTCCTCGACGGTCAAGTCGCCGGCGAGCGACGCGTCCCAGACGTCCACGACGATCAAGTGGGCGGCGTTCAACGACGGCAAGGCGCTCAACAGCGCGCAGTTCCCCGAGGGCCGCGACTACTGCTTCGTGGAGCACAGCGGCATCATCACATGCAAAGAGGAGGCCAAGCCCAAGGACGAGGCGGCGCTCAGCACCAGCAAGTCCCCCATTCGACGACGGAGCAGGATGGCCGACAAGGTGGGGTACGACGACTCTCCCAAGACGTATGGCTATTGCGTGCAGGAGTCGATCACCCGCGATCGGGAGGTGCCGTCGCTCGGCGGGTTCGGCTTTGCGCGCGGCAGCTTCCACCGCACGGGGATCGTCGTAACCCCGACGGACCGCTCGGACATCGTGCAGGTCTCGTCGGTGCTGCAGATGAGCCTGGACGGCTCCGACAGCTCGACGACCAAGGCGACGGTCGAGCGGCTCATGATGCTCCACGTCGCGAGCGTCGGACGCGTCGAGCCGCTGCTCGAGCGCCGGCGGCTCAAGCAGATGCGCTTCGTGCCGCGCACCGACTGGATCGCGGACGAGTCGCGCAAGGCGTGCGCCGTGTGCGTCAAGACCTTCTCGCTGCGCCGCAAGCACCACTGCCGCGCGTGCGGCGAGGTGGTCTGCTCGGCCTGTGCACCTCCGCGCCAAGTCGAGACGCCGTCGCTCGCCGTCACCACCATGCGCATCTGCACGGCCTGCTTGGTGCATGCTCGCACGCTGCCGAGACGCCAACGCGTTGTCTCCAAGGTGCCGTCGGTCAAGCAGGTGGTCAACGAGACCCCACGCTCCGCCGAGCTGACAAAGACCACCATGCTGCTCGAGCCAGCCATGCCTGACGAGGACATCGTCGAAGAGCTCGATCGGCCACTGTACCGACTGTCGGTCTCGTCGGACGGCAGCAATTTCTCGATCGCCATGAGCGAGTCGGTCGGTCCGAGTACTATCCAGCCGTGGGTCGACCCGTTCCCACCTCGCGACCGCACGCGAGGCATGCTGACTCCCGAGCGGTTCATTCCTGTGACCGACATCCTGTCCATGTCGTCGTCGCGCAGCTCGAGCAGCTTGTCGCTGAGCGATTTTGACACGATCGAGGACTTGATCATCCTCGACTCGGAGCCGCCCAACCAGCAGATGGAGAGTTGTGGCAGCGCTGAGCAGAGCGGCATTGAGCACCCGGCCGTCGCAGACGTACTGAAGAGCATCCGTCGAATGAAGACGGACATTTCGGCTCTCACGACTGCGTACAGCGCCGACGCTGCCTCACACCCCAATCAGCAGCGTCGGCCGATTAGCACATCTCTGTCGACAGCCACGCCGGACGTCGACTACATCTCGAGCAGCGACGACTTCAACTTGCTGAGCTCCGAGTCGCTGGTGCGGCGGCGCGGATCGTACGCTGCCACGGAGCTGCACCAGGACGCGGGCGAGAAGTCGCGGCGCTCCAACATGTCGGGCGTCTCGAGCTTCACGGGAAGCACCGTGCTGGACGCCGACGACTACGACTACGACGAGGACGAGCGCGACAACAACAGCCGGAGTCGCCGCGGCAGCCAGGAGCTGGTGGCGCTGCGGCGTCAGGTCGAGGGACTGCACCGGTCGCTCGCCCTCGCGACCACCAAGCTCAACACGTTCGAGGCGCTCGTGGAGAGCCAGGGCCGCGACGGGATGCTCGTGGGCAGTTGGCGCGGGTCGAACATGAGCGAGGACGACCCAGTCGTGGCCCACCGCGACCGAGCATATGGCGTGCTCGTGGCTGAGCTGCACGACCTCATGGGGCTGCCGTCACCCACGTGCCGGCAGTCGAACGTGTGGCGTCGCTGAGCGTGCCGCGTCCTGTATCGGAGGAGGAGGCCAATGTGTGTGCGTGGTGTGCGTGGTCGCAATGCGACAAGGTCAAGTTGAAGCTGCCTGGGAGTGCGTGCATGTTGGTGCATCTCGGTGGCTGAGGTGGGATATGGCTTGGAAATTTGCTCCGGGTGGAGGGTGGAGCGCACCGCGCACATGTCGTCCAATGCTCGTGGCCGGTAGTCGGTTAGGATATTGAGGAGGCAGTGCGGTGTTCCGAGGCAGTGCAGTGTTCCCCCTCACTTGACTCACCTCGGTCGTCACCGACAGCGATCTCATTTACTATAAGATCCAGTACACTGATGGTTCACCCAAGCGACCCCCATCTGGCTGTGTGAATCCTCGCGCACGCCGTGTCTCGAGCGATGCTCACGGGGCGACTCGACGAACAACGAGATGATCCAGCAGCGCACGCAACTCGCGGTGCGGCCCATGTCCCCCTCCGTCTCGGCGCCTAAGATATGATAGATATGATAGTTGAAGCGCACCGCAACGTGGCTGCCCCCGCGATGCCACTGTCAAGTGAAGACGCGGCGCGAGGGGTAGACAGCTTCGCGAACATTCGCGCGCGGAGACGACGCGCGCCACGAGAACGTTCACGACATGTCCACCGCACTAGAACCGGTGCAAGGGCCAGTCGGCGTGTCGATTTCAGCCAGGCGAGAAGAGCCTGAAGCCTGAAGCTTGAAGCCTGAGTCGGCGGGTCTGCCCCTCGGTCGCGACCCACACTTGGCCATTCACCAACAATAAAGAGGAAAAGAGGATGGTGCGACTTGAAATTTTCAGCGCGGTCTCATATCCGCCAACCAACCGAGACTCTGCACACGGGCGACTAGGGTTAACACCTGGCTGATGCGTGCGTCCATCCTCCGCGGCTTTGGGTGCTGCCTCCCGCGGTGAGAATGGGTTCATTCCCCCCTCTTTTCGCCTCTTCTTGTCCCCTTTATCGGTCTGTGTATGCCTTCCCTTCTCTATGCCTATGCGCGAAAGTGCGGTCACCAGCGCCACTGCCCGCCGCTCGCAGTTCGAGGCGACACGGCATTTCGCTCGCATTCGCCTTTTGCTGGTCGCCCGGCGGCCAGTTCCCAACCCAGCGGCAGGCGCTGAATCAAGCGAAGCAGGGCGGGACATCAGCTGAGCCGTGGCGGCATCTGGACGACGCGTTCGGTGCGGTCGTGCGTGGCCCGCTCCATCCGGAATCACTCGTGGACCGGCTGGTCTCGTCGGTCTGAGGATCACAGACGGAACCCACTCGCTGGCACCGCGCCAGTTCGCCAAAGCCGCCGACCGGCGTCAAGTGGATCCGGCGGCGTCCAGCGCGAGCGATAGAGCGAACGAGCGCTGGATTCGGTACGTTGGCGCGTCGTTACGGTCGCTGGGGAGGCTTTTTGTGGGTGACGTGGGCGGCGTCCATGAGTGGCGGCCGAGGCGGCGCTTCGCTGCGACCCGCCCTGCGTCACCCCTCGCCAGATCGCATTCGAGCCGCTGGTCGCATTCTAACCATTTTCTGATGCTGCGTGACAGGCATTTGCCAGCGCGGGACACCGCGAGCGGAGCGCATTGAGAGCGATGCGGCGCAGTCGACGGCTCGCCGCGCTGCTCTTCACCGTCGGCGTCGCGGCCAGTAGCGCCGTTGTGGATGGCGCGTCATCGTCCTCCTCGTCGTCGTCTTATGACGGCAGCAATAGTGGCGTGACTGCCTCGAGCGGCTCGCTGGTATCGTCAACATCATCATCGACTTCAGTGCTGCCCGAGTGCGAGGACGTGGGGTACTACCCCGTGACGGTTGAGGGCGTCTCGGGCGTCTTTTGCGTCCCCATCGCGCCGTGCGCGGGATCGATCGCCGACCTGAGCGAGGCGTTCGCTTGTCCCGTGGCGGGCGAGGCGTCGATCGACGGCCTCGCGGTGCTCGCCCACGGCAGCTGCTGCGCGCGCCTCGACACGGAAGGGTCGATCGGCTGCGTGGGGCTCGACACGGCCAGTGCCGCGGCGTACGCGGCCAAGGCCGTGAGCCTCGGGTTCACACCGACGTGCCTCTCGACGCCAGAGTGGGGTGCGTACCGGCTAGCGGGGATCGTTCGCAGCCTCCAGTCTCCAAACCAGACGGACGAGGATCCGACGCAGTACACGCCGGTGACGGACGCTCCAACGACGGAACCGACGACCGAGCAGACGTCGACTCCTGTGCCCACCGAGACGGCAGCACCGGAGCCAACATGGTATTCGTCGGCTCCGGAGACAACGGCACCGACACCAGAGCAAACGTGGACGGCGGCACCAGAGACGACATCGCCAGAGCCAACATGGACGGCATCGCCAGAGCCGACGTGGACTAGTGCGCCTGAGACGTCAACTCCAGAGCCAACGTGGACGGCGGCGCCAGAGACGTCTACACCGGAGCCAACGTGGACGTCATCGCCGGAGCCAACCTGGACGGCGTCACCGGAGACCTCCTCGCCAGAGCCGACATGGACGACAGCGCCTGAGACGTCAACTCCAGAGCCAACGTGGACGGCAGCACCTGAGACGTCAACTCCAGAGCCAACGTGGACGGCTGCTCCTGAGACAACAACACCTGAACCGACATGGACGGCAGCACCTGAGACGTCAACTCCAGAGCCGACGTGGACGGCGGCACCGGAGACAACAACACCTGAACCGACATGGACGGCAGCACCTGAGACGTCAACACCGGAGCCAACGTGGACGGCAGCACCTGAGACGTCAACACCGGAGCCGACGTGGACGGCGGCACCTGAGACAACAACACCTGAACCGACATGGACGGCAGCACCTGAGACGTCAACTCCAGAGCCGACGTGGACGGCGGCACCGGAGACAACAACACCTGAACCGACATGGACGGCAGCACCTGAGACGTCAACACCGGAGCCAACGTGGACGGCAGCACCTGAGACGTCAACACCGGAGCCAACGTGGACGGCAGCACCTGAGACGTCAACTCCAGAGCCAACGTGGACGGCTGCTCCTGAGACGTCATCGCCAGAACCGACAGCTACACCAGAGACGACGTTGGCGCCTTCTGGTCATGTTACCGAGTCGCCAGAACCAACAGCAACGTCTGCAACTCCAGAGACGACTGCACCTGCGACCTCCGCACCGGAGACGACAGTCCCTGCGACGTCTACACCGGAGACGACAGTCCCTGCGACGACTACCCCCGAGACAGAGTTCCCGGAGACAACAGCGCCGACGACATCCGCGCCAG
The DNA here is from genome assembly GCA_003413675.1 of Phytopythium vexans. Classification (NCBI taxonomy): domain Eukaryota; phylum Oomycota; class Peronosporomycetes; order Pythiales; family Pythiaceae; genus Phytopythium; species Phytopythium vexans. The sequence continues at coordinate 2,461,208 of QLOC01000002.1, read as the reverse complement.
AGACAACGCAACCGACTCCAACACCCTCATCAGCGGTACCTGAAACCACGTCACCAGCGCCAGCACCAACGACGTCTGCTCCGACGACAACACCAGAGCCGTCAACGTCTTCACCTGCGCCAACGCCTTCAACACCAGTGACGACGTCACCCGAGCCGACGACGACTCCCGAGCCGACTTCTGCGGGGCCGGCGCCAACTCCATCGCCAACTTCGTCGCCAACTGTGGTGCCGACTTCGGTGCCTTCATTCTCGTCGTCCTCCTCGTCGAGTGGGTCGTTTGTCCCCTCGTTGAGTGGTTCATCGTCAGGCACGACACCGAGCAGCAGCAGCAGCAATTCGGGATCACTGCAGGAGCCGTCCAACTCGAACTCCTTGGGCAGTTCAAGCAACAGCACAGAGGGAGAGGCGAGCGGTTCTTCGTCAAAACCGACAAACAGCTCCACCGCTGTACCGGGTGTTGAGTCGAACTCATCTTCGTCGTCGCGCGATTCAGCGATCACATCGACGCCTGCCGTCACCAGTGTGCAGCCGTCGGAGAGCTCCCGTGCAGATCTGTCGTCGTTGCCGCCAATCTCGGACAGCGGCAACTCGGCCGACCCGCTGTCTGTCCAAAGCAGCTCGGCTGACTCTGCGTCGTCTGCCGAATCGAACAACACTGGCGGCGCCAGCTCCGTCGTGAGCAGCAACGTCATGGTCGGCATCGTGGTCGGCACGGTCGCGGCTGTCGCGGTACTGATCGGCGCTCTCATCTTCATTCCGCGGCGCAGGCGCGAGCAGAATCGACTGGACAACCTGACGCCGCGGATGCCTGAGGAGCCTTCTAACGCGTTTGACGCGTCCGACACGCCTCGCCCTGCAGTGGCGACAATCTAACGAGCATTTTGAGAAAAGGGGACCCTGAGCATTGAGCAGTAGGATAGCGAATAGTTATGAGCTCGACGCGTTTTAGTTTTGTATGTGTAAGAAAAAGTAGGACAGGGCTGTAGAAAGAGATTAGCGATCGCCACAGGCAGCATCAACTCACCCAGGTCAACATGGACAACCCGGTTGGGAAGCAGACAATCTCGAGGATGGAGAAAGGTGGCGAACGAGCAAGACGAATTAGGTATATGATACAACCGTCTTCTGGCCACGCGCAGTGAGGCCGAAAGCTCAGGATCCTCTCTCGCATCACTATCGCTTTCCTGCCGCTCCACTATCCTATCCTTGCCTCTGCTGCAAGCTGTGGCCGGTTCTGCGCCATCTCCTGCAGCCGGGATACTCGGTAGTGTCCGCAACTGCAGTTGGCGAGACGCTCTCGGGATTGAGCACTTTCTTCTGGTCGTCGCGATGCACCTGCACAGCGGACTCTCGTCTTCCTAGTGATAGACCACCTGCTGTGCACCGCTCTGGACTTGGAGGAAGCCTGCGTCGACGTAGAGCACAAATGCAGATGAGTAAACCCATCAACCATCGGCATCAAGGTAATGACACCAACTTACGCTGCTTGAGAAAGTCGTATGCGCTCAAAGCGTCGAACCCCGAGCCTTCAACAACAAAGCTGCCTCGCTGCCGAGCCAGCGACTGCTCCGAGCGCCGGAGCATTGCAATCACACGCTCTTGGAAGTCCGTCACTTCGTCGCCTTCCAGACCATCACCGGGAACAGCTGGAGCTTTGTGCGCTTCGGCGCCGTCGGTGGATGGAACATGGCAGGCAATATCGCCGAAGAGAATCACAGACGACCCAGCCTTGACTTCTTCGAGCTGCGACAGCACCGCGCGGCATACTCCAGTGTCCATATCCGCCGACAAGTCGAGACTGGTCGGACTGTGGAATATCTCGACGTTCTCCTCCACATGTTCCGGCTCCTCAGATGTCTTCGTCACCCGAGCAGCTCCAGTGTCCTTCATTTTCGCAAGTCGCTTCTGCTGCTTCCGAGATAGCTTCTGCTTCTGGCGCTGCTTGTGTTCGGCAATCGGCTGGACAACCTCCGAGTCGTGTGAATTGCTGTCGACACAGATTGAGCCATGCGTGTTGTACACTGAGCAATCGACAGCGACCAGCCCAGCAGTTTCAAACCGCCAGGCAAAGCGATCGCCAGGAGCAAGCGACGGAGTCGAGGCCATGACAACGAACTCGTCGCTCTTCCGCGTCAGAGAAACATCCAGGCAGTGCTCGACCATCCCCATCGTCTGCTCGCTCACGCGCCAGACCACCACGTCGCCTTCTTCAATCTGCATCTCTTGAGGGCTGAACGTGAAATCTTCAATCAGGATCTCGTGAATGTTCAGCCCGTTTGAACTCAGACATTCCAACGGGAAGGCGACTGGGAAGAACGTGTCCAGAGGTGAAGTGTGCTGCAAACTGCCCGCGTCGTCGTCAACATCATCACCACCATAAATGGCATGGACAAACCCCACATCGTCTTCAGATCCGGACTGCGTTTCCTGGCTCGATGCCTCGAAAGGATAACTCATCTCCTTTGCCTGAAGCTTGAGCAGGCGGCGCTCTTCTGCTGCAAACGCGGCTTCTTCGTCGGCGATATCGATGGCGTTGTTATCCTTCGCCGGTACGACATCCGCCGCCTGGCCCACATCAGTTCGCGCTATGCTCAGCGATGTAGAGGCAGCGGGAGTTTGCATCTCAGTCTGTTGGGGCTGCTGTGGCTTCGCTTTCCACAGCAACTGCTTGAGCAGCCCCGGTCTCTTCACCGTCGACTGCTTTCGCCCGAACTGTTTGTGCTTGCGATGGTCCGGCACGTTCGAAAAGCTGCTTGACCCACGGCGACTACGCGACTGCGTCGCAGTCTTGTGCGCTGCGCGCGACTCGCGGCCAGTAGCTTCTGACACCTGCCTCTTCGATCCTACCACATCCTCTCCTTCAGCGCTGTTGTCTGCAGAAGCTTCATCGACAGCATGCTCTGCACCACAGATACATACCGCCTGCTCGTTAGCATGCATGATGACAAGAGCGGTTCCTTCTGTCAACATACCGGGTTCGCGCGAGCTGCGGCGCACAAACTTGGTCCGCGTCGCATCCTTCTTGCCGCGACCGGGGCCTTCCGCGCTCCGCAACGCCGCATCCTTGGGCGACGGCGGCGCGCGAGACTTGAGCTTCGACTTGGAGTTCTTCTTGCGCAGCACGCCACTGGCACTAACGGTGGAAGCCTGCTTGTCGAGCGGCGCGACCGCAGCCAGCTCCTCGCTCTGGTGCTCCTGCTGGTTGTCGCTGCGCGCGTCCTCCTTGCTCTGGCTGTCCGACGGTGCTGCACTGCTCTCTGTCTCGGCTGCGACAAGCGGCACCTTGCGGCGGTAACGTAGGCCGCTGCCCGGCGCGTGGTACGATCCTGAAGCAACCCAACGCATCAACCCACAAGAGCTGTGAGCGACACCTGCGCCAGGATCCAACGGAAATCGCAAGGGGGAGAGCGCCACAGAGACGCACCTCGTTCAGGCGTCTTGCCCATGGCTCGTGCGCTGCCTCTAGGACGCCCGTGAACTTGGCGGATGCGCGCGCGGCGCGGTGGCGGCGCAGATCGGCGGAAAGAACGGTTTGGTTTCCTTTTGGGCGGACGCGCCGCCGCTTGGGCAAATGGGGCAAAAACGTCTTGTTTTTGAGATAATTGATTTTGAATGATTTTTTTACGTCACCGAATTTTATCGTTTTAAGGGGAACGACCAATCTAGTGCCGATGACCAGTTTCATGCCGAGCACCTTTTCGACCAATAGTTACTCGTTATCGATTTCTGTGTTGTTCTAATTGAAAGACGCTTGACGCCAAACTTGTCGGTTCAAATAATTATCGCGAGTTTTGATATTCCCGTGGATGGAACCGTGTGCGCATCGTGACGGCCGACCACCTCGACTCGTTGGTATGGGCTCTACATCGACCTGTTATAAGGACGGAGACGTACGGACGGACAGGAACTCCTGTCCACCCGGAACTCGGTGGGGGCAGGCACTTCTTTTCCAGCCGCTCTCTCCCAAAGCAACGTTCTTCCTTTTTGGCACGTTCATTCATAGTAGCTTAGCTCAGCAGAACGGAAGTTTGTGATATGGCCGTGAATGCGGTTGTGGACGCTCGACTACGGCTTGTTGGCACTCGACTGCGTCTGTGGACGCCGTGACTGCGGCTGTGAGGCTGTGATTGTGGGTTGGAGGCCGTGACGCGACGGCCGCGCGCAGGTAGCTACAGACTCCAGTGCCAACGCGGTTTGGGGCCACAGCGCAGCGGTGAACGAAACCCAAGCGGCCCCGTTGTAGGAAAAGGAGTTTGTGTTTTTTTATGTAATCTAACCTCTCCTACTAATCTCTCCTACTTTCTGGTGTGATACGCCTGGAGTTCCATTTCCTTGTGTAGGAGTTGTAGTTGGAGTTCATGAATACAGTTGGTGTCATTTTCGCCCTTCTTCTGATATTCTAACTTCTCAGCCATATGTTTGCTATTTTGTTTGGCTAAAAATGTCTCAGCAATAAGTTGAACTTCTCGGATTTTCGTGTCGTGGCCAGTGGATAAAAATTCATCTCCCACACTTGTGTAGATGCCTTTCAGAGTTTGTTCACTAGAAGGATGGTAGATCGCGAATCCCCTAAAGAAAAGATCGGAAAAACAGCTTCATTCCATTTTGCTCAACCAATTCTTTGTGACGGCCCTCGACTGGCTTCAGTTTTTCATGTGGGATTAAGCTGAACCACCAAAACCTGAATGCTGAAGTGAACTGGCGATAGTCATTGCTTAACTTAGGGTATCGCTGACGAAAATCGTGTGTACATCCCAACTTTCCAATACGATAACATCCACACAACGTCATGAAGCAAGTGTTCTTCATTAAAAAAAATATGAGTATTCTCCGATTCGCCTATGGTTGTGCTCTCTTGATCAGCTTGAACATTGCGTAATACAGTCGTTAGTCGATTTTCGACAGCCTGCTCTTTGAATACGAGAGCTCGTAACTCAGGAATATGGAACACATCAATCATGTTAACATACGCCGTCATCGTTGCAGTCTTGAACAGAGGGTCAAGAGTTGTATCGTCGATCCATCGTTCAGAGTATGGTGGACAAATCGCGCTTTTGCCCTTTCTATTTGCTAAAATCTCATTTCTACATCGACGATAATATGAGGGTTGTGTTGAATCCTTTGTAAATCTTGGGTTCATCTGATTGGTCGAAATAAAAGCATGATCTGTGTCACTTCTGAAGATAAACTTCAGATTTTGGGATGTCAAACGGAGATGGTGGATATCTATTTTGCCGGTTGACTGACATCCATGCGATCCGCGACGAATTTCGAATCAACTCATAATTTTGCATCAAAATATGTAAAATATCAAGTGCGCCACGAAATATTCAGCTACGGGGTTTCCTCGCAAAAACTGCAGGAGTCGAAGCTGATACCCGAAGAGCTGCAGCAGGCCGAGTTTTTCCTGGGCTTTTGGAATGACTATGATGCCTATCCGCTGCACGGTATGATCAATGTCGATGAAACGGCTATTAACTTTGATATGCCTCCAACCAAGATTTGGGCCGTCCGAGGACGCAAGGGATCAACTGTCCGCGAAAAACGCCGGCACGCTGTCAAAACGACAATCGCTGCCTGGAATGAAATTGACGAGGAAGTCATAAATCGTAGTTTCGAAAAAGTTATTCCTAGGTACCCCGAGATGTTTGGTAAATACAATGGTCGTTTTTGCCCGAACATATGTAATTTCGATTTTTTTGTTCGCTAACCCCTTATTTTGGCCAATCAAATCTGTTTGTTTGGACCCCCGAGTTTTTTTGTCGATATTGGCAGATTTCGTTAACTATTGACCCCCGCCTCTGGCCGCCCCGAGTTTTTCGTCGTTGTGTGTATGTGTACGAAATGACGCCGCACAATTAATACGGCGAGATTAAGCCCAATCTGCACTTTAAAATCTGGTATTGTAGGTCTAGAATGAGAAAACAGCAGCCAAGATACTGCCAATTAACTTTTGTACTCATCAGTATTCGGACCTGATATATGTATATATGGTAACTGAGGGGTCGACGTTGCGCTTATATATGCACAACGTTATTTCGATTAATGGTACTACCAGGATTTTTTACGTTGCTTATGTTCGGTCCCAAAATTGTACTTTTCGTCACATTAACACATTTGTGTGTGTTTGTCTGCGTGTGTATGTGTGTGTGTGTGTGTTTGTTTGTGTGAGTGGGTGTTTGCGCGATAAGTAGAGGAGGTGAAAAGTAGAAAGAAAGAGAGATATAGTAAAGGTAAAGGTGAGAGAGAGACAAAAGGGTTTGCGTGCGGGGTTCGAATTGCAGTTGACAGCCATACTGAGCCACATCAGGATTCTGGCACGAGATCCTCCCACTACCAAGAGCGAGGATTTTTCCCTGCTCTGTTAGCCAGCCTGGGGCGGTTCACCCTTCCTTAGTGACCTCGACACCCTCCCTTACGAGAAAGTACCAATGTCGACTCCTGGTTTGAGATGGACGCGCCATCCACATCCTGGGAATAGTGACACAGCATTGCATACCACAACCCTCACACCACACTACCCAGACAGAAGCTTTCCGTTACAAGTTGACGCCACTCAACCCGGCGAACTTCGAACTCAAGCACACAACTATAAATGCTTGACTTGGTCCCCACTTCCAAAACCAAAATCGCCTCCTTTTCTGCCACTTTCTATTGCGCTCCACACCAACAAACTGCAGCCGCGCCTCAAAACACGCACGCCGATCGAACTGTATTGCGAACGCAGCGCTACACGTCGAGGCGTCATTTGCGGCGCAATGTAGGCGAAAACGGCGTCAGAGCAACATTGCTGCATAATGAATGGCGACACTCACGGACATCTCTTTGAGCGCGCTCGTTTTTGTTGGTAGAAACACAGAAACACCAAAGAGAACGCGTAGAGTGCATTGTTTGTTTGATTCTGCTTTACAAATGCTCCACAACAAGACATCTTTCGTGAGTGTTTGGTGAGCCTCATGACAGCAGTTGTGCGGTGCCGCGAGCAGACAGTTTGTAGAGTGAATGCACACACACACACACACACACACAATATTCTCCAGCAGGAGTGAGAGGCTGAGATGTGTTGTGCATGAAGCGCCAGCGCTGAGTATGTGTTTGAGGTGAATGTGGTGAAGTGTTTGTGATGCAAGAGGAAACATGACGATTTGAATTCCTCTGGATCTGTGATCAGTCATGAATGCATGTTTCCTAAAGCGACTCTTCGTTGTCGTTACCCTGAAAATTGCAGCACAATGCACCAATGCTCGTTGGCCCGATATTGCAATTGTTTGTGTATAGTTAAGAAGAGCGTTGCATGTTCCATGACAGATCATTTTTTCTTCAACCCTACAACTACACCAACATCTCAAACTGTTCATGGACCTCGAGTCTTTCAATATCCAAAACCTTCTATGTGATGCAGTATGATACTAGCCGCGAGCGTAGTGATTGTTGCGTGCAACATGATTGACTTATTGAAGTGCAATTGTGAACGTCCTAAATTTGTGTAATTGCAGATGCATAAATCGATTGTGGTCGTGTACGCATTTATACCTGCTGTTTTTGATGAGACCAGTCGATTTTAGCTGTGTAGTAATCTTGACAAATTATAGCAAATGCATCATGTTGATATTTCTAAGATTCGTTTGAGAAATTGTCCTGTCGTTGAGAGTGCTGACGCTGTGTGCAACACAATCATACTTGTTTCATAAGCCCAAAAGTTAATTAGGGTGGGTATTCACTGAAACTCAAGGCAATCATCAGAGATAATAATTTGGCTCACCTGTTTTGCACCATGAAACTCGGATTCAGTTCTTGTTCATTTGACTTACACAGCACATAAACACGTTCCCGTCTCGAAGGCGTGCACCAACAAAGCGCTGACACTTCATGCACAACACATCTCAGCCTCTCACTCCTGCTGGAGAATATGTGTGTGTGTGTGTGTGTGTGTGCATTCACTCTACAAACTGTCTGCTCGCGGCACCGCACAACTGCTGTCATGAGGCTCACCAAACACTCACGAAAGATGTCTTGTTGTGGAGCATTTGTAAAGCAGAATCAAACAAACAATGCACTCTACGCGTTCTCTTTGGTGTTTCTGTGTTTCTACCAACAAAAACGAGCGCGCTCAAAGAGATGTCCGTGAGTGTCGCCATTCATTATGCAGCAATGTTGCTCTGACGCCGTTTTCGCCTACATTGCGCCGCAAATGACGCCTCGACGTGTAGCGCTGCGTTCGCAATACAGTTCGATCGGCGTGCGTGTTTTGAGGCGCGGCTGCAGTTTGTTGGTGTGGAGCGCAATAGAAAGTGGCAGAAAAGGAGGCGATTTTGGTTTTGGAAGTGGGGACCAAGTCAAGCATTTATAGTTGTGTGCTTGAGTTCGAAGTTCGCCGGGTTGAGTGGCGTCAACTTGTAACGGAAAGCTTCTGTCTGGGTAGTGTGGTGTGAGGGTTGTGGTATGCAATGCTGTGTCACTATTCCCAGGATGTGGATGGCGCGTCCATCTCAAACCAGGAGTCGACATTGGTACTTTCTCGTAAGGGAGGGTGTCGAGGTCACTAAGGAAGGGTGAACCGCCCCAGGCTGGCTAACAGAGCAGGGAAAAATCCTCGCTCTTGGTAGTGGGAGGATCTCGTGCCAGAATCCTGATGTGGCTCAGTATGGCTGTCAACTGCAATTCGAACCCCGCACGCAAACCCTTTTGTCTCTCTCTCACCTTTACCTTTACTATATCTCTCTTTCTTTCTACTTTTCACCTCCTCTACTTATCGCGCAAACACCCACTCACACAAACAACACACACACACACACATACACACGCAGACAAACACACACAAATGTGTTAATGTGACGAAAAGTACAATTTTGGGACCGAACATAAGCAACGTAAAAAATCCTGGTAGTACCATTAATCGAAATAACGTTGTGCATATATAAGCGCAACGTTGAGTCATCAAATAGTCTGTGTTTGAACCGGCTATTATTCGTCCAAACTTACGCCAATATAATATTTATGTGGTTACCATCCTGGTCAAAATACGTCGGGTTCGGGTAACTGCTTTATAGATGTATTCACATATAATGTCGCATAATTTATGACCTAGTAAGCACGTTCCGAACCGACAAGACGTTACTTACGACTCTTGTTGATGATCAAGAGCATGCTTCTGCGGGAACATATGTAGTGCACATCAATTACAGGACAGAGAACCAGCATTAAGTGACCAATCATTAAGCGCATGCAAACACAAAGGCAATTACATGATCTCATCCTAATATACGTCATTGTTCGCTTCGTCTTATTGTCTTGGTCGCGGAGCAACTCGCTGCGGGCGGGTTTGTGTGTGTAGACCTTACCTGATCGACACAAAACGACGTAATTGCCTAATGACTCCAGAATGGATGCCTCACAGTCGAAGTATGCATGCCAGATTTGGTAGCACGTCTTGGGCATGATATCGAACATGCGGCGCGACTCAGGGCAGAGGAAGCTGTTTACTTCGGACCGTGTGCAGATCTTATAGTAATATGTGTCTGATATGATTTTTGCAGTCGCCACGGAGGAGAGCACAGACCTTACACGAACGTTTCCGGCGCTTCTGGACCTGGATATGGTAACCCAGTTGTCAAACTGGATGTGAGCGTGGCTGTCCAGGCGAAGGCGCATACTTGAACGTGCAGCGGGATAAGGCGTCGGCGCGGAGGCTTCGGCAAAGTCATCCGCCTTGAGGAGAAAGCACCACTTCCCAAAGTTATTTGGCACGAGGCGTACCATTTCCCACATTTTTTGGCACGAGGCGCTTGAGTCGACAGGTTTCTTTGTAAGTGATGTAGGCGTTGACCAACGCTACACCTACGAACCACATTAACAACGATTTGCTGTACTTCAGGAACCAAAACACTGATTGAATTGAGTAGGACTGCAGGCGGAGTTGACCGTGAACACGAGATCCGCACATCCTGCGTTGTTAGTTGATCACAAGCTTTGGACACATGATTATGGACGTGCTTACAAAGTTGAAGTGCCGGTAAATTCAGTCTACGGACATGACCAGTCCCTCGACGCTTGTTGCGCAGCCTCGATTTGTAAGCGTTTTAGACAAACCTGAATTCGCTGTCATTGCCACCGATCCGGACAATGTTGCGGAAGGTGACGTTATAGCTGTTACAGAAACTAACGTTTAGGATGTTGCAAGCTTCAATATGTCCTCGAACGCGGGTGAAACACCGCTAAGGAATCCATATGCAGCCCTAATGTTCCACCGCTTCGAGATTGTGCCCGTTGGTAGCTGCTCAAACCCAAGCTCTGCCTTTGAGGCGTGCATGATGTGTCGACACGGAAGGCCACAGCGTGTATGAAACAAACAGGTGTACGATCAGGCCAATTCATTGCAGATGTACGATTTTGACTATAAGCACACTTTCCATATAGATCCGGCAGAGTTGGGTGTGATAAAGTGCCCTCCAGAAAAATGCGAGGGCCCTCGGATGACTCGCATCACTGCTCAAAAATATCTCTGAGAAGTGGCACAAGATCACCCTCAGAAGTGTGACCATGTTCGTGATAATAAATATCTGATCGTCTCTGAGAATGATTCTCAGGGACGCCTGAGTACCCTCTATTTAGAGAGCAGTCTCAAAAATTTGGTGTGGTAACACTTTTCTGAGGGTTCCCCTCTGAGTATCTCAGATTCAGACAACGGACATTAGAGTCCGTTATGGATATCGGAGCCACAAATGTCACTTTTGAAAGTTAACCGGGACTTCGGTAAATCACGTCCCAATCAGAAACAGTCACACCCAGATCGGCGATCTTCCAGTAATATTCAGGTAATATTCAGAGTAACGAAATTTCATGTAAAAAATCAGGAGGAAAGTGTGATGAAGCGCCCTCGGGACGCGGCGCGCAACCGAGCGACTGCTCGCGCCCGCTCCCGAGAATGCGCAACTCAAGATTTACTCGAAGACCATCTCCCTATAGTGACAGGTTCTCATATAAGAAAAGTGGTGTGGTCCCCAGGAGTACCGCTCCTGAGGATCGTCGCGAGCGCCTAGTTTAGGGCGACTCACGAGCATTTGTGTGATACACATTACCAACATGCTCGTGAAAATCTAGAAAGTCGACCGCTCACGAGACAAAAACGACTGCTCACGAAAAAGTGAAACTGCTCAAGAGAATCAACGGACCGCCGTGGCCCTCCTCGAGGTACGACAGCCTCATCAGGTATACATATAGGAAAAATGGAGGTAGACTAACCAAGGGGCACAGCCCCAAGAATAAAAACTTCCCGATTTGCCTCCTACCCCTCGCACCGAGGAGACCCACGCCACGCCCTAAGCCCATCGAGGCTAGGAGACGTGCGTGGGAGAAGTTCGGTGCCTGGACCCCGTCAACGTCCCCTTCGGCCGGTAAGTGCGCCTCGTGTGCACATATTGACTGATTTCATATTTTCGGAGCCCTGCTGGCGTGCTTACGAGCCACCAGCTAGACTTGCGATTCCATATTTGAGCCTGAGCCTTTGTGGAAGGCAAAAGGGCACTTGAGTGAGTGTGCGGAGTGTGGTGAGCTTCGGGGATAACCCAAATACACCCTTTGGACCCTCGGGTACCGGTGATTGCACCGCCGAGAAGGGTCCATTGCATATTGACGAGAGAATGTTGTTTATTATTTGTTCAGGTTTACGTGTCGCGGCTAGCTCCTACGCGCAGGTTTAGGACAGCCGATCGCCGAACGCGCGCCGAACCGCTTCGTAAGCGGACCCCCGGCGCTCCCAAGGGGATCACAACGCTCTGGTACTGACCGGGAGAGATCGGTCTGATCTCTCTCGCTGCGGCACTATCGCGCTCTCTGGGACTGCTGCTCATAGTTTATCAGATGATTTGTGCACGTCCTCAGATTGAGCCGCACGCGCATCATTACAGAACTGCTCGCCGAGTCCGCCCATTTGCTGGATGATATGGCCCTTAACGCGGACGTCCAGTGCGTCTGGCACGAAATGGATGCGTGCGCCGTAGTTGCAGCGATCTGACGATCCAGACTCGCAGCCCAATACCGATAAGAATCTCAGGCAGATCTGGCGCCAATTGTGCTTCGGGATCAAGTCGAAGATCTGCTTCGATATTCGTGGTTGATGCTGCTTATGCGACTGCAGTTGTGGTGCGCCTCGCATCTGTGTTGTTTCCGTGGTAATGGCACGCTGTTGCTACCAATTTTTTAAACTGGGCCGGCGAGCGAGAGCATGCATGACGTTCTGCAATTCTCCGTTGTTGAGCGAAAAGCGCGCGCACGCGAGTGTGCTGACGCTCTGAGCGCTGGTGTAGGACTGAACACGTGTCCTGAATTGCTCGAGAACGGTGTTGATCCAGAAAATGAGATGCGGGAGGTCGGATATGGTCCACGAATGCCATCCGTCCAGTTGCTGTAAGAAGCCCAACAGTGTCTCGACGACGTCACGAGCTGGAAGAGAGAGAAACTCTTGGCCGTAGCGAGATAGAGTCCTTGCAGCGTTGACCAAGGCGCCTAACGATGCGGCCGGCTGAGGTTGAGGGACAGCCACTCCGGCTGAGAAATTCTGCATGTTGACGGTGTCGCTGTCAAGCCATTCCATGCGCTGGCGCACTCCGAACGGGGCGAAATAGAGCAGCGAGAGCCCCAGCAAGCCGAATTCAAAGTCGTATAGTCGCGTGATGACTCCGGGATGAGGTTTGAACCGCATGGCAGGTGAGTGGATCACCGATTCAACGAACAGAGTTGGGTCCTTACCTCGATGCTGTGGTGCCGTTATGCGGTCATGGATCACTGCCTGCGTCGGAGTGGGGGCGAACGCGTACTTGGTGGCGCGGCGAGGTGGCTCGGGTTCAGAGGATGGGCCGTGGGCATTCAACGGCTGCGATGCCGAAGCGAATTGTATGTAACGCACCAGTTCCTCTGGCTGATGTAGTAGAGCTTCGACTACTCGAGCGTCGAGAGGCCAGAACGTGTACGGAGACGTAGGAGTCGGAGCTGCTGCTAGGGAAGGGAGCGCTTGGTGCGGCTCGGGGTCGGTGACACGTGAGATTCTGGGAGTTTGCCGCAGCAGAGCTAATTCGTCGACGTCTTCATCCCGCTGTCGGCGGCTTCGCACCCGAGGAGACGTCGAGGAGTGGAGCGAGATGAGCTGGCGTATCCATCTTGAGCAAATAGTGACGTGAGGCTGCTGGATGCATCGATCGCATCCCTTACTTCGTGTGTTGGCGCAACCACAGGCTCAGCCACCTTTGGAGGTGGCTGAGCCTGTGGATCTTCGCAGAAAGTGGACCCTATGCTTGAACGAAGCGATGGGGGCCAAGGGTTGCCTCCGTCGACATTATACGCGTATTCGACGGCGTGCTGTAGGCGAAAGGAACGTGTGGATCGACCTCATCGCTCATCATTTGCCGCACAAAGTAATCGCGCTTTGTCTCGTTCTCAGCAGACATCCTTTATGTTATGCCCGTTACATTCACCGAAATGAGGATGATGCTACTTTATAATTTGTAAAGCTTGAAATGGCTCTCATCCGTTCGTCTCGCCGCTCCGCTTTGCCTCTTCTAACAGGTACAGAGTGCAAACCAACGTATGGACCATGGCATCGGTCAGCCAATGTGTTTGTAGCGAATGCATGCCAACACATTTCCAGCGAATCATTGTCCTTATTCGGAATGCCATTATTCAAAATGAACAATAAAATACTTATAAAAATTATTGTGATAATTGTTGGATAATATCAAATCAGTAAGTGTTGTGGAATGCCAATCAGCACTTCGAGCTCCAAATGCAAACCATGCGATGGCTCGGGTGTGCCGGCGGGGCGAGGCAAGCCATTCACGCGCGATCTCGAGTTCTCTCGGGAGCTTCGCGCGCAATCTCCAGAGGATCGGCCGTTGCAGACGCATGCGCACCAGACAGCGCCTGCAGTCACGAGAGAGCCGACTCGTTTCGCGCGTTCTCAGCGACCTTAGCTGCCGTCGAGGAACGTCCATCTGCGCTGTTGATCCATTCGAGCAGCTTGTGCTTACTGAATATTCATTCCACACTTCCAGGCTGCTAGAAGTTCTCGCGACACTAGCATCCAGCTTCTAGCATCGGCGTTCCAGCGCCTGCTGGCACTGCCAACGCCGCGCGCATTGTCCAGCGCGCTGTCCCTCACAGCCGGACAGGTTCGACTTCGTGACTGTTACACTCTTGTGTCAATATGCTAATACGCTAGCGACCCGGTGCTCCCAGCTTGCGCCAGCTTACCAAGGTGTTGAGCTACGATTCGGCACCAAGTCGTTCGCTCAACTGCTGCACCAACAGGAATTGACACCAGTGGAGCCGTCGAGCAGATCGATCCAGCAGATCCTGACGCAATCTCCGGATTTCGGCACAGCCGTGGAGGAACTGCTCCATCACGAGCGCATTGCGCTTCTTCCGACTACTGGCGAACTGGAAATCAGTGACGAGCTCTCCATTACTGATGTGCACGAGCAACTACTGCGCATTGCGCGAGAAGAAGGCGCCGGTGGAGTGGCCAGAAAGCAGCAACTCGCGTTGCGACTGCTTCAACAGTGTCGGTACGATTGCTTTTGGTGCTATTCGCTGTGCGATGACTTAATCGATGGAAGAGCAACTAAACTTGGCTGGGTGGAATGCTATTGAATGCTCGCAGTTCGCCAGTTGAGGTCCGATTCATCGTTCGTCTTCTAGCGGTGAGGTTTGCTAACATTGTGATCCATGGCCATTTGAAGCTAACGTTGCGGCGCATCTGTAGCATCAAAACTTGAGGATTGGGATGGGGGAGAAGTCCATTCTTGCGGCGCTTGCGATAGCGAGCGTCCCCTCTGATGGCGACGAGAGCTCAGACGTGGGCTCAGCCCTGAAGCCAAAGCTGTGGACCGACTGCGTGACCCAGGCTTACGCGCAGCTACCCGACTACGGCGCACTCGCTGATCGCCTTCACACGAATCGATTCGAGCCCCAGCTCGAGAAGAAGCTGGAATGGCTGCCGCATCAAGCTCGTCCAACTGTCGGTATTCCGGTTCTGACGATGTCAGCCTACCCGATTAGCAGCGTCGCTGACTTGCTGGAGCGCATATCCAAATCTGGCAGCCCCGCCGCCACTTGCGAATTCAAGTACGACGGCGCGCGCGTTCAGATCCACTTTAGCTCCAGCCCCAGTGACCCATCCGCACCAACTCGAGAGAGACGCATCTTCAGCCGGAACATGGAGGACATGACGGAGAAGTATGGCTCGTTGCTCGATGTTCTTGAGCGACAGCTGCGGCTGCGATATCCGAGCGCGACTGGCAGCACTGGTGTCTCGGTGATCTTGGAAGGAGAGGTTGTTGCAATGAACCGCACGACCGGCGAGTTCCATCCGTTCCAGGTTCTCCAGGCCAAGGCGACGACTGAGTTCTGTCTTTTTGCCTTCGATCTGCTCTCGTTTAACGGCGAAAGTCTTCTGAAGGTGGGGTGTTACTTGTGTCATTTGCAGCAGAAGATTGGTCACAACTAATTGCTTGTACTCTGCAATGCAGCTTCCGCTCCGCGAGCGCCGTGCTCGTCTTCGTGACCTGGTCGTTGAAGATCCAGGATACATCGAGCTGGTCAAGTCTCTCGACATAGACACCAACCAAGATGAAGACGATGCATCGGCCGAGAAGACTGTCCGTGACTTCTTGGAGGTCGCTGTGACGAGCGGGTGTGAAGGGCTCATGGTAAAGACGCTTGACGAAGCTTCCACCTATCGCGCCGGCGCGCGATCGTACTCGTGGATGAAGGTTAAGCAGGACTATCTGAGCGAGGACAGCGGTGGGTCTGCGACGGCAAAGAAGGGTCGAGACACGGGGTCGTTCCTCCCAGATACGCTTGACCTCGTGCCCATCGGCGCCTATTACGGCAAGGGCCGGCGCACGGGAGGCTTCGGATCTTTTCTCATGGCCACATTCAACTCGGCTACCGGCCAATTCGAGGTATCTAGCACATTGTCTTCTTGGCTTGAGATTCCGTGTGGAACATTCAAAATCGTTTGTGTAAACAGACAATCGGGAAGGTTGGGTCCGGATTCTCGGACGCAGAGATGACAAACGCATCTAAACGACTCGAGCCGATCCAGAACTCTTCGTCAACGGCCGTGCCGGAGAATTACGTCTCCAACACAATCCCAAGTCGGAACCCGGACGTGTGGCTGACTCCCACTGAGGTGTGGGAGATCAAGGCCACGCAGCTCACTACGTCTCTGGCATACATGTGTGGCTCTGAGCTGCTTGGCAACGGCGACAGCGGAAAGGGTCTGGCGCTTCGATTCCCTCGGTTTGTGCGACTGCGGCCAGACAAAACGCCGCGCCAAGCAACAGACAGCGAGCAAGTAGTCGAGCTATTCCGCCAGACGACAAATCATAGCAATAAGGATTAGAGAGAGCACGCTCGTCATTGATCGTCGCAAATCAACAGGCAGTTTTGTTATCAATATCCGATCGCACAGAAACTAAACCTTCTTGACCCGATAGATCCGAACGATCCACGCCTCGGTCGTGAATGCATGCTCAAGGTGGCGAAGAACGATGTCGTCGGAGCCGATGCGAGTGTTTCGATTGAGGTCGAGACCGCCACGTGTTACATTCTCGGCGCTCTCGACATCCTCGACTTGGTTGAACTCGTAGTAGCTCAGCTTGTAAGCCAAACTTTCCGTCATCGCCAGCGTGGCGTTTTCATTGTGCACATAGCGACCGTTGACTTGGAATTCGGACTCGAATATTGCGTCAGGGTACACGCCTTCAGTGATGCGGATGATCCACGACAGCTTATCCAGGTCGTCGCCGCCCATGCCGATCTTCCCGCCGAAGAGGACGAGGATATAGTCCACGTCAAGGCTTCGCAGGATCGGCAGCGCGTCTTCTTCGCTTGACGCCAGTACACGGCCGACTGTGGCGATATGCGTGTTGTTCCACGTATTGTTGTCCACCAAGACCGTTCGGTTGGCGAGCATGGTGATCTGATACCCGTAGTCCCACCAGCTCAAAATCTTGGCGTCTCCTGGGGTATTTGCTCGAAGCCAAGCGTACGCCTCACGGTAGTCGTCGTGCACTGTCTTGGTGCCGGTCGTCATGTTTCGCTTGACATACACGAGCTGGGTTGACGAGAATGCCTTGTGAGATGCAGTCACGGAATGACGAACCTGCACCACCAAGAGAAACTGCACCGCAATAAAGCAATAATAAACACACACCAGACAAATGTCAGCATCCCGACTTCACTGGCGAACAAACAGGTTGTGAATCGCTTGAGTACGTACGCAGCAGGCGACGAGAAGAAGTCCGATGGCACGAGATACTTTTGTAGCCTGTCCATTCGATTTACCGGAGCCTTGTTGCTGATCCTCTTCAAATCGCAACTTCTCGGCCAGCACCGTCAGAACGTCATCAGGCTTCATCTTTTGGCCACGGGCAGCTTCCGTTGAATCGTTCTTGTTGGTTGCAACCTTTGCGTGTTTCCGGTGCTTCAGAGATGTTTTCGATTCTTTGGCCGGGGTCTCTGTTGGCGTCTTCGGTTCATCTGAGATTGACGAGCGAACCAATCGCGCAATTTGGTCCATGAAGCTCGAGATCCCGACTGCCGACAGAAAACACGCCGCCGGGGCCAGCGTCAGCAGCAGGCGAACCATCACCCCTGCGAAATAGAAAGCGAACACGCTGTACACGATCATGAAAATGTAGCCCGAGTTGAGCTGCCGGAACGAGTAGTACATCCCGAGAGGCACGAAGAGCATCGTCGGCCCCAGCGAGAAGTAGAACGCGGCCCATGTCGTGGGCTGGTGTTCGCCCACAGAGGCGATGATGGGGATGTACTTGGATGCGTACGTCGGATCAAGGAGGGTCAGGCTTCGGCCGCTCCACTGCAACTTGCCGAGCGCCATGGCGATCGCAGCGCTGAGAGCGATCACGCTCGTCCCGGCAATCAGGATAACCCGCAACAGCTTCGTAAATTCCTCTCGAGATATTTCACCAGCAACCCAGTACATAACAGAGAAGCCTGGCGCAGTCAACACCGATTAGACAGCAAGATCACGACGCGCAACGAACATAGCAACACCAACCTTGCAGTAGGAGGAACACCCCATGCGACGCAGCGCTTTCACCCTTGGAGACAGCGTTAAAGCCAATAAATGGCACTTGCATCGACAACAGCGTTGCGAGCGGGTAGAAGGTCGAGTAGGCCACGTAGAGCTTTGCAGAATACCGACGCGAGCCGAGCAGCGCGACGACGTGGATCGGAATCACATTGATGATGAACACGTAGCCGCCCCACGAGAACGCCATGGAGAAGTAAGACAGCGCCGTCAAGGCCGCAAAGAGCATCGACCCAGTGCGGACCGCCTTGATCCACAGGTAAAACGTGAAGATGAGTAAGAAGATGGCCACGCCTTCATTGTCGAACGACCCGGCCGTCGAACGCGAGATGTACGCGGGCGACACGCCGATCAGCGCCGCCGCCAGCAGCGCGCTGCGTGTGCTCCGCGTCACCTCCCTCGTCAGCAGAAAAATGGCGATACACGAAAACGCGGCGAACACTGGCGCCACAAACACGCAGGCGTCGCGGATGTTCAAGTCGAAGCGCGTGAAGGTATTGACGAGCCACTGGATCGCCACTGCCGCGAGCATGAGCCCCGGGTAGACGGTTGTGCCGACGATGCGGCCCAGAGGGTACCACGACCGGTCGTCGAACCAGTTGAGCAGCTCGTGTCCGCCATTCTGCGCCAGGAACTTGGTCACGCGGTAGTTGAACTGCGGGTCGAACTCGTGAATGACCTGCTCGGAGTTGGCCGTAGCGTTAGACAGGTGCAATCACAGCTCATAGCGACAAGACAGACACGACGTACACTCCCCCAGATCACCACCGGGAAGAGGCGGATCGCGAACGCGAGCGCGCAGATGGCCAACAGCGTGCCGGTCGCCACGAGCGGCGGCACGTCCGTCATGCTGACGCGGGATTGTTGCTCGTTTTCCCCCTCGATTCAAATCAGAATGTTGGTCAGCATGCTCATCAACGTACGCTCGACATTCGCGCGACATTCGTGTGAGTTGAAGTTTCCCTCCACACTCTTTCAAAAGGTGAAAAGCAACCTCCAAGAGGAAAAGCGAGCGATGGAGCGCCAGGCGCACGAACAGGACAAGGAGAGCAACGAAGGACCGGCGCAGATCGCGTCGCTCGAGGATGCGCTTCTTCAGGTGTATTGGGAGCCGAGTCGCTCAATCACGGAGACCAAGTGGAGGTGCTGATTCATTTGCCTGTCACCTGCAGCTCAACGCCATCGCTGCCAAGCTGATCCACGAGCACAGGTGAAGGGCGAAAAGCGTGACAACTAGCCGTGGCGGTAAAGAGGCAACATGCTCATCGAGGCACTGTTAGAGAACTGGAGGAAGAAGGGCAAGCGATCCAGGCCGAGATGGACGGCTTGCACCAGCTGCAGGAATCGGTACGAGCCGATCCATGCGACCAGGACAGAGCCCAACTCACTAACATATCCACCGACAACACAGAGAGCGCAGCAGATCGCGGCTCGGCTTCAAAACGCAGGAGCTTCCATTCTCGCATTCACCGACGGCGGTCAGGCAGACCAGGTGGAAATGATCGAGGACGACCGCGCTTATGCCCACGAGTAGCGGTTCGACACGCATTCTAACGCCTATTCCAAGGTTATCTCCCTCCGCGCTGGAGGAAGCGCCTTGATGCAGTGCAGGGTACTGACAGACTGCGCCATGCGCGACTGCGCCATGGACGCTCACAGGCCTGACACACCAAAGACCAGCGATCAGGCCGCGCGACCTCGTGAGCTTAGTCTTTCAGCGAGTCCAGGTCATCCGCGTCTTGTAAGTACAGGCTCTTGTCCATGACGGCCGCTGCGGCGTCGACCGATGCTGCTGGCTTCTCCTCATCGTCGTCGTCCTCATCGTCGCTCTCACTGTGAACAGAGTACTTGTCCTCGTCGGCATCAGCGTCATCCCGGAACAACGTCGGGTCGAAGGTGAACAGGGCACGACCACTCACTGCAAACGCGTAACAAGAACACATTAGCAACGAACTCAAGCAATTCGTCCAAGCACTTTGCGAGCGTACTGATGCCACGACCGCCAGTCTTCTTCGCTTCCTCCTTCATCCGCTTCACCTCCTCGGCTTGCTTGCGCGCGAGCTTGTCCGCCTTCCATTTCTTCAGCGTCTCCTCCGTCACAGGAGTGCCGCCGGACGGGCCAAGCTTAGCACGCTGCTGCTCGATAATCTCCTCGATCGAGATCTCCGCCACCTTGTTGTTCTTCTCCGCGTCGCGCTCGGCCTTCGACTTGAACACGTATCCCGGCGGCAGCGCGTGGCGGTACCTGTCACGATGCAAGGAGACGCATTAGTGAAACTGCCTTACCCAAATATCAGTGGAAGAGCGACAGCGCCGACGTACTTGCAAGCCTTGCCGCCGTTCGGACACACCCAGAACCAGCCGTACAACGACTTCTCGATCGCGTCCAAGAAGTACCGACACACCTACAGAGCGCACGGCGAGAGTCAGCGTCTCCTCGCTGCCATTCCATGAGGAGTACCCAGCCAGCGCCTCACAATATCCGTCTGCGTGGCATTCTTCTGCCCGTGCTTCTCCTTGACCACCTCCTCCAGCTTGGACTGGTCCCACGAGTCCATCTGATCCGCCTCCTTGTCCGCGTCGCGCTTGTCCGTGTACAAGTCGATCTTGGCGGCCTTCTTGCCGACGTTCAGGTCGTGCGAGAACTTGCACCGGTTGCCCTGCAGGTCGTTCCCCTCCAGTAAGTCAACCATCGCAGCAGCCATCTACTGCCATCCGCACAGCACTAACCTTGGTGCAGACGCCATTCTTGAAGAAGGCGCAGAGCAGCGACTTGGGGTCGACCCCAGGCGGGACCTGTCCGTTTCCATACAGCATCACAGTGTCAATGGCGCAGAACACAGCAACCAGCAGCCATGGTAGCGAGCGAGCGACTGTACCTTGGGCTGCGTGATGGCGGCCGCGAACAGGCTCTTGAGCGCCTCCTCCTCGGCCTTGGCATCCTTCTTCTGCTTCTTCTGCTGCTCCTTGAGTCGGTCGGCGCGCGTGGTGCCGCCCTTGACCTGCTTGGTCACCTCCTGGATGTACTTTTGCACGTTCTTGCTCTTGTTCTTGTTCTTGAGCCCGAACGTCTTGTCCTCAATCGCCTTGTCCTTCTGCTTCTCGACCGCCTTCTTGGACGCGCCGCCTCCCTTCTTCGGCGGCATGGCTGCGCGAGCTAGGACGCTATCTCAAGCCACTTGGACGCTCGATGGAGCTGAGAGCTGTACGGCGCTTGCTTTGGGTTGCCCCGCCAAGTGAGTGGCTCCCGACCCAAAACACTCCCGAAAATAACCAACACACCCAAATTAACGCGAGTGTATTATTCCATCGAACCATCGTGTTCTGGAAATGATTGTCGTTTTCACGACCGTGGTTTGTAAATGCACGTTTGGGTTCACTAAGTGGATGTTTCTCTTCTCCTCGTCCGTCCCCGCCAATTTCCACCGACCAAAGGGTACAGAATGAGGAGTACAGTGCTCGCTGATAGAGGAGTGGCGCTTCAGTGGATCCGCATTGCTCATGCACACGCGGACCGCCTGGCTACGATCCACGTGTGGCCGGAGAGCAGGCTTGCGAGTTCGTGGTCCACAAGCGTATCCACAATGGCTCAGCGATATGGCCCCGCGCCTGCCGGAACTCAGCCGGAGCCATCTTTGTCGCCCATTGCCGCCATCTTTGCGGACAAGTGCAGGTGCGCGGCTGGATGTTCGTTGCGACCAGCGAATGCATGAGTGAAGGTGGGTGGCGAGGCAGATGGATACAGTGTTGCGCCACGGTATCATGTAGTGGCTCGGCGTCATGGCGGCGCTCCAACGGCGAGACGAGGGGCTCGAGGGTCCATCGAAGCTGGCCACCGAGCGGCCATCGAACCTGGCCATCGAACCCAGCGGGACCGCGCACGTTCAAGTTGAAAGCAGACACACGGCTGGGGCAGCGGGCAGAATGGATTCGCTTTGGCCACCGTATCAGCCACAAAAGAAGGCTTCTTTCAGTATTTTTTGCGGCTATGAGCGAAAAGTACTTACATGAGGTAATTTCGAACGAGACTCCACGTGTGACTGTGGTCCATACAGGCCGACTGTGCCCGACTCTGGATTTCCATGACCCTTGGCCACAGCGTATACCCTCGTGTATAGCTTCTGCATTGTGGATTTTCAGGCCGAAACGGCTCGCGAGATGCACCCGCACTCACCCACCCACACACATACACACCGCTGCCGCACAAATACCAGGCGGGCGATGTCCTACGGCGCGGGTTGCGGCCGCCGTGCACCGCCAAGCCGCTGTGTGGCCTACAGCCACTTGCGGCTCTTGACTTCACTGATCGCGCGTCCTTCGTCGCAATTCGCGGCGCCAGCTGTCTGTCTGCGCATGACATACATCAGCGGGCACTAATAGGGTAGGTCGCTATACACTCGCGGCGCCTGCTGAGAATCCACCTCATATGGTTGAAATTGTATATCACATCCACCCACCATACAAACTTCGATACTCTTTCGTCTCAGCTATACGCGCTCGCCCATCCGGATCTCACTATCCGCCTGGCTGCCCGCTCGGAGCGCCAGTTCGCCTAAGAGGAAGAAACGAGTGTCTCCCCCCTCGGCCTCGCGACCAACACTTTGGGCGAGAGAACTGGCCCCGCACCCACCCGGCCATCGCCTCCGCCCGGCATCGCCTCGCCGGCTGACCGTCACACTCTTCCTCGCCCCGCGACGCCCCCGCCATCGCCATGGGCTCGTGCTTCAGCAAGACGTCGGGCCAGCCGTCGTACGCGACCAACGGTGGCGCGGCCCCCTACCGCGCGGACCGCGGCGTGCCGCCGCAGCACATGAACAACGGGCATGCGTACCAGCAGCAGTCGCACGGGTCGCACAGCAACCCGACGTACCCGGTGCGGCAGCCGCCGGTGATCGGGCGGCGTCCGCAAGAGCCGGCGCCGAGCCGCAAGGACACGGACGGGCTCTTCCCGGAGCTCGTGCCGTTCCGCCTGGACGAGAGCGAGGTGCTGCTGACGCGCAAGATTTCGAGCGGCGCGTTCGGCGTCGTGTGGCTCGGCCACTACCACGGGCAGCCCGTGGCGGTCAAGCGCATGATCGACGGCGACGACGAGGCGGTGTCGTTCTCTAAGGAGATCCACGTCATGTCGCGGCTGCACCACCCGAAGGTCGTGCGCTTCATCGGGTGCACGTGGACGAACAAGAAGGACCTGGGCGGCGTGTCCGAGTACATGGACGGCGGCGACGTGCGCACGCTGCTCGAGACGCGCAAGATCGAGCTGAGCTGGCCGAAGGAGAAGATCTCGATCGCCATCGACATCGCCGAGGCGCTCGCGTACATGCACTCGCTGAACCCGCGCATCATCCACCGCGACCTCAAGTCGCGCAACGTGCTGCTCAACTCGGCCATGGTCGCCAAGCTCAGCGACTTTGGGCTCTCGCGCAACCGCACGTACGAGGAGACGCTGACCGCGGGCGTGGGCACGGTGCGCTGGACGGCCCCCGAGGTCATGCTGGGCGACAACTACAGCGAGCAGGCGGACGTGTACTCGTTCGGCGTCGTGCTCTCGGAGCTCGACACGCGCGAGATCCCGTTTGAGGAGAAGAGCTCCAAGACGGGCGGTGGCGCACCGGACATGGCCATCGTCATCAAGGTGGCCAAGGGCGAGCTGCGGCCGAGCTTCGCGCCGGACTGCCCGGACGTCATCCTGCGGATCGCGCGCGCGTGCCTGCAGTTCGACCCGGCGCTGCGTCCGAGCAGCGAGGCTGTCGTCAAGATGCTGAGCGACGCGCGAGTACAGCTGCAGTCCATGTAATTCCGACCGGAAGCCACGAAGGGAGGGCGGAGACGGTGACGATGAAGATGATGGTGATGATGATAGTGAGCGACCTGGACGCCGCTCGGAGGTCTCGGGCCGGAACGGAACGGCGGCGAGGCGCGCTCGCGGGCGGCGGCGCGGCCAGGTAGAAGACGTGTGTGGAGAACGATCAGTGTCGAGAGAGAAGGAGAATGGAGGCCACGAGCGCGGGGAATGGCCTCCATGGAGCCCAAGGCTGCGGCCGAGCGACGGCCGACGGCCCATGCGCCTCGCGTCGTAAATATATTGTTTTTTTTACAGCCCGCGCGCGTCTCTATCCCGAAATTACAAAACAGGTCCGTCAAGTGCTTTCCGCAAAGTCAAGTGCCGCAACGACCGCTAATGATCGAGTGTGGAGATGCAACCGCCGCGTTCAGGCGACTTGACGGAGGTAGGGGCCGCCCCTTGATGGACGTGGGGGACTGAGACGGCGGCACGAGGCCTCGACGTCTATCGTGTTCTGTGTTGTGCTGCCGTTGACCCGCATCGCCCGTCCGCCCCAGCTGTCGTCCGGCTCGGGCGACCGCCGCCGACCGGATCTTCGCGTGCAATGAGCAGAAGGAGAGGACGACGCTGCGGCGCCACGAGAATGGTACAGGCCGCCGCTGGACGGCCCAGCGGTCGACCAACGTGACGTGTGGGGTCGGAGGGGGGGAGGCGCGGCGGACGGCCCGGCGTGACAGCGCATCGCGGCTGGTGCGGCCGTCGCCCCGTCCAACGTTCGGCCCGCGGATCGCAGCGAGGATCGCCTGTGCGGATCGCGCGCACGCTCCGAGAACGCGCGGCCACTGGACGTCGGCCGCTGGTCGCGCGCCGCGCGGTCGAGCTCGGCCCAGAAGCGGCCGGTCGCGCGACTGACCGGCTGACGCTATATGGAAGCGGGCGGCCGCGCCGGAAATGGAAACCGAGAAACAACCGAGCGGGCGGCTCGGCGCTAGTGGGCGGCGCACCCACAGGGCAAGCGGCGCTGGCTAAAAAAGCGTGGAAGCTTTGCCGTCTCCGCCCGCGCGACGGAGGCGACAGCAGCGACCGAGACGGAGACCAAGACAGCGGCGGCACCGTCCCATTCCGCCATTCCTCGCCATCAACGCGCGCTCGATGGTCGGGCTCGGCGGCAAGCGCGGCGGCGGCTCGGGCTCGGGCTCCGGCCTGCGGTCGACGATGCTGCCGACGTCCGCCTCGCCGCTCACCGAGGCCAGCGGGAATGGGGGAGCTGAGCCGCGCATGTACTTCCTCGAGGGCGGGCTGCTCGTGGCCAGCAGCCTGCTCAAGACGGACGCCTGGGTGCAGGACGACGAGCGCACGCACTGCAACGTGTGCGTGCAGCAGTTCCTGCCCTTCCGCCGCCGCCACCACTGCCGCACGGTGCGTCATCCTCTCTTCTTCTTCCCCTCTGCTGTTAGGATCATTAGTGACCTGACTCAAACTGTCTGACTCGTCTCCGATTGCGTTGCTGATGCGCCTTCCAGTGCGGCGAGGTGCGTCGCTGACTATATAGATGAGATGCTGCTGACCATTACTGACCAAAAGTCTCACATTGCATGTTGGTGCAGGTGGTGTGCGGCGGGTGCTCGAGCCAGCGCGCGATCCGGCTCACGGACGTCAACGTCGAGTGCACCACGCGGGTCTGCACCTACTGCGTCATCCAGGCGACGGACGCGTCCATCCGCGTAAATGAGGCCGCGTTCGCGCAGCGGCGCACGAGCCGCCTGACGGCCGTGGCGCCGCCCGACGCCGATTCGTTCCGGCCGCTGCCGCTGCCGCCGACGGCCGCGCTGCTGCACCGCAAGCAGCCGTCCATCTTCAGCCTCGACTCGGAGCTGACGGACGGCAGCGTCGTGCAGCTGTGGCCGCAACCGGTGCCCGATGACGAGGCCGCGCGGCTCGCCGTGGCGCGGCGCTCGACCATTCGCTCGCGCGAGCACGACCCGACCATGACGCTGCTGGCCACCATGGTGGCGCGCGCGCTGTCGTGTCCCGTCGCCTTCATCGGCATCCTGGACGAAACGGGCATGTGGTTCAAGGCGTGCGTCGGCTGGGACCGCGCGGGGCTGCCGCGCGACGACTGCGTTGCCGCCTACACGCTCACGGCGGGCAAGACGCTCGTGGTGGACGACACGCTCGACGACAAGCACTTTCACGCGAGCGAGCTGAGCATCGACGGCCGCGCCATGCGCTTCTACGCCGGCGCTCCCGTGCGCGTGCTCGACCAGTGCATCGGCGCCGTCTGCGCGCTCGACGTCGAGCCGCACGACTCGACCACCGCCGCGATGACGTCGACGCTCGAGGCCGTCGCCAAGATTGTGTCCGAGGTGCTCGAGCAGCGGCTCGGCCAGCCGAGCGTCGGCCACGACACCCGCGCGACATTGGCGCCGACGACCAACTTCTTCTCGGCGAGTCTGGTCGCGGCGATGCAGCAGGAAGGCAGCAGTGTACTCCCAGTGAATGAGATCTCCGCTGCCACGCCGACCAAACCTGTGGGCTACGAGATGGAGACCGCACGGCCGCGCGAGAGCGGCGTGGCGTCCGAGTGTCAATGGGACTCGAATGGCGCGACCAGCCGACGCTCCTACTACCTGACGCTCCCCCCAATTCCGCACGAGCACAGCGACAAGATCGCGCTCGCGATCGACCTGTTCCACCGCCTGCAGAGCAGCTCGTGGTCCGAGCGACACGTGGTCGGGACATCGGCGGCGGGGGCGGCGAGCGCCGAGTTCTCTGGCGCGCACCACGAGGCCACGGGGTCCATCAAGACGTTCGAGACGTACTACCGCGGCCGGCTCTTCACACGCACCAACACGAGGCTCGCGGGCGACTGCGGCGATGTCGTCACGCAGCTGCAGAACTACGAGGACGCGCGGCTGTACCAGAACCTCTTCTCGCACGTCAAGCGGCGCTACAAGCTGAGCGACCTCACGTGGATGGACGAGATGACGTTCCGGCCGGGCGTGCTGAGCGCCGAGCAGCAGGAGGTGCGCGTGCTGAGCCACTGGCGGCAGTACCCCGACGGCAGCAATGTCATCGTGGCCGTGAGTGGTAACAACCTGTACTGCGCGGACGAGGGCGACCTGCTGTTCGGCTGGTTCGTCGCACCGTGCACGCTCGACGATGGCTTCGCGTCGGTCAACGTGTCGAGTATCGTGTCGCAGCCGTTCGAGAACCAGGCGGGCGATCCGAACCTGAGCTACGACCTCGTCATGCGCATTGGTCGATCGGCGCCGGGGTCATTCAAGCTGTCGCCCCCAACGGACGCGCCAAGCTCCAACCAGCGGCACTCTCCGAACAACCAGGCCACGCACGACCACGCCGCGTCATTCCAGCGGTCGTCCACGGCGAGCTACTCGGACGACAGCTCGCCCTACGCCAACAGCACTGGCGCCGCGATCGTGGCGTTGCAGAACGGCCAGGGCGGCCAGCTCAACGACAACGAGCGCATGATGCTGGACCTGCTGGACAAGACCATCAGCACGCAGGAGATCCTCGCGGCCCAGCAGAGCGAGATGGCTGGCGTGATCGACCTCCACGGCGCACAGCTGCAGCGGATATCCACTGCCATCGAGCGGGTCGAGACGATGCTCGCGGACAACACGCTGCGGCTGCGACGCTCACCCGAGCAGTCCTCTCGCCACTCGCTCAACTAACTAGTGAGCGATTGAGTGGAGAGCAGCATCGCTGCCGGTGTATGCAAAGCCGAATTGTGCGTGTGAATAGGAGGAGTAGTTCCTTGAAGAGAGCCTCAAATGTGCCGTGCGTCAGCCTTGAGTGACTCACACATATCCCTGCTGAAAGGTAGATCGGCGCTCACTCCGACTCGTACCAGTACCGATACACCTCGTCCTGGAGGCACAGGATCTCCTCGTCCTCGTTGTACCGCTGCAGCTCCATGTCGGCCGCACTGGCTCGGAATGCCTCCAGCAGCTTCTTCTTGACCGCGCCTTTGCAGAACGAGGCTGACGGAACCAGCACGTCGCTCGGCTCGCGGCACACGGGACACGAGCGACTCACCTCGCGGTTCATGTCGGCTGACTTGCGCCACGACGCCAGACAGTCAAAGCAGAAGCAGTGGTCGCACTCTGTGGCCGCATCAACAGCTCGTTAGGTGGAACATTAGTAAATCACCACTGGACACTTACTCAACAGGCCGAAGAGCTTGTCGGACTGGACGATGTCGTCGAAGCAGATGCCGCATGTGGCTGCGTCTTGCACACTCGCAGCGTTGCCTCTGTTGCCGTTGACAGATCGCGAATTCGCTCCGGTAGCTGTCGATAGAGGCGCAGCCGGCACAGAAGACGCAGATCTCCCGTGATGGAATTGACAGCGGTCGCCGTACTTGCAGCTGCCTTCTTGGAAATACGGACAAACGCGCGTCGCTGGAATTGAACTACCGCGTGCTGACTCTAACGCAGCTCGAGAACTGCCTGAGCGGCTTTGTAGCTCGTGCGAGTACATGCACTGCCGTCCGTAGCGACAGTACCCAGCCGCAAAATACCTGCACAGCGATGGGTATGCTAACGTCGTCGACTCGTGACGAGCAGCACTCAGCAGCGGAGTAGCTCGCGTAGACGAGACCACTCGAGGCACCACCGTCCGAATTCCTGTCCGTCGAGAGTCTCTCGCTCTCTCGCGGTCTTGAGCAAACGTGTTCGGCAGCTGGATGGTCAGCACTGGCTGTGCCGACGCCTGATGATCCATCAGCGAAGGCATTCGAGCAGGCATCGTCGACCGTTCCTGCAGAGCGACACTGCGCTGGATACCCTGGATGCTTGAAGCTCTGCTTCCTGTGCGTTGAGCGGTGTAGAGCCCCATATTCCGGTCGTACGGCGAGAACAGCCAAGAGTTGCGCACCCCCTCGCGATTCACATCAAAGCGCCGTCCATTGTCGGCATACTCGTCCGCCTCCGAGAAGACCGCCGTCACGGCCTGACTCAGCTGTCTATCCACCATCGCCACTGCCAAGTCAGCACTCTCTGTCCATTATCACCAAGCATCAGACCCAGCCAACGCACGGCTCTCTTCGAGCAGGTGCTGGTGGCGGAGTTGGAGACGGGTGAGGAGGCGACGCGGCCTCGAACTCACGAGGCTGACGACCGCCGCCGCTGCCCAACACCCAGTCGCACAGGTAACCAACCAGTTAAACCCGCTCCATACCACGCATGGCGAGCAGGAGGCCGCACCGTCGGCGCCGCCCCGAGCGCACCATTCTCGCCATGCATCCCCAACCGTCGCAGTGTATCCAAAAACTGACAATCATTCCCATGATGATACGAGTGACTCGTCACTATTTCAGACTTTGACAGCGAAACGACGCGAGATTTCCATTCAGTATCCATCCCATCAAGATGGCGTTCCAATGCACGGCGAGCCCCTCGCAGGAGATGGAGCGCCTCAAGCGACTGCAGCACGAGGACCGCGAGTCGGCAGTCAACCTCATCAACAACGGGAAGCTGCTGCTCGAGCTCGCGGCGAGCGGGGACCTTCGCTCTCTGCAGGAGTGCATCCAGCACCTTCGCGAGGTTTGCAGAAGTCTGCGACTCGATCATCGTCGAACACCGCTGATATCTTGGCGATTATGTGGTGTACTTCAGGGAGATGTACTCGCGTACCACGTGCTGCGCATGTTCCGGGCAGCGTGTGCGGCGCACCGGCTTGACATTCTCACGTTTATGCTGACCAACGGCTTCGACCTGCAGCACGAGGGCATGCGCACGGTGCTGCACGACACCGTCGCGGCCATCACGGACGATGTGAGCGCCGACAGAGCGCAGGCGACCGTTCGGTTCCTGATCGACGGCGGCGTGGACGTCAACTGGCAGCGCAAGGGGGATCTGTTCACGGCGCTGCACGTCGCGTGCAGCAAGAACCTGTTCGGCATCGCCTACCTGCTGGTACTCTACGGCGCCGACGTGAACGCCATCGCTCTGGTATGGAGACGCGCAATCACAATGGTGTGTCCTGTTTGTATGCTAACCATCCTGCATTGGTGGCGACAGCGCGATGAGATGCCGCTGCCGTGCGCTCGCCAAGCAGGCCGCGACCCAGGCCTCTCAGCCGCGAAACGGGAAGAGAACGATCGGCTGGTCGCCTTCCTGGAGGAGAACCACGCTCGAGACACGTGGAGGAAGCGGGCGACTGTGTCGCGAATTGCCTCGGCTCGAGGACAGATCAATGCATCAGAGGACACGGGCAGCCGAACCTCCACCCTCAGTTTCTCGAGCTGCTTCACCATCGATCGCTCGAGTCCCGAGGCCGACGACGACGACGTCGCAGCTCCGACCGGTATCACATTGGACACAACCTCGCCGTAGTTAATGGGCACGTAGTGAATACCAATCGCTTTATCTGAGGCTTTTGTTGAAGTGCCTGTATGCATCGATGACGCTCAAACATCGTTTCAAGATCGCACAACCTTCGCGCAACATTTGGTCGAGAGTGCTGGTCACGCGCCACTCGCGAGTTGACCTTTTCGTTTCCGCGGGAAATCAAGCCACTCAAAGGGTGGGGAAGGAGCCAGCGATGGGGCCAATGCCGCCTCGACCCGTGACACCAATGAGCGAGAGCGACGCCCCCAAGAAGAAGCGCCGCACGCTGCGCGACGCCGAGCAGGAGCTCGAGGCGAGCCGCCTCACGCTCGCGGACGTCAAGCGCAAGCTCATCCTGACTGTATGTCCCGTCGGGTTGATCTGCCTTTTGTCGATAGTATACCGAGAGCGAGCTGTGTGTGTATGGATGGGGTCAGGCGCGGGAGAACGCCAAGATGAAAGTGCTCCTGATGAAGTACATTGACAAGGACGACTCGCTACTCAGCTCCAGCCAGCTGAGCCTTGACGTACGTTTGTGCGACTCGAGATGAGTCATTATGCGAGCAACGTGGACCTGATTTACGACTGGATGCGGGCCGAGCAGGCGAGCCAGAAAGCGGACGGCGGGTCTGCGCCGCGACCCGACTCGGCGCTGTCGATCGGCGGCACGACCGAGGAGGAGGACAGCGAGGCGAGCTCGTTGTGGCCGGGCGACGACGAGCTGCTCGAGCCGGTGAGCCAGTTGAGCCAAGTGAGCCAGGCGAGCCACTGGAGCGAGCTCAGCTCGACGTCCAACCTGGACGAGATAATCAACTTCCTGGACGCGCACGACAAGTCCGAGACCGAGAGGTGACGACGACGTGGCGTGGTGGATGGTAAATGACAGCCAGAGATGCTGACAAGGATGCATTGTCTGGACAGGATGTCGACGCTGCAGGCCGACTACCAGAAGCTCAAGGAGCAGAAGACGGTCGTGCGCGTCGGCGTCGGCGTCATGCTCATGTCCAAGCAGCACCCGGAGTGTGTGCTCGTCGGTCGCCGCAAGGGGTCGCACGGCGCGGGCAAAATGTCGCTGCCAGGTGCGGGTCA
This sequence comes from Phytopythium vexans, assembly GCA_003413675.1. Lineage (NCBI taxonomy): Eukaryota > Oomycota > Peronosporomycetes > Pythiales > Pythiaceae > Phytopythium > Phytopythium vexans. The sequence goes on along the minus strand of QLOC01000002.1, from coordinate 2,429,870 downwards.
GAGCTCTCGTTCTATAGTTGAAGATGAACTCATCGTGTTCATGGTGATGGCTACTGTGTGTTGTACAGGCGGCCACCTCGAGATGTTTGAGTCGTGGGAAGAGTGTGCGATCCGCGAGGTCAAGGAGGAGACCGGTGCGTTTCGACTCGTGGACATTGGAGACATGGAGTGGACGTACTCACTCTCTGTGGATCTGCTCGATGTGTGGCAGACCTGGACATTGCGAGTCCCAAGTTCGCGTACGTGACCAACGATCCGATGGAGGATGAAGGTGCGTCGTTTGTTATTGAAGCTCGGGAAGAATGATGATGGCGCGAGAGGTTCTGAAATCGTTGTCGGTTCTGACGTTCTGCTTCCAGACAAGCATTACATCACGATCCTCATGCAGGCCGAGATCGACGCAGATGCGCAGGCGGTGCGCAACATGGAGCCGCACAAGTGTGAGGGCTGGTCGTGGGTCTCGTGGGGCGATCTGGGCAAGCGCGAGGACATGTTTACGCCGTTGCTGCACGCCACTCACAGCCGCGACTTTCGCCCCGAGTTTGTGTAAACGGCGTAATCTGCGCGATCCCAAGATGTGGCGAGCGAGCGAGTGAGAATGGACGGGCGGTGGGAAGATGTGCGAGTTGACGCCGCCAGTGCGCGTGCTGACGCGGCGTAATCGAGATTAGCTGGATGGGCCGGCAGAGCCGACCGGCGACAGCGTCCACGTGTCCGAGGCGGGGGATGCGGCGGACGTTCTTTGGGTGGCGCTCGAGAAGCGAAGTCGTGTGACAAGGGAGAGCTGCAGCTGAGTTGAGGCGACCAGGTGTGGGTTATGTGCATCGCAAGCGAAGTGTGGTTGCATGTTGGTCACATCCTTTTCATAATTTATGGCTATTGTTTTGCCTCTCTTCGAGTTTTAAGTTATGTCTCTATGACGGCGAGTTCGGCCTACGAACATGACATGCTGATCAGGCGAGACGGCCAGGCAGCTTGACGTGGAACACGAGCCAGACGAGCACGGCGACGAACGCGGCCAGCACCGCCGTACGGACGAACAGCGGGTCCATCCCCACCCACTTGGCGGCGCTGGAGGCCACGGTCATGGCCTGCTCGTCACCTTCGGCCACGGCCTCGCTCTTGCCGACCACCACCCCCCCATTGTCGCCGATGCTGCTGCGCTGGAGTCCGTAGATGGCCGTGCGCGACCGCCCGCCGCCCACGCGGCGCTTGAAGTCCAGCTGCACGCGGATCGTCGACGGCTCCGTGGGCTGCACGCTCGTCGCCTTGTCGGCGAACTCGTACCGCTCCATGTCGACGGCCACGCGGTCCTGCGCGTCCCCGCGCAGCAGGTCGGCGACCGCGATCGTGGCCGTCGCCACCTTGGTGGACCGCAGGAACGCCTGGTCCCACAGCGCCACCTCCAGCACGTCCGACGTCGACCGCACGGGGATGGCGATCGGGATGGCCGTCCACACGGGCGTGAGCTGGCGGCGCCGGATCGGACTCTTCCAGACGGCCCCCGTCGACGTGCACCGCAGCACCACGAACGGGTTCACGGCCTTGCGCTTGCGGATCGGCGTCAACGTCGTCTCGATGCGCAGAGCCGTCAGGTCGAACACGGGGGCGTCGTCCTCGAACGGCGACGGCGGCGCCGACACCTCGGCCGAGCTGCTGCCGGTGCTGTCACAGCTTGAGACGCGCTGGCGAGTGCGGAGATCTCCAGCACAGATCGATCGACGCGAGCTGAGCGGTAAGGCGGCGTCCTCACTGCCCGAGTCCTCCCGCCCGCTCGAGCTGTCGCCGTCCGACCACTCGAGCATCGACCGGCGGCTGCTCGAGTCGCCGTTGAACGACTTGCGCAGCGTCGAGCAGAACGGCGCGGCCTTGAGGAACTCCTGGAACGACTTGTTGCGCTTGGCGTCCGGCAGTGGCACGTGCGAGATGCCCGCGATCGTCGCCGGTGCCTTCCAGTCGAGCACCTCAATGTACAGCGGGTCCTTGAACAGTAGCCCGTGCTCGTACACGAACGACGACTGCCACGCGCCGGTGCGCGACGGACAGCCCTTGACGTGCAGGTTGGCGCTCAGCTTGGCCATCCGCGCGCCGACCAGGTGAGCCAGCACGGCCGGCTGGCCCTCCAGCACGGCACCGTCCATCGTGCGCATCGTCACGTCCTTGTCCAGGAACGGCACGATCCGCGCCGTGTCGTTCTGCTTGAAGGCATTCGCGAACCGCAAGTGGTTCACCAGCAGCTGCTCCAGCTTGGCGATCGCGGCCACGTCGTCCGCATCCACACAGGCCGAGGTGTCCACGCGGCCAGTAGCGGCGACGGTCGCAGCGGTCATTACCGGACAAGCCGCCAGCGGCGGCAGTACCTTGCGAGGTGTCGGAGACGGAGGGAGCGCGGCGGCCATCGTTGGCGAATGGCCGGATGAGTGGCTTGCACCTGTGGCGGCCGTGGGATCGTCTGGAAATCGGAATGTGTGTGACTCGGCTGCACGCGCGGTTCAAGAGTGGCGACGACCCCGCGAGAGCAACGACAAGCGCGCGATAGCAAAATGTGTGTCCGTCCGCCTGTAAGTGAGTGAGTGAGCGAGTCGCCGGATAGCAAACGGCGAGCGAGCGAGCGAACGCGCGTTGCGGAAAAATACGAAAGTGGGGAAGAGCATGGAGCAAGCCGGTCGATGCCACGCACACTCGCACAGGGCTGGGCGGACCCACGCTCTGAGGTAAACAATGGCGAAAGTTTACTTGCGGCGAGGTTACCTAAACAGGGGCCAGTGATTATTCCGGATGCGGGGTTAGGTGAGGGGCAGGTGCCAAAACCTTGGTGTGAACAGCTGGGGTTGGGTGAGTGTGCCGCGAAATCCAGCCACTCGACAGCACCCGCCTCGGCGACCACACACGTCCGAAGGCAGGCTGAAACCAAGAGGGGACGGCCGTGGCGAAAACGAACACTTTAAAGAGAAACCAGACCCGAGTGTGGATCCACACCCCACTCTCTCTTCGCCTTTACAGCTGCCAGTTTCAGCGAAGGCGAAGCGAAGCTGGGTCGACGAGACGGGACCGAAGGATTCATGGATACATTCATTCCCTCCCACCACCACACACACACACCAGATTGCTCCTGCGAGCAAACAAGACGGCGCTAGAATGGTTCACGACTGCGCGGTGCCGGATTGCAGGGCTAGGGGTGTCTGCCGTAGAGTGGCGAGTCTGCCCCACCGCTGTGACGAGTCTGCGCCACTGTTGCAAAGCAGACATCGGAGCACGGGCCGGCCCACGCGGCAGGTGCAGGGTGCCGCGCGGGCAACAGAGCAGGAGGAGGCAGGCAGGCAGAAATGCAGCACCATTCGACCGTTTTTGTCTCTCCATTCGAAATTGACAAATTTATCGATACTACTGGTCAAACGAGACGCCAGTCGGAGCCGTACCGTAAACTACCTACCGTTCGAGCCGCCTAGACGACCTGCGTGGTGCCAACGAATCGCCGCATCCCCTTCCCCCACGCTGTGAACTGGAATATGATTGGCTCGTTTCTGTCAGGTCTCCACGTTCTTTGCACTGTGCAAGACGAATGTTTCAGATCAGGTCGACCGGCGTCATCACCTTTGCAAAGCAGGCGGCGTAAACCCCCTCGCGAGAGTGACATGTTCGCAGACTTCAACATCCCAAAGAGTCGGTCGGTCGAGCGCCGTCAGCCACTGCAACGCTGACAACGCCGCGACGCGGTGGAGTAATCGCGCTGCCATGTGAGTCGAATGACTCGACGACACAGCCGACGCTACGCTCTCCGCCATCCGATCGCGGCGCTCCTTAACTTTCAAAACCCAGGCCGGCTGTGAGCCATGTCCAGACGATAGCGTTTACGCCACTCTTTACCCACCAAACCCTGGCGGTGCCTGCGTGCGAGCGAGAATGATTGCTCCACACACGCTGAGAAGTGTGAGTGACTTAATTTTGTCCAGCGCTGGCGCATTAACGTTGGTTTTGCGTAATATAACGGTGGCGTCAACACCTCCTTTTACCCAAGTGGCCTGAGTCAACCGGCGGAAGCTCGAGATCGCAGAGAACGTTCCTGCCGAATCGAGATCGGCGTTCCCTATGGTATCGAGATCGAGACCCGATTCGTATCGAACCGAGCAAGCAACACGTGGACCGACGCGACTGGCCACTCCATCGTCGACGCTACGAAGTCGGCAAGAACGCCCCAGAGATGTTGGTCAACCGCATGTTAATATCCGGATAGGCTAATCGCCCGAACGCACTCTCGCCCCACGTAACCGCTGCCTGGCCACTCGCCTCCGGACGGATTTCAATACGTCATCATCAGCCGCTAATAGTAGAGGATTAAAGCGTTGGTGCGACCGTGGACAAACGGTTGCCGTTGCTCGGTTGCCCGATCGCGTAACATCGGCGCTTCTCAGCGCACCATCATTCTCAGCATTTGCGCCGCCTCAGATGAAGGCAGTCAGTCAATTGCCGCTGCTAAAATGCAAGAGGTTAGATTACTTCACTGGCTCCAGAGTAATCAATGAATCGAACATCTTCGTCGAGCTCCCCTCTCTTCATCTTGGTGAACAGTCGAGCTTGCCTCAGACGATGATGGCATTGCGAACATATCTGGCTCGTACAATACTCGTCCATGAGTAGGACGGTTGCTCGTCGCTGTAGCGCTGTAGCGAACGCTTTGACGGGAGCGCATGGATGTCCTTTGAGCCCTTCTTGTCTGCTCCAGTCGCCATACGCGACACAAACTTGGCGGCTAGGTACGGGAACTACCCGTTTGGCAAGAGCGTCCAGGGCTTTTGTTTTCAGTCGAGATCTCGTGAAGCGCCACCGTGAGAATGCATGCTCGGCGCTGAACGCCACTAGATAGCGAACGTGCATCCAGAAGTACTTCATGCGCTCGAGATATATGTCGTAGCTAGATAGCCGGAACGACGGCATTGCTTGAACGACACTGGAATACAATGGATCATTCCGCCGAAGGTTTTTCGTCCAAGAGTCGAAGTGGTGCATTTTCGCTGGGTGGCGGTATTCGCCCGTGCTGATTTGCGTGATTTTTTGCCCGCGCTGATACCTGCGATTTCGCTTTTTGCGCCTTCGTGGCCGTCGATTCTTGAGCCTCGCAGTGTGTCGGTTGTGACGGGGATGCAGCCGGCCAACACTAACTGCCGTGCACAGGTTGATTGCACCAGGATCCACTCTAATGATCACGTCCGGTGAGTACTCAGGGCCGAGTTTGATCAGGTTCTGTTGGAACCTGTCTAACTGAGAGTGAGTGTCCGAACTATCTCCCATGGCCACCACCGTTGTTCTCGTCTCGGGCCGCTTCAGAAGCACGTAGGCACCGTAGCCGTCAGTCATAACCTCGGTTGCAAATACCTGACTCGATGCCTCGAATCGAGCGACATCGAATACCGCCCTCATCATCTCGTCACGGCGATGCAAGATTTGTTTCTTGCTGAAGCCGACTTCGCCGTTGTCACTCCTCGGCCGGGTGGTGACCATGTTGAATTGTAAGTGTAGGAAAGCGTTAATGGTAGGCACGTGCTTGATGTGTGCTAGCATCTCGTACAACGTGCTACCGTTGATCGGTATATAGTCAGTTGTGTAGGTAGTCGGGAGTGGAAGTAGTGAGTAGAGTTTCGTTCCTTTTGCTCGTGGTCGTAGGCTCACGTAGAACTCTAGGGATACCAGCATATCATGTATCTTGATCAAGAAGTGGGCGAGATTGTCATGAATATGGGGCTTCGTGGGTACGATGCCCAGCCACTGCCGGAGCTGACGCTCCACAGGGTCGGCTGTTTCATCCCACTCGGTCCATATCCGTTCTGTCTGGCCCGTCTCGATCCACCACGGGACGTGTCCGGACACGGTAACAACTCTCGAGAAGCCTTGTCGTCTCGCTCAGAGGGAGCTGAGTCTGTCCTGGCCTACGAAATCGGAATCGAATGTACTGTCGAAGACGGCATCTGAATTCTAAGATGATCATGTTCTTCGCGTTGACGGCCATTTGTTTAGCCAATTCTCCGATCACTGAGCCATAGTTAATCAGCTCAACGGATGAATAGCCTCGCACTTGCTCTCTAGCATCCCAGTATTCCACCAGTGTATCGTGAAGATAAGGGAAAAATGGTCGTGGTGAGTGGCGGTCTCGCCTCTCGTTCTGCCGCAAAGATGGCACCAGGCAGTCATAGAAGAAAGTGTTGGTGAGGGCAGGCATATCGCCCCCCATGGCCAGGCATCGCCGGACGTGCAGGTTGGCGATGTGCATGCCCTCGAGACGAACTTGCTTGATAAGGATACATGTTCGCTTAATCTGCTCCACCAGCGGTGGAAGGCTGCAAATGGTGGTAAGCTTGGACAGAACACTCGAATACTTGCGTTCGGTCACTTGGTGTAGCAGAAAAGTTGGAATCGAAGACGCTTGTGTGTAGGTGTCGGTGACAGCGTCGACTCCAAAGTCCTGCACGTCTGGATCAGTTTCCCAGGAATTAGACTCGGCGAGGCTCTGTAGGGCTGCTGCGGCCGCGTCGACATCGGTGCTAGGTGCTTGTGAACCCGCCTCCCATGCGTTGGGCTCGGCTTGGCCGCATGACATCTGCATTGATCGCTCGTCGAAAGACGAGGATTGCGAGCTTCTGGGATTGGCGGCTGTGAGATTTTTCTCCCCCACCGCCACCGACTTTTTTTCTGTGGTGGGGGGTGAGGGGGTCTCTCGTTAGCCCGACTGGTCACGAAGATGAAGAGAGGGGAGCTCGACGAAGATGTTCGATTCAAATCGATGCCGAGCAGGAAGGAGCAAAAGGAGATCGTCGAGATGTCAAAGTTCAGGAATCCGAAGCTCAAGGACACCAAAATCGTCCTCAAGAGCAACCGGAATGTCTTGCGCTGTGTCAACAGTCGCTGCAAGGCCAACTTCTGGAACCGCGACGTCAATGCCGCCAGGAACATCTTGGAACTGCTGAGGAGTGGCCTGAAAGGGAAGTACGGTCCAAGACGGCTGAAGCCATTCAGGCGTGGCCGAAGCAGTATTGACGTCGACGGAGGAAAATGTCGTATGAAAGACTAGGAAGCACTACCAGTGCAGAGGGTCATAGCAGCGACAAGTGGAGGCGCCGGCGGGGGCTAACCCCCTCCACGGCTATCCTTACATTTGGAGGGCACAGAGGCAAGTAGGACCGGAGCAGTGCGCTCGTTAATGGTCACTCCACCGTTTCAAGGTACCTAGCGTACCCATCTATGCTTCCGTCGAAGGTCTGTGAATTTGATTACCGAGTTGCATAGCGACGCGAATTTACGAATGCCGAGCCGCCGCGCGTTGCTTTGTGCGCTGCAGCACGACGACGCTCTTGAGCAGCGTCTTGACGCGCTTCTTCACCAGCAGGTGCTTGACGATGTCGACGTACCCGAGGTGGCACGCGAGCTCGACGGCCGACCACCGCTCGCGCTTGCGCCGGTCCTCATGCATCACCTCGGCGCGGATCCGGGCGTCCACCGCATCCTCCGCTTCGTCTACCACCTCCAGCAGTGACTCGCACTCGTTAACATCCCCTTGACTCTCGTGGACGGCGAAGACGAACGGGAATTCGTGGACGTCGCCCAGCAAAGTGACGGAAGTTGCAGGTGAGACATCCGCCACACCCACTGGATCCTTCATCTTGGCCGCGACCAAATCGCCGACCTCGCGGTAGCCGAGCAGGTAGGCGTACTCGGCTGCACTGATTGCAGTCGCCGCCGAGGAGCGAGTGACGAGATTCACCTCCATTGTGGCGTTCGGGTCATCTTCGTCGGTGTCGATCACTTCAGTGAGCTCCAGGAACGAGTCCAAGTCGCCGTTGCTCGAGTGGACTGCAAAATGGAAGGGGAACTCGTGTAGTTCGTCCACGAACTCGAGTGTCTCTTCATTCCCGCTATTGGATCGCTGCCTTGCGGTGCCAGCGTCCTGGTTCGACACAGTCCCTTCTCGAGTCCGCTTGGTGTCGCCATGAGCGGAGACTTCGTCAGTTGGGGGTTTCTCAGATTGTTTTGATTCGGGAGGTACAGGCAGGTCGCCGACTTGATTGCTGGGAGGTGATTTGTGCAAGGAGGGTACTTCAGGCTGCACATTTATAGTGGCTTCGGATATCAGCACGAGATTCTTCGACTTCACTTCCGACCGCACCGCAACCGCAGCTGCACGAATCTCCTCGATTGCGTTTTCCAACAATTTTTCTTCCGCGTCCAGCGACGGGATCAGCGCTTGGACTTCTTTCGGATCTCCGACAGCCACGTCGACTGACAGCCCACGCTGTTCGCACTCCTTCACCAGCTCCGGGTTGCTTACCACGAGCTCCTGGCGTAGCGCCGTCTCAAACTCGTCCTTGGAGATCGCAAACTTGGTCAGTTGGTCCTCGACGGCAGGGTTCAGCACATATTCCGAGGACGAGTCCGCGAGAAAGCTCGCGAGGTCGTCATTGCCATTGTAGGCGTGATTCAAGATCTCGACAGGGTTGGCAAAGTCGATGACGCTGTCGAAGACTTCTTTCAGCAGCGGCGCGAACGCGAACCCGACCAGTGATGCGACCAGTCCGCAGCCCATTCGCAGCATCTTCGTCTTCTTCTCGTGCTCGAGGCGGTCAGCGTACGCCGTTCGAAACGACTGGAGACTGGACGCGACCGCCACGATGTTCTCCTCGCTCTTGTCGAGCCGCTGCTGGAACTGGTCCATTCGACTCGACAGCTTCTGAGAGTGGTCCACGAGTCCAGCGAGCACCTTCTTGCCGGCGTCCACTTGGTCCTGAAGCGACTTGACTCGACTCGCAACCGTCAGCACAGCCGCGCGGTTCTCGAGAACCATCGCGTGGATCTCCTTCATGCCGTCGGCCACCAGCTGGATGCTGTGGTCGTGCACGCCGAGCCGCCAACTGTTGTGGTGCACTTGCTTCTTCAGCTCCACCACCCACTCGGCGCTCTCCATGTTCACTTTGGTCGCCTGAACCTTCCACCGCATGTAGTCGCTGGGAGAAATCAGCTTGGTGTCGACGCAGCGCTCGAGCACGAGCCGGAAGAACACGCACGCGTCGTCGTCCAGCACCAGCTTGTGGGTCAGCACATGGCCGAACGCCGCCTTGAGCAGCGCATCGACTCGCTGTTCGCTGCCGCTTCGCGCTGCAAATGACAGCGTCAACAGCATCCGCAAGTCGTAGACGGACGTGACCAGCGGCACCAGCGCGAGCAGCTCGTCCACACTCGGCGGCGTCTCGTTCTTGCCGAGAAGAGCGACGCAGCGGTCGTGGAAGCGCTGGCTGGACTGGTACACGCTCAGCACCGAGCGAATGTCGTCGGACTGGGTCGCTTTGAGCGGCGTGTTCCCGAACTTGGTCATCACATCCACTCGCGCGCCGTGCTGAAGCAGCGCCTGCACCAATTCATCCGACTTGGCGCTGCAAGCGACTAGCAGCGGTGTGGTCCCATCATCGTCTCCAGCGTCCGGGTTGGCGCCAGCGCTGATCAGAGCGATCGCAATCTCGTTGTGAGCGTCCACGACGGCGTCCAGCAGCGGCGTGCGGCCGCAGTGGTTGAGTCCATCCATCTGGATCCCATCTCGTCTCAACAAGAGCTGAGCGATACCCAAGTGGCCGTATTGCACAGCCAAATGCAGCGCCGAGTCGGCGCGCCGCACAGTGACACTGCCGCAGTCAAACTTGGTGCACGCGTTCACATCGGCGCCACGGCCGAGCACCATCTCGCAGGTCGCCGTGCTCCCGGACTGGATGGCAAGGTGCAGCACCGTCCACCCGCTCGCATCCGCGACATTCACGTCGGCTCCCTGGTCCAGCAGATACCGGACGATCGAGCCCGCGTTGGCACTGGCACTGGAGGCTGCGTGATGCAGAATGGAGCGGCCGTCCACCGCCGTGTTGCCGATGCTGGCGCCTTGGTTGTGCAACTCCTTGACAGCCGCGAGGTGGCCGTGCCGAGCCGCGACATCGATTGGTGCCAGGCCGCTCTCGTCCACGACGTTCGGCTTGGCCTGCTGGCTGAGCAGGAATTTGATCATGTCCGTACTCCCTCGCTGCGCAGCGAAGTGCAGAGCTGTCCACCCGGCCTCGTCGCGGTCCTCGACGTTGGCGCCGCGGAACACGAGCAACTTGAGCGTCTCGAACTGGTCGTGCTGCGCGGCGACCAGCACCGGGGTACAGCCTCTCGATCCGCGCGTGTGCAGGTACCTGTCGACGGACGACCGCACGCTGTCGACGGATCCGTAGGCCACATTGCGGAAGAACTGCTGCGGCGACTCGGTCACTTCGCGCAGCGCCTCGGCCACGTCAGCATGGCCGAACGCCTCCGCCAGCATCAGCGCCGAGTCGCCCGACTCGTTGACAGCGTCCGGGTCCGCCCCCTTTTGCAGGAGCGTGCGCACCACGCCCAGGTGCGCGTTCATCGCCGCGGCGATCAGCGCCGTATCCCCACTGCCGTTACTCGCATCGACGCTCGCGCCGGCGTCCAGCAGCTTGTCCACCACTTCGAGGTGGCCGCCGGCCGCAGCTCCGAGCAGCGGCGTCTCTCCTCGACAGTTGACTGCCTCCAGGTTTGCGCCGGCGTCCAGCAGCTTGTTGACGACCCAGAGGTGGCCGCTGGACGCCGCCACGAGCAGCGGTGAGCTGCCGTCGTCATCGTCGACAGCGTCCAGCGGCGCGCCGAGCCGCAGCCAGCGCGCCACGTGGCCGATGTCGCCCTCGCGCGCTGCCAGCAGCAGACCGCGTCCCGGCGCGTAGCCGCTCTCGCTCGCGGCGCCGTGGTAGCTGTCGTAGGAGGACGCGCGCGATAGCATCTCGCTTCCCAAGTGAGACTGAGAATGGAGAATGCAATTGGGTACGCTTGATGGGTACACTTTGGTGTTCTCGCCGTTATATTTCCAAGTTGAAGTGGATCACGATGGTAAGATTTCAGCGGACACTTCTGCTGCTGCTGTTGCTGTTGCTGCTACTGCCAATACCGCCACGCTGGAGCTCGTCGAGCGCCTCCGCGAGCCGAGACCAGTTGTCGGCGTGCGCAATCGCGTCGGGGACGTAGCCGAACTTGCGCCGGATCTCGGTGCGCACGAGCCGCAGGTACTGGCGCACCTCGCGAGCAAGCTCGCGGACGCGGTCGCTCAGCTCGCGATTGCCCACTGCAGCAGCCGCGCAGCCCCGCTCGACCTCGGCTCGCTGTCGCACTAACTGAGCGTTGGCGTGCTGCAGTCTCGTGATCTCGAGCGCCTGCTGCTGGTTCTCGGTCGCGAGCACGCCGGGCGAGGACGGACCGCGTGAGGTCTGCAGCTCCTCGCGCACTCTGAGCAGCTCGGCGTGCTGCGCCTCGAACAGCGCGGCCTTGTGCTGCTGTTGCTCGAAGAAGGCGGCCAGGTGCTCCTGGAACCACATGAGGCACTTGTCCGACACTGCAGCGAGTCCCTCAATCTGCGCAAGTACAAAGTGAGTACAAGCCAAGATGGGGACACAACATCACATGACTTGCCATGGCGGAGTCCGAGACGTCGTCATCACTGCTAACAGGAGACTCCGCCGTGTCCGCCGCCGTTTTTGTGTGTGATGGAGCGTCATTTCCGCTTATTTGCTGCTCGTCAGAGCTCGCCGTATCAGTGTCGATGCTCTCCCGAACTGCCACGAGCTTCTCGAGATGCACACGAAACAGGTCGCCCACGGTCTGTAGTTGCGATCGGCTTCGTTCGCACTTGGCTAACGCGTCGTCCAGGCGGTTCTGAAGTGCAGCGTTCTCACTCTTGAGGCCGTCAATGCGAGTTTGGAGCGCCGAGTGGTCGTCCGCCTTCGCCTGCGCCGTCTCCTCGATCGTCACGCGCTTCTGCAGCTTTTGCTCAACGACCGCGAGCTTGAGCTGCATCTGCGTCGCCTCACGCATCTGCCGCTGTACCTTGCTGCGCTTTGGTGCCAGCCGGACCATGTGCCGTACTGCTCGCTCCTTCCACTCGAGCAGCTCACGTACTTGGTCCTCGAGGATGGCGTTCTCCTCGCGGAGCTGGTAGTTGACATGCTGGAGGTGGACGATCGGCTGCCAGTCGCGCAGCACCTCGGCGGCTGAGCCCGCCATGACAGGTAGCACTCGATGTCAAGGCGAGGAGACAAGTAGGGTCGTTACCACCACAACGAAGCGACGCACGTTGACGAACTATTACCGCTCACCAGTTCTGTGGAGAGACCTGCTTGCAATGCGAGGTCAGCGGCGATGGTTCGCTCTGCTTTGGCTATGGGTGATGAACTGTGGCGTGGCTGCCGCGTTCAGCTGTGACGGCGGGTGCAGTGGCCACGGGGCGTGCGTGCGCGCTACGGGACGATGCATGTGCTTCCCAGGGTACATTGGCGCGACGTGCAACGACCGACTGTGTCCGACGGGACTCGCCTGGGCGGACTACCCGACCGCGACCGACGCGGCGCACAACCTGGCCGAGTGCTCGGCCATGGGCTCATGCGACCGATCGACGGGAAGATGCAGCTGCGCCACTGGCTTTGAAGGCATCGCGTGCGAGCGCATGTCGTGTCCGAGCTGCTCGAACGGCCGGTGCATCAGCATGCGCGAGGCCGCGGCCATCCAGGACAACACCAACTTCTTCGTCGCCACGACCTACTCGCTCTGGGACGCCGACAAGATCTTCGGCTGCCAGTGCGACAATGGGTACACGGGCTTTGACTGCTCGCAGCGCACGTGTCCGAAGGGAGACGACCCGATGACGACGGGTCAATGGAACGAGGTGCAGCGACTCAACTGTCTGTGCGACAGCTGTACGGGGACGTTCGCACTCACATTCCGCCGCCGCACGACCGCCAACATCTTGCCGACTATGACAGCTGCGCAGCTCGAGACGGAGCTCGAGAAGATCGACACGATCCATGGCGTCACCGTCACGCTGTCGGGAAGCGGCTCCACCATCTGCGACGCCGATGGAGCCACGGCGTCCATCACGTTCACCAATAACCCTGGTAATGTGCCGCTGCTGCAGGTGCAAAGTCGCCTGACTGGTGGAGGCACGACTCCCGCTGTCTACATGACAGACCTGGCAAATCTTGCCAGCACCCCAACGTTTGACGGCGTGGCCAACCCGATCGACGGCACGCGCGAAGAAGTCGACTGCTCGAACCGCGGCATCTGCGATACCGCGACAGGCGTGTGCAGGTGCTACCCAGGCTTCAGCAGCAGCAACGGCGCTGGTGGCTCCGGTCCGCTTGGCGACTGCGGCTACGGCACGACGGCGGCATGTCCGACGACCACGAACGGCGTGTGCGACGGCAGGGGATCGTGCACGGGTTCGCCTTTCGTGTGCACGTGCATCACGGGGTTCACTGGTATGGACTGCACGATCCGCACGTGCGCGAACGGCATCGCCTGGTTCGACGGCGCGACGGCGGTCGACACGGCCCACGCCATGGCCACGTGCTCCAACAAAGGCGCGTGCGACACGGTCTTGGGAGCCTGCACCTGCCTCTCGCCGTTCACGGGATCGGCGTGCGAGCAGCTCAAGTGTCCGGGGAACTGCAACGGAGGGGGAACCTGCAAGACGATGCAGCAGCTCGCGCTCGCGGCGACAGCCACTACGGGCGATCTGCTCGGCGTTACATACGGCAACACGCTCAACAACCCGTCCACGTGGGACTACAACAAGATCCAGGGATGTGACTGCGTCAAGAGCACGTACTTCGGTCACTACTCGGACGCGTTCGGCGAGGTCGGTCAGTACGACTGCTCGACGATGTTTTGTCCTCGCGGCGCCGACCCGTTCGAGACGGGGAAGGTCAACGAGAAGCAGAGCATCACGTGCCAAGCCGACGGCGGCGCGTTTGCGCTCACGTTCCGCCAACAGACGACGGCTGCGATCCCGTTCAACGCGCTCGCGACCGATGTCAAGGCCGCTCTCGAGAAGCTCACGTCCGTGCGGTCGGTCGCAGTCACCTTCTCCGCCGGCTCCACAGTGTGCGGCACTGCGGCTGCCGTTAGTAAGTACGCTCCGTGCAAATTCGCTGTCTGTCCTGCTGACTCTGTGTTGTATGGATGCACTCTAGCGACTACGGTCGAGTTCACGTTCATGCAGGGCGACCTGCCACCGATGACGGTCACCTCCAACACACTGACGCTCTCGGCGGTGTCGACAACACCGACCATCGCTGACAACGTCGTCCAGGGTACCAAGGCGAACGTTGAGTGCTCGGCTCGCGGTACTTGCGGTACGTTCGACGCTCTACAGTGTGCCTTGCCTCATCGCGCTTACGGTGCAATGCGTGTGGTGTGCAGATCGGTCGACGGGTATCTGCTCGTGCTTCAACTCGTTCCTGAGCTCGGACGGCAATGGCAACTTTGGCGCGCGCGGCGACTGCGGCTACCAATCGCCGTACGCCACCATTTCTTGAGCGTTGGAGAGTGTCCACGGTCATGCAAAGCGAGTTGCACTGTAGCTCGAGACAGGTGGTGGCTTAGACCTCCAGCCTATCCATTAGAGATCTTTTAAGTACCTCAATGCAGCTCACTCACTCACTCACTGTAGCTCGAGAGTGAGATTGTTGCTTTCGCTAGTTTATCGGGCGAACATTATTGCGAAGTTTTTCATCGGCCTTGGAGTATCGCAGTGCGGCAACGATACCGTCGTGCGTGTGGAGAAGGCAAACGAATATATATCGTCACACAACTTTTCAAAGCAACATTTACGAAGCATGCAGGAATGGACCTCGTGTGTGCTTGTTGTCAGCGAGATGGATATTAACGCTAGTCGGTCATGCTTCGCAATATCTGGATGAGTTTCCAGGCAACCGTGGCAGCCGCCGGTCTGGTACTTGGATCGAGGCTGGTACAGGCGCGCGCCAAGGCAACAATCTCAGCCGATGAGTGTGGAGCCGAAGTCGCGAAGTCCAAATGCAGGTGGCCAGACACGACCGCCTGCATGATAGCAGCGACCGACATCGGTTCGTCTGAGGCGGTCTTGGTCGCATGTGCATACGGAAGCTCGTGCGTCGCCAGTTCCGATAGAACAACTCCAAACGAAAAGATGTCCGCCCTGTCGTCGTATCGGCCGCCCATGATCACCTCTGGAGCCATCCACAGCGATGTACCGACACCGATAGTCATGGTAATGTCGGCGCGTTCGCGAGACGTGCCGAAGTCCGTCACCTTGGCCGTCTTTCGGTCAGCACTAAGCAAGATGTTGCGAGATTTGAGGTCGCGGTGAAGCACAACAGGCTGGAATGAGTGTAAATAGGTCAGAGCGTGAGCAACGTCGGCCGCGATCTTGATCTTGGCAGAGTCAAATCCTTGCGGCTTTCGATTTTCGTGATACTCCATCAGCAAAGTGCGCAGATCACCGCCATCCATCAGCTCCGAGACGGCACACACTTCAGTGAGAGAGTCCCAAGCCACTCCGACGAATTGAACAATGTTCGGGTGCTCCAATGTCGCCATGATCTTGATCTCATGGAAGAATAGCTCAATATGTTTCGTCTCGTGACGCATGGACGGATTTAACATCTTGACAGCGACCGGTTGTCCTCGATATGATCCGCGGTAGACTTCACCGAATGCTCCTCGACTCATGATATCGTAAAGGTCGACCTTGTCTGACGGAATTCGTGCCTTGATAACAACATCGTCATCCCACGGTCTAGGATGTGCAGGCTGATCTGGAACATCTTGTACTTGGCCAATTGGTTTGTCGTGTCTGTTTGATGAAGTCTCGACGGAAGTGATCAGCGTTTGCGTGTTCTCTGCTCCGCCCGATTTTCGTGCATGGCGATGCCGAATGAAGAGGAAGAACATTCCCGACACTACCATAACCGCGGCGACGATGACGACAATGAGAACCATTCGGGTACTCGATTTGTTGTCCAATCGTTTGGGTGGTGAATCCGAGGCACACAGAAGGTATGTGTAGGCGTTGCTACTATTGGTGGAGCAATCGTCGACCACGGCCAAGCCGAGATGACCCAGATTTGGAATGTTGTGTTTGAGTGTGGCGATCTGTTCCTCAGTCAGCGCTTGGGTTCCCGTCCAGTTGAATGTGAGATAACTCTTGAGGAATTGTCTGTCGTATTATAAACAACATATTCTGTTTTAATGGCGGCCAACACATCCGAGTCACTGAAAGTTAAACACGTACATGTCGAGCTGTTTGGTGTAGTTGCGTTCATAGAGAATTCGTGGGACCCGATTGTACGTGCTGTATAGTGCCCTGCAAAAATATCAAACCAGTCAGATCAAACGAATGCATCCTGCTCGGCCACTAACGACGTTACATACAGATAAGTGAGATTAGAGTTGTCAGACACATTGAGTCCCACGTCATCTATATCGTTTGCACCGATATAACTGAATAACAAGTGAAGCGCACTTAATCGCCTACCCGACCAATGCAAACCTGAACAAGGTCTCTCTGGGACGTACAGATATGAGAGAAAGTCGGATACCGTGAGGGTGACGTTTGGATCCACAAAGCCTAAAAAGTAAAACGACCTGAATGCCATCGATTAGGGTAATGCCAGCATTTAGCATTCGTCAGCGTAATGTAATCAACATCGCAAGCACCTACAGGCTCTCCAACAATGTTGCTTTGGAGAAATCAGTGTTTCTGATGTCGACTTCGACAGGATCGAATTCGTCAAATATATCAAATAATCTGCGCTCCACACACTCGTTAGTTATCACTCTATCCACCAAAATTCGTCAACCTATCATCACGCACAGACTCGTCGTGGTTGTACCCTCGCGCACTGTTATAGTGGCGATCGAGTTTTCGATCGAGACCTCGACGGCATCAGCGCCATCGTCGGTAATGTTTGTAATTTGAGTTCCTTCACAGTCGATGGTAGCCTCATCCGTTAAGTTAAACTTGATATCTGCCGATCCATTGCACCAGACCACATAGGTCTCGCCACTCACAGACACGCCGTGCCATGTTACCGCCAGTGCCAGTACCAGCACAGGTTGGAAACACCCCAACCCCATGCTTATCCGCCGTTCAACCAGTGGTGGTGGTGGTGGTGGTGGCTACGAGGTACAAATCGACGGGGAGACGCACGAACCAGAGGCTGACGGCACCAGGCACCCATGCGTCTCGAGAGGCACCTAGTAGTTGGGAGGTCTCGCTGAGAGCGGACGGAAACGCGTGGAGACGTCCGAGGTCGAACGATGGAGATATCCGAGGTCGAACGATGGAGTTGTCCGAGGTCGAGTGACGGCGGCACTCTCTTTTCCTTAATGACTGATCCATGTCGGCACTCTCGATCCGGAAAGCACACCCACCCAGCGCCGAGTCGCCCGGATATCGATAGTGAACGGTTCAGGCGTACCAGCACTTATATGGGTCCGGCTCAATTCTATTGGATATAACATTGTCAACGACCACATATCAGTCCAGGTAAAATTTACCCATTCTATGGATTTGAGCAGGACGGATTTTCGGTGAAAGTCTCATTGGCGACCTTTTTTCCATAAAAGAAGGATATCACAAATGGGTGGCTCAACGGTGATTTTGATGGTTCATTGTTCGCTGGGCGAGGCTGACGACAATTCGCCAGACAACTGACATGTGAGCACAAACTGAGTTTGTTCCGGCTGCGTCGACGTTTCGTTCGACCATCTTTCTGCATCATGCTTTCAACATCAGATAATGCTACACCTTGTGCACTTTCACTTTATGGATCACTCTGTTCTTGCATTTGCGCTTGACCGTCTGGTTCAAGCTCATATTCCCGTTTGTTGGGCCAGTCTCTGTGAATATGTGGGAACTATGTTGCTTCATTCGACTGTTGACATGGCCTCAAACTGCGCTTTAGTTCATAAACATATCACAGATACTCGCTGATTTGATCACAGGATCTCAAATGTCATCCCATCACGTCATTATGCAGAGTACCTTGCGCAGCTCGTAGATCACCGTGATATTTGGCACGCTTTCCACGATCGCAATGACTGTTCAAGTCCATCACCCCCTCGAAAACCTACCAATGATATCCGCGACCCGAAAGCCGCGCTCATGCGCATGATCTCGTGGGTAGTGCGCGGCCGATGCACTCCAATCGCGATCTTGTCGCTGCTCGCCAAGACCATCGGTGGATCCGAGGACGGTTTCTCATCGCAGATCATGTTGTCGGCGTCAAAGACGAAGACGGAGAGGTCGACCGCATCAGTATCGACCCACCTACGTTCGATTCGGCTCACAACGGCGCACACAGCGATGCCGTCGACTCACTCGCGTCCTTCAACACCCGAAGTGGCACAATGATCGAGTCGCCAAAACGCGATGACTGCACTTAACAAATCACTGTCGAGATACTGCACTCGCTCTGATCAATTCGAAGTCTGTAGCAACACACTTTCGTCGATCGTATGTCCCTAGCACCTCGCTGTCCTCTCGAACTACGGCAAATTGGCATCGGTCGCCGTCATGGATGTGACCACCACAGTTTGTGCAAAACAGGACATCAGGTACTTCGACAAAGTCTACCACTTAGTGATCCACGAAGCGCATCCATCCGCAGCCTGAAAGAACTGCGGTGATGCGCGGTGAAGACGAAACGCCATCAGGACTGGGTCAGATACAATCCCGACGAACAGATAATTGGTATCCACATATGCTCATATACTCCTGTCCGTCAGTATGCCTTCTTGAACGCGATCACCTGGTACAAGCCCGAGATTTCCCACTCGGCGTCCGAGATGGAGCCATCGACGTTCATGACGTGCATCTTCTCCAGCAGCGTGCGGTTCTCGCGCTTGTCCTTGTTTTTGCTGATGAAGTGGTGGAAGTTCTGCTTCAGCAGCAGCTCAAATCCGTGCTCCTTCAGCAGTCGCTTGAGCAGATCGTCCGGTACGAGGTACTCGGGAAGATCGACGGCTTCGCCTCCTCCCGACAAGCGGTCGTCGGTCGTATCTCGCAGCGTAAAGTTGTACCGCAGTCCGAAGGAACCCTCGCGACCGGCGCTGTACCCCGACAACTGGTCGCGGGTTGCGTCGTCGAAGCGGATCGCACACATCTCGCGCTGCTTGTTGTCCAAAACGCGAATGTCCGCGCGCTGCTGGTCGGCGTCGTCGTCTGATGGGGAGTTGAGACCCTGGAAGTACTTCATCAACACCTTGTTCGGGTCCACGGTCGTCGCGATGAACACGCCCCCATCCACGAGCAACTCGTGCACCGTGCGGAAGAAACGGCTCGCGCGCTGCTCCTCGCCGAACATGTAGTGGAAGGAGAACTGGATCGAGACGACGTTGAAGAAGCCGCGCTCCTGCAGCGGGACGGCGTCGTGCCACCCCGCATCTCGAGACCAGCAGTGCAGCACGTCCTCCGTGAGCGAGACGCGGCCGAGATCGCCCTGCACGAACGCCACGTCCAGGTCGCGGTGCTGCGCGTTCCCCGAGAAGCGCTCGACGGCGTCCTCGAGCGACTTTTGCGCAATGTCGACGCCGACGTACTTGGAGATGCTGCGCTTGGCCCACTTCATCAGGTCACCACCCTTACCGCACGCCAGGTCCAGCACGCGGTCGTCCCGCTTGGCGAACTCGTTGATCAGGATCGACTTGACCCAGTTGTTCATGGCGCGCATGTGGAACAGCAGGCTGTCGGCGCGGTCGCTGGTCGCGTTGCGCTGCAGCTGGTTGTAGAACTGCGCCGCCGCGTCTGGGTCCTCGTCCTTGGTCATCTCCTCGAACGTGCGCTTGCTCCCGCTCACCGTCGGCGTCACCAGGTTCGAAATGTCCATCGACCGCGCCGTCGACGTGACTCGCTGGTCCTCCTGTTCGGCGACAGCCAGCGCAGGCGGACCAGGCGACAGCAGGTCCATCAGCGAGTTGGATTTCTTGCGCTCCATCGTGCGGGGAGGCACTGGGTCGATCGGCGGCGGCGGAGACGCGTCGTGCGGCGGTCGCCACGAGGTGGAGGACGTCGAACCACTCCGGGATCTTGGACTGCCGTCCATGCTGTCGTTGCTCTGCTGGCGCTGGATGCGCGGCTCGTCCGAGTACGACGGCGCCGGCACGGGAAGCGGGTCGGGCGACACCGGCAGGTTGTCGCCGGCGTCGCTCGGCCGGCGCAGTACGGGCTTGTCGTATGTGAGGGTGGCCGTCTTGTCGCGGATGTGGAAGTAGTAGACGTCTCCCTTCTGGTCGAACTGGTGCGACCACCCGCGCGGCAGCGCGTCGTCCACCCAGTACACCTTCTTGGAGCGCGCGTTGTAGTAGTAGGGCATGTTCTTGGACCGGGACATGGCCACCTCCCAGCCGGCGGGCAGCGGCTCCTCGTCCACCTCGACCACCATGCTGTGCGCGGCTTGCTCCCCGATGGTTCGCGATTTGGGGTTACTCATTCGAGGGTACGCGAGAGGGTACGGTTGGTGCAAGTATATAAACCGGTATACCGCTCTCAGGCATACTGACCCAAAGACCGATATATCGGTAGTTGAACCCCGAGAGTGTGGGTCATCTGTTGACGTGCATTGGACACACGCGATGATGGGCAGTGCGTCAGTCGCTCCAGTGCCGCCGCTGTCCGTGCCTCGTGCTCTGCCACAGCCGCCCCCATTCCTCCCCCGCATCGCCGTCGCCGCTGACGCCGCCACGAACCGCGAGCGTCCAGGCAACCTGCTGAAGGACCCTTCTCCTTGTCCATTCGCTCTGCTGTACGTCCTGTACTGAGTCCACAGGCTTCGCTGTCCGCTGTATCATCCCACACGCTAAACCGGAACGAGTGTCGAGGTCTGGGCGGGCTATTTGCGGGTAGCAAGTCATCACCCGCGCGTGTCTCTGTTCCTGCCTCAGCTTCAAGCCGGCACACGCCACACCTGCGGTCCAGCGCGGCCGCCACCGCCCTCCTCTGCATCACTTCGTCTTCTGCGAGCTCTCCGGCCCAAGCCATGCGTCTCGCTCTGCGGTCCGCGCGTGCGCTGGCCAAGCGTCCGGCGCACCTCCCCGTCGCCTGGGGCAACCGCGGGTTCGCCAGCGCCGTGGCGAACAAGGTGGCTCAGGTCGAGGAGCTCCAGAGCGAGCAGGCCGTGCGCGTCACGTTCGCGGATGGCGCGACCGCCAAGTTCCACAAGCTCTGGCTGCGCGACCACTGCCAGTGTCCGCAGTGCGTGCACCCGAACACCAAGCAGCGCCAGCTCGACACGGCCTCGATCCCGCTGGACACGCCGACCGTCAAGCTGGATGTTGACGCCGACGGTCGCGTTGCGATCGCCTGGACCTCGGACGTGGTGAGTTCCAATATTCTTGAGCAAGGATGTCGCCAGCTTGATCTAACTGGAGGTGTTGGGACGATCAATGCAGCGCGGCACCACGTGCACGGCGAGCGAGTTCGACGCGCAGTGGCTGCGAGACCACGCGTATGCGCTCGAGAAGGACGGCAAGCCGGTGCAGCGCGTGTACCCGCTGAACTACCGCGAGCCGGCGCTGGCGACGCGGCAGCTCTGGGACAACACGAACCTCTCGTTGCCTGTGCACACGTTCGCTGACTGCATCGCCGACATCAAGCCGCTGATGCAGGACCTGTACAAGTTCGGGCTCGTCAAGGTGTCGAACACGCCGTCGTCGATGGACGAGACGGAGAAGTTCGCGACCAAGATCGGCTTCGTGCTGGAGACCATCTACGGCACCATGTGGACGACCAACCCGCAGAACGCGGAGGAGGGCTACAACGACACGGCGTCGACCAACTGGGAGTTGCTGCACCACACGGATGGCACGTACATGCGCGACCCGCCAGGACTGCAGATCTTCAACTGCGTCGCGCAGGCGGGCGAAGGCGGCGAGAGCCGCTACATGGATGCATTCCTGGCTGCCGAGACGCTGCGCAAGGAGGATCCCGAGGCGTTCGAGTTCTTGGTCAACACGCCGCTGCACTACCAGACGTACGACAACGACGCGCACCTCGCGACCATGGAGCCGATCATCCGTGTCGACTACCAGGGCAACATCACGCAGTTCCGCCACAACGACTACGACCGCGCGCCGCTCACGCACCTGTCGTTCGAGGACGTCGACAAGTTCTACCGCGCGCACCGCAAGCTGCTGACGATCATGCGCCGCGACAACATGGAGTTTGCGTCCAAGCTGCACGTGGGCGAGATGATGGTCGTGGACAACCAGCGCGTCATGCACGGCCGCAACGCCTTCGACGGCGGCGACCGCGCGCTCATCGGTTGCTACATTGGCCAGACCGAGTACGAGAGCCGGCTCCGCGTGCTCGACATCATTTAAAGGTCGACAGGCAGCAGCGAAACAGACCCATAAGTTCAAACATCAAAGACAACTCAGTGTGTGTCGACTAGAAAACGCTTCATTTCACTTGGTTCGCGCTTGGAACAGCTCTGGCACGATAGATCAATCTAAGGCTGTTTCGCCTTCTGGTAGACGGGTTCGGCCCGTCAAGGTTGGGATGATGAGTTAAGCAGCGCGCGCACGACGTCGGTCTTCCCATTCCATGCAGCCCTCATCAGCGCCGTGTTGCTGTTGGAGTCCCTCGCCTCGAGGTCCGCTTTGGCCACAACGAGCAGTCGAACAATGCCGACATGGCCTCGGTAAGCTGCCTTGATCAGCGCCGTCTCGCCGAGTCGATCTCGAGCCTCGAGGTTCGCTTTTGCCGCGACTAGCACGCGAGCGGCGTCGAGTTGCCCGAACCGAGCCGCCTTCATCAGCGCCGTGCAGCCATCCTTGTCCTGAACCTGCAGGTCGGCCTTGGCCGCCACCAGCGCGCGAACAACATCGACTTTGCCGTTCCACGCTGCCTTCATCAGCGCTGTGTTGCCACTAGCGTCTTTGGTCTCCAAATTGACTTTCTCAGCTATCAGAACCCGAACGACATCGAGTCTGCCTCGATACGTAGCCTTGATCAGCGCCGTCTCTCCGACGTTGTCAGTCGCTTCCAGGTCCGCTTTGGCTTTAATCAGCAGGGAAACGACGTCCGCGTGGCCATGCCGAGCTGCCTTGAGCAGCGCCGTGCAGCCGTCTCGATCCCTCGCCTCCTTGTCCGCTCGTGCGCCGATCAACAACCTCACAACGTCAGCCTTGCCGTTCCACGCCGCCTTGATCAGCGCCGTGTTGCCGAACTTGTCACGAGCCTCCACGTCTACCCTACACGCTGCACGCTCGCTTTCAGCGGTAGATCTGGTCAAGAAACTCGGCTCCGTCACGGTCGAGGTCCCTTCCATGTCGGTGAGCTCGGATTCGGTGTCTGCTATCGAGAGCGATCGCTCGCTGTCCGTTTTGGTGTCAGAATATCGACACTGGTCGACGTCGACCTGATGCTCCTTGCCTTCGCCTGTTTCATCGCTGACTGTCGATGACAATTCGGTTCTCGTGTTCGCGAGCAAGAGTTTGACGATATCGCTGTGTCCGCAAGCCTCCGCCAATGCCAATGGCGTCTGGTTTCTTGCATTCACAGCCTCACAGCTCGCGCCAGCCTTCAACAAGCCCAGCGCAATCTTGGTGTGTCCGCACGCTGCCGCGACACTGAGAGCCGTGTTGCCGTCCTGATCACGCACTTCGAGATTCGCCTTGGACATGATCAAGCTGTGAGCGATTTTTGTATGACCCGAGTACGTCGCTGACAGCAGCGCCGTGTTGCCGCCGCTGCCTCGCGCGTCAATGCCAGCGTTGCACGCGACCAACAGCCTCACAACGTCACCAAAACCGAAATGCGCCGCCTTGATCAAGGCCGTCTCCCCGACATTGTCGCGCGCCTCGAGGTTAGCGCCGGCCGCGATCAGCAGACGAACGTTGTCGACCTGGCCAACCCGCGCCGCCTTGACGAGCGCCGTGCCACCGAGCTCGTCCTTCGCCTCCAAGTCCACCTTGGCGCCGATCAGGACGCGCCAGACGACATCAGCGTCGCCGTCACCGGCCGCCTCCAACAGCGCCGCGCCGCTCGCTTTGATCTGTGTATCAGGGTACTCGGACTCGTCTTGAATTCGAGCTCTCGACATGGACGCTCGCCTCCGCTCGAGGTACCCCATCGCGCTCGAGGCGCGTCGGCGGTGGGGATACCCCATCGCAATGCACACACTGCCGAGCTCGGCGACTGGAAGTCTGGTCGCGAACTTTCGCTCCCTCTGCTCGGTCCGGCTCCATCACTTATGGTGGGGATGAGGGAGAGGCATTTGGCTGCCGAAATGTCCCTGCAAGTCGGCGCAATGTGCCAGGGCTAAATCGAGCCACCGCATGGTCGCACATGGCCAGCTGGGCCAACTCCAGCGATGTACTCACGGATTTGCATCAATTGGCGAGATTCTGATAACGGCCTCGAAATTCAAACTATAGCAACCAAACATCATGGTGCCACAAAGGCGGCTTCCCACGCCGCCATCACCTCCAGCACGTTTGAGCGGCCCACCGAGAGCCGGAAGCGATCGTTGAACGTCTCGTCACCGAAGACCTGGCCCGGGAGGATCAGAACGCCGCTGGCCTTGACGAGCTTCGCGGCGTATTCTGCCACGGTCTCGCGAGTTGCCGACCGCACCTTGACGAATGCGATTGGCCCAGCGAGCGGTGGCGTGAAGGCGAACACGTCGCGGTGGACGTTCATGAAGCCCTCGACCGCCTGAATACCCTTGTCGATGGCCGCTCGTCCACGCTCGAGCAGTGTGGCCATGTTGCGCAGTCCAATCAGCGCCAGCACCTGGCTTGGGTTTGGAGCCGCCAGCGACGTGTAGTCCTTCATCTTGGCGACGCTGGCGAGGAAGTCTTGGTCCTGACTCGCCAGCCAACCGAGGCGGATGCCTGGCATGCCGAACACCTTGCTCATCCCCGACAGAGATACGGCCTTGTCGTACAGTGCGGCTGCTGGAGCGAGCTGCAGGGTCGGATCGCGCTCCAGACCGCGAAACATCTCGTCCGAGAAGAGGAAGATGCCTCGCGCTCGGCAGAGTGCGATGAGGGCCTTCCACTCGGCAGGAGACGGTAAGAACCCGGTCGGATTGTGCGGGAAGTTGACGACCACGAGCTTGGTCGTGGGGAGAAGCAGACGCTCGAGGTCAGAAACTCGAAACACCAGCGGCAAGTTCGGATCGCTGTCATCTTCTCGACATTTCCAGAGCGAAACCTCGCACTCGATCGATTCGGCGACCGAAGTGAGGCTCTGGTAGGCCGGCGAGACGGCGACGACGTGATCGCCGGGCGACAGCAGCGCGTTCATGGCGAGGAAGACGCCTTCTTGCGGACACAGCACAGTCACTTGGCCCGTCGTCAGGTTGGCATAGAACTGCCGCACAATCTCCTGTCTTAGCGCAAGCAGCCCTCGGCGGTCGGTGCACAGCAAAGGCGCGTTCTCCCACAGCTCTCGGCTCTCGTCGTCCGCCATGGCCAGCAGATCTTTGACAGTCACAGGGTCCACGTCCGGCGCACACTTTTCATCCATTATACATCCAAACACATGAGGTTACACGAAGTTACAGCGCATCTCACTCCGCAGGACAGCAGCCACACACCGCCGTGAAGCGCGCGGAGGAGCGGTGCTTGACCAGGAACTCCTCGAGCGCGAACGCCGGCAGCGCTCGCACCGCATGATGTGCGTGGAGCATGGCGTTCTCGAGATTTGGGTGCTTGTCAAAATTGGATAAAAACCACGATTCACTTCAAAAACCAACATCCCATTAATTTGGAGAGTCTCGACATCATTCAGTGGTTTTTGACCAGACTTCAACTTGCACTTTCAAATTTCTTGGCAATCCACAACCGATGGTCTCGGACGCAAAATCCTCCAACACTCAAAGCAACATAAGATCAGCAGCACCAATTCAAAATGGCCTCAGACCATTTGAACTGGTGTCACTTCGTCTTCTGCCGCTTCCGCTGCGATCGCCGTGGTGCCTGCTCTCCCACTTCCTCAGTCTCCACTTGCTTCTTTGCACGCTTTACAGGAGCAGCTGACGCCTTAGCCTTCCGCTTGGTCGACGTCGCAGCGGGTTTCGCGGCCGCCTTGTCGGCCGACGGCTTGGCATCGTGCACTTCAGCGTACAGACACAGCTGGACGCGCTGCGGCGTCCAGGATTCGTCCCCGATCTGGTCGTTCAGCCACGCCGACTTGGTCTCCATCTGCTCGGCAAAGCTCAAGAAATGCGCGAGCGTGTACTTGCGCGGGCCAATGATATCTATCCAGACGACGCCGGGTATGGTGCATGCAAACAGACAGCGGGTCAGCCCGAAAGGTGGCGGAGAAACGCAAGGTGGTGGATCAGCATACGCGCAACTGCCTCGAGCGCCTCGTCCCCCATGAACGGCACCTTGGGATCGTAGGCCGCGAGCACAGCCGACGCCGTCGCCGGACCGACCTGCACGGACAGTATAGCAGTATCGATCCGTCAGTGCATGCAATTAGCAGCCGCGATATCGACGAGCACGTACCCCCTTGAGCGCGCTGAGAGCATCCACCGCAGACCGAAGGTGACCATCGATGAGCTGCGCCAACGCCTTGGCCGATGCGGCCTTCACCTCCTCAGCGTCGAGGCCCTTGACATACTTCATCAGCTGCGGACGCCTGCGAGCGGGTCGCCACACTGCTCTATCAGTCGACTGATGGATGGCAAACTGCAACGAGAGCCCCCGGAGCAACCAAATCGCACCATTTGCCCTTCTTGAGCTTCCACTCCATGAGCTTCGACAGCTCCTCATGCGTGATGAACGGCGCCGGGTCGCGGTCGTGCAGCAGCTTCGGCAATTCGACGCGGTGCCAGGTGTCCAACTCGGCCAGCTTGTTTTTCTGGTGGTTGAGTGCACGAACGAAGGTCAACGACACGATGCAGGTCGCGCGTCATGCCGCACGCCAGTCAGCAAACGGATAGACGAGGAGACGCCCAGGCGATGGTGTCTGCACGATACCTCTACCGCCGCCACCACGTCTTCGTAGCGATCCCAGAGCGCCGACCAAGCGTCTGCGGTCGGAGAGTCCCACATCACCCTCATCGGCGAAAGTTTCGAGCTCGCTGATGATCCAGTCGCGATTCGACAACGCACCCGATCGTTCCGGTAAAGTCCGATGACACGAACCCTATCACGACACGTGATTCCGACTAGTATTTCTCAGACAGAATGATTTCGAAGTTGATAAAATACGATATTCGATAGCGTGGGGTTGAAACTCTCGCTGGAAAATTTGCTCTCTCGCCAGCATCACCATATAGCCTGCGTAAATCCATATTCCACTCGCTGCCCATCTTGTTTTGCATTCTCAATCAAGTCTTTTTGATGCTGCTTGGGTATCTCGAGCTCTGATCTATTAGATCTGGCAGTGTGTCCCTTTGCTTCCATGCTGAAGCAAAATGTTCAGTCGCCGCAACCCGCTCTCCGAGTGACGTGCGTGGCGCGTCCAGCTCGCGCGCTGATGCAGTGAGCACAGGCACCGCGAGCGATCCGCCGGCTCCGCTCTGCTCCATCCTGCGCTCCTTTCGCGAAAAGAAAATCCGCGCGCAGCATCCGGTTACTCGAGTGGCTCTTCTCGCGGCCGCGGCGTCAGCTGCCCAGCAGCGAGATGCACTGCCGTCCGTCCGTTGCGCGGTTAGCTCACTCACTTTGCGATTCTCCTCCTCGCCGACGGGAATAAGTCGCCGAAGCGCCTCTCGTAGACCACCCGATCACTCGCGGCTCTCTAAACTTAGCAAATCATCTATCTCCATCGCCGACACTCGTCATCTCCACCACCACTCGACACTTTCCCGGCTTGCACCATGGAGCTCACGACGGACAAGGAGGCGGCCAAGGCGCGGCTGCTCGTGCAGACGCTGCAAAAGTACGGCTACGACCTCGAGGACTGCGATGCGGCCGCCAGCCACAGCACCGACTCCCCGACTGCGGTGGACGACGTGCTGGGCTCGCGGCGTCGGCCGTCCATCAGCTCGTCCGCCGGCATCCTGCAGCTCCGCGAACGCAAGAACCAGCACAGCGCCTTCCACATCGCCGTGCGCAAGGGCCACCTGGACGTGCTCCGCGCGCTGGCCAAGCTGCCCAGAGCCGACGAGCACGTGAACGCGGGCGACCGCCACGCCAACACGGCGCTGCACTTTGCGGCGAGCTCCACCAAGGAGAACGCGGCCGAGATGGTCGAGCTGCTCTTCTCGCTCGGCGCCAACGCGCATGCCGTCAACGTCCGCGGCCAGACGCCGCTGGCGATCCACATCCTCACCACACGCGTCGACAGTCCGGTGATCACACGGCTGTTCCTCAAGAAGGAGCGGCTGACTGGCGAGGCGCTCGTAGCGTCCCCCACTGGCCGTCGCGGCACCTACCTCGCGCTCAACGAGCTCGTGAACGGCAAGACGTACCTGCACATGGCGGTGGAGCGCGAGCTGACGGAGATCGCGAGCGCGCTCGTGGCCGCCGACGCCTGCGTCAACATCCCGGACGAGCGTGGCATGGCCGTCAGCGAGATCGTGCCGCGCAAGACGCTCGTCAAGCTCATCTGCCACATGAACGAAGGTGCGCAGGCGGCACCGCCCGACATTGTGCGCGCGCACTGCAAGCTGTGCGCCAAGAGTCCCAAGGGACTGCTCGAGTCGCTGCGCGACTGCAACCTGTGCGGCCGCGCCGTGTGCAAGCTCTGCTCGAAAAAGGCGGCCGAGGTGCGCGCCGAGTCGGTCAAGGAGAAGACAGCCGGCCGTCTCTGCAACGTCTGCTGCACGGTGCTGCAGCTGCGCGACCAGAAGAACCGCCAGCGCGTGGGGTTCACGCAGAAGCTCATGGGCATGGACATCCACTGAGTGGGGAGCGCCGGCCTCCGCACTACATGCTGTATTTTATGCCCGCGATCTCGCCAATATATCTATCCGCCATTTTCCAAACAGACTGGTTTTGAACTCGACGTACTTTCATTTTGCATTGCAGTTCACTGATCGAATGGACGAAATGGCTCTCCTCCTCCTCCTCCTCCTCCTCCTCCTCGCTCTATCTGCCAGCGGACAGACGGTGTCTACCCGGCGAGCGCGTTGTAGGAGAGGTAGGTGAGCGAGATGATGGAGAAGGCAACGCCCGCGTACGCGAACACCAGCGCGAGCCGCTGCGAGTAGAAGGCGTGCGGCACCATCATGTACTCGGTCGTGACCTCGTAGAGGATCATGCCGGGGACCGTGGCCGTGAGGATGTTGCCGGCGATGGCGCCGATGAAGGCCATGATGACGCCGAGGCTGTCGGACGAGACCGAGAGCAGGTGCGCGGCAACCATGAAGACGACCGTGATGACCGTGCGGAACGGCAGACTCTCGCGGTCGTGGCCCAGGAAGCACAGCTCGACGAGCTGCCGCAGCGGCTGGAACGTCATGGGCGTCTTGAGCACCATGCTGGCGCCGAGCGCGAGCCGCGCCGTGTTGACGAGCGTGTCGTCGGCGGCGAAGCCCGTGAGGATGTCGCTCGGCGGCTGGCCGTGGAAGCAGTAGTACCCAACGAGCGCGAAGCCGACGTAGCACACAAACGCGAACACCGCCAGCGCCTGGTGCACGTGCTTGATGGCCGCCTTGTCGTGGATCTCCTGGTACGCGCGGGGCACGTTCAGCTGGCACGCGTAGCTGAGCGTGATGATCGGGGCCGCGTACGCCAGCGCCGCCAGCTCCGAGCTGAACGTGTCCTCCGGGTTGGGCTGGATCTGCGCCACGAACTCTGGGTCGTCTTGGGCACACCGTATGATCAGCACGATGAGGATGTAGACGAGGCACACGAGCACGAGCAGGTTGGCGTAGCGGAGCTCGTGGATGGTCTCGGGCAGGCAGAGCGGCACGGCGAGCGCGACGAACACGAGTCCGACCGTGCTGCGGGACACGTAGTGCGCCACGAACGGCTCGAACAGGTCCATGGCGATCACCATGTACATGACGATGGCGCCGAACAGCAGTGCGAGCGTGAAGACGCGCACGGCCCACACGCCGGCGGCGCCGAACAGCCGAGAGCTCAGCGCCTCGTACGACCAGGCGTCCACGGCGTCGCAGCTCACGCACAGCATCTCGAACGAGACGTACGCCATCCACGCGCCGACCGCGAAGAGCACGAGCGCCGGCACGACCCCCACGGCTTGGACGGTGCCAGGTAGCGTCAGGATGACCGCCCCCATCATGGTCGTCGCCAGCCCGAGGAAGGCCGAGACGGCCGACCCCGGCTCGCCGTGCGCCGGCGCCGCCTTGATGTGGCCCGAGCGGGGAGCTCCCTGCTGGCTCAGCAGCGACGTGGCTTCCTCGCGGCTCGGCATCTTGGCCACGGACTGCAAGTGTGCGCAAACCTTCTCCACCGGACAATGCGGCTCTGACGGTGGCGACGTCCCACGGTCGCCGCTTGGCCAAAAACCACGAATCGGTACCATCAGGACTGTTCAATTTTATGAGGTTACGCTTGGAGGGTACGGTTGAAGTATGGTCCAGTATTGAAGCTGTGGTTTTTGAAGCTGTCGCAATTTTTAGCCGTTCGATGTCGATGGCAGCAACTCGGTGGCCATGACCGACAATGGCACCGCTGGCGCTCTGCCAGTACCCGGCGGCCGGCCCGTGCGGCTGGACAGCACGACGGCGAGCCCGTTCGACCGCTCGGACGCGCTCATCGCGAGCGACCCGTACCTGTCGACCTCGTTCGGCGGCGCCGCGGCGTACTACTCGCTGCGACTCGGCCAGCCTTGCGTCTCAGCGGTCGTCGTGCACCTCGTGCTGCCCGTCGACGCGGCGTGCATCAAGCTGTCGTCCGACCGGCTCTTCTTCACACCCGAGACCTTCGCGGACCCGCAGCTCGTGCGCGTCGACTGCGTGGACGACCGCGCGGCCACGACCACGATCGCGCACAAGGTCTACAGCCTCGACCGCAACTACGACCGCGTGCACACGCCCAACGTGCTCGTCTCGACGACCCGGAGCGGCACCGGCTCGTTCCTTAGCTACAGCGGGCATCTCTCGAGGCGCCAGGCGTCGCAAGCCCCGACTCGACTCGACCTACTCTCGGCTGCACTTCCCAATGATGGAGCTGACACTTCTATTGACAGCCTCGACACCTCGAGCTCGACGTCGACGCTGCTGAGCTGCACGGGGCCAACGAACACAAGTGGAGGAGGAGCACCTTCCGAGTTGATGTGGCACGTGAGTCACCTGGCGTCGGGCGACCACTTCTCGGTCGTGGCCGTCGCGCTGCCTCAAGCGGATGTGCTGCTCTCGTGGGGAACCAACGCCAACGGCGAGCTCGGCAATAGCGCGACGGTGGCGAACCCTGAGCCCTCTCCCGTGTTGATGGTGCCGCTGCAGCGCCTGCAGCCCGGCAAGATCCTCCGCGTGGCGCAGGTCGCGTGCGGCAAGCACCACGTCGCGGTCGTGACCCGCGCGGCACACCTGTTCACATGGGGAGGCAACAAGCACGGACAGCTCGGGCATGGCGACTTCACAGCGCGACACACGCCATGCGTCGTACAGTTCACGCTGACCACGACCGTGGGCTCGTCGGCTCACCGCGCGCTGCGCGTCAAGCACACGGTCGAGCGGGGCGGCACGAACGTCACTCACGTGTGCTGCGGCGCCTTCCACACACTCTTCGTAACGCATCAGCAGCTGATCCTCGGCATGGGGTACAACCAGGCGGGCCAGCTCGGACTCGGCCACCGATTGCAGCAGCTCAAGCGGTGGCGGAGCTGCACACCCGCGGCGATCGAGGCTCTGCGCGACTCGAGCGTGCTAGACATTGCGGCTGGGCAGAACCACAGTGCATGCGTAGTCAGCAACGGCGACGTCTTCACCTGGGGTTGCGGCGACGACGGCCGGCTCGGCACTGGCAACCACGAGAGTGTGAGCGTCCCGACGCGAGTCGCAATACTGAGAGACGCGCGCGTTCGAGCGCGAACCGTGCGATGTGGAGCGCGTCACACGGCGATCATCTCGGATCGAGACCTGCTCTACACGTGGGGAGCCAACGACTTCGGCCAGCTTGGGTGTGGCGATCGCCACGCTCGATTGCGACCAAGTCTTATTGCGTTCCCGCCGTTCGTCACGCACGGTGTCGCGGACGTGTCTCTCGGCGAGTTCCATTCTGCCTGCGTCGCGTTCTCCGGTGAAGCGTATGCGTGGGGTCTGGACCTGTCCCCCGGAAACGCCGACGTTGGACAGCGCACCACGCCACACTCCGTCGAGATGCCTGACAACAAAGGAGAGCGGGTTCGGCGCGTCTCGTGCGGCTGGTCGCACATCAACATGTCGACGCAGCAAACCAGTCCGGACGACCAGGACGGCGGCAAGCAGTCAACCAGTTTTGCACGCAAACTCGAGCGTGAGCGACTCGAGCTGCGCAAGGAAGAACTCGCTCAGTGGCGAGCATTCACATCGAGGGGGGTATCGGTGGTGCCAAGTCTGGCGAAGCGGTGGAGCCACGTCAAAGGACGGATATCTCTGGTTGACGATCTCGAAGTCCGAAAGAGAGTGGACGTGCGTTGCAGACAACATGACGAAGAACGACGTGAGGCCCTGCTTGACATCAGCGGACCCGAGATGTCAACTTTGTCGATCACCACGAACACCATGGAGATCTTGCAGTTGACTCAACTCGTCACGAGGTATGTGCAAGTGCCGATACATTCAGCAATTCGCCATATTGAGCAAATGGGTGGCGAACTCGGATCGAGAATCGATCGGTACGTGAACAGTGGAGTGCATGTGGCTGTCAACTTTGCGGCAAGTTGATGTTGACGTTCGTTGCGCATCGCATTGATATTGTAGGTATGCAAGGACATCGCCTGACGGTAGTGTTGCCAGTCCGACTGCTCTGAGTGGCGTGTTCTACAGGTGGACGTTGCACCCGCCTGCTCTGCCGTCACCAGTGGTGCATCCAACAATGCTCTCGACCTCGGCGACAATGAGCTCACGTGTGTGGCCGAGTCCGAACAGCGGTTTGCGGATCCAGCCATTGCCGCCTTCCAGTTCTCCTCGACCTAGATCTGGAATTGCTAGCTCCACATCCAGACAATCGTCGAGAGCGTGTCGTCTGTCAAATGCTCTGGCTGTTATGGATGACCACGGCGAAGGCGAAGCGAGTCAACCAGACGACAAGGTGGATGAGATTTACGTAGCCCAACCACTCGTCATGAGTACAAACAGCTGTGGAGACTCGGCATCCCGGTGCATTTCTCCTCGACAGTTGAAGTCTAGCTCCCACCGCGATCCGGAAACATGTCGTTCTCGCTCTCCCTCGCGGCGACAGCGCATCAGCGTGGTCGATACGCTGCTGCATCGACCTACCTTCTCCGTCGCACAAGCAGCACTGTCACCTGTGCGAGCACAAGGAAACTCGGAACGCTGTTTTCGTCCACTGAGTGGTCGCTAGGAGCTGATTCATAGTCGGAAGCACATCCGAATACCTGTAAGTATAGTCACGCCGCGTGTCGCTATCGTTTGGTCAAGTGGCAACAACGATATCTGCATCCGAGATTAGTTGACATGCATAATGTTGCATCGGATGCACACAGTGTTGAAACATCTCGACGGTGTTTTGTTGAGTGCGGTCATCGCGTTTGGGGACTCGATCGCAATGCCGCTTGGGGTGTTGAAGGACATGAACGAGTCGAAGGCATCGCTGTGCGTGCTGTTATTAGCCGAATCGAACGTCGGTGCGTCGATACTGAAGCAGTCGATCTCTCCGTCTTAGTCTTTGACGCCGACAACATGATCTGCGATGAGAAACCGTACTCGGATCCACCGATGGTCTTGGTGAGCAGGGATAAGATCTGGATTGAAGTGCATCAACCACGCAAGACCCACGAGATCATGCGCATGAGCGTGGCGTTCAGGTCGTGGATGGCATTGGTCGGGTTTTCGAGCGGGTGATGGCCTTGTGAAGCAGGTGCGATCTTGAAAACCGTGTCGGATGTCCCGGTGGTCTACGAGCTGGGCAAGGTACTTCGCACAATGGTGTGATGCGGTGACAATGCAGATCGGGCGATCAAAGCAGCGAGTATCTGTGATATGTTGATGAACTATAACATGGTTAATGGCCATGCCAGCAGCCAAGAGAAGTTACATAGTTGCCAGATATTACTACAGACAAGGCGAGCTGTCGCCGTCGCTCGACCTCGGATGTCTCCATCGCTCGACCTCGGATGTCTCCATCGCTCGACCTCGGACTTCTCCACGCGCCTCTGTCTGCGCTCGGCCCGACCTCCTGGCATCTAGGTGCCTTTCGAGGCGCATAGCTGCCTGGTGCCGCTTGCGTCTCGTTCGTGCGTCTCTCCGTCGACCTGTGCCTCGTGTAGCCGCCATCTACATAACTGGCTGAGCAATAGATCAGCATGGAATTGGGTTGTGTTCGACCTGTGCTGCTACTGATGTTGGCGGAGGTATGGCGCTGCGTGTCTGTGAATGGCAAGACCTATGTCGCTCGGTGCATTGAGACGACGGAGTTCATATTCACCGGCTTGGATGAGGCTTCGGTATCGTGCGACTTTGCCCGTTCCGCGAACATCAGTGACGATGACCCTGATGCTGTGGAAGTCTCGATCAAAGACTCGATCGCCACTGTTACAGTGCGCGAGGGTACAGCCGCACTGGAACTGTACGTGATAATGCGTTAGCGCATCTTGCTTGCTTGACTGGTGACTGATGAAGTTGAGGAGAGCAGGTGGTTTGATACAAAAAACAATACGGTAAAAGTTGAGGTTGACTTCCAAAACTCAGATTTCTCCAAGGCAATTTATTTGCAAACCCTGTATGTTCTTTTGCATTGCGCTCACGAACGATAGGCACTTCTGCTATGACTTTTTCTAACTGTGTGTAGGATGTTGGACAACTTAAATTTTGTGGACCAAAAGGTCACCCTCACCGTCCCCAAGTCTATCACGTATCTGTAAGTCTTTTGGAGACATCGACCGTGCTTGCATTGGTCGTGTTGATATCTAGCGCGTGTGTCTCGTGTTGTGCAGCCTTATCAGCGAAGCGGGTATTAATGATTTGGGTCTCAATGTGTCGAGCAGCTCTACAGTGCCCGCCAAAACTCTGTGCGGATGCCAAATTTTCGCGTAAATCCGTCAAAACTGCATCTTTTGCGCTAAAACTTGGCTCAGTGATTGGGCAAAACACAGGCTTTCAGGGCATGTCATTTTTTTTGCATCCGATTTGAACAAGCCGAGCAATCAAAATGCGACACAATATGGAGCCCGCCAAAAATACGTGCGGGTGACGAAAGGGTCGTGTTATTTAGTTTCACGTCATGTTCTAGATCATTCTACGCAGATCATTGGCCAGGCCATCGTGCGGGAAGGCTAACCCACTCTGTGGTTTGACACCTGGCGCGCTGGACAATGTCCAAGGGCACCGAGTTCACGGCCTACGAGAAGGGCCAAATTGTCGGCCTGCGGAAGGCTGGGTGGACGTTTGCAGCGATTGGAAAGGAGCTGGGGCGCTCCGAAACGGGTGTGGGCAAGTTCTACAAGAACCAGGGCTCTTTGATCACGCGAAAGAGGCCGGGAAGACCGAAGAAAGTGTCCGAACGAGCCAAGCGACGCATCGTCAACACAGCCAAGAAGCGCGGGATGACAGCGCGGTTGGTCCAGGCAACCGTCAATGAACCCATCTCCGTCCGTACTGTGCAGCGGGCGCTCCAGCAGGACAAGTTCATGCGCTACGGCAAGCGGCAACACACGCCAAAGCTCACGGCCGACCACGCCGATGCGCGGAAGCGCTGGGCGAGGAAGATGACTCGCTACCGCACCGACTGGGCCAGCGTGATTGTCTCTGATGAGAAGAAGTTCAATCTGGATGGCCCAGATGGTCTGCAGTACTACTGGCACGATTTACGCCAAGAGAAGGAGTCGTACTTCAGCCGTCAGAACGGTGGCGGATCCGTCATGGTGTGGGGCGGGTTTTCCGCCCAAGGAACGACGTTGTTGGCGACATTGACGGGACGTCAGGACTCGTTCGACTACCAAGAGACGCTGTCTACGTTTCTGTTTCCCTTTGGGGACGCTATGCACAACGGACGCTACATTTTTCAACACGACAACGCCAGTATCCACGCATCCCGCGCCACCCAAGCCTTCCTCCACGACGTTGGTGCGGCCGTTCTCGACTGGCCCTCACTGTCACCAGACCTCAACCCAATTGAGAACGTCTGGGGGGTGTTAGCGAGGGCGGTCTACGATGGTGGAAGGCAGTTCGCGTCGGTCAATGAGCTGAAGATCGCTATTCAGAAGGCATGGCGCAATCTCGACCCAGAACTCCTCCGAAAATTGGTCTCTTCGATGCCTGATCGCGTGTGCGAGGTCTTGGAGAAGCAAGGACGCAAGACCAAGTATTGACGGGCCTGCAGCTACGATAGGGAGCTAAATAACACGACCCTTTCGTCACCCGCACGTATTTTTGGCGGGCTCCATATTGTGTCGCATTTTGATTGCTCGGCTTGTTCAAATCGGATGCAAAAAAAATGACATGCCCTGAAAGCCTGTGTTTTGCCCAATCACTGAGCCAAGTTTTAGCGCAAAAGATGCAGTTTTGACGGATTTACGCGAAAATTTGGCATCCGCACAGAGTTTTGGCGGGCACTGTAGGATGGATCGATATTACCACGACTGAGACGGGGCCGTCGACATTGCCGACGAGAGTTTTGTCCAATTGTATTGACTGATATTAGTGAGCAACAATATCTTGACAGTTCGTCGAAACCGTCGCCAAACGGACCCGGGTGAATTTACGCTGGTTGTCTGTGCTTCTCCGGAACGAGAGTGCCGACAAGAGTCAGTCAGTAAGGGAAAGCGAGTGTCGCCGTCGCTCGAGCTCGGACATCTCCGTCGCTCGACCTCGGACGTCTCCACGTGCCTCTGTCCGCGCTCGGCCCGACCTCCCGGCATCTAGGTGCCTCTCGAGACGCATAGCTGTCCGGCGCCGTCCGCGTCTCGTTCGTGCGTCTCCCCGCCGACGTGAACCTCGTGTAGCCACTACCACCAACACTGGCAGAGTGACAGATCAACATACGGTTGGGGTGTTTCCGACCTATGCTGTCACTGGCGCTGGCGCTGGCACTGTTGTTGGCATGGCACACCGTGTCTGTGAGCGGCGAGACCTATGTGGTCCGGTGCGCTGGGACGGCAAAATTTACGTTTACCGGATCGGATACCGCTACACCTTTGTGCGACGGAGATACTGCTGAGAATTTTACAGATGATCAAAACCCTGATGCTGTCGAGGTCTCAATCAAAGACTCGGTCGTCACTGTTACGGTGCGCGAGGACACAACCGCGACGTGGCTGTATGTGATGATAGGTTGGCGCATCTTGCTGGATGGAGTGGTGACTGACGTATGTGTGGTGCGCAGGAACTTCATTGCTAGTATCGATACCATCAAGGTCGACGTCAGAAACACTGATTTCTCCGAAGCAACTTCGTTGCATAACCTGTATGTGCTTGCGATGTTGACAGCATTGCGCTGATGAACGGGAAATCCTAACATGGCTCTATGTGCCTGCATTTAGGATGTTTGACAACTTAAAGTTTGTGGACCCAAACGTAACTCTTACGATCCCCGACTCCCTCACGTACCTGTACGTTCCTTGGAGACAGGCTCCAAGTTGCGTTTGTCTGGTTGATGTCTAATGCGTGTGTCTGGTGTTATGCAGCCGTATCGGTGAATCTAATGCAGATGATGTGAGCCTCAATGTACCAGACAACTCAAGTTTATATTTTCTGTAGGTAACGACGTTGGTGGCCGAACAGGATGCATATATGGTTGGTTTGACGTGTTTGTTGTGAGTGCAGGCAACTAAACGACACGTACAAGTTGATCCCACGCATTCTTTATGAACGCAACTACACCTCGCATCTATACACGTACGTGTGCACCTTCATGAACAAGCATCTGTCTTCGTCGTCATATGAACTGTGTTTGCAACTTACAACACGATAGGTCGGGCATCAAGCAATATACCACATTCGACTGGACGGGAACCCAAAAGCTGACTGAAACACAGATCACCACACTCAAAAACAACATTCCCGATCTGAGTGAGATCGGCTTAGCCTGGGTTGAAGATTGCTCCGGTAGCAGTAACACCAGTACGCACCTTGTGTGTACCTCAGATTCATCTTCTAATAATTCGGGCAACGACACGAATACGGGAGGGTCCTCGCGTAAAGGATCGAGTACCACGACGATTCTCATTGTCGTGATCATCGTCGCGGTTGTTGTCGCGCTGGCACTGCTCTTCCTCTTCATTCGGCATCGCCATGCACGAAAATCGAGTGGAGCGGAAAACACCCAGACACTTATCAATTCCGTCGAGGCTGAATCAAACAGACACGACAAACCATATATGCAAATACAAGATATTCCAGATCAGCCTGCACATTCCAGGCCGTGGGATGACGATATTATTATCAAGGCACGAATTCCGTCAGACAAGGTCGACCTTTACGATATCATGAGTCGAGGAGCATTCGGTGAAGTCTACCGCGGATCATATCGAGGACAACCGGTCGCTGTCAAGATGTTAAATTCGTCCATGCGTCATGAGACAGATCATATTGAGCTATTCTTCCATGAGATCAAGATCATGGCGACATTGGAGCACCCGAACATTGTTCAATTCGTCGGAGTGGCTTGGGACTCTCTCACTGAAGTGTGTGCCGTCTCGGAGCTGATGGATGGCGGTGATCTGCGCACTTTGCTGATGGAGTATCACGAAAATCGAAAGCCGCAAGGATTTGACTCTGTCAAGATCAAGATCGCGGCCGACGTTGCTCACGCTCTGACCTATTTACACTCATTCCAGCCTATTGTGCTTCACCGCGACCTCAAATCTCGCAACATCTTGCTTAGTGCTGACCGAAAGACGGCCAAGGTGACGGACTTCGGCACGTCTCGCGAACGCGCCGACATTACCATGACCGTCGGTATCGGTACGTCGCTGTGGATGGCTCCAGAGATGATCATGGGAGGTCGATACGACGACAGGGCCGACATCTTTTCGTTTGGAGTTGTTCTATCGGAACTGGCGACGCACGAGCTTCCCTACACGCAGGCGACCAAGGCCACCTCAGGCGCACCAATGTCGGTGGCTGCTATCATGCAGGCGGTCGTGTCTGGTCACCTGCATCTGGATTTCGCGGCTTCGGCTACACACTTGTCGGCTGAGATAGTCGCCTTGGCGTGCGCCTGTACCAGGCTCGATCCAAGTACCAGACCGGCAGCCGCTACGGTTGCTTGGAAACTCATCCAGATATTGCGCAACATGACCTATTAGCGTCGACATCCACCTCGCTGACAACAAGCACACACGAGATCCATTCGCGCACGCTTCGTAAATGTTGCTTTGAAAAGTTTGTGTGACAAAATATATACGATCGGCGAAAGCGTGTTGCGTACTGCCTTCAAATTGATGAGATCGAGTGCTGCTCAACGTAGGTCATGCACTCCTTTTGCCACTTTTCGTCCACGAACAACGGTATATCGGTATCAGATTCGTCCTCGCTCAACCGGTTTTTGAGGTTCGTCACAGCACCATCACAGTAAGAAGGTGCATTGCCGTCACCGCTAATGACATTTTCCAGCTGATCGATCAAGATTTGACTGGACATCGACAAGGTACTTGTTGTTTCGGACACAATGGCACTCAGAGATCACTTTGAGCGGCATGTGGTCAATCGGTCCAGTGCGCGCATAGTTGCAGGCGTTGGCTCCGTCAATGCGTCAGCGACACGCAATGATCGAGGCGAGTCGACCATGAAATTCCCCATGTGTTCATCCTTACTGCAGGAATCTCAGACAAAGTAGCCGCACATGTAGCATCAGAACTTTCTTGGAGAAGTGAAAGTTCATGATGCAGCACGTGCAATTTGCATTCTTTACCTCAGTCTGTGCTTGATCCACGAGTACCTGCATGCCGAATTGGCGGCGCTGCACGAGGTCGGGAAGGTTGTTGATGCCGGGGGTCAGCAGGTCAGAGTCGCGCCTTGGCATTCTTCAGTGCCGTGTCGCAGTTCTTGATCTCGGTCGTTCCGAATGCTTCGTAGAAATGGACGCTGATCTTGTACTCATTCTGTACAGGATCGATCGAGTACTGCACAATGAGGCCCTGTACTTGGTTGTCTTTAACAGCAGGGAGTCGTCCGAGTGGGGATTCCTGTGGCAGCGACAATCTCAAATCGATGCGGTATCCATAAAAGTGTTGCCAGTGTTGAAGCATCAGTCGTAACGGTTTGAAACCTCTCGAGTTCGACGATACACCGCGACCGCTCCCGATATGATAATAACAACCCGACCCATCAAGACCGACACCAACGTAAAGCCGACGGTGGGTGTCCGGTAGGGCCATGGCGGACTCCGTTCGCGCCAAAGGCTCGGCGTCCAAGCCGCCGAAGGTCGGGAACGGCAGGAAAGTCAAGGCCTATCCTCCTGCAGCCAAGAACCAGCAGCCGTCGTCTCCTACCACAGTCGGATCTACAATTCTCCCGCGGATCGATCGCCGCGCTCCAGAATCGACCAGAAATGAAGCACTTGCCGGCTCTGTGGCGTCGCCGCAAGAACGAGATTTGATCTCTCCGATCCCAATTCCTCCACGCCGGCCATCGAGCAAGGCAGCAACAATCGTGCACGTAGAAAACTCTCCAACGTACCACGGCGACGATATCGACGGCCCGACCGCCAAAGCAGCGTGGAGTACCCCACGAAGTCCGGCGGTGGACAGCGATCGACCACATCTGTCGGCGTTCTTCGCCTCTTCCTCCTCGGAACCAGCCACGAGCGATCCCGGCAGCAACTTGCCAGAGTCGCTGACGACACCAGCGAGGCTCAAGTCTGTCGAGGAGAACCTGCTGGCAGCGGAGGAACTCTACCGCGTCAATTTCGACGCGCTCTGCGCCGACAATGACAAGTTCTTTGAGATCTCGACGGCGGCGCTTCAGCATACCGAGGTCATCCAGAGCGAGTTGCCGGTCATTTCCGATTCGTTCCTGCAGACAACGTTCGTTATGGCTGCCAGTCTGCTTGATGGATAGCAGAATTGTGACTGACAAACTGTCGTGATCTGGTAGAAACGCTCTTCACGATCTGTCGTCGGGCATCGCTGCGCTTCACCAACAGCACGCCGAAGCCCACAGTCGGATGTAAGTCGCAGTCATTTTGGAACTCTTGTGCACATACTGATGAAACACTTGATTTGCTCAGGATGGAGCAACTGGAGAGAACAGTGGACGCGAACGCCGAAGAAATGGTCGCTCTGACGGAGGCCCAAGCGAACGAGCAGGCGAAGATCGCGGAGGAGCATGCGCAAGAGATGCTGGATGTTCGAACAGCCTTTGAGACCCAGATCCACGGCATGGAGGACAGGCTGCGCGATACTGAGAGCTCCTATGAGACACAACTTGAGCAACTGCGAACAGCATCGAACGATCAGCTCCGTGAGCTTCAAGAATCGAGCAATGCGAAGGCTGCAGCCGCGCAGGAAGCAGCACAAGCAGAGCTGAAGGCGCTCGAAGCCTCTCTAACTGAGCAACTCGAGCATCTACGCATGACTTCAACCTCAGAGTACGAGATTCTTCAAA
This sequence comes from Phytopythium vexans, assembly GCA_003413675.1. Taxonomy (NCBI): domain Eukaryota; phylum Oomycota; class Peronosporomycetes; order Pythiales; family Pythiaceae; genus Phytopythium; species Phytopythium vexans. The sequence goes on along the minus strand of QLOC01000002.1, from coordinate 2,388,396 downwards.
ACCGATCAGAGCAGGAGCTCGCGGAGCTTCAGAACACCTCTGCAGCAGAGTTGGACCAAGTTCAAACCGCGCTGACAAGCGAAATCGACATGCTCAAGCACGGATCTGCGGCAGATATCACTGCGGTGATGGAAAAGGCTAGCCAGGATCTCAAGCAACTGAAGGAGTTGAAGGACGAGGAACTGGCTGCGCTTCGAACGGCGTTAGCAGACGAGTGTACCCGGATCAACAACGCCTCAGCGGAAGAAATCGCGCGGTTGAATATGCTGAGTGAAGAGCAGGTGCTTCGTTCGGAGGAGCGACGAATTCAAGAGACGAGTGTGTTGAGCGAGTCTCTTCAAGCTGCCAATACTAGTCACACAAGCGAACTCTCAATGCTGCACAACGACTACCAATCGCGCATCCAAAACATGCAAGACACTTTCGATCGAGACGCATCCGCAACTCTTGCAGCGCACACTGCGCATGTGAAGTACCTCGTCGAGAAGGCGACGACTGACCTCGCTGACGCTACTAGTCAATACGAAGAGAAACTGCGAGTCATGTCGGCGAGTCATGAGATCGAATTGCAGCGAACAATCGACCTGGCTACACTTGACCGCGAGTCGCTTGTGACCAAGCACGCACACCAGGTGGCAGAGATGGAAGAAGACCGTCGTCGAGAGCGCGACGCGCTGGTGCTAGGGTATGAGACAGACATGGAAACGCTCAAGCAGTCGACGAGGGAACAGCTTGACATGGCTGCGAAAGCGCACGAGACCTTTGTGAATCAGCTCCGTGAGAGCCACGCTGCCAAGGTACTCGTCCTCGAGTCGACTCTGCAGGAGCAAGAATCGAACTTTACAAAGCAACTGGAGGATAAAACCTCAGAGTTGGAGCGGTGTCAAGAGCATATTCTCGAGCTGGAAACCAGCAAAGAAGCACTTCACATCGAGTACACCGGCTATGTGGAAAGATCCAACGAGGCTATGGCTCGCAAAGGGATGGAGGTCTCGGAGCGGGAAGGGTGCCTCCTACGACTTGATGAGGAGCTGCTCAAGTCCCGTAAGCTGCTGGATGATGCCCAGCGTTCGCTGCGATCCGCAGAAGACGACCGACAGACCAAAGCGAGCACGATCCTCGAGTTGACGCTGGTCATCAAGAGCCGCGACGAAGAAGTCGACAAGCTGCGCCACTCGCTGCTCGACACAGTCAAGACGGTGAACACCAAGACGGAGATTCTAGAACTGACGGCCGAGTCGCTGTCGTCCAAGGCCAAGGAACTTGAAGCCACCAAGGCGGCGCTGCGACTCGAGTCGGGCCGGCTCTCGATGGTGGAGGAGTCGATGCACCAGAAGGAAGGAATGCTGGAAGACACGACACTCAAGGTCGAGAGTATGCGGCTCAACATGGAGAACCTGCGGCTCGAGATGAAGCGCATGCAAATGGATATGAAGCTGCAGCTGGAGCACTCGGAAGGTGAGATGGAGCTCAAGAACGGCGAGATCCGTCGCCTGCATGGCAGTGTGGCCGACCTCAAGCAGAAGAACGACTTCTGCCAGCAGATGATTGAAAGGTTGGAGGGGTCACTCGGCATTGCCAGTCGCCAGGCCGATGAAGCGCAACGCCGCATCAATCTGCTGAAGCTTGAGGCTGCGAACGGCACCGAAGAGCTGAGAAAGACCTGCGATCTGCTGTCAGTCAAAGAGCAGGAGATCGTGATGCTCACAAGAGATAAACAGTCGGTGACAACTGAGAAACAACGACTGCAACTCCAGGTCGGCAACCTCAATCAAGTGACACAGGTTCTGCGCGAGCAGGTCGAGTGCCACGCGATGCAGACTGATGACTCCCAAGCGAGATCTCTTCGGTTGTTGGAGCGGACAATCTCGGAGAAGGACGAGCGCCTGCGGTCTGAGAAGCACTTGTTGACGTTGGAGCTCGCGGCTGCTCGCGATATGGCCAAGTACCTCGAAGGCGTCGACGAGCGATACAAGAACGCGTCGCAAGAGCTGGAAGAGCAGCGAACAGAACGAACGAAGCTCCAGGCAGAAGAACGCGCGCTCCAAGGAAGGGTTGCGTCGCTCGAAGAGGAGCTGAACGTGTCGCGGCGAAAAGTACGAGAGCAAAGTGCTGCTATCGACAGCCTGACGAGGTCGGGAGCATCCGTTGACAGCCGCGTCAAGGAGCTAGATATGGAGGTGATCAAACATGAAGAAGCTTCGCGTCAGCTCCAGCTCGAAAAACGTCAACTGCAGGACGGCATCGCTCGAACGACACGCGATCACGAGCTTGTGGTCGCTTCGATGAACGAGGAGAAGGTGGTGTTCAAGCAGGAGCTATTGGACCGCGAGCAGCAGCTGGAGCAGATCAAATCGGACAACATTCGCCTTGACTCGATCTCGGAACAGGCTCGACAGGAGATCAAACAGGCGACTGTTGAAATCGAAAAGCTGCGCTTGGAAGTGACTCAGCGCGGTATCACGTGCGACCGATTGAAGAGGAGTCTCAACTTGCTTGACGTCGCGTACAACCAGATCGACCAGTTGCGGAGGCAAGAACAAACAGTGCACTTCGAGGACACATTCAAGTTCAAACGGATGCTGGCGACTCGAGACGCAGAGATTCTCGAGCTGGCTCAATGCGTTGACGAACGAACTGCGCGAACTCGACAACTGGAGGAAGAATACCAGCGGGTTCAAGGCGAGAGCGACAACCTGTCGGAGAAGCAGAGGCTCAAGGAGGCGGCGTCCAAGGACCGACTGCTGAGAGAGCAGGACGAACTGCGCCAGACCGCTCAAGACGAGCGCGTTCACCTGCTGGAACTTAATGAAGCTGCTCGCATGGAGGGTGAGGAGCTACGCGCGCTGAGAAACCGAGTAGCCTCGGAAGACACCAGGGCTCGATTGCTGGCACAGCGCGAGGAGCACGAACGGTTCTGCATGTTCAACACCGAGTATGAAGCGCGGTTGTTCGCCGCCTATGTTGCTGAAGTCGCAACCGTGCGCGATGGCGCTGCCGTCGGACAGTCAGTGCTCGTTCGCGAGCTCTCTGAGGTGAAGCGAGTCCTGGACGAACAGGTGGAAAAGGCACGGGCGGATCGCGAGGAATGGGACCAGATCAACGCATTGTCAACGGAGAATCACCAGCAGGAGCTGGCCGGGTCAGCTCAGTCTGTTCGGGACGAAAACGCTCTCCTGATCGATCGTCATCGCGCTGAACTGGAGCAGCTAACGAAAGAGTTCGACCACAACAACGAGGTGATGCGGCTGAGACTGTCCGAAGAGCATTTGCTCAAGGTCAACGAGCTGCTGGAGCGGTCACGCGTTCAGGATGAGCACCACGCTGCGGCTGTCCAGGCAATGCAGAGCGCGTTGGCGATCGAATCGGACAAGGTGGTCGCGGCTACGAGACGCGTCGACGAACTGATGCGAACCATCAACCTGCTAGAGACGCGCATGACAACGCAGCACCTCGAACTAGCGTCAGCCAAGGACGCATTGCTGGACAAGAATGCGGTCATCGCAAGTGTCCGGAAAGGTATGGCGCTGTTCATTATTTTGCCACCAACTCATCAGCCGAATGTGTCTGACGTACTGATCGAAACGATCTTGAAATGGTCATTCTACAGAGCTGAAGATCCTACGAGACACTAGCACTGGTCCCAGATCGTCCGAGCAATTGCTAGCGCTGCTCCGCCAACAGATCGAAACGTACCTGGCGGAGGAGCATCGGGTTAAGCTGGCCGACCTGTCGGACTTTGTGTGGGAGAGCGAACAGGACGTTCTGGACTGCGTGAAGAGCTACTTCGCCATGCGCTGCTGCTGCCAGCCTCTCCAGAGCTCCAGTGCGTGTCTCTCTCCGACAATCCTTCCCGTTAGCGACGTCTGCTTCCGTCTCGTCGACTATGATCGCATCTCGATGGATCTCAGCCGCGATGAGGGTTCAACCGAGATTGACCTCGAGTCGACTGGCGGTTTGTCGGCATCTGTTGCCAAGATACGTAGCGATCTCGACCGTCTGGACTCGACCGTTCAAAGGCTTGTTACAGGGACGAGCAGCATTGGGTTCGACAATGACGAAGTGTCGAGCATCGAGCTCCTGGAGTCGTGTTTTGAGTTATTCGACAAGCTGCAATTGTCGTCGCAGGACCCAGAGGAGCGCTCAAACCGACGCCAGCATGTGGTCAACGTGATGGAGCAGTACAAACGGCTGATGCACGCAGCAAAATCCAGTTCCGAGCGTGGTGACATCAAATCTCTGGACGATCTTCAAACTCTACTCAATAAGGTCGACGCGGTGCTCGCCCGAGCGCGAGACGTGACTGGCAGTAGCGACTTCTGTTCATTGTCGGATCTCACGCTGTTACTGGACGAGTGCGAGCTTCAGAACCGACAAATGGACGAGTTCAAGGCTGATTCGCTCCGTTACCAAGCACCGATCGGCCGATCTTCGTCGTCATTGCTGACTTTGAGTGACCAACCCACCAACTACATTCGCACCGCTGACGTCACGGAGATGCTGCGCGAGTTTGCCACATTTGTCGACGATTGTATGCGCGTTTTGGACCTGCCGACGGGTGGCGGTACGAGCCGCTTGCCCATGGTCGATGTGTTTGTCGCGATCCATGAGCTCATGTCTGTCATCCACGAATTCGAGACGTTGCAGCCGCAGCTCGGCAGTCCACGACGGCGAGAAGACACTGGCGCTATGGAGGCTCCGACGCTGCACAGCAAAGTGGTTGCAATCATCGCGCTTGTCAATGAGCTCAAGGCGATGGCCGAGTTTGCGCAGGGCGTTCTCGAGGAGGAGAGGGAGGCGAGTGCTACTGGAGGCGATGTTAGCAACAGTGCGAGTCTCGCATCGATCCACTCGCTGACTCGAACGCCGACACTGACCGTGGGTCTTGTGGACGTCACGATGCCGCCGACTTTGGACTCGCTCGAGCTGGAGATCCAGCGCGACGGTCACGACGGCGAGAACGATCCGCCATTACTGTCAGTTGCTAGCGCTGATAGTTCGACGCTGTCGGGCTCACCGTCCGCGTTCCTGGCCGACTCGCTGCTCGACATCTCTCTCGTCATGAGTGACCACCAGCGGCTCATCACCGAGACAGCCCACTTGGTTAGCAAGGTTGCCGGGAAGCGTAAGCTTGCGGACGTCGGGTCGGAGATCTCCTGCGTCGTGAGGGACTACCACGCGCTGCTCTCCCTCGCGCGCCGACTGTTCCATGTGAGGGACGCACGGCAGGATCTGCCGTCGATCCTCGAGAGCGTCGCGATCCTCCAGCGACTCATGCACCGGTTGACGTTGTGGAGTGGACGAGATGGCAGCAGCAGCAGCAGCAGTCAAGGCTGTGCCAGCTCGTGTGAGTGCATCGGACTGATGGCTCACTCTAGCAGCAACATGACCTCGGCGTCCTCTGCGTCCTTGGCGAGAAGCGAAGATGCGATCCGCGCGTCCCTGTCGGTCTTCGCCACAATCGACGACGTCGCTCGAAACCTGCAGGACTACAACTTCCTGCTCAATCAGCTCCGTTCGCACAGCTTTCCGGCGTTGTCGTTCACTGACGTTGAAGCTCTCGCCAACGGTCTGGGCGATCACTTGGCTTCGCTGTCGCAGGTCCAGAGCCTGCTCCAGCTTGAGGACACGGCTGCAGAGCTGCCGCAGATCGCGGCGGCCGTGCACGAGATTCTCCGCCAGTCGTTGCCCGTTGCTCGACCGACGACAGATCCTGACAACTCGCCATCCAGTATCGACAATATCCTGACAGGCTTCGACAATATCGCGGCAGCTCTCGCCGAGTTCTCGGTGCTCGTGGCGTCTCTGCAAGCTGCACTCGTTCCCGATGCACGTGAAGTTTGTTCACCTCACGAGCTCGGGGAGCATGTGATCGAGCTCGTCAAGCAGTTCGCCGAGCTCAAGACGATCAACTCGGAGCTCGAGGAAGACGTCGCGCGGATGCACCAGGCGCAGCAAGAGGTGCTCGAGGAGGTGCGCAGCGAAGGTGTGCTGCTCTCCCAGCTAGACTCCGACGGCAACCCGCCGTCGCCTGGTCGTCGGAAGCGCGTCGAGGTGCTGGAGACGCTGATCGCCCGGCAGAATTCGATGCGGAGACAGAAGGGCGTTCGAGACAAGGAAGAGAAGAGAGAAGCCGCATTCCTTCGCGAGCACGGGCTGCTGCTGACTCTCCCCGGCGACGGTGGCGATGAGATCATCAGCTCGTCGACTCGTCTTGCGGTGTACGAAAAGCTGCTGGACGATCGACGGCGGCTGCTGGACGACAAGCGCACGCTGGAGACACATCGCGACGAGACCAAGCGGCAGTTGGTTGCCGCTGAGGTTCGCCTGGAGACTGACAAGCGCCGCTTTGAGCAGCAGATCGAGCGTGTGGTCCAAGAGGGCAAAGCTGCGGAAGCTCGGCTGGAAGAAGCTGCTCGACAGCTGGGAGACAGGCTCGAGCACCTGACGAACGAGAAGCAGGCGCTCGAGACGCAGCTCAAAGCCTTCAAGCAGCAAGCCGCGGCCGTCGAAGCCGACAAGCGGACGCTTGAGGTTCAGGTGGAGCAAGCGGCACAGACAGAGGCGAGGCTCTCGGAACAGCTCGCCGCGTTCCAGCGCGAGGCCGAGGCAGCGCTCGACGAGGAGAAGTCGTACCTGCGAGACCACGAGCTGGTGTTCGCTCTTGACGACTCTGAAGGCGGCAGCAGCACCAGCAACGCGCGCGCTTTTTCGAGGATCAAGGTGCTGGAGGCGCTGCTTGCGCAGATCTCGCGCTTGAACCAGCATGTGGCCGACGTCGAGCAGCGAACCAAGCGGTACGTCGCCGAGATGGAGCATCGCGCGTGGCAGCAGGCCATGGAGACGGACGAGCGCGTGCAGCAGCAGTTGGCCGAGAGCGAGAAGCGCATGCAGCAGCAACTGATCGAGGCCGACAGTCGAGTCAAACTGGCCGAAAACCAGCTTCGTGAGCATCAGGAGGTCGCCAAGGCACGAGAAGCTCACGAGTGGGCTGAACTCCGCGATTTCGGGCTGGTGGAGGGCGATGGGAGCTCGGACGCATTGCAGGCGGCTCGCTCGTCGATTGTCCAGCGGCTTCTCGGGCTTCAACAAGCTGCAATCAGCCACGATGGGGGTGAGCTGGATCAACTCCGAGAGGAGAAGGTATTTCTCCTCGAACACTGCATCTGTTCGACTGATCAACTGGAAGGCGCGTTCTCCAATACCGACATGCTCGCAATTCGCCTCAAAGTCTACCACAAGCTGCTCGCGGCTGAAGCTCTCGTGCAAGACGAGCAGCGCAAACAGTCGGCGAGCCGGCAGGCCGAATTACGCGCCGCGAAGCAAGCAGACGACGTGCAGACCCAGCTCAAGACCTGGCAGCGGCGAGTGGAGCGACTTGAGAGCGCGGCCATGGAACGAGAGGAGATCAGCGGCGTCCGCACTCTCGACATCGAGCGGGGTCTGCAGGATGCGTCTGCCAGAGTTGACAGCCTGGAACGAAAGCTCGAGATGGTCGAGGCCGTCGCGGAGAACAAGTACAAGGCCGAGCTGACGAGCATCATGACCAAGCACGCGAGCCAACTGGCGTTCCTCGCTGGAGTTCGCGCCGAAGAAGCGAAGCTGTCGGCCGATGAAAGCAGCGAACGAGCAGTCCGAGCTGCTGCCGAGGCACGCGTCATGCTGCTGGAAGCGCTCGCCAAGCGTGACGCGACGGCGACCAGCGCCATCTACCGCGCGATCCGCCTGGCGACCGACGTACTCAACCCGTCGGCGTTCGCGGTCAGCTCTGCGGCGCCAACAACGAACGGCGAGGTCCCCATGGGCGTCACGCAGGCCGTGCTTGCGTGTGTCAAGGAGCTCAAGGCGCTCAAGGAGTTCCTGGCTGCCTCGCTCGACACGCTCGGTCATCAGGACGAGACGACACCATCGTTACCTTCGCCATCACTGCTGGAAGAAGGCGACAAGATCGAGGCGGCCATGTGGGCGTACCGAGAGCTGACGCAGCGGGCGACTCGCCTGCTGATCGCACGGCGAGAGAGCGCGGCGTCGTCGATGGCTGAGCTCTACGCGCTACTCCAAGCATCGGCGAGCGCCGAGGCGTTTCCAGTCGATCAGCAGCGCATGTTGGAGCTCGAGACGGACGTGGCGAGCGCCAGGGCAGCAGTGGAGGATACTGAGAGCACCCAGCGCCTGCATGATGCGGCCGTGGGTCGCCTGCTGGAAGACCGCGAGGCGGTGGAAGCGGCGATGGCAGCGACGCTCGCGGCCGCGCAGGGCGAGAACACGGAGCTCAAGTCCAAGGTCGAGCAGCTCGAGCAGTTCCAGCGGCTGGCAGTCGCGAGCAGCATCGGGTTGTCGCCGACCACGGCCCGCTCGCGGCTGACGACTCCACGGGGAATGACAGGCGCGCTGCCGACGCCCATGCGGCCAGAGCGACCGCGCGACCCGTTCAAAGGCGGAGGAGGTGGCGGCACCGTCCACAAGGAGCGGTTCGTGAGCGAGCTCGAGAAGGAGACGGGCCAGCGGCGGACGACGGCGGCGAGGCGAGGCAACGAGTTCGTCGGCAGCTCGTCAGCCCAGCTCGAGCGCGAGTTCCGCGCACTGCAGCCAGCGTCTCGAACGGCAGCGTCCGCCGACGTGCTGACTCTCGATGGCGGTGGGTCAAGCGCTCCGACGAAGGGATCGCTGCTCGACCAGGAGCTGTGGTACCAGGGCGTGCGCACCATCCACTTCGTCGCCTTCTTCGTCTCGCTCTTCCACGTCCCCAAGCAAGGCGTCTTCCGCGTCGAGCTGCTCAACAGCGACACGGAGCAGCCGCAAACCGTGTACGTACCGCGCGCCGACATGCAGCAGTTCGTGGAGCAGAGCCGGCAGCACGAGCGCCTCCCGCTCTCGCTCGACGACGCGGCGCGGCGCTCCGACGTGGCCGACGCGCTATTCGAGCGCGTCAAGGTCTACGGTGAGGGCTCGAGCAACCTGCTGCTCGGCTTCGAGTAAATGTCAACCGTATAATCTGTGTGAAATCGCACCCGTTAGCTATTATTCCCTCCATGCCACCACTGCGCCAGCGACGCGAGCACGGACGGCTCGCTCGCGACGCTCTCCTGGTCCAGCCGCGCCTGCCGCGGGTCCTCTTCGTCGCTTAACAGCGGCTCCGCGTCCGTGGCTTCGTCCTGCGTCTCAGCCTCTGCAGCATGCAGTGCCGCCACCGCCGCGGCCGCACCACTGTCGTCGCGCGCGCGCATGGCCTGTTCCTCGAGCGCGAGCTGCGTCGCGTAGTCGTCGTAGACCTCGGGCTCGAGGTACTGGCGCGGACTGCTGCCCATGAACTTGAGCAGGCGCGTGAAGTGCGGCTGCACCTCGGCGATGGGGACGTGCAGGTTGAAGGCGAGCTGCGCGTAGACCATGAACTCGGCTTTCAGCACGAGCCGCGCCGAGAGCGAGTGGACCTGGTCGATGTCGGCCAGGATCTTCTTGATGACCGTCTTCATCATGACGTCGCCCTTCGGCTCGTTGAACTTGGCCGCGAGCAGCAGACAGACCGACATGTACAGCTTGCGGTTGGCCTTGTTGACGTAGTGCGCGAGCACGAGCTTCTCGAAGAGCAGGCAGGCGATGGCCCCCGTGGCCACCTCGAGGTCGAGCCGCTGGCACGACTGCAGCGTCTCCTTCTTGAGGTTGCGGATCTTGCTGAGCGACAAGCCCGAGTCCTGCAGCCACGGGTGCTTCTTCTCGAACTTGGAGTTGAGCTCGTCCTTGACGCCGTCGGGCTTGACGAGCTGCAGCAGGCTACTCACGAGTGTCGGCGGCGGCTCGCGCTTGGATGAGCGCCGGTGGCGGTGCTTGCGGTTCGCGCGCAGCTGCGGGTCGTCCAGGAAGTTTGGCGCGTACGGCGGCGGCGACGGGTGCGGGTCCTCCAGGTCGCGCTCCTTGCTGCACGGACACCACGTCGCGTGCAGCTGCCGGTAGTACGACTTGCCGTGCCACGGGTCGTGCCCGCCGTACTCGGACAGCGCGATGGACGCCGAGCGCCGCCGCTTGCTCGTCGACTCGCCCACCTGCAGTTAAAGCAAGTCAAGGAGAAGTTAGGAATGATATAATCACTAACCAATGGGGGTTTAAGCCAATATACCAGTGGCGAGTTGGACAGTCCGTACGAGTCGAGCGCGTCCGGGTGGAGGCGGAAGACGTCCCAGCCTGGCGGAGACTTGACGCCCGACCGGTGGCGCAGCAGTGGACTACGCACGTCCAGCGCAGACGGCGGTTCATCGTCGGACGAGGAGGACGAGGAGGGCGAAGACGAGGAAGAGGAGGATGAAGAGGAGGACGAGACCGAGCCGAGGCGACTGCGGCGACGCTCGAGCGCGCGCGTCTCCAGTGCTCCGGCGACCGCCAGCAGCTCCGGCTCGGCGCGCATCGGGATGGTCTGCAGGAAGTCGAGGGCCGCGATATCGCGCGTCACCTTGCGCCATTGCTGGTCTCGTGGAGTGGAGGATGCAGGCGACAGGATGAGGTCGTCCGTCGGGTGGACGGGGATCTGGATGGGCGCGGGAGGTCCATTCGACGCGGGATTCGATGGAGGATCGATGGACGCGGGTTCGGCGGCGCTGGTGGAGCCAGGAGCGGCGTCAGACACCTCCATGGAGCAGGGGACGGCTCCTGGAAGTGCTGGTTCGAGCCTTTTTGGATCTCGTCGAGCTGATGCTGATGCTGATGCAAAATGCGACTCAGACTCAGATCTGAACATTTGTTATTTCGTGAAGGTACCGATACTTGCGCAATTCCCACAAAACCCGCTGACGTCGGCGCCGTGGCCGACACAGACCCACGAAACACCTTGGGTGAGGTGCGAGGTTTTACTGCTTACGTTGCGCGAATGTTGCCCAGTTTGTGACAGGTGGTTGTTCAACAGGCGCAACGCAAGGACGAGCCGCCCCCTCTTTCTGCGCTGCCCAGCAGCCCCACATCAGAGAACGCACCGGACGGCGGAGGCTCCAGCACCTCGGCTCGTTTAGTTAAACACTCGGGGAGGCCATGATGCACCGCAGCCTGATGCGCGCGGGCACGACTCTGGCGTCGCGCGCGACCCCGCGCCTCACCACCGCCTCTGGTGTGCGCCACTTTCGCCCGAGTACGTCCCGCTTTTTCATGCTTTAGCAACCTCGTTCGTTCCGGTGGTCTTGAGGCTTTTGCTAACCAATTGTTTGCCAATCTCTCGCCAGGCACGGCGACCAAGTGGACGGAGAACAAGCAGCTGACCGGGCTCGCGGGCGTCATTGAAGGTATGGACGCTTTGTGTGCTGGTTAACAAACGAGCTAGCCAAAGAGCTAACCGGTCCGGATACTTGCCAACCCCCACAGCGGACAATGCCACGTTCACGACCAAGCTGTACCACCTGACGAGCGTGGGTCTCATGGCGCTCGTGCCGGCCGCGTTCGTGCTGAGTCCGTCGCCGCTGTGCCTGCCGGTGGACCTGGCGCTCGGCGTGCTCATCCCGGCGCACGCGCACGTGGGCATGAACAACGTCATCTCGGACTACGTCCCCAAGTCGACGCGCCAGCTGGCGCGCATCGCGTGGCTCGGCGCGACAGCGATCATGTTCCTCGGCTTCCTGCGCTGCAACATTGAAGGCGTGGGCATCACGGAGACCGTCAAGACTGTCTGGCGCGAGTCGCCGAACAAGAAGAAGGCGCAGGAGTGAACGCCGCCATCGTAAGCCACGAAATGGAAGAGCCGTTCATGAACGCGAGCTAGTTGCAGCTGTGTGTGTGTATGTATGTGGTGTTTTATACGTCCGGCTTGGGAAGCAGCACGGTGGCGCGGCCGTCGACGACGACCGAGCCATCGCTCTCCTTGCTGCAGACCGTCTCGCAGTCGACGAACCGCTTGCGGACTCGCACAACGCGGATCCGCGCCGTCACGCGCTCGTCTACGAGCAGCGGTGTGCGCCAGCGCAGCTCCTGGGAGACGTAGACTGCTCCGGGGATCGTGCGACCGAAGATGGTCGCGAACAGACTCGCGGATAGCAGGCCTTGCACCACCGGCGCGGACGACTGAGCGAACGCCGCGTCCGTGTGGATCGGGTTGTTGTCGCCCGCCAGCGCCGCGAAGCTGACTGTGTCGGCCAGCGAGAAGGCGTGGGTCACTGCGGCCTCGACTCCGACAGCAGGGATCTCTCCCTTTGGCAGCTAGATATGCACAGGTTGAGCGTCAGATTCAGCTTCAAGAGCAGACTGGAATAGGTGAGAGAGTGGTAGGTACCTTCGTCAGCTCGCCAACGACAGTAAAGCGGCTCGCGGCCGTCGACAAGGAGCGCCGCGGGGACGCGAGCAGGTGACGAGCTGCTGACCGCATGTCGCTTTTGACTATGATTCGCAAATCACCAAGAGTGAATGCCCAAATAGGAAAAGGATACTTACATAAATATTTGCTACGATTTTGATATTACAGTCTATTTTTACCTATTTTATCAATCATTGAAATGATTCATATCCATATATGCAGTTACACAGTGTTCCATAAACAATGCGTACTTAAACGGAGAATGGCAGTACAACCTCCATTTGATTGGCCAATTGTATGGGCCGCAAGTGTGGCAGGCAATTGAAGGCCGAGATGCGGCGCTTCTCGACCTCCGCGGCGTCCGCGCGCTCGCGGCTCGCGGGTCTCTTCCAGCAGCAGCCGATCGGTAGGACGGTCCTCCGTTCTCTTGGCCTAGGTGTGGTGGCGCTAACTACCGCCGTTTGGCTGTGAGCAGCCGATGAGCTGGAGATGCAGACGCTCCGGTCGGTGCAGCGGCTGATGGAACAGGTGCCGGCCAACCCTGCGCCGACTGCGCTGGCCCAGGGCGGTGCCTTCCGTTCGTGGCTCGACAGCTACCGCTCGAGCATCGGGCTCTCGGACTCCCTGGCGTTAGTAGACAAGGTGAGAGTCAAGATGTTGTTGTCATGATGATCGAGCTTTGTCCCATTGACACCGTATCGCAGGACGGATACAGCGCGCTGTTCGACGGCGCAGTCGCCCGCTTGAAGGAGGAGGAGGCCGTGGCTCTGGACGGGAAGCCCAAGATCGCGGTGCTGGATGAGGCCGCGGCCGCTGGCGCCGACGGACTCGCGTACGTCGAGGCGATCAAGCTCAAGCTCGCGCGGCACATGTGTGCACAGGCCGGCGGCGCCTTCGAGCTGCTCGACAAGGACAAGGACGGTAGGATTATATTTATCCCAAGCTGGCTGTGAAGCTTTGTTGATGGTGACGTGAGGGCTGTAGGCAAGGTGGAGGCCGGCCAAGTCGACCGTTTGCTGCGAGTGGTGGAGCAGGGCAACACTCCCGAATGGCTCCGAAGTGAGTGCACTATCAGCATTGAGGGTAACTATTGTCACGTCTAATGGTGGCTAATGCGATAACAGGTCAGTTCGAATTGTACGACGCCGACGCCGACGACGCCGTGACGGAGGCGGAGACCAAGTTGATCCTGGACTCGATCATCGCCACCCAGAAGGCGGTCGTGTCCGAGCTGTTCGAGACGAATGTACGCTGCTTTACAGGCTGTGTGTGAGGGATATGCTCTGATTTGGTGATTTGTTGAACAGGTGGATAACATGCCCAAGAAGCACATGAAGGTCGTGGCCAAGGGACTGGCCGAGGAGGATTGGAAGTCCAAGATCAACGAGAAGGTCCGGTGCTCCTTCCACTTTGCCGACAAGGGCAACGAGGAAGGCACGATCGTGCCGTGGGACGCCTTCAAGGACTCGCAGGTTGGATTTCCGTTGTTAAGTTGACCTATTCTTCACATCTAACAGCGAGACGTTGGTGGCTGGTTGCAGGAATCGGAGCTGCCCGAGCTCCACCGCCTGCTCGGCGTGTACGCCAAGGGAATCTACGACGACCGCCACGAGTTCTACGACCGCAAGCGCGAGCGGCGCAGCACGCGCAACAAGGGTCTGCTGCTCGCGACCATGATCGGCGTCGGCGACTACGTGGCCACTGTCGTCTAATTTGAACGAAGAGATCGTAGAACGACAAATTTTGAAGTTCACCCATTGCCTCATCCTTGCAACATGCACCTAGCTGTTCGCAATGGGGCCAGCATCGACTCGCCCATCGAGCGAGGACGGGCGCTACTATCACAGTCCATGCGATAGCGCAAGCAGGATGCCACTGCCAACGTGGCGGCCTCTCGTTCGCTGGCTCGAGGTGCTGAGCTATGTTGGCGTCTTTTCACGCCACAATGTCTGTCTCAAGCACTAGAATACATTTGCCGAACACGGTGAAAACACGAAAAAATTTTCCAGAACCATGATAAGATGAGGAATACATTTACCAAACACGCTAAAAATACGAGAATACATTTACCGAACACGGTGGAAACAGGAGAATACACTTACAAAACAAGGTATATTTTGTAAATTGAACATGTTCAATTTACAAAATATACCTTGTTTTGTAAGTGTATTCTCCTGTTTCCACCGTGTTCGGTAAATGTATTCTGGACCTAATTATTTCAAGCAGCTGAACCCACCTTGTTTTCACACAGCCTTCACTCAGTGGGTCTGGATTAGTAATCGCCTTCGGTCGTCCGCCACGGGTTTTGTGTCAGGACGACACGACACGTGGCCAACCTCACCAGACATCACTTGGGATTTCTATGCAGCTAACATGTGCTTGACTATACTAACCTCAAGTGTACTTGCTTGTCATTCAACATACAACTGCAGCATGCGGAGTTTGGTCTTCCATATAGAAGTTTCCATTTTAGTATCACCGCGAGCACCGGGTTCAACTGGCAGCGCGGGGCGTGTATCCTTCCGCGCGGCAACATGAGCCACTTTGGATTTCCGCGACCAAGCCCCGAGCACTTCCGGCAATCCCAACCATGTTCATCAAGCGTGCAGCCAAGGCGCTGGCGCTGCTGTTCGCCGTGGCGGCGGTTGCGTCTGGCGCCACCGAGTTCGAGGAGGAGGACGGCGTGCTGGTGCTGACGGACGAGACGTTCGACGAGGCGGTGGCGGCTCACGACACGCTGCTGGTCGAGTTCTACGCGCCGTGGTGCGGCCACTGCAAGAACCTGGCTCCCGAGTACGTCAAGGCTGCCAAGGCTCTTGGCGAGCTGGACCCTCCGCTTCGCATCGCCAAGGTGGACGCGACGGCGCAGACCAAGGCTGCCGAGCGCTTCGGCATCCGCGGCTTCCCGACGCTCAAGTTCTTCAAGGGTGACGTGGAGGCTGTCAAGGACTACGACGGTGGCCGCACGAGCGAGGAGATCCAGAAGTGGGTCGTGAAGAAGTCTGGTCCGGCTGTCTCGATCGTCAAGACCGCTGAGGAGCTGGAGGCCATCAAGGAGGCCAACGACGTTGTCGTGTTCGCCGTTATCGACGCCGAGGACGGCGAGGCCCGCACGCAGCTCGAGAAGATCGCCGACCTGGACGACCTGGTCGTGTTTGCCGCCTCGACGAGCACGGAGGTGACGGAGGACGCTGCCGCCGTGAACAAGGTTGTGCTGTACAAGAAGTTCGACGAGGGCAAGGTGATCTTCGACGGCGAGTTCGAGAAGGATGCCGTGACGGAGTTCGTCAAGGCGAACAGCAAGCCGCTCGTGATCACGTTCTCTCAGGACAAGGCGCCGCTCATCTTTGGCGGTGACATTAGCGAGCAGTTGCTGGTGTTCGCTGACACGACGAAGGACTACCTGGCCGACCTCGAGACGGCGCTGAAGGTGCCGGCCAAGGCCAACAAGGGCAAGCTCGTGCACGTCATCATGCCGCTGACGGAGACGCGCATCGTGGACTACTTTGGCCTGAACGCCGAGGACCTGCCGGCTGCCATCCTGGTCAACATGGCCGGTGGCATGAAGAAGTACGGCTTCGACTACCAGGGCGAGGACCTCGTGGCCAAGATCGCGGACGGTCTCGCGGAGGACATTGTCGCGTTCGAGGCTCGCTACTTCGCTGGCGACGTGACGCCGCTGCTCAAGTCGGCGGAGCCGGAGGACGACAGCGAGGAGGCCGTCAAGGTGATCGTCGGCAAGTCGTTCGTCGAGCGCGTGGTCGAGTCGGAGCAGGACGTGCTGCTCGAGTTCTACGCGCCGTGGTGCGGCCACTGCAAGGCGCTCGCCCCCAAGTACGAGGAGCTCGCCGAGTCGTTCGCTGACGTGGACAGCATCCTGATCGCCAAGATGGACGCGACGGCCAACGAGGTGGACCACCCGGGTGTGGACGTGCAGGGCTTCCCGACGATCCTGTTCTTCCCGGCCAAGGACAAGCAGAACCCGATCGTGTACGACGGCGCTCGCGACGTGGAGGCCATGTCTGCGTTCCTGAAGAAGAACGCGCAGTCGTTCGAGCTCGACGGCTCGGAGCACGGTGCCGGCCACGAGGAGCTGTAGGCGTCTTGCAGGTGTCTCCGCGTTTATAATGATGACGACATTGGTAATGCGAAACAGTGCCTTTTGCTGTGCTTACTACTACATCTAGATAGACTGGCGCCTCGAAAGGTCGGACGACCCGCCGCATTTTGCATCATGACTGCTCTGTGTCTCGTGCTCGTGTTGCTGGTCGTGCAGGTCGCCGGTCTGGAAGAGCAGCGCGGCGTGCTGCTGCTGCCCAACGAGACCGCGTTCGCTACAGCGCGTGCAACGTTCGACCCGCTGGTCGTGCTCTTCGACTCGCCCGTACGTTGTGCCGCCTCACCTTCCTCCTCGCGGTCTAACCGGATGCTTCATCCCCAGACGCGTGACGGTAGCGCCGTGCTGTTCGGCGAGGTGGCTGATGCTGCGATCGCGTTGCGACCGTCGGTCTCCTCCCTGCGACTCGCACTGGTGGACGCGTCCGACCCGCACTCGTCCTTCCTCCCGTCCGCGCTGCCCGAGGACCTCCGCCAGGTCTCGGGCCTCCCATCGCTCGTGGTCTTCCAAGGCGACAGTGTATCGCTCTACCGCGGCGGACGAACGAGTGCTGAGCTGCAACTCGAGCTGCTCCAGAAGCCGCCGCGGACGCTCCAGTGGATCGACATCCGCGAGCAGCTCACCGCCATCGTGCAGGCCACGCCCCGCGTGGTACTGCTGCTCGCTGGAGCCGACGGTAGCGACGGCGTCGCCGCGCGAGACGTGGCCGCTCTCGCACAGACTGACGATTTACCTGCCTCGTACGTCGGCACCACGAATGCGATACTTTTCACCGGACGATCTGTTGAATCTGCAACACAACAAGTCTCGAATGCGACAGATACAACCGGACAGCAAGTTGAAGTGGCGGATCCAATCGACATGCCCACATTGGTCGTGTTCCGACAGTATGGAAAAGAGACGGACGAGATGCCGCGCGACGCGCTGTGGAATGCGACGCGTGCAGCCGCGTTCCTGGACGACACGCGCTTCAGCCGCGTCGCCACCTACTCGGCGGCAGCCTCCAGCGCGCTGTTCGACCGTCGCGCAGCCGCACACGTGCTGCTCTTCGCCAACTCATCAGCGCCAGAGTTCGCCAACCTGTCGGCTCGATTCGAGGAAATCGCGGCCCTCGAGGAAGCCAAGGACTCGAGTGGCGTCGTGCGCTTCCTGATTGTCCCCGCGCTCCAGGAGAGCGAGCTCTGCGACGCCTTCGCGGTCGTCCAGCTCGCCAAGCAGCTGCCGACGCTGCTCGTTGTCACCGAGGTGTCGGAGCCGGCCAAGCGCTTCCCGCTCGCCGGCATGGCGCTGTTGGACGCCATGGTCGGCGATAATCAGACACAGTTCGTCTCTGACGTGGCGGATTTCCTGGACACCACTCTCGGCCGCGTAGCGTCGACGTTCGGGACACTCAGCGTGGACATTGGTGCAGATACCTCGCTGCCCTACGATAACTACTACCCCGACGGGTTCCAGCGGTGGAGCGAGCGCGACGACGCGGTCCAGTCACCGACAACCGGCCGCCGACTGGACGAGAGCGACAACAGAAATGCTGTTGCCTTCCTCCGCGACTACGACACAGACGAAGCGGTCGCCTCGCAAGTCCTCGATGTCGCCTCGCCCTCGCAGCTCCCGCCCGGCCGCTTCGTCGTCGCCGCGCTCGTGTCGCCGCGCTGTAATGCATGCCGCTCGTTCGCTCCGCTGTTCGAGACGATCGCGGCTGCATTCGTGCGACGCGATCGCCACGACCAGCGCCTCGGCCAGGCTGTTCGTTCCCCAGCTTTTGTCCGCATGAATGTGGACCAGCTCGACAATCAAGAGCGTGGAGACCTCGCCGACCTCACCGGTGGCCACCTGCCGGCCATCGTCGTGTACACTGGCAGAGGCGAACCGGTCGCGTGTGCTGCTGGCGCGACGCTCGAGATGGTCGTGAGCTGCATACTGGACGCGGAGATCAGCGGCTAACGGCCGAGAGAGCGTCCAGTCGCCATCCGCACGACTCGCCTATATATACAAAGAGAGGAACGAGAGCGCCATGAAGAAGGTCGAGATCGCCGTGCGCGTGCTGAGCATCGCGTACGCGCTCGGCATCCTCGTCATCATCATCCGCATGCAGGGCCAGGACACGAGTGCGTCTCTGTATCGTGTCACAACAGTAATACCCCAGTCTAACGAGCTGGAGTGCTTGGCCAGACAACATCATGCTCGTCACGGTCTTCACCATGGCGTTCACATGCCCCATGTACGTCCTCTCGCTACACAATTGCTCCACGACCACTTCACTAACTCTCATTGCCGTCCTTAACAGCCTCTGGGCCATCATCCGGTACGCCGTTCGCCATACTGTCGGCTCCACTTCAACTTGACACTGACACTCGACAATTGCACAGTTTCTGCCGCGACTGGGAGGCGCGCCGGAGACTCGTCGTGCTGCCGGACAAGGTGCCGAAGAAGAAGCCCGACATTGCCGTCGCCAAGGAGAAGGCCGCGCCGCGCACGCAGGCCGAGATCCTGGCCGAGCAGCGCGCGCGCGTCAAGGCTCTGCACGGCGTCGGCGCGTCGCCCAAGAAGACGCCCAAGGTGCCGAAGCGCAAGGGCCCGCCGACCAAGAAGGGCTAACAAGCAGTCATTCACTCTCACTTGCTTAGTGTATGGCATTTGTAGGAGAAACAACTCGCAGACTCGTTTTGTCAGGTGTCGCCGCGAGGCGCGAGCATGGTGACCATGCCCGCCGGCGGCGACGAATATCGTAATATTTATATGTAAAGAGGTAAATAGGGGGGACGGCGGCGAGGCGTCCGCGCGAGAGAAGAGCACAATCCACACGCGTCTCGAGCGGCGGGCGACCGCGAGCGAGGCCTGCCCGCCGCTCGGCCGCGGGGCGACACAGGGCCATAGATAAGATAGATACAGGCGCGAGGCGAGCGGCTCGACCCCATCGTCGAGTCGAGTCGAGATCGAGACGAGATGAGAGTGCGAGATGATGCCGAGGCCGCCCGCGTCCGCGCCGAGCCAGCCAGCCACGAGTCCCGGCCGCCCAGAGCCGCCGAGCCCGCCGCCTAGTGGAAGCGCTCGAACACGCTCAGGCGCGGGCTCTCCTCGTTGTTGCTGCTGCTGCCGCTCGCCGTGCCCGACGTCGACGTCGCCGCCGACACCGACGCCGCGGCAGGCTTCGCCTCGTCCGCCGACTTGCTAGTAGTAGTGGTCGTCGTCGCCGTCGTCCCGAGCTCGAACGGCGAGTTGTTGCTCTCCAGGCTTAGCGAGAGACCCGACGACCAGTGGCCCGGCTCGAGCTTGTCCGAGAGCGCCGGCGCGACAGTCGACGTGCTCGCCGGGGCCGAGCCCGACGTCGACGACGGGAAATCCTTCCACAGCTCGTCCGACTCGAGCGCGAACTCCGTGCCCGTCGCCTTCGCCAGCTTGGCGTCCGCGAGCGTCGGCGACTTGAGCGGCTCGCCCTCGGCCGGCGCGTCCGAGGTGAGCGAGAACTTCATCAACGCGTCAATGGCGTCCTGAAGGTCCGGGTAGCCTGGCGGCGCCGCGCCGGGCACAGAGATCGGAGCCGAGGCACTAGCCACCGACGGAGGAGGCAGCGGCGTCGACCCGATGGCACCCGCGGGAGGCGCCACGTGGTGCGGAGCAGGCTTGAGCGACCCAAAGTGGCGCGGCTCGTAGTTGCCGGCCTGCACGGGCGAGCGCGCCGGAGCCCACGTGTTCGTCTTGTCAAACAGCGAGTAGTCCTTGGCGGCGCCGTACGCGGCCGGCGGCGGCGCGAACCGCTCCGGCTCGCCGTAGAGCACACCGCCGTACGAGCCGGCGAGCGAGAGGTCGTTCGACGGCGGCGCCATCATGAGCGAACCCATGCCGCCGCCCAGGTGGTCCTTGAACAGCCCGCCGCCGCTGGCGCTTCCCCCGCCGAGACCGAGGCCCGAGGCTCCGTACTGCGACTGCGCGTACGCCTCCGTCTCCTCATGGATGAAGCGGCAGCGCGAGCCGTACGGGCAGTGGCCAGAGCCCCAGTACGACTTGCACTTGGTCGTCTTGTACTTCGGGTGGCGTACCACGTGGCGCAGCTCGGCGATGCCGTGCGCGAACTGGCACTTGGCTGTCGAGTAGTGACACACAGATAGATAGAGTAAGTCATTATGAACACTTGTAGAGTCACACACACACTTGGGGAACACGAGCTCACCTCCGTAGCGGCAGTTGCCGAACTCCGAGAAGCGCTTGCACAGCTCCGTCTTGTACAGCGACGACTTGGTGCCGTTCTTGGGGCTGTTCTCTTCGTTGTTGCCGCCAGGCAGGTACTGCACCTGCAGGTCGTCCTGCGGGCCGAGACCGTAGCCGTCGCCGCCGTGCACGCCGCTCGTGTCGACCTCCAGGTAGCTCTCCTTGGGCATCGCGTAGTAGTTCAGGTGGTCCATGGACGACAACAGCATCGTGCTCGTTTCCCTTGGGCTGGAGTGTGTCGCGGTCAGGTGGGCCGGCGGTCTTCCTCTTGCTATCTACGCGGAGCTGCGGGCGAAATTGTTATAAAGCCGACGCAGCTGCCTGCCGCCGTCGGGGTGTTCTTCTGTCCGGGAGCTTTCGGGGTACTTGGCCGCAGTCCAACTCGAAATGTGACGGATATACCCGGACACAGCAACGAGTCGCGCACGAACCACGCAGGCGAGAGAGACGAAACGCGGGGAGCGGAGGAAGGGGGAGGACTGGAGGACGACCACGAAGCCGGAGCCAGAAGGGGAGGGGAGCGCTGCCGTCGCCGGTCGAGGACGCCGCGCCGAGTGAGCGAAGAGGGCCGCACGTCGCAAGAGAAAAACTAATAAGCGAGCGACCGCCGCCCCAATCCAGTGGCACGAAAAGCGCAGCCGAGGTTTGGGAGCGGAGGGAGGGGGGGAGGGAGGGGGAGGGGGGGACGCGCGCGCTGGACGGTTCTCGTATGGGGGCGACCCCCCGCCGGAGAAGCGCACCTCGAGCAGGCCTCGCCTTTTTTGTTTGGTTGCGAAACGCGAGGTTTTTTGGCATGGTGTGCGCCAGCCGATCTTTTTTCACCTTGCTTTCAAGGTGAAATTCGAGAACCGGTGATTCGCCAGCATCGAGCGCGCTGTGGACTCATCCAGTAAGCTGGCCGAGGTTCGAGAAAAACCTGGAACGTAAGGTTTTGCCGAGGTTTTTTGACAGCGCATTCGAGAGTGCCACTCTTCGATCAAGCCAGATAGGGACCAATTGGGTCATTCGCTCGCGATCATAAAGAGCGCCTCCGTGGACAAGCGTGCACACCGCTCGCTCACGCACGCGAACTACACGTTGCGAACAGTGTATTGCAGTGCAAAGACACAGCAGGCTGCAGCGACGAGAGCGGCACGTGAGGCCCTCCAAATCTGGCGCGGCCGTTATCGCGACTTCGGCGCATGGATTTTTCAAGTGGTTGTCAGCACAAGCAGAAAAAAGCACCCAACGAGGTTTTTTCATTTTGTCGCCCTAACCGCGTCCTGGACTGCAACATTACCGGCTCGAAACCCGAAAACAAGCCATGTGTAATCCCCAATCGAGGCATAAATTGGGGCTTCTTGTCACAAGTATCCGCGAATTCGATATGTGAGCGAGTATCTTGTCACATGTTCTGCTTGTACTGATTCATGTTCCAGTATTTACGTTTATGACAGCAGCAAATGTACCCAGGTCCTTCATTCTGCCTGGACTCGATCTCATCATGGGGCGGCGGAGGCTTGCGCTGCGCCAGGTCGAGGAGCGCGCCGACCCGGACGTGAGCGACCTCGAGAGCGACCAGGAGCTGGCAGTAGACGTCACGGCGCCGAACTTCAGTCTACTTCTGGCTCCAGCAGCGCGGCCGCCAGCAGTTGACCACCAGCAACTTGGTGATGGCGATGACTCCGGTCCGGTCGTTGCGCCGACAGCTCCGAGCGTGTTCAAGCTCTACCAGGACGGTTTGACGCCCGAGCAGCCGCTGCAGCTCGCGTTCCTGCGCCGCCGCGTGCGTTGCTGCAAGCGCCTCCTGCCTCGGAACGCGATCTGATGAGTCGCGCGCTGTGTTGGCAGGCTCCACGAGCACTGCGGGACGCCAGGGTCAAGATCCAGGACGAGTTCGTGGTGCCAAAGCCGCCACTCGAGCTCTCAGACGTGCTGCCTCCGCTCGACGTCGACCTCACCAGGCTCGTCATCGCCAAGACGGCGGAGACAGCGGACGTCTACCACTATGCATCGACTGATGTCAGTCATGCTGCACTGCAGTCGGCGATTGCGAGCGCCACCAGGTTCTTCCACTGCCCACAACAGGCGACCGCGAACGAAGTCGAGCAGTGGACGATGCTCAGCAAGAGCGACTGGCTTGAGGTGTATCACACGTCACAGCTACGTCATCCGGACGCGTCACTGCCATTACTGCCGGCTGTGACTAGCCTGCTCGAGCAGTGTCCGAGCGCATCGCTCGTGCAGTTCGTGTGGAGCGAACTGCTCGTCCCGCTCGTCGACAGCGGCTTCAACTCTGGAGACGCAGAGCATGATACCCGCATCCATGAGCTGCTGACGCTGCTTGTGCATCACCCGAGTGTATCACAACTGGCCCCCAAGGAATTCCGCAAGCGCGTGCGGGCCGCCGACCTCCGGCAGGTCGATGACGCGCTCGGCGCGCGGCTGGAGCTCGAGCTAGTCGCGCTCTTCATGCAGCAGCACCGTAGACGGCAGTCGACGTCGTCATGCTGATTCGGCATGGCGACGTCACTGACTGGGCCGTACAGTTGTGGAGCTGCTAGAGCTGATATGATGGTATACTTAATCAAGTGATCCAGTCGCTGCTCCACTTGCCTCGGTACACTTTGAATTTGTAAGCCTATGGTTCGAAATGTCAACTTTATTAGGACGCCGACGCACGCACAATGTGCCGACGAGCTGCGTGCTTCACCGGCGCTGACTCGCCGCCGCATTCGACGACCGAGCGCGATGGCGGCGCGCGGCGAGCAGGCCGCGGGGCGAAAGCGCGACGCCGCCGCCGCGATGCTGGACGACCTGGGCCCGCCGCCGGCGCTGGGCGTCGGCGCGCTGCAGGCCGAGGTGCTGGCGGCGGCGTCGCTGGCGCTGGACCCGTCACTGGAACCAACAATCCCGGTATCAACAACGACATCCCAAGCGACACCTCCGCCCTCCGGCTCGGCCGGCCCGCTCGTGGCGCCGCTGGACACGCTCATCCCCGTTCCAGAGCTCGACCGGCGCGACTTTGATTCGTGGGAGGACTTCCACGCGCACCTGCTCGACTACGGGCGGCACACGTTCCAGCTCTACAGCGTGCGGTCGGCGACGCCGTCGACGCGGCGCAATCTCCTGCTCGCCAAGAAGGCGCAGGCCAAGCCCTCCAAGGAGCGGTCGCGGGACGCCCCGCTCATCCCGGAGCGCTTCCAGCACTACGTGAAGACCATCACGTGCACCCACGGGGGCAAGCCCCGTCACCGCAGCACCGGCGCTCGTCCGAACCACCACCACCGCGCCATCCAGTGCCCCGCCCAGGTATATGATACATTGGTAGGACTATACCATACAGTGCGTTGGTCTTAACGGTTGTATGTGTGGATGGATGGACGGACAGATCAACGCGTGCGTCAAGCGGGACGCGCGCGGCTGGCGCGTGCACGTGACGAACCAGCACGCGTGGCACAACCACGAGGTGAGCGAGCCGCTATACCGGTCGTACCCGGAGGTGCGCAACGCGCTGGGCGACGACGTGCTCGCGACCGTCAACATCCTGCGCAAGGCCGAGGCGAAGCGCAAGAAGATCCTCGAGTACATCCTCGAGCACTCGGCGCAGCAGCCAAAGATGAAGGACGTGCACAACCTGCTCTCCAAGCTCAAGCGCCGCGACGAGCAGGGCGGCGCCAAGCAGTAGCCGGTCCGGTCCTCCCCACCCATCGCCTCCATCCCCACCTCTGTTTGATCGTGCCTGTGACTGTGCGTGGCCCGTCGTGCCGTTGGATGTCAATCAAGCGCAACGCTTCCCCGTGTTCCCTGCACTCTCCTCCTGTTGCTTGTTCGTCCTCTCCACACACACTCGACACTACTGCACCTCGGACGCACCAGTGAGGCAGCTCATGTACACGTACGTGTCCACGCCGTGGCCCTCCATGGGCATTAGCGACAGCGCGCCGCCAAAGTACTGCGCGTACAGCGACGCGATCCGCAGGCCGAACGAGTCCGAGAAGTCGAGTGCGCCTCGCACACGGCGGTCCAGCGCACCCGCCACCGGGTCGTACGGACTCGCGATCGTCGTGGCGTCCGCGCCGGCCGCGTGGTAGTACGACTGCAGCGCGTTGGCCTCGGCGCGGGTCATGCCGCCGCCGACGTCCGAGACCTTGATGCACACGCCGTGCGGCCCGCCCGCGACCAGCACCGACACGGGTGGCGGCGTGGCCCCCTTGCCCTTCTGCGCCACCGACTTGAGGCTGTTGAGCACCGCGTTCTTGAGCACCTCGGCCAGGATGAGCTCAATGTGCTGCGGGATGTAGCGGTACACGGCGGCGGCATCTCCCTCGACGTGGAACTCAGGCAACGTCGCGCCGTCCAGGCGCTGCTGCCACAGCGGCGAGGCCTGCGCGATGACGTCGCGCGCGATCTGCACGGGCGAGCAGTGGTCGGCCACGATGCCTGAGAAGCCCGGCAGCGGCGTCTGCGCCGCGATGTGCTGGTCCACGAGCATGCGGATGCCGATCCGCGAGCCGTAGAAGGCGTCGAGCGACTCCGTCAGGCCCTTGGGCTCGTACGTCAGCGCCTGCACCGCCGCCGCCAGTCCGCTGTGCATGCCCACGTGCTCCTTGCGCAGTCGGCGGTGCAGCTCGACGAACTCGTGCTCCGTCTCGAGGTTGATGGGCAGCGGGAAGCTAAAAGCCACAGAGAACAACAGAGGTTAGTGTTGGCAGGTCAATAAAATGCACAACAAGTTCCCGAACGCACTTGATGAGCTCCTCGAAGCTGCGCAGCAGCAGCGAGCGCACGTCCTGCACGGACGGCGCGTTCGGCAGGTCGTCCGGCAAGTTATCGAGGTCGACGATGCGCCGCGCGAGCCGGATGGGCACCTCGCGATGCAGTAGCTGCGCCGACGTGACGATCTGCGGCGCGTTCGCCTCCCGCCACTGCCGAGACATGGCATATACCACATCTGGTTAACCCACGGACGTACGCTTTAAAAAAACGTGATCTTAGTCGGAAGTACCTGCTGCAGCTCGGCGGGGTTATGCTGCAGGTGCTCGGCCACGGCGGGAGCAAACCGCGGGCCGCGCTTGAGCAGCGCCTGCAGCGTGATCGGGGGCAACGGGATGTAATGCAGGCGGTTTACCTCGGCCAGCACCTTGGCGCTCACGGCGGCCGCCATCGTGCCGCTCGAGCTCTCGGATCCGCGGCAGGAGCAGAAATGCGCTCGCCTGCAACAGATCGCCAAGCGAAAACCTGCATTGCGCAATCGAAGCCAAATTATTTTCCACCAATTATATTGACTTATAACGAATTTATGGACGAATCAGATGCATAGTATCTTCAAGCCGAGCTGAGCTGAGCCGATGTGAAGTTGAAGTCGTTCAGAATATTCCGGTGCGTCGAGACCACACCAGAAGAAAATGAACCGGGCATGCGTGATATTATGTGGCCTCAATACGTCCGAAGGCTACCAGTTAGAGCTACACAGTGAGTTACACGGCTTACGCTGCCGCGCTCTGGCTTGCGGGCTGCTCGACCTGCTTGGGCAGATCGGTCGATCCGCTCTGCTTCAGCTCGCTGTCGCCCTCCTCGAGTGTTGAAGCGGTCGGCTCCTCCTGCTCTCCAGTCGCCTCCGCCTGCTCTTCAGTCGCCTCCTCCTGCTCCTCAACCGCCGCGGGGGCGTCCTGCTTCAGCAGCAGCAGCTCGCGCAGCGGACCGTACTCGGCAAGCAGCTCGTCCGTCGACTCGGCCGTAATGTACTCGAACGCTTCCTCATCCGACAGCAATCCAACCTCCTCGTCGCTCGCTTCGAGCAGGCCGCCGCGCTGGAAGAACCGGTGCAGCGTGTGCAGGTCGCGCTTGAGGAAGGTCTCGTGCTCCGGGTGCGAGCGGTCAACCGCCTGGCCAAAGTCGATCAGCCACGTGCGCTGCTTGTAGACCAGGATGTTGTACTCGCTCAGGTCGCCGTGCACAAGGCGGCCGACGTGGTACAGCGTGCGCGTCGCCTGCAGAATGTCGGCGTAGATGTGGCCCTGCTGCTCCACCGTCAGCTCCAGGTCCTTGAGCGTCGGCGCAGGGTACCCGCCTTCGCCGATGAACTCCATCACGAGCACGTGCTCCTTGAACACGAGCGGAGCCGGCGCGCGGATGCCGCACTTGGCCGCGCGGCACAGGTTGCGGTACTCCTTCTCTGTCCAGCTCTTGATCTGGCGGCGCTGGTCCTTCTTCTGGAAGTGCAGGTCGAACCGGCGGTCGCCCGTCACGTACTCGTGCCGGTTGCTGAACTCGTTCAGCGTCGTCTTGAAGATCTTGACGGCCAGCTCGCGCTCGTGCAGCGTCTCCTCCTCGACCCCCACGGCGTGGTACACGTGCGCCTCCTTGCCCGTGCGTACCACGCCGTGCACCTCGTCCAGCTCGCCGCTGTTGATCATCTTCTGCAGAATCCGCGTCGTGCGCTCGTCCAGCACGCCCTCGATCGTCGCGAACTGTTCCGCCTCGACGCGGCCGCCGCCCAGACCGTTCTTCTCGCCCTTGTACACCTTGCGCTGGCTCTCGCGGAGCGCGTTGAACCCCTTGCTCGACCCCTTGAGGTCATCGATGGCCAGGTCACGGTCAAACTTGGCCGTCTTCCGCTCGCCAGCAGCCGGCTGCGTCTTCTGTCGAGCCTGCGACGTCCGAGAGCTGCTCGCCGCTCGGAGGGCCAACTGCTTGGCCATCTGAGCGCGCACCTCGGCCTCGTCGTCCTGCTCTTCGTCTTCCCCGGCCTCCATCACGAAGCTGTCCGCGCCGTAGATCTCCTTGCCGTCGTCCCGGTCGCGGGCACTGCCGAACGCGCTCGAGTTGGCAAAGTACTCGGGGTTCAGCTCCTTCTCGAACGCGCGGCACTCCTCCTCGTACAGCTTGAGCGCCAGCGCCTCGTCCATCAGGTCCTGCATCGAAGGCGCCGCCTTGTGACTCAGGTCGTCCACGCTACTTGTGCCTAGCACGGTCGTCGGACCGGCAGTCGCCGGCAGCTTCCACGGGTTCGACATTGGTGTCGCTTGGTCTTCGCAATTGGAAATGTGATGTGGTGGCTGCCCCATCAAATTTCATTCCGTACATCACGGTACACTGAGCACTGAGATCAGAGAAAGACCCACACTCACGAAGGAGTGAAGGGCATTCCGTCTGCGACAGCGCGCACACCTGATCGAGTTCCTCAGACATTCTGAGCGGCTAGAGCGAGCGAGGGTGGACCTGCGAGCTGACACGCGCGACTTGTGCGAACGCAATCGTGGGTGAATATGCAGCGCGTGTACGTGAGAATGGATGCTGGTGCGCGTGACAGGACCAACACTGTCAGCGTCCCAATATCTGATTTGAACCCTCGCAAGTCACGAACGCCGGTTTGCCTCTGTTGTGTGACTGCTGATCACGCCCACCACCACCACCGCCATGTACTATGGGGATCCAGTATGCACTTTCAACGCATTGGATGGTGGCACGTGCGACCAAAGTGCTGCCGTGCCGCCAACGGCCATGCTCTCAGACACAAATTGACATGAGAATATATCTGATTCCTTCTCTCGCCTCAGATTGTTCCAATTCAAACACACGTTGGTTATTTTGCGCGTCCGATTGACCTTTCCCGTTTTGTCAAAGTTGAAGTTTCCTCATTTGAACAGTCATCTTGTTGCCTCGTTCGAAAGGGGGAACACCCCGCTGCCGCCATGGACGTCATGATGAGCCTGACGACCGAGGACGTGCAGCGGTTGCGTGGCAAGTTCTCGACCTGCCTCAAGCTCGGCGAGTTCGTCGCGCTGCTCAGGAGCAACCTGCGCGACCGCATCCACTCCGAGGTACGAGAAGACAAATGGCCCCCTCACTCGACACTCATAACTTAATCTAGTTGGATCCCCTCTCTTACTAATGCACACACCCTTGGTACCGACCTGTACGTGCAGCTGGACTTTGTGGTCGGCGTGATCGAGCTCTTCCACACGATCGACGTGAACGGCGACGGCGAACTCGACTGGGACGAGTTCGCCGGCTACATGATGGACGCGGGGATCGCCAAAGCCGACTTCACCACGGACGAGCTCGTGATCGGCGGCGACAAGGAGTATGCGCCGCTTAACTTACCTCCGCGCGACGCCAAGACCCCGCTGAACAATATCCGCTCCCGCATCCAGCAGATGGTCTTCGCGACCGACCTGAACGCCGTCGCCTACTTTGAACACAACTCGGACGTCGTGTACCTGTATGGCCTGCAGTTCGACCGCAACGACGGACCGCACCATATCTCGACCATGCGACTCCACACGGCTTTCCAAGAGCACATCGTGATCGGAATCGAGTATGTTCCGGTGAAGAAGCTGTTGGTGACGAGCTCGGTGCTCGAGCATGGATACATTAGCGTGTGGAGTCTCGCCGACACACGCAACCCCGTGGTGATCCGGCGATTCGACTCGCCTAGCGCGCACGAACATCTCCTGTGGATCCCGTCGCTCAAGGCTGTGGCCTCGTCGGCTGTGCTGTTCCCACGCATCTACTCGGAGAAAGACCCGTCGATGCATCGGCGTGACTGCTTTCGACCGAACGCCGGCAACGACCAGCCATACACGAAATCCAACCAGATCATCCTGTGGGATTTGTCGGGAAAGAAGTTGTTGAACAGTACGGGGTCGTCTTTAGCTGGCGGATCTGAATGCAGGAGGGTCGTCCACGAGCGTCTTCGCGGGGTGACGTCGCTCGCAGTGTTCAAATGGATCAATCGCACACATCTGGTTGTTGGACGTGAAGACGGAATGATCACGATTGTCGACGCAGAAAGCGCGGAAGAGGTGGACTCTTTTGATGCGCACGGGAACGGCGTCAAGGTGCTAGCTTACTCGAACGCAGTCGAAGTGCTAGCAAGCGCTGGGTATCACTCGTATTCGGACGAAACCACGCTGCACGTGTTGATATGGAAGAAATCGACTTCGTCCACGCGCCTGAGGACAGATGCGAGGCTTAGGGGCCACGAAGCGCCAGTGGAGCTCCTTGCGTTTGTGGACTCCAAGCGGCAGCTCGTGACAGTTGATCGGAGCGATACATTCTTGGTGTTCTCGAGTGTGATCCGTTCATCCACGTCCGAGCCATGGGAGTGCCTCCAAACGTATCACGGTCAGTCAGGACCACTTGGAGGTGGCACTCGCCTGTCTCAAACCATGTGGAGCATATTCGTTGTTCCCGAAACTCCAGCGTCCGATGCAGTCATGATCACTGCAGGTCAGTCTCTCCGATTCTACGATCACTGCGAAGTCAAAGATCGCGAGGACATCTTCTACACTTACTACTGCAGCACACTGAACCTCATCTTGGGAGCCACTAGCTCCAAGTTGGTTCTCTGGAAAGCCGACACTGGCGCGCTTTGGAAGACGCACGAGTACGTTTCCATTGTCGAGGCTTCAATCGACCCCATCGTTCGTTCAGAGGCAAGTCGGAAGACTGCCGGTCTCGAACGGGTGATCACTGCCGTATGCTTGGACGACCGCGAGCGCAAGATCGTTGTTGGAGACGACTTTGGCTGCGTCAAGATTGTCAATGTCATCAATGGCAACGTGATGAAAGAGCTGGACCCACACAATTGTCCAGTAATTGCGCTCTCCTATTCGCTCAACGGCAAATGCGTACTCTCCATCTCGACGGACTCGATGCTGCACATTAGTGATGAAGATAGCCCGACAGGTTACTATGTGCCGTTCGGTGGCGGACCCATCAGTTCTGTCCTATTGCAGTCGCTGCGATTCGAGGCGAAGACACCACAAATAAGTCAGCCAACTCATCCGCAATCCAAAGTCAAGCTGCCTGGTGTGTCCGATGAATCACCTGAACATTCACCAGCAACAACAGGAAGCGTGCAGCACCAAAAGCAGCGGTTCAGTGTGCTCAAGGCTATCGCCAATCAAGAGCTGAATGTGATCGCTGTGCTTATCCATGGCTCGGAGGGCGAAAGTTTTGTGCAGCTGTGGACTTTTGATTTGAACCACACGCAAGGCACGTGCGTCGTCCCCGAGTCTGCCGGCGAGCTCACGACTATCTCGTTTCTAGGGTCGTCTGGCGATATCGTTGGAGCGACTTCCATCGGACGAGTCTTCCTGTGGCCTGATCCAGGCAGCGATTCTGCTCAACGGTGTGTGACCTAGCCGTGTGTTGCATTGAGTCTGGATGTTGCTTACCATGCATTGTGTGGAGCAGGTGTGTTGTTGAGCTTCCTGCGCCGGATACCCGATCAGATGTCGGTTCTGCCACCCCAGTGGATCTATCGATCCTCTATTTGGCAACTCTATTCGTCGAAGGGACAGCTGAACTCGATGGAGCAGGCCGAGGAGCTAGTGCAACCTCGTTGTCGTCGCACCAAGATTCCGATCGATCACCCTCGCTGTCGTCGAAAGAATGGTCGCGAATCTTCTTCCGAAACCATAGCATTGACGAACGCATCCAGCACGAGAAGGACACTGGTGTGTACGTGTTTGCGGGTGACGAGCAGGGCTACCTGACCGTGTGGGTAGTCAGGCGTCTCGACAATACACCAGATACCTCCACGTTCATGACGCGCATTGAAGAAGCGGCACAATCAACGAACACCACGAGGCGAGGTGCTCCTGCCGCTTCTAACAATTCGGTCCAGCACGGTGAGACGGTGGTCGGAAATGACTCGATCGTCGCGTTGTATCAACATGCAGTCAATCACCTTCATGGCCGTTCGACTACTCAAAATCAGCAGCCGCAGCGAATCGAATCGGTGCAACTCCATCGATGGCAAGCGCACGCTGAAGCGATCGCGTCGCTCGAGTTCGCGACGGATCCGCAGGTCCTGCTGACATCGTCCGGCAGCGGGAAGATCAAGGTCTGGAATTTTGACGGCGTCTTGTACGGCGTGATTGACCAGTACGCAACTCGAAGAGTGCCGACTCAGCACCCGTGGAAGTTCCCAGTTGACATGGAGGAGCGAAGGAGCAAGCAAGAGGCCGAAGCGAGGCGATATCTTCAGAAAAGCAGCACCAGAAACGGCGGCAGTGGTGGACACTGGAGACCCAACAGGCTACACTCGACCATTCTTCAAGAGCGGTTGCAATTGACGGAGCAAGAGTTGGGCTTCTCACACAGCCACGCTCACGAACCGATCAAACCGCGCCGGCGGGAATTGCGACAGTCTGATATCGGCCGCGCAATTCGAAGCCTCATTCTCTTCCAAGCACGGCCAAGACCACAGCCGCCACGGAGCAACACGAGCAACGACGATCACGCCCCTCTTCGTTAGTATATTGTTTTAGAGTACATGTCCTTCGTTGTTGCTGTCTGCCCCTGACCAACTCCATATTGTGCTCAGGTGTCATCCTCAAGGACTTGGATCAGCTCCGACTCGACCAACCGGTTTCCAGCGCGACGAACGGAGCGGCGACAGGACAACAGCGTCGGAAGTGGCCGATGGCATCGCCTGCCAACGTCAAACCGGGGTTGTTTCGTTCGCGATCGGTTTCTAGCACCATCCATTGCGACTTACCCAGCTCGCCATCGACGGCCTCGTCGCCCTCCTCTCTCGCTCGTCAACGGCGCACGATAGCACGCGGATTGTCGCTAGCTCCATCAGTATCCAGACCGCGCGAGTTGCTGGTGACGGCAGCGTCGACGCGCTCCAGCGACGCCGACCGCTTTGGCTCGCTGAGGGATCTCGATGTGTCAGAGCCTCGAGGATCGAACCAGGAACGGCACCGCGTCCGGGACGACAACGTGCTCAAATACCACGTCAAGCTCGCGCACTCGTGGAACCCGCCGCCAGGATGAGAATCGGACACACACAACCACAGCTCTTCGGTTTGGGGGAGAACATCCTTCCAGCGGGTATGCTACATATTTTATTATCGATGAATTGCTTCTTATAATGCGCGACGCGCTACTCTGTGAGTGTCTGTGTAGATGGGGTACTTCACTGCTGGGACGCGCGCGCCACGACACTGCGTGGTGAAGCGAGAGGCGGCCGGTCCAGCTCGATAAAGTCTTCGCTCGCTTGGGCTGCGCGGGCGGATCAGGGCCGGCGGCGGAGACGACAAAATCGCGCGGCAAACAACATCAAAAGTGTCCGCGCCGTCGCCGGCGGCCGTGAAGCCGACGCGGCGAGCGAGGACTCAGAACCGACAAACGCCACCTACCGCATGTGGTTCATGACGGCGCGGAGCCCAAACATGAGTCCGGCCTGCTTGCGCGCCTCGGCGACAATAAGCACCACGTGGCACTTTTCAGAGGCCCCGAGCGTGCGGTCGAAGTGCTCAAAGTCGGCGCGGCGCACCTTCCACGGCGTGCACGCCACCTTCTTGATGAACATCTTGGTCGGCCGGTTCAGGTACGTGTTGACCTGCGAGTAGTCGTAGTCGTCGTGGCAGATGCCGAAGAGGCGGTGCACGTAGTACCACACGGCGTCGCGGTACGGACTCGTGTCGACGCAGGCCGCCCTGTCCGCGCCGAAGAAGTCGTACGTGAGCTTGCCGATGAGGTTGAACAGGTCCTCGAGGATCTGGCCGGCCTCACCTGGGAAGTACCGGCGCACGAGCGAGAAGCAGTGGTCGTCCCAGCTGAAATCCTCCGTGTGCAGCACCTTGTACTCGTCCGAGCGCACGTCAAAGTCGGCGTACCGCAGCACCGAGCCGCCGCAGAACCGCCACAGCGGGTCCTGCCGCCGGTGGGCGGCGCCGTGCGCGCGGATGCCAAAGTCCGCCTCGTCCTCGGCCACTTCGAACCGCTCGTGCCCAGAGAACCCGTCCGCCAGCTCATCCTCCTCTTCGTCCACGTCATTGCCGCTCGCATCATCCTCTTCCTCGTCGGCCGTGTCGCTGTCGTCGTGCCCGCTGTACTTCTTCAGCCGCTTCAGCACCATCTCCTCGTCCCGCTCGATGGCGGCCAAGTCCGGCTCGCCCAGACTGCTCCCGCAGCTGCTCATCGCGTCAGCCGCCTTGACTTCCTCTCCCTGATCCTCCTCCTGCTCGGCCTCGACCCCCTCGTCAGCTTCCGGGACTTCTTCTTCCTCCTCGACGTCATCCTGCTGCTGCAAGTGGTGCAGTGCGAAGGCGTCGCCGAACTCACCGAAGACACCAAGATCGACTTCTTCAGCACAGCCAAGACCCAGTGCGATGCTCGACATGGAGTGGAACTGGCACAGCACGATGAGTGCATGCACGAGCTCCGAGACGGACCAGGCGTCGTCCGCGTCCGACCGCAGCAGCTCGGCGATGTGGTGCTCCGAGATGAGCCACGGGCGGTGCGCGAGCAGCGAGCTGAGCTCGTGCAGCCGGAAGAGCTTGGGCGAGATGTCGTCCAGCCCGCGCAGCCACTCGTCATCGCCCCCGTTGACCACGAATGAGTACTGCTGCAGGTCCGCGAGGTAGTGGCACCGCAGCTCGGCCGCGGCCATGACGGCGATGTAGTTGCGCCAGGGCAACGGCAGAGCACCGTCCCGCAGCATCACGGCCGCCGACGCCTTCTCGAACAGCGCCAGGTAGTCCTTGTGCCATCCCAGCAGCTGCTGCAGGTGCGTCACGCGGCCTGCACGCAGGAACGACGCGCGGAACAACGCACTAAGCTCCTCATCCTGGTTATCCACGACCGGCTCGAGCTTGTCGGCTTCCTCGGCACTGTCTCCACACCCGGACTTGATCTGGTCGGCCGCGATGAAGTACGACACACGCGTCGACGCGCGCTTCATGTCAGCGACGCCTGCGTCCGGGAACTTGGCGTCGACGTCCTCAAGCAGCTCGAGCAGTGCGTCGCGGATCGGAGAGAACGGCGCGCGCGTCGCGAGCCGGACTACCGTGGGGAGGAAGTCCGAGACGAAGAGTTCGTCCGGCTCGTCCGCGTCCAGCAACGCGCGCAGCTCGTCGGCCACGCGCGCCGACGCGTCTGCCTGCAGCTCGGCGTCCGCGACCAGCAGCCGCCGGAAGAAACCGTCCTTCTTGAGCCGGAAGCGCCGCAGCGCCTCATCGAACGACAGCGCCGACGCCGCCGACGACGTCCGCGACGACACGCGGCTCATCCGCTGGGTGGAATGCAGGAAGCGGATGAAGTGATGAAGGCGAGTACCGTGGGGAGTACCCTCGGGAAGTACCGTGGAGCGAGGGGCGTCCTCTAATCGGCGCCGTGCGGCTGTTGCGATCGGGAGAATAAAGACGCGAACTGGGGGGACCGACACGCCCGCGGATCGCGATCGGATCACGGGATACTCGGGCGGATCGCACGCGGAGGTCGGAGGATCGGGTCGCCCGCCTCGAGCGCGTCGCGGCTTGAGCGGCACGAGGCTCAACTTCTGGAATGGACACACTCGGCGGGAGGGCTGCGGCCCTCGCAGATTGCCCCGAGCCTGGCCCGACCCCTAGAGGAAAAGCAGCTGGCGAGGTACCGTGACGGCCTGCAATAGAGGGAGGGTGACGTCGAGCCAATCGACGGCGGGAATGGCGCGAGTTTCCGCCAATCGCCGCGCGGATCGGCGCGAGCCGACGGTTTGCCTCGGGGCGACTCGTCTGTTCGCCGTGCTCTACGCGCCGGCGCCGCCAAGTTGCAACCGCGCAGAGGGCGGGGGGAGCTGGCGGCTTGAACAAAGCAGGCTATGCAACCAATCGGCACGGCGAACTAAAACTCCCTCCCCCATCTTTCTCTCTCGGGCGATTGAACACGCCCGGCGCCAAATCACTTGCGTTCAGTATACCGTCGGGGCCGAACGGAAGAAAAGGCGGCGGACGGGGGGGTTCAGCGTCGCTGGTTGAAGGAGAACGATAAAAACGCACGGATTGTCCAGCAGGCCAGGACAAGCCGTACCGTATCGTAGCTGCCGGAACAACAAGGCGCTGGTCCATTGTTGTTGAATAAGGGGGGGACGGATGAAGGCCGCCGAATGGAAGCTGGTAAATATTTGAACGGCGGGGCCAGGGGGCCAGGTGGGAATCTGCGCGGCTTATTCGGTGATTATGACATCCCAGCACCTACACCCACCCGCTGGCACTTCGCAATCTCAACCATGCATCAAGTCAGTCGGGTCTATATATCTGGGCGGATAATATACTAATACTAAAAAACAGGCCCAAGCAGGTGGCTGGCAGGAAGTGACTGCGGGCCACACAAGTTTTTGCCTGGCGAGGTACCCTCCAGCTGGTACAGCCTCGCCTCGACTCACACTGGGGATGTAAGCAGTGTATGAGCCGTGTAGGGCTCGGGCTGACGGCCTCCCTCTCCACGTTGAATCGGCGAGGCCGGCCCCTCTCTCTTTTTCTTGTGGAGGAACCTCGGGGAAGACGGGCGGTCCAAAAGGCACACCCGTCGCCCCCTCAAGCAGCAACCTCTGTTTTGCAGCCAGTCTTTTCGCGATTCATCGTCGCAGAGCTAAAACCATTTCGAAAGATACGCGTGATATCTCGATCTCCGGACGAAAACTCTTCTGGTGCAAGCACAATGCGACGGTAGCGACTGCCGTGGCGCCGCGCCTGTCGGCGACGACACAGGATGTCGCACTGGCGACCGCCCGCGCGCGACGTCTCGACACTACGCAGACACCTCGCGACCAGGGAGCCACGTCTTTAGGCCGGCCGAGCCACTCGCCATGTGGTTGAAGCTCCGTCTGTTGCGGTGTCGATCTTCTGGATCCCCTGGATCCGCGATCCAGCAAATCCCCTCCTCACCAATCTGTCAAAATTCAACATACGCCGAAATAAAACTTCGCCACATGGCTCGAATATGTCGCAATTCGGCGACCCATGTTGAAAATGTCGCTGACACAAAAGCAGACCAAGCGGCTCACGTGGTGGCAGACTCGTGGCTCGAGCGATCGGGCCGCTGCCCACGTGGCAGAGACCGCCATGAGACTGGCTGCGATCAGCTGAGACTGGCGCCAAGTGTTCCTCATGGCTTCGCTCGTCGCACACTCAGAAAAATTCGAATGCAGCCATCTCATTCAGAACAAGTGTAGCCATGTTGAGCTCCCAAAGCGGCTTCCGTTGGATGTGCCGTGGCAATCGCATCTGCATAGCTAGCAAACAGTATGGCGGCGTGCATGGCCTCTCCGCCATTGATTCGAGGGCCACCACGGGTCGGGCTGGCCGCTGTGTGAGTCAGGGCTGCAAGATCATCGCTGCGAAGACTCGGCCAACTGGTTCAAGGAGGAGCTGAAGATGAGCGCCGGATACAGAGGGGAGGAGACGTGGGTGAAGGAGGAGAAGCAGCGCCGTGAGTCTGAGCAGCACCCTGGTCGAGCTCCCGGTCGAGGGCGTCAGTGCAACGGACGGTCAAGAACCACTGAGCGGTTGCTATTGGCCACGACACCGACGTCGTCAACCGGGCCGGATCCGACAGCGAGGTCGTCGGAGTGTATTTCGTGTCGCCACGACTGAGGCTGACGCCGAACTGTGAACGACGGCTACTCTGATGTTGCGATCGGGACAGTTCGAGCGGTACAGTGTATACGATTTTTCATGTGCAGCAGGCGAAGGTTGGTCTTTCAACGGTTTTGTCCTTCGTGCAAATGTGGCTGTAAGCATCCTTATTCCGAGTCACAGCAACCCACGGAATTTCCGACAAACGGACTCGGTATCAAGTGAACGGCGAACACGAGCAGCTTGACTGTAGCATTCGCCGTCAACACATTAGAGCTCACCAGCCCAGTGGTTTCGATGACAGTCTTGGTGATCGATGTGAATAAGTCTCGGGAGGGCCTCACCGTAGTTCCTGATCAGCGGACTGCAGTCAGCTTGAGACGGCAGCTTCAAATATCTCAACTCAGGGTGGCCGAACAAACATGACACATCGCGAACTCTTGAACCCCGGAGATCCAAGGTCTGAAGCTCCTTCAGTTCTGCGAGAACGGAGATGTCTTCGACCTTGGTGTTCTTCAGGCTCAGGCTGCGCAGCTTCTTCATGTTGCAAAGCACAGCAACATCTGCGATGTCCGTGTTCTCGAGGCAAAGCTCCGTGATGCCGATCATCTCGCGAAGACTTTGGAGTCCGACTGCATTATCCACGGTCAAGTGCTCTAGCTTCTCCAAATGCACAAGATGATTCAAGTCCAGCCTGCTCGTCTTGTGATATTTCAGCACCTTTAGCTCGGGAACATTATGCGCGAAGTTCGTCGCATCGAACAGAGGAGACTTGCCGTCGAAGATGAGATCCACCAATTTCGGACACCAGTCCAACTGAAAGACGATTCTCGACCACGAACTAACCACCAACGTTGTCAGCTCGACCAATCGATGTTCGCTCGACATCTGGAACGGATACACCAGCATCTTCAGCAATGGTAGTTGCTTCAGCGCTGGCCCGGACGTCGCGTTTTGTTTGTCATAATCCGCATACTGACGGATCTTCCACAGCTTCCTGCAGTTCACGATCGGGCTCCAGTCCGCATCAGGAGCGTATACAGACAACTCTTCGAGATTGATCAGCAATGCCAATGGCGACAAATCATCAACGACTACACGGAAATGATCCAGCACTCTGAGAGACGTCAAACCAGCAGTTGCATCAAGCCAGCGCACTCTGGGTTCTCCGTTAAAGCTGTATTTGACGCCCAGCTCCAGCTTTTCCACCTTGATCATCGATCGGATGAGTTGTCTCGCGTCTTCATGATTAATTCTCGCGTGATTTGCCGTCAGCATCGCACGGAATGCCTTTAGCTGTGGAGCAATTTCCATCAGTTCGTTGAAGTCGTGCGAATCATCAATGTGGCAACACAAGTCTAGCGACTCCAGTGTAGCCATCGATTTCCAATCGACTTTCCAATTATACATCCCCTCCAGTCTCAGCTCGCGCAGATGAGGAGGCATGTGTACATGCCACGCTGTACCCCACCCGCTGTGGCCCAAATCGAGACGTGTCAACTTGGACAACCCCGACAACACAAAAGTGTCTTCGATCTCGCCGGCACTTATCCCAAGGTCGTCGAGGTTCACCAAGCGAGCAATCGCCCCCGCGTTGACGTGTTCGAAATGTTTTGTCGGCGGTAATGAGAGCTGCCTCAGACTCACCGGGAGCTCCGACGAAATGTCGAACTGGACTCCTACGCCAAATGTCTCGTTCCTCACTTGAAGGCTCTCGAGCACCGAAAACTCGCTCAAATACGCCTGCTGCCAACTCTCGTTGACCACCGCGCGAATGACGAACCGGTGCATCGTCATGGTCGACGCCACGCGAGCTGCAATGTGCTCGGCTTGTGGCACGCGCCATCTCGACTGCGAGAAATAGCGGCGGCGCGCTGGTGAGTCGACAGACGCCTTGCAGAGTGCGAGCAGGTTGTGGCGCTCGTCGAACCGGAAAAAGTCGCAGATGATGGTCCAATACTCGTGGCTGACGTCGAGCGCCATCGCTTGTCAAACTGGATCGTAGCTGTTCGAGTCAAGTCCGAGTGATCACAGCTCGTGTTTCTCTGCTAGAAAGGAGGGCCGACAATTATTCCAATATCCTATTTCATACATAATGGGTTGAATCGTGTTTGGGAGGGTTATCCCATTTACTGGTTTCGTTATGCAAAATGCTATCCCCCAGAATGATGTTCGCACAAACCGCACAACAATCACTTGTGAGGAGCATCGGTATGACAGTGCGAATACGGCAGCAAAGTGGCGTTTAACTGGCTGACGGGGACAAGATTGGAATCAAAAATAAATCCAATCCCCATATGATATTGTCAATCCGACATCCGCGGCGGGGAGGATGGAGCGCAGGAGCACGCACAGCGCAGAAGCACGCACGGCGCATGGCAATACATGCCAGATCTCAACGCTCCTGACCGGCCGAAAGTTGCCATACTCTATACTATA
Organism: Phytopythium vexans; assembly: GCA_003413675.1. Lineage (NCBI taxonomy): Eukaryota > Oomycota > Peronosporomycetes > Pythiales > Pythiaceae > Phytopythium > Phytopythium vexans. The sequence goes on along the minus strand of QLOC01000002.1, from coordinate 2,349,026 downwards.
GTGTCCGCAACATATTTATTCCATTCTAGTGCAATTTGTCGCGGTATTTTCGTCGGCGTCGATGGCAGCTCCTCTGTCGCCTTGTCGCCGTTTCTGACGACAATATAAGTATACTGAACAAGCCTGTGGTCTTCAGATATCCCAGCGTTTGGTACATGATATGAGGGACATTCGGCATATATTGACATCACCTTAGCTGTTTGCGACGTACGTGATGCTCGAGTGCATCCTCCAGCTGCGAATCGGTGTGATCATTCATATCAGTCGGCCAACTCAGTTCGCACTTTTGAAACCACCACCACCCACCAATAACCAGCCATCCAAGCACCAAGCTGTCAACCCTGTGGTCGCTGCAGCGCGACGTGAATCTACGGCCTCAAACCACGGTGTACTCGCTCATGGCGTGCGGGATGAACCGTGAGATGGTCCGAGAGACGACAGCAGATTATGTAGCTAGCTTTCAATGTAGATTTGCGATCCACTGAGGATCCATTGACACAGTTCAATGTTGCCTCTAGCATGGAATATGTTTCAATCCACGAAAAATTGCCTTGAAGTCGCTCTCGTATTCATGCGGTTCATTCACCCGCTAGCGGCTGTAGATGTCACAAACAACATTGTGATACCCCATCAGCGTAGCTCCTTTTAGCGGCGGGCTTGTGTCGTTCATTTTGAAGAGAAGGAACGCCTCGAAATGATTAGGTGAGAATGTGTTGATGTAAACCGCGCCGTCTGAGTCAAAGAACGAGTCTGGGTCGGTCTGAGATATCTGGATGTACCTGGCAATTCCATTCATATACGAACGATAGGCTCGCTGGGTCGAGTTGGCGGTGCAGGCACTCCGAACGCTCAGTCCATCCACTGTGATGTTGCTAGACGATGTAGATGCAGTTGTAGAGCTACCAACCGCGTTGGCCATCTTGGACAGCGATATCGAACGGCAAGTTGCAAATGAACAAAGGCAAGCATGTTTACACCACAAATAAGCCCTAGTGTTAGCCAATCAGGACGTGACTGTGATCATAGCCTTATTTCGTTACAAAAATGTGTCAAATTCGTTCGAATCGCTGTCGGTGTAATCAGCGGCAGTGTAGTGTTGAAACAGCTTTTCTTGAACAGCACGCTAACCATAATGGTTTATGTCGTTTGCTATTTGAATTGAGTAGCTCCATCCGTTTAAAGAATTGTTCTTGCTTCATCTCCATCGCCCTGAACCGCATCGCTCGCTCGTCTTCAAAAAGCTGACGCTTGAATGCAAGCTCCTCTCTCTGTAGTTCAATCGCGTCCTTGGCGACGTTCATGATGGTCGTCAGAAAGTCGTCGTTGGTGGGATGTTCAAGTCGTTTTTTTCGATCGTGGAGATGGGCTTGCCTGACGCGGGACCCTCGTGCTTCCCACTCCACTGTGTGCGCTGGTGATGCCGTCGGCGTCGGCATCGGTACAGGCTGTGTCCACCTACCCAGTCGCCGGACTGTCGAACTGGTGTACACTCGTTTTGCCAGGATCCGACCAGTTCGCCAACGCTCCAGGGCCTGGCGTGAGCGTACCAGCCTGATTTTCGTGAGCCGAATCGGGTTTGGTGGATAAGTCGCTGACGTAGAGCGGATTGGTGGAGGCGTGGTCTCCCATGAAAGCATGCATATCGTAGAAATACTCGCATTTTTTTGGATTTTGGCTGGCAGAAACAACGATACAATGCCGTATGTTAGCGGCAAACACAATCGAGTATCGAAAAACCATCACACTTACTTCGAACTGTCGGCGGATCTGTCTCTTTATAGCCGAATCCAGACTGATTCACGTATGTGTCGTAGATCTCCTTATACGTGCGCTCGAGCGCCGCAATTTTGTTCTTCACTTGATCTTCAGTTTTCCTAACTGCACATTAGTCCGTTAGCTAGTTGTCACCTCTTACGGACATCATGACATGGATCGACGTCAAGGTGCAGAATTAAAGTTGATACCTGACGTGTAACGGGGTTACATGGCGGATGTCGCCCGAAGGTTGTGCCATTGCACAAGCCTTCTAAGTACGGTCGTACCCGGCAATGTACGGCCTGGTGCGCACTTGGTTAAGTGCGCTCCCGCTCCGTATAAGTACGAGCGGGTAGCCTCCCACACTGGACACACTTACGGCAACTACGAGCAAAATGCGACTTCTCCACAGCCCACGACCGCGTGCTCTGGGGGGTTGCGGTCGTGGGCTTCTTCTACATGCTCAGGCGATCCGAGTATCTGGCCCACCGCGGGGCCGTCAAGTCGTATGCGCTTCGGCACGAAGACGTAACATTCCTAACAGCAACAGGACAGCCTGCCCACACAGCACGCAAGGCAATCACGGTCAAGCTGCGCTTCCGAGGAAGCAAAACGACCAGAGAAGGGAGGGTACAACGAGAGCACTTGAGCGATCGGACTCACCGTGGTTATGCCCAGTATCGGCACTCTGGGCACCGGTGGAGCACGGAAAGCGGGCCGGTATTCGCGAGCAGGAGCCACCGTGTACGATCACCAGCGGTGAATTCCTGGCGGCAGCAGATATGTCGAGGGCAATCAAGGGAGCTGCCAAGGACATAGGCGAAGACCCGAAGCAGTACGATACGCATTCGATGCGTAGCGGCGGCGCGACGGCACTGTTCGCCGCCGGGATTGACCGACTTGCCATTAAGCACTTCGGAAGATGGAAATCAGACTGCTACGAGCAGTACGCCCGAATGGACGATACGACAATCTCCAGACTGGCCACTGCGATGGCCACCACGACTCAAGCTCAATCCATCGGCCGCTCAGCGCACTTCCGTTATTATGGGGGCTCTCCACGCCACACCCTGGCTGGAGGCGCCTAGCGACAACATGGATTGCTCTTCGGCCCAAGCACGATGAACGATGGTGGAAAATACTGATTGTTTGCGCGGTTAACTTGGGCAGGCAGCTTCTTAAACGACTCTATTTTGAGAAAATTGCAAAAGAGCATGGCGGTTAAGGGCATTTGAGCCATCCGGATCATTTTAACCGGTGTACGATCCCAAGTGGCGAATACTGTAATTCGTGATTTTATCAAGGAAATCCACCAAAAAAGTTGAAAGGCACAATAATTGCACACAATAAGGCGCCGCGTGACACCACGCCTTTTGGCAAACATCACGTATGCGAACTACATTCAAGATACATGTGATGAAGTGCCCTCCGGAAAACGCACGCTGTCCGGATACCCGGTGCCGCCTCGCAAGAGCGTCTCCAGGAACATCACCCAAGGGACCCCAAGAGTGTGACCAACCCGTTATAATAAAACTCTGATCGTCTCTGAGAATGATTCTCAGAGACGCCTGAGTACCTCCTAATTAGAGGGCGGTCTCAGTAGAAATGGTGTGGTAACACTTTTCTGAGGGTCTCCTCGGAGTCCCTTAAAACTCAGGGGAAAGGCGCTCAGAGATTCCATTAGGGATTTCGAAGGCTGAATGCGAACCGTGGAAACTTACCGAGGTCGCCGGTAAATTGCCGGCCCTTCAGAGTCACTCGATCCCAGGATTGCGATCTTCCACAGATCCATCGGTAATATTCCTGTCAACGGATGTACATGTGAGAAGATAGGAGGAAGGAAAATTAAGGACCAACACAACTAATACAGACTTCCCAATTTGCCTCCAACACTTCGCGTCTTAGAGTTTCCTCCTGCTAAGGACCCGAGGAAGGGCCTAGCAGGGTAAAGGAAAGGAAGTCGGACGCCTAGACACCCCTCGACTCCCCCTACCATTGGTAAGCAAATCTGTGTGTGTGTTTGCATAGTGGTCTTCATATATTCGCCCCTCCCCCAGAGTTGATGGGACTGCACCGCGCTCTGGAGAGGCAAGCGATTTCATATTATCGGTTCAGCCCTAGATAGAGGGCAACAGACCATTGGAACGTGGCAGGGAGCCTGGTGACGCTCCCGTTTACTAACAAAACCCACCGTTTGAGCCCTCGGGTCTGGTGCACGCACCGCCGAGAGGGCTCTCTGAGTGTTAACGACTTTGTAGTGTTTTTGTATATTGTTCAGGTCTCGCGTGACCGAGAGGACGCTTACGCGCAGGTTTAGCGCTCCTGATCCCAAGAACCGCTCAAGGGGATCACAACGCTCCGGTACTGACCGGGAGAGGTCGGTCTGACCTCTCTCGCCGCGGCACTATCGCGCTCTCGGAGATTGCTGCTCGTCGTCTTTCAGGCGACTCGAGCGCGTCTCCCGAAGAAGCCGCGTGCGCATCATCACATACACACAGTCATTTTTGCAATGACGAAAACTAGCGAGTGATGCAAACTTTGTTGTCAATATGGTAGTTAGTATAGTGTGACGCAAAGGTCTTTGTGTGTTTGAAAAAAGGGTGTATATCGTGCGGAGAACACTCAGTGCGCTCACAAGGACACGTTGGGGTCTCCGTGGCGGTCTAGATTCAATGCTAGCAAATATAGGGCCGCCTTGAATGTATTGTCGGTTTCAGAATTTTTGGCAAATCCGGCTGATTTTTGTTGGATTTATCAGGTCCGATTTGCACATCCGGTCAGAATTAGTCTTGAGAGTGAGCTTAAAAGTAAAATATTAGGGTCAAAATTATCCGATGGCAAGTCCGTTTTGCTTAAAATGGGTCATTTTTGCCGTTTTGTGTCGGCAATTTAGATTGGCATTGTCTGGCTCTACTGGTTCATGTCATTTCCGCTTTTACAACGACCTGTGGGCTGGTGATCTGTGCGTGACGTGGTGGTCGCTATGACTTACGCTGACGACTTCCGGTGGCGAGCTGCGGCGCTGATTCACGTGTATGGAATTGTGATTTCTGAAATCTCGTTGCTATTCAGACCGAAGCCAAGGTCTATTCGTCGATGGTACAGATTGTTTTTACGAGACGGCGTGGTCAATGAGCACAAAGAGAGAACCCCAACCCTTCATTTTGCCAGACTTGGCTAATTCGCTGGTCAGAAATAGCACGGTCAAATTGAGGGCAAAAAGAGTGAAAGTCACAATATAATGTTTAACTTTCCTCTGGACTCAGCAAACATCTCCTCTATTTCTTCTCCACCTCGTCACATTAATCATCAAACAAATTTTAGCAATCGATATAATGCATCTCTGGTTTGGATCGTCGACTCTCTGTGGAATACGCGGATTTGAACAAAGAGGCTTGCGCACACAATGCAGGATGATATCGGCGAAACCGTGGGTCTGGATGACTTCGTCACACAAAACCAGTGGGAAAATACACACGACACTCATGCTAACGTCACTCTTCAATCTCGCCGCCACTTGCATGCTTCAGCAAAGTCTTTATAACTGTGGTGTTCCTGAACTATGGCGTTTGATGTGCGACTAAGTGAATAGAACCATAAATATATGTAACCCTCCCTATTGGGTTCGAGGAGATGCGGATTCGGGGCCGTGATTTAAAACTAACTCGCTTTCGTAGCCCTTATATTCCTCACTTGGTACTGGTCTTTAGGTTCAGATGTTCTTTGCTTTGGCACATGAATAAGATTCATATCGAAAAGACTCACAACAACATTCAGTGCAAACAAGATGTGCTGTGTGGATGTTATGTACCATGTAGCCACAACATTTAGTCTATCATAGTATGCACTAATCACAAAGTGACACCATTATACAGAGTGTATTTATAGCTAATGAGACGAGGTACCACTTGCGCAGCCGTCCTAGCGGAACATTTTAGTAAGTTCGCGAGGGATATCTTTAGAGACAGACATGGAGCCGCCCGATTCCATGCGAGCATGGCGTCAGGGCTTCGGTAGAGACGGGGGTCTTGGCCCATAGTCGTCGGTCAGGCTGCTCGCCTCGCTCGCAGAGTCGCCGCTTTTATAGCTTTGCTCGTGCTCGCTGGTCGAGGCCGCAACGTCGGTTTCATCTGTGACATGACAGTTGTCGATGATGCCCACGGGGTTGGCCGCCACCGTCTGGTCCTCTTGAGCGGCAGATGGTCTCGCGAGAACTTGGTGGAAGTGGTCTTCAATGCCTTGGAGGTGCATAGCGTGGTTGTAACGGGGCTCACTCAGAGAGCCCCAATTTCTTGCTTACACGTGGCAGGTGAGGAAGCGCTTGCGCCTTCGGAGGGAAATTAAACTCTGAATTGAATTTTACCATGGCGTCGCTGGGCGGACGCCCGGGATCCACCCATTCACGTGGTGGACTCCCACAGGGTAAAATCCCTCCTAGTTCCTAATATGCACCAATGGCGTGTAAGGGCACGGCCCCCTTACAGTGGTTGCGCATCTGTGCGACGATGTACGCGTTGCTCGCGCCGTCCACGTCCAATAGGGACGGGTCGTCGAGCGCGCGCTCGTACAAGTCGTGCCACACAATCTTTTACGGTTCACAGCGGAAATGCGCGATCATGTGTAGCTTGAACTTACATGTGTACCCTCTTTGTGGAATCCGCGGAGAAACTTGACAACTGTGACAGCGGCGACAGCGTTTGACTCGCGCGCACTAACTAAGCCAAGAGTTCACCACTCCGCCAAATCTCCTATTGCAAACACCTCATATCTGAATGCAGGCGATGCCTCATCCTGCGCAAACACCTAAGGTGTGAGCAACATTATTTAGACAACTTCGTGTCGGGTCTCGTGCAGCTACTTTTTGCTGACGTTGTCAGAGTCGTAGATGCGAGGTTCTGTGACAAACCACTCGTACCACACTGTCAACAGCAACATGACGGTTTGTTTGCACACGCATTTCAGCGGTCTATTCGCTGTCTCTTTTTAGTGTGCTGTGTAAAAAGAACTTTAGCCTCCGATTTGAAGCAAGCTAATCCCAGCACTGTCAGCCTTTCTACGATCATCCGTGACGGGAGTGAATATTGTTAAATTGCTGTGAGTGCTTGAGCTTGATTCTGGCACCGCGGCGGATGTTGCCTGTAACGGGGCTTCGTTACATTTGTAGGTAGGTTTGCATTTGTAGGTAGGGTTTTTACATTTGTAGGTAGGTTTTACCTCCCCAGGCCAAAGGCCGCCTGGGTTCAGTCGTGTCAGTGAGTGATTGGCTGAAAGTGGTGTCGCAGCACCCTTCCAGCCAATCAGCGACAACATTACTTAACGACCATTGGCTGGCCGGGCCCGCAAGGGCCAATCATCAATCAGAGTCGAATTTTCCCCCTAAAGCAGACCTGCCTCGAGCTTGCTCGAGGCTCCAAGCTTCCTCAAGGGCGCTAGCGTGCAAGCAACGTAACGGGTACTCTAGGCCCGTTACACCTGGTAGCACTTTGTAGTCCTTCCAACGGCCAAGTCAAGATGAGTGCGGATATCCAGTTCGAAGACTTCCCTCATCTTACTTCGATCGAGTGGGATGCCCTCCACCGCCTCGCGGATGCGGCGGGCGAGGCCCTCGTGACGACCCTGCTGCGATCAGGGTCGACCGAAGCCCACCGTCTGGCTGCGCAACAGTTCATGGAACGCGAGCTCGCTGATGCGAAACAGCGAGCATCGACTCCCTCGCACTCCATGAAGAACGAAGTGGTCAAGTTGGAGACGTCCACTTACTCCGGCGTCGGTAATGACCGACTGCCTCTGAACCGATGGTATCGCGAGGTGGAGCTCGCGATTTCATCTCGACGCATCGAGATGGAGCCGTCCAAGGTCAACTTCTTGATCTCGCGTCTGACGGGCAAGGCCAAGGAATGGGCGCTCGGCAAGCTCGTCACCGAGCCAGATGCGTTCGACACCCTGAAGAGCCTTCAAGACGACCTTCGCCTCGCGTTCGAGCCGCCCCAAGATGAGTCGCGGATGCGCGCGGCGTTCTTCGCCCTCAAGCAAGGCAGAATGAGCATGCGCGATTACGTGCAGAAGACGCGCCACTTGGCTTCGTGCGTGGTGACGCATCCGATCGACATGGCGTCTCAAGTCCACGTGTTCGTCTACGGCATGCGCGAGGGTATGACTCGCTACTGCCTGACTCGCGACGAACCGCAGACGCTTGAAGCCGCATTCGCCCTCGCGCTCCGCGAGGACTACACCGTGACCGCGTCGTATGCACGCGCGGCCTCTGCTGAGGAACGTGCCAACGGCGGCCCGGAGCCCATGGAGATTGATGCGATCGAGTACGGCTCGGCCGGGTCATCCCGGTCGTCAGACTCACGCGCTGGACGCGGAGGTCGAGGTGGTCAAAGCGGTCGCGGACCCCGTTTGATCATTTGCTTTCGCTGTCAGAAGCCGGTTCATCGCGCGGCGGTGTGCCGCGCTCCGGCTCCTGTGGTCGCGGTCGTTGAAGCATCGGAAGCTGCCGACGCTACCTCGCCCGCGCTGCCAAAAAACGAGCAGGTCCAGTAGGCGCGGGGCGCCCTACTGGCTGGAATGGAGGTCCGGGTCCCCCGGCAGCAGCCCGACCTCCTAGCCCCACTGTGCTCCACGCACAGTTCAATGCTACCACCTCGCGCGGCGACACAAGGCTGATAGTTGTTCGGCTTCACGTCGCCGGAGCGCGACGACCTCTGCGAGCCCTTCTCGATTCAGGAGCGACGAACAACTTCGTCCGCGCGTCTTGCCTGTCTGATCTCCCCGCGGGTATCCGCGTGCGTGAAGGTCCAGGCGAGATGTCCGTGAAGCTCGCCGACGGAAAGCCTCGGCTCCTCCCCCGGAAGTCTGTGATGCTGTCGTACGAGTTCGACGGGTTCACCAGTCTCGACGAGTTCCTGGTGATCGACTTGAGCCTCTCGTTTGACTGCATTCTCGGGATGCCGTGGCTAATGCGCTACCAGCCAGACATCGACTGGCTGTCTCGATCGGTGAAGCGACGTCGTGGGTACGACGTCAGCGCGACGTTCGCGCAATTACTAGCGGTTCCTGAGAAGTGGCCGCACGTTGCTGTCGTGGATCCTCAATCCACGGCGAAGACCACACCAAGAGTGAGCGATGGCCCTCAGTGTGTTGTCTGCGCTTCGGCAACTTGCGATGACCACGTGGTTGAGCAGCGGCTCCCACAGAGAGCTGGCGCGGATCGCGTTCCGCGTCGCGATATGAAGAAACACAAGCGTGCGGTCGAGCAGGGGCTCCCGCAGAGTGCCAACGCGGATCTTGTTCCGCGTCGAGAGAGGGAGAAGTACGAGGGTATGGTCGAGCAGCGGCTCCCACTACCAACGATCGCGACGCGCGCGACCTCGTACCAACATTCGAGTAACATCTCGAGTGAGTCAGCGGACTCCTCGAGTGACGAGAGTCGGTCTTCAGCCCCGAGCAGTGGCTCGCGGCGATTGCGGAAGAATCGACGACGGCGAAGACGCAGAGGCGCCGCCGTCCGCGTAAGTGGTGATCCGACGGCGGCGCCGGAAACAACCACGGTCCAGGTCGCGGAACTTCTCGCCGACAACTCGTCGCGCGTATCCTCCTATCGACTCGTGGATCCCCCTCGCGACGCTGTGTCGCTCATCCGACTCCCGGGCCTCTCGTGGAAACGTTTCACCCGCGAGATTCGCGACGGCGAGCTGGAGCAAGTGTGCTTGATCACGAACATCGACTCAGGCAGCGACCGCAGACCAGTCGGCGCGGAGCCGAAATCTGCGAGGGAGGAGCGCTTCACAGCGCAATCCTGGGACGCATTGCGTGAATCCGGAAACCCAGTCTACGAGCTCGCTCGTGAGTATGAAGATGTGTTCCCCGAGAAGATTCTGGCTCAGCTCCCAGCTGATCGTGGCGTGAGGCACGAGATTGATCTCGTGCCAGGCTCGAAGTATTGCGTGACCCGACAATGGCCCCTCCCGCGCCAGCAAGTTGAAGCAATTGATGAGTTCTTCGAAGCCCGTCGGCAGGCAGGCCATGTTCGTGATAGTGTCTCGCCACACTCGAGCCCGACCTTCTGTGTCAAGAAGGCCACCGGCGGCTGGCGCATCGTCCATGCCTTCAACAAGCTCAACGACGCGACGATCCCTGCGCAAACGCCGATCCCTCGAAAAGACATGGTGCTGGACTCCATGTCGGGAAGTACAATCTTCAGCGCCATCGATCTGACCGATGGCTTCTACCAGATCCTGATGCGCGAGTCCGATATCCCGCTGACTGCTGTTAGTACTCCCAGCGGAATGCTCTGGGAGTGGCTCGTCATGCCTCAAGGTCTGAAGAATGCACCTGCGACGTTCAATCGCATGGTTTCACATGTCCTTCGCCCGCTCAGAGACTTCGCGCCGAGCTATTTCGACGACATCTTCATCCACAGCAAAGCATCCGAGAGATCATCAGAGGTGCAAGTTCACTTGAGCCATCTTCGTCAAGTCTTCGACGTGATGAGGAAGAACAAGCTGTACGCGAACCTGAAGAAGTGCATCTTCTGTGCGCCGGAGATTCCGGTGCTCGGCTGCTATGTCGGACGGGGAGGTGTCCGTGCGGACCCTGAGAAGGTGACTTCGATCTGCTCGTGGCCAGTGCCCACGAACCAAACGGAACTGCGCCAGTGGCTCGGACTGGCGAATTACTTGCACAAGTATACGAAGAATTACGCCGCACTCATCCAGCCGCTGTCGTCGCTGTTGAAGAAAGACGCCACGTGGTCGTGGCGTCCCGAACACCAAGCAGCATTCACGTCTGTCAAGCAGAGCCTCGCCTCTGCGCCGATTCTGATGTTGCCCGACGATTCCAAGCCGTATCATGTCGTCTGCGATGCCAGTGATTTTGCAATCGGCTGTGCGCTCATGCAATTTGATGATGACGGTCATGAGCGCGTCGTGAGCTACCAGTCTCGGCAATTGAAGCCCGCGGAGCGTAACTATCCGGTCCACGACAAGGAGCTCCTTGCGATGCGTTACGCGCTGACCAAATTCCGCGTCTACCTGCTGGGCGAACAGACGTTTGCGATCTACACCGATCACGCTTCGCTGAGGACAGCGACGAAGAGCCCCCATTTGTCACAACGCATGGCGCGTTGGCTCTCATTCTTCGCCGAATACAACTTCGTCGTGCATTACAAGCCGGGCAAGTCGAACATTCTGGCAGACGCACTCTCGCGGAGACCCGATTATGATCCGCGTTCTGCAACCGGTCCCTTGATCGATGTTGATGACGACCAAGATGAAGACTGCAACATGTGTGCAGCCGCGGGTCTCAACACAACGGCGACAACGCCCGTGATACCGTTGCGAAACCAACTCGCCGAAGCGTACACCGAAGATCCCTTCTACGCCGCGATCATCAAGCATCTGCGCGCTCCCTCGGACGACACTCTTGCGGCACTGTCGCGTCCAACGCGCACGCACGTCGAGCGTTACGCACTCGACGGTGATCTCCTCACCTATCGCGCCGATGTCTTCGACCCACCGCGGGTTGTTGTTCCGAATGATGCCGATCTCCGTGCTCGTGTGGTTCACGAGTACCACGATGCTCCGACTGGCGGACACTTGGGCCGCGAGAAGACCGCCGCAGCTCTCTCGCGCCATTACTTCTGGCCCCACATGTACAAGTGGGTTCGCAAATGGGTGCGAACATGCGAGATCTGCCAGCGTGTGAAGCCGTCGGCGTCGTCGCAAGCGCCGCTCAGTCCCTTGCCAATCGCGACCGAGGCATGGCGCTCGGTGAGCATGGACTTTGTCTTCGGCCTTCCACGCGACTCCAAAGGAAACACCGGCATCGTGGTCTTCGTCGACCGGTTCAGCAAGATGGTGCATCTTGCTCCTGTGACGCCAAACGTCACTGCGGAAGAGACCGCAGCGATTTTCCTGGACATCGTCTTCCGGCATCACGGTCTGCCGGAATCAATCGTCTCTGACCGCGACCCGAGGTTCACCTCGGCGTTCTGGACACGTCTCTTTGAGCTTATGGGGACCCGCCTCATGATGTCGACGGCGGCTCACCCCGAGACGGACGGTCAGACGGAGCGCGTCAACCGCGTGGTCGAAGACGTCCTTCGCAGCTATGCGACGTCTTACTCGGAATGGTCCGAGTTCCTCCCGCTCGCCGAGTTCGCGCTGAACAACGCGATCCACGCGTCGTCCGGGTTGACGCCGTTCTTCGTGAACAACGCGCGTCACCCGCGCGTTCCCGCAATGCTTGCCGTGGGAGCCCCCACGGCGCAACCTGTCTCCACTCTTGGTGGGGGAGGAACGCATGCGACAGTGCCACCAACGGGCGTCCCCCTGTCGACATGTCCAGTTCAGAATGAAGACGACAGTTCCGGGTTCCAACACGAGTCAGGCGGGCCGAGTAACCCGCTCGGCCCGGATCACGGCGTTGGCCCACCTGCCACGCCGAGTCCATCACCAGCGATCAACGCAACAGCCGTTAACCCGCGGTCAAGGCCGCACACCACAACATCAAATGCTCTCTCGCGTTGGGCGTCGCGAGAGTTGATCGACCCAGCGCACACAGTCGCGGTGCGCGGCGGCGCGGCGTTTCCCGCCGCGCCATTGATGGCGAATTTCGATCCCAAGCCTGCAGTGCTCCCGAGCGACGCTCGGGCGGCGTCAGACTTCGTGCTACAGCGCCAAGCCATCGTGAGATTCGTCCGCGACGCGCTTCAAGCGGCCGCGGACAAGCAGAAAGAGAACGCAGATCGGCGCGGGCGCCGAAACACTGCAACGTTCAAGGTCGGCGACCGAGTGCTGCTGTCGACTGAAGGCATCCGTCCCTCAGCTGTGACGAACTTAGGCGCAAGCAAACTCGCGCCACGCTTTATTGGGCCCTTCAGAGTGCTGAAGGTTATTGGAAACGCCTACACGCTCGATATTCCAACGTCAATGCGGTTACACCCTACGTTCTACGTCAGGCGGCTCAAGCGTTACCTCCCGGCGGTCGTTCCTTCTTCGGATCGCTCCGAGTCTCCATCGTCGGCAGACCTTGGCGGCGCAGCTGGCGCTGCGTCGGAAACAGATGTCGGGGCCGAGTCCCCGACCGCCCCGCTCCGAGAACCTGCGTCTCCAATCCCCGCATCCGCTCGCGCGAGTCTTGAGAGCGCTGGTCGATGCGCTGAAGCACTTGGCGGTCCGCAATACGGGCGTCCTCCGCCTGCTCGAGCCGTCGCTCGAGCTCTTCCATCCGGTCCCGAGCGTCGTCCAACTCGCGCGCGAAGAACGCCTCCCGACCGTGAAGCCCAAGATACGAGCCGCCATGAGTACCATCGCGACGGGCCGCCTCCACTCCTTGACGCGTCGGGTGCGGTGCGCTGGATTGTGGAGCGCATCGTCGAGCACGAGGATCCTCCTCGTGCGCTTGGCCGCCACTCTGCGTCGAGTAGCTTGGCCATCCCGCGTGATCGGCGGTACCGCGTCCGCTGGCTCGGGTATCCTCCCGAGGATGATACATGGGAGCCGCGCTCGCAGCTTCATCGCGATGTTCCTGACGTGGTGAACGACTATGACGCCAGTCATCCCCCGGCTGCTGCCGGGGCGAGCGCGAGCGCGAACGAGGTTCTGGTCGTCGGTCTTCGAGTCGACGACGCTGTCGCTCGCGACTCCGCGAGTGACGTTCGAGCGGTGAGCGGCTCCGCTCACGCCGGCGGCCACCGCCACGAATAATCGCTTGGGCGCGCTGAGATCGAGCGCGGTCGTACAGACCAATCCAGAGACGCTCGTCATCGTCGAGCGGGAATTCAGCGACGTTCTGCTGCCAAGTCTCGGCCGAGTACCGAGTCGCAGGATAGCAGTGACGACAACCTTCCACGTGGTGGACGTAGCAAAAGCGGTAGACGCCGCGGCCCCAGTAGTCCCAAGCCACCGTGCAGATCTGCTGGCGAAGCTCTTCCAGCGAGTATCGGCCGCGAGCAATCTCGCGGCGCTCCAAGTCCGCGAGGAAACCAGCTCCTGACTCTTGGTGCGCGTTCCAGCGCGCGATGAAGGCCGTCCACGAGCGCCGAAGAGCTTCGGCGTCGACACCTTCGAGTGACTTTCCGCGAAGCGCGCGGAACCGACGGAAGTACTCGCGCATCGCATCCGGAGCGTCCGGACGCACGGCACCACCCAAGTCCCAGAGGTCCCATCGAGCCAAGTGAGAGTCCATCACATGCCGCGGCGCGATCGAGCTTGACGACGCAGTCCCGACCGTTGGTGCGACCGTCTGCGTCGCTTGAGGCGCCGGAGCTGACGGCGCCATGCTCGCTCGGGAGTCCCGCGCGTCGGCCGTGCCTTGGTTCATCTCCTCTTCGGGCTCCACGACCACGCGTGCCTGCCGGTCGTCCGCGTCGGTCTTCTCACGTTCCGCCATTGCCGAAGTGTCGGTTGGCTCGGATCCAGTCGTGGTGTTGGGCGTCGGTGCGACCGACGCCACTTTTCTGTGCGGCGCAGCCGTCCCTGGTGCTACCATACGGCGCGCCATATCGGCGCGAGCGCTGCGCTCGCCGCCTCGTCGCCGCTCCATCGTCGTCGCCGCTTTCCGCTTTCCGCTCCTCGTCCCGCCTCGATCTTCGAGGCGCCCTGCGATTTCCGTTTCTATTTTTGTTCTTCGCGCCCCTTGCGCGAATTTTGAGAAGGGGGTGATGTAACGGGGCTTCGTTACATTTGTAGGTAGGTTTGCATTTGTAGGTAGGGTTTTTACATTTGTAGGTAGGTTTTACCTCCCCAGGCCAAAGGCCGCCTGGGTTCAGTCGTGTCAGTGAGTGATTGGCTGAAAGTGGTGTCGCAGCACCCTTCCAGCCAATCAGCGACAACATTACTTAACGACCATTGGCTGGCCGGGCCCGCAAGGGCCAATCATCAATCAGAGTCGAATTTTCCCCCTAAAGCAGACCTGCCTCGAGCTTGCTCGAGGCTCCAAGCTTCCTCAAGGGCGCTAGCGTGCAAGCAACGTAACGGGTACTCTAGGCCCGTTACATTGCCTCACTCTTGGCGCCTTTTTTCCGTCCCAAATGCGCTATAGTCATGCGAGTGTAAAGCAATTTCGCTTCGGCATGATGTCATTGTTCGCTCTGTCATGTACCGGCATTGTTTTCCATTACCAGACACTTGAGTAGCCCTAGAAGTTACTTGTCGGTGAGGTATCCTTCCATTAGGTCGCTTTTGTTGGTGCGATATTGGGAACATGATGGGTCGCGCGGGTGCTTCTTTTAACACGCCCGAGGCACTATTGAAAGTGGTATACACGCAAGCCAATCCAGTGTCTGCCAGCCAACCGACTCGTTGCCACAACCAGTCGTTTGAAATGTTCTACAACCATTGCCAAAGCAACACTCCTGAGCAGATGTTACCTTATTGGTACTCACCTCGCCGACAATGCCACGTCAATCCTGACACCGCTGTCAGTAGAGACTGCGCCAAGTGAGGCCATTCAGATTTTGTTTTAGGTTATCACACAGCACACTCGACGCAAAATGGAGCTCTTGCAAGCAATTTGAATTTTAACCAATCATACTCGAATAACAAAATGTTTTATGACAAAAAATATTTGCTAAAATACAAGCAATAAATTGGGAGAGAGAATCTCTCATTCACTCTCAACTGAGAGAGTAAGAGAGAGAATGTAGCCATCTCAACATCGTTTCTGTACCCATCTCTCGAAGCGACGCCCTTTCGACTTGGATACTCTCCACGATGTCTCTGTTGCATTCCTTTCACCCGGCGCCACCTCTCTGCTCTAGCGCAGCAAAGGCGCGTATTCCCAAATGGTAAGAGCTCTGCGCCTCACCTCTTGAGAACTGGCGCGCGCGCTCTGACGCTCTCTCTCTCTCTCTCTGTGCGCGCGCAGGGTCCCAAGAGCCCGAAGAAGAAGGCGCCGAAGAAGTCCAAGGAGGAGCTCGAGGAGGAGCGCCGGCTGCAGGAGGAGGAGGCCGCGCGCGTCCGCGCCGAGGAGGAGAAGCGGCTCGAGGAGGAGCAGCGCCGGCGCGAGCTCGAGGAGGCGCAGCGCCGCGAGGAGGCGGCGCGCAACCGCGCGGCCGAGCTCGAGCGGCTCGCGGCCGAGGCCGAGGCCGCACGGCCCGACCTCGAGGGCAAGGCCTCGCGGCTCGCCGACATCCTGCGCGCGCGCAAGGAGGCCAAGGACGTGCGTCGTGGGCCGTTGTTGCTATATATTGGTTGTACTGGGACTGAGTATGGTTAATAACGGTGCTGATCCCTTTGGTTGATACATTTGGCAGTGGGCTCGCTACCTGGCGTGCGAGCCGCGGCCGAACGCCGAGCTTGAAGGGGACCTCAACTCGTTCGTGAACGCCTGGCTGCTGGACGCGGCGCCGCTCGCCGAGCCGAGCGACGTGGTGGCCGCGTGCGCCGATGCCGCGCGCGTGCTGCAGGACCTGGCGTTCGTCGCGGCCTCGGCGCGCGCGGTCAACGACGCCGCGCTGGACGCGCAGTGCGCGCGGTACACGGCGCAACTCCACGCGCTGCTGCTCGAGCAGGTCGAGCGCACCACCGCGCGCGTGCTGCAGTACGCCGACGAGTACGCGGACACGGCCGCGGGCAACGCCGCGCGCAGCGAGGTCAAGCTGGGCAGCGACCGCGAGGGCGTCAAGCTCGGGCTGTGGGTCAACCTGCTCGCCAAATCAGCGCGCAGTAAGAAGGTCGACTTCGGCGACCTGGGCGTCACCGTCGAGCTCCCCAAGGCCGTGCTGCTGCAGTCGCTGGCGCTGCGCGTGCTCCACTGGCCGTTCGACGCGCTGTCGGCCCCCGCGGCCGCCTCCGCCGCCTCGGCGGACGTGGCGCTCGGCGGCATCTTCGCGCTCGAGCTGCTCGCCATCCCGGCGCCGCCGCGGCGCGCGCGCGGCTGGGTCATGCGCGAGCTCGGCGCCGACGGCGAGCAGGAGCAGCGCGCGCGGCGGCTCAACTACCCGCTGGACGGCACGGTCGCGTCGGCGGCTTTGCCCGTCAAGGTGAGTCTCGTGCTGCCTCCGGAGGTGGCGCTGGCCGCCGCGAGCGCCGTACCCGCGCTGCGGGTCGGCTGGTGGGATCCCCTGGCCGGTATCTGGCAGGAGGACGGCGTATCGGACGTGGCCTTCGCGCCGGAGACCAACGCTGTGTCCTTCGCGACGCTGCGGCTCACGCACCTCGCCGTGCTGCAGCGCCGAGACCTGCACTTCCGCAAGACGCGCTGGCACCTGGCCATGGAGACGTCGAGTGTCGAACGCGGCCTCAGCTCTGGCTCTGGCTCCGGCTCTGGCTCTGGTGTCTGCGCTCGACTATCTCTGGCGACGGACCACCTCGACGACGTCCAGTTCCTCGTCACGGACGAGGGCTGCTCGCTCGTGTCGCCGGCGGTGCCGCACCTCTCGACCGACGGCGCCGCGCTTCCCCCCGGCGAGCTGCTCGTGCGGCTCGCGGCCTGTGGCATCGACCTCTGTCCTCCCCGAGCGGCCGACGGCGACTTTGCGGGCCTGAGCGGCGGCGCCAAGGTCCCAACGCTCGAGGACCGCGTCGTGGACGAGGTCGTGGGCGTCGTGGCCGCCTACGAGGTGCAGCTCGCGGACCTGGCGCTGCTGGGCGAGGATGAGCTGGACGAGGACCGGCACGCGAGCCAGCTCAGGCTCGAGAAGTGGCGGCGCGCGGCCGCCGACCCGCGCAAGATCGCGTTCGCCGTGCGCGAGGTGCGCTGGCCGTACACGGGTGAGGAGAGCGACGGCCGCGCTGCTGGAAGCGGTGCGAACGACCCGACGAGGCCCGCGGCCATGCTCGTGCTCGCCGAGCAGGACGCCGAGGCCGCGGGAGGCGTCGCCTTCCGGCTCGCGCGCGCGCAGGACCCGTACGACTCGCACGCGCACCTGGCGCCGGCGCTGGCGCCGTCCGCGTCGCCGGACGCGCGCGACCGCATGGCGAGCGCCAACGTGCTGTTTGAGGCGACGCTGCGGCAGCTGCTGGCGCTGCTCAGGCTCTTCAGCAGCTCCGCGCCGCTGCACACGTCGTCCTCCTCGACTCCGGTAGTGGTCGAGACGAGCAGCAGCAATGCTCAGGTAGCACAGGAGACGACGGCGGCCAAGGACGTTGTTGGTGGTGCGGCCCCCATCGACGCGATCGAACTGCTCGAGGCGCTACCGGTAGACGGGTAAAGTCAATTTCGAGAGCATTCACATTTGATATATACCGACCTGCGGAGGGTTTTCCGTGTGTCACTGCGCGGCGAACTTGGAGGGCACACCGAGGTGCGCGACCAGCTCCGTGTAGCCACCGACGTACTGGCCGTCCAGGTAGATCTGCGGCACGGTCTTGACGGGCCGCCCGACGATGCGCTGCAGCGCCGAGACGGACACGTCCGCGCCGACGGAGACCTCGTCGAAGGCCCAGCCGCGCGACCGCAGCTCCTCCTTGGCCGCGAGGCAGTACTTGCACGTGGGCTTGGTGAAGAGCACGCGCGTGCCCGGCGCGTTCGCCTTGGCCTGCAGCTTGCGCTCGTCGTCCGACAGGTACAGCGGGTCGGACGGCAGCGCCAGGTCCGCCTCGGTCACCTGCAGGTCCACGTGGAGGCCGCACTCCTGCGAGACGCCATGGAAGCGGCCGGCGCGTTCGTCGTCGCCGTCCGCGGCCGTCACCGGGCGACTCGAGTGCCAGTCGCCGACGCTAACGTAGCCTTCCGCGTACAGCGGGTGGTACGGCAGGTCGTGCTCGGCCATGTACGCGTCGACGTCTTGCTTGGTCCAGTTGAGGATGGGGCAGATCTTGAGCCGCCCGTCCTGTACGTTGACGACCTGCATGGCCTTGCGCGCCGCCGTCTGCTGCGCGCGCACGCCCACCAACAGCGCGGCCGCGTCCAGCTCGCGCAAGGCGCGCTGCATGGGCTCCACCTTGCGCAGGAAGCCGTACTTGGCGTGCGCCTCGGGCGTCTCGACCTCGTACAGCTTGCCGTACAGCGCCTCCATGCGCGCGGGCGACACGGGCGACTGGTACACGCGCACGTCGAGCCCGAGCGAGCTCTCGAGGTGGGTCGCGAACTGGTAGGTCTCCTTGGGCAGGTAACCCGTGTCGATGAAGACCACGGGCGTGCGCACATCGGACGACGACGCCGAGCTCACGAGGTGCAGCATGACGGCCGACTGGATGCCGAAGCTCGAGCTGAGCACGGCGCGCGTGCCGAACGTGGCCAGAGCCCAGACCACGACTTCGTGAGCCGACTTGCCCGCGAGCTGCGCGTTGAGCTGCGCGGCGTACGCCTCGAGCGACTCGAAGCGCGCCGGATCATAGACGGACATCGGCGCCATGGCGAGTCAAACTGCGGAATGAGGCGTCTGCTGGAGCTCAAAGTGGTTGCCTCTCGAAGCGGACGCGGCCATAACACGCGCGGTGATTGGCTGTGAGATGATCGGAACGGGCCGTTGATTGGCTTGAAATGGTATTGCGCTAATCGCGAGTAGTCCAATCTCGCGCGGGGATTGATGTGTGTCAGCTTTATCGTGGTTGTCAAGACGTTAATTCAGTACTGTGGAGGATAGGTAACCGCGTCGCAAATTCAGTAGACGATGGTGTCAGGGTGGAGACGATTGCGACAACAGCCAGCGAAGCGCTCGGGAAGCGCGTAGAAGGTCGACGGAGGAGCTGTCACTGCTCGCGACTGCGCTGGTTCCTTCTCGAACGTGCTCGATCATGGGCCATCATCTGCATCCATGCTTGGAGCGAAGCGTCGCGTATCTTCTACCGTTGCGTGGGATCTTTGCTCCACTTCGCAGCATACTTAGTTAAGGCAATCTACTGTCGTCAATTACTCTCATGCACTCGCATCTATTGATAATTGCAAAACAGGTGACATGCATTCCTGGTTAACTCGCGTTGAAGTTGCCGCAGCTGCTCCGCGCACTTTCGGAGCTCTCTCGCGCGCGTATCAAGCAGAGGGGGGATATGCAAGCGATGGCGCGCAAGCAAAGCAGCGGTGGCGGTGGTGATGTCGATGCATCTTCCGCGGCAGCGCCGTCCTCCGCCAAGGTTCTTCCGTTTAATGCAGCGGCTTTCGCGGGCGACAGTCCCAAGGCAACGAGTACGTTCTGGTAGATATGCGATTTTTGCTGGAGAACGGATTGCTTGTTCACGGACAACGATATGTGGATATCTGTGGGCTGGCAGAGCCAAAAGCGCCGTTTGCCATCGGCAAGGTCGCCACCTTACCGACGTTCAAGCCGAGTGGTAAGCTGTCTAGGTGCAGATATGTGTTGTGCAGGTGATGCCACTGAGATTGGGGATACAGGAATCAAACCAGCAGCTGTATCGAACCCTCCAGCGTTCTCCTTGACCAAGCCAACGGCCGTTGCGGGTAGCCTGAAGTTCAGCTTTCCGCCGCCAAAGCATGCTCGTGTGCCGAATTCATCAGCGAACACAGTAGCAACTCGACAAATGCCACCTCTGTTTACAATGGGGATCATCCAGAAGAACGCCAAGATGACTCAAGCCCCTGCAGGGAACGTGAGGCTCCCAGCGTCGCCCTGGAGCAACTTCCGCTTTGGGAATCAGGCTGCTGCTGGCAATCCACAGACGAGCAAAGCTCGACAGAACAGCGCCAAACCGACGCAGTTGCCAGCCCGCTTTCCGAAGCAACAACCTGTGATCTCGTCGCTAACAACTCCGGCGAAAAAGTCTAGCGGGAAGGCCACACAACAGTTTGCACCAAGCACATTCGGGGATTTGCTGAAGAAGTCGAGCGTTGGAACCCCGGGTCGAAAGCGGAGTCCTGTGGTGCTCAGCCCAGAGCTCGGTTCGAGACCGAAGAAACTGAAGAAGGCTGCCAACGTTGGTGAGTAGACTAGCATTCGAGCGTGTTGGTCGTGCCTCATGCATTGCCTTGTTACAGGGACTGCGATACCTTCCTCGTCCAATGTCTCGGTCGCTCCTGCGATCGTTCCAAGGTGCGTGACCGAGTTGTTCTTGTATAGGTGCCGCGCCTAACGGCAGATTATGGTCAGAGATCGACCGTACACACATGCAGTGCTCCAAAAGAAGCATGCCAGCCCCCTCGAACGAGTCGATGCAATCGCCAAGATACCGCACGAAGTGCCTATTGGTGATGCTCATGTGTCACCATTGCATTACACGACTGATCTCGAGCAGTACAAACTGCAACCCGCTCAGTCGGAGATCACACCAAGGTTGGAAGATGTACCAATTGGCTGTGGCAAATGCTGTCGCTATTACTCATGCATGTGCATGATGCAGGAAATACGACATTGCCGACGAGATCACCCTGATACCATGCACGGTGGTAGGCAACGGTGTCTGCTCTCGTTGATACTACTTTGCTTGACCAATGGTCTGTTCATTCAACACAGGATGAATCGGAAGATGAGGCGTTTTCCGCAAGAGTACGGAAGCTTCAAGCTATATTCGAGCAAACTCGTTGCGAGCAGCAGGAATCGCAGGACAGGCTTCTTCAGGCGCACGGTACGCTTGCCACGCCATCAATTCGCCTATAAAACGATTCCAAGCTAAACAGAACGACCAACATGATGACCAGCCGACATCAGCGAGACACTTCTAGATGCGATCACCGATTTGATTGCCGAGAACGGAAACTGTGGGCTGGACCAACTATCACTCGACGATGGCGACAACGACTCCGCCACGATCGACCTGACGGAGCTCCACGCCCAGGCTGGTCAGCAGACCATTCGACGGCTTATGTCTAGCGCGCTTGCCACTTGAGAGCGCCAATCGAAACTCCGCCTTCTTCATCATTTTCAGTCTTCTTGACCATCACAGTCCCGACGTGCACCACTGCAAAGCAAACATCCCCGTCAGTGACTCAGCAATAACCAATTTGACAACAGCGGCAGCTTACCTTCTTGAACTCGTCGAAGCTCAGTTTGTCGTCGTGGTTGAGGTCTGCCTCCTTGAAGCACTGGGCCGCGGTCACGCTCGCGAGCTCCTCCGGACTCACCCCCATCTTCGACTTGGTGCTGTCCGACGTCTCGTACATGACCTTAAAGATCGACGTCATGTAACTCGCCATCTCCTCCTGCGTGATGAACCCGTCGCCGTTGATATCGTACAGCTGAAACGCGGCGCGCACCTTCTCGTCCATGCTCGACCCTGAGAGCACCGACAGTCCGCTCGCGAGCTCCCCAAAGTCCACCGTGTTGCTATTGTCCGTGTCAAACACCTTGAAGAGCCGGCGCACCATCGTGTCAGCCTCCTGCTTCTCGTCGAGCGACGCGTGGCCACCCGCCAGGCGAATGATCTGGTCAAAGCACTTCTTGAACGCAGCAAAGCTCAACTCGCCCGACGGCGCCGCCTCGGCAAAGATCTCGAACACGTCGTTCACTTCGTACGAGTCCAGCTTGAGTAGGTGACGGACTCGATCCATGTTGGCGCTGTTCATGGTGAGATTCGACGCTGACGTTGGTGATAGCAGCGTGTCGCCGTTGGACGCTGCCAGCCCGTACAACTTGGCTGACGGGAACGCACCTTCGCTACCGTCTGCACTCTCAGTGGGCGGTGCGGATGATTTTGGAGACTTTGACGTGACGGAAGATACTGCCGTCGTCGGTGTAATGGTATCAATCGCGCTGTTCACGCCGACGTTCGTGGGTGGATCATTCCTAGACTTCGCAGAAGGCAAGGATGTGAGCGCATCCGCTAAGGCGCGACCACCGTCCGCTGCGTCCTCCCCACCCTGACCCGATTTCGTGTACCACTTGACGAACTCGTCGAAGCTGAGCTTGCCGTCCTTGTTCAAGTCTGCCTCGAGGAAGCACTGCTCCGCTGTGACTACCGCGAGGTCTTCGGGGGTCACACCAAGTCGCGCATACGTCTCAGGGCTCGTCTCATACAGAACCTTGAAGACCGATGTCAAGTACCGTGCCATCTCCTCGAGAGCGATGAACCCGTCGTGGTTCAGGTCGTACAGCGCAAACGCCGCGCGAACCTTGTCTTCGCGGGAACCGCCGCAGAGCACAGAAAGACCGCTCGTGAGCTCGCAAAAGTCGACAACGCCGTTGCCATCCAAGTCGAAGATGTCAAACAGTCGGTCAAGCACGAGCCGCACGCGCGTCAACCGAGTCGGGTCCTCCTTGTTTTCCTCGTCCATCAGCTCTTCAAAGCACGACTCGAACGCATCGCGAGAGATCGTGCCGTCTTCCGAGCAGTGGCTCGCAAACAGCTCAAACACCTCCGTCGCCGAGAACTTGTCCAGTCGAGTGAGCTCCTTGACTACCGGAAGACTCACCCAAGCCGGCACATGATTATGATCCGATGACGGCGAGGACGTTGGCGATACTGAGGACACGGCTGCTGACGGCGACATGTACCAGTGGCTGAACTCGTCAAAAGACAACTTGCCGTCCTTGTCCTTGTCCGCCTCGGCGAAAGCCTGCTCGGCTGTGATGGCAGCAAGCTCTTCTGGCGTCACACCCATCCGCTCTGCACTGTCTGGATGCACGTCGAAGAGAACCTTGAACACAGACGTCAAGTACAGCCTCATTTCGCCGAGCGAGATGAACCCGTCGTGGTTCACGTCGTACAAGTTGAACGCTGCGCGCACCTTGTCGGTCGCGCTGCCACCGCACAACACTGAAACGCCGCTCGCGAGCTCGGCGAAATCAACCACGCCGTTCTTATCCTGATCAAACAGGTCGAAAAGGCGGTCCACGAGCCGACCAAGCCGCTCGTTTGCTTCCGGACTACTCTGTGTGGCGCTCGCCTTGAACTGGTCCACGGCTCGTCGGAACGCGTCGCGGTCAATCGTTCGCGTTGTCGGAGACACAAACTTGGCAAACACGTCGAGAACTTGGTCGGCAGAGAATGAACCTAGGTTCGTCAGTCGGCGCACCTCGCGCAGTGACAACCATTCAGGCAGATTGTTCTGGATCAGTCGCTCGATGTTCGCCGCGCTCGACTTGGTGTACCACGCGCGGAACTCCGCGAAGCTCAAGCGACCATCATGATCTAGATCGGCCTCTTGGAACGCTTGCCGTGCCGTGCGCGCGCCGAGCTCCTCTGGCGACTCGCGCTGGAGATCTTCTTCGTCTTTCCCGTCCAACTGCGCCTGTTGCTGAAACAACAAGGAGCCAGGAGACGCCTCCTTGAGCACCTTGAACACGGAAGTTAGGTATCGCGCCATCTCGTCCTCCGAGATGAACCCATCGCCGTTGTAGTCGTACAGCTCAAACGCCGCGCGCACCTTGTCTTCCGAGCTACCGCCGCAAAACACTGACAGACCGCTCGAGAGCTCACTGAAGTCCACAAGACCGTTCTTGTCAACATCAAACAGCGCGAACAGCCGGTTGAGAATCGCGTCAATGTGCTCGTACTGCTCGGACTGGACCCCGTTGTTGGCCGCGATCATTTTGCGGAAACACTCGTCAAACGATTTACGCGACACGTATCCCTGATCGTCGGCGCAGTCCGCGAGAGCTTCAAACACCTGCATCGGGGAGAACGCCTCCAAGTTGGTAAGACGCCGCGCCTCAGCCAGACTGAACAATTGCTCGCCGTTCTTGGCCACCTCGCCAATACCACCCGGCTGCTGATACCATTTCTGGAACTCCTCCAGCGTCAGTCGCCCGTCGTGGTCGACATCAGCCTCAGCGAACGCTTGCTGCGCAGTCACTTGACCGAGCTCTTCAGGCGACACACCGAGCGACTGCGTGTCCGGCGACACTTGGAAGAGCACGCGGAACACTGACGTGAGGTATCGCGTCATCTCGTCCAAAGAAATGTAGCCGTCGCCGTTGAAGTCAAACAATGAAAATGCTGCCTGCACCTTTTGCTCCTTTGTACCTCCGCACAGCACCGACAATCCGCTCGCGAGCTCTCCAAAGTCGACGGTGCCGTTCTCATCGCGATCGAACAAGTCAAAGAGTCCGTCGATGACCTCCTGGATCTTCTCTTTGGACGCTTTTGGCCGCACTACGCCGGTAGGAGTCGTAATAGCCTTGGCGCCACCATCGATGATCTTGCGGAAACTCTTGTTGAAGGCGGTGCGCGAGAGCGAGCCGTTTTTGTCCGCCTCCGCGGCAAATATCTCAAACACTTCGTCGGGTTCATACTGCGCCAGGTTCGTAAGCTGCTTGATCTCATTCAGTGGCATCCAGTGCAGCGAAGAGTCCACGACGGCGTTCTTCGCGACGGCGCTGCTGATACCCGCTTGAGCTGGCGAGTTGTACCACGTCAGGAACTCGTCATAGCTCAACTTGCCGTCGCGATTCACATCAGCTTCCAGGAACGCTTGCTCCGCTGTGACGTTGCCGAGCTCTTCAGCAGTCACACCTGTCTCCTTGCGCATCCCCGGCTGCACCTCGTACAGCACCTTGAAAATCGACGTCAAGTACTGCTTCATCTCGTCGAGCGAGATGAAACCATCGCCATTAAAGTCGTACAAGCTGAACGCCGCGCGAACCTTGGCATCGCGCGCACCCTTGCACAGCACAGAGAGACCACCCGCAAGTTCGCTGAAGTCGATTTGGCCATTGCCGTCGCGATCGAACACGTCAAAGAGGCGGTCAGCGACCACCTTGGCCCGAAGCTTTTCAATCTGCGTGCGTGGGTGTGACGCCATTTCGACGATGTCGAAAAAGCACTTGTCAAACGACTCGTGGTTCAACAAGCCTTCGCTGTCCGCGTGCTCGGCAAACCGCTCAAACACTTCCACAACATCCAAGTTGCCAAGGTTTGTGAGCTGCCGGACTTCGTTCAGGTCCAGCGGGGCCACGATCTCGTTGAACGACGCCTGGTCAGGCTGTGAGTACCATTTCTGGAACTCCTCAAAGTTCAACTTTCCGTCATGGTTTGTGTCCGCGATGGCGAAAACCTCACTCGCTGTCACAGCAGCGAGCTCATCCGCAGATATTCCGAGTTCTCGCTCGCGGGACGGGTCAAACGCGTACATCAGCTTGAATACAGAGCTCAGGTAGTGCGTCATGTCGTCTTGAGTCACGAGTCCATCGCCATTCGTGTCGTACAGATCAAACGCAGCTCGAACCTTGTCGTCACGGGTCGCACCACCGCACAAGATCGACAACCCACTCGAAAGTTCATTGAAGTCGACAAACCCGTTGTGGTCTGAATCGAAGGCAGCAAACAGACGCGCTATCACATTGTGAATACGGGCACTCTCTGTCTCGGTCAGCTTGGTGCCCACCTTGCCACAAAGGTATTTGAAGAAGCATGCGTCGAAATCTTGACGTGAGATTTGCCCCTCCTCATCCATAGCGCTGGCAAAGACTTCCATGACCTTTTCCAACGGGATGTCTTTAAGTCCGGACAGAGTCTTGGCGACGTCGATCGGGATCAATGAACCTCGTTTCGGCGCAACTGGACCGGCGAGAAAAGTTGGAGCCTTTCGGCCATCGGACTGTTGTGGAGGGTTCGCGCCAGGCACGCTTGGAGTGTTCATGGTCGGCTTTTGCTGAAGGCGAGGGTTCTGCAGGTCGAACCATTGACGGAACTCGTCGAGGCTCAGCTGACCGTCGCGATTGTGGTCGAAGAGCTGGAAACACTCTCGCGTGGTAGCACTCGCAAGCTGTTCGGGGTTCATCTCGGTCTTGGCGTGGAGTTCAGGCGACGCCTTGTACATGACCTTGAAGACCGACGTGAGATAAGCTTCCATCTCGTACGGAGAAATAAACCCATCGTGATTGAGGTCGTACAGCGTGAACAGCGATCGCGCTTTGTCCTCGACCTTGCCGCCGCACAAAATAGATAGTCCGGCGCCTAGCTCCTGAACGTCGATGGTGCCGTTGTGGTCTGCGTCAAACATGTCAAATAGCTCCTGCAAAAGCTGCTGAGTCTTCGCCTGCATACGTCGATCAGCTGTGCCTTCTTTTGCCAGCAGTTTGTTGAAACAGCGAAAGAAGACAGCCTGGCTCAGGTTGCCGCTGCTGTCAGCCGACTCTTGGAAAAACTCAAATATGTCGTTCACGTCATACGATCCCAAATTGGTCAGCTTTTTCATCTCATGAAGCGCGCCACGAGAGTTAGACGAGATCATTCGAGGAGGTTCTGAGGAAACTGGAGCTTGAGCGGCGCCAGCGCGGAATGGTGGAGGGCCACTGGGAGGCTGATGGTGCATTAAACCCTGCATTTCGTACCACTTGGTGAACTCTTCGAAGCTCAATCGTCCATCGTGGTTCTTGTCGGCGACCGCAAACGCATCATTCGTCGTAAGCTGGGCTAGTGCCTCCGGCGGCACGTGGTGGAACTGCTGTGCCGTTGCCGGAGAAGTCGCAAACACCGTTCGAAACACCGACCCAAGGTACGTCTCCATCTCTTCCCGAGAAATATACCCATCCTGGTTGATGTCAAAGAGAGCGAAGGCCGCTTTGATCTTGTCGTCGTGGGTGCCGCCACACAAGATCGAAATACCGCTGGAAAGCTCACAGAAATCGACAAACCCATCGTTATCAACATCAAACTCGTTGAATAAAGTGCTCAGGATACTCTTCAGCTGTCGCTTCTCCTGCTGTGTCATTTGGTGCTTCGACGACTTGGCCTTCTCCGCAATCAGCTCCTCAAAGACCTCGAAAAAGCTCTCGCGAGATAGCACGCCATCGTCGTTAACTTTGGCAGCAATGATCTCAAACACATCGCTCGGTCGTCGATCTCGCAGCCCCGATATTGTGCCAACGAAATCAATCGAAGACAACGCGCTTCCATGAACCATTGGCGGATGAGGAGCTGCAGCTCCACCGGACATCGGTGCCAAGTGCGCGCCACCATTAGCGCCAGGAACAGCATTGACATTTGGCAGATACCATTTCCGAAACTCTTCAAATGACAACTTCCCGTCGTGGTTAGTGTCAGCGTCAGCGAAAGCCTGCGCCGTTGTGAAATGGGCTAGAGACTTCGCATCGATCACACTGGACTGTTGAGCGCCTGGACCCGCCGTCTCGTACATGACGTGGAAGACGGAAGTCAAATACGTCTCCATCTCGTCCACTGTGATGTAGCCATCTCCATCGGCGTCGAACAGTGAGAATGCCGAAGCCACTTTCTCTTCACTAGTGCCACCGCAGAGCACCGATAACCCGCTGCACAACTCGGTATAGTCGACAGCGTCGTCTTGATTCATGTCGAACGCGGAAAATAAACGATCGAGAAACTGCGCGATTTCTCGAGTCGGTTCTCGTTTTTGCTGCCGAAGGATCGAAAAGAAGGCTTGCTTGAACTCATCCCGAGTTAACACACCGTCTGCAGTTTGGCCACTGAATACCGAAATGAGGTCAGAAGCGCTCAGGGTCGCCAACCCTGTAACCTCGCGCAATTTTGGAAGATCAAAGCCGGAACTCGACTGGCTCAACAAGGGATTCCCAGATCCAGAGTATCTCGGGTCGCTCGGCTTGGAGTTGGCCGCTGAGAGGGACTGACCGACGAGATGAGTGGGTCCAGGCTTGGAGTACCATTCTCTGAATGCTTGATAGGACAGTTTTCCCGCGCTATTGAGCTTGGACTCGGCAAAGCACTGCTGTGCCGTCACAATTCCAAGTTCCTCCGGCTTCACTCTGCATCATCAAACGACAAAGGTTAGCCCGTGTGAACCTCACCCAACCAGCATTAACTATTCAACTCACTTGTTTTGTTGGAATAGCTCTGGAGATGTCTCGCTGATCACCAGGTAGACAGCTGTGAGATACTTGGTCATCTCCTCCGTGGAGATGAAGCCGTCGTTGTCATTGTCGTACAGCTCGAACGTCAGCCGGATCTTCTCGTCACGCTCACCGCACGCAAAGACCGAGACGCCGCCCAAGAACTCGGCCACGTCCACGACATCTCGACGACCGCTGCGGATCTCAAAGATCTGGAAGAGCCGCGTGAACATCTTGCGCGCTTGTGGATCATACCGGCCGGACTAGTCCCACACAACCACATCCAAAGAGTTAGCGCGAGAACGGCTGACATGCTCCAGCCCTGTGTTTGCTTACCTGTGACAAGATCTTCTCGAGGGAGCGCTCGAAAGAGGCTCGGTCCAACGAGCCCGTCGGACACGCTTGCGTGAACACGTTGGCGAGCATCGGCAGCTCAAAGTCCGTGAGGTCGATCTCGCGCAGGAACTCCTCCTCCTCGTCTTCCTTCTCCTCCTCGTCCTCCTCACTGCCGCCGCGGTATGCGAGTGCATCGTCCTCGTCCTCGTCCGTGCTCGCAGGCCCGGCTTCCGTCTCGTCTGCGGGCTTAATGTGTCCTCTGTGCGCGTGGTTCGGCCGGTGGTGACGCCGGTGGCGGTTGGAATGACTGCTCTTGTTCTTCCTCGAGGCGGCCGACGCCGCACGCACCGACGCGTTCGATGCGTGGCCCCGGTCCCCGTCCAGCACTAGATCGTAGATGCCAGTTTCGAACAGATCCGGGGATCGGCTCAGCAGCGAGAGCGGGTAGAAGACGTCCGTGTCGGCGCGCTTGATCGCGGCGACGTCCTCCCCCTTGAGCCGCGGGAAGCCCGCTGCCACGCACTGCTGCAGCTCCGCCAGCGGGATCCCAGGGTACAGCAGCAGCTGCAGCGTCTGCTCGCCCAGCGCCAGCGTCACGGCGCTCACGGGCACGTCGCGGGCGTCGCCGCGCGCCATCGCTGCTCCTCACTTCCCGTCTTCGTTGCTGCGGGGTTTCCTTTCGCTTTTCAAGCAGGAATGCAGGTCAATCGCCTTGATCTTGGGAGGATATTTCGTGGGGACGACGTACTGTGGATGATCGCTCCAAAGTACGATTGCTGGTTAGTCGAATGTGACATGTCATAGAATCAAATCGGAGAGGGATCGCTGTACGCTCGCACCGTAAACGCTCTCATAATCGATAACGGTGACCATCATACGAGCGTCCCGTGATCCACTCACCAAGGTCGGCCGCGCGCCTGGTCTCTGGCAGACCACGCACGAGAGATGGCGACGTGCGACCAGCAGCCTTTCGGCCCACGGCAGTTCCCGATTTGACAGCTTCCGAATACCGCCAGTCGCCTCGCTCAGGCTCTCTCTCTACTACTGGTGACCATGTCGGAAGCGTACAAGATCATCGGCATGCTCGGCTCGTTCGTCATCTCGAGCGCGCTCGTGCCGCAGATGCACAAGGTGTACCGCACCAAGAGCGCCAAGGACATCAGCTTCACGTTCCAGTTCCTCTACGTCGTCGGGCTGCTCATGATCCTCGTCTACGGCTTCGGCGAGAGCCTGTGGCCCATCTACATCCCGGCGTCGATCGAGATGGTCGCGGCGCTCTCGCTTCTGGTCATGAAGCTCCACTACGACAGGCGCGCGACCAAGCTGGCAGAGGACGAGAGCCCGGAGATCGCGCTCGATCACAGCCACATTATTGAGGCGTCCGACGCCAAGCGGTACAGCGCGGTCCAGACGCCCAAGTCTGTCGCGTAGATGGAGATGCGTCCGCGTCACGCTCGAACGCGCAAGAGACGACCGACTGAACTGTATGGTAAGAACTGCATGAGTCTAATATAGCCGCATGGCCCTCGCCAGCGTCATTCGAACGATCCTGCTTACCCAGCGCATGCGGTTCATTACCCTGTTCGAACCGTGTTGCTCGTTCAGGGGGATTTGATTCGCATTCTTGGTAGTCATCTGCACTGGCAAGTTGCAGTTTGAGGGGTAAGAACGGGAGAGTAGCCATGCGACTTGTTGACCAGGCTCGCCATTTCCAGCTTGGCACTGCTCCGATCACTCTCCGGCTGCGCCATGACCGTCCTCCTCGACCTGATGGGGCTCGTCGGCTCCTTCCTCATCTCGGGCTCGCTCGTCCCGCAGATCGTCAAGGTCTACCGCACCAAGAGCGCTCGCGACCTGAGCCGTTCGTTCCAGCTCCTCTACGTTGTCGGTCTGCTGCTGGTGGCCACCTACGGTCTCGGCGAAGGTCTCTGGCCCATTTACATCCCCGTGACGCTCGAGCTCGCTGGCGGACTGCTGCTACTGGCCATGAAGCGCCATTACGACAAACTGGAGGCCGCTCAGCCTGCCGCCGACCTCGAGGCGCCAGCGCCAGCTCCAGTGCCATCACCCACCGCCTTCAAGTACAACATGGCGCTCACGCCAAAGTAGGCAGGGACATGCGCAGCTCGAAGTGAATTGCTCCCACTGTTGTGTGTGTTGAACACGTGATCCTGGTGAATGTGAAGACCCAAATCGTCCACTGTATTGAGATGCATTTGCTGATGGAGGATCAACACGCCGCAGACATGTTTGCATGCCAGCTCGGTCGGGGAGTGGCCACCGAGGTGTACTCCCACGAAGCGGGCGACATTGCAGCGTCGCTACAGCTCAGTCTCTTGCTGACTGGAGGCGAGACCGGTTCTTCGAGGCTTGCGTGGGTGACGGTGGTGGCATCCAACCGGTCGTAGTGGAGCTTCATACCCAACAGCAGCAGCCCGCCAGCGAGCTCGAGTGTCACGGGGATGTACACAGGCCAGAGCCCCATACCGAAGCCGTAGATGGCCACCAGAAGCAGACCGATGACGTACAGGAACTGGAAGGAACGGCTCAGATCGCGCGCGCTCTTGGTGCGGTAGACCTTGACGATCTGCGGGACGAGCGACACCGCGACGAGGAGCGAGCCCATGAGCCCGAGCAGGTCGAGGAAAAGCGCCATGCCGGCGTCGTGCGACACGTCGACGGCTACTGAGGACGCCTGGTCGAAAAACTGGCGCGAGAGAGCAACTTTGAAGGCCGCAGCTTGTGACTCGAGGGACGGGAACTGGAATGCGCCGGGAACCAGCAACTGTGCCATTCGCCTGCTTCGTCCCTTCCACTCTGGAAATCAAAGTGCTGCATCGATATCATGGCAACACAGCAAATGCCAAACCCACGCGTATCATCGCAGGCGCGAACACTACAGGAAGCAGAGGCGTCACAAATAGCATACGCGATGCAGCGATATCTAATGCTGAAATGGAGGATACAGAGAGAGGGTTGAACGAGAAGTCGACGCAGCAGAGACATACCCATTTGCGTTAACCTTCAAATGGATGAAGGTTTTCACCGATCTCTAGTTGTGCTCAAAGCAATAAGATGGATCGATATTACCGCTGTCGAGACGGGGCTGTCACCTTGCCGTCGAGTTGTATCCAGTGGAGTCGAAGGCATTAATGAGAGAACCCACAGCATGACAGTTCGTCGAAGCCCACGACTGACGGACCCGGGTGAATTTACGCTGGTTGTCTGTGCTTCTCCGGAACGAGAGCGCCGACAAGAGTCGGTTAGTAAGGGAAAGCGAGTGCAGCCGTCGCTCGATTTCGGATGTCTCCATCGCTCGACCTCGGACGTCTCCACGCGCTGCTGTCCGCGATCAGCTCGACCTCCCAACACCTAGGTGCCTTTCGTGGCGTATAACTGCCTGATGCCGTCCGCGTCTCGTTCGTGCGTCTCGCCGCCGACCTGTACCTCGTGTAGCCACCACCACCACCACCACCATCGCTGGGTGAGCGACAGATCAGCATGCGGTTGGGGTGTTTTCGAGCTGTGCTGGCGCTGGCGCTGGCGGCGGCATGGCACGGAGAGTCTGTGAGCGGCGAGACCTATGTGGTCCGCTGCGACGAACAGCAATCGACACAGTTCACGTTTACCGGATCGAATGCTGTTACTCCTGTGTGCGGCTCAAATCCTCCAGTGGACTTCAATGATGATGGCTCTAATGCCGTCGTCGTCTCACTCGAAAACTCGGTCGCCACTGTTACCATGCGCGAGGGTACCAAGACGACGGATATGTAAGTGATGGTATAATGTCGCATCTTTCATGCTGTAGTCGTGACTGACGAATGTGTGGAGTGCAGGACGTTCATTGCTAGTGACACAGTCGAGATGGCTGTCAACATCCAAAACACACATTTCTCCAAGGCAACTAAGCTTCAAAACCTGTACATGCTTGCGATGTTGATTGCATTGCGCTGATGAACGCTATAGGCTGACATGACCCTATGTGACTGCATTTAGGAGGTTTGAAAGCATGAACTTTACAAGCAAAATCGTCACTCTCACGGTTCCTGACTCTCTCACGTACCCGTACGTCCCTTGGAGACAGAGTCAATGTTTGCATTGGTCTGATCAATTCTAATCCCTGCGTCTCTCGTGTTATGCAGCCGTATCGGCGAATCCAATGCAGAAGACGTGGGTCTCACTGTGTCCGACAACTCTGGTCTCTATGATCTGTACGTAACATTATTGGCGACCGAGCAGAATGCAAATGTGGTTGGTCTAACTGATATGGTGTATGATTGCAGGCAACTAGCTGACACGTACAAGTTGATCCCACGCATTCTCTATGAACGCAAATACACCAAGACACTCAACGCGTACGTGTGCAAACACTATCTATGACTCGGGTGTGAGCGTCATTTAATCTGTGTTTATGACTGCATTACGACAGGGGTGGCATCAAGGATTTTATTACATTCGACTGGACTGGCACTCAAAAACTTACCGAGGAACAGATTGCCACTCTCGAAGACAACATTGGCGCTCTGGATACGATCGGGTTGACCTTGGTCGATGGCTGCTCCAGCTCTATTAGCACCTCCGACATGCACCTTGTGTGTGCCTCGGATTCAACATCCAACGACGCAAGCGTAGCTGGAAGCAATTCATTTGGGACAACAGTTCCGTCATCGCCACCCACTGGTAATACCAACTCCACTGACACTTCGGGCAGCGGCGAGACAGGGAAGGGATCCTCGGGTGGCGGATCGAGTACCATGACGATTCTCATTGTCGTCATCATCGTTGCGGTTATTGTCGCGCTGGGACTGCTCTTCCTCTTTATTCAGCATCGCATCAGAGGAAAATCGAGTGGAGCGGAAAACACTCAGACAATTATCAATTCCGTCGAGGCTGAATCAAACGGACACGACAAACCAATTGGCCAAGTACAAGATGTTCCAGATCAGCCTGCACATCCTAGACCGTGGGATGACGATGTTGTTATCAAGGCACGAATTCCGTCAGACAAGGTCAAGCTTTACGATATCATGAGTCGAGGAGCATTCGGTGAAGTCTACCGCGGATCATATCGAGGACAACCGGTCGCTGTCAAGATGTTAAATCTGTCCATGCGCCACGAGACAGATCATATTGAGTTATTCTTCCATGAGATCAAGATCATGGCGACATTGGAGCACCCGAACATTGTTCAATTCGTCGGAGTGGCTTGGGACTCTCTCACTGAAGTGTGTGCCGTCTCGGAGCTGATGGATGGCGGTGATCTGCGCACGCTGTTGATGGAGTATCACGAAAATCGAAAGCCGCAAGGATTTGACTCTGTCAAGATCAAGATCGCGGCTGACGTTGCTCACGCTCTGACCTATCTACACTCATTCCAGCCTGTTGTGCTTCACCGCGACCTCGAATCTCGCAATATCTTGCTTAGTGCTGATCGAAAGACGGCCAAGGTGACGGACTTCGGCACGTCTCGCGAACGCGCCGACATTACCATGACCGTCGGTATCGGTACGTCGCTGTGGATGGCTCCAGAGATGATCATGGGAGGTCGATACGACGACAAGGCCGACATCTTTTCGTTTGGAGTTGTTCTATCGGAACTGGCGACGCACGAGCTTCCCTACACGCAGGCGACCAAGGCCACCTCAGGCGCACCGATGTCGGTCGCTGCTATCATGCAGGCGGTCGTGTCTGGTCACCTACATCTGGACTTCGCGACTTCGGCTCCACATTCGTCGCCTGAGATCGTTGATTTGGCGTGCGCCTGTACCAGCTTCGATCCAAGTACCAGGCCGGCGGCCGCCACGGTTGCTTGGAAACTCATCCAGATATTGCGCAACATGACCGACTAGTGTCGACATCCACCTCGCTGACAACAAACACACACGAGGAGCATTCATGCATTTTTCATAAATGTTGCTTTAAAAAGTTATGTGACGAAATATATACGATCGACGACAAGTGTGTTGCTACTCTCTTCGAATTGATCAGAGCGAGTGCAGCATCTCGACGGCGTTTTGCTGGGTGCGGTCATCGCGTTTTGGCGACTCGATCGCTGTGCCATTTGGGGTGTTGAAGGACGCGAACGAGTCGAAGGCATCGCTGTGCGTGCCATTGTGGGCCGAATCGAATGTCGGTGGGTCGATACTGAAGCGGTTGACCTCTCCGTCTTCGTCTTTGACGCCGACAACATGATCTGCAATGAAAATCGTATTTAGATACACCGACGGTCTTGGCGAGCAGCGACAAGATCGCGATTGGAATGTAGAAGCGCACGATCAACGAGATCTTGCGCATTAGCGCGGTGTTCAGGTCACGGATGACATCGGCATAGTTGTCGAGCAGGTGATGGCCTTGAGCGGCCATTGCGATCATGAACTGTGTGCCGAATGTCACGCTTGCCTAATCGCTGTGTAAGGTGCTTTTCACAATGACGTGATGCGGTGACAGCGGAGATCCAATGATCAACACAGCAAGTATCTGTGATATGTTTATGAACTATAGCGCAGTAGGTGGCAAAGACAGTAGGCGAAAGAAGCCACGTAGTTACCTAACATTCCCGCAAACTGACCGAGCTGTCGGAAATATAGGTTCCAAGGCCATCGGCGGATCCGAGTACGGTTTCTCGTGGCTTATGAAGAACGCCGGACTCTACATCCTGTGTGAGCTGTGCGCCTTGACGGCTCACATGTTTGTCTTCTACCCGACGCTGCTCAGGACGCTCGGTCGGACCAGGCGGCCCTTCAGTTGGCTTGGCAAGATGGCCCCCGCACAAGTCTTCGCGTTCGGCTGCGCCTCGTCCATGGCGACATTGCCCGTTGTCATGGCGACGGTCGAGAAGACGCGTATCATGCCACCAGCCTTGTCGCGCTTCTTGCTTTCGATCGGTGCGACAATCGGGAAGGACGGCTCGGCCGCCGCCTACCCGATCTCAGTGATGTTCCTCGCGAGCGCTCAAGGTTTCGACCTGTCGGGAGCACAGATCGCGTCAGTCACGCTCCTCGCCGCGATCGGCTCCGTGGCAACTGGCCCCGTGCCATCGGCGGGGATCATCATGGTAGCGGCCATCTGGAAGAGCGTGACAGGTTCGGACCCACCGATGGAGATCTTCAGTCTGATCGTCGGCACCGACTGGCTGCTCGACCGCTTTGAGACGGTCGTGAACGTCATGTGCGATACCGTCATCTGTCGTATCATCGCAGCTCATGTTGTCGGCGTCAAAGACGAAGACGGAGAGGTCAACCGCTTCAGTATCGACCCACCGACATTCGATTCGGCCCACAATGGCACGCACAGCGATGCCTTCGACTCGTTCGCGTCCTTCAACACCCCAAATGGCACAGCGATCGAGTCGCCAAAACGCGATGACCGCACCCAGCAAAACGCCGTCGAGATGCTGCACTCGCTCTGATCAATTCGAAGAGAGTAGCAACACACTTGTCGTCGATCGTATATATTTCGTCACATAACTTTTTAAAGCAACATTTATGAAAAATGCATGAATGCTCCTCGTGTGTGTTTGTTGTCAGCGAGGTGGATGTCGACACTAGTCGGTCATGTTGCGCAATATCTGGATGAGTTTCCAAGCAACCGTGGCGGCCGCCGGCCTGGTACTTGGATCGAAGCTGGTACAGGCGCACGCCAAATCAACGATCTCAGGCGACGAATGTGGAGCCGAAGTCGCGAAGTCCAGATGTAGGTGACCAGACACGACCGCCTGCATGATAGCAGCGACCGACATCGGTGCGCCTGAGGTGGCCTTGGTCGCCTGCGTGTAGGGAAGCTCGTGCGTCGCCAGTTCCGATAGAACAACTCCAAACGAAAAGATGTCGGCCTTGTCGTCGTATCGACCTCCCATGATCATCTCTGGAGCCATCCACAGCGACGTACCGATACCGACGGTCATGGTAATGTCGGCGCGTTCGCGAGACGTGCCGAAGTCCGTCACCTTGGCCGTCTTTCGATCAGCACTAAGCAAGATATTGCGAGATTCGAGGTCGCGGTGAAGCACAACAGGCTGGAATGAGTGTAGATAGGTCAGAGCGTGAGCAACGTCAGCCGCGATCTTGATCTTGACAGAGTCAAATCCTTGCGGCTTTCGATTTTCGTGATACTCCATCAACAGAGTGCGCAGATCACCGCCATCCATCAGCTCCGAGACGGCACACACTTCAGTGAGAGAGTCCCAAGCCACTCCGACGAATTGAACAATGTTCGGGTGCTCCAATGTCGCCATGATCTTGATCTCATGGAAGAATAACTCAATATGATCTGTCTCGTGGCGCATGGACAGATTTAACATCTTGACAGCGACCGGTTGTCCTCGATATGATCCGCGGTAGACTTCACCGAATGCTCCTCGACTCATGATATCGTAAAGCTTGACCTTGTCTGACGGAATTCGTGCCTTGATAACAACATCGTCATCCCACGGTCTAGGATGTGCAGGCTGATCTGGAACATCTTGTACTTGGCCAATTGGTTTGTCGTGTCTGTTCGAATGTCGAACTCTCCGGGTTGTTTTGGAAAGAACGTAAGTATAAGATTGAACCAGAGCTGGCGACCTCCGCCGCACAAATGCGCTGATCACACATAAGAATAGCCCCATTGTGGGTCATCCCTTTACTTTTGTCTTACGCCTACGGCAACATGCAAAATATGAATTCTCTGGCCTTCAAGGCATCAACTGGCGAGTCTGCGCGGCTCCTGCAACCAGGATGCGAGCAGCCAGCGACCAGCAAACGTCGAGTCCCTGGAGACCGGCGCGCCTCAAATCGACAGTCCACGCGCGCGGCGTCACTTGGCAGCGCGGACTCGATCAACCTCCAGCGACATCGACTGAGCCTCGATGGAAGTAATAAGCATCTGGGTGTTCTCTGTTCCATTCCATTTTTGAGATTGGCGGCGTCGAATGATAACGTAGAGCAGTCCCAACGAGACAATAACCGCGACGATGATGACGACAGTGAGAATCGTTGATGCACTGCTTCCCGGAGTTGTGGTTTGTGAATCCGAGGCACACACAAGGTGCGTATCGGCGCTGCTGCTGCTGCTGGAGCAGACATCGACCCAGGTCAAGCCGATCGCACTCAGATCACCAACGTTGTTTTTGAGTGTGATGATCTGTTCCTCGGTCAGATTTTGGGTCCCCGTCCAGTCGAATGTGGTAAAATCCTTGATCTTGGACCTATCATATTAAAATCAACAAATGCGGTTTAATGAGGGCAAACCGAGCCGATCCGTTGATGGGGATTGCATACGTACGAGTTCAGCTTCTGGGTGTAGTTGCGTTCATAGAGAATGCGTGGGATCCGATCGTACGTGTCGTTTAGTATCCTGAAATCACATATCAAAACCAGTCAGATCATCAGTGCACTTCCTGATCGGCCACCAACGATGTTACGTACAGCTCACTGAGCTTAGAATTGCCCGACACATGGAGGCCCACGTCATCCGCATTGGATTCGCCGATACGACTGCATAGTACGTGACGCACGCATTAGACATCAACCCAACGAACGCAGCATGGATGATGTCTCCAAGAGACGTACAGGATCGTGAGGGAGTCGGGAATCGTGAGGGTGACGACTTGGTCCACAAAGTCCAAGTTGTCAAACGACCTAAATGCAGTCACATGGGGTCATGTCAGCGTTTGTCGTTCGTCAGCGCAATGCAGTCACTATCGCAAGCCCATACAGGAATTGCAGCGAAGACGCCTTGGAGAAATCTGTGCTTTGGATGTCGATGGTGACTTCGGTGTCATTGATTGCATTGAATTGTCTGTGCTCCACACACTCGTCAGTCACGACTCGAGCCAACAAGACACACCAACTTATCATCACGTACAGATTCGTCGTGGTTGTACCCTCGCGCACTGTAACAGTGGCGACCGAGTTTCCGAGCGAGACCACGACAGCATTAGTGCCGTCGTCACCAAAGACCACAGGAGGATTTCCGCCGCACAAGGGTGTAGCGGTATCCATTCCATCAAACGTGAACTGTGCCATCCCATTGCACCGGACCGTATAGTTATCGCCACTCACAGACACAGTGTGCCATGTCGTAGCCAATGCCAGCGCCAGCACAGATCGGAAACACTCCAACCCCATGCTTATCTTTCGATGAACCAGTGGTGGTGGTGGTGGTGGTGGCTACACGAGGTACAAGTCGGCGGGGAGACGCGCGAAGGATACGCGGACGGTACAAGGAAGCTATGCGCTTCGAGAGGCACCTAGGTGTCGAGAGGTCGGGCTGAGCGGGAATGGAGGTGCGAGGAGATGTCCGAGGTCGAGCGACGGAGACGTCTGAGGTCGAGTGACGGTGACACTCGCTTTTCCTTTATGGCTGACCCTTGTCGGTGCTCCCATTTCGGAAAGCGCACCCACTCAACGTTAATTCACCCGGGTGCGGGCAGTCGTCGGTTTCGACGAACAGTCATGCTATGGGTTCACATTGTAGCCTGTCGATTCCACTGGACAGAACTCTCGCACGGCAATGTCGACGGCCCCTTCTGAATCACGGTAATATCGATCCATCCGTATGCATTGAGCTGGACCAGCGGTCGGTGAAGTCTCATTGAATCGGAGAAGGTTCATTGGAGACCTTTCCCATAGAAAAA
The DNA here is from genome assembly GCA_003413675.1 of Phytopythium vexans. NCBI lineage: Eukaryota > Oomycota > Peronosporomycetes > Pythiales > Pythiaceae > Phytopythium > Phytopythium vexans. The sequence goes on along the minus strand of QLOC01000002.1, from coordinate 2,309,712 downwards.
GATTATCCCCCGAATGGTAGCTCGACGATGGATTGATGTTTGTTAGTTGGTTGGGCGAGGCTGACAACGAAGTCCGTTTTGCCACTCCGAATTTGCGTCCAGTTCAACGGCGCATCTGACATGAGTGGGATCAAGGATTGCGATACGATACTGAAGAGTGCCGTAGCGCGACTTGACCTGCTGGCCTGCGGCAAGGCCAGCCTACCCGACCTCATGCAGCGCCGCCAGTTCAACATGCAGGTGCTCTCGGATCAAGTACAGATCGAAGAAAAGAATGCAAATTGCACGTGCAGCATCATAAAATATCACTTCTGCTCCAAGACAGTTCCGATGCTACCTGTGCGGTTGCTTTGGCTGCGGATCCTGCAGTACGGACGAAAACATTGAGACATTTCATGGTCGGCTCATCTCAATCATTGCGTGCTGCCGATACGATGACAGCGTCAACACCTGCAAATACGCGCATATTGGACCGATTGACCTCACATCGCTCAATGCAACCCCCGACTGCCTCTGCCTCCTCGACAATAAGCACCTTGTTGGCGTCCGGTCAAATGTTGAGCAATCAGTTGGAAGGCATCATAAGCGGTAACAGCAATGCACTTTCTCGCCGAGATTGAACTGTGACGATCCTCAAGTACCTTTCGAGCGAGGACGAGGCAGATACCGATGTACCGTCGTTCGTGGGCGAAAAGTGGTAAACTGAGTCCTCGAACATTCTTGAGCTCTGCTTGGTCTGATCAATTCGAAGAGAGTAGCAACACACTTGTCGTCGATCGTATATATTTCGTCACATAACTTTTTAAAGCAACATTTATGAAAAATGCATGAATGCTCCTCGTGTGTGTTTGTTGTCAGCGAGGTGGATGTCGACACTAGTCGGTCATGTTGCGCAATATCTGGATGAGTTTCCAAGCAACCGTGGCGGCCGCCGGCCTGGTACTTGGATCGAAGCTGGTACAGGCGCACGCCAAATCAACGATCTCAGGCGACGAATGTGGAGCCGAAGTCGCGAAGTCCAGATGTAGGTGACCAGACACGACCGCCTGCATGATAGCAGCGACCGACATCGGTGCGCCTGAGGTGGCCTTGGTCGCCTGCGTGTAGGGAAGCTCGTGCGTCGCCAGTTCCGATAGAACAACTCCAAACGAAAAGATGTCGGCCTTGTCGTCGTATCGACCTCCCATGATCATCTCTGGAGCCATCCACAGCGACGTACCGATACCGACGGTCATGGTAATGTCGGCGCGTTCGCGAGACGTGCCGAAGTCCGTCACCTTGGCCGTCTTTCGATCAGCACTAAGCAAGATATTGCGAGATTCGAGGTCGCGGTGAAGCACAACAGGCTGGAATGAGTGTAGATAGGTCAGAGCGTGAGCAACGTCAGCCGCGATCTTGATCTTGACAGAGTCAAATCCTTGCGGCTTTCGATTTTCGTGATACTCCATCAACAGAGTGCGCAGATCACCGCCATCCATCAGCTCCGAGACGGCACACACTTCAGTGAGAGAGTCCCAAGCCACTCCGACGAATTGAACAATGTTCGGGTGCTCCAATGTCGCCATGATCTTGATCTCATGGAAGAATAACTCAATATGATCTGTCTCGTGGCGCATGGACAGATTTAACATCTTGACAGCGACCGGTTGTCCTCGATATGATCCGCGGTAGACTTCACCGAATGCTCCTCGACTCATGATATCGTAAAGCTTGACCTTGTCTGACGGAATTCGTGCCTTGATAACAACATCGTCATCCCACGGTCTAGGATGTGCAGGCTGATCTGGAACATCTTGTACTTGGCCAATTGGTTTGTCATGTCCGTCCGGTGGAGTCTCGTCGGAATCGACAGGTGTCTGTATATTCTCCTCTCCACTCAATTTTCCTCTGATGCGATGCTGAATAAAGAGGAAGAACAGTCCCAACGCGAGAATAACTGCGACGCTGACAGCAATGAGAAACGTTGAGATACTCGACCCACCACCCGAGGGTTCTTCCGCTTTTGAGCTACTGCTCGAACTACCACCGGTGGAGCTGGCAGTTGACGCCGACGATGGATCTATTATCCTAGACAAGGTGTCGCTGTGGCCGCTTGAACTACTGGATGATGAATCCGAGGCACACACAAGGTGGGTACTGGTGTTGCTACTGCCGGAGCAATCGTCAACTAGGGTCAAGCCAATATCAACCAGATTGGCAATGTTGTGTTTGAGTGTGGATGTTTGTTTCTCAGTCAGCACTTGTGTCCCCGTCCAGTCGAATGTGATAGATTGCTTGATGGCGGACCTGTCGTATTGTAAACAACACATGCAGGTTTAATGACGACCAACACAAACGAATTATCAATGGTTGTTGCACACGTACGTGTCGAGTTGCGATGTGTAGTTGCGTTCATAGAAAACGCATGGGATCCGATTGTACGTGTCAGCTAGTTGCCTGTAATCACGTACTAAATCAGTCAGACCAACCATTTTTGCCACCTGGTCGACCACTAACGACTACGTACAGATTATTGAGATTCGAGCTGTCTGACGCATTAAGACACACATCTTCGGCATTGGATTCGCCGATACGGCTGTATACCACGAGACACACACATTAGACATTGATCCGATTCGTGAAAACATGGCCACTGTCTCCAGGGAACGTACAGGTACGTGAGGGAGTCGGGGATCGTGAGGGTGACGCCTTGGTCCACAAACTTCAAGTTGTCAAACATTCTAAATACAACCGCATTGGGTCATGTCAGCGTTTAGCGTTCATCAGCGAGATGTAATCAACATCGCAAGCACTTACAGGTTATGCAATGAAGCTGCCTTGGAGAAATCTGTATTTCTGACGTCGACCTTGACGGTATCGATACTGGCAATAAACTGCCTGCCTCCACACACTCGTCAGGCACCACTGCAGCCAGTCTCACACACCAACTTATCATCTCGTACATATCCGTCGTGGTTGTACCCTCGCGCACTGTAATAGTGGCGACCGAGTCTTCGAGAGAGATCACGACAGCATCAGGGTTTTGATCATCTGCAATATTCTCACTGGGAATTTTGTCGCACAAGAGTGTAGCCGCATCCGACCCGGTAAACTTAAACTGCGCCGTTCCAGCGCACCGCAGTGCATATATCTCGCCACTCACAGACACGGCGTGCCATGTCGTAGCCAATGCCAGCGCCAGCACGGATCGGAAACACTCCAACCCCATGCTTATCTTTCGATCAACCAGTGGTGGTGGTGGTGGTGGCTACACGAGGTACAAGTCGGCGGGGAGACGCACGAACGAGACGCGGACGGCACCAGGCAGCTATACGCCTCGAGAGGCACCTAGGCGTCGAGAGGTCGGGCTGAGCGGGAACGGAGGCGCGTGGAGACGTCTGAGGTCGAGTGACGGCGACTCTCGCTTTCCCTTACTGGTGACTCTTGTCGGCGTTCCCGATCCGGAGAAGCACAGACAACCAGCGTAAAATCACCCGGATACCGTTTTCGACAGTTCAAACATACCGGCAAAGATATGGGTGCGCATTTTTGCCTGTCCACCTCAGGATGATATAATACCTAGGTTTACTTCTGTGTACCTCTACTAAACCTTAGTCGTGCGCATAAGATACATCCTTATGAACGTGATATTGAAGTATTCGACAAACTCGACTCATGCTCGACCCACGAGGTCATGCGCATGAGTGCGGCGTTCACGTCGCGGATGACATTGGCAAAGTATTCGAGCAGTTGATGTTCTTGAGCAGCCATTGCGATCGTGACAGCATGCTGGATATCACGGCGGTCTACGAGCTGCGCAAGTTGCTTTGCACGATGACGCAATGCGGTGACAGCGAAGATCCGGTGATCAAAGAAGCGAGTATGGATGATTTGTTTATGAACTATAGCGCACTTGGTGGACATGGCAGCAGTCGAACAAAGCCACATATTTGCCATACATTTTCACACAGACTGGCTGAGCTGTCAGGAATATGGGCTTGAAGCAGACGGTAAAGCGCAAATGCAAGGACGGAGTGGTCCAGAATGTGAAAATGCACCAAGATATGCAAGCAATAGTGGAGAAGATTTCTCATGTGTATTGCCGGCTAGAATGCTCTGACGATGGTCTCTCGGAGAACCGAGGATCTCAGCTACACCTCGAACGTCTCGAGTGCCAGAGTCGCGGGGAGGAATTGGGGAACTGCCGAGATCGTGCCCCCAGTCGGCTGGAGCTCAGCAAACCGCATGAGCGAGCACGCTCGGCGGTCGGTCGCGTGGAGAATCAGTGGGCTGCGTTGCGCCTTGAGCACGTCGTTGAGAATGCTGACGATCCAGTCACGTCCGGACACTGGATGCACTTCCTGCTGCCAGTCGCGCCGCGCGTAAATGCTGAACTCCGGCGTGTGGTCTTCTCCACCATCCTCGACGACATAGATCGTCCGGACGAGCAGTGTTGCCAGCGCGGGCAGCACGCCAAACGCTCCACCAACTCGGCGTCGACTAATGAGCTCATCGCCGAGGTCGAACGACCACTCAAAGCTGTGGATGGTGCTGAGTCGAAGTACAGCTAGTGCAGCTGCTGAAGTCCACGATTCGATGTGGAGCATATCGTGGAAGGCTCGCAGCAGCAGGTTCTTGCGCGCCTCCATTCTCCACGTCTCGCCGTGGTCGGCCAAGATGATCTCCACTCGGAGGTGGTACACGAGCTGTCCGATGGTCGTGCTGGGCGGTGCGCGAAAGCTTGATGGGCGGCTTCGTGACCAGCGCCAAGCTGCGTCGTCATCAACCGGTGAGGAAGGCGCCGGTGGCAACAGCGCCGTCGCCATTGGCTCGATAGCTTCAGCGCGACCTGTGGCTGTGGCGTCGTGACCATCTACACCCAAAATCTCCATCGTCATTGTGAACCGATCGCACTGGTTCTGGTCGTCGCAGCCCATGTTGATCACCGCAGCGATCGCCGCCCTCCACAGTTCGCAGCTCTCACAAGTAGGCGCGCGGAGTCGCAGCAGCCTCGAGCTTGGTCCATAGCAGATAGCAAACGTGTGAGTCAGTCTGTCCTGGACTGTCGCTGGCAGCACGCGCACAGGCGACACCCGATTGTCGAGCGGGATCAGCACTCGTCCAACGTGCACGTCGCGGCGCTCGATGCTCAGCACTGGCCGCAGAGAGTGGCTTCCGTCCGCCAAACACTGCGGCACGTACGCCAATATGACGGGCGTCTTGTGCCTGCAGATCGCACCGTTCTCAACAGCAGCCCGCTCGCACACATCGCGAATGTAGATGACGTACCAGACGAGCATGAAGCACCGCGTCTTGAGCACCTGTCGAAGCACGATGCGGAGATCTGTCATGCTTCCTCGCCTCGTTCCAAGGCGGTGGACTCTGCCTGGAGAATGGTTTTGTCTCTTTTCAAGCCACTGGGCTCCGACTGGAAGCTGGCTTTGCCTCGAATAAGGTGAAAGTGCATTTTCTCTTCAGCACAGTCGGACGGCCAGCCACTGATCGACGGCAACAACCCAGCACATGGAGATGGAATACGAAGCTACTCGCTCAGAGGAACGACTGATACAATCAAAGATGTTGTTCTCTTCTGGTCATCATCCCATCCACACGCAGTATGTATAAATCTGAATCTCGATCGCTCTGATCCGACCCGTCAATGCTTTGCGAACCAAAACACCGCGGCTGATACGCCAGTGACAGTTGAGCCCACTGTGATCACCCACAGCAATGCAACGCGCGACTTGCCGCCACGCTCGTACCGCCACGGAGTCATCTTGGTGTACAGCACGACAGGGAAGACGACGCAGAGCAGCAGACAGCAGGTGGCTCCCACGAGACCAAACACGACCTGAAGACCGGGCACGCACATGGCGACGAGCATCTGCGAGAGCAGCAGCACGGTCGTGGCGCCCAGTCGCGTGGACGTAGCGATCTCCTCCAGGTTGGACGTGAAGAAGAGCTCCTCGAGCACACCACGCAGTGGGCGAAAGAGCAGCGGGAACGATAGCACGACGGTCAGGAACACGGCGACGAGCGGCACTTGCATCACTGGATCGTGCTCGAGGCTGAGCAAGATGTTGCCGCGCACTTGGTCTCCATACAAATGGCTCGCGGTGGCGCCGAAAGCCACATACAGCACGACGCAGAACGAGGTGATCATCACAATGGAGCGGGCCATCTTCCGACGAGTTTTCTTGAGCGGCTCGGCGAAATTGCCGCGCAGTTCCACGAACAGCGGCACGAGGTTCAAGTGCATCATGAAGGTGTACATCAAGATCGAGATGGCTTGAGTCAGGCGGGATAGAGGGGAGCCGACAATTTGGACGATCACCGGTGCTCCATCCATCTCAGGGTCATTTGGCGCTGGCGTCGTCGTGTTGACCGGCGAGTCGCTAGGATGTAGCGCCACGAACGAGCGGTAGATGACGGCCGAGAGCAAGTATAGCGAGAACGCGAAGCCCAAATAGCTCGACACGCGGAGCCCAGAGAGGTTCTTCATGAGGCAGAGCGGGAACACCACGAGCACGAACGTGGCCCACAGCAGATACCCTCCGAGTTCGCCCGCGACATCATCGGGGACCGGCTGACCCGCAGTCGACAGCCGCTTGTAGCCCGCGTCGACAAGGAACGGCGCAATGTCCCCCACGATGCGGATGCTGCCGACACAACTGCCATAGATCCCGACGGCCGTGACGATAGACACGACGTAGCCGAACGGTTTGCCGCCCGCGACGATCGCGATGGTCTGGAAGGACGCGAACTTGCGGCCCGAGCCAATGTGCGATGCCGCCTCTTCCTTGGCCGCCAGGTGCACGTGCGTCTGCAGCAGCGCGTTGGCTGTGGTTGCCATGACAGCGCCAACCAACACAATCGCCAATACCGCCTGCCAGGCCGGCACGAGCCGGAACGTGTATGGAACCGCCAGCATCCCGGCCCCCACGGTCGAAAGCAGCAGCGTCAGGAACACGTGCAGCGAGCGGTAGTCGTCGCGCTTGTCGTACGCGAACGGCAGGCGGTGCGGCCGCGGCGACGGGATCGGCGACGACGTGAACAGCGTCGGGAAGCCCGTCTCGAAGGGCGAGCGCGGCGGCGGCGTGCTCGCGACGCTGGCGCTGCCGTAGCTCGCGCGCTGCTGGCGGGACGAGCCGCTGCGGCCGGTCAGCAGCGGGCTGGTCTCTGGTGCGAGCAGCATCTCGTGCGAAATAGACAACTCGGATAATGGGAGGGAGGCGGTGCGGTGCCATCCATCCAGCGTGTGACGACAACGACCTCTCAGGCTGCCAGACTTCGATCTTTCAAAGGGTGCGTGGGCGGATCGCAGAGCTCGAAATAATAGATTTCAAAAGACCCAGAATAAGCCGGATTGGGGGAAATAAGGTTCGCGAAAGGACGCACCACTTCAAGATCCGCGGCTCCGACTCAGCTCTGAGCGGATCAGATATCGTCACCACCGCGAACCTGCTGCGAACTTTCCGTGTGATCGTGCAAGTGAAGCCATGCGCCGCTGAATGATGGTCGCGTGTGTCATCAACTTCAAAGTGTTGAGGTTCCGGCAGTCGAGCTCATTTGGCAATTTGCGCGCAGAGCAGCAGAAACCCCCTGTCCAGCATGGCAGCAACAGCCCCCGGATCTCCGTGGCAGATCGTCACGTCCCCCAATACGATCAAAGTAGTCAACACGCACCCGCAGCGGGCGATGACGATGCAGGAGATCATGGATGAGGAGCTGGCGATCCAGCTGCAACGACAGCTGCAAGCCGCTGATATCGAGGACAAGGCGCCGGCGGATAAAGGAGGAGACTGGAGCGCGTTCGGCGAGCCGGCCGTGGTGTTTCGTACTTCGCCGCGGAAGTTGCTCAGCGCTGACGACTACGACGTTCGCGACGATGACGACCAAGACGACCTCTACGATTCGGACGAAGAGTACATCGCCCATTCGCAGGACCGGAGCGTGGCAGGGACCGTGGCACCGACGACGGCGCTGCGCGAGACCCTGCGACGACAGGCTAAGGAGGAGAACCACAAGCGCGAACCGCCCAACGTCGACCTCGGCAAGTACGCTCGGCGCGACCGAACGTTCGACGAGCGCACGCAGCTGATGCTCCAGAAGCTGATCAGTACCGATAAGATCCGCGTCGTACAGGAGCGTGTCCATGCCGGGCGGGAAGCGAATGTGTACCACGCCATCGGCTACGCTGACGCGGACGCCGAGCGGGAACGCAGTCTGGCGCTCAAGATCTTCAAGACGGCGCGATCGGACTTCACCAAGGTGAACGAGTGCGACCCGACTGGGCGGCGGTACGACGTACGGTTCGTCAAGAAGAGCATGCGTCGGCAGCTCAAGCTGTGGGCCGAGAAGGAGTACAAGCACTTGTGCCGCGCGACACAAGCTGGCGTGCGAGCCCCGCAACCATACCTGCTGCAAGAGCACATCATCCTCATGGAATTCGTTGGATCGGAGGACGGCGTCGCTGCACCGCAGATCCGGAACGTCGAACTGAACCGCAGCCAGCTCGCAGACGCGTACAGGTCTGTTCTCCGCTCCATGCGGCAGCTCTACCAAGTCGCGCGACTCGTGCACGGCAAGCTGAACGAGTGCACCATACTGTACCATAACGACCAAGTCTACTTGAACGACTTCGGCCACGCGATCGAGAGATCCAACCCTGAGCACGAGGAATCGCTCGACAGGGATTTGGAGAGCGTCCACGACTTCTTCCTGCGACGGGGTTTGCACACTGCGAATCCCGGCGAAGGAACGAGGCGCCAGTTGCGCCGAGCGATGGACACCGCGCCGGGGATGCTGACGTTCGATGGCGCGAAGCAGTTCGTGGTCACCGAGTCGCTCGAGGGCATCCTGCGCGGCTACCCGGCCATGAAGGCGTTCGTGATGTGAGCTTTCCACCACTTTTGAGTGATTTATCAATACATAATCTCAATTTTGTGCTATTTCTTTCATTACATACTGTTTTAACGTTGTTCGAATCTGAGCAACAAACTTCAAGATCCATTCCTGCGAAAATGGCGAGCGCAGCGGCCGCCGCGTTCGGCGCGCGCTTCCGGCGCGGGAAGGAGACGCCGAAGGCGGAGCCACGCGTAGGAGAGATCCTGAGCGACAGCTCCGAAGAGTCCGTCGTCGAGACGGAGCCTCGGCGGCGCGCGGACGAGAGCAAGTCGTCGGAATCGCACAGCAGCGCTCCGAGGTCGGGGAAGAAAGCGCTGGGGTCTGTTCTGCGCGGGAAGCAGGTGAAGCGCAGCGGCAGTCGCAAGTGGTACAGCGACTCGGAAAGCGACGAGGAGGGCGAGTTCGAGAAGGTGAATGTGGCGGCGTCCATGGCGAGCCGGACTGACGAGCAAACCAGGCAGTCGGCAGACGACCAGGCCAAAACCTCTAGCTCAAACCAACCGGAGGAAGCTGAGGCCGCTGATGCAGTGAACAACAGCTCTGCCAGCACCTCAGAGCCTCCACCAGTCGCTCAACCAGCTGTGAAAGAACCGCCGCCGAAGCTCAAGCGATTGACAGACTTTGCACCGCAAAGCGGGAACGAGTCGGACGCCAGCGGCAGCGGCATTTTGTCGCCCCTGTCCGACTCGGAGCCGTCTCGCGGCGCTGGGAAAAAGCAGACAAGTTTCCAGAAACTGATGGCCAAGACCAAGACGCTCTCTCCGTTCGGAGCGCGCAATCGCGGGTTCGATCACGACTCCCCTACTCCGACAGCAGCCCGTACACCTTCAGCCGTCACACACGACGAAAGCAAGAGCGCGAGTGTGTCTGAAGACGCGAGCGAAGAAGCAGAGCAGTCAGGCAGCCAAGAACCACCGGCCACAGCCCGACGAGCATCCAACCTTCAGGTGACGACGAATCTGAGCCAGGGTACTGCTCCAATCGCCAATCTCTCTCCGCCTGATGAGCGTGCCGCTGGGTCGACGACGCTGATGCTGCAAGACAGCAGACACAGCGGATCAACTCCTGAGTCGATGTACGCGTCCGTCCCAATCATTAATCGTCGCACGAGTCGCTTGAAGCAGTCGCCGTCGCACTCGGAGCACGGCAACACTCCGCGCAGTCTGGAAGCCCAGTTGTCGAGCGAAGCCGTAATCCGACGCACGCTCAGCTACGAGACGCCAGAGTCGCTCAGTCCTGGACAGCGCAAACAGCCTGGTGCTTTTGCTGGCCAGCCAGGGAGTGGCATCTTGCTCGAAGGCTGGCTGCGGCAAAAGCAGCGCCGCGGGATGAAAGGCATGAAGAAGTGGAACTCGCGCTACTTCGTGCTGTACGCCAAGACGAACGAGGTGCGGTACTACGCCGACGTGGTGCCGTCAGCGTGGGGGCCGATCCCGCTTGGCGAGATCGGCTCCATCTCGCTCCGGCTGATCCAGAAGATCAGCAAGCCGAGTCATCCCAAGTACAAGGGCTGTCGCTTCGACATTACGTGTCGTAATGCGTGGGGCACGCACTACGCTGACGATTACGTGTCGTCGGAGGACGACAACGACGAAGACTCGGGCAACGCCAAGCCGCAGGACAAGAGCAACACACCCAAGTCCTCGCGCAACTACAGTTTGATCGCCGACTCGCCGCAAGTCGCCGTCACCTGGGTCAACATGCTTGATTCGCTGCTGGTGCGCAGCGCCAACAGTCCGCGGCCCGATGTTGGCGGCCGCCCGAGTGCATTATCTGTTGGTGGCGCGTCCAGCTCCAGCAAGCTGAAGAAGATGTCGGCATCGAAACTCCCGATACGCCGACGATCAAGCGCGTTGCTGACCGATACGTATGTGCTCTGTGGACCGAACGACGCGGTCCCCAAGGCCGTGACGTACTCCATCCACTACATCTTCAACTCGACGCCGGGTGTCGAGACCGAACGCTTTTACGAAATGGAAGCGGATCCAGCGAAGCTTCGGGTATGTTGCGAACTCGTCCGCCTCATTCAATGATGCATTACTGACACGATTGATTTTGTATCGCAGAATGCATTGGCTTTCCTGAACCGCTACGCAGAGGACGGCGCCGCCCAAAAGCCAGGCAAGGACGAGCTGGAGGCCGTGTTGGACCCCGTGACGGCTGGGGCGGTCGTCAAAACGTGGCTCAAACAGTTGGAGGGTCCCGTCGTCCCGTTCGAAATGTATGCCGACTTTCGCACGCTCGCAGCTGAGGCCACGCTCGAATCGTTCGACCTCAAGCGGAACCTCAAGGCGCTGCTGGACATGCTGCCCAAGAAGAACCGGTTCGTTCCATTCCCGTCTCGCAATTCTACCGTGTACTCTTGGTCGCAGACTCACTGAGTTTTGGTTGTGTTAGCGCGATGCTGGCGTGCCTGCTCTTCCACTTGAACGATGTCAATGCCTATGCGTCGACGAACCTCATGGACGCGGCGCTGCTCGCCAAGCTGTTCGCCGAGTTTGTTCTCCGCCCGCGACCAGAGACGAGCACGTCGGTAGTCCCTGAATCCGAGCGTGCCGAGACGCAAGCGCTCGTGCAGGAACTCATCGCGCACGTCGAGTCGTTCATCGACGAGGCCGAGGTCGAGACTGCGCCGTGACGCTCACTGTTGCAAAATGCTCATGTACTCTGTCTACTATCTGCCACCTACAAAGCTCTCGATAACACCTTCATGTACACCAAGTGTTTGCCTGGCACCAGCACCATGCCGAGCGCGCGGCCGCCCATGGGTCGCCCCGTGCCGGTCGCAAAGCGGGCTTCTTCCTCGGCTTCATCCGCGCGAACCTGCTCCTCCGACCGCTTGTCCTTGCCCTTCCCGACCGGCGCTCTCGCGCGCAGCGGAGGGTACTCGCGCGCGTCCTTGAGGATCACGTTCTGGTGCTTGTCGAAGCAGTGGAAGCGACCGAGAACGATGCGGCCGTCCGAGATCTTGACGCGCACCGAGGCGCCGAGCAGCTTCATCACCTCCTGCGTCGCGTCACCGACCATCACGGCCGCCGCCGAGTTGCCGGACCCCGCCTGTGCGACCTGCTCTTGTGTGAACGCGTCGGATCCGTCGCTCGCTGGCCGCAGGGCCACCTGTGGCTTGCCATTCAGCGAGAGCACCGCCGCCGCCATGCTGGTCGTCGAGGTGGATGGTGAAGCTGATCGAGTGTCCGATAATAGTGACGTGCGGCGCTCTATTGAGATGATATATTGTGCAATTTTGTCCTAAATTTTGGAGCTCTAACAGTCTGGTTTAGCCTGGTTTAGGATAAAACTGACTGTTGGGACTTTAAAACAGACCTCTCGACACTCCTCGGCAGCAAAACTGATTTTGCTGCTGGTGGTTGGCGTGCACAGCGAGGCAGCGGCAGGGAGACAGTGAAATTTTGCACGAGTGATCCGGGTGATTCGTAAGCTACTCGATGCACATTACGCGGATGACGATGCGTTCCAACTGACTTTGAATACATCATGCCTCAATCTACTCGCTCACACTCACATCCTCCATTCCAGCATGGCCTCCATTCTTATTCTCTTTTTCCACCACGAGTGGCAAAACACAAGAAAGAAGTCAAATCCACGTGGCAAGGAGAACACCAAGCGTCAGCGACCAGTCATCCGCGAAGACAGCGAAACGCAAACATTAAATGTTGTCCGGAAATTGGAGTGTTTGCTCAAGTTGTTTTGTACCGCTAGAGCGAGCGCGTTGCCATGGGAGAGTGTACTGAAGAAGAACACGAACACGGCAGTGGCGGAGGCATGCATTCTCTCGAACCTAGGTGTCTCAACCTATTCTGATATCGGATGATGGTCTCTGCTGCAAATGTCTAGCAGCTGTGAGCGTGGGCTCAAACGCTCGATGAGATGTCGTTCACATAAGACCTACAGCAGTCCTGCATGTTGAAGACAAGGAACGTAGGATATGATTTCGTGTCGTTCAGTGCCCTCGGGTTACTAGAAGATAGCTGGCTGATTCTCCAGCATTCTCACTCCTATTCGAAGAGATGACATTGATACCTTTGGTGAGGCGAGCATTCTCACTGCCCCAGGTAACAGACATTCAGTGACTGACAACAACTCCACCTCTCCACAGCAAACATCCATCATTAAATGGCCCAACAAGTCACTACTGGCGAGTGGAAGACGACTTGCACGATGCAGAGAGGAACAAGAACAAGGACAGTTCACGGCTTTATCATCCAGAGTATGCGCGAGTGGTGGGCGGTTCTCAGGCGACAAGCTCTAGCTAGCAGCCTACCGCGATGTGTCCAGCGATTGCAAACGCTGCGAGACAGATCGGGATGAGCGGTATTGGCGAGAACGCAACACCAACGACGATTCTGTGTGCGGATCCCCATATAACTTGTTCGCCTGTCCTGCTCCGCGGCACACACACTGGCCCAATTATCGATCGATCGAATGGGCAGTAGCTTCTTTCAATATGGAACTCTCGGCAGAGACGGATCACAGCGTGCTCATTTCGACTATTTTCGGGCGAAGCTCACTGGAACTTATTCAAAGCGTGGCACGCATGGCGGCAATGATTGCTCGGGTTTACGGCTGCAGGACGGAGCAGCGATTTTGACTCGGAGGTGGACGCCAAATTATCTGCACGGAGCCAGTCCATCCCGAAGTTTCGCTCCAGCAAATCACCCACGGATCTCATTCGATTGCTCCTGGTTATCACCGATCCGTTCAATCCCACCTTGGCCGTCACCACATCGCGTCACTACTAGCTCAAGGCTGGCTCTCGACAACCCAAGACTCGCGCCAGTTCCACCCACGCCGCTACGTAATAGACACGGAATTAAGCCATCAATCACCTACCCCGCGTCTAATTCGAGTCTCCAACTTCCTTTCCGCCCGCCCCATCTAAATCAGAACCCTATTCAGCAACTAAAAACACGCGGCTGGGCAAGTTTCCCTTTCAGCGCGCGCATTCCGCATTTTTGAGCAACCCGCCCGCCCCCTCGAATGATGGTGCTGCACGAGCTGCCGGCCGCCACCGACAGCGCGGTCGCGTCCATCATGCGCGACATCGAGTTCTTCGAGGCCACGTTCGGTTCCATGGCCGCTGCGCGGGCTCGCGTGTCCGCACAAGACCGGGAGGTCGCTGCACTCCGCGCACGAGTGACCGAGCTGCTCACACGACTCAAGCGCGTCCAGCGCGACAACGCAGCGCTCCGAGTGCGGTTCGGTCCTCAGCCACTGGTCGACTACCTCAAGCGCGAGTTCGTGTGCCTCGGCAGTGTTGACTTGCTGCAGTCGGCGCTCGAGCGGTGGCACGAAGGCAAGGCGGGTACAAGCAAGGAAGCAGAGGCGCCGCCGCCAGTGTTCCTCGTCATCCATGCGGCCGCCGAACTGCCCAAGATGACTGCGGAAACAGTCAAGATCGAGGTGCAGAATACCAGATTGTCTGGGGTTGCCAACGCCGCAGCAATCGCTGCACAAGCCACAGCTCGGAGTGTTAACAAAGCATCAAGAACAAAAACAGCTCCCGTACCCACGAAGAAGACGGCAAAGGCTCGTCCGTCATCATCAAGGACAAAGAGTGAAGAGTGTGACGCCGAGAAGCCCCATGTGGGTACCAAGAGGAAGCGCCGGAGACGGCGACAGCGTTCGCAGAGTCCGGCGGTTATTTCTCTCGAGCCAATCGCCGTCAAGAGCCCGATGCCGGCGGAGGCGACCCCAGCACGGCCCGAGAAACGGGCACGAGTCAGCATGTCTCCCTCGTCGCCGTCAGCTGGAGAGCAGGGGCCGCCATCCCCGAGAGGAAGAACTCGGATTGTCGCAGAGGTGGCTGCAGCCAAGAAGGAAGTAGCACCCACACTGCCAATACGGATGGCGCTGTCGAACCCCACAAACCAAAACTCTGCTGGACGAGGTGGGTCGAAGATGGGGGTACCGAGCGATTCGTCATGGCGGCCAGAAAAAGACACGGCCGTTGATCGATCAACGCCTCCACTTTCGCCGTCGTCGTCATCACCTCAAACTGCAGACCCTCAAAATGCCCAAGCGGCTGCGTCGGAAGAAGGGACAACGAGTTCGTCGCCGTGCCCATCAGAAGCAGCTCCGGCGGACCTTGTTTCAATCTCGTCGACATCGACGGGACCTAAACAGGCTCGACCGACTTCTCGACGGACTCGCGCAGCGACGGGGAAACAGCAACCGACATCTGACAAGCCCAAGACGGCGAGCGACATTCTCGTGAAGCAAATTATCGAGTGGCCCTCCGATCGGCGAAAGATGGTCAACATGAAGCAGAGTGCTATGTTTCTACGCCTCCATACGATTCAAGCGCTCGAGGCAAAGGAGCCGTGGAACGACATGTTCCTGCACCGACCGCGCTGCGCGCTGATTTTTGATCCAGAAACGCTGGATGACCGCGGGAAGAAATGGCTCAAGGCGACACTGCGAGCTCAGTTCGTGCTTCGGCGCGAGTTCTGGGAGCGGCTGCATTGGCTACCTATCAGTGAAACGGTTTGCGTCGGCGTCGAATGGGCAAAGTACCGGAAAGCGCGTTTGCGTCGTGCCTCATATGCGGCGCGAACATGGCGCAAACTGTACGAAGAATCGATCGACCTGATGGCTGCGGGCGTTCTGCGCGACGATGTGTGGTGTGACCCTGCGCTCTGGTACATGCCGGCATCTGCAGTGTCGTGGCTACCGAAGTCGGAAAACCTCGTGGCCGAGCTCGAGGAGGAAGACTACGAGAACCCGTCGCGTAGCTACTTTACGAGAGCTCCGTCGTGGCACCCAGTCTTCCAAGACTCGAGGTTTGCGCAGTTCACGAAGAATCAGTTCGAGCTGCCAGCATTCTCGCCACTGCAGCTCGTCCAAGAAGACACACCGACAACGGAGCCGGCCACAAACGACCACATAGACAGCTGATGAAGTTATTCATGAATTCGACCATGCAGTCCAAGACAGTCAAAGCGCCGCGGCTCGTCAGAGATGATGTGTCGACCGATCAACTCGAACGGGACAAACCTCAGGTCTAGCGGCCGCTACTTCAAGAATCGGTACCGACGTGTGCTTGCACTTGTCTCGCGATGTCTATCATCGACTCGCTGTCGTCAATCGCGGGGACTCGCTCGCACAAAGCTACGATTAGGCGAAGCAGCCTGGCGCCAACATCGGCATCGTACTTGTGAGCGAGCGAGTAGCTGAACGCGTCAGTGCACGATACGAAGACGGTTGCGCCTGAACCGATGATTGGACTCGTGTTGTACACGTGGAAGCGCTCGACCTTGATCGAATCTTTGGTGGTGTCGCCGTCGACGCCGAGCGAGTGGGTGATCGCGTACGGGTAGCGGCCGATGCTGGACACGTTGACATCGCCCGAGAGCGGATGGGGAAGTGAGAGACCTCGAAACTGCTCTTCAGCGCCTCGGCGGAAGTATCGGTCCAGAAACAGCGTCTGAATGGACATGCTGAACGTGTTGGCTGGCGCGCGGTCGATCTCCTTCTTCATTGAGCGTGCGCAGTCCCAGAATCGCGTGGCCTTGAGGTCAACTCCTTCTCCACCAAGTGCACCTTGGGTCTGGAAGACGTTCCACATCCCGACCGGTGCGAACTGCGGTGGGTTGACTACGCGGCCGCGCATGTTGTAGTCGACATCGAGTGAGAGACGGAATGGAGCGTCATCATTGCTTGCGTCAGGATCGGCGTTCCCGGCGACTTCCTGTCGAACAATGTAGAACGCGAGCGTGACGGCTGCGACGAGTGCGCCAGTGAACGTCACGTTCTGCTGTCGGCACGCGGCGAGCACACGCTGAGATGTCTCTCTGTCGCTGTCGGCGAAGAGCCCAAAGGTGGAGCCGATTTCCAGCGGAAACTTGAATGGCGGGAGATCCTTTCGCGGCGGCAACATGGGATGGAACGCGCTGCTCTCGCGGCGGAACGAGGCGACTCCACCGATCGTCACCAACATTTTGCTCGCGAACTTGGTGAACGGCATCGAGTCCAGCCACGCGTGGTACATGGACGGCAACAAAGGCAGTTCGTCCACAGGCTCGTGGCGCACCTCGGAGCCTTGACGGACGACCTTGGCGGCCTCGGTGAGCACATTGTCGAGGATGACCATTCCCGAGTACCCGTCCGACATGAAATGGTCCGAGAAGAGCATGAGCTGCGCAATGTCATCAGCCTCCCAAACGACCAGGTAGAACGGGAGCTGCGAGTATCGGTCGAAGTGGATGTCACATTCGCGACGGACGAAGTCTTGCCAGTCGTCGATGCTGTCGATATGGGAGTCGTTGGTGGTGTAGTTCTCGGTAGTTGTTGGTATGTGGTGGATCCGCAGCAGCGAGCGCTCGATGACCTGGTCGAGAGTGATGTGTGGTTGAATCTCGGCCGTTTCTGGTTCGTCTCGTAGTTGCAAGGCTCTCATCCGCGGGTGTTTGTTGAAGGTGTTCATGATAGCGATGGGCATGGCTCGTACGAGTTGTTGTATCGCTGTAGTCGAGCTTCCGCTGACTCGCATGGAGTGGACGACCTTGTTTGAGACGCCATCAACGACAGTCATGTAACGTTCGAGTCCTCGAAACTCGACGCGACGACTGGTGGTGGCGGTTGACTGTGAGAACACCATGGTTTGAGGATGACTTGGAAAGTTGTCGAATGACTGATTTCCGAGAGGGATAACATTTTGGCCGTGAAGCTTGCTTGTAGCAAAGACGGCTCGACGTTTGTGCAGACTGCGAGTGGCTGTGAAGTTTTGCTTTTGCACCTGGTTTTTTTTAATCCAGCGTCGTTTGCATCGCCAGCCTGTTGATGCGCTGGGCGTAATACTTCAAGGACAATCATTCCTGAAGGGTGATGGGCCACTGTTTGTCAGATCAAGGGACATCGCATGCTTGTGTCTTGAGGACCAGAAGTCGAACCCATGTTTGATCAAACACGATCCTGCGGTAGTAGAAACCCCGATTGTAGTGTCATGTCGCCAAGCTATTGAGCCAAGGGAATGCGAGAGCACAGCGACAAGTACAAAAGCCCACTCTACGAATTCAAATACAAATACACCACCACGATCGTCCTGTTCCTCTCGACCTGTGCTCGATCACAGTCACGCGCAATAGGCGTCGATTCTCACTGGCGGAGCTCACTTGGTCTCGGGCTTGACCACGCCTTGCTCACCATTGGCGGTGGCTCCTTCTTCCTCGCCGCCGGACTCCTCACCTTCGGCGGTGTTGAGCAAGAAGACGTCTCCAATATTCTCCTTGGCGGACCACGGTGTCTCACCGGCTGTGCCCTTGTTCTCCTCGTGCTGCTCCTCCTCCTCCTCGGTACAACCGTTGACTCGAGGCACCGGACGCTTGGCAGGGTACGACTTGACGATACCATCGACGAAGAACGGGTGGCGCGAGAGGCGGTCGACGTAGTACAGCCGCACCGGGTCTTGCATATCCACGAGCCGGATCTGCGCGTGCAGATCCACAGACCGCGGTAGCAGCAGCACCGGCTCCTCCGGCAACGGCCATAGCGCCGGGTCGCACCACACGTCGCTCGGGAGCAGACCCTCGTTCATGAGGCGAACCGACTCGTCGTAGAGCTTCTTCCACTCGCGGTCCGCGCGCGCCGCACGCTCCTGGCGCGCCACCTTGTACTTTTCCCACTGCATCCCCTTGCACGACTCCTCCGGTAGCCAATGAAGCCGCTCCCAGTACGCGCGGCGCTGCGTGTGTTGCGCCGACAGACACGAGGTGACCCAGCGCAGCACGTCGCGCGACGCCAAGTTCGGGATGTGCAGCGACCGCGCGCGCTGGCGGTGCATGGCGTCCCATGGCTTCGAGTTGTCGAGCGACGCCACCACGCGATAGTCGAGGATCTCCCCGACGTCGCTGCTGTCGGGCGGCCGCGGCCACTGCAGGATCTGCTTCGGCTCGACGTGGTGCTTCCTCCCGCGCTTGGTCGGCCGCGGATTCGATTCAGTCGAAGCCTGACGTCCACGACCTGGTGGACGGCCTCGTCGAGCCGGCAGCGACGGCGTTGATCCAGGCGATTCCTTCGCGCGCTTCGGTGGCCGCCCGACGCGACGCTTGACAGGCGTCGCCGGTGATGCGGCGACTTCCTTGGCCGCCTCGACGGGCTTCGGCTGCTTCAGATTCACCTGCACCGGCGTCACCAGCTCTAGCGTCTTGGAAGTGGCCGGTTCTGGCTGCGACAGTGACAGCACCGGGACTGCACTGGGTGCAGTCCGACTGCTTATGTTGAACAGCGGCGCGAGCTCCGCCGCCGCCAGCGACTGCACCGTCAGCATCAGTAAGTGCTTGGGCGGGTCGCCGGCCGACTTGACCTTCGCCGCATCCCCGCTGCTCAGCTCTTGCTCTTGCTGGCACTCGACCAGCAGCGGCAGCAGTCGGTCGACGTCGGCGCTGCAGATTGTGTGGCGCTTTAGGAAGTTCAAGATGGCCTCGGGCGTGAACCCACGCGTCTCCGACTGCTGTTGCTGCTTCACCCCCTCGCGCTCCCCGTTCTCGAGGCTGCGCGGCGGCGCGTCGGCGGCTGCCATCGCGGCCCGCAGCTCCGAGGTCTCGCGCCGGAGTTGGTCGATGATCCTCTCGTTCTCGTGCTGCTCGGCCTCGAGCTCCACGAGCCGGTCGCACGCCGCCGACGCCGAGCCGCACATGTCTGCGAGCATCTCAACGGCGCCGAGCGCCTCGTTCAGCGTCACGCGCGTGTACGTCAGCGGCGTCGCCATGGAGCAGCCAACGGGCGGGTACTGGCGGTGGCTTGTTCACGCCCCCTCCCTTTCGGCCAAATGAAAGATTTTGGAGGCAGCGCTACTGGCGGGAATCTTCGATTTTTATTAGGCAGAGCTTGCAAAAACAGGGTTTGCGAGCGCGGAGTGGGAAGTGTTGAAGTGGTTAAAGCATTAGACGCTCTATTCTGTACCATTCAAGAGTACTGAATGAATCATAATTGGCGGAGATGGATTCTATATTTTTGCACAACAAAACTAAGCATAGTTTCGTGAGAATTACTGAAATGCTCGAAGCGAGAGGAAGCGACCGCCTTCGCCATCCTCGCCATCTTCGCCATCTTCGCTCTAACAGCGCCACGACTCTCCGATGGCAATTCCAGAGCACACTGTTCAGCTCGACTATGGCGGCCGCGACTACGAATGGGGGTGACTTTCGCGACACCAAAGCTACACGGCGGTTGCCAGCGGCATCTCATCAAGATCGCACACTCGCTGCGAGCCAAAAGGTAGGTAGCTCGAATGCAGCGATCCAAGGATTTACTGAGATCGCGTTGTACTGTATACGGTCGCTTCGACGGTCGACACTGTCGGGTCAGTGCCTGTCCGACTGGTACTCGAAATGGCCATTCAGGACAAGTTATCCACTGTCATCAAGATTGGTCAACGATATTCCGGGTTGTGCCAACGAGCTGCCGCTGGCCGCTGGTTATCTAATAGGAGTGGATGTATTCGACATCGTTGATCAGAGAGATGGGCAAACACGTGGAATCAACCATGGTATATCGCCGATCAAAGTGTTGATGACGATCCCCGCACATCTGTCACTCGAACTCTCCTAGATCGCGCTTAATCAATAGACGACTCGCAGTTTCTAGTCGCAGCTTCCTTGTGATCAACTACACCTTGAGAATTGTGGCAGATTGGTGCATTCCCACTGACAAACGGGACTTTTGTCCTTGTTGACCTGGTTAAAGTTGAAGTGAGCAGCAAGTGTCGATTTTCACGATTGCGATGATGCGTTCGTAGAAATTACAAAAGCAGATGATGCGAACCCATCTCCAATATCCCAACCAGTGACCAGGAGCTGCTGGAGGCACGTGCCAGCCTCTCGTCCGCCACTCTGCCATTGCCGAATATCGCCATGGCCCCGCCGGCGCCAAGCGCGCCAACTGGCGATAGCAGAACCGCACATCTCGTGGAGCTACGTGGCCTCGAGCGTTTCATGACGTTGGCCGACGGCGTCTCGACCAAGATTGTCCACTCCATGCGAGTCAGCGGAAGCTCGACTACAGCGATACAACAACTCGTACGAGCCATGCCCATCGCTATCATGAACACCTTCAACAAACACCCGCGGATGAGAGCCTTGCAACTACGAGACGAACCAGAAACGGCCGAGATTCAACCACACATCACTCTCGACCAGGTCATCGAGCGCTCGCTGCTGCGGATCCACCACATACCAACAACTACCGAGAACTACACCACCAACGACTCCCATATCGACAGCATCGACGACTGGCAAGACTTCGTCCGTCGCGAATGTGACATCCACTTCGACCGATACTCGCAGCTCCCGTTCTACCTGGTCGTTTGGGAGGCTGATGACATTGCGCAGCTCATGCTCTTCTCGGACCATTTCATGTCGGACGGGTACTCGGGAATGGTCATCCTCGACAATGTGCTCACCGAGGCCGCCAAGGTCGTCCGTCAAGGCTCCGAGGTGCGCCACGAGCCTGTGGACGAACTGCCTTTGTTGCCGTCCATGTACCACGCGTGGCTGGACTCGATGCCGTTCACCAAGTTCGCGAGCAAAATGCTGTCTGCAGTCTTCGGCCTTTCCGCGTTCCGCACTGCACTTGATGCCTTCCAGTCTAAGCTGCCGTCGAACTCAGATCTACCTCCGCTCGAGTTCCCGCCGAAGCTCGGCTCCACCTTTGGGCTCTTCGCCGACAGCGACAGAGAGACATCTCAGCGTGTTCTCGCAGCCTGTCACCGCCACGATGTATCATTCACTGGCGCACTCGTTGCTGTCGTAGCGCTTGCATACCACGTTGCCAAGATTGATGATCAGGACTCTGAAGCCGATGAGTCTCCATTCCGTCTCTCGCTCGACCTCGACTACAACATGCGCAACCGGGTTGCAAACCCGCCGGAATCTGCGCCGGTCGGCTTGTGGACCGCCATTAGTAGTCAAGACTATCTCGCTGTGAATGGCGTCGATCTCAACGCCACGCGGTTCTGGGACTACGCGCGCTTTGTCAAAAAGGAAATTGACGGAGCGACAGCTTCTCCGCTAGCCATGTCCACCCAGACAGTGTTCCTTGATCGCTACTTCCGCCGCGGCGCCGAGAAGCAGCTCCAAAACTTCACGCACTCTGAGTCGTTTGTGTGCGACGTGAACGTGTCTAGCATTGGCCGCTACCCGTTCGCGACCACTCACTCACTCAGCAACAACGGCGATGGTGACGAAACCTCCATCACGATCGAGCGTCTGCACGTGTACGACACGAGTCCGTTCGTCGGCTCTGGTGCCATCATCTTTGTCTCGTGCGTCGACGTGTTCAGCTACTCGCTCGCTCACAAGTACGAGGCCGATGTTGGTGCCAGGCTTCTCCGCCTCATCGTCGCTCTCTGCGAGAATATCCCGTCCATCGATGCCTCCGAGTCAATGAGAGACGTCGCGCACCGAGTGCGAACCGAAGTCGAATCTGCAGCGCCGTGAAGTTGTGTTGCGTCTTCAGCAAGGCACCGCGCTCGTGAACGACCCCATCCTGTCAATATATGTGGCTTAATCATCCCTGTTGACGCGGCCGAGCATCGACCCTCATAACGTGCCTCTCGATCTGCTCTGCATTTGGACCCAATCGAGAACACATTGCCAAAATGTAAATGGGCGGTCTGGGACAAGGCGCGGCAACCTGTCCCAGTGCGGGTTCCAACTGTAGGACGCAGTCTCAGTTCTCGACAAGGCAGGGCATGATGAAGTCCACGAGCCAAGAACACCAGGCCGCGAGCGACACCGCCGAACGGGCGAAGAGCGAGCTGCGGCCACCGAACGCGCTGGATCAGCTGCTACATGACGCGAACGAGCTCGCGCGACGGCAAGGCGGTGCTGGCCAGGTCGCGGCGCGGCGGTTGAACGCGATGGAGTGCGCGGTCGCCGACTTGGAGCGCCGGAATGTTACCTTGGAGGCGAAGGTGCTTGCAGCGGAGCATCAGCAACAGCAGGAGCAGCCATTGGACGTGGACGAAGTGGTCAATCGGCTGCAGCACCGATGCGTGTGCGTTGGCGACATGGCACTGCTGCGAGCGGTGTTGACACGGGACGACGGCGGCGCAGTGGTGAAGGACTCGACAATCTCTAAGGTGCTCGTGTCGGTGACTCGTCTGGACGTGCCGCATTCCCATCCGACGCCAGAAGGCAGTATTGAGGGCGACACACTGAAAACAAAGCGAGCTTCGTCCCCGTCTGGAGGACTCGGCGACGAACTTCCTTCACCCAAGCGTCAGCATCGAAGCGGCGAACGCCCACACTCCGATCAGCGCGATGGCGGCGAGAAGCAGCGAAGCCGGAGCTTGAGCGTGTCAACGAGCTGCCGTGCAGGAAGCCGCGCATCGGACAGCGGGGGATGGAAACAAGCGACAACGGTGCAACATCATATCGAAAGTCGATCGAAGGGACCTGCACAGCGCTACGATATGTGGTCGTGTCCGTGACTGGTGAAACGAGAAGAACATGGACGTTGAGGTGAATGGAGGGGAACTTCGACTTGCGCTGCTGACAATCAAGGTCAAGAATGGACTGCTTCCCGCCAAGTTTGATGTGCATATCTGAGCGTAATCCACAGACTATATCGACTATGAGCCAAACATGCATGCATGCATCTGGCTTTGGCGGTCGCTGTATTGCAGTGGCTTCCACTCTGTCCGGCCATTCAGCAGATGGATCGAGTCTTTTGACCAGTTCCTCACAGAGTCACGACGCTGAGTAGTGACAACGCACCGACAGGTCAGCAGGTTGGAGCGTTTCATTAACAACTTAAATCGCAAAGAATCTCGCGCGAGGATATGTAGGCAGGAGGAATGCTGGTGCGCAAACCCCGCACGACAACAGCAAACAATTAGGAGGGTGGGATTGATTCAGTGCTTGCGGTTACAACCGGCCGCGCCAGTGCTGCACACGATCTGTCTGCATTTACAGCGGCGAAAATGATCAGCTTCTTGTGGGCCGTTTATGCAAAGCTAGACCGTTCTGCGCCATTCATTGCTGGAAGGTGTTTCGTAGGTTTCCTGGTCAAGTGCAAGAATTTTGTTGAAGTTGAAGTCAACATCGAGCATGAAAGGTTATCATCGGCAACTAATGCAAATAGAGAGGTAATGATGCATTACACCATGTATTTTGATATACTGCACAATTCATCAAACTGTAAAACGGCAAATTACTACGATTATATATTCACTGAAACTGTACAATCGAAAAGCTACGCACATATGTTCATATATTGACAAACTTATATTGGAACCCATTTGTCGCTGATGCACCTGGGTCTGCGCGCCAACCGGCAGCAACAACTCATTTGGCGCCAATGGTGAGCAGACTCAAGCACAGCAACGGCCAGCACGGCGTGACGGAGCTCCCGCGCCTCATCTCGAGCGCGGAGGTGCTGATGAACAAGCTGCGACAGCATGCAGACTCGGCCAACACATTGGCGACCGAAGTGGCGATTCTCAAGGCCGAGAACGCGCGTCTTCGAGCCTCGGAGACAACTGCCCGACACCGCTGGAGCGCGAAAGAGCTGAACTCCTACTTGAGCCAAGTGTTCACATTCGCCGGGGACGTTTCGCCGCTGCTGGAGGCGCTGGAACGGTTCCCGGACGCTCTGACGGCCAAATCAAGCTCGGACAGCTCCAGCAAGCCAATCCTGTTGGTCTACTCCGTGCAAGAACGGCCAGCGCCAGTGACTCCGCCGACTCCAGTCGCCGATCTACAGCTGAACAAGCAGGGATCGAGTGTGATCTCTTTGTTGACTGAGCCATCGAGTCCAGAGAAACTCGAGGAGCCAGATCAGTTGGAGCTTGACCGACCCACCAAGCGACGCCGGGTCATCAGCTTGGACTCGCCAGAGAGTTCTCCGAGTGCTCAGCCGCACCAGCAAACTCGGCACGAGGACTCGATGAGCTCACCTTCCGTTCCGAGAGCTTGCGCTCAGGTGACAAGTACGCCACGCATTGGAAACTGCAACAAGGCGGTTGTCGACGAACGCACGCTCAGGGCGTTCTACGCGTCTCGCCCGTGGGACGACGTGTACAACAAGCGATTCAAGTTCTCGCACACATTCAAGTTTGCAGCGCTGGACGTGCGCGGCCAGCTGTGGGTTCAGAGCGTGCTCGCCTTCCAGTCCAAGCACCGACAGGCGCTATGGGAACGCCAGCACTGGATCCCGTCGCACAAGATCACGGGTAAGCGCAGAGGCGGCAGCTGCTTCAAGCTGCGCGACGAGAGGGAGGCTGCGGCCGCGTCAGAGTGGGCTGTGCTCCAGCTGGACGGCCTCGCCCTTGTCAGCAACGGCGTGCTGTCAGGTCACGTGTGGAACGAGCCGTTCTTGTGGTCGTGGCCGATCATGCCGCACCTCTGGAAACCCTCGACGACGAATGTGTTCGAAGAGCTCGCTACCGTCGACGCACAGGAACCGACGCGGAACTTCTTCGTAGATGCTGCGGCTCACCATCCGTTCTTTGAGGCCAGGTTGGAGACCAAGTACGTGTCGAAGTTCCCTCTGCCGACGTGGTCTCATTGAGTTCGCCATCCCGACATCGCGAGACCGTCGCCTGGTAGTTGTCTACCGCGTAACTCCGGCTTCCATACACTTTTTAGCGCCTTTGATGATCTGCATCGAGATCTGATGTCTATTTCTCCACCTACTCATTTTGTGACGGCAACTGCTGCAAGTACTTCGTTTTGATCCCCATCGATGCTCGAAGCACTCTTTGCACAGTAGATTGTTAGCTAGTCGGAAGGTGTGGTACGTGTCCTCATTTCTCGAGTTTGCTCTACAGTCTGGGCTACTTTCGCTGTAGTTGGCAACTCGAGCGTCGATACATCTGCAGTTTTCTTCCGTCGCTCGTTCGAGCAGTGTGATTTCAAGTCGTTTATCGCCTTTGCTACCTTGAATTGAGCTCCGAGCATGCAATCAAGATTGACCACCTTCTTCATAACCATGAGTCGAGCTTACGAGCCCACGGTTTTCGATTATTCCAGACTCTGCAGATGGCTGCAATTTTGCTTTCGTGGCGATGTTGGACGGCAACTTCAACCGAGGTCACTTTTAATCAAATATTAGCCAATCATATGCGATTCTACTACAATCGACGCACTGGATTGGCCGGTATTGACATTTTGAATTTTGACAAGGCAACAGCGCATAAATTTTCAAGGCCGCGAATGTGCGCTCAAAGGCAAACCGCGAACAGTGTCAACCACGAGAGAAGAAGCCCACCCATTGCTGGTGCCGCGCGCGTCGCCGCCGCCGCGCCAGGGCGATACCGGTCCGGCTCTCGGCGCTGTTCTTCCCGCTGCTACGTTCCCTGCTGTGTGCCCCATTTTCTCGCTCAACAGAGCCCGCTACCGGCCGAGAAAGCGGACGCTGCATCAGTCACTGATTGGAGGCTCTTAGAAGTCGAGTGTGCAGGTGTGTGACAGCTCGCCATGGCGCACATCGAGACGCGGGACCCGTTCGGGTTCGTGGGCCAGCACGTGGTGCGCAGTATGCCGCGGAAGCACCGGCACGAGCACGGCTGGATCACGCGCTACGACGCCGAGCTCGATTGCTACACGCTGCTGGTGCCAATGGCCGGTCACTCGCCGCAGCTGGTGCCGCGCGCGAGCGTCATGAAGCTCGTGTCGGACCCGAACGTGGAGCTGTACGAGGACGACCAGGACGCGTTTCCGCCGCCGATAGAGGACACCTCGAGCCGCTACGTGGGAGTCCCCATGTCGTACACGCCAAAGCCAAAGGGTCGCGGCCGCAACCGCACGCACACCACCAGTGTGAACGGCAAGGTCGCGTGCTTTCTGCCGTTTTCAGATAGGTTCCGTGTCGAGTATGAGGACGGCACGAGCGCATTAGTGACGGAGAGTGAGATTATTGACTGCATGATCGCGGTGGTCAAGAACCCAGCGTCGACGCCAACGCCAGGAGGGCGGAAGCGGTCGCGGTCCGAGGCAATGGAGGATACAGAAGATACGCCAAGAGACGGCGTGCGCGATGATGTATCAAGAGCTCCAGTTGAGGTGGATGGAGGAACAGGAACGCCGATTGAGATTGATGGCGATGTGGTCGATGCTGCTGCTGGTGGATCTCCAGATGTCGACGTTCCGATGACAGACTCTGGCCCTCTTGTCGACGACGACAACGTGGATATTGTGGAGGTCGACGAACCGATGGAAGAGCAGACTCCGGTCGAAGAGCACACGCAGTCAACGCGAAGCGAGCCGGCGCAGGTAGATCGCACAGAACCCTCCGAGGAGAAGCTACCACCGCCACCCCCAAGAAGTCAGTCGGCCATGTCGTTTTACATGATCGAAACCAAGCCGCACGCATCGACGGAGCCGCTGATTGACCGCCGCACAGCGTACGCCTACTTGCGTCAGTGGTTGCTAAATTTGCTGGATCAGCCGGACGCAGGCAAGAAGAAGAACAAAATGCAATACGAGATGCTAGAAAATCAAGACATCAAGGTAGGCTAGGCGCTGTTTGGGGTCGTGTTCCATGCTACCAATGCCTGACTGTACAATGTCATCTTCTTTGGACAGGACCGAGATGCAATTCTCCGCTTCCTCGAGGCTGAAGGTCTATACGTGTTGAACCACCTCTTGACTGCTTTTGTTTCCACCGAGACGGACGAAGGCGATGAAGAGCTCCTGTTCACCTTGAAGGTCGGTGCAGCATTTCTATATGTCGTCTGCTCGCTGTATGAGTGCTCACATTACAGGATGCTAGGTGATTGCGATGCTGCCGTGTCCTACTCACAAGCAGGTGATGGAGTCTGCGATCGGCCAGTCGATACAATTCCTCGTGAAGGCTCGGTTGCCGAATGGACGGACAAGACCGATCCCCAAGTGTGTCCAGCATCTGGCGCGGTGGATCAAGACGAAGTGGGTAACTGGTGTCAAGGCGCCTGAGAAACCCGCTGCAAGCAAACAGCCGTCCACTCCGCCGCGATCGAAGACTGGCCGACCGAGCAAGCAGCTGCGCAAGCACCGTTTGTATCCGCCGCAAGCGCCAAACATCCCGCGCGGCCCGCCACTCACGGCGGGAGGTTTCCCGGCACAGAACCGGATGCCAGAAGACAATGAACCGATTCCGCGACGTCAGCCGAAAAAGCCTGCACAAGCGCCACCGCCACTATCACGACCGTCGAACCCGTTTCCAGATACTCCATACACCCCGCCACTTCCTTCTGTGACGTCATACACCGAATCACGAGCCGCATCAACAGCAACCGAGGAGGCATCACCGACCACACGACGAGGCAGCTTGAAACCCGACTGGATGCGGAAATCGGAGGAACTATCGCGCTCGCGGTTCAGTATCCAGAATGACAAAACGGCCGAACGGCGGCACTACCAAGCAAACCAGTCGGCGCCAACTCAAGGCGCCAATCGCAAGAAAGAGAACCCCGAGCAACCTCCAAGCGCAGGCGGCACAAACGGCGTGTATGGGAGGAACCAGAAGCTCAAGTTCCGCAAGCAGTGGATGGTGCAAGAGTTCACTTCCACGCAGCCGCCAGTGACGGTTAGCCGCGACGCTGCACGCACGGGGCTTGTGCCGCATCGGCCTCCTCCAACGTACCGGGGGTCGTCATCTCGTATGCCACGCCCGATTCTGCGATACTGGACCCGATACAATGACGAATTAGATAGAATTGTGATGCCGGACGAGTGACCTGTGCGCGGTCACAGTCGTGCTAATGCACTGTTGCGGACCGTATGGGCGACGACATCGCCGTAAATGGATCGCCTGTAGATAATATACTGGGCAGACTCATGGATTGAATGAGGGTGACTAGGCAAACAGCAACGGTGCACAGTGCTATCTACTTCCGTGTTACCTCCCATGACAGCTCCAAATACCCGATCAGGTCCTTCACGAACTCGCGCCGAAGGTCAACGGGGAGGTTTAAATAGCGAACATACTCCGACAGGGACGCCTCGATCTTCTTCAGCTTGCTCAACTTGAACTTCCACGGCTCGTTCAGGTCGATGCGGCGGTCAAAGTCGCGGTAATAGTCGACGAGCGTCACTACCTGCTCGACGCACCCGAACATCCCCTTCCCGTACCGACCTCGCAGCGATTCAAGGTGGCGCGCCAATCGCTCAATTGGCAGATCAATATTGTTGACCACCTCACCAGTAGTCTCGCTCAACGGCGCGGTCGACAGTGGAGCCCCTTGCTGTCCTGAGGCTGACGGCATTCGGGGGACTGACGTCATTGTCTGCCTGAGAGTCTCCATGTTCGCCAGCGAGGTTCGAATATCTTCAGATTCACGAAGGTTACCGAACAGCTTGGGCTCCAAAGGCGTTGGAGCTGACACATCTGACTTCACCTCGAGCTTCACGGTAGCTGCATGTGCCTCGTCCGTCGATCCATTGAGCTCTGCTGTTGCAAATGAATCAGTGGGATCGTTCATCTTAGAGCTGGCAATAGGGTTCGCAGTCCGACTCAATTCGCTACCATTCGGCAACGACTGGTCGCCATCGTTTGGCTCCAGTTTCAGCACTCGCTCTTCGTTGACCAATGCGCTATCATCCATCGGGATATCGATGTCTGGTTTCAGAACATCATCGCGGTCAGCAGCGCTTTCTGCAGATGCACTCTTCCCCGCATTGACATCCACTTGCTCCATCTCGACATCGCAGGCATTGCCCATCTCGACATCGAATTGGTCCTTGCTGTTAGGGATGGTGCTGCTCTCTGGATCGGTTGTCAACAATCCAAGAAAGTTGGCACCTTGAGAGTCCTCCTTCTTGACCATATCCGACTTCGGGATCGAAGTCTCCGCAGAGCGTGCCACCAAATCAACCACGTTCTCCAAACAATCCCGAACCAGCCTTGTGGTGTCGATACCATTGTTGGATGGAACAACGACCGCGGTGATCGATTTATCTTCCGTATGATTTGTAGACTGGGTCGGAGTTGACTGACTCGTTTCATTCATCTCAAGCTCGGCATCACGATCCTGCGATGAACCTTCGATAGCTTCGTCAACGGCAATGAATTCGATCTCTTCATCAATTGGTCCCGATTCAGCTGGCACAACGGGTGCTGGAACCACAACACTCTCCTTCTTTTCGGTATCCGCCACAGCAGGCTCCGAACCACCGATAAAAATATACTGCGGGTCCTTGTCTGGCTCCGCTATGCTCTCGGGTGAAGTCTTCGGCTTCATCGAAGTAGCAGCCGGGGAAACATTGCGTGACTCGCCGTATGAGATGTGCAAACCGACAGAATCGAACGTTTTCATGTAGTCGTAGCGGGTTACAGTCTGCATGGACAGCTGCGGAGATATCCACTCTCCAGCCGACCGAGAACTCGCCTCAGACCGACGATTCTTGCTGGTTCGGATCGGTTTGCGACTTTTCTTGCGTCGGCCTGCTGGTCCATTCGGTGTGAAAGATACGGGTGAGGCGGTTGAGCCGTTCGCAGCAATATCAGGAGTCACATTTTCGCGGCCGCTACCAGCCATCTTGTCAGCCATTCCGTCATCAACAAGGTCGACTATCTCTGCGCCACCGATTTGCACCTTCACCTCGCGCGTGTCAAGAGATTTGACATCACCATTCGACTGGCCAGACTCCATCACATTATTGTCCGTAACAGCATTCGCGTCGACACTGGCGCGTTTGTCCGTCGAAGGCTCAGAGGTCGCAGACATCGCAGATAGCTCGCCATTCAAACTGTCATCATGATTTGCAGCGATCGAAGAACGAGGCGCAACACCGGAGTTGCCGCTGTCCGTTCTCGGTGCAGAGGAGTCAGTGCTGGCATCTTCCCGATCTGTCCCATTCGCAACTACTTGTTTTCTCACATCCCGGCCAATCGCGGATTCGGCGACCACCCCGTCTCGATTATCAGCTTTAGCCGAAGCTGTCGTGCTTGGTGGAACCACTCCATCGATATCAATAACACCCGCGCCAACTTGGTTCCCATCTCCTGGTCGTTCACCAGTTTCATCCTTGATATGATCGCTTCCGGACACGTCTAGCGCGTCATATTTCGGTAGATGGTCGTCTATCGATATTCGAGCCTCAGCAAGGTTGCCATCCTCGCCAGTCAGATCGATCTCGTTATCCAATGCGGCTTCGTCTACCAATTGACCACGTTTCTTCGTGC
The DNA here is from genome assembly GCA_003413675.1 of Phytopythium vexans. Taxonomy (NCBI): domain Eukaryota; phylum Oomycota; class Peronosporomycetes; order Pythiales; family Pythiaceae; genus Phytopythium; species Phytopythium vexans. The sequence continues at coordinate 2,278,701 of QLOC01000002.1, read as the reverse complement.
GGTCACGCCGCCCTTTCTTCGCCGGCGCATCGAATGCACAATCCTCCGTGCTCGGTTTGCGTTTGCGAACCGGAGCCGATGGTTTCCGGCGTCTCGGAGGCGACTTGACAACGTCCGTGACGTGTTTCTTAGCGTCCTCCAGCTTAGGTTCTTTCACCTCCAGCGAACTCAGCGACCGAAAATCCTGAGGCATCTTGAGAGCCTTCAACACTTCCGGATATACTGGGAGTTGGCGCATTCGTTCGTTGGCTTCATAGGCTAACACGCGCTGAAAGTGACGTCTGGCGGGGATGACCTCGTACGGCATATATATCTCGTGTTGAGTCCCACTGCTGACTTTCTCGCTGCGAACATTGAAATATCGGAAGAGGCTCACAGGAGTATCTCGGCGCGTGTCATACGTTCCAACGATGAGTCCAACAAACGGTTCCGATACACGGGGCTTTTCGTCAGGCAATGACGAGCTGCACTGGCGCTGAAACAGTTGCTGGTAGCTGGTTTGGTTCTCAATATCCCGGACTGATGGATCTGGCGCGAACGCTGGGTGAGAGTGATACCATCCAACGACCTCCAACTCGGCGTTGTTGATAATCTCTCGCAGCTCAATCTCACTGCCCGGATCCATCTCAACATCGGTCGATCCGTCATCCCCATCAATCATCAGCGACCGACACGGAAAGGCGGCTTGGATGTACAACGTCTTCGTGCTCTCATCCCACTTGCCGCCTAGAAACCCAATGATCTCGCAGGTGGCAAGATGAGCGTGCAAATCGCAAACAAAAGTCGCGTCGGGGTGGACAATCACCGTGAATGGCGGCGGCACGCTTGGCGAGCCTCGGCTCCTGCTGTTCAGAATTTCCGACTCGTCAGTCGATCGATACTGCTCACACTGCACCATCGTATGCGGGTCCAGGTTCCCAAACATCAGATTCTGACGGATGTTCGCCTGCTGCACGGACCGCATTTGACGCTTGCCCAACGGACGCTCGCGGCTGTTGCTGGCAGTGCTTTCGCCTCCAGCTGCGCTGTTGTTGGAGACATCGACACGATCAGAAATGGCAGTGTCATCCGCTGTGGTCGCTTTCTTCTCGCTGAACACAGCCACATCCCACACAAAGTCTTGCTTGAACGCTAGACTGGAAGCGTCCCCTGCCGACGTCTCGCCGTTGCTTGCCTTGGCCGTCCAGATCGGAGATAAAGGTGTCAAGACAACCGGTAACCCAGCGTCAACTCTGACCTCGCCGACATCCTGACTCGCAACACCCGGACCGTCCCCTGTCTTCTTCGTTCGGCTCCGCTTCTTTGGTTTCTTCTCAACACCATTATCCTGCTCCTCGCTCTCGACATCCACATACTCGATCTTGGCAGCCTTTTTGCCTTGTGCACCTTTTCGGCGCTTCTTCGCACTCTCCGGCGTTCCAGTCAAATCTATCTGGTCAACCACATTGGATTTTTCCCCCTTGACACTCTTCTTGCGCTGCGGCTTCCGCACAACGGCCACATCCTCTTCGGTGTCCTCGGTGCTCGCCACCTTCTTGCTGCCTTTTCGTGGGTTTGTCGCCGTGCGCTTCGAAGAACCGTTGGTCTTTACACCACCATTCATTCGTTTCCCTGATGCTGTCTTTGATCGAGATTTGCTGCTCTTGTTTGCCTGCCGCTTGGTGTCAATGTATTCCTCCTCGCTCTCGTCATCATCACAGTCATCGTCCAGAGATTCTCCATCACTACGCAACAATGCTTCTGGAGACGTCGTCCGTCGCTTCTTGACTGGTTGCTCTGGTGGAGGTTCCGGTTGCTCCAGCTCCTCGAGCAACTCCAAATCTTCCTCAATGTAGTCCTCCCCCTACATGGCGCATCGACCCACAATGTCGTTACTCATACAACACCACGCCGTTCGACGCTGCAAAAGCGACTAGTACCCACCATGTGCAGCAACTTCTCGGCCCGTGCAAGCGCCTTCCTAAAGGCTGGACGGTTGCAGTTCTTCGGAACCTTCTTCGCCCCCAACACGGTCGCCGTGTGCACATCGTAGTAGGCCAAGTAGGACACCACGGAGCGCGGATCAATCTGAACGACCGAGAAGTTGAACTGGTCGGCGAACATGACGAGGCAGTGTCGCACGACACGCGTGTCACCGGAGGTCTTCCCATCGGCGTCCTCCACGTCGACCTTGTACGGAGCCGGAATAGTGAGGCTCTTCTCGCTCGTGGGGAGACCGGCACTGCGCACGGCATCCCAACTGTGGAAGAATACGGCCGGCCACCACGGGTAGCTTCCCACCTTGGCCCAGACCAAGTCAAAGTCGCGGAACTGCTCCTCGACCTTGGTCAGCGCTTCCTCGTGCGCCAAGTCCGCCGGCGTCAGCTTCGACCTCGTCTTGCGCACTTTGGGTGCCACCATGGCGAGCGAGCTAGTGCCAAGTCGAAGCGCTCGCGCCGCCGCTGAGGACGCTGGCGATGGCACAAGCACGTGGCTGCGCTCTCGAGCCTGCTTCGCTTGCTTCTCCAAGCATAAACCTCCACACACGAAAATGAGACCGGTACAGAAACCGGTTTATTTAGAAACTCGATACCGGTTCATTTAGACATCGCTGTTTGTGGAGCAGTCATCGGATCGAAGCCGTTTCTTTTCTATTTCTACTTGTGGGTTTTGTTCGTTGAGCGGGCGGCTGACCAAAATTCACGCGCGAAAGCGAGCGAAGATGGCAGAAGTCGAGGAGCCAAGCTCGACACCCGCGGCCACCAGACCCTCCACATCGGCTAGCGACGCTGCAATCTCTGGCGAAGCGGCCCCGGTCCAGTCAGCGCTGGCGGTGGCGGCGGCTGCGTTCGAGAGCCATGTGGCGATCGACGACGGCGTGCTGGCCACGTCGGCGCCGTTGGAGCTCAGCGACCTGGATGTTGTGCTGCTGCAGGTACGTCGTTTATGGAGCGATTTCGCAGTGGATATGTGAGGCTGACGGATTGTTGCGCGTGCGTGGTAGGTGAGCGAGGGTCTCGCGGGCTTCCCAGACCTGTGCAATCAAGCCAACAAGCTGCGCGTGCAGCTCATCGAGCAAAAGTGCGTGGCTTTGTGCAATACGCTTGGTGGCCGCTTGTTCCTAATGTCTCGACCTTGTACGGCGTGGCCAGATCGATTGGGTCAGCGACCGCGGTGTCCAAGACGCTGGAGGTTCTCGAGGACAATGCAGCCGCGCTCGAGTACTTCAAAGCGAGCATTGTCGGTGGTATGGACAACAGCGTTGCGTTGATCGTTGCGTCGATTGGCGTCCCATTGCTAACGGACTGTGTTATGATGGCAGTCTTGAAAGGAGAGTCGTTACCGCGCAAGGCCCCTTTCTTCGGCGGAACTGTGTCGGAGCCGGAAACCTACGAAGAGCCGATGCCTGCAGCTGATGAAACATCGACGAATGGCTCTTCGAACGTTACAACCGTCACGAAGGAGGAGAAGTTCGCGCCAATTTTCAGAAGGCAAGTTGCACAAGCGGCTCTGTCTTCGGGTGATCATGCGTCAGGCTCGCTGAAGCGATCGCGTGAGAACTCTCCGGCAAACACCGGGGAGAGAACCAGCGAGGGCGACAAGAAAGCGAAAACAGCGTCGGCGAGCGACTCAAGGTCGAATTCTGCGAATAGGACGCCGTTTGTACCTTACCAGCACACAGCGGGATGGGTCTCACAGGCGGCGAGGGAGAAGGGGATGAACCCGACATATACGATTCCGACACAATGGGAGGAGCTGTACTACAAGAAGGTCCAAGTCATCGACGTCCTGCGTCCCGGTGCCAAGGAGCTCATCCAAGAGCTTCGCTTTGCAGGCACGCCGTTCATTCTCGAGCGTCACTCTGGCTGGATGAAGTTTTCTGAGGACTGGGTCAAGCCAGACGGCAAACTCGACTCTGCAGCCTTCTTGCGCGGCATCCACGACGTCAAAGTGCCAGTCATTGAGAAGAACTACGACAACTACGACCCAATTAAAACGCACCTGCCGCTTAGCTACTACGTCAAGAACTTTTGGGAGCGCGGCAAGTCGGACTACTATATGCACCAGTGGCAGTTCCCACTGTCGCCAAAGGCCGGCAAGCTTCTGTGCTACAAGTGCGAAGAGCTCCCCGTGCTCGGCGATAACCTGCTGCTCTACTGGCTGGACGCTGTGCGCGGCGACAACCCGCTGCAATACCTGTTTATGGGTCAAAAGAGCACAGTGAGCCGCATGCACCTCGATGCCGGCGGTCTGGACATCACGATCGCTCCAATTATCGGCACGAAGCGCGTAACGATGCTGCACCGCTCGGCCGCCAAACTCGACTCGCACCACGACTCGGTCAACTTCCACCACGTGGACCTCGACAAGTCGCCGCTGATCGCGTTCTTGCCTGCGTGGCAGTGCGATGTCAAGCCTGGCCAGATCCTCTTCATGCCTGAGGGCACGCTGCACGCGTGCGAGAACATTACGGCGTGCCTGTCGTACCATCGCTTCCACGTCGACTCTGTCAATCTCCCGGGCTTCCTTGCGTCGTTCATGGCCCAGGACGCTCCGGTGATCAATCACGCCGAGATTTTGTGGAACGCCACTCACGACGTCATGGCTGCGCTGGAGGAGAACTATCATGCAAACGGCCAAGCACTCGACGACAAAATCGCGACGTTGCGGAAACTTGACTCGCTTCGAGCACTGCGCCACGCGTGCCGAGTTATCTCGCTGGAGGAGGCGGTGCCGACTGGCGACACGTGGGACTGGACTAAGCTGCTTGAAGACGTTGACTTTTTGCTCGTCCGCATTGATGTGCGTGCTGCGAAGAACGCCAAGGAGAACTCTTCTCATGGCTCAGTGGTCACTGCGGCGGCGGCAGCGGCACTCCGGGCCGACGAATCAGATGGTTCAGCACAAAATGAGACGGAGAGTTCCCGCTTGCGTGCTGCTGCGAAGGCGCACTCGTCCATTCTGAACACCGCAAGTTCGGTCAAGGCTCCGATGTCGGCGCACGCTTCCAGCACTCACTGGGACTCGTTGAACCTGAAGAAGGGGAATATCATTGGCGTCCAGGTGTTCGAGAAGCGCAACCGCGCCGAGGTGCTCAAGGTTGAACTGAATAAGGAGCTGGTGCAGATCCACTACGTCGACTGGGGGTCCATTTACGACGAGTTTCTACCCGTCGCCGCACTGTACCAGCGCGGGAAGAACGGTAAAAGCAAGGTGCGGCTCAAGGAAGCACCGAAGGTGCACGAGACCGTGATGGCGCGCTGGGGCAGCCGCGGGGAACTGTACAACGCGATCGTGCTCAAGGTTATCCGCACGAACGCGTGTCTCGTGCACTACCTCAAGTACGAGAAGGACTGGGACCAGTGGATTCTGCCGGGCCACATTTTCCGCAAGTACGAATCGGACAAGTGAAACAGGTGTCATCTTCGTTGCACGGGCGTCGCAAAAAGGCGCTCGCACTTCGAAGCTTCGAAGCTGTATGTTTATATCTACCGCAGTGTGCAGATTATAGTCGGCTCAATGGCAAATGTCTCCTTGTTCAGTGTTGTGGCTCATTTGCTTTGATCAGCGACCAACGTCATAGGTCAAGGTGCTAAATACTAAATGTACACTGCAGCTAGCGGCGTCGCGGTCGTACGTCTAGCCGTCACTGGATCCGCCGCATGGTGCGCGTGACCTGGACGACAGCGCAGAGGACGACGTACAGACCGACGAACACGTAGAAGCCGAAGATGGAGATGATGGTGACGATCAGCACGATCAGCGAGTAGCCGACACCGCGCTGCAGCCGACGAGCCCACGACGACGAGCTCCCGAGGAATGGCAGGTCGTAGCACGCATAGTGACTGCAGCCCCATCAACGCACAATGAGTTTCCTTGCCTCAAACAGCGGAATACGAACCAGCAAGCTCGCTCACCTCGGATCCCAGACGCTCGCGCACACCCAGCAGTACTGGTGGCGGCAGTGCGAGCACGTCATGTGGTTGCACCTGTCGAGCGAACAACCACGTCAACCCTCACGCCAACTCAAACGCCAACGAGTTCCATCACGACAACGTACCCCTCGTTCTTCCAAATGCGCATGTTGCAGTTGGGGCATGCGCGCACGGCCTGAGCACTGCCGACCGACTTCTCCCACGCCGAGTACGACCGGTCCTGCTCGCCGCGGCAGAACCAGAAGCGGTGCGCGAAGCCGCGGCACCGGAAACACCCGACCGCGAAGCACTTAGGACATGTGAAGTCGGCCATCGACTCGCACACAATCAGCTCGCCGCAGCCGGGACGCGGACACCAGCGCGCGCTCGGGTTCTTCTCGTCCTGGATATTTCCCCGCCAGCAACCGCGTCAGTAACAAGTCGATCGCCACGCTGTGACCTCCAACGATGAGAATCGTACCCGCTTGCGCTGCACCACCGCCTGGACCTGCGACGCCGTGCGAATGCCCGCGACCGCGCCAATGTCGCGTGCGTCGATCGGCGCGCGACAATCGACCACCGGACACACCAACTGGTCTGCGCCGAGTTCCAACGAGCATTAGCCACCCTGTCGAGAGTCCACTACAGACGCCTCCATCGAGGACAGCGATCCTCCTACCTTCGTCGACCTCGCGAGCCTGCAGCTTCATGTGGATGTACTGGCGCATACACTCTGCGTCCACCACGCGTCAGCATCGCTAATCAGTCATGCCTACCCGCCATCTAGCTTGAATATGCACGCTCCACCTACCGGCGCAGAACTTGTGCTTGCAGCGCAGCTTGGCGAACGCCTCGTCGTCCTCCTGGATCACGTCCTTGATCCCGAGCACGGGGACAGGCTCAAGGCAGATCGGGCACGCGCTGGGCGGCACCAGCTGCGCCACGGCGCGCCGATACCCGCGCACGAACACGCGCAGCATTGTGTATGGCGGCGCCAAGTCGGAAGTGGCCGACTGACTAACTTGTGACGCTTTACGCTGGCCGGCTCTGCGTCATCCTGACCACGGTGGGATACGTTGTACCCTGTACTCGTAATCCCATCACGGTTACGGTTACGGTCTGCAGCACTGTGACGTGTGAAAAAGTGAACACACTGTTCACTTTAACTATGGCTGTGACGTGTGAAAAAAGGAAGCTGATTATTTTGGTTTAAGAATTATTTTGGCAAACAATTGAGAGGTTGTAAATAAATTAAGCAAATTATTCAGAATAATAATATCTGTTTACTTGCTCTCACGGATGCCATCGTAGAGAAATGATCACATTTTTTCCAGAGCGATTCACGCGTTGACGTTTGCACCACATGCAGTTGAAACACTGTAGAACAGAGTTACTGGATCAGATTTTTGTTTTTCGCGCTTTAACACAAGCTGTGGTGCTTCGAAAATCAACGTTTTGAACCTGAACAATACAGACATTGTGAAAATGGCAGGTCTATTACCGCATTACAATGCAAACACGTAAGCAACGCAAGCATCTCCCAGTGGCATTACCTGAATACAGCGCACCGGAAAGTTCCACTGTTGAAGCACCCAGTCCTAATCGTGGCGGCGCATCTCGTCGTTGAGGTGACGAAGCTCTTGATTCTCAATGCTCATCTGCAGCAGTTGCAATTGCACTTCCAAATCGCGAATCCTGTTGATATCGCTGGCGTGAGCATCCTTCAAATCAGCCACCTCCTTGGCGCACGCGTCCTTCAATTCGGTCGCCTCCTTGGCGTGAGAGTCCTTCAAATCGGCCACCTCCTTGGCGTGAGAGTCCTTCAAATCGGCCGCCTCCTTGGCGTGAGTGCCAATTAGCTGGCGTATCTCTGCTGCAAATTCGATCTCACGCTTCCTGTGAGCGTCCTTGAGTTCCATCTCCTTCTTCAGATATTCACCTTCAGCAGTCGCTTTGAGCTCGGTCATCTTCTTGTCGAAGTCGATGCAAGGAAACGCATCGGCTATGCTGCGGTAGATGTTGATGAGCTTGTTCTCGTCATCAGGGTTGTAGATCACGAGCTCTTGGTAATGCGCGTGGTCATACTTCAGGTCTTTCTCGACCACTAATTCTTTCAGCCGCGTCTCGGCTTCCTCCACTTGGCCGCTCGGGACCAACAGGAACCACCGAGGCGTGATCTTGTTGGTGCAGTCTTGGTAAGTCGATTTCAATTTTTGGTACCGTTTGGGGAACTCCTTGGTGTACCCCAGCTTTCCGATACGGTACCGGTTATACCCCTCCGCAGGGTACTTTTTTTGGCTGATCTTCATGCGCTCGCGCAGATCCATCACGCTCCCAAAGTCGACAAAGTACAGGCCGCACAGCTGCAGGTTGAGGACGAACCGCACGGGGACATAGACCGGTCCGTCGCGTTCTTCGTCCGAGCCGAGCTGGTGCGTGAACATGATTTGCACGCTCCAATCGATCATCCTCTGGCGGTTCTCGTTCCCACTCGTCGTCGCAAAGAGAACACGAACAAAGCCGTGGTACGTCAGAAACACGTAGCTCCAGTCGACAGTTGTTCGCTGGTTGTCGGATCGCTTGGTCAAAATGACATAATGAACGTCTTTTTGGTACCCCGATTGTTTACGGAGCACGGTCTTGACCAAGTTCGTCATCCCAAAGAGCACACCGATATCGGCGGCTTTGAAGAGGATCTTGTCGATCGACCGCGCGCCGCGGACCTCCACGGCGACCACGCTTTGGTCCTCGTTGCGAAAGAGTTCATGCGGCTCCAGCTGGATGAGGGGGGGGTCCTCCAAACCCACGGGCTCCATGTTGGCGGGCGCCGCTTCCCCAGCGACACCCAGAGGCTCCGCGTTGTCCGACGGCACCGTGCGGACGTCAATCGCCCCCGCCAGGCGAGCGACCACGTTGCGCAGCGGGGCTTCTTGGGAGTTCTTGGTCTTGCGCGACTTGAGGAGCTTGGTCCGCAGCTCTCTGTCGGCGAACACGTCCGCGAGCTTCACGTAGATGTTCATCGCCCAAGGGCTGAACATGACTGCGGTATTCGGGGCCCGGCTAGCATCGAACAGTGAATTTTCGAGCTCCTCGCCGTCCCCCTGGTTGCATCGCCGAAAGACGCAGTGCTCGAGCTTGTGCTTTTGGAGCACCGTGATTTGCGACGCCCCCATCACGTTGCAATAGACCTCGCGGATGGAAGCGAGATTAATCCATTCGACCTGGCTGTCGTCAAAGCAACGCAGCCCCCTGTGCCGGAGCTTGTCTCGGAAGTCCTCCCAGTCTTCTGCAAGCCACTGCATGCCGAGCTTGGGTGATGTGTCGCGCGTCCAATTGAAAAGTGAACGTATTAAGATATATGCAAGCAGCTTCCGGCTACGAATTCCTAGGGCAGAGCACGCCCTTGCCGGTGCTCCGGGCCGCAGCGGCTGCGGCCGTTCGTACTGCCACGTCAACAGTGGCTGTGACCGTCCATCTGGCCGCGTCAGCGTTGACTTAACCGTTCACCTAGCCATGTCAGCACGTGGCTTGCTGGTAAACCACAAAGGCATACCCAACCCTCCGTGGGTAATCAACCTGATGGTGCACCACCGTCAACATTGAGGGACCGCGGAAAGATTACGAGGCCGGTATGGGAGGGAATGTCGGGACCACGGTTAGAGTGACCCAGCGCCGAGTGACGTTAGCGAGCCCGACGCGTCTCTCCCCAAATCTGCCGTCCGAGACGCGAATTGGATCAATACTGTATGTCATAATTCAATACGGTGATCCTTAAACAACGCCAAAACAAAACGAGATTATAAAAGAGACGATCTATTTCTGTGACGAGGGTCACACAGCACAACGCACGGAGGAAGCGTGCGCCAAGTACTTTACGTACTGATAGCTAGAGGGATTGACTCTTAACTAAGGAAAATAGAGACTGTTTATTAGTTGCGTACAGTCGCCTTCGTACCGTAGAAATGGGTAGTTCCCAAATTCTTAACTAACGTATCTGATAGCCCAACTAACCTAACAACATGTAAGGGTAAAATTCCCTGTGCAAACCTATATACTTTGGAAGTCGCTATATCTAATATGGAAGGTTTTGATCGTACTTACGAGGAGACATTGCGCACCTAGCATGGTGCGCATGCGGCCGTACTTTAGCGAGTACGACCGAACCTAAAAGGGGTGCTGTGCTATCACCTTCGGGCAACATCCGTGCCCATGTAACCCCATTACAATTTCAATTATTCAATAGAGAGCTTCGCTTATCCAGGGGCAGTGCGTAGTCAACATCTAACAATAGATTCGTTTTATACATTTTTATCAGTTTAGCAATGATGTTTTATACTTTCATTAGTTTAAAGAAGTGAACACACTGTTCACTTTTCCTTGTAATTATTTTATAATAATTACGAAACTGCAACGGATCCGGGCCATTTCCGTAGTTACGGCATAGTGAAAGTGAACAGTGTGTTCACTTTTTCACACGTCACATACGTAATTTATATGTCATAACCCAATTATATTACGATGTACCCCGAAAAAAAATAAAATACTACCGACCGGTTACAGTATGTCCGGATAATTCAGGTACATTGTATAGTATACATACAACTTCTTCCGTTTTGACTACCGCGACCCGCCGTTGACTACCGGTTGCGTGTTTCCCCTTCAACTCATCCGCTGTTCTCGACGTTCTCACTGCGCAAGACAGACAGATATGTGGGTCCCTTGGCACCTGGTGACGCTGCTGCTGCCGCAGGCTGCGGCCGACTTCCTGAGCGATGAGCAGCGGCAGCGCGTGGTCCGCGAGGAGGCGGTGGCCGCCGCCAAGACGTACTCGCGACTGGCGCTGGTCTGGGGCTTCCGCGCGGCGCAGGTTGGTTGGCTTGCAGCAAATCCAAAAGCCGATGGATGCATTCTTTCTCTGACACCCTTGTGGCCAACCGACCGCTAGGTGGGTCTGGGCGTGTCGTTCCTGTTCGCGACGGCTACGGTGCTCTACGCGCTCTTCTACTACCTGGTGATCCCCTCGCGCTTCCACGAGCAGTCCATCCACTTTGACTATGGCAACCACCCCAGCCTCTCTCGCAATGGCCATGTTCCCATGACGCTTCCCACGGCGGTGCTCGACCTGCACCGTCCGCAGCACCAATGGACGGCGTCGTCGCTGGTGGAGTCGCCGACGCCGACGCCGACTGTGATGGTGCCGGGGGTCAAGTACGATGTGATTGTCGAGCTGGACATGCCTGAGTCCACGGTGAACACGGACGTGGGGATGTTCATGGTGACGACGACGCTGCGATCGAGCGAGCACCAAGTGCTGGCATCGAGCGCGCGCTCGGCGTTCGTGCGCGACTCGCACTCGCTCGTGCGGTGGCTCCGCGTCGCGTTGTGGGTCGTGCCGTACGCCATGGGGGTGACGGAACCGATCCAGGCCGTGACGCTGCTGGCCATCAATGGGTACACGGAGAGCCAAGAGTACCCGCTCGCCGAGGTGGTGATCTCGCTCAACAACCCGGAGATGCAGGTCTACTCGGCCAAGCTCACGATCATCGCGCAGCTGACGGGGTTCCGGTACTTGATGTACCACTGGTCGCTGCCCACAGCCATCCTGGTGATCGTCAACATTGTGCTGGTGGAGGCGCTCGCGCTCGTGATCCTCTACGTGGTATACAGCATGCCGCAGCCGGCCGAAGAAGTGAGCCAGTTGGTAGGCAAGACGATCGACCAGGACTCTTCGCAACTCGAGAAGCCCCGCAGCGACAGTAAACCGCCTGTGCATGTCGAGAAGAGAATCAAGCTCGAGCCTGCCGACCCGTCGACGATTATCGACCAAGCTGAAGCAGGCGACTTTTTGAGCGTCAAGAAAGAAGGTGAAGAAGAAGAGGCGGAGCTGCGCTACCGGCCGACCCACATAGTGGAGGAAGACGATTAAGACGCGTGCTACATTGCGCAAGCAGACAGAGCTATTCTCTATTGGTTTGAGTTTGAGTGTCGGATTTTGCAGCAAGCTGAGCGGATTTTGGAGTTGGTATAAGCCCGTCAACAAGTGTTTGTCTTTGAGCAATGTGCGTGCGACGGCTGATCGAGTTGATAGCAACCGGATTCTCTCATTTGGCCAAGGTGGTGACGCCAGCATGTCAGCGGTTGAAGTGCCGCCGTCGCGCTGGATTTCGCGTCCCGATGTGAATATCCAGGCCGAGCATACAGAGAGTGGTGCTTCTGTCACCTTCTGACTCGATCCGAGTTGGACTAGGAAGCATGAGAGCCATGTGGTCGTCGAGGATGCGCTGCTGGCGTGAGTAAGTGTACCCATATAGCCTTGGACGACCAAACTGCAAGCAATTGAAGGGAGGCGACATCGTGCCAGACAGAGGCGGAGGATGGCATGGATTTTCTCGACACACTCGGAATAACTTCCTTCCTGTTTGACCCGAAGGGTGTAGCCAACAAAATGGCGTGTTGGGTACATTGAATATGCACATCTCCGGGACGACCCCAGCGTCTCCCGCACCGCACATAGTGGCCCTTTTACCACTCGGAACACTGCCGCTAGGCTGCCGCCAATTGCGATCGGCAGGGTCAGATCAGCGACCCATTTCTCAATCCACGTCGAAGAGCACCATCACCTTTTGATCCGACTCGGTTCGTCCAGCCGTCATGCTCGACAGTCCCACGACTTCGTTCTCGGCTGCGGGACCGATCCACGCCGAGCCGACGCGCGGCTGGACCGACGTCTTCTTTGGCTTACCCGGCATCCTCGTGTGCGCAGCCTTCGGACTGCTGATCGGCATCGTGCTGCAGCAGAACGAGGTGTCCGATACGGCTGTCACATGGGTTGGCACGCTCGGCGACCTCTTCCTCCGCGCAGTCACGTGTCTGGTGGCGCCACTCGTCTTTTGCTCTCTCGTCGAGAGTCTACTGGACTTATTCGAGGACGGCCGCGCCGCCCGCGTCAGCAAGTTTGCGCTGCTGTTGTACGCGCTCACGACGGTGGTCGCCACGTGCGAGGGACTCACACTCGCGCTCGTGTTTCGCGGTCTCTTCAACAAGCCTACGATCCGAGAAGAGAGCGTCGATCGCGTAGCGCTCCAGCTGGCGTGCGGCAGCGGCACGACCGACGAGTTCCTGCACCATTTCGCCAATGGCTCGATCGCCTGCATCGCCGCTGACAATGCGACTTCAAGCTCAGCTATACCGTCCGTCTTCTGGGCTGTCGACGTCAACGGCAGCTGGATGCAGACTTCAACTGACTCCAGCGACACATTGACGAGTTCAACAGTCGACCAGTCGATCACGGACACGCTGCAGACGCAGCTCCATTCGCTCGTGCCGCAGAGTCTGGCCGCCGCGTTCGTGGACGGCGACCTGCTCTCGATCGTGACATTCGGCACGCTGTTCACGATCGCACTGGCTGCTCAAGGACATCACCCGCTCGAAAACCTAGCCAATGTCATCCGCGACCTGAACGCCGCGCTCATGCGCATGATCTCGTGGATCGTGCGCTTCTGCACTCCAGTCGCGATCTTGTCGCTGCTCGCCAAGGCCATCGGCGGGTCCGAGTACGGTTTCTCGTGGCTTATGAAGAACGCCGGACTCTACATCCTGTGTGAGCTGTGCGCCTTGACGGCTCACATGTTTGTCTTCTACCCGACGCTGCTCAGGACGCTCGGTCGGACCAGGCGGCCCTTCAGTTGGCTTGGCAAGATGGCCCCCGCACAAGTCTTCGCGTTCGGTTGCGCCTCATCCATGGCGACATTGCCCGTTGTCATGGCGACGGTCGAGAAGACGCGTATCATGCCACCAGCCTTGTCGCGCTTCTTGCTTTCGATCGGTGCGACAATCGGGAAGGACGGCTCGGCCGCCGCCTACCCGGTCTCAGTGATGTTCCTCGCGAGCGCTCAAGGTTTCGACCTGTCGGGAGCACAGATCGCGTCAGTCGCGCTCCTCGCCGCGATCGGCTCCGTGGCAACTGGCCCCGTGCCATCGGCGGGGATCATCATGGTAGCGGCCATCTGGAAGAGCGTGACAGGTTCGGACCCACCGATGGAGATCTTCAGTCTGATCGTCGGCACCGACTGGCTGCTCGACCGCTTTGAGACGGTCGTGAACGTCATGTGCGATACCGTCATCTGTCGTATCATCGCAGCTCATGTTGTCGGCGTCAAAGACGAAGACGGAGAGGTCGACCGCTTCAGTATCGACCCACCGACATTCGATTCGGCCCACAATGACACGCACAGCGATGCCTTCGACTCGTTCGCGTCCTTCAACACCCCAAATGGCACAGCGATCGAGTCGCCAAGACGCGATGACCGCACCCAGCAAAACGCCGTCGAGATGCTACACTCGCTCTGATCAATTCGAAGAGAGTAGCAACAGCACACTTGTCGTCGATCGTATATATTTCGTCACATAACTTTTCAAAGCAACATTTATGAAAAATGCATGAATGCTCCTCGTGCGTGCTTGTTGTCAGCGAGGTGGATGTCGACACTAGTCGGTCATGTTGCGCAATATCTGGATGAGTTTCCAAGCAACCATGGCGGCCGCCGGCCTGGTACTTGGATCGAAGCTGGTACAGGCGCACGCCAAATCAACGATCTCAGGCGACGAATGTGGAGCCGAAGTCGCGAAGTCCAGATGTAGGTGACCAGACACGACCGCCTGCATGATAGCAGCGACCGACATCGGTGCGCCTGAGGTGGCCTTGGTCGCCTGCGTGTAGGGAAGCTCGTGCGTCGCCAGTTCCGATAGAACAACTCCAAACGAAAAGATGTCGGCCTTGTCGTCGTATCGACCTCCCATGATCATCTCTGGAGCCATCCACAGCGACGTACCGATACCGACGGTCATGGTAATGTCGGCGCGTTCGCGAGACGTGCCGAAGTCCGTCACCTTGGCCGTCTTTCGATCAGCACTAAGCAAGATATTGCGAGATTTGAGGTCGCGGTGAAGCACAACAGGCTGGAATGAGTGTAGATAGGTCAGAGCGTGAGCAACGTCAGCCGCGATCTTGATCTTGACAGAGTCAAATCCTTGCGGCTTTCGATTTTCGTGATACTCCATCAACAGAGTGCGCAGATCACCGCCATCCATCAGCTCCGAGACGGCACACACTTCAGTGAGAGAGTCCCAAGCCACTCCGACGAATTGAACAATGTTCGGGTGCTCCAATGTCGCCATGATCTTGATCTCATGGAAGAATATCTCAATATGATTCGTTTCGTGGCGCATGGACGGATGTAACATCTTGACAGCGACTTGTTGTCCTCGATATGATCCGCGGTAGACTTCGCCGAATGCTCCTCGACTCATGACAGCGCCAAGCTCGACCTTGTCTGACGGAATTCGCGCTTTGACAATAACATCGTCATCCCACGGTCTAGGATGTGCAAGCTGATCTGGAGTGTGTTGTACTTGCACAATTGGTTTGTCATGTCTGTTCGATGGAGTCTCGACGGAAGCGATAAGCGTTTGGGTGTTCTCCGCTCCACTCGATTTTCTTGATCGGCGGCGATACCGAATGACGAGATATGTCGCGCAAATTGCAGCCACAATGACGGCGGCAGCGATAATTGTGACTATTGTAGCCGTGTTCTTGTCACCGTCGATTGCATCGCCATCTGGAGAACTGCTATCGGTTTCGCCGGTGCTGTCGCCATTTGTGTCACTCTTGGCCGAACTGGATGGAGATCTAGATCCACTGTCGGAAGTGTCTTCAATCACATCCGAGACGCAAACGCTGTCCGTTGTGCCGTCGTTGCAGTCGGGACTGAGCTTCAGGTCGTCGCTGAGGCTCGACAAATTTCCGACATTGTGCAGTAGTGTGGCGTACTCCGTGGTGTTGAGAATTTGAGGTTCTGAAATGTCTAGTGTCAAGGGCTCTTTGCTGTTGCACAGACAATTAGATACGAGCACCATACATCCAGCGATTGTCGAACTGAGAATGAGAGCTTACACATCGAGCAAACTCGAGTAGTTGCGTTCGTATAGTAGTCGCGGGATCTTGTTGAGCGTGTCGGAAAGCACGCTACCCACCGCATGCCAATTGGCATCAAGATATCAAACCGTGTAAAGTTCCAGCACTGCAATTTGGCCATAGATGAGTATACATACACGGTCGCGAGGTCAGAGTCGCGCGGCACATCCAGGCTAAGGTCTTGCAAGTTGGAGCCGCTCACTTCACTGCGGTTGAAATCGACAAATCAACACATGTGAGACGAATGTGCAGGCGGGAACAGCGCGAATCCAGTTGTGATTCCATACAGACGGTTCAGCGACGAGGAGACTGCCAGCATGACGTCGGGGTCGGCAAAATCGATGTTGATGAAGTACCTAGTCTCCCATCCACAAAAGAGTCGAATAGTTAGCCATGATAGATGGCAGAGATGGCACAAGGATCGAGACAACGTACAACGAGCCGAGATTGGTCATGTTAGCGAGCCCAATGTCGTCAAACTTGAGCGGCACCGCAGACGCCGCAACACCGTCATCTGTTTCAATGAGCCTTGTGGCACGACACACAGTTCAATTTCCAGACCCGCGCAATAGACACGACATTGCCATAGTCTCACAATGCTGATGTAGTTGTTCCGGATCGCACGGAGAGCGTCGCGGTCGACTCCTCGAGGACGACTTCGATCCCATAGTCGGCATCATCGTAAGTGGTTGGCGTCTTCTCCTCGTCGCACTCGGCACTGACGTCGGTCGGAGACAGCGACACGACAGCCGTGCCCTCTTGGCAGCGTACCAAGTACTGGTCGCCGACTACGAACTCGCCCCCCATGGCACTGCCGAGTACACCACCAGCGCAAGAGCGCTCGCGAACGATCGCATCTCGAGCCGCTCGGCCTTCTTCCGACGACGATTAACGCTTTACGCGCGCGCTGACTAACTGCTGGAGCCGTTAGTCGACGGTTCAGAACCACTGGCAAGAATTTGTTGCCTGTCGACCACAGAATGGCACAATCCTGAGGTTCAGCACACTGCTGTGCATCCGAGCTAAAGTTAAACCTCAGGCGAAATAGACTTTCGTTTGAACGTGATGCCAAAACCCTCGACAAACTCGACTCAAACCTATATTCCTGTGGGAATATCTGGTAGCTACGTGACTTCTCTCACCTACTGTGCAATAATCATAAACGAATCATAGATACTCGCTGCTTTGATCACCGGATCTCCGCTGTCACCGCGTCACGCCATTGTGCGAAGCACCTTGCGCAGCTCGTAGGCCACCGTGACTGCCGTCGGTCGATCCGAAGGCTTCATCTGCACGCATTCCTTCGCCAGGCTGACCATCTCGGACCACTGACCGTCACTTGGAGCAGCAAAGTCGAGCTTCAACGTGCCTGACGTGACCGCGTGCAGGATCGCCGCGATCGACGGCGCTTGGCCAGACTCGCGCGCCGTCGCATGAGCGTACGGTAGCTCGTGGGTCGCCAGCTCGGACAGCACAACGCCGAACGAAAAGACGTCAGCCTTCTCACCGTACCGCTCGCCCATGATCACCTCCGGCGCCATCCACAGCGAGGTGCCGACCCCGATTGTCATGGTCATGTCCGCTTGCACTCGAGACGACCCAAAGTCCGTCACTTTGGCTGACATCTGGTCGGCTGACAGGAGAATGTTGCGCGACTTGAGATCACGATGCAGCACGACCGGGTCGAACGAGTGCAGGTACGTGAGCGCTTGAGCGACTTCCTCGGCGATCTTGACCTTGGCAAAGTCAAACCCCCGCGGCTTCTTGCTGGTATGGAACTCGCCCAACAGTGCCCGCAGATCGCCGCCGGCCATGAACTCGGACACTGCGCACACTTCAGTGATGGCGTCCCAGGCCACGCCGACAAACTGGACAATGTTCGGGTGGTCCATGGTCGCCATGATCTTGATCTCCTGGAGGAACGCGGAGATGTGGGTCATCTCCTGACGCATCGACGGATGCAGCATCTTGATGGCGACGGGGTTCCCACGGTACCACCCGCGGTAGACTTCGCCGTACGCGCCTCGGCTCATAACAGCGTCGAGCTCGAGCTTGTCGAGCGGGATCCGAGCCTTGACGATCGTGACGTCGTCCCACGGCTTCGGCTGCTCCTCGACTGCCAGCACGTTGTTGTTGTAGCTGTTCTCCTGGGAGCTTCCCGTCGTGCTCGATCGGTCTGTCGTGGTGCGTGTGGACGTCTTGAAGCTACTGCAATCGCCAAGCGCCGATATCGAACCACGATGGTCGAGGGTTTTCGGCACACTAACGTCATATGCTTGTGACGACCCATGCTGTAGCGACTGCGAGGTTGAACCTGAGTCAGTGGCAAAGGACACTGAGCGCTCCAACGGTCGACGCGATACCATCAAGAGCCTGGCAATGTCGGAGCTGGCGGCGTCGTCAAGAGCTCGCAAGCCTTTGTGATCGACCGGTCGAGTATCCGCCCCCAGCTCGAGCAGCAAGCGCGTGGTCTCGAGATGACCTTTCAGCGCTGCGAGATGCAGCGCCGACCGCCCGCTCGCTCGAGCTCGAGCGTCCACGTCCGCGCCTCGGTCCACAAGCAATGCGACGATGCGGTCATGACCGCCACTTGCAGCCAGCAGGAGTGCGTTGTTGGTTGCGTCCAACCATTCCGGGTCGTCGCTCGCCGCTGCCGAGAAGGACGCATGAGATCGGAAGCTACTCAGTCTGTCTCGGCTGTTGGACATGCACTCGGCGACACCCACCAAGTCTCCGCTGGCCGCGGCCTGCAGCAGCCTCGTCTTGCGCTCTTCGAGTTTGAACATCTCGACCACGGCGGTGGCATTCGTGTGCTGCGCGTACACCACCGGCTTGCAGCCTTTGGTGTCCCGCCTGGACGGATCGGCGCCTCGCGACAGTAGGAACTTAACCACCGCGACCCGGCCGCCCTGCGCCGCGGCGTGGAGCACCGTGCAGCCGTTGAGCGCCGCAGCGTGCACGTCTGCCTTGCACTCCTCCACGAGGTAGCGAACAACCGAGAGAGGACCTTTGGCCGCGATGAACAGCGCCGTCACGCCGTCCGATTGGCTGCGAGCCTCGACCTTCGCGCCTCGCTCGACCAAGAACTGGACGGCGTCGAGGTGGCCGTGCTCCGCCGCGAACATCAAGGGAGTCATGCCGTCCATAGTTCCCTCGATGGATGGCGGGCGGCGCGACTGGCGCAGCAGCTTGTTGATGGCAGCAACGTCTCCGTCCGAGGCCGCTCGGCACAGCGCCTCGACTGGATTATTGGTTCGCGTAGTCAGCACGCCATTAGTTGTCAGCCTCGCCAGGCGGCGCTCCACCGCGCTGTCCAGGTCGGCAACCAAGGCGACGTCGCTCATGGCGTTCCTGATCGACGATGGGTTCTCCCCGCGCCTTGAACTCAAGTGGCGGCTCGCAGAGCGCGACGAGCGGGTCGAGCTCGTCGGGTCGAGGCCTCCAGAGGGGACACTGAAGCCGGTGAGCGAGCGCAGGCTCCTTGAAGAGCGTAGCTCATGCGTCGCCATCGCACAAATGAGCGGCGCGGGCAGGTGCGATACGCCGGTGATGGCTCCAACACGGTGAAGCTAAGGGGAGAACACGAGGACTCCAAAGGAAGCTTAAGCTGAGCAAGCAGTGGTGATGGAGGCGATGGGCACGCCGGAGTTCCCACAGTAGCACTGCGGAATCGTGGAGGAGGAGCATCCTTGTTGGGTTCATCAATCTCGACAACGGCTTCAACGGAACGCCACGATTAACGGAACTCGATTTGGACAATGTATGCCGAGATGAACTTCGACGAGAGAATTCTACAGTATGCAGCGTCCAGCGTCCAGCTCGCGCCGCACTGAACAGCACGTGCATGCAGCGGTGAGTGAAGCGCTTCAACGCCGAGCCGGGCGGCGAGCGCTGCGAGAAAATCCAGCCGATCCATCTATCCATCGGCGGCAAGGTGTCAAACGGCGCCGCTCGAGCCACAAGTTGCGGGCTCTTGGGTGTAACGCGGTCGAGTGCACATTCAGCATGTAGCCATCAAGTTGAAGTACCCCACTTGCTGTTCGGACCGCCCGCCTCTGCGTGCTCGATCATCAAGCCGCCTCCACAGCCACACTCGGCGATTTGACACACCAAGCCCACCCTCTTTCAACTCGTCACACCTCCACCATGATCGACAGTCCGACGCTGCTGGCGTCGACGCCCGTCGGTGCGCGCGCGTGGGCCAACAGCTTCTTCGGCATGCCCGGCATCCTGATCTGCGCCGCCTTCGGACTGCTGCTGGGGGTCGTCGTGCAGCAGAACGAGCCGTCCGAGACGACCGTCACGTGGATCGGCACGGTCGGCGACCTCTTCCTGCGCGCCGTGTCCTGTCTCGTGGCGCCGCTCGTCTTCTGCTCGCTGGTCGAGAGCTTGCTCGACCTGTTTGAGGACGGCCGCGCCGCTCGCGTCAGCAGCTTCGCGCTGCTGCTCTACGCGGGCATCACGGTGGTCGCCACGTGCGAGGGACTCGTCGTAGCGCTGCTCTTCCGGCCGCTCTTCTCGACCATCGACCTGGATACCGCCACGGCCGACCGCGTCGCTGTGCAGCTCGCCTGCAGTCGCGACGACAACCAACTGCTCTACCAGTTTGCCAACGGCTCGGTCGCCTGCATGTCGGACACAGCCAACGCCACAGTGCTCGAGGTCGACAGCTCTGCCGCTGTCCCCTGGACTTTCTGGGCCGTCGACGTGAACGACACGCTCGCCAAGACCACCTCCTCGAGCAGCAGTGCGGTCGGCACCGTCGACGTGACGGCATCGACCATCGACCAGTCGCTCACCGACACGCTGCAAACACAGCTGCACTCGCTGGTCCCGTCGAGCCTCGCTGAGGCGTTCGTGAACGGCGATCTGCTCTCGATCGTCACCTTCTCCGTGCTCTTCACGATCGCCTTGGCGGCGCCAGGTCAACGACCGCTTGAGAACCTCGCGGCCGTGCTGCGTGACCTGAACGCCGCGCTCATGCGCATGATCACGTGGGTCGTTCGCTTCACCACGCCCTTCGCTATCCTCTCGCTGCTGGCGGCCGCCATCGGGGACACGCCCTCGCTCTCGGCGCTTGTGCGCAACGCTGGGCTCTACGTCGTTGGCGACATCTGCGTGCTCGTTGTGCACACATACGTCTTCTACCCGCTGCTTCTCTTCACGGTCGGTCGGACTGCGCAGCCCTTCCGCTGGCTGTTCTCCATGGCGCGCGCTCAGTTCTTCGCTCTGGGCTGCGCGTCCTCCATGGCGACGCTGCCTGTCGTCATGGCCACGGTCGAGAAGACCAAGGTGATGCCCGTCACGCTCTCGCGGTTCCTGCTCTCGGTCGGCGCCACCGTCGGCAAGGATGGCGCCGCCGCGTCCTACCCGGTCGCCGTGCTCTTCCTGGCATCGGCCCAAGGTCTCCACTTGTCGCCGGCGCAGATCGCGTCCGTCGGACTGCTCTCGGCCATCGGATCGGTCGCCACCGGGCCAGTGCCAGCCGCCGGGGTGATCATGATCGCCGCGATCTGGCGCAGCGTCACAGGGTCGGCGCCACCGCTCGAGCTGTTCCGACTGCTCGTCGGCACCGACTGGCTGCTCGACCGACTGCAGACCGTCGTCAATGTCACGTGCGACACGGTCGTGTGCCGGATCATCGCCTCGCACATCACTATTCCGGCGATGGGCGTGCCAGCGCCGCTCGAGAGTCCGAGTGTCGATGGGGAGAGTCGCCGCACCGGTCGGTGGGAGGACTACATGCGCCAAGGCTCGACCCGGTCGGACATCGAGTCGAACGGCTTCTACCGCGAAGGCGGCGGCGCCAACACGCCGAAGGAGAAGGGCCGCAACGCCGTCGAGCTGCTCCAGTCCCTGTAGTTGGACTACGTGCACGCCGAGGCGAAAGCGCCGTTGAACATTAATACAGAACTGAAACACACACAGTTCCTTCTTCAATTACACTTTGTAGTTCGCCAAACTCTGCATCGACGCGACACAAACAACAATACAACACTGCACACAACACTATCACGTGACAGAAGTGAAACATATTCAATTCAATTCGCTCCATCTCCGGTCCGCTCGTTTGTGCCGCGGCTGGATGGACTCATGCTGCTACAGGGGATTGTCAGCGCTCAACACGAAAAATGGAGACTCGGCGGCGTTCGGAGAGCCGGTAGCAGCGCTCGACACGTCGCCGTCACTGCGCGAGGTGCTCCCCTGTTCACTGTCACCGACGCGACGCACACTGCCGTTCGTGCCGCGCGAGCGTGGCGTCGACGGCGACAGAGCCAAGGAACTCTCCTGGTCGAGCCGTCAGATGCTGCGGCCCGTGCTCATCCGGACCTCATCCTGCGCGCGCTGCACCGCCATCACCAGCTCGTCGGCAGTCGGACGGCTCATCGTGTCGTACGACAGACACGCCTCGACGACCGCCACTATACTAGCAGGCGCGTCCCTGAACTCGGACCGGTTCTCGTGCGGACTGAGCACGTCGCGCCGCTTGACTCGTTGCGTGATCTCCACGTCAGCCAGAGTGTTGCCGCGATCTTCCACCAGCGACTGGTACGGCGCCGACCGCGTCAGGATCTGACACACGAGCACACCGAAAGCGAACACATTCGCCTTGCGCGGATCCATCGGCGCCGACCGCGTCAGCACCTCAGGCGCGAGCCACGCGATCTCGCCCATTCCGAACGGGAAAGACTGCGTGCGGTCCATCTTGACGGCGCACGGCACGCACTCGAACAGGTTCAACTTGCACTCCATCGCGCTGTTCACCAGCACCTTGCGGCTCGACAGCGCCTTCATGCACAAGTTGCGGTCGCGGTGGTGCAGGTACACGAGTCCGAGCGCCACGTCGTGGCACATTTGCAGCTTCACAGACAGGTCCAGATCAATGTCCGAGTTCGCAACCACCGCTCCAAGATTGCCCTTGTCCATGAACTCGGCCAGCACTGCAAAGTCCGTCCCGGCGAGCCACGTGACACCCACCATGCTCACGATGTTCGGGTGGCTCAGCGTCGCGAGCGTGTGCGCCTGGTTCATCAACGCCTTCGTCACGAAAGAGTCGGTCACTTCGGCCTCCACGCGCTTCACGAGAACCTTGGCGTTGCCGTACTCGCCGACCCACAGACGACCGGTTCCCATTGGCTTGTTCAGCGACACATCACTCTGGGGAACGCGAAGAGCAGCCAATACCTCGTCGCTCGAGATGAATGAAGCCTTGAGGTTGTTTCCGTTGCCGCCGCCGGGTGTCTCGGCCTTGGCCATAAGCGTCACCATGTTGTCGTCGCCGCTGTCGGCGGCAGCAGCGCGTCGAGCTCGGCGGCGTCGAATGATGACGAAGAGCAGTCCCAACGCGACAACAACCGCGACGATGATGACGACAATGAGAATCGTCGTGGTACTCGATCCGCCACCCGATGAACCTCCCGTATCCGTGCTGCTGCTCGAATTGCTGTCAATGGTGCTGTTGTTGACGATGGCACCTGGCAAAGTTGGTGTCCCAGGTGTTTTGTTGCCGGAGCCACTTGCGGCGCTGGTTGTCGAATCCGAGGTACACACTAGGTGTGTATCAGAGGTGCTACTGCCGGAGCAATTGTCGGCCAAGTACAAGCCGATCTCACTCAGATTGCCAGCGTTGTTTTCGAGAGTGGCAATCTGTTCCTCAGTCAGCTCCTGGGTCCCAGTCCAGTCGAATTTGATAAACTTCACGATCCCACCCCTGTCGTATTGTAACCAACAAATACACGTTCAATAACGACGAACATAGCAGACTCGCTGATGGTTGATGCACACGTACGTGTTGGGTGTCTGGGTGTAGTTTCGTTCATAGAGAATGCGTGGGATCAACTTGTACGTGTCAGCTAGTTGCCTGCAATCACACACCATATCAGTCAGACCAGCCGTACACATCCTGGTTCGTCACCAACAATGTTACGTACAGATCGTTGAGATTGGAGGTGCCTGACACAGTGAGACCCACGTCTTCTGCATTGGATTCACCGATACGGCTGCACAACACGAGACACAGGGATTAGATACCTACCCCACAAATGCAAACATGGGCATTGTCTCCAAGGAACGTACATGGATTTGAGGGCGTCGGAGACCTTAAGGGTGACGTTCGACTCCGTAAAGTTCACGTTGTCAAACAACCTATTCGCAGTCACATTGTGTCATATCAGCGTTGAGCGTTCATCAACGCAACGCAGTCAACATCGCAAGCACATACAGTTGATCCAACGAAGTTGCCTTGGAGAAATCTGTGTTTTGGACGTTGACGGTGACC
Organism: Phytopythium vexans; assembly: GCA_003413675.1. Lineage (NCBI taxonomy): Eukaryota > Oomycota > Peronosporomycetes > Pythiales > Pythiaceae > Phytopythium > Phytopythium vexans. The sequence continues at coordinate 2,254,556 of QLOC01000002.1, read as the reverse complement.
TCGACGCTGGCGGGGTCACTAGTACTGAACTGCCTGCGCTCCACATACTCGTCAGTCACCACTCCATCCAGCAAGGTGGTCCAACTTATCATCACGTACAGATTCGTGGTGGTTGTACCATCGCGCACTTTAACAGTGGCGACCGAGCCTTTGATCGATACCTCGACAGCATCCGCGCTTTCATCCGTAACATTCGTAGATTGATTTCCACTGCAACTGATTTCCGCTTCATCCAGTCCGGTAAACGTGAACTGTGTCCGTTGCCCGCTGCAGCGGACCACATAGGTCTCGCCGCTCACAGACTCTCCGTGCCATGCCGCTGCCAACGCCAGCGCCAGCACAGCTCGGAAACACCCCAACCGCATGCTGATCTGTCGCTCACCCAGCGATGGTGGCGGTGGTGGCTACACGAGGTACAGGTCGACGGCGAGACGCACGAACGAGACGCGGACGGCGCCGGACAGCTATGCGCCTCGAGAGGCACCTAGACGTCGAGAGGTCGGGCCGTGCGCGGACAGCAGCGCGTGGAGACGTCCGAGGTCGAGCGACGGAGACGTCCGAGCTCGAGCGACGGCGACACTCGCTTTCCCTTACTGACTGACTCTTGTCGGCACTCTCGTTCCGGAGAAGCACAGCCAGCCCAGCGTAAAATTACCGAGCACAGGGCGGGTGAACCCACTGACGTCTCTTCCATACTGACCGAAATGCATTCAGGCAGGTGGATCATACAACCAGGCACAATCCATACCGAAAACGCGAATATTACATATAATATCTCATATGATATCATATTATAGGTCAGGCTGATATCTCTCCTGTTTTTGTCATCGAGCGGGAGGACGGGGGTGGGACGCGAGGCTGCTGGTCCCCCCACACGCCTCGCAACGGATAGGGATAAGCATGCCGGCGCCGAGGTCGCTCGCCACATTCAACTTGACTGCGCCATGAAAGTCGTTCCTAGGCCGCAAAGCGCGTATGTATCCGTCGCATTCGGAAGCGCTACACATCTGCGCTCGAGTGTGCGAGCGTCGGCAGCGCTGACCGAAACTGGATTGACAGAAGCAACTGAAAGTCAGCGAAAAGCCCTGCAAAAACAAGGCGGCGTGGGACAAAATTCGCGGACAGGAGGATAGTGGCTGCCACACACACTTTTCGCCCGATCCCCCAAAACCGATTCACTTGGCTGGACTATGTCACCCACTGGAGGGTCGCCGAAATTGAACCATTTCGAATAACGGTTGGGAAAGCGAAGGCCGCCAAAATTTGTGCACCCAGACAACCGCTGGCAACGGCGCCTATCACAGATACAGACGGAAAGGAAGGTTGCGGAGCCTGTGGCGCAGCCCTCGACTGTCCAGTCGCACGCGCGTTCTTGGGCGAACACACGCGCTTGTGTCGTGCAGCCCCCTCGAACGAACATGGGTTCGAGCTGTTTCGGTTTCACTTTCGAGCAACCGACTGTGTATTGAAAAAACAAAACTGCGTTTTGGAATAGTCCTTCGTCACTGTATATGATACGAATACCGCATATTTGAATACCTGTGGACCTCGATAGGAGGATCGAAAGGAGCGCCACAAGGGTATCAAAATGGTGAGCAAAGGCTGGCTGTCGAACCGCAAGCGTTGGCAGAGCTAACGGCAGCCCTATGTAGCAAAGCGACACGAGCAGCGATCCCGATGGAGCCGAGGAACAATGGGACGACATGGCCATCGTCCGGGTACAGTATGCAGCAGTGCTTGGCTGTGAGCGCTGCAAGTGTTGACGAGTGGATTGTTGCTGCGGTCGTCCAGGCGTTCGAAGAGGCATTGATTGACCAGCGTGCTCGTAGCAGCAATGGAGCGGGGCGTTCGCATCTGTGAGTAACAGTGGACGAATGGCGGCCGTAGGGTGTGTGAGAGGGGTGAGGGTTTCTTACCCTGTTTGCGATCCTGCTGTTGTAGGAAGAATGACGAGTCGTGGGGCTCAACTCGTCGATCCGCTAGGAAGCAGAATCGGCATGCGTTTTCCGTCAACACTGACGACGGCAAAAGTGGCAGTGGCGCGGAAGGAGGAAGCTCTGCGGGCTTATCAAGTCAAGCGTCTTACCAGTACAGCATGGGTCATGATCAATCGAGTGCGACTCCTGGTTACCAGGTTGATTCAGGATCTGTGATGACACAAGCATCCCCCTCGATGAACGTGGATCCCATGTTTGATCTACAGCAGCAGCAGCAGCAGCAGCAGCAGCAGCCACTGTCTCAGCAGCAGCAGCAGCAGCAGCAGCAGCCACTGTCTCAGCAGCAGCAGCAGCAGCTTCCTGCACAGTCGGACGCCTATCAAGCGGCTTATGCGCAGGCATATGTGGATATCATGGCTCAAGTTCAAGCAGCAAACGACTCGCAGACCGCGACACAGTCATACCCAGGATATGACCAAACTCAGCAGCCTTCTTCTGCAGCATACCCGAGCGCGCAGGAGTCTCCCTCGCGCGGGTTCACCGGCACCCCGCTGAATGCTTTTCCTGCGTCTGTACCGTCAAACGGCGCTTCTGTGGCAACCCCTCCGTCGTTCCCAGCGATACCGCGAGGGTTCCCAGCGGCGCCATATCAGATGCCAGGACTTGGGACGGACGATGGTCTCGCCAACCTGCTCCTGGCATGGTACCAGTCCGGTTACTATACAGGGAGGTTCCAAGCTATGCAAGAGATGAAGGCGCGGTCGCGTCAATAGGCAGATTAGTGATAATATCGTGAACGCGCTTCAGGATTACGAAAATGATTGCAGAGTTCGATTGGTCATGTTTGCTGATACTGTTGTCCGTAACCCAGGAGACCATGACTGGTGTGGAGCAGGCTAACATCACAGTGAATATTTGTGTGACACGAGGCGAAGCAAGCAAGTCGTTCGTTACCTCCAGAGTAGGTGTAGCTGTGTTTCTGACATTACACCCGACACGAAAGGGAGAATGTCGTCAAGACTGTTGTGGAAAGTCAAGCGCATTAGCTCTAAACACACGACGAGATGTGTCCCCGCACACAATGAGTGGCATACCGTCGAGTCAGCAATGCGTTCAAGGGGATCTTGTGCAGCAAGGCTTGTGCGGAGAAGCAGTTGAGGATTCCAGTTGACGCAAGGAAGCGCTCGTGCTGGGACTCATCCTCCAGCAGGAATGGTCGGTCATACCACATCTTTGGCACCATTCCGTGGCTGTCAATAGCGTTTTTGGCGCACGTGTCGACAACGTGACGGATGAGTTTGCTTGTGTCTGTGGTTGACTGGCTGTGATATCCACGACAATCACATCAATCAGCAACAGATTCCATTGTTTTAGAACGATGTAAGCGCAACCACCTGGTGAGCATGGTCACCTGAACCCGGAAGTTCACGAAAGCAGCGTAGAACGAATGGAGTAGGTTGTGGAAGGCTGGATGCTTCTCGAAATCGTCCACTGTGCAATATGTTGCTGTGGGTGTGGGTGTCATTGTTTCACGCTTTGCAATGCAGTTCGTACCTTGTAGAACGACCCAAATGCGTTCAAACTGGACTTGAACCTGTGCTAGACTGATCACGTACGATTTCATCTGCTGTTCATCTACGAACACGATGCTCAATATCTGAATGGACAGGATTGGTGTTGATTGGGATGGCCACATTTCGTACCTTGAAACAAAGTCTGAGTCGGTAGGCTGATACCGTTTCGCTCGTCGATGAGCAAGTCGATCGCCAGTGGGAAATCGCGCTCGACAAACTCGATCTGGTAGTCTGAGTACAGCTCGTCCAACAGCTCGTCCTGTTCGAATGAATGAATAGTCACAACGGAGAGTAATTGATTAGATCGATTCAGGGACTACCGAGTTCGACAGATACCCTACACGTTCAAGAAACAACATCGAGCATATCAATCGGACTGGTATCGTCACTGAATCATGATGATACGCTGTCGGAACTCCTGGATTCTGTGGCGAGTCGCTAGCACCAGCATATTCCACAGCGGTGTGTTGACTCAGCTGCCCCATATCGCTGGATGCACTTGGTTCCGAGGTGATAGATTGACCAAACGACTGCAGCTGCTGCCAATATTGCCGTCCGAGAGTCAATTCATACTTGCTGCTGGCGAGAATTCGTGCGACTGCATGCCTGACTGTCGATTGGTGGCCATTCGTTTCTTGGTCGTACAAACAAATCAATCTAGACGAGGTTAAGAGAGGTACAGAAGAATCGATGATATGCTAACACTCACTTCAATGTGTGAACCCAAACAGCGTCGCGGAAAGCATTGCAGCGGTCGATAACTTCATCGTGAGATGCGATCGACGGGTTCAGGCTAATGTTCTTGATTTGTCTGAACAACTGGCAAACAGTGGCTTGGAGTCTCTCGATCGTTGTGGCCCGAAGAGCCTGATTCATCGGAATGTTGTGGAGGGTGAGTAGTTTCGTACGGGAGAGCTTCCAGAGAGCTGGTCGAGCTAGAGTAGCCAGACGGTCCTGAATCGGGTATTGATCTTCATTTTGCGATCGCGGAATAATGCTCGAGATTCCTTCACTTGACGTCTCGGTAATCCACGCGCAGTTTGTGAATGCGTCACTCAGCAAATAGTCTGTGCTTAGCTCGTCTCCACCAGAGGCCAGTGTCCACTGAGCCGAATTGGCGCGTTGAGAGCTGCAGTCGCTCGTAATGGGTATCGGTTTGTTGTCGTCTCTTGACGGAGCACTCTCAGCATCAATTGCAGTTTCCATCGGAGACATCGGCACTTGTTCATCAGTGTGAGCTCCTGGCTGTCGATCATCGTGACAAACGTCTTCGTCACCAAAATGCTGCTCATCATCGTTATTATCGAAGCTCACAAATCGTTCCTCGACCCCATCAAACATGTGAATACTTGGAGTTGCCACGCTTGATTGTGTCAACGCCATGGAGATCGCCTGAACGGACCGAACGACCTGAACGTCGTCTCTTACAGTCACATCGCTCGAGATACGAAATTGGCGAGCAACCGCCATCGCTTCATCCCCTCCGTGATCCTCGACGACTTCTTCGTATCTGGCATGTTCCCAGAGCACAACTGTCTTATCCATCGTCCATGTCACCCGCGACGCCGTCGAAGAAGAAAGGTCGGGCGAGTTTTCCTCCGTGAATCCCTCAATTGCTTCAACAGTGTCGGCATTGTGAGGAAGCACACTCCTGGTGTCATCCTCTTGAATGTCGCTGCCTTCAAACATCGTGACACCAAGTGGCTCGGTGTTGCAGTTGAATGAACTTTGCTTGGTATGGTTGTTTTCAGCAACCATGACGCTCGACGACGGCGAGGACGTTGAAGCAAGCATGCTCGATTGCAGGTTAATCAGGCTTCCAATGTTCTCAGATGGTCCTGTCCGCATCAAAATGCGGGTGAGTTGAATATCGGACAGTCGACTGTCAAACAAGCAGCAGTACCTCGATTTCCAGCAAATACTCGAGCCAGTTCCACTGGAGGAGCAGAGGCGCTCTCAATTGACGTGTTGGGTATGCTCCTTGTCGTGCAGTCTGATGATGAGTTCGAAACGCTGCGCAACACAGCATCCGGTTCCGTGGATGCGATCAATGGTGGCTCTGGGGGCGTCGTTTCATGGACCACTAACGCCAATTTGTTGCTTGTATCATCATCCCGCGCTGACGGTTGCATTCCTTCATGTGTCGCGTGATGCAGTAGTGGTTGTCCATGGTCCGAATACGTGCTACCGCCTACAAAAGCGCGAAGCACACAGCAACATCATGTCGTAAACAACGGGGAATAGCCGCTCCAACCCCTTCACCCGACACAGCGCTCATGAACATCCGCGATATCACCGCACCTGCAGCGCTGCGGTCATAGCCGCCGTCGTCCATGTCCTTCATCCACCCGCGCGAGCTTTTCAAAAGGCAACCGCGCAAGTTGAAGTTTGAAAGCACCGAACACACCCGAATAGAGCTCTCATAAGGACAAACTTCAACATCAACACAATGCGAATGTGCCATCAGAGATTCGCTCCTCTGCTACCAAACAATAGATATCGATGTGGGGGTCTATTTGCCTTGAGACGCTGCCTCATCTAAAGACCGGATCGCTCGGCTTGAGCACCGCCGCGGCTGCTGCAGAGTACGTCGAGATCTGGTGAAGCTGTTCGGCAGAGAACCGCCGCTCGCGCGTCAATTGCAGCAGCAGCGCCTGCAGATCGTCCTCGAGCGCGCTGGCCTGCGCGATCTCCAGCTTGACGGCCGCGCACTTCTTCTCAATCTGGCGCAGACGATAGTAATGCGTGTCCTGCTCCATCTTGGCGAGTGCTGACTCGACTTTCATGTCTGCGATCTCCTTTTGCAGTCGCTCCACATCCTTCTCGGTGTACAGCGTTGCGTTCGAGCCACCCTTGCGCATAAGAGAGGAGATGAGCGAGTTGGTCCGACCCAATACGAGCTGATGTCCCTGCTGCTGGGCCTTGAACTGCTCCGCCTCGCGGATCTGCTTCTCAGTCGTGTATTTTTGTGCGATGGCCAGGTCGCGGTCCTGAAGCTGCTTGACGATCCGAGCTTCCAGTAGCGCAATCTGCTCCTTGCTCTCCTCGCTCTCTTCGCGAAGCTCCACCAGCTTGCTGTCGATCTTGTCCCACTTGCGACGGATGATCGAAAGCTCGTCCCATACATCCTCGGACTGGGCTTCCGCGTCTGCTCGAGCAAGCTGGGCTTCACACAAGTTGACGAAGCGATTGTGACCGTGATTGGCAGCAGATTCTGTGGAGTCGATGGAACCATCAGAGCTGGTCTGGTCTGCTTCGGTTGGTAAAGGAGCTTGATGGCACATGATTTCTTCAAGCGACGCAGAGAGAACCCATCGCACAAAGGGTTCGAATGCTGACAGCTCCTCGGTCGGCGCACTCAACGGTGTGCAGGACTCGACATCGTCGGTGCTCTCCAGGTTGAACTCCATCCCTTCGATTCCGCTGTCGTGCATCCGGTCTGGGTCGTTGGCGTCCCCGTCTGTCGCGCTGTCACCACCGACGTTCAGTGCGTTCGGTTGTCAGGACGTGCAGCACCTGCGGTGACAAAGTGCGTGTCTGAACAGACCATCGAGGAAGTGCTGATAAGATGGATCGGCACTTGATCGCTGACGCTCTACCTAAATCAGGCGCGGAGCTGAAAATAGTCGCAATGGACAAATCGACGACTTGGAGACACGTCGAGTCCAAAACCTGCCAGTGGCCAACAACGCCACCAGCTCTGGGTGATTATCCATATTTGGTAAGTGCTGACCTATTGCGTCTATCTATCCACGTGGTCGCTGGACGGATCCGGTGGCGGAGTCTCTGCATCCAAGTCGCCCCAAAGTCCATCGAGATCCTCAGGGTTGTTGATGTCGTCTCCGTCTTCATCAACATCATCGCCAATATCTGGAGTCGGATCGCCCAGAAGGTTCTCATAGCTTTCATCCAGCAGCTTTTGCAGCGCATTGGCCTCATCACTGCGCCGCAGAGCCGCGTAAGCAGTCTGAGCCGACTTCAACATGAGCCGTCGCGTGAGCACGCGTCTCCGATCACCGTCAGCCGCAGAAAAGTCCTCGAACAGGTGGATCACTTCTTCGTACCGTCCCAACCGATAGTTCGCCGACATGCCAATCTCCGTGACGGCAATGCCCAGTGGGATGTGCTTGTTCAGACGCAAAGCCCGCACAATGTCCGCAACACGCTCGAGGTCACCCATCATCCCCAACTTGTAATAGAACGCGACCACGCTCTCCAGCGCGCGGTATTTGATGGGGATATGCCGATCCAGAGCGTACACAATCAAATCGTCCACCATCTGGACACGTCGGCACTTCACAGACGCAGTCACAGCCTCGCACACCGAGAACGCGTTCCACTCGAACACGTGAGGGTACTGCTCGAAGAACTCCTGCAAGGCCGCGGCTGAATTGATCTCGTCGCCATCGCCAGGCACCAGGAGCGCATTGAGAAGCGCAGACACTACTTGAGGACTGGCGGAGATACGATGCGCTTCCATAACCTCAATCAATTCTCGCGCGACGGCGAGGTGGTCGGCGCGCGTCTTCCCTGTGACATCGCTCAGCACCTTGCGCAGCAAACCCTTCGATAGCTGCGTTTGGAAGTCTCGGCTAGCGGTTGTCGACGACATAACGCCATTGTAGACTTGCATCATTTCAGACTCGTGGTGCAGTTCCCACAGCGTCTGTGCACAGGTCTCGAATCGGAACTCTGTATAGCTTGACATCGCCACGTCTTTCGGGTGGTGGTACAACCGCATCGCCCGTTCCAACAAACCGTCTTCAGCCGCCATCGTCAGGATCGTCGGAAGCAAGGATAGAGGCACGTGCTCGCTCGGCATGCGCGCCACCATCTCTTCGCACACGCGCAGCACCATGTCGCACTCATCGAAAGACTCGTCCTTGATCAGCGCGTTGAGCAGGTGGAAGTAGGAAACCATGCTGATCCGAATCTCACGATCATTCAGTAGCCCGCGCAAAATCAACGCTCCAGTCGAGTCCCCAACATGGCCGCAAGCGACGAAGATCGCATCCCCCAGCAACGGCGACATCATCACCTCGCTCGTGTTGACCTCTACCGAGCCGTCCAAGTCGCGGTCGGGGATCTGTGCAGCCAGAAACCTGTCCACGACCTCGTCGAATCGTTGCTGCTGGTTCAGCGCCAATGCGAGGTTCTCGCTGATCACCATGCGGTGCTTCACCACACCCGAAAACTGCGGAAACACGTCCTCCCACACATCTGCAACAGCTTCCACCATGTCGTAGTCATGTAGCTGCCGCAGACGCCAGAGAAGGTTGTCGAGGTGACGAGTGATGGCCTTCTGTTGGCGCCGAGAGCGCTGATATGGACTCTCGTCTGGTACTGGCGGAGTGGTCTTGTCAGCCAGCTTCAGCAATCCTAGCACGCTCTGCTTTGCCCTTTTCACATGCAACCACCAACAGTCAGTACCAACGCTATGGAGTTGTGTAAACCCCAAACATCACACACCTTTCGACAACCTTGGCAGGCAGCTCGAACTCTTCCGTTGAGCCGCGTCGGGACGACTGCGTGGCTGGCTGAGGATCGACACTCTCCTTGTACACCTGCCGGCTAGCTGACAATCGCCCAACTGCAGTGGTCGTGTGCGAGCTCTTCCGAGTGCCGAAGAGCTCGCGATGGTCGGCAGTTCTGCCACGACGCACTTGGTTGTCGACTGCACTGGAAGCCGCCGCCGTCGCTCCGACATCGTCAGTAGTAGCCTCCTGTCCCGCACCGCTGGTAGGCGCCTCTAAATCGGCCAGCTCTTGTCCGTCACGGTCGGCGTTGCGCTGTTTGGCATCCGCGAGCGCTGGTGTGTGCAGATGTCGAGATGCCCATCGCTGCGAGCGCCGCCCCAGCGACAGCCGCGAGGCCGACGAAGAGGCGGCGCGGCGCAGCACCATCTCCGCGAACATGGGGCCGTCGCGCCGGAGATCGACGCGAGATACGTCCGCTCGGGGTCACGCGCAGCGCACAGCGAGAGTCTCGGCGCTCCGAGTCCTCAACCGCCCCACACTGCAGCGATGAGAGGCGGTTGTTGTGCAGACCTTTGCAGCGACCTTCGCGCGACAGCTGCGTATTTAGTGCACCATATACGGTACGATAGTGACATCTCATTGCGTCCTGAAACAAACGTTTTGCTCATCACCTTTTTATGATGATCTGCTGTGTTTAGCGACTCATAATGCAGCGGTTTGCACGGACCACGAGCCGAAATCATGTGGTTTTGCGCGGGAAGGGGCCGAGCCGACCAACTCAGCAACATAGCGCGTCGGCTCCCTCGCAGAACGAGCGACCCGCCGGTCGAAGAAGGAAACGCGCGACTGAGGAGACGCCTCCGCGTCGCTGGACCTTGACGTCTGTTCGCGGCCGAAGCGCTCGCTCTCGCTCTCGCACCATCATCACCATCGGCCGCCGTCTCCCGAGCTAGCGCAGCATGACGAGCTGGATCAAGAACAAGTTCCGGCTCGTGGCGGCGCGCGCGTCCGACGCGCTGGGCCAGATGGCCGACATTGTGGCGCCGACGCTGTACGAGTCCAACATGGGCGAGTTCCACCACCGCTGGCAGACTGTGGCGCGCTTCCTGGACTCGGTCATGTCGCGCGACCTGGAGCCGAGCGAGCAGCGCCGCCTGCTGCTCGACTCGCACACGCGCGAGTCGCTGCAGCGGCTCGTGCTGCTCATCTACAGCGAAGAGAACACGTCGGACCGGCTGGAGCTGTCGCTCGCACTGCAGAAGCCCAGCGCTCTCGGCGACGGCGACGCGCAGCAGCTGCAGCACGCGCCGCGCGAGTGCCTCGAGTACCTGCTCGAGAAACAGATCATCTCGCACCTGTGCGAGTTCGGTGTGCGCGACCAGCCGTCCGGCATCATGTCACTGTCTCTGCAGTTTGTCGGCGCACTCTTGAGCAGGTACGGGTCCATGTTGTGATTCATGACGAAACTGCCGTTTCTGACGCATGTATCAATGGCAATCATGCAGGGTCAACTACCCGATCTTGCCGACCCGAGAGGTGCACGTGTCGGTGGTGGCGCTGATCCAGGCGGCGGCGAAGAAGGAAGTCGAGGACCCTGTGGTCCGAAAATGCCTCATCACCCTATTGAATATCCTGTGGAAGAAACTGCGCGGCGATCCCGTGCAGACTGAGTTTTTCTTTCTGAACGCCGACCGGCTGATGGTGCGCAAGTCGGAGGTGGTGCGGCGCTCGCGCACGGCCAGTAGTGACCATACCCTACAGTCGTCCGTGCACCAGACCCAGCAGGATGTGGCAGAGCTCATTTTGTTCACCGCCATGCTGCCACACATGTACGCGGTGGGCAAGATTGGGGAGAAGTGCCGCGAGGCGCTCGTGATCGCTGCTTCAGTACCTGAGCGTGCGCTTTGCCGCTTCGTACTCCAGCTGACGCCGTTTTGCCACTATGCAGTCACTGGTGTGATTGCGGCCTACGATAACCTTCCCAAGACGCTGTCCGATGTGACACCGAACGCTCGCGGTGGACTTTCTGGACACTCGGGAAGCTCACCTCGCCGCGGTATTGAGACCGAGATTGGCGCGCTCGCGATGAAACTGCGCTTCTGTTGCACGCTGACGATGGTCGCACGATATGAGATCCTCGAGGCGGACGAAGACACTGGAGAAGAGATTCACCGCTCGATTGCGAACGAACTGCTGCAGCAATTCCGCACAAGATTCTTCGAGGGGCCGCTGCTGGAAGGACTTCTCAGCACATCAGAGTCTACGTCGCGCACTGCTATGGTGTATTCCCGGATCATTCTCGAAGAGCTGGCGTCCTGTGGCCGGGACACTCGCGCGAACCCGCTGCTGACCGAGTTCATCGACTTTTTGCTTCAACTCTCCACCGCACAGAATGACGATGCCGCGCGAACGGGGGATGCCAATCAAACTGATCAAGGGCTACCCGCTGAGGTGCTCCCGATGAAGTTACTACACCACATGGACTCGCTATCGAGTTCGTTGAGCATCGCAACACTTGATTTATTTACTTATTTGCTCGATCTTCAAGACAGCTCTATCGATCGAGCTCTTCTGGGGGAGTTTGACGACGATGGTACCAAGACAGATCGCTCTTCTGAACCCAAGACTGCGCCATCCACAATGAATGCTGCCATTCGATTTGCCTCCCACTTCCCAGAGTCCGCGGTCGCGTCCAACGTACACTTGTGGAAGATCCGAGCCTTCGCGAGCATTGACAACGAGCTGGAGATCCCCGCTGCCGATGACAGCGAGGATCAAGTGTTGTCGCTGCTGTCGTACATTGCGGATGCAGAATATGCGACGTGCCAGCGGTTTCCAGGAACACCTGATGATACCGAGGAAAGTGAAGACGACGAAAATGATCCAGACGACGCTGGATGGGTCCAAGATTCTACCATTAAGACGGAGGAGGGTTCTCGCAGCGACCAGCAGCCAGACGCTTCTAGTTCAGCGAGCCTGACTTCCCCGAAAGTGTCGCGCACGGCGGCGACTCGCAACGCTATGAAGCCGCTGAAGGATGTTTATTTGAGCATGGCGCTGCCGTCCTTCTCGCCCGTTATTCCACCGGAAGTGCACCAGCAGCGATCCAAGTCGATCAGTGGGGCACAGAGTGTACTGACTGATCCAAGAGGAGGCGGCCATGACGGCGCTGGTTCGTCGGATGACTTGCCGTTGTTCTTGCGCATCGTGTTCAACCGCGCTGAGCGCGTTTTGGAGAACTCGTTCCAAGAGAACCTCGCTCTGTCGGGACTGCTGTACGCTCTTGCCCAGAAATCCCGATGCTTTGCCGTGGTTTTCGACCTCGACGAAGTTCGGCCGAAGGGATCGAGTCTGCGATCCATTCTCGAAGATGTGTATACCGACGCAGTTCGCCGAATCAACCGCTTGTCGAATGGTGGGATGATGGTCGAGGAGCTGCGTAAGAAGCTGATAGAAGACGACAACGACGCGTCGTTGAACAGCCACGAAGCGGAGTCCCGACTGCTTTGTGGGTATGTGGTGCTCGAGGAGATGCTCAAGGAGCTGTGCTCGCTGCTTTTTGCGCGCGAACGAGTCAAGGCGCTGCCACTCCGACCCGAAGACTTCTACCAGGGTCCCAAGCGCTCATCTGCTGATCGTCCACGCACGCTGTCGTCGGAGACGTTGTATTCCGACGTTGGGTCGTCGAATCCGCTGTCTCCATCTGGAGGAGACGGCGAAGACGCCGAGCTGTCAAAGACTGGAGCTATCAGCAAAGAGTTCGAGGAGCTCTTGGCGGAGGCGGAGTCGAGCATGGAGAGTCTGCTGGTCTCGGTGGCTCCGTCGTCGGATGGCGGCAGCGGCTCAGACGACGCCGCGGCGGAATAAACGACGTCGAGGTGCCGCGCGTGTTGCTTTTGTTATTATTTCTTGTGGTTGCTCGCGAACTGCAACGGAGTCAGGTTTGCGAGATTAGAAACCATGGCTACATAATTGGAAATTTTAGATTCGATTGTGCACCCCGATAGAAACGAGTGCCATCTCGAGCCATTTGCTTTTTAGGTTAGCGACTTGAGTTGACGGTTGGCGAACACATCAGCAATGGCGGACAAAGCGGTGCAGCCCGTGCGTGCGCACGAGTACGACGAAGAGGACGAGGAGCAGAACCCCGGCGCGTTCATGTGGATCGAGGGCGACTCGCTGGCGCCGCCGTGCCAAAGCGACCGCGACGTCGTCGACAAGATCGTCGAAATCGCGCAGCTCTCGCCGGACGATGTGCGTCTCGATCTCGATTGTCGATCCTGTCAGGTTTCTCGTGATGACTGATGCAGGTTTGTAGGTGCTGATTGACCTGGGATGCGGTGACGGCCGGATCTGCATCGAGGCGGCGCGGCAGTTCGGTGCGCGCGCGCGCGGTGTGGAGATCGAGGAGTTTCTGATCGACCGCTTCCAGCAGCTGATCGATTCCAATCAACTGCAAGACCGCGTGAGCGTCTCGCACGGCGACCTGCTCAAGGAGGACCTATCCGACGCGACGGTCATCGTCACGTACCTGCTGCCGGAGGCCATGGACGAGCTGGCCGACAAGTTCAAGCGGTTGCTGGAACAGAAGGACAAGGATGTGCGCATCATCTGCAACACGTGGGGGATCCGCGGCGTCACGCCGACCGAGCGCCACGACGCCGGCAATTACGGCAACGTCACGCTGCTCGTGTACAAGAGCGGCGCATAACGGGATTATGAGAACACGTCATCATGCCTATTAAAACTGCTTCGCGTTCGTCCGACCGTCCGATGCTTGGAGTACTACCACGCGCTGGTCCATTGGAGCCCAAGCTCTATCACACAAGGCTGCACAGTAACCTCCGCCGCTCAGCCCGACTTGTTCAGGCGGTGCACGACGAACACGCTCGTGTCGAGGTACGCGAGCGTGACGTTCTTGACGCAGTCGCGCTCCTTGGACGAAAGGTCCGAACCGGGGGTGCTCGCGCTGCACTTGTCCCACGCGATCGCCGTGATCTTGGCGATAGCCTGCTGGATCAGCGCGCGCTGCTGCTCCTCCATAAGCATGGCCTGCACCTCGGCGGCGCCGGCCGACGACGCCGAAGGAGCCGGCGACGAGTCGAACGACGAAGACGGAGCAGGCGAGCTGTAGTCGTACGACGGCTCCTCGTACGAGTACGACGACTGCGGCTCCGGCTCGGGGGCCTTGCTCTTGCCGAATCCAAAGAACGACATGCTTCTGGCTGGCGAAGGACGCTGCTGGTCTGCTTGATCCGCGCGGCAATAAGAGCCGCTCCCTTGTTGCTCGCGTTCGCGAAATGCATGGAGGGAGTCCCAGCGGTACGTTGTACCCCGTATCCGTAATCCCAACGGTTACGGTTACGATCTGTGACGTGTGAAAAAGTGAACAGTGTGTTCACTTTTTCACACGTCACAGGAGTAATTTACATGACATAACCCAGTTATATTACGATGTACCCCTGAAGATATGGAGGAAATTGTATGGGGTACGCCACGACCGTAAAGAAAATTTTATGGGTGGGTAAGTTACCAATATGACACTTATTGCAGCGAAACAATATTATTGATTTCATAATCTATTTGACTTCAACTTCGAGCAGGCGTGAGGCGACGCCGAGTAATGCGCACTCCATGATGCTCGCTTAGGCGACACACGAGCACCGGCAATGGCCTCCACACCCAGCGCATCGACTAGACCAATTCGCAAGAAGGCGCTTCCGCCGCTGACGGCACCCATATCTCCTCGTTCCGCGCCACGTCTTGTTCTAGCTGACGACGATCGTTGCGAGCTAGTTGGGAATGACGCGGTCCGGGTATCGCCATACAAACGACGCCATCCACAGAGAGTCAAGGGGTTCCCTCGCCTCCAAACGCTTGACCAACTCGTCGAGCGCCATGTCGATGCGATGCATGGTGGCGATTTCGTCGCTCGCAGTGAGACCCGCTGGGAACAATTCCTTCAGGACTCCGCTGGTGCCGTTTCCGACAACATTTATCCAGAACGCCAGAAGGCCTATACCATCGTCCGAGAGTCGAGTGCACTCGTGATCCAATGCTACTGGCGGCGATACGCTGCAGTACGCATGCTCGAACGACGAGTGACTGGCGTCTTGGCAAGGCAGGAACAAGTTGCCAAGTGGATCATGCTGAAGACTGCAACTTTGAGGCAAATTATGCACACATTCTCTGCCGACGAGTTGTCCGAATCGAGACCTCGCGTTCAGGCTGTCATTGTGGGACTGGAAGGCGCATTCTCTTATGGATTGTATTACCATTTGCCCGCCTCCGTGCTCGCGTGGTGGCTCCGATTTCGTTGCGCTCGCCTTGCTGGTCGATTCATTCGCCGTCCTCCAGGGATCCTGCGAACCATCGACTGGCCTGTTGCCGCGGCGATTCGCTTAGCGATACGGGTCTGGCGTTCGACTACGGTATTAGCGGTGATCATGCTTCAATGCGCGTTTCGAGGAAGCATGGCCCGCCGAGTAAAGGAGAACAAGCGGATCAGCTGGCTTCAGCATTGCGCGGCCGCTCGACTGCAAGGCTTCTTCCGAGTGTGTATGACTCATCAGGCCATGCTACGGAAGCGACGACGGCGAGCTGCGATCCGTATCCAGTGCTGTTGGCGCTGCTTCGCTGCGAGATCGCGAGTGATCCTCCAACGAGTGAAACGAGTCACGAGCGTGTTTTGTCGGAACTGCTCCCGCGATGCGATTGCGCGAACAGTAGAAAGGATCACCTGTCTCGCCGCGACTGCCATCCAGAGGAGATATCGTGGATGCCGAGCGCGGTCGTACTTTCGTCAGCTATGCAGCGAACCCGAACAACACCAATGGCGCTGCAATCCGAGCAAAGGTTTCGCCCTCTTCCGTAAGAGACGGTATAGTGAGGCCGCTCTGTACTTCGAGATATGTATGGAGCAAGGAGCGTTCCAGCACGCACCAAACCTGCTGCTGTTGACATCTGGAACGATTGACAGCATATCGCGTGCAGCTCAAGCGAGCCATACTTACCCAACTGAACTTCCCAGCGGATCTCGAATGTCGTTCAGCTTCAGCTCGTCGCCGATGACCCTAAGCGCTGACTGGATAGTTGGAATGACTCGAACAAGTGCGTGGACAGCAGGCTCGGAAAGTGTCGTCAGCGAGGTAGTTGGCTACCTGAAGTTCTGGCACGCGTACGCTCTCAGCCATTTCTTCACATACGAAGCTACTGGTGAACTGCTCGGTCTCCGCCAGGCTCGCACTGGATTTGATAACTGTTTTCAAATCGGCAATATTGTTTGCGCTAAACTCCCGCTCAACGGGCCACATCAAAGCCACATGCGATTCTTGACTCTGTACTGCGGGTATCGGCTCGTGCAGTGTTTGTTTTGGACTGGCGAGTCTGCGGACGGAGAACGAGCCTTGGCTCTAGCGCAGAAACTACTCGTTGACTTGAGCAACGATGGTCAACAAGATCAAGCACGATCAAATGCTTGGAGCGCCGAGTTGCGCATGATCTCGAGTACGATCTTGTACACTCAAGGCGATATTGTCGGAAGTTGCAGTCAGCTTGGCGAACTCCTCGATATGGATGCGCAGTCGTGCTTCACTGAGCTGGAGCTGCGATTTACATTGGCTCTATTGTTACTGCGTCAACGCGATGATGAACTCGTGCACACGGACAAGACTCGTAGCCATATCAACCAAGCTGCCAAACAGCTTGAGCGCTGTTACCAGATTATTGAGCTGTGGCCGGGTATCGGCTACTATCACGGAATGATAGACAGTCCGTCTGCCAAAGCATTGCTGTCAGCAGCGCCAAATGGAGCCTATCTACTTCACCATTGTCTCGACAAGCCGCAGACGACGGATGGTGTCACGGCGAGAGCTCCACAGATGAAGCTCGTCTTGCAAGTCAAGCTTCCGGATCGTATTGCATCCCTTCAGATCGAGCAGGATGGGGACGGCACATATCGGACTCGCAAGCTTCCGAAGCATAAAGGGAGCTTTAGCGTGCACGAATTCGTTGCTAGTTTGCCTGCTGCCGCTGGGGTTACAGTTGAAAATGGCATTCGGTGTGCTAAGACTCAGCTGGGTGTGAGAAAGAAGCTCGAGCGGCTGCAACCATATGTGGTGCGTGAACACGAAAGCGCAAGGAACGCCATGCTGAACTGGAGCGAATGGAAGCGTTGGCAAACCGAAGCCGTATCGCTGAACGCAGGACGCAGCTCACGGCGAAATGAAGCCTGGAGTGCAGTCTGCCTGGAAGTTGCCAAACTCCTTGAATGCAGTCGGACGTGGGTGTTCAGCAATATGATTGCACGAGAATCCTTGGCGCGAACAAGAAACCGCTACGTGCGAGCAACTGCTTCGTTCATCTGTGCCAGAACAAACTCGTATCGCCACAGACGACGTGACGCTGCGCGGTTCTTTGAGCAGACCCACCTCGAAGTCGGGAGACCCAACATTTACAAGGCGAGCACAGGTGCAACGATCCTTGAAAGTGTGGCGGCAGTCGAGTGTGGCCTATCGTCAAACGTGTATCGCTCTAAAATCGAACCATTCTCGAGCCGGCTGGATCGGGTGGCGAAGCTCGAGCGGATGTGTCTCAAGGCGTGGCGATTCGACAGCCTGGCTGCCAGTCTTCGCGGCGACGCGTTCAAAGAGGCGCTTTTGCTGCAGCGCGTCCATGATGAGATGTTTGCTGATTGCGAGGACACGTTCTTTCTTCGCAGTCTGCTGAAAGCGCACGTTCGATCATACCTAACGAATGGGTCGTGGTTTGAAGATCTTCACCTGGAATGCGCGTTTGATTGTGTGGCTCGACTGGTTGACAAGTTCCACGGGGAACAACTTCGACGGCGACACATTGACACTGGGGTGATGGACCAGCTCACGCAAATGATCGAGCACAGCACTCAAACATTTACTAACCTTCAGCAGATGTTTACAGTCAAACAATTCCCACTCGCTCTGCTGTTGCTTTCCTGGCACCACATTCCGTTTATGATATGCTTCGAAATTGCTGAAGTCATGTACCGACTGTCAGCCTATCGCTCCAAGCATGGCAAGATTAACCTCATTGACGTCTACGCGAGCTTGTACGGACGGCTGAGAGGCAGCAAACCACGGACACTAGCGTATTCTTCGTACGAGGAGATTCTCCTCTTTCGCCTCGCATTTCTACATGCGGCGAATGTGAACGGTCCAGGCGCGTCCTTGCGTCACCTGGACAGCGCGATTGAGTGCATCGACACCATTGTCGAGTTGCGAAAAGAGCGCGCTGCATGCACCACAACGCCAACGATCCACATGAAGAAGGTTTTGTGGCCGTGCACGCTCCTCATTCCAATTCGTCTCACTGACACCGAACTCGCGTTTGTCCGCGGGTTTCTGCTGGAGATTGGCGAGAATATTCGCGGCACTCCCAACCATCGGCGCGATAGTTGGAAACCATACCGCTCACTGCACCAAGAGCTTGTGAAGATCGTAGCTGACACCCAAGCCGAACATGACGCCTCGATCGATTACCGCTCAAGCACTCTCTTCCGGGCCGAGCACCTGCGCGGACTGCGAGTCTACATCGGAGCTACCAGTGGGATATCTCCTGAAAACATTCTTCGCAGCAAGCCATACGTGTCGCTTCGGTGCGAAGGCACCACATTTCTCAACCAAACGTCGCCGATGTGGACAGATCTGTCGCCGAGTTGGGACGAATACATCGAGCTCGACGTCAAATCGGCCAAGGCACGAATCGTAATCAGCGTCATGGATCGCTGCAAACGCTTTTCTCGTGGCGATGATGTATTGATCGGAAGCGTGGCAGTGCACATGGAGGAGCTCTTAGCTGCTGCGGACGGTGCGACGCCAGGCCAGTATTACGCGCTAACAAATGGGAAGGGGTCTGGTCGTGACATATCCGACGCTAGGCGACCACAGGTGTTCCTAAAGTTCCAGATCCTGACCAATACAAGCCACGATGGTACCGCCGCGAGACATCGGAATCGTCTATGGTCCAAGAAAATAGGCAATTGGAAAGTCAGAGAGCTGCGAAGCAACTTGCACGGCGACTTTCAGACCTTTGTGGCTTGTCGATGGATCTGGAGCAGCTTTGGCGAACTGTTTCGACGCGAGCACGAGTATTCCATCGCGAGCTGGTTCTTCCACAAGGCACTTACGCAAATGCCTGCAGTCGATGCAGTCCTCGGAGGGTCTACTGATATCGACACCTCAAGCCTGCTCGGGATGGCGAGTGATATGATCAGTTTGCGAGTCTGTTACCGAGCGATGGAGTGCAACAGCGGTCGGAGTGGATTCGCCTGTTCTTTACTTGACCATGCCCAGCAGATACTCGATCGACTGAAGTGCATTACAGACACTAGCCAGTCGGCCAGAATGAACAAGTTACTTGCGATACTGCAAGATCTACGAGATTATGAAGGAATGTCGACTGGACCGCTTGAACGAGCAATCATTCAGCGAGTCCCAGCGTCGTCGCAGTGGATCAAAGTGCGCCAATTATCGAAACAAAGCAACTCGCCGATGCAATACTACTTCAACCAAGACACTGGTGGTGCTCACGTGGATAGCTGCGCTCCACTGGAGTACGAGTCCGAACGCTTTGCAAGTGAGCAAACGCATTGGCAGTGTCGCGGTATCATTGTAATGAGTGTTGCCATGAGAAAGAGGGTGGATGACTACTACCGCGAGCTGGAGACTCGACGTTCGCAGGACAGTGGTCATTGGGTTGCGTTCTTCAATGCTCGACGACAAGAGTTTCAGTACTTCAGCCAAAGCACTCCCGACGCCTCTGGTGGCGGTTCGCGCCACGAGATAAAACCTCCGTCGTATGTTTTGCTTGCCGATAGACATGTGATCTATCATGTGCTGGTGATGCAGGACGCGTTCCGTCGTTTCAAATGGCGGCAGCGCCGCCGACGACTACTGCGAGGCATAGCGGGTTGTGCCTGCTGGTTTGCACGTGAGGTGTTCGCTTGTCGGCGTCGTCTGTTCGATCGGAGCGAAGCCATCCGGAAAGCAACGATGAACTGTCTGTATGTCGTTGTTGAGAAAGCCACAGGTTTACGAGCCGCGGATCTGCTGACGAGCGACCCGTACGTCATGCTGACTCTGACGGACCCAACCAGCCGCATAGTTGCCACCGGTCGGACATCCGTACGGTACAATACGCGGAACCCCAAGTGGAACGAAGAGTTCTACTTCCCTTACGCGTTCACCGCTCACTCAAAACTGAAGACTGCGAGCGATGGAAGTAGTTATGAAGCACTAGGTGGGTCTTCCGAGCATTCGAAGGGTGATGCCCAACTGTCGATTTGTGTGATAGATCACGACATCATAAAGACGCCGCAACTAGACGAAGTTGACCAATCCAGCTCGATCAAGGGTTCGACGGGGGACTTCCTGGGCCAAGCGATCGTTCGTATTGCTGCATTCGAGCATGGTAAACGCATGACGGCAGATCTCGAGCTGGTCGGGAACGATGACGGCGATGACAGCGTCGATAGCGATGATGATGGAGCTGATGGTCGTAGCAAAGCTCGGTCACGAGGATCTCTGACCATTAGTATCCAGTGGATCCACCAAGAAACACCATCGGCCGAATCCGAATTGCAAACAGAGAGTCGAGCCTCTGTCATCGATCCACGCAAAACCCTGCACATAGAGAAGCCGACACTGCCGGAGTCTATAGCTGTGGCCATATCCACGCTGGCGTTCGAAGTCAATAAAACGCTAGCGACAGCAGCTGAAGTCGTGGCCTCGACGCTTGATCCGTTGCAAAAGTTGTACAAGCGCATGAGGATCGCTCAGGGTGCAGGTCGGACAGCCGAAGAGGCCAAAGTGCTGGAGCAACGTATTGCTGCTCTCGTAGTGACGCAGCTTGCTCCCAAGTATGTTCTCGTGCAACAAGGCTTCCAGCTCACGGCGACCCGTTTCCCTTCGCTGACATCACAACTCCGAGTTCCAGTCCTCACATACATTGACGAAGTGTGTGATTCATCCGCCAGAACGGACCAACGAGCGCTCGCACAAGCATGGATATCTCCAAGTCATCCATTGCCTACGAACACCGCGACGAATACAATCCAAGAGATAGCAGCCCCACCATCTGACGAACACAGCCCACTCTCGACATCCGCTGCGGCTTCTATCACTACTGCCGCCTTACAGCAGATTGTCACGGAGCTGCGATCTTGGATCTTGTATTTCGAGGAGTGGAGTAGTTGCATCACTCAATTGCTTGTGGGGTTCTTCGCCTCGAATGACATTTGGCCGGTTGCAACGATCGACGAATCTATGAAGAACGTCCGTACCCGCCTCGATGACATACTCAACACCCTGAGCACTGAGAACCCAAGTTCAGAGCTGTTATCAGGTAAATCCATCATTGGCAAAGAATCTGTTCTTCAAGGCAACTCGGTTGGAGTCAAGCGACAAGAACAAACGGTACCGCAGGTCAGCACCGGCAATTCAGTTGCCAAGCGGAAAGATAGGATTGCGAGAGAGCAACGCAAACGAGATAAAAAGCGCTGATACAATATATCATTGGATAGCTGACCTCGCTGACAATATCCCTTGTTCTAAGCACGATCGGAAAAACTATGTGACGAGCTGGGAAAGCAACCGCCAAATCAGCTTTTCGAGCACCCATGCCGTTCTTCCAAAATAATCTCTCTATTGCGTGTGTGTAACACTGGATTGACGAATACTTCATTGCCGATGACAGAGATGTGTGGCAGCGCAGAACGCGTAGATCGAGCTGAAAGAGTTCGCTCGAACCTCCACCTGTCTGGCCAAGCGACGCTTAAGCAGAACACCATCAAACGTGGCAATCACGTTGGATCCCATATCATCACAATCGTCGGTACTCCCCCTTAGGTGGCGGCTTAGACCTCCAGCCTAGCCATTAGGGATCTTTTAAGTACCTCAATGAAGCTCACTCACTCACTCACTCACAATCGTCGGTACTGGTTTCGCTGTCGACTGCGGGATGGAGATCAAATTGTGCAGGCTGTTCTGCTTGGTTTCAGCGATATGCATCTAGTGCCACACCTTAATCCGTAGAGTTCGCATCGCCTGGTGTGCTGTGCTGCGGCCACAGACAGTCGGAATCAGATGCATCTCTGATCGATCGAATGTTCGGCAGTGATACTCCGTAGTTCTTCACCAGTGCACTGCAGCTGACCCCATCCGGCAAGACTAAATACTGCAGGCTGGGGTGGCCTTCAAGGCACGTCACATCCTGAACGTTTGTTCCGCTAATGTTCAACTCATTCAGCTGCAGCAACGTCGAGGCAATCGAGATGTCCTCGACTGGTGTGCCCGACAGCGTCAACCGTCGTAATCGCTTCATGTTGCGAATCACGGACAGATCCGATATCGGGACGTCCCACATTTGCAAATCCTCCATGCGTGTCATCCCGGACAGAAATGAAAAGCCATGGGAATATTCGCACTCTCCCTCATGAGGAAACCGCAAGATCTCGAGGAAAACGAGGTCGGCCAAAGCGCGGAAGTCGTCACACTCGCGCAACTCATCCAAATCGAGCGTCTTCAGCTTGGAAAAGCTTTGCGCCAGCGTTTTCAGATTGAAGCACCCCGCGACACTCAGACTCTCGAGGTTTGGACAGCTTCCGACGTCAAATCTGAGCTTGTTTGGGTTCTCAGACACAACCTTTAGCTTTGTCAGCTGCGGCAACGGATTAGAGTTGGACAGTCGGGTCGGACGCTTGAGAGATCTCAGACTGGGCAGCTCGGTGAGAGCGCGCAAAAGCGATTTGCTGCGGTAATCATACTCCTGGTTCGGTTTCAGCTTCTTGAGTCTCTTCAAGTTGCCAATGGGACTCCAGTCTATCGTGGAGTCGACGTTCAGCGAAAGCTTTTCCAGGTTAGTCAGTCCGCCCAACGGCGTCAAGTCGCGTGGATGTAACTCGACATCGAGCAGTAAAGCACTCAAATTAGATAACCCCGCTAAAGGCGCCAAGTCACTGCTTAGCAGACCTGTATCTCGAAGACTCAGGGACTCGAGCTTGGTCAACGACGCAATGAATGTGTCCATGTCATCTCGAGAGACGGCGGCGTCGACGTAGCCGCTGGCTACATTCAGCTTCCTCAGTTGCGGCCCGACAGCTGCCAGCGGGGAGATATCTGGGATATCGCACCCACAAACGCTGAGTACTTGGAGATGCTGGAGTGTACGGAGACACTCGAGGTTGATGGCTGTGCAGCTCGCCTGGAGTGTCTGCACATTCGGCACCTTGGCGGTCCACTCGAGCGTCTCTTCCATCGCATCGACCACAGACAACTCGACGAGGTTAGGCAAAGCGTCGAGCTTGTCGTGGTTCTGCAAGTTTCCCGTCAGCTGGAGTTGCTTAAGCTGTGTCAGCGAGTTGAAGGCGTCCATTGCAATATCGTCGCACATGATATCGATGTTCATGATGTCCGGAAACAGCCACGACGAGAACACGAGGTTGCCGTTGTCGCTATGCACATAGTGTATCCGCTCGAGATCGGGAAACTTTGTCAAATATGACTGCTGCCACGGATCGTCAATTGCAGCTGCGAAGATGAACTGCTTCATGGTCAGCTGTTTGAGCACCTTCTTCGCGAGCCACTCCACGGGCGGCACGCGCCATTGCGACTCGGAGAAGAAGTCTTTGCGGATCTGCGAGTACGTGACTGACCTGTTCAGCGCCAACAGCGAGAACCGGTCCGCGCAGCTGAGGAATGAGGCCACGGTCGTCCACCACGAGTGACAAAGGTCATCCATGTTTGAATGCTTATTTTGAAGCACTTGTCTTCCAATATGCGATTGTCATTGGCCATTCCGCATATCTATTTTGACCAATGGACATGCATCTGCCTCAGCGACCGCAGAGCAGAAGCAGCTCGACCAGACCATTGACGTAGTGTGTGATTCATCCGCCAGAACGGACCAACGAGCGCTCGCACAAGCATGGATATCTCCAAGTCATCCATTGCCTACGAACACCGCGACGAATACAATCCAAGAGATAGCAGCCCCACCATCTGACGAACACAGCCCACTCTCGACATCCGCTGCGGCTTCTATCACTACTGCCGCCTTACAGCAGATTGTCACGGAGCTGCGATCTTGGATCTTGTATTTCGAGGAGTGGAGTAGTTGCATCACTCAATTGCTTGTGGGGTTCTTCGCCTCGAATGACATTTGGCCGGTTGCAACGATCGACGAATCTATGAAGAACGTCCGTACCCGCCTCGATGACATACTCAACACCCTGAGCACTGAGAACCCAAGTTCAGAGCTGTTATCAGGTAAATCCATCATTGGCAAAGAATCTGTTCTTCAAGGCAACTCGGTTGGAGTCAAGCGACAAGAACAAACGGTACCGCAGGTCAGCACCGGCAATTCAGTTGCCAAGCGGAAAGATAGGATTGCGAGAGAGCAACGCAAACGAGATAAACAACACTGATATAGAGCTGAATACTGAACGAATCGTGAAGGGCGTCATTTTTGCACGGTTACACTCACGCGACCTGTTGTACACGGTGACGGATTGTTCTCCACGCGATTGCTGCTGTCACCTTGATCAGCCCCCAACATTCGATCGCAAAACGCTATATTCCCGCTGCATGGCTGCAGGGGACAACGCTCTACGTGATGCCCTGTAATGTGACCCACCACCATCAAATTCAGTCTCATCCCTCTCGATATCCAGTTCGCTTGATGGTGCACCAGCGGCACGTTTCTGGTCTTGTTATCGACGTCGTTCAGCATCAAGAGACCGTACGCCTTGAGGCTCTGGCGTGAGTAGTATAAACCGCTGTTCCGCCAGATATACCCACGCAGCATCGAGCTCTTGAGTCGACCTCGCAGAACAGTGTCGACGCAATTCGCTTTTGTAAGCACGCGAATGTTTCCAAAACGAACATACACAATGACGAGAGCGCCAATCGCTCGCACAGTAAGGATGAACGATGCAAGACCCAACACAATGGAGCCGTGGCCGACCAGACTCCACACGTAGAAAGACACGACTTGAGCGGGGACAATTGATGCACGGAACTGTGGCGAGCGGTTTAGTGACTCGAGATAGTGGCGCAACAACAGCGCGCACAGCAGCTCGCCGATAAACCCGGTTTCGAGATTGAACAGCAACCGCCGCAGCAGGCAGCACCAGCACTCACTGATCCAAGGGGTGGCCTCGATCATCTCGAACAGCATTGACAATACTCCAGCGAGGTTGTAGCCAAGCGAAATGTACTGTGCGTGTGCGCCGAGTCCGTCCTTTGCGATCAGCAAAAACAGGTCTGCCATGAGACCTTCGATCAGAAAGTAGAGCACCAGACAGCGTTGGAGATTGTTGACTCCGTGCGGCGTCAACCGCGCCGATTCTTGAACGAACACCATCGCGTTACGCATTCCGAGCTCCTCGCGCAGCCATTCACATCGCTGGGCGTACTGTCTGCACAGAATGAAGCTCCGCCGCAGTACAAGCTGCCGGTAGAGGACCCAGAAGAATCCGACGA
Organism: Phytopythium vexans; assembly: GCA_003413675.1. NCBI lineage: Eukaryota > Oomycota > Peronosporomycetes > Pythiales > Pythiaceae > Phytopythium > Phytopythium vexans. The sequence continues at coordinate 2,229,054 of QLOC01000002.1, read as the reverse complement.
GAGCGTACCAGATCGACCAACGACGAGAACTGCTTCCCTGATCGCGCGCCAAGGCATTCCCGTTCAAGTCCGTTGACCCGAGTCCGCCAACAACAACATATCCAGTCTCGTCGATCGCACAGAACACGCCGGCGCCTTGTTCAAAGAACGAGTAGTAGCCAATGCTGCCATGGTAGAAATAGTAGTTGATCGTCATGTTTGCCGAATCCCAGCCGCCGTCAACATCTCGTCGGCAGGCCATCGGAAGAGCATCCTCGATATACGACGACGAGGCGATTGCTGCGGCAATTGCAGTCGAATTGGCTGAGTGGAGCACATAGGAGCCATGGATATTGTACTGCTGGACAACAAAATGGCAGATGTGTCCGCTGTCATTGTCGGTGGCAGCATAATGCGTTGGCCATACGTTCCACCACACGCCTGCAATCTTCAGTCCACGAACAGGACAATGCGAGGTCAGCTCTGCGGTCAGGAACTCGTCATTAAGCTGACTCGCAATGAGCTTCGGCGAGATCGTGTGTGGCAAAGCGAGCTGCACAAAACTGCGGACTTGGAGGAGCCACGGAACAAACACAATCCCGAGCCACAGAAGCACAAACAGGCGCTGCGTCGACCCTGGCTCGCCGATTGTGCGCGCCTCAACAACACTTGACCGACGTCGATCTTCCGCTCGCGGTCTGTTGGGTTCCACCGACACCCTGTTGAGCATGTCGCGACTGTCTGTACCGCCAACTAAGCGCCGCAAACCGCCGATACATTCTATTTCGGCACTTGGTCTTGGGTGTCTCTCGGCGATGTTTGACACGACCACTGACCGTAACACAACTTGGTTGCCAGTAGCATTTCTGCCATTTGTGTGTCTTTCGTCTGACAGCGTCCAAATCAGTGTTGTGCGGATGTCCCTCATGCATCCGGCGCGTCAAAGATCATCGGCGCGATGGGTTGGCAAACCATCCCATCGCCAATCAGCGATATGCGCGCTGTGCAAGTCGACCAGCAGCTCTGTATGGTTTTGCAGTTACCGAGTGAACTAAACTGCGACCGCATCTCACACATTTGCGTCAGCGAGTTGGCGTGCATTCTGAATCGATAGTGCTCCTCTAATAGCACATGTTCGCTTCGTTTCGAGATCCCTGTCCACTTGATCTCCGCAGTATACCCGCCTAGTCCACACGTCCACACTGACGCCGGATATGATGACGAAGCAGTGCGTCGAAGTCGTCGAGCTCCTTGTACGACGGGAAGTAATTCACATCGATGACGCACAGCTCTCGCGCACCACCATCTGCCACAATCACGTCAAAGCCGAACAGAGAAAGCTGGAGTTCGTCGCGAAGACGGGTTCCGATGGCGCGCACGGCAGCGAAAAGTTCTTCTCGAGAGTGTGGTGCTGCGTCGTCGGTGGGTCCAGACGACACCGGCGCAGCGACAGGGTGGGGAGATTCGTCGGAAGAAGTCGGGTGGAAGTCCGTTGAGGTCGGATACTTTCGCTGTGTGTCGAACTGCACACGCTGCGCTTTCCCCGCGACGAGGTTGGGCAACGACTGGCGCTCCGCAACATTGATGTACTCGCCCAGCGCATACCCTTTGAACAAACGGCCAGAGTGATTGATGAACTCCTGCGCACAAGAATGGGTTAGCTTTCGACTCTGGCAGACACGACGACAGACACCACCTGCCTGGTAAAGCACGGGGAACTCCATCAGCTGGAGATCTTCGCGCTTGGTAATGACACTCATCATGTGGGATCGCTCCGTCGCTGTGCATACCAAAGACGATCGTTACTCTCGAATATGACAACCACAATGAAGTGCTTGCAAAGCGTACCGCACGCCTCCACCGATTTGCAAATGAGCGGTAGAGACATCTCGCCAGCGTCCACCGCCGCTTCAAACGCCGCAAACTGTTCCGCGCCGTCGACGACACGGAACGCCGGCACACGGAACGCGACCGACGCCTCAGTGTTGCCGCCTGTGAGCTTGGTGAGCATCTCGCAGGCGGCGAGGCGGTCCGTCAGCAGCCGCACGCTCGACAGCGGGTCGATAACCTTGACGCTCGGGTTCTTCTTCAAAAACTCGTCCACGATCTCCAGTCGGTGCGCCGCCTCGCTGTCGTCCAGCCGCGAAAACACGATCTCATGCGCCAATTTGTGGAGCAGTGCGTCGATCTTCCCGCATTGCCGCGCGATCAGCTCGGCCGCGGCGGGAGCCGGCGCCTGCATCGCCGCGTCGTACAGGTCGATGAGCACGAAGCGCACGCCATCGCGCTCCTCGCGGAGCACGTTCAGCAGCCGCTCGATCTTCTTGGCGGGGAAGATGACCCCCACGACGAGCGGGCCGGCGTTCGTGTCCATCGTCGCTTCGGAGGTTGAAATGTCGAAATGAATAGGCAATTATCGGTGCGAAATGGTGGCGCATGGATATATTGGACATTGTATCGAGCTGTCAGTGAAGAGCAGAAAAATCGAATTGTTTTTGCTCGAAAGCCACCACATGCGAAAATATTGGTTGTCGCACAGTTGATCAATATGGGCCGTTGCTAGTGATGGAGGTTGAAGTTGATATATTGAAAGCGCAGCCACGATCTGCGGCTGCGACGCGCTCACGCAGCGAGGAATTTCTTGGTGTACTCGTCCGCGTCGATGAGCTCGAAGCGGTGCGCGTTGAACGCGAGCTCGGCGCCGACGACGAAGTGGTCAAGCACGTAGCGGACCCCCTCGGCCGACTTGTAAGCGCCGCGCTCGAGGAACTTGCCGTTGACGATGCCCGAGTTGCGCAGCTCGGGTTCATAGATCGCCACCGTGTCGTCCGTGAGGTAGTAGGTGACGATGAAGCGGCGCTGCTGCTGCTCCTTGCGGCTCGAGATCATCCTCGCCTGGAAGCGCAGCAGCATGCGGTCGAACTCGGCCATCTTCTTGTAGTCCTTGCGCGGCGGCTTGGGACAGAGCGACATGCACGACCCAAGCGAGTCCTCCTCCGACCCAAACCCGTTGTACGGTGCCGCCTCTGGCGGCGGGAACGTGGGTTTCACGACGGTAGTGGCGATGGGTCCCGCCAGGTCGCGACCCCAGGCCATCTTGTAGTAGTCACGAGTGTACGGGTCGGCGTCGACGAGCTTCATGGGACGACCGAACACCTGGAGGACAGCGCCAATGTCCAAGTCTGCTTCGCCGTAGTAGCTCGAGGCGGGCGTCGGCGTCTCCACGCCGCGGTCCTGCTCGTCGTGCAGGTGGTCCGGCCAGTGTTTGAGCACCTTCCCGCGACGCAGCAGCAGCGGGAACGGGTCTCGTCCCGAGTTGGCCTTCATCACTTCCTTGAACTCGATCGTGTCGTCCTCGAGGAAGTAGTCGAGCACGTACGACATCAGGTCGCCGTAGAGCTGGTCGCGCGCGTCGTACTCGCAGTGGAAGCACAGCACCTTGCGGTTGTTGGCGAGGAACTTGCGCTTCTTCTCCGACTGCAAGCGCGACCGGATGGGGTTGCCCAACGACGCCTCCATGTACGTCTTGAGCGGGTAGTGCTGCTTGCCGTAGAACCGGTCGTGGTCGCCGCCGCACAAGCGCGAAATCTGCTCGCGGGTGATCGTGTACTCGTCCTTCGGTAGCGTCAGTGGTGTTCCGACATCCGTGCCAAAGTGATCTGCATAGTATTCGCGAGTGAACGGATCGCAGTCGTACAGCTTGAAGACGCGACCGAAGATCGGGAAGTCCATGCCGATGTGCAGATCGCGTGGCCCATAGAACGAGCCGTCGGACTTGGTCAGCTTGCCGCGCTTGAGGTACGTTCCCTGCGGGATCCCGCTGTTTTGTGTTCGCGGCTCAATGATCTCGAACGTGTCGTCGTGCAGGTACATGAGGATGACGTTCTTGCGCAGCCGGACGACCTCGAGGTTGCTTTCGTCGACGTTCTCGACGTAAAAGCTGTGGAACCGAAGCACCTTTTGCACGTTCTGCGGCGCGAACTTGCTCTCGGGGAAGTCGAACGCAACGAGAGAGTTCTTGCCGATATCGCCAGCGGTCGTGTCGAACCGCTCGGCGTCGCGGAGGTCGAGACGCGTGGTCAGCGGGTTCATCTGGTTGAGCGTGCTGTCGACGCGCATGGTCTCGATCACTTTGAAGCGCTGCGGCTTGAGGTGCGACCTCAGTCGCGGCTCATAGTTGGTGGCGCCGAGGAGCGTGTTCTTGGGAACGCGGGACGACGCCATGTCGTGTACCGCTTCGACCTAGTGGCTTGATAGGCTTCAGTGCTCTTGGCTCGCTCGATTCTGAAGCTGCCAAGACAACCTGCCACACGAGGAGCGTTAAGGCAAATAACGATCAGAGGCGACACTCGCACATCCGCGGTCGCGGTCTATTGATAACCGGCCGGAAATAGTCCTCGCCGATCGTTGCAGGTCAGTCGTATAAATAAACGCACTGGTGATCGCCAAAAGCGATTTTGCCGCATCCTGAGCTTGCCGAGATCCGCACGAACTTGAAGTTCACCACACTTAGCTTGCAAATACATCGATGCAAAAAGGCAACGAACACTATGTTCCTTAGCCCAGCCATTCGTGTCAATCCGCACACGATGTCAAAAGTCAGATGTGACTTGTATTTGTGTGGAGTACTGCTCGATATCTCCCGCTGTTGACAAATCTTTGCAATAATAGACGATTGCCTCTGATCTCCGGCATCGGACTGTGATGCACCCGTCACATCGTAGATCCTCAGCTCATTTGTCGCTGCGGCATTCGTCGATGCAACTTCAAACTGTGAGAGGCAACGATAGTCCATTTCTAACCACAAAAACGGAAAGTGCCGGCAATGTTAAGTCGCACTATAGACAGCTCTCACTTCAACGACCACTACCCGAGGTACAGCCGACACAAATCTCGAAAGTAGCACCGCAAAATGCGCTGCTCAGCGTCTTTGACGACTGGCGCCGGGTTGGAGGTGTTGAGCTCGGGACTTTGGATCAGGTGAGTCAACAATGTCACGTGACTGCCGCACACAACAAATGCAACATTAGTCGAGGCGAGAGCTCGCTGCAGCTCTCTTTCATTCACAAACGCACCTGCTGTTGAAATGCTTGGGCTTGGAGTGCAAATGCACCAGCAACTCGAGAAACGGAAGCTGTGCGAAGTTTCAACCAAAACAAGACAGATCGTTACGACAAACCAGACGCTCTATCAAGCACAATAAACGAGATTTACCTCCCAAAAATACTGGAAAAACGCGTCGTCGTGTGCCTCCGGAGCAAGCTGGAGGATGCGGAGCCCATATCTGAACTCGTCCGCCGGGAAGCACTGGTAGAGAACAGCAGCGGCTGTGTGCGCACCGACCTTGACGAGGCATTGGCTCTGCAATGCACGACATCAATATTCATCAATCTCGCACTAGTAACGACGACCGAGAACCACCAAAATGACAACGTACCAGTCGAACCAACGATGTCTGGTCAATGATGTCGACAACCGACGCCATATCGGCAAAATAGTTCGTAGCGAGCGACGCCGCCACGAGATATCCCTTCAGTGCACTGCGTGGGTCTAGTAGAGGAATGAAGCGTCGGCAATCACAGAGAATGTTAGCGTGCATACCACTACAACAACGATCAGGCTGATACGTACCGGGAGTTGCCGACAGCTTCTGACGCACGATCGGGTTCAGCGCTAGGTCCGCCCTGGCGCAGTGCCACCGAGGTTCTCGCCCGCATCGACCAACCAAACAAGCCAGTCCGGTCCGATGCAGAGCAGCCAAGTCCGACTGGTACGACCGGAGAAAACTCGACGAACTGAAGCTTGCGTCGCTTCCAGGCTCTATCTTGACTGCGTCGCTTGTGCCAGCCTTTCCGTCCTCGGGAGCAAATGCTTGCAGGAATGCCAAGTCCCCGTATGGCGTCAGATCGAAGGTTACGCGGTAGTCGCTGATGTTGCGCATGAGTGCTCGGTGCAACAGACCAGCAGAAATGCACACGAGTGTCTCCACGATCCACACGGGTAGATCCTCCATCAGCTTGACCGCATCTTCCTCCTCGTTGACACCGGAGGTGCCATTGCTCCTGCTCTCGACATCTTTGACTTCGATGAGACTGCGGCGCTTCAGAAGAACATCAGCCATCAGCTTGTTGCTGGACACAATCGAGAACTCGGTCTTCTCCTGTTGTCCTTGGCCTGTTGTATCCATGCTGCCGCCCTGAACTCCTGGAAGCGGAGAAGTCGAAAGCGATGACAAGAACCGGATCAGCGAGCCGCACGCACCAGCCAACTCGAACTCGCTTTGTGCAAGCGTGTCGTGCTTCCACAATGATTTGCACGGATCAAGCAAGTCCCAGCAATTGTAAAATAGACAGAAGGTGATCACGTTGCGCCACGAGTGCGGCTCCGCATCACGTCGTGGCAGAACCTGATCGCCTGCGTTCATCATGGCGACTTGACTTCGAAGCGCCGCAATGAACTGCTCCTTCTCTTTCCCATTCTTGAACTCGAACCGGCGACTCAAGTCGGAAAGCAGGCGGAACTGCTCGCACTGGCGCTTGGCAGCCACTCGGATGTGCTCTTCGACAACGAGAAGGTCGTGAATTTGGTGGCCAGAAGTCTCCACAGCAGTCTTGTCGCTAGCGACGCTATAGCCACAAATATCGAGCAGCTTGGCGAGACGATCGATCTGCTGCACGCTTGGGGTCATCTCCACAAGATGAGACACAAAGATCTTGACAGACGTCTTGTGGTGCTCGCTGGACAGTTTCTCCAACAGAAATGCAGTGAGACGCAGAGTAAAATGTGCCAGCTCCTCAAACAAGTTCCCCTGGATGCGCTCATCGCCGCCGACATGCGCAGCCGATACAAAGGTGTCACCTAAAATATGACGCGCACAACAACACGCGCATGCCTCCAGGTCGGTAGCGTCTTCCGGCTGGTCCTCATCCTTGATCAAATGGAACCGGATCGCGTTCCCAATCGCCACCTTCTTGTAAAAGCCACGAACAACCGAGGCAGCCAGACGCTCGTCATTCGACGCTCTCGTATCGCAGTTGGCACGCATCAACCGAAAAGCCTGCTGTTCCAGTGCAGCGCGGTATCCAAGCGGGAAGCGAACCAGCTCGCTCGCAACCAGGTCGTTCTGCAGTAGCTCCACAACCTTGTCCCAGTCTCGCGCATCCCAAGCCGTCTCCACCTGCTCTCTCGGCGACCGCGCAACACCAGGTCCCTCTGCCACTGCCTTGGCTTCGAGAACAGCCTCGCAGGCTTTCAAATACCCATCAAGGTTCTGATGATCATCAGCCGGCAGCGCTACCGCACCACCACTCTCATCCGTGTCCATCGCATCTTCGATCAACTCGGCGGCGCGACTGAAACACCCATACGCGCGCTCGTACGCCGTGAAGCTGAAAAAGTACATACCAAGATCGTAGTACGCCTCCAGCTGGGTCTGCACCGTCAATTTGTGTTGCTGGTCGTCGTCGCCCAGCGCAGCCTGAATGCTCTGCGCGATCTGCAGATGGCTCGACGTGAGGTCGCCGAGAGCCATCTGATAGTTGACAGCCACGTCCTCGGCCTCGCTGCTGTTGCTGCTCGTCAGGTATCCGTTCTGCGACTGGCTCACGAGCGCGCGCAATGTCCAGCGGTGGTGTAGGACGCGCGCCTCGAACGGACGGAGCTGGATATCCCTGGTAAACTCGGACCGCTGTGACGCGGGCTGCTCTACAAAATCCATAATACCGTCGACCAGCAGCCGCTGGAAGTGTAGCGGGAGCTCCTTCTCGATCGTGCGCAGCGACAGGTGCATCTGGAGAGCCACTTGCGCCGCCACGAGTAGCAGCGCCTTGTAGCGGTTGTTGCGGCCATTGCCTTCATCCGCCACGAGCTGCGCCTGGTCCAGGAACTCGCGCACGAGCTCCACGGCCGACGTGGCGCTGTGCTCGTCCTGACCCTTCTGCTGCCGCAAAGTGTCGAGCTAAATGGCGGCCATTTAGTCAGCAAACGCACAGCAGGAGACAAACACCAAAATACATGGATCCACATACGTGTCGCTGGAGCGCCTCCGGGTGCAGCAGGAACTCGAACCACGAGTAGGAAGGCGCCGCAGGGGGGATGTCCAGCACCGGCTGCTGGAAGATGGACCGGTACACGCCGCTGTCGACCTCGGCGGCCGGCGTCCCCGGTCGCGGCGACCCCGGCATGAGCGGCATGGTGGGCAATTCGAAGGCAATCGCTGTATACCAAATGTATAGCCTCTTCGATCCGGATGAGGCAAGTCTGCGTATTTACGTCATGTATAGCCTAATGCATCACGAAAACAATATCGGATGGACACTTCAACGACTGCCTGCATTGGTCGCTCGCTTACACCTGCAGGAGTCTTCTCTCCTCCTCTCTCTCTCTCTCTCTCTCTCTCTCCTTCTCCTCGTCTAAAGATCCATGAGCAGGCGACGCGGGTCAGCGACCGCCTCGGCGATGCTCTTGAGGAAGGTGACGCCCTCCCGACCGTCAATGATGCGGTGATCGTACGTCAGCGACAGGAACATCATCGGACGCGGAACGATAGCGCCGTTGTGGAACCCCGGACGCGACTTGATCGCATGCACGCCGAGCGTCGCCGACTGCGGAGCCGTCAGCATCGACGTGCTCAGCAGGGAGCCGTGGACGCCGCTGTTCGAGACGGTGAAGGTGCCGCCAGCCAGGTCCTCCAGCGCAAGACTGCCATCGCGAGCCTTCTCGCCAAGCTCGGCGAGCGTCTTCTCCAGATCAGGGATGCTCAGCTTCTCCACGTTGCGGATCACCGGCACCACCACACTGTCATTGCGACATTACATGCAGAGTGTTAGTGTGAAGTACACTCCGTTCGGAACAATTGATCGGCATTACCCTCGCTCCGATGCGACGGCGACGTTGATGTCGACGAAGTCGTTGTGGATCAGCTCGTTCGCCTCCAGGTCCATGACTGTGCACCACCAATAATCAGTTAAGAAATTGACCAGGACCGATAACCCAATATCCAAACGTACACGAGTTGACGGCCGGCACCTTCTGAAGCGCCAGTGCACTCGCCTTGAGGAACGTCGACATGATCCCCATCTTCACGCCGTGCGCCTTCTCAAAGTCCTTGCCGATTTCGTCCCGCAGAGCGAGCAGGTTGCCCACGTCGCACTCCTGGAACGTGCTGAGCATGGCAGCAGTGTTCTGCGTATCCTTCTGGCGCTGGGCCGCACGAATCTTCAACGGACTCATCTGCACGCGCGTCTCATTCCGCGGGAACCCGCCCGCCGAACTGCTGGACGACGGAGTCGGAGCCGGCGTCGAAGAAGGAGCAGGGGACACAGGCGCCGGCTTGGGAGGAGCTGAAGCAGCAGCAGCCGAAGCCGAAGGTGCAGGTGTCTGGACCGACTGCTGCTTGGGCGGTGCCACAGGAGCGGCTGACGGAGCAGCCGCCTTGTCCAGCACGAACAGCGGAGACCCGACTTGAACCGCGTCGTCCATCTTGGCCAGCACGCTCGTGAGCTTGCCCGAAAACGGCGCGTTCACGTCCACGCTGACCTAGAATAATGACCAACACAATCAGCCAAGCGTCGAGCAAAATATTCGACAACATGTCGCCAGTACCTTGTCCGTCTCGATAACGATAACAGACTCGTCAACGTTGACATAGTCGCCGATGTCTGCAGCAATACGGTCGCATTCGATCGTCAGGTCCGTGTACCGTCAATCAGAGGATGAGAACAATCGCTTACTCTTCAGAATCCCCACCACGGTGCCTTCCGAGATGGAGTCGCCCATCGACGGAACGTTGACAGTCTCAAGAGCCTCGGCGCCAGAACTGGCAGCCGCCGGAGCAGCAGCCTGTTCTGCCGCAGCAGGCTCCTCCGTTGCCGAACCAGCGCTCGAGACCGCAGAGGCTCCAGCACCTTCTTGCTTGACAACGCTGAACAGCGGGGAACCGACCAGCACATTGTCGTCGATCTTGGCCAGTTGCGCCTCCAGCACACCCGAGAACGGCGCGCGAACGTCAACGCTGACCTGTACATCCATTGCTCGTCAACCATTCGCTCGACCGTCTGCGAACGACTAGGACAGCGCGTGCTCACCTTGTCCGTCTCGAGGACGACAACGACCTCGTCCGCCTCGACAAAATCGCCCGGAGCTGAGAAATAGGGACAAGCACACTCATACGTCAGAACAAAACGAAGCAGAAACGACAGGGAAGTGGCATCAACCGATGCCCTACCCTTGATCCACTCGACGACGGTTCCCTCCGAGATCGAATCGCCCATCGACGGCACAGGCACCGGCTCAGCAGCGTCTGTAAACGACATCCACAACTCAGCGTCACCAATCGATCGCAACCTCGCTGCATCGACCGAGTGTAACCTACTCGATGAGAACGTGCGCGCACTCGAGAACGAAGACGGGAAGCTGCAACGCACAGTGTCCACAATACTCAGTCGGCAACTTGCTCTCTGTCCACATGGCGTCACTGTCGAGCCTACCTCTTCCCATTCACCAGCGAGCTCTGCAGCACTGAGAACGCGCGCGCTTGGCCAGCGAATCGCAGGTGGCTCTGCGCGGCCAGCTCCGCTCGAACGGCCTATATCGCACACCACCAAAACGGCCGGACAGGTTCCCCCCAATCAGTCTTGAACTGCATTCTTCCTCCACACAAAGTGTGATCATCTGCCACTCACCGCGCTCTTGGCGGCGGCACCCACATGGCGCGCTAGCAGGCGGCTCCCGCGCGCGCGCACGCTGCGACCGACGGCCTGGAAGCTCATGATGGTCCAAGGAGCTCACGGTCCGAGGTTCGGCTATGTGGGCAGATCGTCACTGGGTAATCTCGACCCCCCGATTTGCAGCACTCTCTCCGCCCCACAAACTGTACTGACAAATCTGGAGCGGCCCACAAGATGTTAAACCCAGGTTCAATCACCCAATCACCCATCAAATGCGATGGGACCAGATTACCGGTGCACGACTGGTTTGCATCGGGATAGTCGGATACCAAACCGGTTTCTCGGTCTGACCTGCTTTCCCGCGAAAACGAATGCGCGCGCCAAAAGTCAAAGGGAAACTTGGTGATCCGAATGTCGACAGGCATGGCGAGGAAGCGCCGCGCCACGGGTCACGCGGCCCACGCGGACATCACGGCCTTCATGAGCCCGAACAAGATCACGGACAACGTGCAGTTCAAGGTTCCGTTTTTGCCGCTCACGTCTCCCGCGGCGCCAACGCCTGCCGCCTTCCAGGAGAGTCGCCCGCTGTACGGCCACCAGCAGCGCTCGCTGCACCGCATGCTGCAGATCGAGAACCGCGAGGACGAGGTGGCCAAGTTCAACTTCGGCATGCTCGACTACGTGTCCACGGGCGGGTGTCTCGCTGACGCTATCGGCATGGGAAAGACCGCGACAATGCTGGCGTTGATTGTTGCCGAGCCACTCGACCCCACTCGCGGTGGCAACCTGCTCGTCGCGCCGTCGCACCTGCTCGAGCAGTGGAAGATGGAAGTGGACAAGTTCGTGCAGCCTGGCGAGATGGAGGTCATCGTCGGCCTGCGCAACTACGAGAGTGCGCTGGAGCGCGGCGACTCGATCTCCAACAGAACGCTCGTGCTCGTCGGAGTCGAGGAAGCCGTCGCGTCGCGCGCACACCACTACTTGCACGGGAAGCTGTACTCGCGGGAGGTCGGAGCGGATGGCAGGCCACTGATCGTAGACCCGATCTACCTTCAGGAGTATGAAGAGGCCGCCAAGTTTGTGCACAAGGCGTACCGTGGTCTCGTGTGGGTCTCCAAGCTGCACCTCCCCGATAAGCCATGGCGCCGCGTGGTGTTTGAGGAAGTTCAGGATCTCGTTCTACCTGGGAAGGAGTCTCAGGACTGCTTCATCCAGCTTACGCACCGCTGCGAGAACGTCTGGCTGATCACCGCGACGCCGTTCCCCAGCAAGGCCGAGTCCATTTACGCAAACAACCAACTGCTCGGGTTCAAGCGCCTCCGTCTCCGACCGGAGGACCCGGCGTTTGACGAGATCAAGCGCAAGCTGTATCTGCGAAACTGTGCACAAGTCAAGGCGGACGCCATCACCAACAAGATCAAGGTGAACGAGACGTACATCCCCGTAAAGCTGCATCCGCGCGAGCGGCTGCTGTACAAAATTGAGCACGTGCTGTCGGCGAATCAAAGCGACGACATCTTTGCGTTGGAGGAGGACCGCGCGATTGTCGCTGATGGGAAGAACAGAGAAGTCGCAAGTGAAACTACTGCGACGAACAAGAATCCGCTGTGGTCAGAACAGTACATATGTGCTCGCCAGAGCTGCGTGCATCCCGGTATATCGAGCCGAATCATCGAGCGTGAACACGGCAACAAGAGACTGACGGACAAGCAAATGGCGCGGCTCTCGCTGTCGGTCAAGGTCAAGACTCCGAGCGAGGTGTTCAAGAACGAGCAGTATCATTTGGATCGGCAACTGTCGGTCGTGTCTCGGCGCAAGAGGGACGTCGAGATGCTGGAGGCGGCGACGCGCAATACTGTGGCCATCTGCCGCGCAATCCACCTGCAAGTGTACGCATCGGTGAGGCAGTGCTTCGAAGACTTGGAAATGTCCGGACTGGATAAATTCTTCAACTCTCGCGAGGAAACCGAGCCGGGTTTCCGCATGCTGTCCGCGCATTGCAAAGTGTGGAACGACATCCCGGAGCCGAGCGACCTTATCCTGTATAGCCAGGTCGAAATCGAGGACTACCTGCTCAAGTACTTCGATTCCGAAGCAATGATCGAGCGTCTGATGCGCGTGATGGAGTCTACGCTGAATGAGCGCTGTCCTCGCGCGCGCACGATCGTTGAGGACCAGCTCAAACAAATTGAAGAGTGCATCGCGCTCAGAGATTCCGCCGAGGTCGCTGAAGACGCAGGGCGGATGCCGCACTACGGGAGCAAGATCTCGTATTTGCTGCAGTATCTTCACCGCCTGCCTCGGATCAAAGTTGTCGTGTTCACGATGTGGGCGACGGCTTTGCGTGTGATCCAGACAGCACTGGTCACTGGCGGCATCTCGTGCGCTGTCTTCCTCCAGCACCAGTCTGGAGAGACGAAGTCGGCTCATCTTCGTCAATTCCTCGAAGGCGATATTGAAGTGCTGCTGCTGAACTCGCTGACGAGTGCGTCGGGGATTAACCTTCAGGTGGCGTCGCACGTCATTTTTCTAGACCCAGTGGGGTACAGTGCTGTCCAGGGGAGTACACTCGAACAGCAAGCCATTGGTCGCGTGCTACGAATGGGTCAGACCAACAAAGAGGTGTCGGTCGTCCGGTTCGTAGCGGAGAACACGCTGGAGGTCAAGCTGTTCGACGACATCCACGAGACGACTGCGACGGCTGTGGCTGCAGACGACACGTTCTTCGACGGCGAGCGCGCTGGCGGCGATGCCTATGTTTGCGAGGGCTTCGATGCTCCTGTTCGCCGCCTCGTTCGGATGACCTCAAAGGCAGAAAAGGTAGACGAAGACGACGAAGAGATTGAGATCGCGGGGTCCATGTCGCTAGAAGAAGCCATCAACCAACGTGTGGAGGAAGCCGCCTCTGTCGGAGTCGTCTTTGACCTTACAGAAGACGCTGACGAGGATCTGGACCACCAACTTGCTGCGGCAGCCGCTGCGGATGCACTGATGCAACCATCCAAGAGACGGCGGACAGCACCGGAGAATGCAGCTCCGTCTGCAAACGTGAGTGGTGGGACTGCAGAAGTCAAGATGGAACGTGGGCCTGTCCTAGTTGTTGATAGTGGCGTTCCAGTTGCGGTCAAGACGGAACGTGGTGGTGGTCCTGTGCAGGAAGCGCCACTTCTTGTGTAAGCGCGAGGGTACAATATCATTGGTAACATGACAAATCAGTGCAGGTGAAGCGACCGACTGGTGATGAACCGAGCGTGACAATTTTGTAGGCTGCGGCGATGACGCCACCGACATGACGCAGCTTTATATTATTGGTGGTTTGTGACCGCTGTGTAGGAACGTGCTTGCTTTTGTCATCACGGATCCTCGCCTGATGCGCTGGTAGGCGACGATAGCGGAGCCGACATGACGCAGCGAATGATGTCTTCGACCGAGACACCTGTCCCCTCGGTTGGCAGCGACGTCGACGGCATGCATTGTCGACTGAGTTTCTCGATCAGTGCCCGTCGCTTCGTCTCGGACTGCATCTCGGCGAACATTGGGCTTTGGCGCACAGCGTCTGCCTACAGATCAAAGACCATGCGATCGGTAAGTCTGATGATGAAGAAGCACAATCGCATGCAGGTCTCACCAGAGTCGTGCGGTCCAGTGCGCGCACGAGCGTGTCGTTCAAGTCCAAAAACACGAAGACCGTGCCAGACGTCGTGACCACCACCACGACTGGTTCGGGTCGGGTAGGATCGATTGTTCGTGTAGCTATGGTAGCAACCCAAATATGTGAGTGAGTGAGCGAGTGGACAGCAGTTCCATCAAAATGCAAAGCCTCCGAGTGTACCAGTGAACATTGACGACGCAGGGAACACGACGCGAAACTGGACGCGAGCGTCGCGGTCCTTGATGACGAACAATCGGCCGCTCCACGTGCACGCCACCAACTTCATCGTCCGCGAACGAAAACAAATCAGTGACAAATCATCCAGAGATACCCTGCTGTCAGTCGGCACGCACCGCGTCGCTCTGTCGTTCTCCATCGGGCGAGACGAGACGAAGGCTGTCGAGACTGACGATCGCTTCCGGAAGCTACGTCCAACAGAATCACGTCAATATCGCACTACATCGGCTGTCATGAAGCTGCACCGAACCTGAATGTCCCAGAGCTGCTCCAGACCCGGCGACAGCAGCGTCAGCGTTTCGCCAGTGGAGACGTGCGCCACGTGACCACCAACACCGTCGACCGCGACGCCGCCGATCATGCACACGAGATCTTCGCGATCGTGAGACAAACCACTCCACAGCGTCACGCGCCGCATGTCCTCATCGGCAGCGGGCGATTCTGATCGGCTGGTCGCGTTCGTGTAGCAGAAGATCTCGCCAGATGTGCACCACACGAGGAGCATCGGAGCCGGTGCCAACGGTTCGGCGAAGATCCGCATGGAGTCGATCTCGGCCCCCACCTCGAACAGCGCGAGCTGGTCGTACCCGCCGACCTGGAAGTGGGTCAGTATCACCGCCAGCCAGCAGTCAAGTCCAATGTGCGTTCAGCGTACCGAGGTCGAGGCGGAGCCGTACACCAGCAGTCGACCATCGCGCGTGCCGACCACAAGCTCGTCCCCGAGCACGGCAGCGGCGCTCGCGTTCAGCGCTACCTTCTACAGTGCCGGACGTCCACTCGTGAGTTGTAGAGAAGCAGAGTGGCAGCGAGGAGAGACGTACAAACTCGGCGATCGGTCCGAATGGCTCTTCCGATGTGGAGCAGTGGAAGACGTGGCATTTGCCCTCGGCCGTCACAACCACCACGCGCGGCTGCGCTTGTGACACAGCGATCTATTCCGTCAGACACGCCTCGTGCAGGACCTCGTGCGGGGGAATGCAGCGATGAGCGTACCACAGCGGAGCGGTCGCGCGAGTCGAGGCAAATGGCGGTCACAGTGCCGTCGACGCGGCCGGAGCGCCACAGCACGAGCCCATCGCCGGCAAACTGCGCAAGGGTTCGACATTCGACTCGCTCAATACTCGTGGTAAGGATTATGGATGGGTGTAGGAGCGTACCTTGAAGATGGCGACCGTGCCAGCGACCGAGCCGATCACGATCTCGTTGGCGCCATCGCCATCCAGGTCGCCGACCGCGTGCGCGCCGGGGAGAACCTTGGCGTCCAGCGCCGCCGTGAAGGTCGGCGTCAGCTCCAGCTGCTCGCCAGCATGAGTGAGAGTGATAGAGAGTGAGTGGACGATGAGAGGTGCTTGCTTCCGAGGGAGCAAGAAGGAAGCGCTCGCCTACCTGGCGTTCGCTCCGCATTTGCTGATTGTCGAGTGCGCCGAGGAAAAAATGGCTAGCTGTCGGATCGGTATAGACAGGATACTCGAATGCAGAAGTCTCGATGGTGAGAGGTGTGCGCGACTCGCAGCATCTTATTCGATCGAATGTGACAGGCGAAGCTGCGTCTGCCAACGGCATCACCTTCGAAAGAGCAAACGGAACCATGACGACACCGAGTGACGCATGAAGAAGCGACTGCATCCATGTTTAATTACGGGCGACACCTCGAGCGAATGCAAGGCAGCCGCCACGGACACCGATGTCGTCACCACAGTCAGGACACCCGACAGCACCAGCAGCACCAGTACTCAGCAGTCATCAACTACCCGGCTGCTAACCTGTGCGCGTCGACTCAGTCCCGGCTCAACGTCCGCACAGCTTAGCTGAGCTGGCCGCAGTCGCCGACCACCACGGGCTGTTTGGTCTGGCCCGACTGCGTGCCCACGCGCTCGATGTTCTTCACGACGTCCATGCCGTCGACCACGCGGCCGAACACCACGTGCTTGCCGTCCAGCCACGACGTCTCCACCGTGCAGATGAAGAACTGCGAGCCGTTCGTGTTGGGACCGGCGTTCGCCATCGACAGGATACCCTCGCCCTTGTGCTGCACAACCAAACAACGTCACCCCAGTTAGCACCGATCAACCACAACCTAAAATTGCAAAAAGACACATCGATGAACGAACCTTGAGGAGGAAGTTCTCGTCAGCGAACTTCTCGCCGTAGATCGACTCGCCGCCCGTGCCGTTGCCGCGCGTAAAGTCGCCGCCCTGGCACATGAAGTTCGGGATCACGCGGTGGAACGCGCTGCCCTTGTAGTGCAGCGGCTTGCCCGAGCGGCCCACGCCCTTCTCGCCCGTGCACAGCGCGCGGAAGTTCTCCGCCGTCTTAGGCACCTTGTCGGCGAACAACTCGAACGTCACGCGGCCGGCCGGCGCGCCGCCGATGGTCATGTCGAAGAACACCTGGGGGTTCGGCATCTTTTGCTGGCTTCTCACGGGATTCACTTGCGACTTGGTCGGCAAAACGCGAAATGTATCCTCTGCTCGCTGCGGTCAACCTTAAAACCCCAAAACCTCGATGATTGTATGTAGAACCATTTGTCAAATGTATAGGATAAACCCCAACTAGGTTATTCGAGCTAAAACCTTGCACGCATGTTGACAATCTCCCCCTCAGCGTCGACTGGCCGCAAGATACGAAATCCTATGCGTTCTCGCAGGCGAACTAAAGTCACCCTTTGGAAACGCATAAATGCATGTTATGCGCGGCACACGGATATCGAATTGCACGGGTTTATGGAGCCACTTCAACTGCAATCTCGTCAAACGTCCGCAACCACACAATGCCCTTCGCGACGCCGTCCTCCTCTGCATCGCTGACCACTGCTCGCCGCGTCAGGAACTGACCGAAAAAAATGTTGCTGCGCTCGCGGCGGTAGCTCGAAAGCGCCTGCAGCGGCCGCCGGTCGAACGCACCCGTGCGCTGGTCCATGTTGATGACGCTGCAGCGGCTGCACGGACCAGAGACGTCGAACGCGGCGTCGCCTATGCGCAATAGTCGCCACTTGTCTTCTGCGAACGCCGCTGCACAACCGTCAACGATGAAGTTCGCGCGAAACGCGTCTTCGTGGACTTGCATCCCCGGACTGACGGAATCCAGGACCGAGTTGAAGTTGTCGATGCTTTGACGAGATATCAGCAAATACTGCGCTTGGTTCGCGAACCCAATCGTCGGCTCGGCGCCGCGGACTTCAATCCCTTGGTTGGACCCATCACTCTCGGCTGGATTGGGTTCCCGATCCAGTGACGAGTGTTTTCGCGACAGTCGCTTGGGTATTGTCGCTGTAGACTTGCGCAAGTGCTTGCTCGACACGCGGACGAGAGAGCATTCCCGACCAAGACGTGCACTGATCCATTCGGACACTACGTCGCCAGCACCATTCGCTTTGCAAGCTCCCAAACACACTCGAATATCGAGGGGATCGGCACCGATCGATTTCGTCATCCCATCACCAAGCTCGCCATGCAACGGCATCGTAAAGACGCAGTCCGGGTGATCCGAAAAGGAGATGCTCAACGTCTGGTGCTTCAGGTCAACGACAGGCCGTACGAAACACAATCTAGGAGTGTCCTTGAGCGAAAGAGCTGCGCCTGTGCCACGGTCGATGATCGCCCACTCGCGATCGAATAGTAATCCGCGCTCGCCAACTGGCCACGCGTCCACAACCATTCCGCCACACGATTTGATTGGGAATAGCGTGATCTTCCGCAAGAACGGCATGCCTCCGCGCGGGATAGGACACTCCGCACTAGAACTGGTAACCACGCGCTGGGACAATTGCTCGGGTTCGATGCGACCAACGAAATACTTGTCCACGAAACTCAACACCGCAGCCACATCTTCAAACGTCGTCATGTAGCCGATCGACAGCCTCACTGCGCCAGTCGGCAGTCCATCCACAATGTCAATGTCATCGCCACATACGTGACCAGCCTTCATTGTCGCGAGCAAGTGGCTTGTAGACAGTCCTAGGTAGTGTTGGCACGCTCCGGGGTTGCAAAAGCAACCTGTTCGCAGATGGATATTGTGGATCTCTGCGAGCTTGTGCACTTCAGAATACCCCACGTAGCTCCCATCTGGCCGGAGAAAGTTGCACGCGACGATAGAGCCTTGTCGCCGATGCGCTTGGTTGTGGTTGCCGTACAGCTCGCAGATTGGGCGGCCATTCCAATGCCGGCGCGTCGCAAGTTGCGAAGCAAGAAACTGAGTCAGCGATGTCGTGTGTGACTCGACGTCCGTCATATTCAGCTGTTCCAGTCGATCCAGTCCGTGACGCAGAGAGGCGATTGATAAATACGACTGTGTGCCGTCCGCAAACGGCGAACTATTGACGTCCAGCTGGGTAGCGTCTCGCGGAACCACAAAGTTGCTGGTTGCAAGAATGGACTTGACAGTCCCGCCGCCGTAATACGTCTTCTGCAAAAACGGCAAGGCAGTCTTCCGCACCAGTAACGCGCCGAGTCCCGTCGGGTAGCCGAAAAGCTTGTAGAAAGACATGACGACGAAGTCGGGGCGATGCTCGGACAGATCGAGCGGGTGTGTCGCCGCAAACTTGGCCGCATCCACAAGCACAAACCATTTTGTAGTGCTTGAGTCTGCCCTCTGGTGCTGCCACTCTCCATGACGAACGCTCTCGGCGATTGAGAGCGAGTGAAGCGCTCCGCTGAAGTTGCACTCGGCCGGAAAAGCAAACAGACTGGCGTTCACTTTCTTCTTGGCGTCGCTCGTGCGAACTTGGCCATTTTCAGCCTCTGATGGAGATTCCAACCGATTCAGCTCCTCGAGACTGACACACGCTGTCGTCGCGCCGTGCTTCGACGCGTAGCCGCGGATGCCAAGCACGCTAGTATGCGAGTCAACGCTGTGGGCAAACACACTCTCGTCGCTCCACGGGAAACATTCGCCTACGAGCTTGAGTGCTGCCGTCGCACCAGAAGTGAACACGAGCGCATACTCGTCCGGGTCGGCGGAGAAGAAGCGCATCACCTGCCGACGCACGCGCTCCATCTTCCCACTCGTCGACTCGGCCGTGGCTGCGCCGTGGTGACTGTGCGGGTTCGTGAACAACCCCGAGCTGAGCTCTCGGAACGAGCTCTCCAGCTGCGTGCTCGCGTACAGGGTCGACCCCGCGTGATCCATGTAGACGCAATCTGAAACAGCGGGCCACTGTCAGCGGGTCAAGTGTGGCGCGCCAGCAACGCAAGTTACAGCACCTTTCAGCTGTGGGAACTCGGTCGCGCGCATTGCGTCCACTACGAGTCCACCGCTCTCGTGAGCTCCGTAGCCATAGCGATCGCCGTGCTCTCGCAGAAACGCCTCCTTCGCTGTCGCCGACATCGTTTCGTTGCTTCTGGCGCAGATCGCGTAATGGGCGTGGACAGCATGGAGGAGGAGAAAGGGAGGGGGACTTGGTCTTGCGAGCTGAATGCGAATCAGCTCGCTGCTGAATGCGAGCATGTGTTCGCGACTCTTCCCTTCTGAAAACCGGAGCATTCCCGGTATACCGCAACATTATTTGTGTTCGCGCAACTTAGCTCTCGAGTCATTTGTTCCGGTGGGCGATAGGTTCAACTTCAACCCTCAATCAGGAAACCTGAACCAACTCCAAACGCTCTACTCCACCAAACACCATGACGGCAGGATCTCCCGACATATCCACCTCCGGCTACAAACGACAGCAAACCAGAACGGAACGAACGAGTGCAAATCTGCTTTTGCCGATTACAAAATCTCATCCGGCGTCGCATCAATCAACTTCTGGATCTGGAACTGCTTCTCGATGACCGGCCGAACGTCGTCCGCATCGACCAGACTCTCCAGGAACGGCAACAGGTTCAGCAGTTCGTCGTCACTTTCGTCGTCGTACCACGTTTCAATCGGGATACCGTTGCTAACCTGAGTTTGTGTTTCGACAGAGAAGCGTTAGGATCGAGTGCAGAGCACTTCCACTCATTCACTCCCACATACCTGATACCCGAACGCGTGAGGAGAGTTGTCCACCAGCAACACCTTCGACAAATCTCGGCCCAGCACATTCAGGTCCTTCAGGTAGTTACCGTAGACATCTAAGCAATCCTCGCGGAACAGACGGTATCTACAAACAACAGCAGAGCCATAAACATTACCGGCCTGATCCAACACTACCGCCACCAGCACACACAGCCACTACTTACTTGATCAGGTTTCTGTGGGGGTCTAGCAGGTTCAAAAGCTTTTCAGCATAGGCTTTGTGGGAGGCTGTGAAGACGACGACCTCAAACAGCTTCGACACCCGTCGCAGAAAGTACTCCATGTGCGGACGCTTCTTCACGTTCACCGTGTAATCAACCCCGTTGAAGTTCACCTGCGACAGATTCAGTGAGCACACGAGTATGTCATTGGACAGCTCACAAAAGACTCGCACCGGGAACTGTAGGTGGGGTTTGTCCACATCGTCGACACTGCAGTGTACCAGAGTCTCGTCCAAGTCGAGGACCTGCAAAAGCGGCTTCCATCAGTGTTTGCTCAAGTCGCCACACAAAACCTCAACCAACTTACCAAACAGATCTTCGGGGAAGAACGAGAGCGCTCAGGGAGAGCAACAGGTCGTGCGCCATGCGCGACATCTTCGTACTTTGGAAGCGTCTTCATGAAGTAAAATCTGTGCCACGAGGTCAGCTCCACTGTCAGTACTAGCACAACAACAGCCACAGCGAGAGCACTCACGGGTTGAACTCTTGCTCAGCCGGTTCGTCGGTTGCTTCCTCACTGACGATTTCCTCTTCGACCGTCGTCGAGACAGTTGTAGACGCCTCGGACTTCTCGGACGAAGACGAACTCGAGGAAACGACCGTAGCTTCCACCACCGTGCGCGATCTAGCTGGCGATGAGCTTGGTGATCGCGAGCTTCTCGGGGGTTTCAGCGCTGGAGAGAACATTTCCGCGTTCGCATTCTCATCGTCGCTCGCCGACGGTGTCTCTTCTCCGCTCTTTGCGTTCGTTCCGTTCGGAGTCGAGGCATTCGGACTGCGATTACCAGCGACGCCAAGGTCAGCAACATATGAGTCAGTCGATCCATCCCTGACAGTACGACAGCCGTCTTCGGTCACCTTTGGCCATCGTTCGCGTCAAAGTCCTTGACAAGCTTCCGAGGGGACAGGAACTTGCCGCCTTGCTTCGACTTGGCCGGCGTCCCCCGCGTCTCACCCTGCGCGCGGTGGTTCGAGCTGGACGCCTTCGAGCTCTCTGTGTGCGCAAACGCCGCCAAAAGCACCGCGTGGTAAGCGCGAAGAACAGCGGCATAACCTCGACGCCGGCCGTTTCCATCCTGCCACGTACCCGCACTGTTGATCCGCTGGCGCTTCAGCGGCGTGGACGCGATCGGAGACAAGGGGTCTGCGTAGTGGCCATGCTGCGTCGTCGCCGCCGGCCGCTTGGCCAAGTGTCCGCCCTGCTGCTTCTTCTTCTTCTCGGCCTCCGCCATCTTGGCGCGGCGCGAGGCTTGCCGAACTCACCGCAGCCTTTCCCCCTTTTCCACGACTGCGGTTGCCTTTCACCGAGCGCGTTTCACATTCTTTGAATTTTCAAAAATATCACAAGAAGCAGGCTCTTCGATCCGCATATCACCGCTGATTCATCGGGGGATCAGTTGCCGCAGGTCATGTAGTTTCCTTTCGACCAGAGTGTTGGTCCTGCAGCCATTTTTAGGCACTGTTCTGATTGACTGACGATCTTATCAGTGCCGAGGCGCGGCTTCAGTAAAATAGACTCGGCGCCAGCAGGCAGCAGCGCACACTAGAAAAGAACCCCGTTGACTACCCAGGCGAGCTCCGCAGGTCCGCAGAAGCAGCGGCGATGGACAAGCAGCCGCCGACGGCGCTCTGGGCTGGCGCAGGTTCGCCCGTCAAGAAGAAGCGGCTGAGCTGGCAGATGCAGAAGCACAAGTGGCAGTACCACGTGCTGAGCGCGTTCCGCAGGGTGAGAAATGGTTTAGTTTGGGACGCTTTGGTGTTGATAGATGAATTGACGGTGCTCTTTGTGCTTGGACCAGCAATTCGTGTCGAGCGACGAGGTGTACGAGCAGAACGAGCAGCGCTTCCTCGGTCTGCTGCAGAAGCTGCTGGACATCCGGAAGAGCATCGAGCACTACCGCACGACCGCACTTCCCATCTTCTGCTCGTCGTGCGCGAGTCTCGGCGCCGATGTCTGGAGCGTTGTGAGCGTGGACGCCGTCGGCAAGGGGACGGACGCCGAGAAGTTCCGGCACGCCATGTGCGCCATCAACGAGTCCAAGGACGCCAAGAGCCACTACGTGAACACTGCGGTAAGCGGTCTGTCACGATCACTTATGATACAACAGTCTGGCTCAATGAAACGTGCTGTTCGATGTGTTTTTAGGACGCGGTTCTGTCCGGCGCAGTGCGGTTCCTGGACATCCACATCAACGCCATGAAGTCCAGCAAGTCGCAGATCCTCCAGCGCAAGCAGATGAAGCTCGAGTTCGACTGCTACGAGCAAAAGGTCGCGCGACTTAAGATGCGGCGCAACTCAGTGGGCGACTGTCAGCGCATCGAGCGCAACGAGGACAAGCTCGAGCGCGCTCGCGATGCGCTGCAGACTGCGACACTCGAGCTCTACCGCGTGTTCGCCAAGTACGAAAGCGAGCGAGACACGATGCTGAACGGAGAGCTCGAGATGGTGCGCCAGGTCATGCACAGCTTCTACGCCAAGAACGCTGAAGCCACGGCGTTCGTCATCCCGGAAGAAGTCGACCGCAGCCTCGTGGATCAGCGCCGAGAGGCGATGTACAATGCGATGGTGGACCAAGAGATGCAGAAGACCATGTTGCAGCTTCCGGCGCCTCCGACTCCGTCGTCTAGCCTGGTCCCTCCATCAAGCGGCACCGAGTCACGTCGTCCGTCCGACGCGATGTGTCTACCCCCACCGCCGGTTCTCCTCGAAGGCACTGCAGCCGAGTCTGACGTTTGCGCGTCAGACGAACAAGCCAACAACCGCATCTCGACGGACGAACACCCCGAGCAACCAGAGCACGACGCAGACGAGGATGAAGTGAGCGAGAAGCTGCGCACCATCCAGCTCAGCTTGCCGACGGTCGCTCCGCTCAAGGCGTTCCGCCTGAGCATGCCGCCGCTGTACAAGCCCACGCCTTGAAGCTGCTTGCCGAAGCAAAGTTCCAAATCAAAAAAGTCGAGCCTTTTCTATTTGCGCATATCCGATATCTCAGCTCTTGGTCGTTGGTATGTGTCCAAATCCGTAATTAACACTCAGGAGTGTTGGCGAGTTGACTGTCGCTGAGAAACAAGTTGCACGACCCCAACACGGCGACCGACACACCATGAGTGCCGCGTTCCCGTCGCCCACCGGCGCGCGCTATGCATACGGCGAGCTGTCGCAGTCGCAGCCTCCGCCAGGTGTAAGTGGCAGTCGTCTCCGCCTGTTACTGTTGTGCTTGTTTGCGCCGAGTGCTGACAAGTGGCGCGACTTTTGACTGGATTATTCTGCGTTGGACTCGCAAGTACATGGCCCCTATTGCGACGCACATGACTCAGGTATGCACTTGCGGAGTACGCTGCGATTGGCGGTCGAGTGTGAGATAGTGAGCGTGCTGGGCGTGTATTTGGAGCAGGAGGTCAAGCTGTACAAGGACACGAAGGACCGACGCAAGTACGAGGATCTGGCCGACCTTTTCGCTATCATCAAGGTTCGTTGCCGCCGCCTTCGAGATCTACAGGGTTGGCCACCGCTAACTACCAAGCTGTTCGCCAATTCTAGACGACGGAGCACCTTGAAACCGCCTACGTTCGCGACGCGATCACTCCCGACGAGGTGAGGTGCTGTTATTCTCGGATCAGTTGACGAGACTCTCGGTCTAATCGCTTCCAACTACCGATCGTGCGACAACAGTACACGGAGGCGTGCACGAAGCTGATTTCGCAGTTCAAAACGGCCGAGACGGCGCTGAGACTCGGCGGCTTCCTCGACTCGATCGAGGCGTTCATCTCGACATACCGACTGGACTGTCCGCGCGCCATCGAGCGCCTCGTCCGCATCGGAGTGCCCGCGACGGTCGTGCACAACACGACGAACCGCAAGACCGACTCGGTGAACGTGGCGCAGACCGTGCAGAACTTCATCACGCTCATGGACGTGCTCAAACTCAACATCCGCGCGGTGGACGAGATCCAGCCGCTGCTGAGCGAGATGATGAGCTCGCTCACCCAGGTGAGCGGTCTGCCGCCGACGTTCGAGGGCCGCGAGAAGATCGAGACGTGGCTCCGCACGCTCAACGGCATGCGCGCGTCGGACGAGCTGGACGACGACCAGGCGCGCCAGCTCAGCTTCGACCTCGAGCGGGCGTACTCGTCCTTCATGGCCTTCCTCAACAAGTGAGTGGAGCGAAAGTGCCAGTCCCCTTCGGTCGATATTGCCGTGGTGCTTTGATATAGAAGTCTCGCCAGCGACATCAACAACGGGACGTGTGTGGATTATTTCTTAATGCTGCGGGATGTTTGTGTCGGTTTTGTGGGCATTCTCACGTCTTCGCGTTGTTGCCAGCTCGCCGCGATATCCTGTCAGGTAAATACACAAAAATGGCGCTCCGTGTCGCTTTCTCATAGCCGTAGATCGTCCCTCGCGACGCCAACCAGTGCGCAACAAGTGTTAGTCACTCACGGCCAGCAGCAGCGCCGAGCTCGCAACTAGCGCGGCCTCGACTTCCCGCGACATGGCGTCCAGATCCTCGACCATCTCGCGCAGCTCCGGGTTCGCGATGGAGCTCGCCATCGGCATGATCTCCCACTCCTTCTGCGGCGTTACGGGCTCCAGCTCGATGTTGAACAGGAAGTCGGCGTCGTCCATCGCGTACATCTCCTCCGGCCCGAGCTCCGCCTCCGGTTCGTCAAGCGTCATGGGCTCCTCCTCATCCACAGCCTCCTCCATAACCTCCAGCAGTGGTTTCTCGTACAGGATGACATTGCGCAACACCACCTCCGGCTCCTTCATCAAGACCGGAACCTCCACGATCGGCGCGACTTCAACTGGCGCCGGCAGCACCGGAGGCAACACCAGCGGCGGCATAGCCACTGGAGCTGGAGCAGGAGCAGCGACCAGCTCCCGCTTCATTGGGATAACCTCGCTTTGCCGCGTCGAGATCGCCAGCGGCGACATTGGCGCAGCAACCACCGGCGCTGGGGCTTTGATCACTTCCAGCTGCTGCTGCTTCTTCGGCTTCACCGGCGCGACACTCGACGGCGCGGCCGGCGTCACCCGCGCGATTGGCGCCATCGGCACGCGCTCGACCTGGGCGATCGGCGCGTCGCGCGCCAGGTTGGCCGTGAAGATCGTCACGAGGTCCTTGGGCTTGCGCCGCGCCTTCTTCACCTTCTTGGCCGTCTTCTGCACCGGCTGCATCTTCAAATGGGAAGGCAGCGCCATGGCCCGCGCTATCTCGAGCGGCGGCGGCGCCGGCGGTCCGCCGTTCGACACTCCGCTCGAGATGATCGCGATCTCCACTTCGTTCCGCGGTGGCTCCAGCGGCAGCGGCGCGCTGTCCGCGAGCGAGACCGTGAACGAGAACCCGAGCACGCTGCGCCGGAACGCCGCCAGCTTCTCGCCGGCCGCGACCAGCTTGGCCGCCAGGAACCGCGCGAGCAGGTTGTGCATGCCGAGGCCGCCGAGTCCGCCGCCGAGCCCGCGCTCGAGCTGAGCCCACTCGGCCTTGCGACGACGCGCAGTCATCGCCATTGTGTCCTTGCCGTCCATGGCCTCCTCCTCATTGTCATCCTGTGAGTGCCACACAAAGTAGTAGCTGCCGACCACGAGCGCGCAGAAGACGAGCACCGAGCCGAAGAGGTAGAGGCCGAGCGCCGCGGCCGCCGCCGCCTGCAGAGCCGACGTCACGGCCACGAGTCCGCCCACCTCGAGCGTCTTGGCTCGCAGCGCAGGCGAAGACGCCGGCGACGAGCCCGCGGTCGTCACGACCGCGTACGGCTCGTCATGGAGCTTGCGCTGCTGCTGCTGCTGCTGCTGGCCGCCGCGGTGGCGACGCGTGCGCATGGGACGAGGTCCGCTTCACAGTCCGTCCGGGGGAGGAATGAAAGGCCGCGTCCGCGTCCACTGCCGCACTTTGGCACAAGTCGCAGGCGCGTCCGTTAGGGTGTCCCGTGTCCCGTTGGTCCTTCCGTTCGCGAGCTGGCTGATGGTGGGAGGCGGACGATTCGGTAGTTCGCCCTGGTACGTTCGAGGCCTGCAAGCGAGCGAGCAAACGCCTCGGAAACGTGAGCCGCACGTGACGCGGCGCGTGTCTGAGCCTCGCGACGAGGCACTCACGCAGCAGTCCGGTCCAACGCGACGACCGCGTCGGAGCTCCTGGTCTTCCTGCCTTCCCCCCGAATCCCCCACTGCCGCCTGCCGCCCGCCGTCGCCGCGGCTTCGGTCGACCGTCGGCCCGGCCTCCGCCCGGCCGTGACAACTGCCTCTTCTTTTTGCATTGGCGCTTTCGGCCTCGGATTGTGCCACTGACCGAGTATCAAAACTCGAGCAGACGAGTCACACTTGAAGGTCCAGATTCCGAAACACGACGCAAGAGATTTTTTCTACCACAATGTGGCGACGATGGGGGGGGATTGAGGATCGAAAGCCAGCGGATTGTGACATTTGCCAGCGCATTTTGGTTATGGCTGCTGGAATTTTGCAGTAAACACGGAGATACGTGCTGGCGCTTGCTGGAGCGTTCCCGTCATTTTTCGAGCCAAAGAGCAGAACCGTCCAATCAAGGGTCGAGACCCCAAACTCAAGGTCGTATCTTGGAAATGCCTCAAATCGAGCCCTATCCCGCGTTACGCGCGTGTGTGTCGAGCCTCATCTTTGTCGGGGATGGGGGTGGTTCTCGATTCATTTCGCAATTCCTAAAACCCGGCTTGGGGGTGATGCACACATTTCTTCAATGAAATTTGCTCCGATGATGTCCAAGTTCTCAGCTCCGAGCTCTCAGCTCTCAGGTTCCCTGCTCCATCACGCCAAGCCTGCTCGGTGCAGCTGCTGACTTGAGGGCGGAAATGAGGGAGACCGTTCCCTATTCATCCTGCACCTATTTCGCCATTAACGAGCGCACTGCTCCTGCCCTACTTGCATCTGTGCCCTCCAAATGTAAGGATAGCCGTGGAAGGGGTTAGCCCCCGCCGGCGCCTCCACTTGTCGCTGCTATGACCCTATGCACTGCTAGTGCCTCCAAGTCTTTCATACGACATTTTTCTCCGTCGACTTCATGCCCGCTGTCCGCCACGCCTGAATGGCTTCAGCCGTCTTGGACCGTACTTCCCTTTCAGTCCACTCCTCAGCAGTTCCAAGATGTTCCTGGCGGCATTGACGTCACGGTTCCAGAAGTTGGCCTTGCAGCGACTGTTGACACAGCGCAAGACATTCCGGTTGCTCTTGAGGACGATTTTGGTGTCCTTGAGCGTCGGATTCCTGAACTTTGACATCTCGACGATCTCCTTTTGCTCCTTCCTGCTCGGCATCGCTCTAAATCGAACATCTTCGTCGAGCTCCCCTCTCTTCATCTTCGTGAACAGTCGAGCTTGCCTCAGACGATGATGACATTGTGAACATATCCGGCTTGTGCAATACTCGTCCATGAGTAGGACGGTTGCTCGTCGCTGTAGCGCTCTAGCGAACGCTTTTACTGGAGCGCATGGATGTCCTTTGAGTCCTTCTTGCCTGCTCCAGTCGCCATACGCGACACAAACCTGACGGCTAGGTACGGGAACAACCCGTTTGGCAAGGGCGTCCAGGGCCTTCGTCTTCAGTCGAGATCTTGTGAAGCGCCACCGTGAGAATGCATGCTCAGCGCTGAACGCCACTAGATAGCGAACGTGCATCCAGAAGTACTGCATACGCTCGAGATATATGTCGTAGCTAGATACCCGGAACGACGGCATACCTTGAACGACACTGGAATACAATGGATCATTCCGCCGAAGGTTTTTTGTCCAATTGTTGAAGTGGTTCATCTTAGCCAGGTGACGGTATTCGCCCGTGCTGACCTGCGTGATCTTCTGCCCGCGCTGATACCGGCGATTTCGCTTTTTGCGCCTTTTGCGCCTTCGTGGCCGTCGATTCTTGAGCCTCTCACAGTGTCGGTAGTGACGGGGAGGCAGCCGGCCAACACTAACAGCCGTGCACAGGTTGATTATACCAGGATCCACTCCAATGATCACGTCCGGTGAGTACTCAGGGCCGAGTTTGATCAGGTCCTGTTGGAACCTGTCTAACTGAGAGTGAGTGTCCGGACTATCTCCCATGGCCACCACCGTTGTTCTCGTCTCGAGCCGCTCGAGGAGCACGTAGGCACCGTAGCCGTCAGTCATAACCTCGGTTGCAAAGACGCGACTGGATGTCTCGAATCGAGCGACATCGAATACCGCCCTCATCATCTCGTCACGGCGATCCACTATTTGTTTCCTGCTGAAGCCGACTTCGCCATCGTCACTCCTCGGCTGGGTGGTGACCATGTTGAATTGCACGTGCAGGAAGGCGTTAATGGTTGGCACGTGCTTGATGTGAGCCAGCATCTCGTACAACGTGCTCCCATTGATCGGCACGTAGTCAGTCGTGTAGGAAGTTGCGAGTGGAAGTAGTGAGTAAAGCTTCGTTCCTCTTGCTCGTGGTCGTAGGCTCACGTAATACTCAAGGCTGACTAGCATATCGTTAATCTTGATCAAGAAGTGGACGAGATTGTCCTGAATATGGGGCTTCGTGGGTACAATGCCCAGCCACTGCCGGAGCTGACGCTCGACAGGGTCGGTTGTATCGTCCCATTCGTCCCATATCGGTTCTGTCTGGCCGGTCTCGTTTCCCTCTGCATCCATGACGGGACGTGTCCGGACACGGTAGCAGCTCCCGAGCAGTCTCGTCGTCTCCCTCCGAGGGAGCTGAGTCTGTCCTGGCCTACGAAATCGGAATCGAATGTACTGTCGAAGACGGCGTTTGAATTCCTGGATGATCATGTTCTTCGCGTTGACGGCCACTTGTTTAGCCAATTCGTCGATCACTGAGGTATAGTTAATCAGCTCAACGGATGAATAGCCTTGAACTTGCTCTCTGGCTTCCCAGTATTCCACCAGTGTATCGTGAAGATAAGGGAAAAATGGTTGTGGTGAGTGGCGGTCTCGCCTCTCGATCTGCCGCAAAGATGACACCAGGCAGTGACGGAAGAAAACGTGGTCGAGGGCAGGCATATCGCCTCCCATGGCCAGGCATCGCCGGACGTGCAGGTTGGCGATGTGCATGCCCTCGAGACGAACTTGCTTGACAGCGATACATGTTCGCTTAATCTGCTCCACCAGCGGTGGAAGGCTGCAAATGGTGGAAAGCTTGGACAGAACACTCGAATACTTCTGTTCGGTCACTTGGTGTAGCAGAAAAGTTGGGATCGAAGACGCTTGTGTGTGGGTGTCGGTGACAGCGTCGACTCCAAAGTCCTGCACGTCTGGATCAGTTTCCCAGGAATTAGACTCGGCGAGACTCTGTAGGACCGCTGCGGCTGCGTAGACCTCGGTGCTTGGTGCTTGTGAACCCGCCTCCCATGCGTTGGGCTCGTCTTGGTCGCATGACATCTGCATTGACCTCTCGTCGAGAAACGAAGAGTGTATAGTGTGTTTCGCGCGCTTGAGTAGGAGGGGAACAAGAGACAACACGTCGAGGAAGCCGTCCCCGAGGAAGATGCTTGACTTGTTGTTCTCCGAGCAAAATCCAAAGTGCGAGCAGGGAGGCGACTCTTCAACCCCCTGGCTCGGTTATAGATCTAGAGCTTGCCAACAACCGCATATAGCCTCTCGAGCCTAGGCTATACAAGTCGTTCAGATCTAGCTCTAGCCTAAGTATTTAGCACCACGTCCGTTACAGCGAGAGTCTGCGGCCGTTGGCGCACTGCAGATGGGGGAAGGGGAGGAGAGTGCGCTCGTTAATTTGATTCATCATTTGACTGGAATCGATTCGAGCCAGTCTGGGTCATTGCTCACGCAGCAAAATGGTTTTTTGGGTCAATCCCACATAGTTCTCCTAAGAATTTAGTTCCCTGGAACTAATCGTTATTCCCTGGAACTAATCCGACCCCGATTTAGTTCCAGGGAATACGAGCCAAAAACCTGTTTGTGGCGAGAACCTCTATCTTCACATATCTGTTCTATCGGACAAATCTACCAATTTATGAAGGCTTTCTATTCCCCCACACTTTCCTGTATACGAGAGATCGCTTGAAAAGCCAATAAGCTCTTCAAATCCTATACGAACTCGCACCGTGCAATGCAATAACGTTATTCCAGTCCGTTCAGTATTCCTCCGCCCTTGAACTCTAGTTTCTGGAACATCTGCTCACTCTGGAACTAAATCTTGAACTCACTCTGTGAGAGTGTATCCATCCAACCTTCACAACCACCACCATGACAATGGACGGCTCGGCGTCGCAGCAACTGCTGCGTCTGCACGAGGCGGCGGGCCTCGCGCTGCTGGAGTTCTCGGACGAGAAGACCGGCGAGCGAAAGACCAAGTGGGTTGCGACCGTCTCTCCGTCCAGCGACCGCCGTGGCGCCGGCCGCCTCGATCTGAAGAGCGACCCGCGTGCGTTCCCGGCTCGCACTCGCTTCCAGCTCGTTCAGCCCCCGTCGGGCTCGCCGCCGCCGCAAAACCTGCTAGTCTTTCTCCACGGCCGCGGTGACTCGCCCGACCCGTTCGCCAAGCTTGGCGCCTCCATGGCGCTGCCACAAACTGGTACTGTCGTCCGTGGCACTCGCTCTATGGCAATGAACTTCCGCTGGCTCCTAACGATGTGCTGGCTTTCTGCTTTCTGCTTGCTGCAGCCGTCGTGGCGTTGCGCGCGCCGCTCGAGCTCCCGTTCGGTCTCGGGTCTTCATGGGTGGAAGACCTGGACGCTGCTGCCGAGTGGCGTGAGGTGCTGCCGGCCGAATCCCACCCGCCACGTAGCCGCAGGTGAGTGAGTCGTTCCCGTTCTCCAAGCTATTATCCAGCTGCCGTGCTCACCTCAACTTGCTTGACCAGCCTCGATGATGCACGCGACTATGTGAGGCAGTTTCTGGACACACTGCACTCGCAGTTTGAGTGGGGATACGATCGGCTCTTCCTCTTCGGCTTCTCTCAAGGCGCCGCTGTCGCCTTCCATGTTGCCATGACGCTTCCGCCACGTGTGCGGCTCGGCGGTGTGGTACTCGTGGCTGGTGGTGCCACCGCTGGACCACACACGTCTGCCTATTCGTCAAGTGAAGAGGGTGCGATCGCAACCCCTATGCTGCTGCTCGCTGGCGACCGCGACACGACGTTCCCGCTCGCGATGGCGCGTGAGACGCAGCAGATGTACACGGATCGGTTCTCGACTGGATCACGCTTCCAGATTGAGACTGTGGTGGGAAAGCAGCACGGCATGCTCGCGTCGAAGCGTGAGATGCGCAGTGTCATGGGTTTCTTCTCCGAGCACTTAACTCTCCGCGACGCCGCTCTCGAGGCACACGGCGACGTTATCGAGCTACAGACCTAGTTTCCAAGCTACTATGAAGCGGCGCTGCTCGTCTTGGGTGCAGTCCACGGCAGGTGCTTGGTCGTGAAGCTCACGACGGCCTCCATGGTCGGCAGCTTGAGCGTCGGAAGCGTCGGTTGCGTCGATGGACTCGGCGACGAGCCGGATGGATACTGATATCGCACCAGCTTCCTCGTGGCGCGGAACTCGGGCAGCGACCTCCTGACGACCGCATCGTCCTTATCCTGGTTGCTGCTAGCGTCGTTATCGAGCGGCACGTCCTCGAGAGTGGAGAGTCGGATGTCTGCGGTAGTGCCGTCAGCCTCATCGTATGCGGAGGCGCTCACGCGGCGCGGAGTCTGCAGCACGTGCAAGCCTGCGTGGAAGAAGTGTTGCACCGTGGTTCGCACGAACTCGACGTCGTCCTCGGCCCGCTCGCGCGCCTCCGACTCCTGTGCTCGTAGATCTTCTATCAGCGTCGCCGTCTTTCGCGCCAGCTGGAGCGAGAGCGAATGAGCCTTGAGGTCGACCTCGGATGGTTCGTCGCTGCCGATTCTCCTGTTTGGCGACAACAGGACGAAGCTGGAGAAGGGCGTGGCACCACCGCTGCTGACTGGACCGGAACGGAGCAGCTTCGCACGGATCTGGTCGAGGTCAGTCCGCAGTTGAGCGTGCGTCTGGATGGCTGGTTCGAGGTCCTCGAGCTCTGCGATACGCGTCCGCAGGTCCGCGATGCGTCGTAGCAGTGCGTCGTCGAGCGTTTCGTCGCCGAACTCGGGGGTCCAGTGCGTCGCAACCTCGATCTCGTCGACCACGTGGCGAAAGTGCTTCAGGTCGCTGCTGCTGCGGTGTGCGCGAGTCGCGACCGCCTCGTCCGAGAGTGGCCACGCAAGCTCGTCGGCCACGAGCGCCGATGCGAGCAGTGTCTGCTTGAGCTGCACGCGGAAGCGTTCGAGCTGCGTCTTGCCGGTCCGCAGGTGCGTAAGCACGACCTGGCGCCGCGCCAGTGCTTGTTCAAGCGCACCTTCGTCCTCCATCGGGTCGAGAGCCTGGTAGAAGAGTGAGTCAGCCACCTAATCAGTCATGAAACAAACTCGTGGTTGCGAAGTACCGGATCGGACGGCGTGGCGGGATGAGTGCTGACACGCCGCAGCCAGTGCGCACCCCAGTTCGTCTTGCGGGCGTCGTTGACGTCTTGGTTGTTCATCGAGTCGTGGATGCGGTGAGGGACGATCGAAATGTCGAGTCGAGGCAAATTGCGAAGTGCCTGGCGTCGAGAAGCGCAGGAGCAACCAAACCAGCGACAACGACACCGCTCCCAAAGCGGCCTCATGCAGTGTCAGCAGTGGCGAGGATCCTTCTTGGCGACTATAATCAGAAAACGTTTCACATCGAGCAAAGATCCGGCAACAGCTTGCTTCAACTTGCTCTTTGATCTCCGAGCTGCAGTTGAACTCGTTTTGGATTATAATAACGGCAGCAACTGGACCTCTCGCCGCCAACCAGAGCCCTACGCCGTGCCAAGGATATCAGTGTATCGCTCTCCACTCTCGGCGTGTCTCGAGTCTACTCTGCTGGGTCGCCGAAGAACCGGATAACGCCGTGCGAAACCTGCACGAGGTTGTCGTCCTCGAGCGCTCGCAGCGCCATCTGGAACTCGGCGCCTTTCAGCTCCGTCTTGCGCTTCTCCTCCAGCTGTCGCCGGATCTCGCCGACTGTCATGGACTGGTTCGGCGCCTCCCCGAGCAGCGTCTTCATCAGGTCTATCACGTCGGAGATGGCCTCGCGCTCGAGCGTGCTGTGACCCGTGTTGATCATGTCCATGTCGATCGTGCCGGTGCGCGGGTCCATCGCCGCGCGCTGGGTCGCCACGTTCATGAGTCGGAGCGCCTCCTCGACGTCGCGCCGCTCCACCACCTCGCACAGCTTCATCTTGGCCAGTGCCTCGGAGATACGGATGAGCGACTCGAGCTGCCGCGGGGTGGCTGTGATGTTCTTCCTTGACGCTGTCGACCCACCCATGCGACGCAGTTCCAAGTACGCGCCGATCAAAGCGTCGCGCGCCGCAGGGGACAAGCGTGGGTGGACATTCTTCTTGGCGAACGAAATGTACTCTGTCAAGAGCTTCATGCTGATAAGCTGCGGCCCGCCGACACCGCTCTGCTGGCGCTGCTGCCGCGTCTCCTCATCGTAGTAAAGCGCCACAATGTGCTTGGCCAGCTTGCGATCCGTCTCTGCTTGCGGTTTGTCCAGGATGAGGTAGATGAGGTCGAACCGCGAGAGCAGCGTGGGCAAAATGTTGACGTTCTCAATCACCGACTTGTTCGGGTTGTACCGCGACTCGATCGGGTTGGCGGACGCCAGGATGGAGGCGCGCGCGTTCAGCGAGCAGATGATGCCAGCCTTGGCGATCGACACGGTCTGCTGCTCCATCACTTCGTGCAACACCGAGCGAGCAGAGTCGGACATCTTGTCGAACTCGTCGATGCAGCAAATGCCCTCGTCAGACAGCACAAGCGCTCCAGACTCGAGCACGAGGTCGCCCGTCTCCATGTCGCGGATGATCGAGGCCGTGAGACCCACAGCAGAACTGCCCTTACCGGACGTATAGATACTGCGCGGTGACAGCTTGTGCACGTACGAGAGCAGTTGCGACTTGGACGTGCCGGGATCGCCGCACAATAGCACATTCATGTCGGACCGCATCGTCTTCTGTGGTTGCAGCGCACCATCGGGCGACGTGGGGTCGTTGTCCCCAGACGCACCTGGAGCCTCAACGGTATTCCCAGACTTGTCCTTGCGTGTCCCGCCGAACAGCATGCACAGAATACCCTTCTTCACATCGTCGAGCTCCCAAATCGACGGCGCGAGCGAGTGCGCCAGGTTCTCGTACACGCCTGGATGCGCGGCAATGCGACGGAACTCCTCGATGCGCGCTTGCTCCGTGTCCTGGATCCGATTCGCGTCTTCTTCCTGCACGTCCTGCTCGCTCATCACCACATCTTCCGTCGTGCTCGAGGCATCGACGCGGCGCGCCAGCTCGTCGACGCGGCGGAAGTGCACCACATCCACGTACGTCTTGAACACGGACTTGACGACCCGCTGCCTCGAAGACGCACGCATAGGCACGGCGCGGTAGATGCCAGTCACTTCCACCTTGTCGCCGGGACGCACGTCGTCCACGAGGTCGTCAAATGCGAACAGCATGACCGTGTACGGAGTCTCGCCCTCCGGAATCGCGTCAGGCGTCTCTTGCATCTTCACGAGCTGCTTGTCCGTGAACGCGCAGCGGTTGTGGATCATCTCCATGCACTGCCGCGTGTTGCAGCGCGTGCAGAACGTGGGCTCCTCGATGCGACCGCGGTCGAGCTCGACCGTGACGGTTGCGTGGCAGATGGTGCACCGGAAGAACGCCTCCTTCAGGTCCGGGATCACGGCACTGCACCGCGTGACCATCCCCTTGAGGCAAACGAGCTGGTCAATGTCGGCCGGGTTCAGCTGCCGCATCGGCGACAGGTCGCTCAGGTTGAACGGTCGGACTTGAATGCGCGCATCCTCCTCGCGCGCGTCGGGGAACAGCTTCATGAACTCCTCGTACACGACCATGTCGAGCAGCCGGATGAGCACCTGCGGGAACAGCACGAGCTGGTTGTAGACCTTGCGAGCCGCGCGCACCTGCAGCAAGTGCTGCGTGTCCAGGTTGAAAACCAGCGACTGAGTCAGCGCCAAGTGGCGAAGCACCTTGATGTAGTACGGCTCCTCGGTTCGGGACGGCGGGAGTGGAGCACCAAGGTCGTTATTGTGGTCGTGCGTCGGCAGCTTGAACTGGTGCAGGAAGGCTCGGAACAGTCCCATGGACTCGGGGACACTGATGTTGGTGCCCCAGACGACGGCGCCAGACAAATTATCCTCCTGGCTCTCGAACGGCATCTGCGACGCCGTGTACGAGCGAGGGGAGTTGCGCGAGGCCGACACGCTGCGGTTGCTCAGCGATCGAGAGCGAGGCGAGCTCGGAGGCGATGCTGGCGGTCGTGGAAGAGCTGATCTCTGGGTGTGACGGTCGCTGTACGTCGATCGGATGGAAGCCGCGCTGCTGCTGGTCGGCGACGATGGTGGACGATCGCCTCCGCCGTCGCCGTTTGTGTCAACTGATGCCCCCACATGACTGGCAGTCGATGGGGTGAAGCTGTCGAGTCGCCACTCCCGCCGACCGAGATCTCCGCGAGGAAGCTGACGCTGCGCGAGCCGCCGCAGCTCCGCCTCGACGTCGTCCTCCTCCTCGTCCTGTCCCTCGGGTACTGCCTGTCCAAACCGCCCGAGGTACCGCGGCGCGTCGACGGAAGCGCTCACCTCGGGGAAGTTGTAGCGGTACGGTTGGTCAGTGGCCGACACGGCAGACGCCGAGATGGAGCGCGCTGACGCAGACATTGGCGACATGGGGGACAGCGGACTAGGTGGCGTACGCGGTCGTCCGCTCGCCTCGGTCGACGCTGTCGGCCGTGGCGGCGTGGACGGCGGAGTCGCTGGCAGCGGTTGCGTCGCTTCCATCGCATCCTCGTCACCGGTCGCCATCGATGCCGGTGCAGTGGACGGCGTCTCGCGCGTCAGGTACCGCGCACCACCACCCGTGTACCGCGGCGGGCTCGAGGGCGGCGTGGCCGGCGGCGTGCCTCCCGCTCCGCCTCCCATCTCATCGTCAGCCATGGCTTGCCTTTTAGCTCTGATGCTGTTGCTGCGTTCCCGCCAAAAATCGCTCCACCGAGTGTAACCAATTTGTAACCCCGACAGTCACTCTCGTAAGGTTCGCTTTTGCATGTTTGCGAACTTCACAACGTGCTCTTCAGCCGTCAATAGGTGGTAACAATACGCTCTTGAATCGAGTCACCACGGTGCGCCTTGTTTGCATTGGAGCCAACCCACCACCGACGGACTGGAGAAGCGCAGCTCGACCTCATGGCGGACGACAAGTGGGTGCTCCGCGCCAGCCTTGAGCTGTGCGGCGCGGCGATGCCGCCCGCGTACGCCGACCTGAACACGGACGCGCACCTCAACACGTTCGACGTGACGGACAGCGGCGGCGCGGTGCTGCTCGGCGCCAACGGCCGTCTGCACTTTGTCAACCTCTTCTTCCAGCCTGCGGGCGGCAAATCAGCCTCGACCAAGCCCACAGCCAAGCCAGTTGCTGTCAAGGGAGCCGTCCAGATGCTGACGCACGTGACGCTCGACCCGCCGCTGCTGCCAGCCGAGATCGCGGCCGTGGAGCTCGTGCAGTTGAATGCTAGCGGTTCGCACGTGCTGCTGGCCGCCAAGACGTGGGTCAAGGTGGTCAAGCTGCCTGCTGCATCGGCGATCCCGCCTCGACGGAATGCAGTGCTGTCTTCCTCTTCTTCCCGCAAGCACTCGCTGCGTGGCGACGCCGACGCGGCCGTCGCTCGCTACAGGGTTCGCTTCGACGACGGCGCCGAGATGGAAGTCGTACTGCCAGCGGCGGAGGCGGACGCGACCGCCGAGGACGAGCTGGAGCGCGTCAAGAGCGACGTGGCCAGGCGCGGCGTGCGTCGCCACGTGGCGCTCGTGTCCAAGGAGCTCGGCGTGGCGCCGGTGCGGCAGGTCGGCTACTTCCCAGGCGTGCGCCAGGCCGCGTGGCACCCGCTGAGCGACGCGCACGTCGTCGTGCTGTCGGACGCCGAGGAGATCGCGCTGTTCAACCTGCACCTGGACGTGTCCAAGCCTGAGCAGCGCCACAGCCTCGAGTTCCCCGCGCTGTCTGCGTCCGCGTCCTCGACCTCTGCTCGTGGCTCGGTCGCCTCGTCGACGGCGTTCTGCTTTGGTGCACCATCGCCGCAGCACCTGTCATCGCCGCACCAGACGCATGTCCGACTTTGGGACGCGCTCACGTGCTTCATCCTGCGGTCGGACGGCTCCATCTACGCGCTTTGTCCCCTCGTGCCGTACGACTGTCGCGTCAGTCGCTCGCTGCTGCAGTCTCTTCGCACCGAGGTGGACGCACACATTACGCGGTGCAAGAGACAACTCGCCGCGTCCGCACCAAGAGATCACCCGACGATCCACGCGCGCATCGCAGAGCTCAAGTCGCACAAGTACTGGCTTCAGGAGGCTTGGGCACCTGCGGCGTCGACCGACCAGTCGAGTGGCAGCGCAGACATTGGCAGCGGCAGTTCTTCCCGCCACCACGACCACGACGACGAATCTACAGTGTTCAAGTTCCTGAAGCCGCATGTGAGCGGTATCTCTCCCGACACTTGGCCGCTGGCGGTTCAAGGTCCGGTGGACGTGACTCCCAAGTCGGTTGTGGCTGGCAAGAACATGGGAGCAGGCGGGTCGTCAGCGACATCGCTGCTGGCGGTTCCCCACGCGCCGCGCGGTGGCGACAAGAGGCCGACTTGGCGTGCGCCGTTCCTCGTGCGGTCGTACACGTCTGGCCACGTCGAGCTCGTGCTGCTGGACGCGCCGATCTTGCCGCGGTGGAAGAGCGAGTTGCGCGCCAGCAAGCAGGCAAGCAGCGTGCTTCCGGGTCTCCTGCTGGAGTGTTTGAACTTGGGTATTGACGACTCGGGCGGGAAGGCTGTGCTGACGCGGGACGCGGCGGATCCTCGCCTCGTGTACTGCCTCCACTCGACTGGAGTGCACGTGCTGAACGTGAGCTGGGTGTTCGCGCTGGCGGCCGGGAAGCAGTTCACGTCGCTCCCCAAGAGCTCTGTGCGTCATATCTTCAGCGTGTCTCCCGCCAAGTCAGCAGGTTCTCCCGCCAGTGCGTCCGCCGTTTCGAACGTGATCGGCGCTCGCGTGTCGAAGAATGTGAACTTTGGTCATTTGATGCTGCTCCGGTTGGCGTCTGGCAACTTTGAAGTGGTGAACGTGAGCGCGGCGTCGAGCGAGCTGCTGAAGGGTTCGCTGGTGGACGGAGAGAGCGCCGACGAGCTGGCGGGTGAAGCGCCAACGATCACGCTGCCAAACACGCTGGCGTCCATGGCGTCGTCCAAGACCCGCACGTCGACTGCCACCCGAGGATCGACTGTTACCGCGGCAGGGAACGGCATCCGACCGTTCGCAGATATCGTCGAGGAGAAGCTGGAGGTGCTGAGTGCTCGCGGCACGCGCGTGACTGGGTCGACAAAGCTCGCGGAGGTTGACGCGGCAGTGCTGGCGTTCGTGATCGAGCGCGTCAAGATCCTGTACGAAGATGTCGACTACGTGAACGCCATCGATCAGCTGCTCCACAACCGACTCGAGGTGCACCGCGAGATGGTCGGCGCCGAGATGGAGAAGTCGCTCGCCGTGAAGAAGAATGTGGACGCAGCAAAGCAGTCGCTCGAGGTGCTCCAGTCCAAGATGCAGCGCGCGCTCGCGGTCCAGCAGAACTTGTCCAAGCGCGCGGCGGCGATGCTGCAGGCGGTGAAGGAGAACCAGCCGAACCTCTCGCGCGCCGAGCGCGACTACAAGAGCGAGCTGGAACGTCTGGCGATCGAGGTGCGCCGCATGCAGCCGCGCGTCACGCAGCTGACCGTCTCGGGTCAGCGGCTCGTCCACAGTCTGGAGAGCGTGGCCGAGTCGACGCCAGCCTCGCGCCGCTTCTCTCGCCGTGTCTCGCTCGACTCGAGCGACAGCGGCTCCAAGGCGAATGTGGTGCTGTCGGACGACAAGAAGCGCATGTGCTACGACGTCCTGCAGGCAGAGACCAAGATGATTGACGAGACCAAGTCGTTGCTGATCGAGCTCAGCGCCAGCCTGCAGCAGCTGCAGCAGTGAGCGTTGCGGATTCCGACCTTAACAAGTGGTTCGATATGAGCGTCAGCGTCGATGTGATCTATCTGAATGACTCTTACTACCTTTGCAGCTGTGTTAGGTCGCCAAATTAGTCAGCGAGCGAGCGGTGTCTACATCGTGCGCGCCTCGCTTTCGAGTCTCGCACGCTCCTCCTGCTGCCGCTCGACGCACATTGGACTTGCGCAGCCTGGATTCGGGGTGAACGCGAACGACTCGACGTGGAAATTGAGCAGGTCGAGGCGGAAGCACGGCACAAAGTCGCCAATGTTGAGCAGAAACCTGCAGGAACCAAACACACACACAGTCAGCCAGCCACACAGCTTGCGCCGAGTCCTGCACTTACTTGATGGCTTGCTGTGCCAAATACCCCGCCGCCGTGAGCTCCACATGCGGCAGCACGGCCGGGAACGCGCCTGCGAGAGACTGGACTACCTGGTCCATCGGCGACTCGCGCCGCACGTCGCGGACGCACTCCAGGCAGCAGGTCGCGCCGGGCAACACGGTATGGAGCGCGATGGCCGCGTTCGTCGGCGAGATCTCGACGTCCAGCAGCGGGAGGCTCAGCTCGAGGCACAGCGTGTTGAGTACGCGCTTGGCCGCCGCGTCGTTCGAACAGCACAGCACGACGTCGTACGGCCGCTTGAGCGTCAGCGCCTCGAACAGACCCAGGTTCCGGCCGCGCGTCGCCGGGACTCCTCCCTGTGCACCACCACCACCGTCCGCACCACTCGCAGCGGCGTCGGCGTGACCCACGGCGCTCATCTTGAGCTTTTTCTGCAGCGCCAAGCGGTCGGACGCGTGCGTGACGTCGGCCTGGAAGGTCTCGACTCGCGGGCGGCCGTCGCCGTCCTGGTCAGCGCCGAGGCTCTGCAGACGCAGCCGCAGCGCCTGCGTGCGGCTGAAGCCGACCTCCTCGGCCTCATACGCCATCTCGCCCATGGCCTCGGCCGCGACGACCTCGTGGTCCACCAGCAGCACCTTGCCGACGCGCGACCGCACGAGCGTCTCGGCCACGCGCGCGCCAACCGCGCCGAGTCCATAGATGGCGACGTGCTGGCGGCGTAGGGCTCGCCACTGCGTCGCGACCACCTCCTGCTGTCCGAACCGCTCGACCGTCGTCAGTCTGCGCGTGTCCACCACGGTCGACGTCCTCCTTCGTCCGCCATCACCCGCCGCAGTCGAGCTTGAGCTGTTGGACTCGTCAGGTGGCGTACGGGGCGGTGCGGGAGGCGGCACGGCCTGGTGCACGAACTCCTCGAGGCTCTTGACGGCCGCCTGGAGCTGAGCGATCGGCGGGCCGTCGTCGAAGAAGGTGTCGCGGTTCATGGTTCAGCCGCCGCGTCCTCTGCGTTCCATCGATGGTAACCACCGCCCCATAGTCCAGGACGACTATTGCGGCCGAGAGAAGTTCGTCCGAACATGCGACGAGGCGGCAACGGTTGAAGATTGCGAGTGCAACCAGTTGAAGTTGCGGGACTTTCCGCGGCGACTGGTCTACCGGAGACCAGCCATCACCATCGTCTCATGAAATGAGACCTACCTCCACCAGAGACGAGGCGACGACCGCGCAGGTTCAACGTGGACCGGCCCATTGAAGCTGGCGGTTCAACATGGCGACAGCCACCCAGTCGTCCGACGCCGGCGGCTTCCGGCGGAGCGTCCGCGCGTCAGCGTGAGGAGCGGGGAAGCCGCCGGGAACGAGCGGGCGACGATCAGCGATCGTGGCCGCCATGCTAGCCAGGAAGAACGAGATGAGAGTGAAGGTGCGAGTGACCAGCACTCTGCCTCCGGATATGCGACGAGCCGAGATGGACTAATTCGTCGCGAGTTACCGTAACTTGAGGCAAATTAGCGCGCAATCCGGCGACACGCAACCGCGGGCGGAACACGCGGGCGGAAGACGGCGACGCGCGGCACCAGCGGCGGCATCCGCGCGTGCCGAGCGGCTCGGAGCGGCTCGCTCCTGATTCTGGCCAGCGGTTGTCTGCAGTCTTGTGGTCTGTGTATATCGGAACGTGCGGGTCGGTAACAGTAGCAATAAGGTTAAGGACGTATGGATATAGAGGTAGTGTACGATCGGTGTTAGCTTAAATTTAGGCAGACTACAGTCTAGCTGGCCTCGCCCGCGGACGCCGGGCGACAATAATAAACCGCAAATAAACTGCCGCCGACCGGGGGACGGCGGACGGACTGGGGGACGGCTACGCGCTCTGGAGCATGTTGCACGGGATGGCGGGGCGCCGCAGCGGCAGCAGCGGCTTCCCGTAGCCCCCGTAGCCCCCGCTGCCCTCATTACCCGCCGCCGCGGGGTCCTCGTCCCCTGGGGCCGCGCCGGGGGCCGTCCCCAGGCTCGAGAGCATAACCTTGAGGCTGAGACACCGCAGCGCGCCGAGCTCGACCGCGTGCTGCTCCCGTAGCCGCTGGGGCCACTCGGCCGTGGCTGCGAGCTTGTTACTGATGCGGAGGTCGGCGTCGTCGTCGAGCCCCCGGGCCGAGATACTGCGCTTGCGGCGCGCGGCCGCCGCCCCCCCGTCCACCTCGGACGGGGGACGGATCGGGACGGGGGGCGACCGCGGACTTGCGGACAGAGTGTTGGTCGTGGCGGACAGAGTGCAGGCCGGGATCCTCTCGAGCGGCAGGCCGACGCAGCGCGCGAGCTCGTCGCCGCTCGAGTCTGCGGCGCTGTCCGCGTCTGCGGCGCAAGTGTCGAGCGCCGAGAGCTGGCGCGCGAGGCCGTCAACGCCGCCCGGGGCGTGGAGGTCGAGCGCCGAGAGGTCGAGCGAGCCGTAGTTGCGGCGCATGGGGCGGGGGACCGGCGGGCGGGGGGACGGCAATAAATAATGTGGCCGGGGGACGGCGGCCGGGGGGGGACGGGGGACGGGGGACGAGTCAATTCGGCGGCCGCGCTTCCATCCAAGGCAGAATTTTCCGGACTGACCGGTCCCCCAAGCGCCCCGCGGCCCCCGCAGCCCCCGTCCCCCGGCCCCCGCGGCTCGAAGCACCAGCGGCCGACCAGTAAAGGAACGCGCCGCGCACCATCGGTACTGTAGGGTGGCGGGTGTCGATAAAGTTGCGAGTAACCCTGGGGGGGGGGGCGATGGACTCTTCTGCCCTTACAGGGGTACGCGGACGAGCGACGGGGCGAGAGGGGCGAGTCGTGTAAAACGCAAGACGCGAAAATACGCCCACCCTGATACAAGACGCGATATAATATAAGGTGGGCGTAGAGATTATGTCGGTAACGGTACTTGTGCATTGCAGGTTTAGAGCCTGCGCGCTGGCACGCGCCGGCTAAAATTGAAGTTGATGCTGCCGACCGCAAGCGCGCGCGTGGTTCTGTCGTCGGAGAACGCGGGTCAATCGCCCGCTTGTCTTTGCTCTGTCCCCAAGCTGCGTTCCGCAACTCGAGATGTGTTTATATATATCATACCTGGATAAAGTTCACTAGTTGCGGACCATATCCAGTTTAAAGGAACCGGCACGCCTTGACAGTGCGAGAAAACCGCCAATCGCCGTGGCCGAACAGACCCGATCACTGATCACCAGCGGCACACACACCGCGTGTACCTACAGCGCTGAACATACAGATACTGGCAGCCTGTGTTTACTTTAGCGAAGGCGTTCGCGAAATCAGGCTCGAGAGGCTGTCTGCGTCCTTTGGAGGTGACGGCCGCAGGTGTACGGAGCGCAGCGAGCGAGTCGTGTCCCATACAAACCGCCAGTGAACGGACCTGCTGCATGCATTGAAGCATCTTCGACCGACACGACACGCCGCCTTGCAGGTCGAGCCTACGGCCGGCAGGCCAACAACCAAAAGAAAATGCGCTTGAACCTAGAAACTTCAAGTGCGCCAACGCGCCTACTCAAGATCCTTTTCTTTTCGACCGCCTTATAAAGGCGCGCACCCCACCGCAAAGCCAGCTCGCGGGCAAATCAGGTACCGTAGGCGCCAGCCAGCCGCCTGCCACC
The DNA here is from genome assembly GCA_003413675.1 of Phytopythium vexans. Classification (NCBI taxonomy): domain Eukaryota; phylum Oomycota; class Peronosporomycetes; order Pythiales; family Pythiaceae; genus Phytopythium; species Phytopythium vexans. The sequence goes on along the minus strand of QLOC01000002.1, from coordinate 2,185,247 downwards.
TGCCTTACACCTATAGAACCAAGTAGCGCAGACGAGCAAGCAAGCGACCGGACTCGCGGGTTGAAGAAGAATCGCCGCTCGTTGCGGTCCCACAGCACTGCGCGTGTGTTCCAAACACCACTCGCGCTTTGCCATGCGCGCAGTCGCCCGCGCTTCAGCCGTGTGCCGCGCGTCTCGTTTTGGTCCAAATCCATCAAGCCCTATCGATTTGAGGAGTTGGGGCCGCGATTAGGGCCTGGTGGTGGACGCAACAGCCAGCCCACCTGCCGGACGGCACTTCAACAACAGACATGCATTCCTGAAATAAGAAATAACCTATCAAAACGGCAAAATAACGCTTCGCTCGCACGCACGTCCGGCCGCTGGGCCAATCAGCGGCGACGGCAGCCGCGAAAAACTCACGCCGTGACCCTATTTCCCACCGCAAAAAGATCGAGCGTGCACGCAACCGACCGGCCAACAGCGCACGTGCGCACCGGTCAGGCGGCGCCTGGCAGCACCTCCGTCCTCTACTGCTCCTTGTGCCACCGCACGACCCCGTCCACGTCCGAGCGGAGCCGCTCGAGGTTCGCTGAGGGAATATCCACCGTCAACGGCACCACGTACGTCAGCATCATCCCCATGGCAAGTCGCACGTGATCGCCATAAATATAGGGCCACGCACACTTCATGCGGCGCCTTGCAACACCTCCAGCGTCTACTGCTCCTTGTGCCACCGCACGACCCCGTCCACGTCCGAGCGGAGCCGCTCGAGGTTCGCTGAGGGAATATCCACCGTCAACGACACCACGTACGTCAGCATCATCCCCATGGCAAGTCGCAGCGTGATCGCCATAAATATAGGGCCACGTACCTGGCGTCGTGAAGCGGAAGCGCGTCTGGAAGAGCGTGTGACACAGACAACTGCATGACTCGCAGCCGCCGCAGTGTGCGCAGCGGATCGACGGCTGGCAGCGGCACTTGAAGTAGCTGCGCACCGACTGGTAGCGCCGCGTGGCCGGCAGCAGGCCCGTGTGGCCCTCCGAGCTCAGCACCTTGTCGAAGAACGAGAAGAGCGCGCGCGGCTTGAAGTGGTGCTGCTCAGGCTGCGCGTGGCACCGCAGGCAGATGCGGAACACCGGGTACACCATGTTGGGCCGCGCGCGCCGAGCGTACACGGTGCAGCCGAGGCACTGCTTGTAAATGTTGGTCAGCTCCAGCCCGCAGATACCGCACGTGTAGTCGGCCACGCCGCTCGGCGGTGAGCTCAGCTCCGTGTCCACGAGCTTCCACATGGTCTCATCGTCGAAGAACTTGCGGAACTCGTCGCTGTCGTCGCGGCCGAGGCTCAGGTCGTACTCCTCCTCGACCAGCGCGTTCAGACACGGCAGGATGGACTCGAGGAAGAGCACCATTTGCTCCTGCCGCTGCCCAATCACGTCCGGGTCCACGCCCGCCGAGGTCGCCGGCGCAAACACGAGCAACTGCGACGCGTTCGGCCGCGCGAGGCCCGTCGTCGACCGCAGGAACTCGCCCGTGCGCACGATCGCGAGGCCGCACTGGCAGATGGACCGACCGAAAGGTATCAAGTAGACCCGCGTCAAAGTTCAACGTCAACTCGGCAAGGGGAGCCATCGACACGAGCCGTACCTTGGCAGCTTCAACGATTGCACGTCGGGGGTCGAACGCCCACCCGCTGGTGCACAGACTCGCGTTCTTCATGGCAAACTGCGGCGACAGACGCGGTTGAGAAGGAACGCGGACCGCCGCCCATCACAAGCGCACCGACGCCGAGACACGAGCATTCAATCGACAAAAAGAAGAGAGAAGGAAACACCGTCAGCGTGTCTTTCTCACCGCCGGAATGCACCAACGAAATCACAGCAGCTGCACTTACCCAGCACTCGGTCGAGATCCCGCGCTGCGATACCCCCTGGAAGACCCACTCCCACGACAAAAAGACGCACGGCGCTGTCGTGGCGCCTCCCAGCGCGTCTTGCTCAACCACGCGCCAGAAATGGTAGCGGCCCTGGTGCCATAGGTGTACCAACACGATAGTAAGCAATGTGTGTTTCAGAGCTTCGCAATGCATAACCACAGCCTCGAGCAATGTTGCCTGGACAATGGACACGTACCTTGTTCACATGCAGAAACTCGCCCTCTTGCAGCACGACAGTCGAGAAGGAGAACCCAGCACCCCTAGCATCAATACAATGTGATCCATGAGTCCATCAGTATCATATCAATCTGTCCCTCAAGCGTCACTTCACAGACCTGAGCGCGCGCAGATGCGAGTCCAACAGCATCGTCTTCTTGTCAGCGTTATAACCTGTGCGCTGAAGAATGCGGTGGAACTCGTCGCGGTTTTGCACCTCGAACCGGTCAAAGATGACCAACTCGAGGCAGCCCGCCAAAACCTGCACGCATATTTGCATTATCAGTCAGAGTACGAGTTGTGGACAATCGTCAAACGACAACTCGCTGTACCTGGTACGCCATGTCTGTCGTGCCGTTACCTGGGTCGGCCAATCGTCCTCGCGATCCCGGAAAGTTAAAGTGCAGCAGTGGGCTCATAAACCTCGAATGCCGGCAGCTCTGCGGAAGATACTGCAGCAAGCAGTGGATCCCGCCCGCAAACACGTCCCACTGGAATCCCTTGATGAGGTCGCTGTAGAGCTATGCAATAAACAACATACAACCACAAGTGGGTTAGAGACCATATCTTGGTTCAACCAATGTACCACCTCTTGGTATTGCTCACCTGAGGACTGTGTTTCGCGAGCACCAGATCGTTGAGCGCAATGATGTTTTCGGAAGCGACGATCGTGACGGGCTTCTTCGTGCCGTGATCTTCCAGGACGACAACGTCCTTGCCAGGTACGCTCGATAAATACCGCTCCAGATACGAGTTGAACGAGGCCATCGAGAGCTTCAACTCGCCTACGTAGGCCAGCTCTGGGGTGCCGTCGGAGCTGCGCTGGAACTGGAAATGATCGAACGTGAACAGTGTGTCGCTGCCGCAGCTCTGCATGAAGAAAGGCCACGCCCATAGATACTGGTTCAGCTCGCTCCCCATCCCTTTCACGGCCAAGCTCACGTCAGGCGACTCGAAGCATCTGCACGAAGCGAAAGATTGTCAGAATCGCAAGCATCAAATCTATCCAAACCACACGCGTGTACCTGAAGAAGAAGTCGATCTCAGGCTGGTACAGCCGTGTCGTCTTGTCAGTAAATACTGGTGTCAAATCGATCCGAAACACTCGGTTGATGTCGTCAGCCTGGCACTTGAAGCGGTTCAGAATGTCTGTCGGGAAGGCTGCCGGGTTGGTCCACGGGATATTCCGACGAGGTGACTGCGCCGCCTCCGACACTGAAGTTGGCAAAGGCGGTGGCGGTGGAGCAATAATCTGGCTCGGCAGAGGCTGCGTCGAGCCTCGTCCAGGATACCGCCCGTCGTCCATAGGCTCGTCGTGGCTATTGTATCTGTCAAAGTTGGTGTCTGTGGTAGTTGACATGGTGACAAGAGTGAGTACTGTCTCCCTGATATCAAACTGGCAACAAATCACTCACACTGTGGAGGCGCGGCATACACTGACTCGCCCTCGACACGCCGTACAGATGTCGAATCAATCAGATGGCCTCGAGGGCGGAACGGCTCCACCTGGTCTTGGTCAGAGGACTGTTGACTCGATTGCGGTCTCGCGCGGCGTCTGTCAAACAGAGCCGGGAGCGGTCCAATGTCCCCACCGCCTGCGACCTGCTGGTTGTTCTGCACAAACTCAGGCACTGGCGGCGTCAATGGCCCACTCGTAGGGAACGCTCGTCGACCGGGGATCGGCATCGGCAGCGTGGTCGGAGCTCCAGGCAGCGCCACGCCACCTCCGTACTGGTCGGGCCTCATCCCAGCGGAAGGTGTCGGCGGCTGCACTTCCCTCCTCCCCATCAGGTTCCGACTGCTACCGCTGCTGCTGTTGCTCCTGCTGCGGTGGAACGGACTGTCGTCCCCAGGGATCTGATTCTGTCGGTGTTCGTCCGCGGACAGCATCCCAGGCGGCTCGGAGTGTATAAACGCCCTGCTGCCCGCGAGCACCGCGCTCTGCTCGTACGGGAAGGCCTGCGACGACCCGTAGCGCGCGCCGTTCGAGGGCAGCGCCGTGCGGTCGCTCTGCATCTCCTTGCCAACACGCGAGTGCTGTTGCTGCTGGGCTGGGGGCAACACCGCGGCCTGCTGCGCGTGGTCCGGCCGCTCGAGCACGCGCTGGATCTGCGCCGCGAGGTCGGGGAAGTTGTCGCTGCGCGGCCTGGGAGCTGTACCGTCCTGCTGCTGCTTGAGGAAGGCGGCGTAGCACGCGTGGCGGCAGAACACGTTGCCCTCCTCGGGCGGCAGCGGCAGGTTGGCGCACTTGGCGTGGAACGCGCTCGCGCACGTGCAGCACACCATCATCGCGGCCGCGTCGCGCGCGTGGGCCCCGCAGATCGTGCACGTCCGCGCGTCGTCGGCCATCGCGGAAGACGCGGGGGAACGGCGGCGGCGGGGCGGCGACGGCGCGGCGGAGGGGGCGGCGGCCGGGCGGCTGGGCATGCCGCAGTGCTGCGAGCGGTGCTGCGTCCCTCGTACGGCGCGGGAGGGCGGGCGGAAGGTGGCGGAGGAAGGCGCGATGACCCTGCCGGTGCTTCTGGTCGGGAGCTCACGATCTCGCGCGGCTCCGAGCGGCTTGGCCCATGAAAATTATATTTCAAACCGCGCGCGAGGAGGAGAACCGAGAGTGGGTACAGTTTGCGTCATGTAAAGTTGATTTATTGCAAGATGTGGAGCCATGAACGACCGATCGTGACAAATAATGGATATTAGAGGCGAAACACGGTACGCTGCCGCCCACTCGCAGCGTTCTATTCCAGAGGAGTACAGTACTCGAGGCTTCTTTTCTTTCAATCGTCCATCGCCAAGCCCTGGTGGCATTCTTGAGCCGGCGGAAGGAGAAGAAGCCTCTGCCTGCTTCGCCATGGCGGTGACCGTGCCGCCCGCGCCGGCGTCCCCCGCGAGCCCCGGCAGCAGTGGCGACGGCCTCCAGACGCCGCCCAAGGCGCTCGACATGGACGCGGCGACCGCCGACGCGGCCGGCGAGCTGCCGACGGTGGACGAGCTGCTGCTCAAGGTGAGTCGGCTGCGGCAAGCAGTGCGGTCGCTCGACCCGACCACTTCCAGCAACGAGGCCAAGGGCTCGGCGACCACGCCCGACCGCCGCATGCTGGCGTCGCCCGGCATCTACGGCCGCAAGGCCGCCATCTCCCCCTACAAGGACGGCGGGCCGATGCATCGAGGCGAACTGGACGCGAGCATGGGGCTGACAACCCCTCCGCCACGCAAGGGGATCACTTCCTCACGTACAATGCCTCGACCGACCCGCGTGGCTGCGCTGACCCGCGAGAACGTGTCGCTTTTGCCCAGGCCGACGCGGAACGTGCCGTTCGCGGGCTCGGTGGCCGGCTCACAGCAGTCGCGCACGTCGGTGCGCACGGACGGCGGCGCCGTGTTCTCGCGGCTGTACCAGCCGGACTTCTACAGGCACCGCGAGGAGAAGCTCAAGGCGCAACGCGACCGGCGCGACAGCCTGCAGGCGTTCGCGTTCACGCCACGCACCAACCACCGGCGCGAGCTGCCGTCGTCGCGCGACTCGGTCGGCTCGGGCTCGGTCACGTCGCTGCAGTCGGCCAAGACGGACATCGGCGCCGTCTCGAGCCGCCTGTACGACCCGGAGTACACCAAGAAGCGCAACGCGCGGCTCGTGCGCCTGCGCGAGGAGCGCGAGATGCGCGACTGCACTTTCGCGCCGACCATCAACCCGGCGCGCAGGAAGAAGGACGGCTGATGCCGGCTAATCCCGTCGAGTGCATGTAGCCATGTGAATGGAGACAACGAATGATGGCGTTTTATACCAATAATTTTGACGTTTTTTGTATTTTGCTTATTATTGGTGTTAAAAGGCGAGAATTGAGTGAAGGTGTCCAAGACAAGCAGTAGCGAAGATGCCGCCGGCGAGGAGGAAGCCGTTCAGCGGCAAGGCCAAGAAGCAGCAGGTGCGCTCGCCGCTCCATTCGCATGGCCGGCGTCTCGGCAGGAACCTGCAGCTGACTGCGGCCGATGTTGCCTCCCGCAGCTCCTGGAGAAGCGCGAGCGCAAGCGCCAGCCTAAGGATGACGACGACAACGACAACATTGCAACGGTTGAGACGGCAATGACACAACCACCACCAGCAGCATCACAGCAGGTATATTAACACATACAGACTTGTCAATGATGATAGTCGCGCACTCCTAACTGCGACCGACGCTCGGACAGGCTCGGCCGGCGCGGGGCGACCTCCGCACCATCTTCCAGCTCGAGTCGCGCGCCGCGATCGACGAGCGCAAGAAGGACGCGACACGGCCGCTCGTGTATGCTGCAGACCGCGGGTCGTCGCAGGCTGTGTACGCGTTCGGCGTCCACGACGCGAGCAGCCAGCCGCCGATCCTCGTCAAGCCGCACTGGAGCCGCGAGATGACGCCGGACGAGCTGCGCGAGGTGGAGGACGGCGCGTACGCCGAGTGGCTCGCCGCCGTCGAGCTGGACGCCAAGCAGCAGGGCAAGGCGCTCAACCTGTTCGAGCGCAACATTGAGGTGTGGCGAGAGCTCTGGCGCGTGCTTGAGCGGTCGTCCGTGCTCGTGCACCTCGCGGACGCGCGCTGTCCGCTGCTGCACGTGAGCGACCGGCTCGTGGAGCACGTTGCATCGCTGCGGCCGCGGAAGCAGACCATCATCGTGCTGACCAAGACGGACTTAGTACCGGATGAACGGGTCGCCGCCTGGATCGAGTACCTGGAGGCGCGGTTCGAGGGCAATGTCCCCGTGCTGGCCTACGACCGCGAGGACATTGAAGGCAGCAACGCGACGCTACTGCGGGCAGTCGGCCGTGCGAGCCAGTTGCTCGAGCCAAGTGCCTCGCAGGAGGAAGTGGATGGCGAGCGGACGCTCACGTTCGGGTTCGTGGGCGAGCCGAACGTCGGCAAGAGCTCGCTGCTCAACAGCCTCTTCGGCCGCAAGCTCGTGAGCGTGTCGGCCACGCCGGGACGCACCAAGCACTGGCAGACGCACTTCTTCGATCGCGTCGAGCTGCTCGAGCGTGGCCACGACGTGCAGCGCGCGCTCGTGTGCGACTGTCCCGGCGTGGTCTTCCCGCGGCTGGACGTGCCGCCGGCGCTGCAGGTGCTGTTCGGCAGCTTCCCCATCGCGCAGACCCGCGAGCCGTTCAGCGCCGTGCGCTTCCTCGCCGAGAACTGCGCGCCGCCGCTGCACGAGCTGTACAAGCTACGGCCGGTCGACGCGGACGACGGCATCGAGGGCGAGCAAGGTGAGGTGGAGGTTGTGTCATGCCGCCTGTCTCGAGTCGGAACTCATTCAAATGTATCATCGTCGCATGCCGCAGGCTGGTCGCCGTACGCGCTGTGCGAGGCGTACGCCAAGCTGCGCGGCTTCACCGTCAAGGGCGGCAAGTTGGACGTCCACCGCGCGGCGAACGGGCTGCTGCGCGACGCGCTGGGCGGCAAGAAGGTCGCGCTGTCGTTCCCTCCGCCTGCTGCTGCATCCAGCGTCGACGACGTCGCTTGATGATCTCTGACAATAGTACCGTGCTCGTCATGTCAACACGCACAGATTATGTCGGGTTACGACATACACCATCACTCTTTCTAAAAGTTGCGCGAAGGTTGCGCAATACGCCTTCGATCTGCTGCGAAAAGCTTGTCGCCTCATCCACACGCACATCTGCCTCGGCATCGCGTCGACAAGGGACCTCAATGCTTCGCCTCGGCCTCCAGCGAATGCTCCGCGCCGCGCCGCACGGCCAGCGCCGCCTGATGGCGCATGCGGCCAAGCTGGATATCGCGGCGTGCGCCGTCGAGCACGAGCACGACTCGCCGCGTACGTTCCCTCGACGCCTTGGCGTAATGGAGTGTAGTGATGGGCGGCTTTACTGAACTGGAAGGCGTGCTGTCGCGCGCAGGGAACTGCTGGAAGTGCCACCACGCGACGGACTGCTGCTCCTTCTTCTGTAAGAGCTGCGACGCCATCCAGCCTGTGGTCAAGGGCGGCTGCCACTGCGACTACTTTGAGATGTTCAAAATGTGCGTGTTGGTCACCTGTCGCATGGGGAGGGCCGAGACCGAGTTGCTGACGCGACTGTGTTAAATGCAGCCCCAAGCACTTCAACCTGGAACAGCGGAAGATCGAGCAGACGTACTGGAACCTGCAGAAGCGCCTGCATCCGGACCTCTACGGAAGCAAGTCGGAGGTGCGTTTAACTGGGTATGTTCGGCCGTTCATTGAGGGAAGAGTCGGCGCTAACCTTGTGTCGAACGACGCAGTTCGAGCAGGAGCTGTCGACCACGAACGCCGCGGTCATCAACGACGCGTACAAGATGCTCAAGAAGCCCAACACGCGCGTCAAGTACCTGGTAGGGAACGCCGAACAGCATTTAACGGCTACAACCGTCGCGTCTGCATTGCCAACGCTCTAGTGTGTTTTTATGCTTCGCACAGCTGGCGCTGCATGGAATCGACGCGCTCGGTGAGACGGCCAGCACCGCCGTCGACCCGGAACTGTTGATGCAGACGATGGAGCTTCGGTACGTGGCTAGGACGGCGCCGATGGTCTCTACGGCAACAAGTTGACCAAGCTAATCGCTATGTCGTAGGGAACGTATCGATGACGCCTCGAACCTCGACGAGCTGGATCAGATCCGCCGCGAGCTGTCGGCGCACATCGACTTCATCATCGACAAGCTTGGAGAGGTGTACGACAGCGATCACGACCTGGACGCAACCAAGAAGCTCGCAGTGGAGCTGCAGTACATGGTCAAGTGCGCCGAGGAAGTGGACAACAAGGAAGACGAACTGGACGAGTAGGCATCCCGCGCGGGTCCGCCCGTCTGAATCGTGAGTGATTCCATCCAACGAACCACTATCTCCCCGACAGGTCGGCGCTGGCGCTCGCGGTCACTCGCGAGCTTGTTATTTACTGCGACTTGATCTTTGAGCCCCACCGCCGTGGAAACGATGCAATATACTCGTCAGCCGCGTTCTGCCTGCTACTATTGCTGCCTATCGTCTACCGCCGCGCTGGCGCACGCTCAGCTCGAGCGACGTGCCGTTGACAAAGTTGTAATGCGCGCAAGTGAGCCCATCCTTGACAAACCCCACAGGCGCCTTGAGTTGCTGCTTGTTGACGGGCATTCCCTCTAGTTGTTTCTGCAAAGAACAATGTTTGCGGTAAGTCTCTGACTCGGCTTTCAAACACGGTGGTGGTCAGCGCACGTACCATAATGTGCTCCTTCACCGAGCGCATTGTCGACTTGATGTCAATCTCGACGACAAGCGTCTGGCCATCCAGCTTCCATTGTGCGTTTTCTGGGTCAGCAGGAACCTTGACCAGCAGCCGAACGTTACCCTGTGGAGTCAACAAAATAGGTAAGCGCACCATTCATCAACGCATGCCATGCCCAGTCGCCGTACCGGATGAAGAGCAGCGAATTCGTCTTCAGTCAACAGTGACACGCCATCTGTTCGCTGTCGCTTGGCGGCCGGTTCCCCGTCGCCGCTTGCCGAGATGCCAGGCGCCGATAACTCAACGCCTGGAGCACCCGCCGTTGCGATAGGCACTCCTGGTGGACCCGACATTCCTGGTGGACCCGACATTCCTGGTGGACCTGACATTCCTGGTGGACCCGACATTCCTGGTGGTCCTGACATTCCAGGTGGTCCCGACATTCCAGGTGGACCTGATACTCCAGGCGGCCTCGACATTACAGGGGCGACGCCAAGTGGTCCATTCACACCAGGCGGGAACCCAGGCAGTGGTTGTCCACCCGGTCCGAAGCCTGGAGGTCCCATCGGTGGCGGTCTCATTCCAGGAGGACCAAAACCCGGCGCACCAAGACCGGGGTGTCCACCCACCACACCTGGCACGCCGTTGATCGGTGGTGGGAACCCCATCGCTCCAGGAGGATGCATGCCACCAGCACCAGGAATCACACCTGGAGCGGCAGACGCACCCATAAGTTCAGGAGGCATTGAACTTGATCCCATACCCGGTGGAAATCCTTGGTGCGGTGGTGCAGACGAACCGAACATGTCTCCATTGCCCATTGGCGGCGCAGTCTGGGCGGCGTCAACCTGGTACCCTGCTTGATCCCTCTCTTGATCGTCTGCTTCCATGTCGTCCTCTGCGGCTTGCAGTTCCTCCGTAGAATTAAAGCCGCCAGCAGTAGGCGGTGGCAAACTCGTGGCCGCTCGCAGTCGAGCCTCTTCTTCTGCAGACGAGGAAAAAATGTCGGCGCGCTTGGTCGCGAACCGTCGGAGCGAGTCAGCGATCGCAGACCCAGCAGCGTACGAGCTTTCCTTCTGCTTCTCCAAGTGACGCTGAGTCTCTTCTCGCCATTTCGGGTTCATGAGCAAAATGCGCATGTGCTCGTTCGCCTCGGCAGTCGACACTGTCTTGCCATCCACGCTCATCAGCTGCTGCTGGGTAGCAGTGGGGGCCGCCTGTGGGACATAGTCCTCGACAACCTTGATCTCGGGCTTTTGTTCATCGTCACTGTCTTCGTCCATGTCCATGTCGTCGTCTGAACCCTTTTCGTCGGCCTGTTCGGCTGCATTAGCCTCACCCGCGCCTAAATCGTCGTCGTCGTCAAACATGATCGTCTCGACCACCACGAAGTCGTACCAGTCGATCTGCGCCAGCGCCATGCGCTCAGCGTCACTTTCGGCATTCTCCTTTGCTTTGCGGTCCTCCTCAGTTCGAACCCACTCGAGCTTGTGCACACATCGATCCAGCACTTTCATGCGATCCATCCCATCTTCTATCCTGCAAACAATCACGGCAGAGGAAGCTGTCAGACAAGCCCAACGCTTCGCGGTCAACATCCACATCAACGTACCGTTTCATCTGATCGTCCGGCTTGGCCAGCACAAGCGCGTAACTCTCAACGAGCGATGTAAAATAGGCAAAGAGTGCGTGCGTGGGCTTCAGGAAGTCGAACTGCGGGTTTCGCTGCTCGCGCGTGGCAAGGCCGGACAGGAACGCCGTGCCGCTCAGCGCCGTGTACTGCGCTGTCAAGTACATGATCTCCTGGTCCAGCGCACTCAGCTGCGGGTGTTTGATCTTGAACTTCTCCTCGGCCGGCGGTTCCAACACCTTCTCCTTGATCTTCTTGGCCACTTTCGCCGTCACGTCCTGCACGGCCTGCTTCTCCACGACCAGATCGCCGCTTTCGGTCGGTGCTGCGGCCTCTTCCACGCTTGCAACCTCTCCAACCGGCGCTGGGGTCGCCGTTGGCGCTGGTGCTGATTCAGGAGCTGGCGCTGACGATGCTGCCGGCGCCTCTTCCTCGGCGGCGGCAAACTCCTCGATGAACTCGCTCACCTTGTGCTCGTAGTACGCGTGGTACGGGTCGGTCTCGCGCAGGAAGGAGAAGTTGGCCGTCATGCGCTCGCCGATGATACGGGTCTCGAACGCGCGGCCATTCTTGGCGACGAACTTGGCCGTCTTGTCCACGATCGCGCGGATGTCCGGCGGCGGGAAGATGAGCCCCGTCACCCTGCCCTGCACCGTCGGCTCGGGCACCGCTGCGGCGCCGGCGCCGTTCGTGGCCGCAGACCCATTTACTGCGTCAGCATCCATGCTTTTGTCTTGGCTTGCACGAAAGCACGCACCGCGATTTTGCCTAAACAAGGTTTTATTCGTGAGGTTTTGAACAGTACCGTATGCACTAAAATTGCTCGCCTCTGCAGGTACTGATTGCCACAAAACTGCATGCCTGTGCAGTTGCCGCTTGGTCGCCTTGGTGTCCGCCTTACACTCGGTCCATCGTGGCGTCCATGGCGGGCTCGAACCCTCGCTCGCGCTCGTCCAGCTCCACGTTCACTTGCGCCTGGCGACAACATCCACAGTACAAGGTTAATGTCAATCGCACGACGCGAACGAACCAACTGCAGAGCTTGTCGTTTACCGTCATGCAACCCTGTGTCGACGCGTACGTGCACTGCGCGATGCACTGCATCATGTCGGCGAGGTTGTTTGTCCCCGGGACGAAGATGCTAAGGCAGTTGCATAGGATGGATGCGACTTGGATGCAGTTGTTGAAGCGCTAGATCCGACCACCCAGTCAACAGTCCAAACGGTAACGGCACCATCACCCAGAACGTCGACCTACAATGATTTTGTTGTCCCATGGATCGGGGCGAAGCCTGTAGCGGTCCATGACCATCAACCGAGTGGCTGACACGGCGCAGCCATTGCATAGAAACGCCTAGCCAAACACAGCACTGTCAAAGCAACGGTGCATCCTTCCGACGTGTCCTCGTTGCTGCCCTCACCTCGACGCAAAGACAACCGTTCGGGCACGACGTCTCACCACACTGGCCCGACGTCAGGCACGGCACGAACCCATCCATGTACCCCTGGCAGCAGCGATACTTGCTCATGTCGAACCCCAGCGCCTTGCGGCGGATCGCGATCTGCGCGCAGCACGGACAGAGGCACGCGCCAAGGCAGCCTGGCGCACCGATGCGACCGTTCGTTAGGCTTTGCTGTGCCGCGGGAGACACACACAGAGATCTCACAGAGCGGGTCGGCGCTTGGCGCGCGAGACATCGAGACGATGAAGTCCTGGCCATTGTTCTCTCGCGGGTTTTCATCGACCGGCTCGCCGGAGCACAAGAAGCACATCGCGCTTGAACGCCTTTTGGTCGCTCGCTTCAAGGTGGAGGAATAAAATAAAATGAGAGCGTCGAGTATGGACATGAATTAATTGATGTACTGATAGTATCCATTAGTTTGTGTGTATATGTCGTCGCTCCCATTTTACTCTCATCCTTCATCGTTTTCCTATCTAATGTCATTCATGCGAAAACAGGATATCTAATATCGCATTGGTAATATACTTCTCAACATCATTGAACTATAGTACAGCATGCAGTGTAGGAGGGACAAAGTGGGAGCGGTGCATGTACTCATCATGCTGCCGATGCATCCTCTCTATGCTCTCAACCTTATGCGCTGACGCCTTGTTGCGTGCTCACAACAGTTTGTAGTCCTGCCCGGCCGAGCGAGCGTCTTCCAGCGCACACAGCGTCTCGGAGCTCGTGGCAAAGTGCTGGTGCATCAGGCGCGAGTACTGTTGAAACAAAAGCAATCTCAGCTCGACAGCTCTGATCCTCGATACAGGTTTCGCTTGCAAAGTGTCGAGCTCACCTCGTCCAGCACGGCTCGGATGACCAGCTCCAAGTTCGAGTCGGTGACTAGGATCTGGTCCAGGAGCGTCTTCGCCGCGCGCCGGTAGTGCAGCTGGGCAAGTTGCAGCTGCATCCACGAGCTTAGTTCCTTTTGCTCACCACCAGCAACTCGATATCGCTCTCACATTTCGCTTGCGATCAGCGATGCGATTGATGTTGCTGCGCTGCTGCTCGAGGACTAGCTGCACGAGCAAGCGATTCAGATGTGAGCCCGTAGCACCAGGTTGTAGTGGCAAATCCCATCCGAGCACTCGGACCTTCCGCTCGGCGTAGTCCACGTCCACCAACAGCTTGGCGCGCTCGTTCATGAGGCCGCGCATGTCTTCAAGCGCCGCGATCTCGTTGTCGAATTGCGTGACGACGATCGCGTTCACTTTGACCTAGTTGAGCATGAATTAATCCTCGAACGAACGTCCCATCCCATCGCCAGTTGTGCAACAACGGTTCTACCTGGAAAGCGTACGACTGCGATTCAATGGACTGTGCTGCGTCCAAGAACGGCAACCCATGACACCGCTCCGACTTTGCGTCGTTGCTGCTGCTACTGCTGGTGTTGGAGGTGCTCGCCACACTGTTCGTGTTGTTCGCGAATCTGCGTGTGGCGATACCCAGCTCTGTCGAGTAGAAGTAAAACAAACTGTCAGTATGCGACAGAACTGTACCCACACCAGCAGCAGGAGCGCCAGACCGAGGATGCGCTCCGTGTGCTGCACGACGCCTTTGCGGATGGCGCGGAGCCGCTTGATGGCCGCGCGGTTCTCCTTCTTCTTGAGCTTGAAGAAAGAGTCCTTGGACGCCGTGGCGAGCCGGCAGCACACGAGCACGCGCTGCTTGCGCGCGACTGCCCGCGCGTCGCCCCTGCCGCCTGCGCCAGCGGGCCGCGAGCGGAAGTGCGTGTGCAGCGTGTTGCGGATGTCGTCGCGCGAGACGCCGGCCAGCGCCGCCGCGGGCGACACCTTGGCCGCCGACGCATCCATGCTCTCTTGGTCAGATTGCTACTTGCTGCGAATGGCGCGCTATCTCAGTGATGGGAGTCAGCTGGCTGTCCTAGAAGACTCTACTTCGACCAAACCTCCACGCTAGTCACTCGTGGACATTGTTCTATGTCTTGGCGCTCTCGCCCGCTCTTGATACCGTTGGTACTGACCGAAGGGCTTCATAGAAGTAAGTGCCTCGCCTGTCCAAGATCATACTGTAAACGCTGGGCTTCGAGTTCGATCCAGGAAATGAGGAACAGGATGTTTTTGGACACCGTTCTGCCCGTGGTTCACACACAGCCACGTGGCAAAACGAGCAACGAGCATTTTGGCGCTGGCTGTTCATGCAGCCTTGCAAGCGTCTGAGAGCATGGCGATTAAAGCCTACCAATTTTGGACAGCGAAATGCACTCGCAACCACAAGGTGGGTGAGCTTTGACTGTCCAACTCAACAAGGCACGATAGCGCAGCATCATATATGGGGAGATTATCGGCCCCGAGAGGCGTCTGCTTCCCCCAAAGTCGGTGGGTGGTGCTGTCAAAGACACGACTCGACCCCGTGCTGTTAGAACCGCGAGTGCTGATCGCACTGAGACACCGTGATGTGACGGTTCTCGCTCAGCGTCGCTCGCCCGTCTGACAATCGAGCACATACAAGATCAACCTCTGCCTGTCCATCTTGGTCGCCGCCCGTTAACACTGCAATCTCTCAATTGGGAAAGCGTGCGCTTGGGGGTCTCGCACCTGTCGGACAAAGTCATCCGACGTTGAAGTCCGCCCTTGCCACGATCATGGTACAGTGTACCGTCGCGTCGCTGGAACGCTCCAGAAGAAGAGACGATCACTCCTGCACCCGCCAGAGTGCAACTCGCGGATTTCCGGGTTTCCAGGCGACGTCGGCGGTACGCAGGAGACGCGAGGCGCCAGCGAGGCAGCAGCAAGGCGCGGACCCTGTGTTGGCGCCACGGGCGGGTGGGCTACGAACTCCGAGACAGCTCGGCCGTCCTTCGCGCCACGTGCGAGGGCCATCGCCCGATCGGGTCGTCGGTTCGACGGCGCGTCTCTCTGGACCAACCTGCCGCGCTCGACCGCTCCCGACGTGCGACCCACCTCACCGAGGGCTGAAGGCTCGACGTAGCGCACGCTCGGATGTGGCGCAAGCGCCGCGGCTCGTATGGCGGTGGCGGGACGCTTCGCGGACTCGACTCGCCTAGTCGGAAGTCGTCGGGGACGTCCAACTCGCTCATCGGGTATCCATCTTCCGGCGCGGCAGCCCCGTCCGCAGTGACCACGCCGTCTCTGTTTGGCAGCGAGCCGTCCCCGAATGAGCAGGAACTCGTGTTTGCGGTCGAAGTTCCAAGTCCAGGGCCGCTGGGACTCGATTTGCGTGCGCGCCACGTCGAGCGCGACCGACCGCAGCGTGGGGCGATCGTCAAAGGGTTCCGTCCGCTTGCTGGAGGGGAACGCGGCTATGTGGAGGCAACGGGTCGCGTCAAGATCGGCGACATCTTGGAGGGCATTCACAAGACAAAAATCGACGAGCTGCCGTTCGAGCAGATCGTCAACCACGCGCTGCAGCTCCAAAGGGACCCAACCGCGTGGCCACTGAAGCTCGAGTTCCGGCGTGAGGCAGCGAGCAGCACGAACAATGAGCCGGACCGATCTTCGACGACGTCACGCCCGCGACGCGGCAGCTTCTTCCGCAACTCAATGATCAACCCCGTCCAGGACAGCAGCAACTTCAACGAGAAGCTCAACTATTTCCGAGGGTTCTTCGCCAACCGGATGCCGACCGGAGGGTCAGCCCCGAAGACTGTCGAGAAACCTCCGCAGGCGCCGTCTCGTGACACCGTTGACGAAATGTATCGCGAGTTGCTGGTGAAGCGTGGCGTACCCGATGATGTGCTCGACGAGCTCGTGCGCATTGAATCGTCCGAGACGAAATGGCACGTCGTGTGGTACGCGAAGCAACATGCGAACGAAGATAACACCCAGTCGAACACTGCGGATGCTGCGCGCTTTGCTGAGAACCTGGTGGAGCTCAACTGGGACAACAAAGGACTGAAGGAATTGGAAGCTCTGCGCAACAAGATTACGGTCGCCTCCACCGATTGGCTCGAGGCGTTTCTCGCGAGTTTCGGGTTGGATTATTTGACGATGAAGTTGCCCGATCCGTCGCCGTTCCCTTTGGAACACTCCAAATATGAAAAGGCCACGCGGATTTGCGAAGTGATCCTGCGCATCTTGAGATCGCTCACGCACTTCACCGCTGGTGTCGAAGCTATCACGAACACGCCGGGGCTTGTGAAGCGTGTCGCATTATGCTTCCACACTGACAATGGCGACGTGAAAAAGTACACCCTGCAGTTGTTGGGGATTGTGTGCTACAACAGCGCTGCTGGCCATCAAGCAGTGATTGAAGCATTCGACCATTACAAGGAAACCAAGGGCGAGGCTGTTCGATTTAGCTGTTTGCGCGACGCGCTCAAGTCTACGCGGTATTCGCTTGTTTTCAAGGAAGATGTCTTGAGCTTTGTCAACATCATCGTCAACAAGGCAATCCGGCTGGAAGATCGACTCGCAATCCGCGCCGACTTTATGGCGCTCAAGATGGGAGGGTACTTTGAGGAGATTCGAGCAAAGTCGCTGGCTGTTCAGCAGAAAGCGTATGCTATTTCCAACCCTCCAGGCACGACACCAAATCGACCAGGGAGTGCAAGTTCATCCCCAGCAATGCGACCGGCAGCAGCCTCAATGGTATCAGAACCATCCCCTTCGCTCAGCTCGAGTCCTGAAACGAAGCTGCCTGGTGCAGTTCAGGGTTTCTCTTTGAACAGCTCGCCCAACACCAACGCGCTTCCCAAGGATCCTGGAACACCAGTGCTGCCACCACCGAAACGTCGCCAGTTGAACACACCCGAATATGCTCTCCAGAGCCAATCGGTTCCGAATTTGTTTCGTACCGCAAGCAAAAGTGCGCCTCCGTCGCCGGTTGATCGAGATGTGAAGGGGTCGCCAGTACGTCCTGACGATGCACGGTCATCTCTTCCTCCTGAAATCAAATCTCCTCCTGCAAAGGTCGGAGGTGTCAGCAAGGGTAACAACATCATCAGCAGCACGGTGACGCAGCTCCGCAACCAGCTCGACAACATGGAAAAGCAGATTGACGTCTTTGAGCGCTTTATGGAAGACGATCGTAAAGACACCATCTATGACGAGACAGACTTGGCCTCTCCAGAGAGTGTGTACGAGAAGCTTGGGGCTATGGTGGCGAGTGACCCGGAGCTGCAGTCATGTATGCTGTCGATTCTCCAGCAGCTCCTCTTCATTCCAGGGGACAGTGTGATCGGAAAAGAGATGTGGGCCATGACGGAGCGTATTGTCAAAGAGATCTCGCTGTTGGCACCCGTGGAAGAAGTGCGCAATTTCGAGCTAGGGTATGACGATCGCAAGTCGTTGATGAAGATGCGCGATCGGTATACGGCGTTTCTCCAGAAATGTGCAGACGAAGATCCTGCGTTTGAGTTCCACATGGGGCCAATCATTCTGATTCAGAATCGCGATCGCGAGCACAGCGACGATTTAGCGTTATCGGACACGGCGGATGAGACTGACGATGAAGACTTGCCCGATCACATCGCGGCGAATGAGCATCCTGATCTCGCCAAGTATTTCAAGTTGCTCAAGATGGGCATGCCTTCCGATCATGTGAAGCTGAAAATGACCAGCGAGCTGCCGGACTTCGACCCGTCAATCCTCGACACGCCTGACAAGATCATCCAGCTCTCAAAGCCCGGTGAGAATGAGAAAAAGGGCGGCATCAGGGCTGAAGAGCACGAAAAGTATGCCAAGTTCTTTAAGCTGAAGAAAATGGGTATGCCTCCGCCACATATTCAGCTCAAGATGTCGGCCGAAGGTCTGAACCCGGACATTCTTGACACGCCCGACTTGCTTTTGGATGATGCCGGAAACGAAGTGAAAGCAGGTGCCGGTGCTGTCTCCGAGGAATCTGGCATTCCTGTGAAAGAGCACGAGAAATTTGCCAAGTTCTTTAAACTGATGAAAATGGGGATGCCACTGGATCATATCAAGCTGAAAGCCTCTTCGGAAGGGCTTGATCCGTCACTGCTCGACACGCCTGACTTGCTGCTTGACAAAGAAGGCAACGTTTACGGCTCTTCTAGCGCGGCACCTGCTGGCGGCATTCCCGTCAGCGACCACGAGAAATTCACCAAGTTCTTCAAACTCATGAAGATGGGAATGCCATTGGAGCATATCAAGCTGAAAGCCTCAGCTGAGGGATTGGATGGTAGTTTGCTTGAGACCCCGGATGTGTTGCTGAACGAGGATGGTACGCGTTTTACCGCCGGTGCCAGCGTCGCTCCTACTGGAACTCCCGTCAAGGACCACGAGAAGTTTTCGAAATTTTTCAAGCTGTTGAAAATGGGGATGCCGATGGAACATGTGAAATTGAAAGCGTCCGCGGAAGGATTAGACGCTAACTTGCTCGACACACCCGATGCATTGGTCGACGACGAAGGCAAGAAAGTTGAAGCTGAGAGTGATCAGCCAGTTGGCACACCAGTCAAAGACCACGAGAAATTTGCCAAGTTTTTTAAGTTGTTGAAGATGGGGATGCCGCTGGAGCATGTGAAGCTTAAGGCAGCAGCTGAAGGTCTCGACTCGAACTTGCTCGATACGCCGGACAAGATGGTCGATGAGGACGGGAAGGAGATTTCGGCTGGCGTGAAAGGGGTTGCTGTGAAGGACCACGAACTGTTTGCGAAGTTTTTCAAGCTGTTGAAGATGGGGATGCCGCTCGAACACATCAAATTGAAAGCGTCATCGGAAGGTCTGGATGCGAGTTTGCTGGACACACCGGACAAACTGCTCGATGAAGACGGCAAGGAGATCAAGTCAGGTGGGAAAGATATTAAGAAGGTGAAGGCATCTGAGCATCCCAGCTACGTCAAGTATTTCAAGCTATTGAAGATGGGGATGCCTCGACCGCAGGTGGAGCTGAAGCTGAGTGCCGAAGGTTTGGATGCCAAGGTTCTGGATAGCCCAGACGCTATGATTCCGGAAGACATCTCCAGCCTCCAGCCACCAGCGCCGAAGAAGCCCCTTGTGGTGGCGCCGCCGAAGCCGAAGCTGCGCAATCTGTACTGGGAGCCTGTGAAACAGGACGCCGCTGGAGGGACAATCTGGGAAACCTTTGCTCAAGAAGATGAACCAGAAGTCGCTCCGCCAAAACCATCCGGTCCTGTGAATGTCATGGATTTGTTTGCTGCTCGGGCTGCAGCTGCTGGTGGCATCCCGAAGCCCAAGGCAGCAGCGTCTTCCGAGAGTTCCCAGCAGGATGAGGTGCTCAAGAAGTACGTTGGGAAACTGAGTGACATTTTTGTCAACAAGCCGGCGAAGACACAGGAGACGTCAGATTCTAAGAAGCCTGCAAAGCGACGTGCGCCAACGCGGGTTGCGTTAATTGACGTCAAGCGCGCAAACAATATCGGTATTATGTTGGCACGATTCCGGTTGCCGTACTACAAGATTCGTGATGCCGTACTCATGGTCGACAAGGATATCTTGTCGATTGAGCGGGTGTCATCTCTGATTCAGTTCGCTCCAGAAGACGAAGAGCTTGCAGCCGTGAAGTCTTACACAGGGGACCCGAAGCTACTGGGAGATGCCGAGCAGTACTTCCGTGAACTGATGAACGTTCCCAGGCTGTCGACGAGGCTCCAAGCCATTCACGCCACATGGCAGTTTGACACTTACGTCGAAGAGCAGCAAAAGCTGATGTCGTCGGTTAAGAATGCCTGTCAAGAATTGCGCGATTGCTCGGCGCTCAAGGAAATCTTCCGGGTTGTGTTGTCACTGGGGAATGCATTGAACGATGGTACCACGCGCGGTGGAGCGAAGGGGTTCCGCCTAAGTATCCTGCTCAAGCTGAATCAAGTGAAAGCCAGCGATAATTCGATCACGCTGCTCAACTACGTTGCTAAGATATTGCGCGACAAGGATCCGGAAATCCTCGAGTTTAACAAGAACCTGCCGTCGATTGAGAGTGCAAGTCGCGTCACAATGCAAGTCCTGAAAGCTGGCGAGGCTGCTGTACGGAAAGCAGCGGCACTTATTTGCGGAGAGCTTGACGCACATGCAAAGCTTCCGACGTCTGAGTACCCGCAGCCCCCATCTGAGGAAGGAGTCGACGCCGTGATCATATCGGACCGATTCCAGGACGTGGTTGGTCCATTCGCAGAGCGCGCTACAAAGATGTCCGAAGGCGTCGCGTCGGAGCTTGAGGCGATGATACAGAGCTTAGAGGACACGGTTGGGTATTACGGCGAGGATCCTGCGAGTCCCGAGAGCGGTCCAGACTCGTTCTTCTCGATCTTTTACTCGTTCGCCAAGATGTTGCAGTCGGCGGACCGCGACAATGAGCGGAAGCGCATTGCCGAGGAGCGCCGCATCCGACGGGAAGAAGAGACGAAGAAGCGGCTCGAGGCCCTCAAGAACAAGAAGAAAAACACGAGCTTGGCGTCTCTCAAGGCCGGGGACGTGGACGATATCGTCATGAAAATTCGCGCCAAGCGTGTCGAAGAGAAACGCAAGGAGCGAGCAACGCCGCCAGCCTCGGCGACTTCCGTCCTCGACCGGGGCCGTTCTTCATCGGCCTCATCCCGCAACGGCGCAGTCAACTCGATGCCGCGATCGGGTAGCAGCCGTGGAGGCGCTGCGATCGACGTGAAGAAGACTACAGCAGCGTCGGCGGATGCCTAGCCATGTTGTGCTTGCAGAGCTCTGTATGTTTTGCTAGTCGTGCTGTGTTTGCAGTGAAAAGAGCATTTTGTTATCCCCCAAAAAAAGGCACAACAAATATTCGGACCAATCAGATCGCGTCCAACAGATTTTGCCTCGATTTGTGTCGGATTGAGCAGATAGTCTCCACGATGCCACCGACGCCAGCATCGTCGTCGCCACACACTGCGCGCGAATTCCTTGCGTACGCCGAGGCGCTCGCGGCGTCGCTCTCGGACCTCCAGGCCTCCGCGCCACGTGTGCGAGTCGTAGACGCTTCCACGGCGGCGTTCGTGTCCTGCGGGCAGCGCCATGAGCACTTTGTCCCCGCTCGTGCGCTGGTCTGCCACTTGGTACATCGCTTGTTGGTATGCATAACGGCTCGAAACGTGGCACTGACAATGCGTAAACCTGTCGCGTTTTCCGGGACAGCGCCGATCTCACAACGTCCATTACCCGCCACCCCGGTGCGGCGCGAGCGAGGTCGGTCCGAGGTTGAACTCTCGCCATGCGATCCGCAATCACAGACTGACAATATTGTGGCTTGCCCAGTTCCTATACCCGCACCTACTCAGCAGCAGTGCCATTCCGTGTGGATCAAAACAGTCTTCTGCTGGGGATCAGCCGCCGTCAGAGCTTTCGAGACGCAAGACTGACGCACAGCCCAACCAAGCGCCAGCAGAACCGCACAGCGACGACACAGAAGAGATTTGCTTCAAGCGAAGCATGTCGGACATCGCACCTGACGCTGCCACGTTCTATACGCGTGTGCAGCAATGGCACACCGTTCCGCACGAGTTCGTCCGCTTGCCGGTGGCGACAGTGCACCTCGTGTCGCATGACAAGCTCAGTCGATGGCTAACTGCAGAGATCGGCCGGCTGCACACTGATGATGATGCCATCGCCGATACGGCAGATGTCGATCTGGAGCTGGTCGAGTTCATTTGCGGCTTGCTCGAGCATCCGGACTTTTGTACATCCGAGTTGCTTGCGCAGGAGCTACATGAGTTTCTTGATGATCGCGCAGTGGTGAGTCGGTTATGTGAAGAGGGTGAATTGATCGATTGAGACTGACATGTTGGTGACTTTCTCAATTGCAGGCGTTTGTGCTAGCGCTGTGGAAGTTTCTCATTGTTGAGATTGGTCTCGCTAGCACATTCGTAAGTTGTTGTTTGCACAGTAACGGATGGTCGTCATTGAACTAACGGCAAATGTGGCATTGACAGAAGCTCGTTGACACTAGTGACAAAGCAGCCTTGACAAAGATGAGTAGCTTACATCCAGACACTCAACACGCGGCTGAACAATTGGACAAGCATGCAGCGAACCCAGTGCCACGGGACGTGGTGCAAAATGCGGGAGCAGAAATGAAATCACATGGATACAAGCGCCGGCGTGCATCGTATCGTGGCAAGGTTGGCACCAAAACGGGCCTTGACGCACGGCGTGAGTTGATTGCCAAGCAAATGTCGGTACTAACCGAAGACGATGGCTGGGCATTACCTGACGGCAATCCCGTCTCCGGTGGCAGACATGGTATCCAACCGCACGACGGTATCGGACAAGCAAAGCGCCACAACGAGTCGTGGTGGCGTTACACTGACGCACTGGCCGTGCGGGATATGGACAGTAGTCGAGAAGACCGTGATGAACGAAGTGGTGGCACAAGCTACAGACATGACGAATTAAGCAGTCGACGAAGGAGCGCAAGCCGGACCTCCAGTGGGGTGAACAGTAGAGAACTCGAGCGATCGTGCCACTCTCGGCGGCATACAGCTCGCAGTCGCTCGAACGAACGACGAACAGTCGGCCGGGATGTAATGATCTCGGATCGAAGCCGGAGTCGAGGTCGCGATAGCGATCGTGACCGACTGTCGCGAGTGCGGAGCAGTCGAGATCGACACAGTACGCATCGCACGTGACATCAGATCCGGCAATTATCCTCCGGCCAGCAGCAGTGTTGCGTCGGTCAAATGGACTGGGCAGGCCATTGATGTCAAGCTGCACTGACAACCCAAGAACTTGGAATTCTGCTACTCGAGCCCAGATGAGTTCCTCTGCTTTGACGTCGCCGAAACAAGATCTTGTTGTGTCGCACGTTTGATGCACGTTGCGCTATACATAGCTGCACTGACATATCGCAAGAGTCGAATGAACGATAAAGATAGCAGGCACACCGAATCAACACCAGCATATCGTCACGGAACGGCCGAATCGTGAGCTTTATCTACCATCAACGAGGCAGCATCCTATCGGCAAACGTTCGATCGACGAATACGAGTGCTAGTCGGCGGGGATGGGATGCGCGAGCTCGATCGCGCCACAGCATGTCGGCCATCCAGCTAGCAGTCCTGGGTTCGCCCACGGCGACAGTGGCGGTGGCTCGGTATGGCGACCAAAACCCAAGCTCAACTCTCTTGTACCAGAACCACCTACGACGCGGGCAAATGCAGTCGCCAAGCCAGCACAAGTCCCCAGTGCGACAGCGGTTTCTGTAGCGAGCACCGCCTGCTTGACACCGCCGTCTCTGAGCTACGAGGAGCTGTGTGTGGCATTTCTCAAAGCTGTCAAGTGTGGCGACGTGAGCGCTATGGAAACCCTGGCACAACGGGCTGTGCGGCTTACGCCCACGCCGCAATCGCTGGTCAACATCCGCGGTATGTGGGAGTCGACGCCACTCGTGTACGCGGCGCAGTATGGTCACGCGGAGGCGGCACAATGGCTGCTGGCGCGCGGAGCCAACGTGCTTGCACAGAACGAGAAAGGCGCAACGGCATTGCTGCTTGCGAGTCTCGAGGGAATGAAGGATGTGTGCGAGCGGATCCTTGGCGTGGCGGCGATCATGGGGCCAGCCGTCGACAATGGACCACAATCTGGCGACAAGACCAACTGCGCCGGACTTGTGGCGTCACGTGAGCCAGACCAACAGGTTGGCATCGTGTACAACCCGGCTTCAGACACAACTGCTCGGCTCAGCCCTCTCCTAGCCGCATCAATGAACGGTCATGCAGCTGTAGCAGCGTTACTTCTCGCTCATGGTGCAGATCCAAACCAGTTTGTGACCTCTGCGACGATTGGCGGCGTCGCTGGTGGACGACAATGCGCACTACTTCTCGCGGCGCGTTACGGCCACGCAACCGTGCTGGAGCTGTTGTTGCGCCACAACGCCAACCCTGCGATTCGAGACACCGGCACCGACAATCACGCACTGCTTTTGGCGTGCGAGAGCAAGCACGAAGACGCTTCCCTGCTGTTGCTGCGCCACGCAGCGACAGCCGTGGAGCCCACTGAAGATGATGAAGCCTGCGGAAAACCAGACCAGCGATGTGCGTGGTTGCAGCCCAACCGTCATGGTGTCACGGCGCTCCACGCAGCCGCAGCCAACGGATTTGTTTCCGTGGCTGCCACGGTGGTGGCGCTCGCGCGTGGTCTCCTTCAGGACAAGGCTGCGACCTTCTTGGATGCAGTGACTGCCTCTCGTGGCGAAACTGCGCTCCTGATGGCGTGTCGCAAGCGCCATTTCGATATCGCTCGTGGACTGCTCGAGGCCGGCGCTGATCCACACCGAGCTGATCGCGGGGGAACGTCGGCGGCAGATGTATTGGCGCGTGGTGACAAACACGAGTTGCTTGAGCTCTGCCGACCTCTTCTTGCTCAAGGCAATGACGCCGAAGGGAACGCAGAGCAGACGATGACAGGTGTTTCAGCCCAGCTAGAAGACGCGACGCAGACAGTCACCGACAGCACTGCGACCAACCAACCTGTTGAAGGCGCAACCAATTGCCAGTCTTCCGTGGCGGAGGCGAGCAAAAACCAAAGTGCCACGACAGGACGTTCATTACCCTGCACAGAGACTGGCGACGTGGCTGCAACGACATCACAGCCAAAAGAGAGCGTGGATAATCCACACTTGAAGACGGAGACGTCGACTGGTGCTACCCCCGTCGTGCTGCCGCCGACTGATGCCATTACGCCGCCTCGACTTAATCCGGATATGAACTCATCAAGCACGACGGGTATCTCCCCGTTATCGATCGATGAGCTAAACGGCCAGCAAGAAGGTGGCGAGTTTGGTTACTTCAACCCTGACGAGCGTGTGCGACTCGACGACGAAGTGTCGAGTACAACATCGTCGCCGCGAAAGGACAAGAAGCACCGCAGTGGCACGCACAAGAAGAAGAAGCGGAAAGATGCGGACAAAGACCGACCACGTGGTGGCCATCGTCACAAAGAGCCACACACCACTGGTGGAGGCAAAAGCGACTTGTCTGCCACCACGCCAGACGGCAATGCAGACCGACCAAGCGAGCAAAGGATAGAGAGCAGCGGCCTTGACATTCGTCAGTCTCCGTCGTTGTGATGCAAGAAAATACATTTTCGACGGGGTATCCCGGCAATTAGAACGGACGGATATTTTGTGTGCCACGCAGCGCGTTCTGGAGCGCGCGGGGATCAGCCCAGTTTGAACCCATGTAGTCCTCGGCGTCGTCGTCGGCGGCAGCCTTGAGCTCTTCCTGCTTCTTGAAGTAGAATTGCATCATCGCTTGGCGTTCGGCCTCGCTGACTGCAGGCTCGCGACCGGGCATACCACCGCCTTTGCGCTGAAGCTTGACGATCACCTTGGTTTTGTCGTTCTTGCCGACGAGGTCGCTCACGAGCTGATCTCGAAAGAACTGTTTGCCGGCCCACCAAAGCTCGGCTGAGGTCTCGGAGGCAACCTCGAGCGCCGCCGAGCTGTCTCCAAGTGCCGCCTCGGGGTCGACTTCGTCCAGCAGCCGCTTAACTGGGTCGTGATTGGGCAACCCCATCGGAAACGCCATCATGACCGCGCCTTGGATGTTGAGCAGCTTCTCTTTCAGCGCCTCTTCGTCGGTTGGTTCTCGTCTGGCCATCATTTGCTTGCCGGTCGCGTACTGCCGCGCGTCCTCCGCAACCCGCGAGAGCACCTCGCGCAGCTGCGGGCTCACACCTTCGCCGGTGCGCTGACCCAGCGGATCTGCCTCGTAGAACTCACCCCGCTCCTTGGGTTCCTGGAACTCGTCCAGGCCTTGCTCGTTCGGCAGCTTGGCCACGCCGTGCTGTCCGAGTCCCGCCAGCGCATCCGCAAGCGCTACGAGGCGCAGGCGTGCATTGTTCACGCGGCACAGCGCGCGCACCAGGACGTCGTTCGACGTATCGCAGGATGCGGCGTACAGGAACTCGTCCTTGTCGCCGCGCTTGACGTGGAACAAGACCATGGCCGATGTGCTCTTGGTGAGTGCTGTCGCGTCCGTTCGCGAATGATGAAAGATTGGAGTTTCCAGAAAGGGCGGAAAGAATGGAAAAGAAACGGTAAGAATGTGTTGTTAGTGTGGACCACATCAGAAAATTTGTTTCCAATTGCGCAAATTGCATTTTACAAAACTGTCCAAATACCTATGCAGCAGATTGCCAAGTGAGCTTCCACGAATCCATGGCAGGCCTTTACCAATCGGACATCTGGCATACTCGGATACAAAGCGTTGAAATATCTGCAAGCGTGTGTCTTGCACTCAGTGGCGAGAGTGAGTTTCCGAGAGGAGAAAATGAAAACTAAGATTGAAAATGGGAGCCATGCGAACCGCGCTCGATGCAGCCCGATCCTGATTCTAGGTTTAGTGATGTGCATCGCATGTGCTTAGGCTGAGCTGCGTCCCCTAAAGCACCACGATTTGGCGCCAAAGGCATGATATGAGTTTGGTGTCTCGGTCAGAGACATTTGACTTGGATAGAATGTGGTGACGCTGATAAGCGTCTCAGAATGATTGATCCATTTGTTGTGTTAATGCGTCGGAGGGCGTCGCGACGAAGCGTGCGCGTTTTGTGAGACGGTCAACGATGCCCAATACAACATCGTGGCCGTCGGTTGTGGGCGGGAGTTTGGTCGTGAAGTCCATGCTGATCTCTGACCAGCGTGCGTCGGTGATCTCGAGCAGGTGGAGGTGACCCGCCGACCGACCACGCACGTATTTGTTTCGCTGACACAACTCGCAAGACGAGAAGTACTTCCGTGCGTATTCCGCCATCCCCCTCCAATAGAACTTGGCCAGCACCAGGAACAGGGTCTTGGCTCGGTCAGGGTGTCCCTCTGCGGGTACGTCGTGCTCTTCGAACAATATGGCGTTGCGAAGTGTGTCGTCATTTGGCATGCAGAGACGACGGGGCGTATCAGGGCGAGCCTGGAAATAGAGCAGCCCACCTCGAGTGAATGTCGTCGCAACCGTCGCCTTGCAGAATCGCCACCAGACTCCAGGTCGCGGATGGTCGCCCTCAGCAGGGGATCCGTCGCGTAGCCTGCTCTGTACGATCCTGATATGTCGAGTGTTACTAAGGCTTGGAAAGTCAACAAAGCGCCATCTTCGACCGGAGCTGGCGTCTTGGTCAATGATTGCAATAAGTCTGGAGTGAGATGGTTCAACTGGATCCAGTCCGGCTGGCGCGAAAGTGAATCAGCCATGATTTTGGATGAACCCACAACCCACTTAAACCATGGTTGGAATAACGCCAGCTCGTTCAACCACCAGTCAAGCTGCTGCGAGCAGGGTCTGCTGCTGCAATATGTTCTCGATTGTGTGGTGGTCCGTGTTGATGTAGAACGGTCTGTCGATTAGGTACACCTTCCATGGTCTCATCGCGTGCAGGGCCGCCAACAGCTTCTTCTCACGAGTGGAGTACATTAGCTCCGGCTTGGTCAGCTTCCGCCCGCCGTAAGTGATGGCCCGCTCTTGTCCTTCAGAATCAACCTGAAACAGGTATCCTCCAACAGCAAGGTTTGAGGCATCGACGCTCACACGGAAGGGTTAAGAGAAGTTCGGGTGAGCAAGAGTCGGCGCAGCGGGTAAGTGGATTTCAGAGCTTCAAATGTTTTGAGATGGTGCTATTCGTAGACAACAGCGTCATGAGGTGCCTTTCTCTTGACTAGCTCGGTCAGCGAGGCTATGTGCTCCGCGAAATTCGTGTAAAAGCGCGTAACTTAAGCACACGTTCCGAGGAATGACTGCAATCAGCACTTGGTTGGTGTAATGGGCCTAGTCACCCCATCACATGAGGTGGTTGTGTGGAACACACCACATACGGAGTTCATCGTGGATAACATTTATCTGCTATGATATCTGTTGGATAGTCAATATCCACGTGAACCATTGATATCTGATATCTGATATCTGATATCTCGGTACATTCCCAACACAGATTGTGGGTACGCAGTGGCGCAATCACCCACATTGTAATCATGTGTGGAATGGTGGTTCCTGCCCTTGGGAACAGAATCCGTGACGCACGCAACGTGTCACTTCGGGTTCGCGCGAGTGGCGCGAGCCAATCACACTGCGGGGAATTTTCCTACAAGACTTCAAGTTCAAGGTCAGTGGGTTGAACCTCAGTTCACCCAAGGTTTTATATATCAGGATCGTAGGTTTTACGTTTAGGTGGGAGGTTTTATTCCATAAAACCTCTAGGAGCCCTTCGGGTGCAATTCATATGCAAGCAGGAACCAGAGCTAACTTTCAATTCAGTTGCAAACTTACCAACAACCGCCCAAGTCGTCTCCTCCTCTTTCGAAGCATCGGCTCACTGCTGTGAGTCCGTTTGCTCTCAAGACACCAGCATCGGCTCGCACTCCTGCAAGGCCGTGCTGCGTTCAGCTTCCTCTGTTCGGGTGCTCGGGATCAGGACAACCGGCTCTTCGCTTTGCGAGAGCAGGTTTGGACTGAGTCCCGTTACAGTTGGCCCCAAGCGCACACCGTCGAGGCTGATGAGATCACGCAGGCAGGGGGTCTCCAACACAAAGAAAATCGCATATTTTTGATCTTACATTTCGCGACAGCATCGAGGGGGGTTTCTTTTTTAACCAATGAAGATGTTCGAAATTGGGTGCTGCAGCAATGCGATTCGCTAGAACTCCGTCTTGGCTGCCAGAGATACTTCCTATATTTTGCTAAAAGCCGAAAATGGTGGAGCCAGACGCCGAGATCGAGGGGCAGGTCGGGCTAAGTATACAAACTTCAAGTGTAATCCCCCACGTGTCAGAACACAGGCTGGTGAGACGAAAAAGCGGCCGCCGACGACAATTGACCGGCAAACGCTCGACACGATCGTCACATACGTCAAGAAGAGGTGCACTCGCGTTGTTGTCGAGGCTGAACATCTCGATATATTGCTTCTTCATGCCATATTCCGATACCATACCCACCGTGATAAGTCCCGAGCGACCGATGTAACGGGGCTTCGTTACATTTGTAGGTAGGTTTGCATTTGTAGGTAGGGTTTTTACATTTGTAGGTAGGTTTTACCTCCCCAGGCCAAAGGCCGCCTGGGTTCAGTCGTGTCAGTGAGTGATTGGCTGAAAGTGGTGTCGCAGCACCCTTCCAGCCAATCAGCGACAACATTACTTAACGACCATTGGCTGGCCGGGCCCGCAAGGGCCAATCATCAATCAGAGTCGAATTTTCCCCCTAAAGCAGACCTGCCTCGAGCTTGCTCGAGGCTCCAAGCTTCCTCAAGGGCGCTAGCGTGCAAGCAACGTAACGGGTACTCTAGGCCCGTTACACCTGGTAGCACTTTGTAGTCCTTCCAACGGCCAAGTCAAGATGAGTGCGGATATCCAGTTCGAAGACTTCCCTCATCTTACTTCGATCGAGTGGGATGCCCTCCACCGCCTCGCGGATGCGGCGGGCGAGGCCCTCGTGACGACCCTGCTGCGATCAGGGTCGACCGAAGCCCACCGTCTGGCTGCGCAACAGTTCATGGAACGCGAGCTCGCTGATGCGAAACAGCGAGCATCGACTCCCTCGCACTCCATGAAGAACGAAGTGGTCAAGTTGGAGACGTCCACTTACTCCGGCGTCGGTAATGACCGACTGCCTCTGAACCGATGGTATCGCGAGGTGGAGCTCGCGATTTCATCTCGACGCATCGAGATGGAGCCGTCCAAGATCAACTTCCTGATCTCGCGTCTGACGGGCAAGGCCAAGGAATGGGCGCTCGGCAAGCTCGTCACCGAGCCAGATGCGTTCGACACCCTGAAGAGCCTTCAAGACGACCTTCGCCTCGCGTTCGAGCCGTCCCAAGATGAGTCGCGGATGCGCGCGGCGTTCTTCGCCCTCAAGCAAGGCAGAATGAGCATGCGCGATTACGTGCAGAAGACGCGCCACTTGGCTTCGTGCGTGGTGACGCATCCGATCGACATGGCGTCTCAAGTCCACGTGTTCGTCTACGGCATGCGCGAGGGTATGACTCGCTACTGCCTGACTCGCGACGAACCGCAGACGCTTGAAGCCGCATTCGCCCTCGCGCTCCGCGAGGACTACACCGTGACCGCGTCGTATGCACGCGCGGCCTCTGCTGAGGAACGTGCCAACGGCGGCCCGGAGCCCATGGAGATTGATGCGATCGAGTACGGCTCGGCCGGGTCATCCCGGTCGTCAGACTCACGCGCTGGACGCGGAGGTCGAGGTGGTCAAGGCGGTCGCGGACCCCGTTTGATCATTTGCTTTCGCTGTCAGAAGCCGGGTCATCGCGCGGCGGTGTGCCGCGCTCCGGCTCCTGTGGTCGCGGTCATTGAAGCATCGGAAGCTGCCGACGCTACCTCGCCCGCGCTGCCAAAAAACGAGCAGGTCCAGTAGGCGCGGGGCGCCCTACTGGCTGGAATGGAGGTCCGGGTCCCCCGGCAGCAGCCCGACCTCCTAGCCCCACTGTGCTCCACGCACAGTTCAATGCTACCACCTCGCGCGGCGACACAAGGCTGATAGTTGTTCGGCTTCACGTCGCCGGAGCGCGACGACCTCTGCGAGCCCTTCTCGATTCAGGAGCGACGAACAACTTCGTCCGCGCGTCTTGCCTGTCTGATCTCCCCGCGGGTATCCGCGTGCGTGAAGGTCCAGGCGAGATGTCCGTGAAGCTCGCCGACGGAAAGCCTCGGCTCCTCCCCCGGAAGTCTGTGATGCTGTCGTACGAGTTCGACGGGTTCACCAGTCTCGACGAGTTCCTGGTGATCGACTTGAGCCTCTCGTTTGACTGCATTCTCGGGATGCCGTGGCTAATGCGCTACCAGCCAGACATCGACTGGCTGTCTCGATCGGTGAAGCGACGTCGTGGGTACGACATCAGCGCGACGTTCGCGCAATTACTAGCGGTTCCTGAGAAGTGGCCGCACGTTGCTGTCGTGGATCCTCAATCCACGGCGAAGACCACACCAAGAGTGAGCGATGGCCCTCAGTGTGTTGTCTGCGCTTCGGCAACTTGCGATGACCACGTGGTTGAGCAGCGGCTCCCACAGAGAGCTGGCGCGGATCGCGTTCCGCGTCGCGATATGAAGAAACACAAGCGTGCGGTCGAGCAGGGGCTCCCGCAGAGTGCCAACGCGGATCTTGTTCCGCGTCGAGAGAGGGAGAAGTACGAGGGTATGGTCGAGCAGCGGCTCCCACTACCAACGATCGCGACGCGCGCGACCTCGTACCAACATTCGAGTAACATCTCGAGTGAGTCAGCGGACTCCTCGAGTGACGAGAGTCGGTCTTCAGCCCCGAGCAGTGGCTCGCGGCGATTGCGGAAGAATCGACGACGGCGAAGACGCAGAGGCGCCGCCGTCCGCGTAAGTGGTGATCCGACGGCGGCGCCGGAAACAACCACGGTCCAGGTCGCGGAACTTCTCGCCGACAACTCGTCGCGCGTATCCTCCTATCGACTCGTGGATCCCCCTCGCGACGCTGTGTCGCTCATCCGACTCCCGGGCCTCTCGTGGAAACGTTTCACCCGCGAGATTCGCGACGGCGAGCTGGAGCAAGTGTGCTTGATCACGAACATCGACTCAGGCAGCGACCGCAGACCAGTCGGCGCGGAGCCGAAATCTGCGAGGGAGGAGCGCTTCACAGCGCAATCCTGGGACGCATTGCGTGAATCCGGAAACCCAGTCTACGAGCTCGCTCGTGAGTATGAAGATGTGTTCCCCGAGAAGATTCCGGCTCAGCTCCCAGCTGATCGTGGCGTGAGGCACGAGATTGATCTCGTGCCAGGCTCGAAGTATTGCGTGACCCGACAATGGCCCCTCCCGCGCCAGCAAGTTGAAGCAATTGATGAGTTCTTCGAAGCCCGTCGGCAGGCAGGCCATGTTCGTGAGAGTGTCTCGCCACACTCGAGCCCGACCTTCTGTGTCAAGAAGGCCACCGGCGGCTGGCGCATCGTCCATGCCTTCAACAAGCTCAACGACGCGACGATCCCTGCGCAAACGCCGATCCCTCGAAAAGACATGGTGCTGGACTCCATGTCGGGAAGCACAATCTTCAGCGCCATCGATCTGACCGATGGCTTCTACCAGATCCTGATGCGCGAGTCCGATATCCCGCTGACTGCTGTTAGTACTCCCAGCGGAATGCTCTGGGAGTGGCTCGTCATGCCTCAAGGTCTGAAGAATGCACCTGCGACGTTCAATCGCATGGTTTCACATGTCCTTCGCCCGCTCAGAGACTTCGCGCCGAGCTATTTCGACGACATCTTCATCCACAGCAAAGCATCCGAGAGATCATCAGAGGTGCAAGTTCACTTGAGCCATCTTCGTCAAGTCTTCGACGTGATGAGGAAGAACAAGCTGTACGCGAACCTGAAGAAGTGCATCTTCTGTGCGCCGGAGATTCCGGTGCTCGGCTGCTATGTCGGACGGGGAGGTGTCCGTGCGGACCCTGAGAAGGTGACTTCGATCTGCTCGTGGCCAGTGCCCACGAACCAAACGGAACTGCGCCAGTGGCTCGGACTGGCGAATTACTTGCACAAGTATACGAAGAATTACGCCGCACTCATCCAGCCGCTGTCGTCGCTGTTGAAGAAAGACGCCACGTGGTCGTGGCGTCCCGAACACCAAGCAGCATTCACGTCTGTCAAGCAGAGCCTCGCCTCTGCGCCGATTCTGATGTTGCCCGACGATTCCAAGCCGTATCATGTCGTCTGCGATGCCAGTGATTTTGCAATCGGCTGTGCGCTCATGCAATTTGATGATGACGGTCATGAGCGCGTCGTGAGCTACCAGTCTCGGCAATTGAAGCCCGCGGAGCGTAACTATCCGGTCCACGACAAGGAGCTCCTTGCGATGCGTTACGCGCTGACCAAATTCCGCGTCTACCTGCTGGGCGAACAGACGTTTGCGATCTACACCGATCACGCTTCGCTGAGGACAGCGACGAAGAGCCCCCATTTGTCACAACGCATGGCGCGTTGGCTCTCATTCTTCGTCGAATACAACTTCGTCGTGCATTACAAGCCGGGCAAGTCGAACATTCTGGCAGACGCACTCTCGCGGAGACCCGATTATGATCCGCGTTCTGCAACCGGTCCCTTGATCGATGTTGATGACGACCAAGATGAAGACTGCAACATGTGTGCCGCCGCGGGTCTCAACACAACGGCGACAACGCCCGTGATACCGTTGCGAAACCAACTCGCCGAAGCGTACACCGAAGATCCCTTCTACGCTGCGATCATCAAGCATCTGCGCGCTCCCTCGGACGACACTCTTGCGGCACTGTCGCGTCCAACGCGCACGCACGTCGAGCGTTACGCACTCGACGGTGATCTCCTCACCTATCGCGCCGATGTCTTCGACCCACCGCGGGTTGTTGTTCCGAATGATGCCGATCTCCGTGGTCGTGTGGTTCACGAGTACCACGATGCTCCGACTGGCGGACACTTGGGCCGCGAGAAGACCGCCGCAGCTCTCTCGCGCCATTACTTCTGGCCCCACATGTACAAGTGGGTTCGCAAATGGGTGCGAACATGCGAGATCTGCCAGCGTGTGAAGCCGTCGGCGTCGTCGCAAGCGCCGCTCAGTCCCTTGCCAATCGCGACCGAGGCATGGCGCTCGGTGAGCATGGACTTTGTCTTCGGCCTTCCACGCGACTCCAAAGGAAACACCGGCATCGTGGTCTTCGTCGACCGGTTCAGCAAGATGGTGCATCTTACTCCTGTGACGCCAAACGTCACTGCGGAAGAGACCGCAGCGATCTTCCTGGACATCGTCTTCCGACATCACGGACTGCCGGAATCAATCGTCTCTGACCGCGACCCGAGGTTCACCTCGGCGTTCTGGACACGTCTCTTCGAGCTCATGGGGACCCGCCTCATGATGTCGACGGCGGCTCACCCCGAGACGGACGGTCAGACGGAGCGCGTCAACCGCGTGGTCGAAGACGTCCTTCGCAGCTATGCGACGTCTTACTCGGAATGGTCCGAGTTCCTCCCGCTCGCCGAGTTCGCGCTGAACAACGCGATCCACGCGTCGTCCGGGTTGACGCCGTTCTTCGTGAACAACGCGCGTCACCCGCGCGTTCCCGCAATGCTTGCCGTGGGAGCCCCCACGGCGCAACCTGTCTCCACTCTTGGTGGGGGAGGAACGCATGCGACAGTGCCACCAACGGGCGTCCCCCTGTCGGCATGTCCAGTTCAGAATGAAGACGACAGTTCCGGGTTCCAACACGAGTCAGGCGGGCCGAGTAACCCGCTCGGCCCGGATCACGGCGTTGGCCCACCTGCCACGCCGAGTCCATCACCAGCGATCAACGCAACAGCCGTTAACCCGCGGTCAAGGCCGCACACCACAACATCAAATGCTCTCTCGCGTTGGGCGTCGCGAGAGTTGATCGACCCAGCGCACACAGTCGCGGTGCGCGGCGGCGCGGCGTTTCCCGCCGCGCCATTGATGGCGAATTTCGATCCCAAGCCTGCAGTGCTCCCGAGCGACGCTCGGGTGGCGTCAGACTTCGTGCTACAGCGCCAAGCCATCGTGAGATTCGTCCGCGACGCGCTTCAAGCGGCCGCGGACAAGCAGAAGGAGAACGCAGATCGGCGCGGGCGCCGAAACACCGCAACGTTCAAGGCCGGCGACCGAGTGCTGCTGTCGACTGAAGGCATCCGTCCCTCAGCTGTGACGAACTTAGACGCGAGCAAACTCGCGCCACGCTTTATTGGGCCCTTCAGAGTGCTGAAGGTTATTGGAAACGCCTACACGCTCGATATTCCAACGTCAATGCGGTTACACCCTACGTTCTACGTCGGGCGGCTCAAGCGTTACCTCCCGGCGGTCGTTCCTTCTTCGGATCGCTCCGAGTCTCCATCGTCGGCAGACCTTGGCGGCGCAGCTGGCGCTGCGTCGGAAACAGATGTCGGGGCCGAGTCCCCGACCGCCCCGCTCCGAGAACCTGCGTCTCCAATCCCCGCATCCGCTCGCGCGAGTCTTGAGAGCGCTGGTCGATGCGCTGAAGCACTTGGCGGTCCGCAATACGGGCGTCCTCCGCCTGCTCGAGCCGTCGCTCGAGCTCTTCCATCCGGTCCCGAGCGTCGTCCAACTCGCGCGCGAAGAACGCCTCCTGTAATGGGCCTATCCAATAGTGCCATTACATGGCGATGTCCAATTACGGATTAGTGATTCTCACTAATTGTTTTGGATCGCCAGGTGTCATAGATATAATCCCTGATTCATGTCTACACACCGACACTCACGGAGTAATCATTGATTACGTCCACACGGAATGTTCTCGAACATTCTCGAGTGTTCTCTGCCTGCGCACATGTCTTTGCGCACGGTGATGGTTCCTGCTGGGAAACTATCTGTTGACGAAGCCGACGTGTCATTGTGGGTACAATGTTGTTGATATCAGCCAATCACAACTCCCCGTACACAGAAGATTCTTCGGAGAAGAATCTCAAGTTCAAGTTCAAGTTTCTCCTTGAAGTTCAAGTTCAAGTGAGAATATTCTTCACGCTCAGCTTCAAGCTCAACCTGATTCAACCCAAGGTTTATTCTGCATTTGTAGGGTGATTGCATTTAACCCCATAGGACTCTAGGGAGAGGTTCAGGAACCATAAGCTCATTTCAATTCAGTTGCAAATTTGCCGTCTTCTGCTCAAGTCTCCTCCTCACTCTTCTCCTCCCTCTTCGTCCCTCCAAGTCGGGACTCTGCCAAGTCTTCCTCATCAGCGCAAGCGTGTGTGCCGTGTTATCGGGAACTGTCGTTGACAGCGTCCCGTTACACCTGGTAGCACTTCGTGGTCCTTTCAGCGACCAAGCCAAGAGGGACAGCCGAAGAGCGTGAGCACTTCGAGATCCCTGTTCAAGCGAAGGATTGTCAAAGCGGCGTTGCCCTTTGTACATCCTTAGTCAAGACTCTCCCTGTCTGCGGATCAGACATCGGAAGGGATGGAGACTCCGGCGAGTATGTTGCCCGACGAGACCGTGACCCTGACGAATGAGCAGTTTCCTCATCTGTCGGAGCACGAGTGGGCAGCACTCGAACGGATGCGCATTGTCATCGGAGAGGCAGCTGTGATCACGTTGTTGAGATCAGCTACTCCGGATGAACAGAAGAACGCGGCAGTGAGCTTCATGCACCATGAGGTCATGGACTCTCGTCGACAGCCCGCAACTCCTGTTTCGACCATGAGAGTGACGCCTCTGAAGCTCAACGTGTCTCCGTACCGCGGCGGAGAGAACGAACCTCTCGCAAGATGGTTCGTCGAGCTGGATGCAGCTATCGTTGCACGACAGCTTCGGGACCCAGAGCAGCAAGTGTTGTTCTCGATGTCCAACCTTGCGGGTCGGGCTAAGAGTTGGGCGTTTGGGAAGCGTTTAGCGGATGTCAACTGCTTCTACAACCTCGACGACTTCAAGCGTGAGTTGAAGCGCGCGTTTGAGCCTCCGCAGAGCGAGTTTCGCGCTCGTGCCGAGTTCCTCAAGCTTCGACAAGGACGCCAAGACCTCCACACGTATGCTCAACGTGCACGATTCCTCGTGTCAAGCATCGTGGAGCAGCCGATTGACGTAGCAACGCAAGTTGTCACGTTCATGGCGGGACTGGACGATGGACCAATCAGGAACCAACTCTTCCGCGAGTATCCTGATTCACTGGACCAAGCTATCGAGAGGGCGATGCAAGAAGAATTCAGCATCAAGCAAGCCAAGTTTGGTGGTCCGATTCCACGTCAAGTTCGCGTGTCGTCGCCGACGAATGACGGACCAGAGCCGATGGATCTGTCTTACGTCCAACAAGCCAACAATGTGGGACCTCGCAACGATGTGAAGTGTTTCCGTTGCGGGAAGCTGGGTCACTTCGCTCGGAACTGCAAAGTGTCCTTGCCACCTGGGCAAGAGACACAGGGATCGCGATTCAACTCGAGCGGCAGACGATTTGCTGGCCGCCGGTTTGATCGTTCCCGAGGGTCAAAAAACGGGAACAACCAGTAGGGGCGGGGCTCCCTACTGGGCCCGACAAGAGGACTGTGGACGTTGTGGAGACACAGGACTCTGGCCCCGATGTGCATCATGCACATGCAGTTTCCACTAAGAGTGATGGCAGTGTCGATCAGAGGTCCTCTCTGATCATACACCAAGTCCATGTGGATGGTATTGCAACGCCTCTACGTGCTTTGGTTGACACTGGTGCGTCGAACAACTTTGTTCGAGCAAACGTCGTGATCGGGAGTGATGTGGCTCCACCCGATACGACGAACGAGATGGTGATTAGGTTGGCCAACGGGTCGACTGTGAAGATGCCGAAGCGAACTGTTCGCTTGGCAATGACGTTTGAAGATTTCCGAGGCGAGGACGAGTTCATTCTCCTCGATCTCGATGCCAAGTTTGATCTCATCTTGGGAATGCCGTGGCTGAAGCGTTACCAACCCCGCATTGACTGGATGAAGATGAAGATCTCCGTTGACAAGTCGTGCCACGACGCAGACTTGAATTGTACGACAACGGATGAAGTGATATGGGCATATGCGTCTGTCGAAGATGCATCGTCGAATGAGACTCAGGAGTGCGATGGCCCCTCAATCTCACAAGACCAGCCCGCGACGATGAATGGAGGTGGAGCAGTCAGGCGCCAGAAAAAGACTGTCTCCTTTGCCAAGGACATTGAAGAAATCCGTCCTGGCGTGAAGTTACAAGACCGAAAGAAGACCGACGTCAAGAGTTTTCCGTCATCCGGCATCCCTGATCAAGATGCGAGTCAAGATGATGAAGGTGGTGACCCACAGAGAGGCACTACACACAGTTATGCGGACGTCGTGGTCTACGGTGAAGAGGGTGACAGCATGGAATTGCGTCACATCCAAGTGGAAAATCCTCCAAGTTCCGTCGAAGATTTGGTTTCCTTGCCTATGATGAGCAAGAAGGCGCTTAGGCGTAGCCTGGCGAAAGGCGAAATTTCGCAGCTTTGTGCGATCGTCGAAGCGATTGACAAAGACTCCGTCAACGCAGCATCAACTGTGGATGCGACCGACGCGTTGATCGGAAAGACACGGAAGGAAAGGTTCGAGGAGCAGTCATTGGATGCCCTCAAGACGAACCCCGTGTGGAAGCTTGTTCGGGAGTTTGAAGATATCTTCCCCGACAAGGTGCCGGACGAACTGCCATTTGACAGAGGCATTCGTCACGAGATTGATGTACTTCCTGGCACGAAGTACTGCATCACAAGACAGTGGCCGTTGCCGAAGGAACAAGTCGATGCGATCGATGAGTTCTTCGCACAACGTGCAAAGGCTGGTCACGTGCGAGAGAGCAAGTCTCCGCATTGCAGCCCCACTTTCTGTGTGAAGAAGGCGACTGGCGGGTGGCGCATTGTTCATGCTTTCAACAAGCTGAACGACGCGACCATTCCTGCTCAGACACCGGTTCCACGCAAGGATATGATCCTTGATGGAATGGTTGGCAGTACGGTCTTCAGCGCCATCGATCTGAAGGATGGATTCTATCAGATTCGGATGCGTGAAGATGACGTACCACTAACTGCAGTGAGTACCCCGAGCGGTATGCTGTGGGAATGGTTAGTGATGCCACAAGGACTGAAGAATGCGCCTGCGACTTTCAATCGCATGGTCACGAATGTTCTTCGTCCGCTGCGAGTATTCGCACCGAGCTACTTTGACGATATTTTCGTTCATAGTAAGGCGGTTGGTGGAAAGTCCGACGTCGATGTTCATTTAGATCATCTTCGCCGTGTCTTTGAGGTCATGCGAGAGAACAAGCTCTACGCAAACCTGAAGAAGTGTGTCTTCTTCTCACCAGAGATACCCGTACTCGGTTGCTTTGTTGGCAAGAACGGTGTTCGAGTTGACCCTGAGAAGGTCAAAGCTATTGACGATTGGCCCGTGCCTCAGAACGTCAAACAGCTGCGACAATGGTTGGGTCTGGCCAATTACTTGCACAAGTACACGCGCAATTATGCAGCGCTGGTGCAGCCTCTCACACAACTGCTGAAGAAAGACGTCGATTGGAAGTGGTCTGATGATCACCAAGCGGCATTCGAAGAAGTCAAGAGGAGTCTTCGTGAGGCTCCTGTGTTGGCTCTTCCGGATCACGACAAGCCGTTCCACGTCGTCTGTGATGCAAGCGACTATGCCATCGGTTGCGCTTTGATGCAACACGATGATGAGGGTCGAGAGCGAGTTGTTTCGTATCAATCACGACAACTCCGACCCGCAGAACGGAACTACCCAGTGCATGACAAGGAACTTCTTGCGATGAAGTATTCCTTAGTCAGTTCCGTGTCTACTTGCTTGGCGAGGAACGCTTTGCGATCTACACAGATCATGCGTCGCTGCGGACTGCAGTGAAGACTCCTCACTTGTCCCAAAGAATGGCGAGATGGCTCTCCTTCTTTGCGGAGTACAACTTTGTTGTGCACTACAAGCCAGGCAAGATGAACATCTTGGCCGACGCTTTATCAAGACGTCCGGACTACGATCCCAAGACCAAGAATGAGGATCCAGACGAAGCGTGTCGTCTCTGTGAAGATGTTCAAGCAGTTGCTGTTCAAGCTGCGACTACAGTGCGTGAAGACATTGTCGAGGGTTACAAGTCTGACGAGACCTGTCAGGACTTGCTCAAGTATTTCAAGGACCCTTCCGACAAAGCACTGCAAGGTCTGCCAGCACGAACAAGGTCGCGTGTCCACCGCTTCCACGTACGCAATGGGTTGCTGTACTACGCGGTTGAGGACGGGGATTCAGCACGAGTTGTTGTTCCCAGCGATGAAGGTGTGCGTCATCGACTCTTGTACGAGTATCATGACAGCCCTTCTGGTGGCCATCTCGGACGTGAGAAGACGTTTCTCAGTCTTTCTCGAGATTACTACTGGCCACACATGTACAAGTGGGTTCGCAAGTACGTGAGGACGTGCGAGATCTGCCAACGAGTGAAGCCTTCCGGTTCCACTCAGGCCCCACTTCGTTCATTGCCTGTCCCTCAGGACAGCTGGAGGTCCGTGAGTATGGATTTCATATTCGGACTTCCAAGGGACAAACACGGCAGGAATGGCATCCTGGTGTTTGTGGACCGATTCAGCAAGATGGTCCATCTTGCGCCTGTTTCGGACAAGATCTCAGCCGAGAAGACAGCGAAGGTCTTCCTCGATGTGGTATTCCGTTTGCACGGTTTGCCAACTGAGATTGTGTCAGACCGCGACACCCGTTTCACGTCGAAGTTTTGGCGTGCACTGTTCGGACTGTTGGGCACCCAGTTGTCCATGTCAACAGCGGCACATCCAGAAACGGACGGTCAAACAGAGCGTGTGAATCGAGTCCTCGAGGACGTTTTGCGAAGTTACGCTACGTCATTCAAAGAGTGGAGCGAGTTTCTCCCTCTTTGCGAGTTTGCGTTGAACAATTCCACGCATGTCTCGACGGGTCATTCCCCATTCTTCGTGAACTACGGTCTCCATCCGAGAGTACCAGCTTCACTAGTGGGTGAGGTCTCTACCTTAAGTGGGGGAGGGACTACGGCTCCTGGCAATTCGCCGCAGTCGTTTGACCTAAATGCTGCTTCCGAGCTCAAAGCCAACTTTGACTCGATGGAACCTTTGACCGACATGAAGAGTCGTGATAAGCAGCAGCTCGATGAGTTTATCGAGAAGAGACAAGTGATCGTGCGGTATGTTCGAGACGCAATCGCCAAGGCTCAGGATCTGCAAAAGCAACAAGCAGACAAGAGTGGAAGGAAGAACAAGCAATTGTACAGGACCAATGATCTTGTCTTGCTTAGTACGGCAAACCTGCCTGAACATGCAGTGTCCAACTTGGGAAGTTCGAAACTTCTACCAAGGTTCATCGGACCGTTCACGGTGGTGAAATGCAATGGCGATGCCTACACCCTAGACATCCCTACAAGCATGCGTCTACACCCGACGTTTTACGTGGGTAGACTGAAGCCTTACCTTCCGAGTGGGTCAGCCGACCCTAATGAGCCCTGCGCGGATGATCCAAGCGATCCTGAAGTTGCTCCACTTGAGCACGAAGAGTTTGCAACTCATCGTCATGGAGCTTCTTCTCGGCATAAAGGCGCTGAAGCACGTCGTAGGATTCATCCTTCACAGCTTCCAGCACACGAAGGCGAGACTGGTACTCCTTCCGAAGTACCTCGAGCAGAGCCCCTGCTTCCGCCACGGAACGCAGAAGACGCTCTTGGAAGGCCTCACGGGTCTTCTCAGCCTTCTGGAGTCGCACGAGTTCACCATGAACTTGATCGATCCGATGATCGATTCGAGACTCCATTGCCGACAACTGGGTTTGACCATCGGTCAGCAAGTCAATCGTTGACTCCTGACCCTTCAGCTGGTCATCGAGGCTTTCGCACCGGTCTTGAAGAACCGTGTGGCGAACTTCCAGCGCCTCGATCCGAACGCGATGAGCACTCTTCCACTTCCAGAGCCGCTCGATCGTTTTCGCGTTCAGCCCCACCTCCTCTGATTGATCATCAGGGAGTGCGTCGATGGATCGTGGAGTCGATTGTTGGTCACGAAGACCGACAGACTCGCGGGAAGAAGCGGTTGACTCGTCAACGCTTCTATCGAGTTCGGTGGCGCGGCTATCCACCGAGTTCGGACACGTGGGAATCGAAGCAGACTCTCGAGTCTGATGTTCCCGACGTGGTTCGCAGCTACGAGGCAAGCTTGTAGCGTCGCGAGAGACGCTGCCGCGACGAAGGCCATGGGCTGCCTTGTCGTGACTTGGAGTTTTGCTGAGCAAACGCTCCATCTTGCCCTCGTTCTCAAGGCGAGCGAACGATCGCCATGAGTCCGCTTTCGCTGCGAAGGGTTGGTCCGGATCATCACGGTTGTTGATCCGACGCCAACGGAAGAACCGTTCCTTGTAGAACTCAGTGTCTCCCACCCGATGGCGGATGAGAGTCACATCGTAGAGTTCTGGAGCTCGACGCTGGTGCTTGCGCACAGCGGGTTCTTCGAGAGAGGCTTGGTCACTTGAGCGCTTCATCGCGAATCGCAAAGTGAGCCGAAGCCAACCCAAAGAAGAGCGAGTGATCGCTACTTTAAGGGGGGATGATGTAATGGGCCTATCCAATAGTGCCATTACATGGCGATGTCCAATTACGGATTAGTGATTCTCACTAATTGTTTTGGATCGCCAGGTGTCATAGATATAATCCCTGATTCATGTCTACACACCGACACTCACGGAGTAATCATTGATTACGTCCACACGGAATGTTCTCGAACATTCTCGAGTGTTCTCTGCCTGCGCACATGTCTTTGCGCACGGTGATGGTTCCTGCTGGGAAACTATCTGTTGACGAAGCCGACGTGTCATTGTGGGTACAATGTTGTTGATATCAGCCAATCACAACTCCCCGTACACAGAAGATTCTTCGGAGAAGAATCTCAAGTTCAAGTTCAAGTTTCTCCTTGAAGTTCAAGTTCAAGTGAGAATATTCTTCACGCTCAGCTTCAAGCTCAACCTGATTCAACCCAAGGTTTATTCTGCATTTGTAGGGTGATTGCATTTAACCCCATAGGACTCTAGGGAGAGGTTTCAGGAACCATAAGCTCATTTCAATTCAGTTGCAAATTTGCCGTCTTCTGCTCAAGTCTCCTCCTCACTCTTCTCCTCCCTCTTCGTCCCTCCAAGTCGGGACTCTGCCAAGTCTTCCTCATCAGCGCAAGCGTGTGTGCCGTGTTATCGGGAACTGTCGTTGACAGCGTCCCGTTACACCTCCCGACCGTGAAGCCCAAGATACGAGCCGCCATGAGTACCATCGCGACGGGCCGCCTCCACTCCTTGACGCGTCGGGTGCGGTGCGCTGGATTGTGGAGCGCATCGTCGAGCACGAGGATCCTCCTCGTGCGCTTGGCCGCCACTCTGCGTCGAGTAGCTTGGCCATCCCGCGTGATCGGCGGTACCGCGTCCGCTGGCTCGGGTATCCTCCCGAGGATGATACATGGGAGCCGCGCTCGCAGCTTCATCGCGATGTTCCTGACATGGTGAACGACTATGACGCCAGTCATCCCCCGGCTGCTGCCGGGGCGAGCGCGAACGAGGTTCTGGTCGTCGGTCTTCGAGCCGACGACGCTGTCACTCGCGACTCCGCGAGCGACGCTCGAGCGGAGAGCGGCTCCGCTCACGCCAGCGGCCACCGCCGCGAATAATCGCTTGGGCGCGCTGAGATCGAGCGCGGTCGTACAGACCAATCCAGAGACGCTCGTCATCGTCGAGCGGGAATTCAGCGACGTTCTGCTGCCAAGTCTCGGCCGAGTACCGAGTCGCAGGATAGCAGTGACGACAACCTTCCACGTGGTGGACGTAGCAAAAGCGGTAGACGCCGCGGCCCCAGTAGTCCCAAGCCATCGTGCAGATCTGCTGTAATGGGGTTACACAGCCTGTAACTGGGTTACAGAGCAGTACAGTCGGACTGTACTGCGTTAGGTGTGCCACGCTAACATTTGCCGGGTACATTTTGGGATTAGTGTGACCAACACTAATCCATACATAAATTCGGTCGGAGTGTCCGTGACCAGTCACGGACGCCTCCCAAAATACATGCATTAGGGATTAGAGGTTTGGTACCTAGGCAGAACGCTAAACAATAAGACAGTTCTCATTTTGGACACTAGCACAGACTTCCATTCATTTGTATTGAACTGTACAGTGAACTGTACAGTTTGTATACAAATTTGTATACGCTTCCTTACACGCGCTAGTGTAAGCCAGTAACCGAGCGTAAGCCTCGCCCGGTTACACCTGGTAGCACTTTGTAGTCCGTCCAACGACCGACTACATCTCGTGCTCAACATGAATGAGCACGCGGGAGAGA
The DNA here is from genome assembly GCA_003413675.1 of Phytopythium vexans. NCBI lineage: Eukaryota > Oomycota > Peronosporomycetes > Pythiales > Pythiaceae > Phytopythium > Phytopythium vexans. Next base: position 2,141,062 of record QLOC01000002.1, on the reverse strand, counting down.
ACCTACCACTGGACGCCGGCGTGTCCAGCGGTACCCACGTGATCACGCGAGAGGTGTGTCCACACCTCTCCGATTCGGAATGGGCTGCGTTCCAACGATTGGCGGCAATCGTTGGAGAGACTTCGGTCGCAGCCATGCTGCGCTCGCAGACGCAGGACCAACACCTGGCTGCGATTCGCGGGTTCATGCTCAATGAACTCGAGCAGCAGCAGCAGAAGCGCACTGCTTCTGCTGGTGATGGAGCGCGAGGCGCGTCCATCAAGCTGACGGTACCTCCCTACCACGGGAGGAAGGACGAACCACTCCTGCGGTGGTTCGTGGAGTTGGAAGACTCCATCACGCTTCGTCGGATCACGGATCCGACGACCCAGGTCATGTTCGCCATGTCCTGTTTGGGCGGCAGCGCACGGCGCTGGGCCTACGGACGTAGGCTCACCGAACCTACGTGCTTCAGCACGTACGAGGACTTTAAGCGCGAGCTGCGCGGGTCGTTCGAACCCGCGCAGAACGAGTTCCGCTCGAGGGCTCAGTTCCTCGAGCTGAAGCAGGGTAAGCTGGATATCCATGCTTACGCGGAGCGAGCTCATTATCTCGCTTCGAACATCGTGAGCGATCCGCTCACGGAGTCCACGAAGGTCGTGACCTTCATGAAAGGTCTCGTAGATGGGCCTGTGAAGTCCCATCTCTTTCGCGTCTACCCCAAGACGCTGCAGGAAGCAATCGATGTTGCTTTCTCGGAGGACTTCAGCCTGCGCCAGGCTGAAGAGTACTCGGCGGTTCAGCATCGGCGTTCTCGGCCGAGGGCCGATGAGCCAGAGCCGATGGATCTCTCCACTGCTGCTGTCGCCCCTCGACAGCAGCCATACAAGATGCCAAAGCACGAGCAGCAGTGCTTTGTGTGTGGCTGCACTGGCCACTACGCTCGTGAGTGCACGCGTGGAGGCTCGCGTGCACCTCAGCGCGGCGGTCGTGCTGGCGGATATCGCCAGCACCGGCCAGCAAAAAACGTGGTGAACCAGTAGGGGCGGGGCGTCCTACTGGTGTGGTGGCGTCACATGTCGATGTCGGACACGTGACGGCCACGGCCCCCAGTGAGAGAGGCTCTCACTGCAGCGACGAGAACGATTCAGAGAGGCTGATCGTTCTCGAGGTGAACACGGAGGGTCGGACTCTCCAAGCATTGGTGGACTCTGGCGCGTCGAACAATTTCGTTCGACGTCAGAGCCTACGAGGATTACGTTTCGAGGAGAAGGGAATCCCTCGAAGCGAGTTGGTGGTTCGACTGGCGACTGGCGCCAGTCTGAACGTTCGGAAGCGCGTGGTTTCCCTGCGCTTCCGCTACAAGAAGCGAGTCTTCAAGGAAGACCTTGTCGTCCTGGACTTGGACGACAAGTACGACATGATTCTGGGGATGCCGTGGTTGCAACGGCATGTCCCCGTGATCGACTGGAACACGCAGTCGATCACAAGGTTCGATACGGATAACAATCGTACAGCCGCGACGGCTGTACGTGCAACAGAGAGCGTGAGCCCTGTTAGCGCTGCAGCTGTATCGAACGATACAGTTGACTGTATGGAAGGGACGACAGTGAGCGATGGCCCTGTCAATCCCTCCCGACAAGTCAAGAAGCGTGCCGCTCGCAAAGGTTGCGAGCGCAGCAAGAGTCTCTCGGTTCTGGGAACCGAGAGCAGGCGCTGTGCGCCGAGCGCTCCTCAATCGGATGAGGACGCTGAGAGCATTTCCCCTCTGCCGCGGACGCGCGGGCAGAGCGAGGTCAGCGAGACGTCTCTTTCCCGGGGAAAGGAGACGCGCAGCCCGTGGATTCCCACGGGCGGCAGCGAGCAAAACACGCTCACTGCGGAGCTCCTCCAGACTGGGTCTGAAGAGGAGGCCGAGGCCGAACACGATGACAGGGTCCGTGTTCGTGTCGACTCTGGGCAGTCGACGCGCGTGAACAAGCGCGATGTCAAGGCGATCAACGCCTTGACGCAGACCTGCACTGGCGTAGAGTGCAGAGTTGTTGAGGTTGAGGAGTCTCCGAGGACCGCCTCGGAGCTAACAAACCTCCCAGCTTTGAGCTGGAAGAAGTTCTCTCGAGAGCTGCGCGAAGGCGCTCTCGAGCAGGTGTGCATCATCTCTGAGGAAGAGACGATGGTTGATGTCGACAATAGGGTCGAGGAGTTGAGGCAACTCCTCGTTGATCCCGCTCCGGAGGGCGAGGACACCCTCGGCGCTAAGACCAAGCGCGAGCGATTTGAGGAACAGAGCTGGGACTCCCTCAAATCGAGCCCGTTCTACGACGTGCTGCGAGAATACGCAGACGTATTCCCGGACGAGGTTCCGGAGGAACTCCCCCGTGATAAGGGAGTGCGGCACGAGATCGACCTCGTGCCGGGCACGAAGTACTGTGTCACGCGGCAATGGCCATTGCCGCGTGATCAAGTGAAAGCCATCGACGAGTTCTTTGAAACTCGTCGAAAGGCAGGACAAGTGAGGGAGTCGGTCTCCCCTCACAGCGCACCAACGTTCTGTGTCAAGAAGGCACAGGGCGGATGGCGCATCGTTCACGCTTACAACAAGCTGAACGATGCGACGGTACCGGCGCAGACGCCGATACCGAGGAAGGACGTCATCATCGACTCGATGAGCGGGAGCACGATCTTCAGTGCTCTCGATCTGCGCGACGGATTCTATCAAATCCTCATGCGTGAGCAGGACATCCCGCTCACGGCAGTGAGCACCCCGAGCGGCATGCTCTGGGAGTGGCTGGTGATGCCACAGGGACTCAAGAACGCTCCTGCCACCTTCAACAGATGCGTCACGCATCTGCTGCGCTCGGTGCGTGACTTCGCACCGAGTTACTTCGATGATGTGTTCGTTCACAGCAAGGCTGTGGACGGGAAGTCCGATGTGGAGATGCATCGAGAGCATCTCCGCCGTCTTCTTGTGCTGATGCGCCAGCACAAGTTGTACGCAAACCTGAAGAAGTGCATCTTCGGTGCGCACGAGATACCCGTGCTCGGGTGTCTCGTCGGACGCAATGGCGTTCGCCCTGACCCAGAGAAGGTCAGGGTGGTCAACGAGTGGCCAGTTCCCACGAACGTCAAGGAACTGAGGCAGTTCCTTGGTCTCGCCACGTACTTGTGCAAGTACGTGAGCAACTACGCAGAGCGGATCCGTCCACTCTCGTCTCTCCTGAAGAAAGACGTGCCGTGGACGTGGTCGCCTGAGTGTCAGGCGGCCTTTGTGACAGTCAAGCAGGGCTTGACTGAAGCACCGGTCCTCGCTATCGCGGACCAAGACAGACCATTCCATGTTGTCTGTGATGCATCCGATTTCGCAATCGGATGTGCGCTGATGCAGCGCGATCACGAGGAACGTGATCGCGTGGTGTACTACCAGTCACGTCAGCTGAAACCAGCTGAGCGGAATTACCCCGTACATGACAAGGAGCTCCTTGCCATGAAGTACGCTCTCGCGAAGTTCCGCGTCTATCTGCTGGGAGATAGACCGTTCGTGGTCTACACGGACCATGCGTCTTTACGAACAGCCGTAAAGACGCCACACCTCTCTCAAAGGATGGCCAGGTGGCTGTCCTTCTTCGCAGAGTACAACTTCCGGGTTGAGTACAAACCCGGAAGGCTGAACGTCATTGCTGACGCGCTGTCGCGTCGTCCTGACTACGCAGTCAGGACGGAGGTCACTGCGAACGCGATCAGCGCTCGCAGCGCAGACAAGCCATCGTCGACCTTGCTCGACAACGTCCGAGCAGCGTATGCGTTTGACGACGACGTCAAACGCTTGGTTGAATATGCAGAGACGCCGTCACCAGCGTCTCTCAAGGCTCTGCCTCCGCATTTGCGTGCACGGGCTCATCGATATGCCGTGCACGAGGGATTACTGCTGTATCGTGCAGTCGACGATGGCGTCGACCGCATTGTGGTGCCAGACGATGAGGATCTGAAGTTGCGGATCCTCTTCGAGTACCATGACTCCCCAACAGCGGGTCATCTCGGTCGCGAGAAGACATATCTTCTTCTCGCGCGCGACTTCTACTGGCCGCACCAGTACAAGTGGGTTCGCAAGTACGTGCGTGCTTGCGAGGTTTGCCAGCGCGCCAAACCGGCACCTGTATCCCAGGCGCCGCTCAAGTCACTGCCGATTGCATCGGAGTGCTGGGAGTCCATTTCAATGGACTTCGTCTTCGGACTCCCGCCTGACGCGCGACGACGCACAGGCGTCGTCGTATTTGTTGACCGATTCAGCAAGATGGTGCATCTTGCTGCGGTTCCCAAGACGGTCACAGGCGCACAGACAGCGCGCCTGTTCGTTGATACTGTCTTTCGAGCTCACGGCATGCCGCGTGAGATCGTATCGGACCGTGATCCACGGTTCCGCGGCCGATTCTGGCAAGAAGTTTTCAAACTTCTTGGAACTCAGTTGTCAATGTCGACAACTGACCATCCCGAGACCGATGGTCAGACCGAGCGCGTCAACCGCGTGCTCGGTGACGTGCTGAAAAGCTACGCTCACTCATTCGAGAGTTGGAGCGAGTGCTTGTCGATGGCCGAGTTCGCCATCAACAACTCGGTGCATGTCTCGCACGGACATACACCGTTCTTCGTGAATGCTATGCGGCATCCACGCTTGCCGACCGTCCTGGGGACGATCGCTCCTACCTTAAGTGGGGGAGGACCCGCAGATTTGACACCCAATCTGCAGGAACGGAGTGGCATATCGGACAGACAGCGTGAAACGCTGTCTGCAACAACGGCAGGGACGGCTGCGCACAAGCCGTCCAAGGACTTCCTAGAGCGCCGACAAACCGTGATCCGGTTTGTCCAGGATGCGCTTGCAGCTTCTGTGGATCGACAGAAGCTGAATGCCGACAAGCATGGCAGGCAAAACACAAATGAATTCGAAACGGGTTCATTAGTGCTGTTGAGCACATACAACCTGCCTAGACATGCAGTGTCCGACTTCGGAGCGAGCAAACTCGCTCCGCGCTACATCGGACCGTTCACGGTGCTCGCGCGCCGTGGTACAGCGTATACACTGGACATCCCGTCCAGTATGCAACTGCATCCGACGTTCTACGTCGGACGCCTCAAGCCGTACCGCCAGTGGCGCGAGCCCGAGAGCTCCGAGGGAGCTCCCGCTAATCCGAGTCGTCCGAGCGAGGACTCGCGAGGCGACGAGTCAGCTCGTCCACCCTCTGGACGAGGCGACCGACCCTCATCGAGAGGTTCGAGTGTTCCTGCGAGAGGCGAGCGTTCTCCGCCTTTCGCTCAGCCATTTCAGCTTGAAGGCGAGCAAGCTGAAGCGCCACCTCGTACGAGGTTGGCAACGCCGTCGACTGAGGAGTCGACGCGGGGTATTCACCCACCACCGCCACCGCCGCTGCGCGACGCGACAGGCCAGACTCGCTGGATCGTCCAGCGAATCGTTGCGCATCGTGAGCCTCGGGACTCCCGAGGTCATCGTCGCTTTCGTATTCGTTGGAGAGGATTCCCTCCCCAACACGACACGTGGGAGTCGCGGAACGTCCTGATGGAAGACGTTCCGGAAATGGTGAGGGCGTACGAGGCCCTGCACTGTTAGCAGCATACGAGCTGACGTATGCTGCAGGCGTCGCCGTCGCCGACGGCGCCTGAGGAAACAGCGCATTGCGCTGAGTGATGATGCTCGTGGGTACGCTGAAGCTCCCGTACCCACGCAACTCGCGCTCCGTCAGCCGACGGGCGCCGAGCACACAGCTCGGACACTCCCTGTTGTGCGGCACCGCACAGGGAATGTCCGCCGCCATGCACGCATCGTGCAGGCGTTCCACACGACCATGCGCACTGAAGCGCATGTGACGCTCGCGCGCGTTGGCCAGCCGCCTGCGATAGCCGGCTGGGTCCTTGTTGAAATTCTCAACAAAGGCGCTCCAACTTTGCGCAAGTGCCTGAGGGACAGGCACTTTGCTTCGGTCGGACACATGCTTGCCCGACCGCCATCGGAGCTCATGGAAGAGCCCGATGTAGTAGTCGCGCCGCTCGGTCGGGGAGGCGAAGGCCATGGAGGCTGCCTCCTCGTCGTCTGTGATGCGCTCACAGACGTACAACAGCTCCGCATGCGGCGGAGCTGACGTGCCGTACCAGCGCTTGATCAGCGCTTCGTCCGGCATCCATGGCGGACGCTCGGGTGCAGCAGACCCTGCACCCACGCTGAGGGACGACGTGCCGTCGTCGCCGCCGTCGTACTTGACCACAGAAGAGCGATGCTCGCTCTTCTGGCGCTTGGCAGCCATGTCGTCCGCGCGCGAAGGGGAATCGCGCGCGTGCCGCGAGCCCGAGCTGGGCCTCGCAGGCGAAGAGTCTTCAACACGATCGCCGCGTGGCGATCGTGGCGGTGTCGACTGCATACAGTCGACAAGGAACTCCATGTCGATCGCTGGAGCCTTGATCGACGCGAGCACAGCGTCTGTGCTCGCGGGCTGGTCGATCCGCGCCGCGTGAGCGCTCGCAACGCGCTCACGATACTCGCCGACCGAAAGCCTTTCGGTCGGTGCAGCCGCTGCTGCAGCCGTCGTCGTCTTGGCCGCCGCTGCCGCCGCGACCTCGTCGGAGCGCGCGCTCATGGTCGATGAGCACGTCGGGAACAGTCGAGAAGCTTCTCGACTGAAGGGCGTTTTCATGTCACTGCTCATGTCACTGTTCATGGCACTGCTCATGACACTGCTCATGTCACTGTTCATGACACTGCTCACCAGTCACGTGTATACTGTATAGTATACACTCAGATGCACCATTTAGTATACATATCATATGTATACTATACGCTATACACACCGATTGTATACTATACGGTCTGGTATACTCGTACCTTAACGGGGGGGGGTGGTGTAATGGGGTTACACAGCCTGTAACTGGGTTACAGAGCAGTACAGTCGGACTGTACTGCGTTAGGTGTGCCACGCTAACATTTGCCGGGTACATTTTGGGATTAGTGTGACCAACACTAATCCATACATAAATTCGGTCGGAGTGTCCGTGACCAGTCACGGACGCCTCCCAAAATACATGCATTAGGGATTAGAGGTTTGGTACCTAGGCAGAACGCTAAACAATAAGACAGTTCTCATTTTGGACACTAGCACAGACTTCCATTCATTTGTATTGAACTGTACAGTGAACTGTACAGTTTGTATACAAATTTGTATACGCTTCCTTACACGCGCTAGTGTAAGCCAGTAACCGAGCGTAAGCCTCGCCCGGTTACACAAGATAGGCGATGTCGGTCCAAATCAGCTGGTCTACTATCGTCAACGCCCATCGAGAGTCCAAGAAAACTCGTGAGCGACTCGCCGATCGCAGTTCTTAACATGCTAGTTCACCTACACACATAATAAGGAGGCGTGGCGATGAAAATATCATTCTGACAGGGCATGATCGCCGTGTATATGATGCGCTTTCTGACCAACTATAACTTGGCGACGATTGCCACGACCAATCTCGTCATGTTCGCTCGCCTTGAGCACGCTCAACTCGCTGGAGCTCGTTTGATATTTTGATAGTAGTTTATAATGACATCAAATGTTGTTTCTACAATTTCTAACCAACCGTCCCACAACAGTTCATCAAATGCCAGAAAAGAGTCGAATATTTTCATAAATAGCACATCGCGTCATTATTTCTCGATCTGCTGATTACTTTCTTCGTTCCAAAACATTGTTCCGAATTGTATAATTAACGCTTAGAAATAACTAGAGTTTTGGAACAGAAGGTGAATGGTTTTGGCTAGTACAAAAGCCTTGAAAATTGATGTTTGCCAATTTATATATCGACACAGGATATTGTATTTTATTGTAAAACAAGAGTTTTAGCATGGTACTGGAACGATACACCAGCGAACTGTTGCTTATTATCAGTTCGCGACAGCATCGAGGGGTGCAAGCTTTCACGCAACGAAACACTATTCACTGGATAGAGAATCAAAACCATGGAGAAGCAGCACCAATACGAGTAATTGCGCGTTAAAATTGCTTAGTCACTGACTTCACTACTGCTTCCACAGTTTGACTGGGTTTCACTATGCTCGCCATCTTCCTCTTCCTCTGTGTCTTCAGCATCTTCACCTTCAGCGACCTGGGCGTGCATTATAAGGAGTATAGAGTTTGCCTTATCAATGCATCCTTGCACAGTAGCAATAATTGTACTCGACAACGCCAAGTACCACAAGCGCCTACCTGATGGAACGCCGAAGGGAGCAATGAAGAAAGCTGAGATGCAGGCAAAGTGCACTGAGCTCGGCATTCCATTTGAATAAAGTGATCTAAGGAAGGTGCTATGGGGGAAGCTGAAAATGTACGTTCGTGATCACGTCGATCCGGTGATCGTTACGATGGCTCGTGCCCGAGGTCAAACGGTGCGGTTTACACCACTGCACCATTCGGACCTCCAGCCAATCGAGACTGTTTGGGCAATAGCAAAAGGAGAAGTTGGTCACCAGTATACTTCAGCTACGACTTTCAAAGAGGTTCGTGATCGGCTAGAGATGGCGTTTGCTCGCCTACAAGCTTCGTGGTTTCCGTCTGTTCTGACGTTGACTTCATCAACATCGCAACAAGCTCAACACGTCTCCCCACCTTTAGTCAGCGTTCTCAATGCTGTACGAAGGCCGACAGCCTCCATACAACTCTCGAGTCGATGCATCAGGAGCCGAATATCACAGAGCCGCTTCTTTACTACCGTGTTGGGTAAGTATCGTGGCACTAAAGATCTAACGAGCGGAATCTTGGCTGATTGGTTGCCGATAATCCACAAAAGCCACAGCTGGTACACAGTGCTTTACGGGCCTCTGAAATTCTTCGGGACGCGCTGAAAGTGCCTACCCAACAGTTCGCGACAGTATCCTGCGTTGCCGGTGGCTCGACCGCCAGTGCGGAGCTCTGCAGCCGCTCGAAGGTCCGAATTTCCTCAAGCAGGTTCAGGAGCCCTGTGTCCGGTCGCTCATCGACCATCTCGCGAACATCATCGTACATGGCAGTACGCCTACCTCTCCATGCTTCTCGAGCTTCTCTACACTATCCAAAACAATCTGCTTTTGGTCTCTTCGACCTATTTGTTGTCAAGAGTGATGCGAAGACGCCTCGCAAAGCAACCGTGTGAAGCGGACGCGTCATCAGTGAGGTCGGCGTGACCTTCACTGTGTGGTACCGCAATCATTCAGGTGATTACGGGACGGTGATTACGTCACGGTGATTACGCCATGATTGTGGGTACAGGATTGTGGGTACCTATTGTGGGTGCAAGATTGTGGGTACAAGATGGACATCGACGTGGCGTTCTCTGATTGGATAAGGTAATCGTGTATCCAGTAGAGAATCCAGTAGGGTGTACCCAGTAAGAGGTATCCAGTAGCAGGCTTAGAGGTAGCACGCGGTTGCGAACTAAGGACCTGAATCGAATCACTTTGCATTTTGCCACCAACTACTCAAGTGCTCATCCTTTTCTATTTGCCAATATCGTCGGATTTCGCTTTTAAGCTGGCAACACTGCTCAAAATAGTAATGCGCAGAAATTCCAGAAGCTTGTAAATCAACATCCAGCTCAGCATACCTGCTCTTGATGAGCTCACTCAGTATTTCCATCATTCTCTCGTGTTGGAACAGTGTGTTCTGAATACTTGGTATCATGCTTATACTTCTGACCGAAGGTGTGACCTTGTGTTGAAAGGCTAACTCGGGTCTTTGCACAGTGCGACTGGGGTCTTGACGCTGCCGAGGCTTGAGGCGAGGCGAGGAAGAACACTTGAGGGGTTGAATGGAAATTCAGAAGTGATTGATTTGGTCCTTAGTTCGCAAGTCTGCTTGCTACCTCTAAGCCAATGTCCTACCTGCTGGGTACATCCTACTGGATTCTTTACCGGATACTGAGTTACTCGAGCCAATCAGACAGCGACACGTGGATGCCCATCTTGCACCCACAATCTTGTACCCACGTGTGGCGTAATCACCGGTGGCGTCATCACAGCGGGAAGCATTGGGACCGGTTACCCTGCAACACGCCCCCTCAATGCGAATACGCGTGAACGCCGAGCGCTGCGGTCAACTCCTTGTGGCGTGGCCCGGCGAGTCCCTTGGTCATGATGTCGGCCAGCATGGTTGCAGTCCCGCAGTACTCGACGATCACTTCTCCGTGCTTGACCTCATCGCGGATGTGATGGTACTTGATGTCGATATGCTTGGCGCGGCCATGGTTAACGGGGTTCTTGGTCATCTTGATGCACGACTGGTTGTCTTCGAAAATCTTCAATTCCGGCGTGACCCCGTCTGCAGCAACCAGGATCTCGCACAGCAGCTTGTGCACCCACTTGCCTTCTTGAATCGCCAAACTTAGAGCGATGTACTCGGCCTCGCTTGTTGAGAGCGACACGCTTGACTGCTTCTTGGAACCCCATGAGATCGGTCCGCCGGCGACTTGGAACAGATAACCCGACGTCGACTTGCGATCGCTGAGATCACCAGCCCAATCGGCATCTGAGTAACCTCGAAAGTCGACGTTCTTGTCTGGCGAGAAGCGAATCCCGTGCGACTTGGTCCCTTGCAGGTAGCGAAAAATGCGCTTGACCGCAATCCAGTGTTCCGCTTGCGGGTTCTCCATGAAGCGCGAAACATACCCAACTGCGAACGCAATGTCCGGGCGAGTCGATGTCATCAAGTGCATGAGTGCACCGACAGCTTCGCGGAATGGTGCGTCCAACTTGATGGTTGAGTCGCTTGAGACGAGCTTCATGCTGATGTCAACCGGGCTTGCAGCAGTTTTGCAGTCTTGCATGCCGAAACGCTCAAGGATGTCGTTGATGTAGCGGGCTTGACTCAACGTAACACTGCCATCCGCGTTGTCGATCACCGCAATCCCAAGGATGAAGGAACACTTGCCACTGTCGGTCATCTCGAACCGCGACTTGAGTTGACGCTTGACTTCTGCGATCAGGTCGGCCGAGTTCCCGGTCACCAATACATCATCCACGTAGACCAGTAGCAGAACGCATCCGCCATCGACGACCTTGATGTACAGGCAGGGGTCGTAGCTTGAGACGCGAAAACCGATGGACCGCACGTACTCGTCGAAGGTCTCATTCCAGACTCGTGAAGCTTGCTTGAGTCCGTAAATCGCCTTGAGCAGCTCCACGCAGTCGAAACCATCGTCCAGTCCCACGCCTTCAGGTACACTGCAGAACACCTTCTCCTTCATCACGCCGTACAGGAACGCAGTCACGACGTCCAGCTGATCCAGCGGCCAGCCGAAGTACTTGGCAATCGCGATGATCATCCGCAGCGTGACGTACTTGACCACTGGGGAAAACGTCTCGGTGTAGTCGATGCCGTACTTCTGCTTGAACCCCTTTGCCACCAGACGTGCCTTGTACTTCTCGATGCTGCCGTCCGCTTTCCGCTTGAGCTTGAATACCCACTTGGTTCCGATGGCACGTTGACCTGTCGGCAGTTTGGCTGCACGGAACACGCCACGGAGCCGCATCGACTTGAGCTCGGCGCAGATGGCCTTGCGCCAGTGTACTTGGTCGGGTCCGTTGACGGCTTCTTGGAACGTCTTCGGCTCGCTCAGGTCACTCGCTTCCACCGTGTTGGCGCTCGCACGCCAGAAGATTGGGGGACTCTCTTGGTCGTCGGAGCCGTCCTTCTCTTCTTCATCACTTGGTTCCGGCTCCGCTCGCACACCCGATCGGCGCTTGGGACGGCGCTCAGCGAACTCGTCCGGCGCACTCGCCTCTTCCAAGCCGGCGCCACGACGCGTGGGACGCGCACTTTCACGCATATCGGAGTCATTGTCCGAGCGGCTCTTGCGCTTCCCGGCCAGTCGGAAGTCCCTCTGGCTCGGGTCGTCGTCGCGAATTTCGAGGTACCCGAAGTCGATCGCCGCGTCCTCCACGTCGTCGTTCGCAACAGTAGTCGACACGCCAAACACGGACTCGTCGAAGGTGACATCGCGACTGATCACCACCTTCCCCGCCTCGATGTCATACACTCGGTAGGCCTTCGACACTTCCTCGTAGCCCAGGAACACACCGGCGCGGGCCTTCGGGTCCCACTTGAGCCGCTTCTCCTTCGGCGTCAACACGAAGGCTTGGCACCCGAACACACGCATGTGCTTCACGCTTGGCTTCGACTCGTACACCATCTCGAACGGCGTCTTGTCCGCGACCTTTGGCGACGGCAGCCGGTTCTTGATGTATATGGCCGTCATGGCCGCCTCGGCCCAGAAACACTTATCCAGCTTCGCGTGGTGCAGCATGCTGCGGCCGATCGTGACGATGGTCCGGATGGCGCGCTCCGCCGTGCCGTTTGTCTGATGCGCGTACGGCACCGTAGTCTGCTGCTCGATTGTAATGGGCCTATCCAATAGTGCCATTACATGGCGATGTCCAATTACGGATTAGTGATTCCCACTAATTGTTTTGGATCGCCAGGTGTCATAGACATGATCCCTGATTCATGTCTACACACCGGCACTCACGGAGTAATCATTGATTACGTCCGCACGGAATGTTCTCGAACATTCTCGAGTGTTCTCTGCCTGCGCACATGTCTTTGCGCACGGTGATGGTTCCTGCTGGGAAACTATCTGTTGACGAAGCCGACGTGTCATTGTGGGTACAATGTTGTTGATATCAGCCAATCACAACTCCCCGTACACAGAAGATTCTTCGGAGAAGAATCTCAAGTTCAAGTTCAAGTTTCTCCTTGAAGTTCAAGTTCAAGTGAGAATATTCTTCACGCTCAGCTTCAAGCTCAACCTGATTCAACCCAAGGTTTATTCTGCATTTGTAGGGTGATTGCATTTAACCCCATAGGACTCTAGGGAGAGGTTTCAGGAACCATAAGCTCATTTCAATTCAGTTGCAAATTTGCCGTCTTCTGCTCAAGTCTCCTACTCACTCTTCTCCTCCCTCTTCGTCCCTCCAAGTCGGGACTCTGCCAAGTCTTCCTCATCAGCGCAAGCGTGTGTGCCGTGTTATCGGGAACTGTCGTTGACAGCGTCCCGTTACACCTGGTAGCACTTCGTGGTCCTTTCAGCGACCAAGCCAAGAGGGACAGCCGAAGAGCGTGAGCACTTCGAGATCCCTGTTCAAGCGAAGGATTGTCAAAGCGGCGTTGCCCTTTGTACATCCTTAGTCAAGACTCTCCCTGTCTGCGGATCAGACATCGGAAGGGATGGAGACTCCGGCGAGTATGTTGCCCGACGAGACCGTGACCCTGACGAATGAGCAGTTTCCTCATCTGTCGGAGCACGAGTGGGCAGCACTCGAACGGATGCGCATTGTCATCGGAGAGGCAGCTGTGATCACGTTGTTGAGATCAGCTACTCCGGATGAACAGAAGAACGCGGCAGTGAGCTTCATGCACCATGAGGTCATGGACTCTCGTCGACAGCCCGCAACTCCTGTTTCGACCATGAGAGTGACGCCGCTGAAGCTCAACGTGTCTCCGTACCGCGGCGGAGAGAACGAACCTCTCGCAAGATGGTTCGTCGAGCTGGATGCAGCTATCGTTGCACGACAGCTTCGGGACCCAGAGCAGCAAGTGTTGTTCTCGATGTCCAACCTTGCGGGTCGAGCTAAGAGTTGGGCGTTTGGGAAGCGTTTGGCGGATGTCAACTGCTTCTACAACCTCGACGACTTCAAGCGTGAGTTGAAGCGCGCGTTTGAGCCTCCGCAGAGCGAGTTTCGCGCTCGTGCCGAGTTCCTTAAGCTTCGACAAGGACGCCAAGACCTCCACACGTATGCTCAACGTGCACGATTCCTCGTGTCAAGCATCGTGGAGCAGCCGATTGACGTAGCAACGCAAGTTGTCACGTTCATGGCGGGACTGGACGATGGACCGATCAGGAACCAACTCTTCCGCGAGTATCCTGATTCGCTGGACCAAGCTATCGAGAGGGCGATGCAAGAAGAATTCAGCATCAAGCAAGCCAAGTTCGGAGGTCCGATTCCACGTCAAGTTCGTGTGTCGTCGCCGACGAATGACGGACCAGAGCCGATGGATCTGTCGTACGTCCAACAAGCCAACAATGTGGGACCTCGCAACGATGTGAAGTGTTTCCGTTGCGGGAAGCTGGGTCACTTCGCTCGGAACTGCAAAGTGTCCTTGCCAGCTGGGCAAGAGACACAGGGATCGCGATTCAACGCGAGCGGCAGACGATTTGCTGGCCGCCGGTTCGATCGTTCCCGAGGGTCAAAAAACGGGAACAACCAGTAGGGGCGGGGCTCCCTACTGGGCCCGACAAGAGGACTGTGGACGTTGTGGAGACACAGGACTCTGGCCCCGATGTGCATCATGCACATGCAGTTTCCACTAAGAGTGATGGCAGTGTCGATCAGAGGTCCTCTCTGATCATACACCAAGTCCATGTGGATGGTATTGCAACGCCTCTACGTGCTTTGGTTGACACTGGTGCGTCGAACAACTTTGTTCGAGCAAACGTCGTGATCGGGAGTGATGTGGCTCCACCCGATACGACGAACGAGATGGTGATTAGGTTGGCCAACGGGTCGACTGTGAAGATGCCGAAGCGAACCGTTCGCTTGGCAATGACGTTTGAAGATTTCCGAGGCGAGGACGAGTTCATTCTCCTCGATCTCGATGCCAAGTTTGATCTCATCTTGGGAATGCCGTGGCTGAAGCGTTACCAACCCGCATTGACTGGATGAAGATGAAGATCTCCGTTGACAAGTCGTGCCACGACGCAGACTTGAATTGTACGACAACGGATGAAGTGATATGGGCATATGCGTCTGTCGAAGATGCATCGTCGAATGAGACTCAGGAGTGCGATGGCCCCTCAATCTCACAAGACCAGCCCGCGACGATGAATGGAGGTGGAGCAGTCAGGCGCCAGAAAAAGACTGTCTCCTTTGCCAAGGACATTGAAGAAATCCGTCCTGGCGTGAAGTTACAAGACCGAAAGAAGACCGACGTCAAGAGTTTTCCGTCATCCGGCATCCCTGATCAAGATGCAAGTCAAGATGATGAAGGTGGTGACCCACAGAGAGGCACTACACACAGTTATGCGGACGTCGTGGTCTACGGTGAAGAGGGTGACAGCATGGAATTGCGTCACATCCAAGTGGAAAATCCTCCAAGTTCCGTCGAAGATTTGGTTTCCTTGCCTATGATGAGCAAGAAGGCGCTTAGGCGTAGCCTGGCGAAAGGCGAAATTTCGCAGCTTTGTGCGATCGTCGAAGCGATTGACAAAGACTCCGTCAACGCAGCATCAACTGTGGATGCGACCGACGCGTTGATCGGAAAGACACGGAAGGAAAGGTTCGAGGAGCAGTCATGGGATGCCCTCAAGACGAACCCCGTGTGGAAGCTTGTTCGGGAGTTTGAAGATATCTTCCCCGACAAGGTGCCGGACGAACTGCCATTTGACAGAGGCATTCGTCACGAGATTGATGTACTTCCTGGCACGAAGTACTGCATCACAAGACAGTGGCCGTTGCCGAAGGAACAAGTCGATGCGATCGATGAGTTCTTCGCACAACGTGCAAAGGCTGGTCACGTGCGAGAGAGCAAGTCTCCGCATTGCAGCCCCACTTTCTGTGTGAAGAAGGCGACTGGCGGATGGCGTATTGTTCACGCTTTCAACAAGCTGAACGACGCGACCATTCCTGCTCAGACACCGGTTCCACGCAAGGATATGATCCTTGATGGAATGGTTGGCAGTACGGTCTTCAGCGCCATCGATCTGAAGGATGGATTCTATCAGATTCGGATGCGTGAAGATGACGTACCACTAACTGCAGTGAGTACCCCGAGCGGTATGCTGTGGGAATGGTTAGTGATGCCACAAGGACTGAAGAATGCGCCTGCGACTTTCAATCGCATGGTCACGAATGTTCTTCGTCCACTGCGAGCATTCGCACCGAGCTACTTTGACGATATTTTCGTTCATAGTAAGGCGGTTGGTGGAAAGTCCGACGTCGATGTTCATTTGGATCATCTTCGCCGCGTCTTTGAGGTCATGCGAGAGAACAAGCTCTACGCTAACCTGAAGAAGTGTGTCTTCTTCTCACCAGAGATACCCGTACTCGGTTGCTTTGTTGGCAAGAACGGTGTTCGAGTTGACCCCGAGAAGGTCAAAGCTATTGACGATTGGCCCGTGCCTCAGAACGTCAAACAGCTGCGACAATGGTTGGGTCTGGCCAATTACTTGCACAAGTACACGCGCAATTATGCAGCGCTGGTGCAGCCTCTCACACAACTGCTGAAGAAAGACGTCGAGTGGAAGTGGTCTGATGATCACCAAGCGGCATTCGAAGAAGTCAAGAGGAGTCTTCGTGAAGCTCCTGTGTTGGCTCTTCCGGATCACGACAAGCCGTTCCACGTCGTCTGTGATGCAAGCGACTATGCCATCGGTTGCGCCTTGATGCAACACGATGATGAGGGTCGAGAGCGAGTTGTTTCGTATCAATCACGACAACTCCGACCCGCAGAACGGAACTACCCAGTGCATGACAAGGAACTTCTTGCGATGAAGTATTCCTTAGTCAAGTTCCGTGTCTACTTGCTTGGCGAGGAACGCTTTGCGATCTACACAGATCATGCGTCGCTGCGGACTGCAGTGAAGACTCCTCACTTGTCCCAAAGAATGGCGAGATGGCTCTCCTTCTTTGCAGAGTACAACTTTGTTGTGCACTACAAGCCAGGCAAGATGAACATCTTGGCCGACGCTTTATCAAGACGTCCGGACTACGATCCCAAGACCAAGAATGAGGATCCGGACGAAGCGTGTCGTCTCTGTGAAGATGTTCAAGCAGTTGCTGTTCAAGCTGCGACTACAGTGCGTGAAGACATTGTCGAGGGTTACAAGTCTGACGAGACCTGTCAGGACTTACTCAAGTATTTCAAGGACCCTTCCGACAAGGCACTGCAACGTCTGCCAGCACGAACAAGGTCGCGTGTCCACCGCTTCCACGTACGCAATGGGTTGCTGTACTACGCGGTTGAGGACGGGGATTCAGCACGAGTTGTTGTTCCCAGCGATGAAGGTGTGCGTCATCGACTCTTGTACGAGTATCATGACAGCCCTTCTGGTGGCCATCTCGGACGTGAGAAGACGTTTCTCAGTCTTTCTCGAGATTACTACTGGCCACACATGTACAAGTGGGTTCGCAAGTACGTGAGGACGTGCGAGATCTGCCAACGAGTGAAGCCTTCCGGTTCCACTCAGGCCCCACTTCGTTCATTGCCTGTCCCTCAGGACAGCTGGAGGTCCGTGAGTATGGATTTCATATTCGGACTTCCAAGGGACAAACACGGCAGGAATGGCATCCTGGTGTTTGTGGACCGATTCAGCAAGATGGTCCATCTTGCGCCTGTTTCGGACAAGATCTCAGCCGAGAAGACAGCGAAGGTCTTCCTCGATGTGGTATTCCGTTTGCACGGTTTGCCAACTGAGATTGTGTCAGATCGCGACACCCGTTTCACGTCGAAGTTTTGGCGTGCACTGTTCGGACTGTTGGGCACCCAGTTGTCCATGTCAACAGCGGCACATCCAGAAACGGACGGTCAAACAGAGCGTGTGAATCGAGTCCTCGAGGACGTTTTGCGAAGTTACGCTACGTCATTCAAAGAGTGGAGCGAGTTTCTCCCTCTTTGCGAGTTTGCGTTGAACAATTCCACGCATGTCTCGACGGGTCATTCCCCATTCTTCGTGAACTATGGTCTCCATCCGAGAGTACCAGCTTCACTAGTGGGTGAGGTCTCTACCTTAAGTGGGGGAGGGACTACGGCTCCTGGCAATTCGCCGCAGTCGTTTGACCTGAATGCTGCTTCCGAGCTCAAAGCCAACTTTGACTCGATGGAACCTTTGACCGACATGAAGAGTCGTGATAAGCAGCAGCTCGATGAGTTCATCGAGAAGAGACAAGTGATCGTGCGGTATGTTCGAGACGCAATCGCCAAGGCTCAGGATCTGCAAAAGCAACAAGCAGACAAGAGTGGAAGGAAGAACAAGCAATCGTACAGGATCAATGATCTTGTCTTGCTTAGTACGGCAAACCTGCCTGAACATGCAGTGTCCAACTTGGGAAGTTCGAAACTTCTACCCAGGTTCATCGGACCGTTCACGGTGGTGAAATGCAATAGCGATGCCTACACCCTAGACATCCCTACAAGCATGCGTCTACACCCGACGTTTTACGTGGGTAGACTGAAGCCTTACCTTCCGAGTGGGTCAGCCGACCCTAATGAGCCCTGCGCGGATGATCCAAGCGATCCTGAAGTTGCTCCACTTGGTCACGAAGAGTTCGCAACTCATCGTCATGGAGCATCTTCTCGGCATAAAGGCGCTGAAGCACGTCGTAGGATTCATCCTTCACAGCTTCCAGCACACGAAGGCGAGACTGGTACTCCTTCCGAAGTACCTCGAGCAGAGCCCCTGCTTCCGCCACGGAACGCAGAAGACGCTCTTGGAAGGCCTCACGGGTCTTCTCAGCCTTCTGGAGTCGCACGAGTTCACCATGAACTTGATCGATCCGATGATCGATTCGAGACTCCATTGCCGACAACTGGGTTTGACCATCGGTCAGCAAGTCAATCGTTGACTCCTGACCCTTCAGCTGGTCATCGAGGCTTTCGCACCGGTCTTGAAGAACCGCGTGGCGAACTTCCAGTGCCTCGATCCGAACGCGATGAGCACTCTTCCACTTCCAGAGTCGCTCGATCGTTTTCGCGTTCAGCCCCACCTCCTCTGATTGATCATCAGGGAGTGCGTCGATGGATCGTGGAGTCGATTGTTGGTCACGAAGACCGACAGACTCGCGGGAAGAAGCGGTTGACTCGTCAACGCTTCTATCGAGTTCGGTGGCGCGGCTATCCACCGAGTTCGGACACGTGGGAATCGAAGCAGACTCTCGAGTCTGATGTTCCCGACGTGGTTCGCAGCTACGAGGCAAGCTTGTAGCGTCGCGAGAGACGCTGCCGCGACGAAGGCCATGGGCTGCCTTGTCGTGACTCGGAGTCTTGCTGAGCAAGCGCTCCATCTTGCCCTCGTTCTCAAGGCGAGCGAACGATCGCCATGAGTCCGCTTTCGCTGCGAAGGGTTGGTCCGGATCATCACGGTTGTTGATCCGACGCCAACGGAAGAACCGTTCCTTGTAGAACTCAGTGTCTCCCACCCGATGGCGGATGAGAGTCACATCGTAGAGTTCTGGAGCTCGACGCTGGTGCTTGCGCACAGCGAGTTCTTCGTGAGAGGCTTGGTCACTTGAGCGCTTCATCGCGAATCGCAAAGTGAGCCGAAGCCAACCCAAAGAAGAGCGAGTGATCGCTACTTTAAGGGGGGGATGATGTAATGGGCCTATCCAATAGTGCCATTACATGGCGATGTCCAATTACGGATTAGTGATTCCCACTAATTGTTTTGGATCGCCAGGTGTCATAGACATGATCCCTGATTCATGTCTACACACCGGCACTCACGGAGTAATCATTGATTACGTCCGCACGGAATGTTCTCGAACATTCTCGAGTGTTCTCTGCCTGCGCACATGTCTTTGCGCACGGTGATGGTTCCTGCTGGGAAACTATCTGTTGACGAAGCCGACGTGTCATTGTGGGTACAATGTTGTTGATATCAGCCAATCACAACTCCCCGTACACAGAAGATTCTTCGGAGAAGAATCTCAAGTTCAAGTTCAAGTTTCTCCTTGAAGTTCAAGTTCAAGTGAGAATATTCTTCACGCTCAGCTTCAAGCTCAACCTGATTCAACCCAAGGTTTATTCTGCATTTGTAGGGTGATTGCATTTAACCCCATAGGACTCTAGGGAGAGGTTTCAGGAACCATAAGCTCATTTCAATTCAGTTGCAAATTTGCCGTCTTCTGCTCAAGTCTCCTACTCACTCTTCTCCTCCCTCTTCGTCCCTCCAAGTCGGGACTCTGCCAAGTCTTCCTCATCAGCGCAAGCGTGTGTGCCGTGTTATCGGGAACTGTCGTTGACAGCGTCCCGTTACATCGATGCCTTGGTCCTCGTAGAACGCCTTGAGCGAGTTGGTCGCGAACTCTCGCGCTCCGTCGTGCCGAACAAACTTGACCTTATTGTCAAATTGCGCGTGGATCTTGGTGATGTAGCGCTTGATGCAGTCTTTACTCTCCGACTTGGCACGCAGACAGAAACCCTTCATGCATCCGCTGGCCTCGTCCACGATCAGCAGCAGATACTTGCTGCCGCCCAGCGATTCTTGCTCCATGGGTCCGCAGATGTCGAAGTGCAGCAGCTCGAAGACGTCGTAGCGGCGCTTGTCGCGGTTGCTCGGGAACGGTTTCTGCACCATCTTGCCTTGTTGGCACCCGCGGCACACGCTCGGGTTGCTAGACTTCGTAGGCACCTTGGCGTCCTTGATCATGCCGCTATTCACCATCTTGCGAAGCACGTCCACCGGAGCGTGGCCCATGCGCGCGTGCAGATCGATATCACGTCCCGACGTCGCCGCGTTCGCAGACCGCGCTGGTACGCGAAGCCAGTAGAGGCCGTCCACAAGGTCCGCCGTTGCCACTACTTGTTGCGAACCCTTGCGCGCCACGTGCATGCTGGCGCCGTCGAACACGACTTGGAACTTGCCGCTCTTGTTGATCTGCGGTACCGACAGCAGATTCTTGTTCATGCTCGGCACGTACAGCGCATCCTTGATCTCGATGTCGCGCTCGTCGCCGTTGGGCAGCACCACCCGTTCCACGATGGTCCCCACACCCTTGATCCTGGCCTTGTTGCCATCAGCTACAGACAGCTCGCCCTCGTCCCGTTCGTCGAGTCCAGCGAACTTCTTCTTGTCATTGCAGATGTGGTGCGTCGCACCGCTGTCGATCGCCCACATCCCGGACATGCCCTTGCCCATCGATATGCCGCGCTCCAGAGAGACCGCGAACGCCACTCGGTCGTAGCCGTAGTCGTCCGCGTCGTCCCGCCACTGGATGTTGTTCGCGCCGCGTCCACCACGGCCATTGCCGCCGCCGCGTCGCGCGTTCCGATTTTCATCCTTTTGCTTCGTCCAGCAGCGCTCCACCGTATGCCCGCGCTTGCCGCAGTAGGTACACTCTCGCGGCTCTCGCTCTCGCTCGGTGGCGAACGCTTTCGCTGCCTCCTCCGTCTTCACAGCTGCAGTCTTCTCGCCCTGACGCTTGATATGCTCGTTCGTGAGCACTTTCACCACGTCTTGCGTGCGTAGCTCGGCGTTGCTCATCTCGATGTTGAGCACGACGTTCTCGAAGCTCTTGGGTAGACTTCGCAGCAAGCAGATCGCCACGTCCTCGTCCTCCATCTTGGCACCGATGCTGCTGTGTAATGGGGTTACACAGCCTGTAACTGGGTTACAGAGCAGTACAGTCGGACTGTACTGCGTTAAGTGTGCCACACTAGCATTTGTTGGGTACATTTTGGGATTAGTGTGACCAACACTAATCCATACATAAATTCGGTTGGAGCGTCCGTGACCAGTCATGGACGCCTCCCAAAATACATGCATTAGGGATTAGAGGTTTGGTACCTAGGCAGAACGCTAAACAATAAGACAGTTCTCATTTTGGACACTAGCACAGACTTCCATTCATTTGTATTGAACTGTACAGTGAACTGTACAGTTTGTATACAAATTTGTATACGCTTCCTTACACGCGCTAGTGTAAGCCAGTAACCGAGCGTAAGCCTCGCCCGGTTACACCTGGTAGCACTTTGTAGTCCGTCCAACGACCGACTACATCTCGTGCTCAACATGAATGAGCACGCGGGGGAGAACCTGCCACTGGACGCCAGCGTGTCCAGCGGTACCCACGTGATCACGCGAGAGGTGTGTCCACACCTCTCCGATTCGGAATGGGCTGCGTTCCAACGATTGGCGGCAATCGTTGGAGAGACTTCGGTCGCAGCCATGCTGCGCTCGCAGACGCAGGACCAACACCTGGCTGCGATTCGCGGGTTCATGCTCAATGAACTCGAGCAGCAGCAGCAGAAGCGCACTGCTTCTGCTGGTGATGGAGCGCGAGGCGCGTCCATCAAGCTGACGGTACCTCCCTACCACGGGAGGAAGGACGAACCACTCCTGCGGTGGTTCGTGGAGTTGGAAGACTCCATCACACTTCGTCGGATCGCGGATCCGACGACCCAGGTCATGTTCGCCATGTCCTGTTTGGGCGGCAGCGCACGGCGCTGGGCCTACGGACGTAGGCTCGCCGAGCCTACGTGCTTCAGCACGTACGAGGACTTTAAGCGCGAGCTGCGCGGGTCGTTCGAACCCGCGCAGAACGAGTTCCGCTCGAGGGCTCAGTTCCTCGAGCTGAAGCAGGGTAAGCTGGATATCCATGCTTACGCGGAGCGAGCTCATTATCTCGCTTCGAACATCGTGAGCGATCCGCTCACGGAGTCTACGAAGGTCGTGACCTTCATGAAAGGTCTCGTAGATGGGCCTGTGAAGTCCCATCTCTTTCGCGTCTACCCCAAGACGCTGCAGGAAGCAATCGATGTTGCTTTCTCGGAGGACTTCAGCCTGCGCCAGGCTGAAGAGTACTCGGCGGTTCAGCATCGGCGTTCTCGGCCGAGGGCCGACGAGCCAGAGCCGATGGATCTCTCCACTGCTGCTGTCGCCCCTCGACAGCAGCCATACAAGATGCCAAAGCACGAGCAGCAGTGCTTTGTGTGTGGCCGCACTGGCCACTACGCTCGTGAGTGCACGCGTGGAGGCTCGCGTGCACCTCAGCGCGGCGGTCGTGCTGGCGGATATCGCCAGCACCGGCCAGCAAAAAACGTGGTGAACCAGTAGGGGCGGGGCGTCCTACTGGTGTGGTGGCGTCACATGTCGATGTCGGACACGTGACGGCCACGGCCCCCAGTGAGAGAGGCTCTCACTGCAGCGACGAGAACGATTCAGAGAAGCTGATCGTTCTCGAGGTGAACACGGAGGGTCGGACTCTCCGAGCATTGGTGGACTCTGGCGCGTCGAACAACTTCGTTCGACGTCAGAGCCTACGAGGATTACGTTTCGAGGAGAAGGGAATCCCTCGAAGCGAGTTGGTGGTTCGACTGGCGACTGGCGCCAGTCTGAACGTTCGGAAGCGCGTGGTTTCCCTGCGCTTCCGCTACAAGAAGCGAGCCTTCAAGGAAGACCTTGTCGTCCTGGACTTGGACGACAAGTACGACATGATTCTGGGGATGCCGTGGTTGCAACGGCATGTCCCCGTGATCGACTGGAACACGCAGTCGATCACAAGGTTCGATACGGACAGCAATCGTACAGCCGTCGCGGCTGTACGTGCAACAGAGAGCGTGAGCCCTGTTAGCACTGCAGCTGTATCGAACGATACAGTTGACTGTATGGAAGGGACGACAGCGAGCGATGGCCCTGTCCGTCCCTCCCGACAAGTCAAGAAGCGTGCCGCTCGCAAAAGTTGCGAGCGCAGCGAGAGTCTCTCGGTTCTGGGAACCGAGAGCAGGCGCTGTGCGTCGAGCGCTCCTCAATTGGATGAGGACGCTGAGAGTATTTCCCCTCTGCCGCGGACGCGCGGGCAGAGCGAGGTCAGCGAGACGTCTCTTTCCCGGGGAAAGGAGACGCGCAGCCCGTGGATTCCCACGGGCGGCAGCGAGCAAAACACGCTCGCTGCGGAGCCCCTCCAGACTGGGTCTGAAGAGGAGGCCGAGGCCGAACACGATGACAGGGTCCGTGTTCGTGTCGACTCTGGGCAGTCGACGCGCGTGAGCAAGCGCGATGTCAAGGCGATCAGCGCCTTGACGCAGACCTGCACTGGCGTTGAGTGCAGAGTCGTTGAGGTTGAGGAGCCTCCGAGGACCGCCTCGGAGCTAACAAACCTCCCAGCTTTGAGCTGGAAGAAGTTCTCTCGAGAGTTGCGCGAAGGCGCTCTCGAGCAGGTGTGCATCATCTCTGAGGAAGAGATGATGGTTGATGTCGACAAGAGGGTCGAGGAGTTGAGGCAACTCCTCGTTGATCCCGCTCCGGAGGGCGAGGACACCCTCGGCGCTAAGACCAAGCGCGAGCGATTTGAGGAACAGAGCTGGGACTCCCTCAAATCGAGCCCGTTCTACGACGTGCTGCGAGAATACGCAGACGTATTCCCGGACGAGGTTCCGGAGGAACTCCCCCGCGATAAGGGAGTGCGGCACGAGATCGACCTCGTGCCGGGCACGAAGTACTGTGTCACGCGGCAATGGCCATTGCCGCGTGATCAAGTGAAAGCCATCGACGAGTTCTTTGAAACTCGTCGAAAGGCAGGACAAGTGAGGGAGTCGGTCTCCCCTCACAGCGCACCAACGTTCTGTGTCAAGAAGGCACAGGGCGGATGGCGCATCGTTCACGCTTACAACAAGCTGAACGATGCGACGGTACCGGCGCAGACGCCGATACCGAGGAAGGACGTCATCATCGACTCGATGAGCGGGAGCACGATCTTCAGTGCTCTCGATCTGCGCGACGGATTCTATCAAATCCTCATGCGTGAGCAGGACATCCCGCTCACGGCAGTGAGCACCCCGAGCGGCATGCTCTGGGAGTGGCTGGTGATGCCACAGGGACTCAAGAACGCTCCTGCCACCTTCAACAGATGCGTCACGCATCTGCTGCGCTCGGTGCGTGACTTCGCACCGAGTTACTTCGATGATGTGTTCGTTCACAGCAAGGCTGTGGACGGGAAGTCCGATGTGGAGATGCATCGAGAGCATCTCCGCCGTCTTCTTGTGCTGATGCGCCAGCACAAGTTGTACGCAAACCTGAAGAAGTGCATCTTCGGTGCGCACGAGATACCCGTGCTCGGGTGTCTCGTCGGACGCAATGGCGTTCGCCCTGACCCAGAGAAGGTCAGGGTGGTCAACGAGTGGCCAGTTCCCACGAACGTCAAGGAACTGAGGCAGTTCCTTGGTCTCGCCACGTACTTGTGCAAGTACGTGAGCAACTACGCAGAGCGGATCCGTCCACTCTCGTCTCTCCTGAAGAAAGACGTGCCGTGGACGTGGTCGCCTGAGTGTCAGGCGGCCTTTGTGACAGTCAAGCAGGGCTTGACTGAAGCGCCGGTCCTCACTATCGCGGACCAGGACAGACCATTTCATGTTGTCTGTGATGCATCCGATTTCGCAATCGGATGTGCGCTGATGCAGCGCGATCACGAGGAACGTGATCGCGTGGTGTACTACCAGTCACGTCAGCTGAAACCAGCTGAGCGGAATTACCCCGTACATGACAAGGAACTCCTTGCCATGAAGTACGCTCTCGCGAAGTTCCGCGTCTATCTGCTGGGAGATAGACCGTTCGTGGTCTACACGGACCATGCGTCTTTACGAACAGCCGTAAAGACGCCGCACCTCTCTCAAAGGATGTCCAGGTGGCTGTCCTTCTTCGCAGAGTACAACTTCCGGGTTGAGTACAAACCCGGAAGGCTGAACGTCATTGCTGACGCGCTGTCGCGTCGTCCTGACTACGCAGTCAGGACGGAGGTCACTGCGAACACGATCAGCGCTCGCAGCGCAGACAAGCCATCGTCGACCTTGCTCGACGATGTCCGAGCAGCGTATGCTTTTGACGACGACGTCAAACGCTTGGTTGAATATGCAGAGACGCCGTCACCAGCGTCTCTCAAGGCTCTGCCTCCGCATCTGCGTGCACGGGCTCATCGATATGCTGTGCACGAGGGATTACTGCTGTATCGTGCAGTCGACGATGGCGTCGACCGCATTGTGGTGCCAGACGATGAGGATCTGAAGTTGCGGATCCTCTTCGAGTACCATGACTCCCCAACAGCGGGTCATCTCGGTCGCGAGAAGACATATCTTCTTCTCGCGCGCGACTTCTACTGGCCGCACCAGTACAAGTGGGTTCGCAAGTACGTGCGTGCTTGCGAGGTTTGCCAGCGCGCCAAACCGGCACCTGTATCCCAGGCGCCGCTCAAGTCACTGCCGATTGCATCGGAGTGCTGGGAGTCCATTTCAATGGACTTCGTCTTCGGACTCCCGCCTGACGCGCGACGACGCACAGGCGTCGTCGTATTTGTTGACCGATTCAGCAAGATGGTGCATCTTGCTGCGGTTCCCAAGACGGTCACAGGCGCACAGACAGCGCGCCTGTTCGTTGATACTGTCTTTCGAGCTCACGGCATGCCGCGTGAGATCGTATCGGACCGTGATCCACGGTTCCGCGGCCGATTCTGGCAAGAAGTTTTCAAACTTCTTGGAACTCAGTTGTCAATGTCGACAACTGACCATCCCGAGACCGATGGTCAGACCGAGCGCGTCAACCGCGTGCTCGGTGACGTGCTGAAAAGCTACGCTCACTCATTCGAGAGTTGGAGCGAGTGCTTGTCGATGGCCGAGTTCGCCATCAACAACTCGGTGCATGTCTCGCACGGACATACACCGTTCTTCGTGAATGCTATGCGGCATCCACGCTTGCCGACCGTCCTGGGGACGATCGCTCCTACCTTAAGTGGGGGAGGACCCGCAGATTTGACACCCAATCTGCAGGAACGGAGTGGCATATCGGACAGACAGCGTGAAACGCTGTCTGCAACAACGGCAGGGACGGCTGCGCACAAGCCGTCCAAGGACTTCCTAGAGCGCCGACAAACCGTGATCCGGTTTGTCCAGGATGCGCTTGCAGCTTCTGTGGATCGACAGAAGCTGAATGCCGACAAGCATGGCAGGCAAAACACAAATGAATTCGAAACGGGTTCATTAGTGCTGTTGAGCACATACAACCTGCCTAGACATGCAGTGTCCGACTTCGGAGCGAGCAAACTCGCTCCGCGCTACATCGGACCGTTCACGGTGCTCGCGCGCCGTGGTACAGCGTATACACTGGACATCCCGTCCAGTATGCAACTGCATCCGACGTTCTACGTCGGACGCCTCAAGCCGTACCGCCAGTGGCGCGAGCCCGAGAGCTCCGAGGGAGCTCCCGCTAATCCGAGTCGTCCGAGCGAGGACTCGCGAGGCGACGAGTCAGCTCGTCCACCCTCTGGACGAGGCGACCGACCCTCATCGAGAGGTTCGAGTGTTCCTGCGAGAGGCGAGCGTTCTCCGCCTTTCGCTCAGCCATTTCAGCTTGAAGGCGAGCAAGCTGAAGCGCCACCTCGTACGAGGTTGGCAACGCCGTCGACTGAGGAGTCGACGCGGGGTATTCACCCACCACCGCCACCGCCGCTGCGCGACGCGACAGGCCAGACTCGCTGGATCGTCCAGCGAATCGTTGCGCATCGTGAGCCTCGGGACTCCCGAGGTCATCGTCGCTTTCGTATTCGTTGGAGAGGATTCCCTCCCCAACACGACACGTGGGAGTCGCGGAACGTCCTGATGGAAGACGTTCCGGAAATGGTGAGGGCGTACGAGGCCCTGCACTGTTAGCAGCATACGAGCTGACGTATGCTGCAGGCGTCGCCGTCGCCGACGGCGCCTGAGGAAACAGCGCATTGCGCTGAGTGATGATGCTCGTAGGTACGCTGAAGCTCCCGTACCCACGCAACTCGCGCTCCGTCAGCCGACGGGCGCCGAGCACACAGCTCGGACACTCCCTGTTGTGCGGCACCGCACAGGGAATGTCCGCCGCCATGCACGCATCGTGCAGGCGTTCCACACGACCATGCGCACTGAAGCGCATGTGACGCTCGCGCGCGTTGGCCAGCCGCCTGCGATAGCCGGCTGGGTCCTTGTTGAAATTCTCAACAAAGGCGCTCCAACTTTGCGCAAGTGCCTGAGGGACAGGCACTTTGCTTCGGTCGGACACATGCTTGCCCGACCGCCATCGGAGCTCATGGAAGAGCCCGATGTAGTAGTCGCGCCGCTCGGTCGGGGAGGCGAAGGCCATGGAGGCTGCCTCCTCGTCGTCTGTGATGCGCTCACAGACGTACAACAGCTCCGCATGCGGCGGAGCTGACGTGCCGTACCAGCGCTTGATCAGCGCTTCGTCCGGCATCCATGGCGGACGCTCGGGTGCAGCAGACCCTGCACCCACGCTGAGGGACGACGTGCCGTCGTCGCCGCCGTCGTACTTGACCACAGAAGAGCGATGCTCGCTCTTCTGGCGCTTGGCAGCCATGTCGTCCGCGCGCGAAGGGGAATCGCGCGCGTGCCGCGAGCCCGAGCTGGGCCTCGCAGGCGAAGAGTCTTCAACACGATCGCCGCGTGGCGATCGTGGCGGTGTCGACTGCATACAGTCGACAAGGAACTCCATGTCGATCGCTGGAGCCTTGATCGACGCGAGCACAGCGTCTGTGCTCGCGGGCTGGTCGATCCGCGCCGCGTGAGCGCTCGCAACGCGCTCACGATACTCGCCGACCGAAAGCCTTTCGGTCGGTGCAGCCGCTGCTGCAGCCGTCGTCGTCTTGGCCGCTGCCGCCGCCGCGACCTCGTCGGAGCGCGCGCTCATCGTCGTTGAGCGCGTCGGGAACAGTCGAGAAGCTTCTCGACTGAAGGGCGTTCTATCTTTGGAACCGACCAACAAGTGCCACCAATCACGTGTATACTGTATAGTATACACTCAGACGCACCATTTAGTATACATACCACATGTATACTATACGATATACACACCGCTTGTATACTATACGGTCTGGTATACTCGTACCTTAACGGGGGGGTGGTGTAATGGGGTTACACAGCCTGTAACTGGGTTACAGAGCAGTACAGTCGGACTGTACTGCGTTAGGTGTGCCACGCTAACATTTGTTGGGTACATTTTGGGATTAGTGTGACCAACACTAATCCATACATAAATTCGGTTGGAGCGTCCGTGACCAGTCATGGACGCCTCCCAAAATACATGCATTAGGGATTAGAGGTTTGGTACCTAGGCAGAACGCTAAACAATAAGACAGTTCTCATTTTGGACACTAGCACAGACTTCCATTCATTTGTATTGAACTGTACAGTGAACTGTACAGTTTGTATACAAATTTGTATACGCTTCCTTACACGCGCTAGTGTAAGCCAGTAACCGAGCGTAAGCCTCGCCCGGTTACATGCTGAGCTTGGCGCTGATGTTGAGAACTTCATTGCAATGATGCAACACATTGCCGCCTTCCGACATCTCCATGCTGAAGAGCTGGCGCTTCAGGTAGATGCGACCAGCCTTCTGCGATCCACCGTACAGCGTCTTCAGGCGTGACCACGCCACCCACGCTTCCTCGCAGTTGTCGACCACATGGTGGTAGTCCGCGTCCATGTGGAGCAACAACAGTCCGAACGCGATGTTGCTCGCCTTGACATAGTCATCCTTGGCCCGAGGATCCGTGAAGCTTGGCGTCGTCTCGCGGTTCACGACATGCCACACCGACTTGGTCAGGAACACGCCACGCATGTAGCGGTTCCAGGTGGCGTAGTTGTCGCCGTTGAACTTGTCGATGGAGACCTTGGTCGAAACGTCTTGGGCAGAGGACATGGTGCTTGGGCTCATAACCTGTTGAAAGGCTAACTCGGGTCTTTGCACAGTGCGACTGGGGTCTTGACGCTGCCGAGGCTTGAGGCGAGGCGAGGAAGAACACTTGAGGGGTTGAATGGAAATTCAGAAGTGATTGATTTGGTCCTTAGTTCGCAAGTCTGCTTGCTACCTCTAAGCCAATGTCCTACCTGCTGGGTACATCCTACTGGATTCTTTACCGGATACTGAGTTACTCGAGCCAATCAGACAGCGACACGTGGATGCCCATCTTGCACCCACAATCTTGTACCCACGTGTGGCGTAATCACCGGTGGCGTCATCACAGCGGGAAGCATTGGGACCGGTTACCCTGCAACAGGGGCATCATCGATCAGCTCCTGAAACGCAGTATTGACGGCGATCTGCCCCGTGGAATATTGGCTTCCGTCGCGAAGCAGTATGGTCGGTCGCGATCGACTGTCGGCGCAATATGGCGTGCTTACCTCCAGGACAAAGACCAAGGGCATCACAAGGATGCAGGCATGAGCAAGATCAAGACGAAAAGTGGTCGGAAGCGCGTCGACCGTGACTCAGTGCTCGCCAAGGTACAGGCTGTGCCTGTCGAAGCCCGCCAAGTGACGCGAGCTGCTGCTGCGGCTGCTGGCATCTCGCGGTACATGATCAATGCGTTGTTGCGGAGTGGAGTTATCTCTCGCGCTTCTGGGCGCGTGAAGCCCTCCCTCTCGGTCGCCAACCAGGAGCGGCGAGTAGAGTTTGCTCTAGAGTTTGTCGACGAGTCGACTTTGCAGTTCAGCCCGATGTACAACGTCATACACGTCGACGAGAAATGGTTCAACGCAGACATGGACAAGCACTCATACCTACTGTTCGACGGCGAAACCCCGCCGGTTCGGACACGGCAGAGCAAGCGCTACATTCCAAAGACCATGTTCCTTGACGCCGTAGCTCGTCCGCGGTATGTTTGCCATCGCATCTTGACTGCATCTCTGCAACCTCTTACACTTAATATTTGTTGGAAACAGATACGACCCGCATCGCAAGTGCACCTGGGACGGCAAGCTCGGTGTATGGCCCTTCACTGAGGAGTACGTTGCCCAGCGCAGCAGTCCGTATCGTCCTCGAGGCGCTGTATGCACGCGCAACATCGAGACAGTGGACCGCTCAGTGTACAAGACCTTCCTACTGCAATTTCTCTTCCCTGCCATTAAAACCAAGTGGCCTAGAGGGGAGAGGAAGCGTCTGATATGGGTCCAACAGGACAACGCCAAGCCGCACGTCTCGCCCACCGACCCGAACATCATGGCAGCGGGCTTAGAAGGCGGTTGGAATATCCGACTGATGTTCCAACCACCCAATTCTCCAGATATGAATGTGCTGGATCTTGGTCTGTTTGCGTCGCTGCAATCCTTGCAGTACCGCGTGCCCATGCGAGGCACCGACGACATCATTCGCGCTGTCCTTGATGCATTTCAGAGTATGACCAGCGAGACGCTGGACAAGATATTCCTAACTCTACAGGACTGCATGCGGAGCGTCCTCGCGGTGAACGGCAGCAACCAATACACGCTGCCGCATATGGGCAAGGACAAGCTCAAGCGGGCTGGGACTCTTCCTGTGTCGCTACACTGTGAACGGAGCGTATACGATAGTGCTGTTGAAGCGCTAAAAGTTGCCAACAATGGCCGCCCACCCACCATATCCAAGAAGTAACCAAAATGAATATACCTGTCAAAATCGTTTTGAATGGTTTTTGCCAATAATGGAAAACCTACCGACCTGGCATATTGTCTTGTTTTGATCATTTACAACCAGAGGAAGTAAATGCAGCGAATGTGCAACGCATGGCATGTGTGGTACACCCAATTGGTCGGGCGCGGGTATCGCATTGGAAGCCCACCTCGAATCAATCTGACACAACGACAGCTTGCCAATCCTCACGAGTTTATACATTGCTGCAACGGGTTTACAATCGCTGTACCAGTGTATACCAGGAAGTGACGCAACTTTGAGCGTCTACTCATACATTACACACTTGGCGTCGAGATAATGCAACATGACAGCCATGAATGATCGTGCGCTCTTGTCGATCCATATATCAGTGGTCACCACGGATTCATAACGCAAAGGAAGCACCAGCATTTTTATCCTCCGGTTTGACAACGTGCCCATCGTCGACAGCTGTCATCTGCGTGCTCAATGACCGTTAGGTGGCGTACATAGCACATATCTACTGTATGAGGGGCCAGGCGACATACATGTTGGCAATACAATGAACCGCTGACGTAGAGTAAATTGGGGAACCGCAGGGTGTGAGACCTCGGTCGATCCGGTACTGTTGCAGGGTAACCGGTCCCAATGCTTCCCGCTGTGATGACGCCACCGGTGATTACGCCACACGTGGGTACAAGATTGTGGGTGCAAGATGGGCATCCACGTGTCGCTGTCTGATTGGCTCGAGTAACTCAGTATCCGGTAAAGAATCCAGTAGGATGTACCCAGCAGGTAGGACATTGGCTTAGAGGTAGCAAGCAGACTTGCGAACTAAGGACCAAATCAATCACTTCTGAATTTCCATTCAACCCCTCAAGTGTTCTTCCTCGCCTCGCCTCAAGCCTCGGCAGCGTCAAGACCCCAGTCGCACTGTGCAAAGACCCGAGTTAGCCTTTCAACAGGTTATGAGCCCAAGCACCATGTCCTCTGCCCAAGACGTTTCGACCAAGGTCTCCATCGACAAGTTCAACGGCGACAACTACGCCACCTGGAACCGCTACATGCGTGGCGTGTTCCTGACCAAGTCGGTGTGGCATGTCGTGAACCGCGAGACGACGCCAAGCTTCACGGATCCTCGGGCCAAGGATGACTATGTCAAGGCGAGCAACATCGCGTTCGGACTGTTGTTGCTCCACATGGACGCGGACTACCACCATGTGGTCGACAACTGCGAGGAAGCGTGGGTGGCGTGGTCACGCCTGAAGACGCTGTACGGTGGATCGCAGAAGGCTGGTCGCATCTACCTGAAGCGCCAGCTCTTCAGCATGGAGATGTCGGAAGGCGGCAATGTGTTGCATCATTGCAATGAAGTTCTCAACATCAGCGCCAAGCTCAGCAGCATCGGTGCCAAGATGGAGGACGAGGACGTGGCGATCTGCTTGCTGCGAAGTCTACCCAAGAGCTTCGAGAACGTCGTGCTCAACATCGAGATGAGCAACGCCGAGCTACGCACGCAAGACGTGGTGAAAGTGCTCACGAACGAGCATATCAAGCGTCAGGGCGAGAAGACTGCAGCTGTGAAGACGGAGGAGGCAGCGAAAGCGTTCGCCACCGAGCGAGAGCGAGAGCCGCGAGAGTGTACCTACTGCGGCAAGCGCGGGCATACGGTGGAGCGCTGCTGGACGAAGCAAAAGGATGAAAATCGGAACGCGCGACGCGGCGGCGGCAATGGCCGTGGTGGACGCGGCGCGAACAACATCCAGTGGCGGGACGACGCGGACGACTACGGCTACGACCGAGTGGCGTTCGCGGTCTCTCTGGAGCGCGGCATATCGATGGGCAAGGGCATGTCCGGGATGTGGGCGATCGACAGCGGTGCGACGCACCACATCTGCAATGACAAGAAGAAGTTCGCTGGACTCGACGAACGGGACGAGGGCGAGCTGTCTGTAGCTGATGGCAACAAGGCCAGGATCAAGGGTGTGGGGACCATCGTGGAACGGGTGGTGCTGCCCAACGGCGACGAGCGCGACATCGAGATCAAGGATGCGCTGTACGTGCCGAGCATGAACAAGAATCTGCTGTCGGTACCGCAGATCAACAAGAGCGGCAAGTTCCAAGTCGTGTTCGACGGCGCCAGCATGCACGTGGCGCGCAAGGGTTCGCAACAAGTAGTGGCAACGGCGGACCTTGTGGACGGCCTCTACTGGCTTCGCGTACCAGCGCGGTCTGCGAACGCGGCGACGTCGGGACGTGATATCGATCTGCACGCGCGCATGGGCCACGCTCCGGTGGACGTGCTTCGCAAGATGGTGAATAGCGGCATGATCAAGGACGCCAAGGTGCCTACGAAGTCTAGCAACCCGAGCGTGTGCCGCGGGTGCCAACAAGGCAAGATGGTGCAGAAACTGTTGCAGGGTAACCGGTCCCAATGCTTCCCGCTGTGATGACGCCACCGGTGATTACGCCACACGTGGGTACAAGATTGTGGGTGCAAGATGGGCATCCACGTGTCGCTGTCTGATTGGCTCGAGTAACTCAGTATCCGGTAAAGAATCCAGTAGGATGTACCCAGCAGGTAGGACATTGGCTTAGAGGTAGCAAGCAGACTTGCGAACTAAGGACCAAATCAATCACTTCTGAATTTCCATTCAACCCCTCAAGTGTTCTTCCTCGCCTCGCCTCAAGCCTCGGCAGCGTCAAGACCCCAGTCGCACTGTGCAAAGACCCGAGTTAGCCTTTCAACAGGTTATGAGCCCAAGCACCATGTCCTCTGCCCAAGACGTTTCGACCAAGGTCTCCATCGACAAGTTCAACGGCGACAACTACGCCACCTGGAACCGCTACATGCGTGGCGTGTTCCTGACCAAGTCGGTGTGGCATGTCGTGAACCGCGAGACGACGCCAAGCTTCACGGATCCTCGGGCCAAGGATGACTATGTCAAGGCGAGCAACATCGCGTTCGGACTGTTGTTGCTCCACATGGACGCGGACTACCACCATGTGGTCGACAACTGCGAGGAAGCGTGGGTGGCGTGGTCACGCCTGAAGACGCTGTACGGTGGATCGCAGAAGGCTGGTCGCATCTACCTGAAGCGCCAGCTCTTCAGCATGGAGATGTCGGAAGGCGGCAATGTGTTGCATCATTGCAATGAAGTTCTCAACATCAGCGCCAAGCTCAGCAGCATCGGTGCCAAGATGGAGGACGAGGACGTGGCGATCTGCTTGCTGCGAAGTCTACCCAAGAGCTTCGAGAACGTCGTGCTCAACATCGAGATGAGCAACGCCGAGCTACGCACGCAAGACGTGGTGAAAGTGCTCACGAACGAGCATATCAAGCGTCAGGGCGAGAAGACTGCAGCTGTGAAGACGGAGGAGGCAGCGAAAGCGTTCGCCACCGAGCGAGAGCGAGAGCCGCGAGAGTGTACCTACTGCGGCAAGCGCGGGCATACGGTGGAGCGCTGCTGGACGAAGCAAAAGGATGAAAATCGGAACGCGCGACGCGGCGGCGGCAATGGCCGTGGTGGACGCGGCGCGAACAACATCCAGTGGCGGGACGACGCGGACGACTACGGCTACGACCGAGTGGCGTTCGCGGTCTCTCTGGAGCGCGGCATATCGATGGGCAAGGGCATGTCCGGGATGTGGGCGATCGACAGCGGTGCGACGCACCACATCTGCAATGACAAGAAGAAGTTCGCTGGACTCGACGAACGGGACGAGGGCGAGCTGTCTGTAGCTGATGGCAACAAGGCCAGGATCAAGGGTGTGGGGACCATCGTGGAACGGGTGGTGCTGCCCAACGGCGACGAGCGCGACATCGAGATCAAGGATGCGCTGTACGTGCCGAGCATGAACAAGAATCTGCTGTCGGTACCGCAGATCAACAAGAGCGGCAAGTTCCAAGTCGTGTTCGACGGCGCCAGCATGCACGTGGCGCGCAAGGGTTCGCAACAAGTAGTGGCAACGGCGGACCTTGTGGACGGCCTCTACTGGCTTCGCGTACCAGCGCGGTCTGCGAACGCGGCGACGTCGGGACGTGATATCGATCTGCACGCGCGCATGGGCCACGCTCCGGTGGACGTGCTTCGCAAGATGGTGAATAGCGGCATGATCAAGGACGCCAAGGTGCCTACGAAGTCTAGCAACCCGAGCGTGTGCCGCGGGTGCCAACAAGGCAAGATGGTGCAGAAACCGTTCCCGAGCAACCGCGACAAGCGCCGCTACGACGTCTTCGAGCTGCTGCACTTCGACATCTGCGGACCCATGGAGCAAGAATCGCTGGGCGGCAGCAAGTATCTGCTGCTGATCGTGGACGAGGCCAGCGGATGCATGAAGGGTTTCTGTCTGCGTGCCAAGTCGGAGAGTGAAGACTGCATCAAGCGCTACATCACCAAGATCCACGCGCAATTTGACAATAAGGTCAAGTTTGTTCGGCAGGACGGAGCGCGAGAGTTCGCGACCAACTCGCTCAAGGCGTTC
Organism: Phytopythium vexans; assembly: GCA_003413675.1. Taxonomy (NCBI): domain Eukaryota; phylum Oomycota; class Peronosporomycetes; order Pythiales; family Pythiaceae; genus Phytopythium; species Phytopythium vexans. The sequence continues at coordinate 2,105,437 of QLOC01000002.1, read as the reverse complement.
TACGAGGACCAAGGCATCGAGCAGCAGACTACGGTGCCGTACGCGCATCAGACGAACGGCACGGCGGAGCGCGCCATCCGGACCATCGTCACGATCGGCCGCAGCATGCTGCACCACGCGAAGCTGGATAAGTGTTTCTGGGCCGAGGCGGCCATGACGGCCATATACATCAAGAACCGGCTGCCGTCGCCAAAGGTCGCGGACAAGACGCCGTTCGAGATGGTGTACGAGTCGAAGCCAAGCGTGAAGCACATGCGTGTGTTCGGGTGCCAAGCCTTCGTGTTGACGCCGAAGGAGAAGCGGCTCAAGTGGGACCCGAAGGCCCGCGCCGGTGTGTTCCTGGGCTACGAGGAAGTGTCGAAGGCCTACCGAGTGTATGACATCGAGGCGGGGAAGGTGGTGATCAGTCGCGATGTCACCTTCGACGAGTCCGTGTTTGGCGTGTCGACTACTGTTGCGAACGACGACGTGGAGGACGCGGCGATCGACTTCGGGTACCTCGAAATTCGCGACGACGACCCGAGCCAGAGGGACTTCCGACTGGCCGGGAAGCGCAAGAGCCGCTCGGACAATGACTCCGATATGCGTGAAAGTGCGCGTCCCACGCGTCGTGGCGCCGGCTTGGAAGAGGCGAGTGCGCCGGACGAGTTCGCTGAGCGCCGTCCCAAGCGCCGATCGGGTGTGCGAGCGGAGCCGGAACCAAGTGATGAAGAAGAGAAGGACGGCTCCGACGACCAAGAGAGTCCCCCAATCTTCTGGCGTGCGAGCGCCAACACGGTGGAAGCGAGTGACCTGAGCGAGCCGAAGACGTTCCAAGAAGCCGTCAACGGACCCGACCAAGTACACTGGCGCAAGGCCATCTGCGCCGAGCTCAAGTCGATGCGGCTCCGTGGCGTGTTCCGTGCAGCCAAACTGCCGACAGGTCAACGTGCCATCGGAACCAAGTGGGTATTCAAGCTCAAGCGGAAAGCGGACGGCAGCATCGAGAAGTACAAGGCACGTCTGGTGGCAAAGGGGTTCAAGCAGAAGTACGGCATCGACTACACCGAGACGTTTTCCCCAGTGGTCAAGTACGTCACGCTGCGGATGATCATCGCGATTGCCAAGTACTTCGGCTGGCCGCTGGATCAGCTGGACGTCGTGACTGCGTTCCTGTACGGCGTGATGAAGGAGAAGGTGTTCTGCAGTGTACCTGAAGGCGTGGAACTGGACGATGGTTTCGACTGCGTGGAGCTGCTCAAGGCGATTTACGGACTCAAGCAAGCTTCACGAGTCTGGAATGAGACCTTCGACGAGTACGTGCGGTCCATCGGTTTTCGCGTCTCAAGCTACGACCCCTGCCTGTACATCAAGGTCGTCGATGGCGGATGCGTTCTGCTACTGGTCTACGTGGATGATGTATTGGTGACCGGGAACTCGGCCGACCTGATCGCAGAAGTCAAGCGTCAACTCAAGTCGCGGTTCGAGATGACCGACAGTGGCAAGTGTTCCTTCATCCTTGGGATTGCGGTGATCGACAACGCGGATGGCAGTGTTACGTTGAGTCAAGCCCGCTACATCAACGACATCCTTGAGCGTTTCGGCATGCAAGACTGCAAAACTGCTGCAAGCCCGGTTGACATCAGCATGAAGCTCGTCTCAAGCGACTCAACCATCAAGTTGGACGCACCATTCCGCGAAGCTGTCGGTGCACTCATGCACTTGATGACATCGACTCGCCCGGACATTGCGTTCGCAGTTGGGTATGTTTCGCGCTTCATGGAGAACCCGCAAGCGGAACACTGGATTGCGGTCAAGCGCATTTTTCGCTACCTGCAAGGGACCAAGTCGCACGGGATTCGCTTCTCGCCAGACAAGAACGTCGACTTTCGAGGTTACTCAGATGCCGATTGGGCTGGTGATCTCAGCGATCGCAAGTCGACGTCGGGTTATCTGTTCCAAGTCGCCGGCGGACCGATCTCATGGGGTTCCAAGAAGCAGTCAAGCGTGTCGCTCTCAACAAGCGAGGCCGAGTACATCGCTCTAAGTTTGGCGATTCAAGAAGGCAAGTGGGTGCACAAGCTGCTGTGCGAGATCCTGGTTGCTGCAGACGGGGTCACGCCGGAATTGAAGATTTTCGAAGACAACCAGTCGTGCATCAAGATGACCAAGAACCCCGTTAACCATGGCCGCGCCAAGCATATCGACATCAAGTACCATCACATCCGCGATGAGGTCAAGCACGGAGAAGTGATCGTCGAGTACTGCGGGACTGCAACCATGCTGGCCGACATCATGACCAAGGGACTCGCCGGGCCACGCCACAAGGAGTTGACCGCAGCGCTCGGCGTTCACGCGTATTCGCATTGAGGGGGCGTGTTGCAGGGTAACCGGTCCCAATGCTTCCCGCTGTGATGACGCCACCGGTGATTACGCCACACGTGGGTACAAGATTGTGGGTGCAAGATGGGCATCCACGTGTCGCTGTCTGATTGGCTCGAGTAACTCAGTATCCGGTAAAGAATCCAGTAGGATGTACCCAGCAGGTAGGACATTGGCTTAGAGGTAGCAAGCAGACTTGCGAACTAAGGACCAAATCAATCACTTCTGAATTTCCGTTCAACCCCTCAAGTGTTCTTCCTCGCCTCGCCTCAAGCCTCGGCAGCGTCAAGACCCCAGTCGCACTGTGCAAAGACCCGAGTTAGCCTTTCAACAGAAACCGTTCCCGAGCAACCGCGACAAGTGCCGCTACGACGTCTTCGAGCTGCTGCACTTCGACATCTGCGGACCCATGGTGTAACCGGGCGAGGCTTACGCTCGGTTACTGGCTTACACTAGCGCGTGTAAGGAAGCGTATACAAATTTGTATACAAACTGTACAGTTCACTGTACAGTTCAATACAAATGAACCGAAGTCTGTGCTAGTGTCCAAAATGAGAACTGTCTTATTGTTTAGCGTTCTGCCTAGGTACCAAACCTCTAATCCCTAATGCATGTATTTTGGGAGGCGTCCATGACTGGTCACGGACGCTCCAACCGAATTTATGTATGGATTAGTGTTGGTCACACTAATCCCAAAATGTACCCAACAAATGCTAGTGTGGCACACTTAACGCAGTACAGTCCGACTGTACTGCTCTGTAACCCAGTTACAGGCTGTGTAACCCCATTACACCACCCCCCCGTTAAGGTACGAGTATACCAGACCGTATAGTATACAAGCGGTGTGTATATCGTATAGTATACATGTGGTATGTATACTAAATGGTGCGTCTGAGTGTATACTATACAGTATACACGTGATTGGTGGCACTTGTTGGTCGGTTCCAAAGATAGAACGCCCTTCAGTCGAGAAGCTTCTCGACTGTTCCCGACGCGCTCAACGACGATGAGCGCGCGCTCCGACGAGGTCGCGGCGGCGGCAGCGGCCAAGACGACGACGGCTGCAGCAGCGGCTGCACCGACCGAAAGGCTTTCGGTCGGCGAGTATCGTGAGCGCGTTGCGAGCGCTCACGCGGCGCGGATCGACCAGCCCGCGAGCACAGCGTCTGTGCTCGCGTCGATCAAGGCCCCAGCGATCGACATGGAGTTCCTTGTCGACTGTATGCAGTCGACACCGCCACGATCGCCACGCGGCGATCGTGTTGAAGACTCTTTGCCTGCGAGGCCCAGCTCGGGCTCGCGGCGCGCGCGCGATTCGCCTTCGCGCGCGAATGACGCGGCTGCCAAGCGCCAGAAGAGCGAGCGTCGCTCTTCTGCGATTGAGTTCGGCGAGCACGACGACGGCATGTCGTCGCGCAGTGCAGGAGCAGGGTCTGCTGCTCCTGAGCATCCGCCATGGATGCCGGACGAAGCGCTGATCAAGCGCTGGTACGGCACGTCAGCTCCGCCGCATGCGGAGCTGTTGTACGTCTGTGAGCGCATCACAGACGACGAGGAGGCAGCCTCCATGGCCTTCGCCTCCCCGACCGAGCGGCGCGACTACTACATCGGGCTCTTCCATGAGCTCCGATGGCGGTCGGGCAAGCATGTGTCCGACCGAAGCAAAGTGCCTGTCCCTCAGGCACTTGCGCAAAGTTGGAGCGCCTTTGTTGAGAATTTCAACAAGGACCCAGCCGGCTATCGCAGGCGGCTGGCCAACGCGCGCGAGCGTCACATGCGCTTCAGTGCGCATGGTCGTGTGGAACGCCTGCACGATGCGTGCATGGCGGCGGACATTCCCTGTGCGGTGCCGCACAACAGGGAGTGTCCGAGCTGTGTGCTCGGCGCCCGTCGGCTGACGGAGCGCGAGTTGCGTGGGTACGGGAGCTTCAGCGTACCCACGAGCATCATCACTCAGCGCAATGCGCTGTTTCCTCAGGCGCCGTCGGCGACGGCGACGCCTGCAGCATACGTGAGTTCGTATGCTGCTAACAGTGCAGGGCCTCGTACGCCCTCACCATTTCCGGAACGTCTTCCATCAGGACGTTCCGCGACTCCCACGTGTCGTGTTGGGGAGGGAATCCTCTCCAACGAATACGAAAGCGACGATGACCTCGGGAGTCCCGAGGCTCACGATGCGCAACGATTCGCTGGACGATCCAGCGAGTCTGGCCTGTCGCGTCGCGCAGCGGCGGTGGCGGTGGTGGGTGAATACCCGCGTCGACTCCTCAGTCGACGGCGTTGCCAACCTCGTACGAGGTGGCGCTTCAGCTTGCTCGCCTTCAAGCTGAAGTGGCTGAGCGAAAGGCGGAGAACGCTCGCCTCTCGCAGGAACACTCGAACCTCTCGATGAGGGTCGGTCGCCTCGCCGAGAAGGTGGACGAGCTGACTCGTCGCCTCGCGAGTCCTTGCTCGGACGACTCGGATTAGCGAGAGCTCCCTCGGAGCTCTCGGGCTCGCGCCACTGGCGGTACGGCTTGAGGCGTCCGACGTAGAACGTCGGATGCAGTTTCATACTGGACGGGATGTCCAGTGTGTACGCTGTACCACGGCGCGCGAGCACCGTGAACGGTCCAATGTAGCGCGGAGCGAGTTTGCTCGCTCCGAAGTCGGACACTGCATGTCTAGGCAGGTTGTATGTGCTTAACAGCACTAATGAACCCGTTTCGAATTCATTTGTGTTTTGCCTGCCATGCTTGTCGGCATTCAGCTTCTGTCGATCCACAGAAGCTGCAAGCGCATCCTGGACAAACCGGATCACGGTTTGTCGGCGCTCTAGGAAGTCCTTGGACGGCTTGTGCGCAGCCGTCCCTGCCGTTGTTGCAGACAGCGTCTCACGCTGTCTGTCCGATGTGCCACTCCGTTCCTGCAGATTGGGTGTCAAATCTGCGGGTCCTCCCCCACTTAAGGTAGGAGCGATCGTCCCCAGGACGGTCGGCAAGCGTGGATGCCGCATGGCATTCACGAAGAACGGTGTATGTCCGTGCGAGACATGCACCGAGTTGTTGATGGCGAACTCGGCCATCGACAAGCACTCGCTCCAACTCTCGAACGAGTGAGCGTAGCTTTTCAGCACGTCACCGAGCACGCGGTTGACGCGCTCGGTCTGACCATCGGTCTCGGGGTGGTCAGTTGTCGACATTGACAACTGAGTCCCAAGAAGTTTGAAAACTTCTTGCCAGAATCGGCCGCGGAACCGTGGATCACGGTTCGATACGATCTCACGCGGCATGCCGTGAGCTCGGAAGACAGTATCAACGAACAGGCGCGCTGTCTGTGCGCCTGTGACCGTCTTGGGAACCGCAGCAAGATGCACCATCTTGCTGAATCGGTCAACAAATACGACGACGCCTGTGCGTCGTCGCGCGTCAGGCGGGAGTCCGAAGACGAAGTCCATTGAAATGGACTCCCAGCACTCCGATGCAATCGGCAGTGACTTGAGCGGCGCCTGGGATACAGGTGCCGGTTTGGCGCGCTGGCAAACCTCGCAAGCACGCACGTACTTGCGAACCCACTTGTACTGGTGCGGCCAGTAGAAGTCGCGCGCGAGAAGAAGATATGTCTTCTCGCGACCGAGATGACCCGCTGTTGGGGAGTCATGGTACTCGAAGAGGATCCGCAACTTCAGATCCTCATCGTCTGGCACCACAATGCGGTCGACGCCATCGTCGACTGCACGATACAGCAGTAATCCCTCGTGCACGGCATATCGATGAGCCCGTGCACGCAGATGCGGAGGCAGAGCCTTGAGAGACGCTGGTGACGGCGTCTCTGCATATTCAACCAAGCGTTTGACGTCGTCGTCAAACGCATACGCTGCTCGGACGTCGTCGAGCAAGGTCGACGACGGCTTGTCCGCGTTGCGAGTGCTGATCGCGTTCGCAGTGACCTCCGTCCTGACTGCGTAGTCAGGACGACGCGACAGCGCGTCAGCAATGACGTTCAGCCTTCCGGGTTTGTACTCAACCCGGAAGTTGTACTCTGCGAAGAAGGATAGCCACCTGGCCATCCTTTGAGAGAGGTGCGGCGTCTTTACGGCTGTTCGTAAAGACGCATGGTCCGTGTAGACCACGAACGATCTATCTCCCAGCAGATAGACGCGGAACTTCGCGAGAGCGTACTTCATGGCAAGGAGTTCCTTGTCATGTACGGGGTAATTCCGCTCAGCTGGTTTCAGCTGACGTGACTGGTAGTACACCACGCGATCACGTTCCTCGTGATCGCGCTGCATCAGCGCACATCCGATTGCGAAATCGGATGCATCACAGACAACATGGAATGGTCTGTCTTGGTCCGCGATAGCGAGGACCGGTGCTTCAGTCAAGCCCTGCTTGACTCTCTCAAAGGCCGCCTGACACTCAGGCGACCACGTCCACGGCACGTCTTTCTTCAGGAGAGACGAGAGTGGACGGATCCGCTCTGCGTAGTTGCTCACGTACTTGCACAAGTACGTGGCGAGACCAAGGAACTGCCTCAGTTCCTTGACGTTCGTGGGAACTGGCCACTCGTTGACCACCCTGACCTTCTCTGGGTCAGGGCGAACGCCATTGCGTCCGACGAGACACCCGAGCACGGGTATCTCGTGCGCACCGAAGATGCACTTCTTCAGGTTTGCGTACAACTTGTGCTGGCGCATCAACACAAGAAGACGACGGAGATGCTCTCGATGCATCTCCACATCGGACTTCCCGTCCACAGCCTTGCTGTGAACGAACACATCATCGAAGTAACTCGGTGCGAAGTCACGCACCGAGCGCAGCAGATGCGTGACGCATCTGTTGAAGGTGGCAGGAGCGTTCTTGAGTCCCTGTGGCATCACCAGCCACTCCCAGAGCATGCCGCTCGGGGTGCTCACTGCCGTGAGCGGGATGTCCTGCTCACGCATGAGGATTTGATAGAATCCGTCGCGCAGATCGAGAGCACTGAAGATCGTGCTCCCGCTCATCGAGTCGATGATGACGTCCTTCCTCGGTATCGGCGTCTGCGCCGGTACCGTCGCATCGTTCAGCTTGTTGTAAGCGTGAACGATGCGCCATCCGCCCTGTGCCTTCTTGACACAGAACGTTGGTGCGCTGTGAGGGGAGACCGACTCCCTCACTTGTCCTGCCTTTCGACGAGTTTCAAAGAACTCGTCGATGGCTTTCACTTGATCACGCGGCAATGGCCATTGCCGCGTGACACAGTACTTCGTGCCCGGCACGAGGTCGATCTCGTGCCGCACTCCCTTATCGCGGGGGAGTTCCTCCGGAACCTCGTCCGGGAATACGTCTGCGTATTCTCGCAGCACGTCGTAGAACGGGCTCGATTTGAGGGAGTCCCAGCTCTGTTCCTCAAATCGCTCGCGCTTGGTCTTAGCGCCGAGGGTGTCCTCGCCCTCCGGAGCGGGATCAACGAGGAGTTGCCTCAACTCCTCGACCCTCTTGTCGACATCAACCATCATCTCTTCCTCAGAGATGATGCACACCTGCTCGAGAGCGCCTTCGCGCAGCTCTCGAGAGAACTTCTTCCAGCCCAAAGCTGGGAGGTTTGTCAGCTCCGAGGCGGTCCTCGGAGGCTCCTCAACCTCAACGACTCTGCACTCAACGCCAGTGCAGGTCTGCGTCAAGGCGCTGATCGCCTTGACATCGCGCTTGTTTACGCGCGTCGACTGCCCAGAGTCGACACGAACACGGACCCTGTCATCGTGTTCGGCCTCGGCCTCCTCTTCAGACCCAGTCTGGAGGGGCTCCGCAGCGAGCGTGCTTTGCTCACTGCCGCCCGTGGGAATGCACGGGCTGCGCGTCTCCTTTCCCCGGGAAAGAGACGTCTCGCTGACCTCGCTCTGCCCGCGCGTCCGCGGCAGAGGGGAAATACTCTCAGCGTCCTCATCCGATTGAGGAGCGCTCGGCGTACAGCGCCTGCTCTCGGTTCCCAGAACCGAGAGACTCTCGCTGCGCTCGCAACTTTTGCGAGCGGCACGCTTCTTGACTTGTCGGGAGGGACGGACAGGGCCATCGCTCGCTGTCGTCCCTTCCATACAGTCAACTGTATCGTTCGATACAGCTGCAGTGCTAACAGGGCTCACGCTCTCTGTTGCACGTACAGCCGCGACGGCTGTACGATTGCTGTCCGTATCGAACCTTGTGATCGACTGCGTGTTCCAGTCGATCACGGGGACATGCCGTTGCAACCACGGCATCCCCAGAATCATGTCGTACTTGTCGTCCAAGTCCAGGACGACAAGGTCTTCCTTGAAGGCTCGCTTCTTGTAGCGGAAGCGCAGGGAAACCACGCGCTTCCGAACGTTCAGACTGGCGCCAGTCGCCAGTCGAACCACCAACTCGCTTCGAGGGATTCCCTTCTCCTCGAAACGTAATCCTCGTAGGCTCTGACGTCGAACGAAGTTGTTCGACGCGCCAGAGTCCACCAATGCTCGGAGGGTCCGACCCTCCGTGTTCACCTCGAGAACGATCAGCCTCTCTGAGTCGTTCTCGTCGCTGCAGTGAGAGCCTCTCTCACTAGGGGCCGTGGCCGTCACGTGTCCGACATCGACATGTGACGCCACCACACCAGTAGGACGCCCCGCCCCTACTGGTTCACCACGTTTTTTGCTGGCCGGTGCTGGCGATATCCGCCAGCACGACCGCCGCGCTGAGGTGCACGCGAGCCTCCACGCGTGCACTCACGAGCGTAGTGGCCAGTGCGGCCACACACAAAGCACTGCTGCTCGTGCTTTGGCATCTTGTATGGCTGCTGTCGAGGGGCGACAGCAGCAGTGGAGAGATCCATCGGCTCTGGCTCATCGGCCCTCGGCCGAGAACGCCGATGCTGAACCGCCGAGTACTCTTCAGCCTGGCGCAGGCTGAAGTCCTCCGAGAAAGCAACATCGATTGCTTCCTGCAGCGTCTTGGGGTAGACGCGAAAGAGATGGGACTTCACAGGCCCATCTACGAGACCTTTCATGAAGGTCACGACCTTCGTGGACTCCGTGAGCGGATCGCTCACGATGTTCGAAGCGAGATAATGAGCTCGCTCCGCGTAAGCATGGATATCCAGCTTACCCTGCTTCAGCTCGAGGAACTGAGCCCTCGAGCGGAACTCGTTCTGCGCGGGTTCGAACGACCCGCGCAGCTCGCGCTTAAAGTCCTCGTACGTGCTGAAGCACGTAGGTTCGGTGAGCCTACGTCCGTAGGCCCAGCGCCGTGCGCTGCCGCCCAAACAGGACATGGCGAACATGACCTGGGTCGTCGGATCCGTGATCCGACGAAGCGTGATGGAGTCTTCCAACTCCACGAACCACCGCAGGAGTGGTTCGTCCTTCCTCCCGTGGTAGGGAGGTACCGTCAGCTTGATGGACGCGCCTCGCGCTCCATCACCAGCAGAAGCAGTGCGCTTCTGCTGCTGCTGCTCGAGTTCATTGAGCATGAACCCGCGAATCGCAGCCAGGTGTTGGTCCTGCGTCTGCGAGCGCAGCATGGCTGCGACCGAAGTCTCTCCAACGATTGCCGCCAATCGTTGGAACGCAGCCCATTCCGAATCGGAGAGGTGTGGACACACCTCTCGCGTGATCACGTGGGTACCGCTGGACACGCCGGCGTCCAGTGGTAGGTTCTCTCCCGCGTGCTCATTCATGTTGAGCACGAGATGTAGTCGGTCGTTGGACGGACTACAAAGTGCTACCAGGTGTAACCGGGCGAGGCTTACGCTCGGTTACTGGCTTACACTAGCGCGTGTAAGGAAGCGTATACAAATTTGTATACAAACTGTACAGTTCACTGTACAGTTCAATACAAATGAACCGAAGTCTGTGCTAGTGTCCAAAATGAGAACTGTCTTATTGTTTAGCGTTCTGCCTAGGTACCAAACCTCTAATCCCTAATGCATGTATTTTGGGAGGCGTCCATGACTGGTCACGGACGCTCCAACCGAATTTATGTATGGATTAGTGTTGGTCACACTAATCCCAAAATGTACCCAACAAATGCTAGTGTGGCACACTTAACGCAGTACAGTCCGACTGTACTGCTCTGTAACCCAGTTACAGGCTGTGTAACCCCATTACACATGGAGCAAGAATCGCTGGGCGGCAGCAAGTATCTGCTGCTGATCGTGGACGAGGCCAGCGGATGCATGAAGGGTTTCTGTCTGCGTGCCAAGTCGGAGAGTGAAGACTGCATCAAGCGCTACATCACCAAGATCCACGCGCAATTTGACAATAAGGTCAAGTTTGTTCGGCACGACGGAGCGCGAGAGTTCGCGACCAACTCGCTCAAGGCGTTCTACGAGGACCAAGGCATCGAGCAGCAGACTACGGTGCCGTACGCGCATCAGACAAACGGCACGGCGGAGCGCGCCATCCGGACCATCGTCACGATCGGCCGCAGCATGCTGCACCACGCGAAGCTGGATAAGTGTTTCTGGGCCGAGGCGGCCATGACGGCCATATACATCAAGAACCGGCTGCCGTCGCCAAAGGTCGCGGACAAGACGCCGTTCGAGATGGTGTACGAGTCGAAGCCAAGCGTGAAGCACATGCGTGTGTTCGGGTGCCAAGCCTTCGTGTTGACGCCGAAGGAGAAGCGGCTCAAGTGGGACCCGAAGGCCCGCGCCGGTGTGTTCCTGGGCTACGAGGAAGTGTCGAAGGCCTACCGAGTGTATGACATCGAGGCGGGGAAGGTGGTGATCAGTCGCGATGTCACCTTCGACGAGTCCGTGTTTGGCGTGTCGACTACTGTTGCGAACGACGACGTGGAGGACGCGGCGATCGACTTCGGGTACCTCGAAATTCGCGACGACGACCCGAGCCAGAGGGACTTCCGACTGGCCGGGAAGCGCAAGAGCCGCTCGGACAATGACTCCGATATGCGTGAAAGTGCGCGTCCCACGCGTCGTGGCGCCGGCTTGGAAGAGGCGAGTGCGCCGGACGAGTTCGCTGAGCGCCGTCCCAAGCGCCGATCGGGTGTGCGAGCGGAGCCGGAACCAAGTGATGAAGAAGAGAAGGACGGCTCCGACGACCAAGAGAGTCCCCCAATCTTCTGGCGTGCGAGCGCCAACACGGTGGAAGCGAGTGACCTGAGCGAGCCGAAGACGTTCCAAGAAGCCGTCAACGGACCCGACCAAGTACACTGGCGCAAGGCCATCTGCGCCGAGCTCAAGTCGATGCGGCTCCGTGGCGTGTTCCGTGCAGCCAAACTGCCGACAGGTCAACGTGCCATCGGAACCAAGTGGGTATTCAAGCTCAAGCGGAAAGCGGACGGCAGCATCGAGAAGTACAAGGCACGTCTGGTGGCAAAGGGGTTCAAGCAGAAGTACGGCATCGACTACACCGAGACGTTTTCCCCAGTGGTCAAGTACGTCACGCTGCGGATGATCATCGCGATTGCCAAGTACTTCGGCTGGCCGCTGGATCAGCTGGACGTCGTGACTGCGTTCCTGTACGGCGTGATGAAGGAGAAGGTGTTCTGCAGTGTACCTGAAGGCGTGGAACTGGACGATGGTTTCGACTGCGTGGAGCTGCTCAAGGCGATTTACGGACTCAAGCAAGCTTCACGAGTCTGGAATGAGACCTTCGACGAGTACGTGCGGTCCATCGGTTTTCGCGTCTCAAGCTACGACCCCTGCCTGTACATCAAGGTCGTCGATGGCGGATGCGTTCTGCTACTGGTCTACGTGGATGATGTATTGGTGACCGGGAACTCGGCCGACCTGATCGCAGAAGTCAAGCGTCAACTCAAGTCGCGGTTCGAGATGACCGACAGTGGCAAGTGTTCCTTCATCCTTGGGATTGCGGTGATCGACAACGCGGATGGCAGTGTTACGTTGAGTCAAGCCCGCTACATCAACGACATCCTTGAGCGTTTCGGCATGCAAGACTGCAAAACTGCTGCAAGCCCGGTTGACATCAGCATGAAGCTCGTCTCAAGCGACTCAACCATCAAGTTGGACGCACCATTCCGCGAAGCTGTCGGTGCACTCATGCACTTGATGACATCGACTCGCCCGGACATTGCGTTCGCAGTTGGGTATGTTTCGCGCTTCATGGAGAACCCGCAAGCGGAACACTGGATTGCGGTCAAGCGCATTTTTCGCTACCTGCAAGGGACCAAGTCGCACGGGATTCGCTTCTCGCCAGACAAGAACGTCGACTTTCGAGGTTACTCAGATGCCGATTGGGCTGGTGATCTCAGCGATCGCAAGTCGACGTCGGGTTATCTGTTCCAAGTCGCCGGCGGACCGATCTCATGGGGTTCCAAGAAGCAGTCAAGCGTGTCGCTCTCAACAAGCGAGGCCGAGTACATCGCTCTAAGTTTGGCGATTCAAGAAGGCAAGTGGGTGCACAAGCTGCTGTGCGAGATCCTGGTTGCTGCAGACGGGGTCACGCCGGAATTGAAGATTTTCGAAGACAACCAGTCGTGCATCAAGATGACCAAGAACCCCGTTAACCATGGCCGCGCCAAGCATATCGACATCAAGTACCATCACATCCGCGATGAGGTCAAGCACGGAGAAGTGATCGTCGAGTACTGCGGGACTGCAACCATGCTGGCCGACATCATGACCAAGGGACTCGCCGGGCCACGCCACAAGGAGTTGACCGCAGCGCTCGGCGTTCACGCGTATTCGCATTGAGGGGGCGTGTTGCAGGGTAACCGGTCCCAATGCTTCCCGCTGTGATGACGCCACCGGTGATTACGCCACACGTGGGTACAAGATTGTGGGTGCAAGATGGGCATCCACGTGTCGCTGTCTGATTGGCTCGAGTAACTCAGTATCCGGTAAAGAATCCAGTAGGATGTACCCAGCAGGTAGGACATTGGCTTAGAGGTAGCAAGCAGACTTGCGAACTAAGGACCAAATCAATCACTTCTGAATTTCCATTCAACCCCTCAAGTGTTCTTCCTCGCCTCGCCTCAAGCCTCGGCAGCGTCAAGACCCCAGTCGCACTGTGCAAAGACCCGAGTTAGCCTTTCAACAGTCCCTGCGCTCGTTGCTCGTTAGGTTTGCCATGGCGTTTAGGTTGTTGCTGCTACTCGACTGGTGTGCGCGTGGCGGGTCGTCAAAAAATGTGTGGCCTTTGGAGCGCACTTTAATCCACTGGTGCAGAATCAAAAATCTGAACTATGCCACAAAAAATATATCGTCCAATAGCGGGAAAGCTCAGTTTTTCGATTGCCCAATCAAAATATAGAACGGGTAAAAAAATGTCGAAACTGCAATAAAAAACGTCATTTTGTTTCGATCATTTCCGACCAGAGGAAGTAGCAGTCAGCAGCGCTTTATCCTCAAGAAGGGGCAATCGGTCGACAATTTAATAGCGGAGTCATTGGATGTGGAGCTTGCCAGCGCGTCGAACGATGGCGCTGTTGCAACGGAATTGGGCGACCAATGTTCTCCTATAGAAGTAAAATCGGGGAAATTGTGAATCGCCTTCGTGAAGAAGTCTGCGATCATGTTGAGTGCCACGTCGTCGATCATCATATTGGGGCGGACGCCCGTCATGTTTAAATGCGATGATATCTGCTGTTCTATCTTTTAGGACGCTTGTTTGTTTTTTTCGTAATTCTCCGAGGGCAAAAACCAGCTGACGGTTCTCCTCACGCGACAACAGTCTGGAACTAAAGTCTCTTTAGCACGGACCGCCCCACGCGATGGAGTAGGTATGAGAATACGCTGTCACGTTTCGTTGAACTTGAAACCTGTAACGGGGTAATCCCGTCACACAAACAGATACATGCTTAGCCATCATTACATTTGCAGGGAGGTTCAGACCCTCGCTGGCCACAGTAAGCAAGTGCTGCGTTATCAATCGCGGATTTAGCAAATACGGGTGCGCAGACCTATTCTGTCCGATCACGCGATAGGATTTCATTTGGGTGGCCATGACAAAGCTCAGGGCCTCGCCCTGAGCTAAATCCATTACAGAGTTGATCTTACCCCAAACGCCCCATCGATCTCAAGATGCTGAGACCCAATTCATCTCCCAATCGCAATGTAGGCAAGAAACTTGGCGTTCACAAAGGAAGAGCACTTGAGTGGTTGGTGGCAAAATGCAAAGTGATTCGATTGAGGTCCTTAGTTCGCAACCGCGTGCTACCTCTAAGCCTCATGGACTCCCCTTGGGTCCCTACTCGATACTTCCTAAACACCCAATCAGTGGCTGACACGTGGACCGCTTGTGGGTTGAATCAGATCCGACCTACATTCACGGTACACTTACCGTAAACATATATACGCAATCACCTGAATGATTGCGGTACCACACAGTGAAGGTCACTTCAACCCCACTGATGACGCGTCCGCATCACACGGTCGCTTGGCGAGGCGTCTTCGCATCAGTCTTGACAACAATGAGCAGCTCAGCGGTCAGCTTACGGTGCTCCAACGCACGGCCAAGCGCAAGAAGGGAACGACGGCACCAAGCAACCCTCTTGAGCATTACTAACTTCTCACACAGTTCGGCGGGTCACGAACCAAGAACATACGTTGCACCTCAGGTCAGAAGCGCTACTGTGTCGATCAACGCACGGAGCTTCGGTTGGATGGAGGGACACCGTTCCGCATGCTCAAATCGGGGAATGGGATTGACCTTCGACAGTACGTCAAAATTAACGCTACCATCGCATCTAAGCTACGCTCGAGCCGCAATTCCGTCGTTTGGTGGGCGCTGCTGCTGTTTCGTTCGTGCGCTACGGTATTAACTAATTTCTAGAAACGACGCAGGAGCGACGCCGGAGGCCTCACTGTGACGCCATCTGGTGGCGCTGAGTGCACGGCCCCAACATCAGCTGGCGAGACTTCCGAACGATCATCGATGAAACAATCCGCGACTTCAACCAACTTCCGCCGCTCCTCGCCGCTGACCAAGTCAGCCGTCTCATGCTCGACCAGTTTATCTTAATGGAATTTGAAGATCTCCTCGCTGAGGAAGAACCAGAGCCAGATATGGACGAATAGACTGCTCATTTCACTCATTTTTCATTAACAACCTGCTCCTACATTATACTCTCCATCCTTCGTCTCCTCCGCCGGTCGTGAAGTCTCCGCCATTCGATTTTCAAAATCCTCCAGTGCCTTACCCATCCGGCTCCGCATCGCCAAGATCGAACCCTCTCCAACGTTGCCGACTCCCGCGATCACGTGTCGATGCTCCTTCCTGTAGAGATTCGTGTTGAAGATCATGTCCAACAGCTCGATAGTCAGATCTTCAGGCACCCTCGACCACTTGGACTTGCCGGTGTTTTGTTTGATTCGCTCCTTGTGCTTGTCCATCTGGGCCGGCGATACCTCTTCACGACGGCTGCCATTGTGAGAGAAGTCATTCCTCGGCAGCCATTCTAGCAACTTCGACTTCGGGATGATCACGTTCGTGCGCCAGATCAGGCCCCCATCTGCCGTCCAGTTGAAGTGCTCTCCCTTGGATTCTCGCTTGGATTGCTTTTTCTTCTTCTTCGGTCTAGGCGCTTCGTCCTCACTGGAGCCACTGGAGATGCTGGAGGCGCTGTAGACTGAGGTGCTCGAAGGTTCGTCCTCAATCAGCTCCCCGGCGCCGGAGTTGCCTTCATTAATTTCGTCAGCACCGCGTTTTTTATTCGTCGACGTTGGCTCTTCGCTCTTGTCAGCGACGGGCGACGATATGCGCGGCTGAGAGGAAGTGTCGTCGTTGTTGGTTCTGTCTACTAGGTCGAACGACGTATCCGGGCTGGAGGAGGCAGTGGAGGTGCTTCGACGAAGAGGAGGGCGATCGTCTTCCGAGCTTCCCTTGATATGCGCCAATTTTGATTGGGCTTCCTCAACCTTCTCGCGCAGCGCCGTCTGATACGCCGCGCGAATAGCCTTTTGGTTGGTGAACGCAGAGCGCGCGATGTTCGGATACAGCTCGTCGTCGAGCAGCTTCCACTCGTGAGGAATCGGCCATTGTCCAAGGTCGATCAGATTCTCAGCGGCCTTGTTTATCAGCTTAATCTTGAGCCGCTCGTTGAGCTTGATCTCCGCTTCCAGCGTTATCCCTCCTTCAGTTTGCTTAAATTCGTCGACTACTTCATAGTAGTCCGGACGCGGCATATCCCGGCCGGGACGCGGCTTCCATCGCAGTGTTCTTCCCCAGCCTGACTGAATACGTTGTTGTAGTTCTCTTCGCCGAGGCTGAGCAGCTCCGTCTGCAAGTCTTCCGCACGTTCAATGTAATGGGGTTACATAGCCTGTAATTGGGTTTGTGGTAAAGCGTGGACCGAAAATTTGGCCTGTGTCAGAGATACGGTTCCAGATCCCACTACCACTCCAGATCATCGCAAGATCCAGAAAGATCTGTGGCGATATGGTCAGTTGGAAATCAAGATCCGACAGCTCGCCAATGCCCAACAGCGGATCTTGGCGCGCTGAACGTCAAGATGGATACACTGAGCCGAGACAAGTCGAATGATATGCAACACGACGTTCGGGGAGCGCAGGGTCCACTCTGATCTCGCCCAATGTGGCTCTGGGCCACTCGACCACGTTTAGCCCAGGTCAATGCGACTGAGTCGTCACGGATTTTTGCTTGGGTGATGCGGATTTCGGCCGACGACTTCAAGACACACCCACCAATACCGGGACATCATTGGATCTCAGGCGATCCTCGCGATCCTGTGGTAAAGCGTCAGCGAACACCAGCATGCTCCAACGAGATGGCTCAGACCGTGCTCTCTCAAGTCACATTGCGCCAGATCCAATGGGATCAGAGCCAGAAGGCCAGCCGGAGATCAAGATCCGGTCGATTCGAGGGCCAGACTGTGGATCAAGGCGTGTTGAACGTTGCGCCAGAACCGCCGGGCTACGGCGCGTTTGAGATGCCGCACGGCAATTGGAAAGCGCCTGATCCATCCGGATCCCCTCGATCAGCCAAGATCCGACCGCCAGAGGACTATGGACTGCTCGATCCAGCCGGATCCAGCACCAGCCTGGCACATCCATCATGACCCAGGCCTGGGGAGCACGGATCTCGTGCTAAGGGCGTCAGAATCCAGCTACAAGAATGTACATTGCCTCGGATCACCATGGATCCTCGTGACTCGACTGGATCCGATCAAGCCAGAGCGTCTCACGGAACTTCAACCCATCGAATGTTCTAGAACAGGTACAGGTACCACATCGGAAAGAATCGAGTGCAGCACATCACAGAGAAATCAGGGATAAGACGTTCTATTAGGGTAGTCTAGGATACAGGATACGGGACACAGGGCACCTAACTTCGGAATTTACCTCCTTCTGCACAAGTGGATCCCCAGGGAGCGGCCAAGGGAAGGCCAAGGAGCTCCGAAGCTCCAACCCCCTCATCTCTGTCGCCAACAGGAGGCGACGTTAAACCTACAACCCCAAGCTCCCGGCCTGCCGCCCAAGCGGACCGCCGGACAAGACCATGTAGAGACCAGGCCCGCCTGGGGGATCCCGCGAGAGATCCGCCCAGGCCTCGCCGGTCCGTGGCAACATCCGCGTGCAGCCAAGCGTCAAGACCGTCGGCGCAGCCACGCGAAGAAGGACGGGCGTGCCGGCCTCACAACCCGGCACCCCACAAGACGATCCCCCCACCCGGATCCTGGCTTCGCGGCCCAGGTCCAGGGGTGATATCCCATTGAGGACACTTCCCCAGCGGTAAGGCTGAGGCAACGCGTCCCCAACCCAAGCGCACTCCCCACTCGCGGCCAGGCCCACGGCGATACAAGAGGATCCAAGGCCGTCGGTGTAAGCCCGCTCGAAGGACGAAGGGAGATCTAAGCGCTGGGATCAAAGGAGCGCAGACATACGTCAGCTGGGAATTCTCCGCATCCGAAACAAGGTCTTTGTCAAGAACCGCTTTATTTGCCTACCGGTTTACGACATTCGGACGAGTACCCACCATGAGGTACATGAGGCAGCCCACGGCATTCCGGTACGGAACATTCGCCATGGTCTCGTCGTGCTTGCAGCCTCCTTCGCACATGGCCTTGGTCAGCTTCAGACCCGGATCCTGCGGTGTCTTCACAGGGTTGCTCTCATCCATCTTGAACTTCTCGAGGATGTCCTTCGCGAACTTGGTCTGCCGCACCGACACCTTCCCAGTCGCCACATCTTGCTCGATCTCCATCCCGAGGAAGTACTTGAGCTGGCCCATGTCGGTCATCTCGAAGCGATCACTCAGCGCCTGCTTCGTGTTCTTCAGCATCCCATCGCTGCTGCTGGCGAGGACCAGATCGTCCACGTACAGCGCCACGAACATCATGTCGTGGCCGTCCCGCTTCAAGTAGATGCAGTGGTCGGACTCGCACTTCTTGAACCCCAGCTTCAGCATGAACTCGTCGATCGTCTTGTTCCACATCCGCGGCGACTGCTTCAGGCCGTACAGCGAACGCTTGAGCCGGCACACGTAGTCGGGCCGATCTTCGTCCACGTATCCGTCCGGCTGCACCATGTAGATGTCTTCGTCCAGCAAGCCGTTGAGGAACGCGGTCTTCACATCCATCTGGTGCACCGTGAGCTTGTACTTGGCCGCCAGACTGAGCAACACCCGGATCGACGTGAACTTGGCCACCGGCGCGAACGTCTCGTCGTAGTCGATGCCGTACTTCTGCGAGAATCCCTTCGCCACCAATCGCGCCTTGAACCGCTCGATCTCGCCAGACTGGTTCTCCTTCACGCGGAACACCCATCTGCAGCCGATCGCCTTGCGTCCCTTCGGCAGTGGCACAAGGATCCACGTCTCGTTCTTGCGGAGCGACTCCACCTCCGAGTCGCACGCCTCTTTCCACTTGTCTGCGTCGCTGGATTCCATTGCCGACTTGAATGTCGTCGGCATCTCTCCCACTGAATCCACGACGTACGCAGCCTCGAAGTCTTCCTTCACTTGTGCCGCGGCAGACATCTCGTCCAGCGGCTGCTGTCGTCTCGGCACCGCATACCGCTTGGCGCTCGGAACCTCCACGGCTTCCTCGAGCGACTGCGTGCGCGAGTGTCGCTTGTTGCCGGGCTCAAAGTCTTGATTCCGCGCAGCTTCTTCTCTGTTCTCGTCCGATCCGGACTGAGTCTCTTCATCCGTGGTGTCTTCATCATCATCTGTCGGAAGACCCACCAACACCTCCTTCGAAGCGTAGTCGCGTCTCCCACCATCGAAGACGTCCTCCATGAACTGCGCGTCGCGACTCACCAACACGCGACCGCTCTCGATCTCCTCGAACCGATACGCCTTCTCGTGCTCCGAGTACCCGAGGAACCGACAGCGCACCGATCGAGCGTCGAACTTCGACCGCTTCTCCTTCGGCACGTGCACGAACGCGTGGCACCCGAACACCTTGAGGTTGGCCAGCAAAGGCTTCTTGCCGATCCAAACGTGGTGCGGCGACTTGTCGTGGCTGATGGCGCGCGTCGGACACCGGTTGCGGAGGAACGTGGCCGTCATCACCGCTTCTCCCCAGTACTCCTTCGACAACCCGGCGTGCTCCAGCATGCAGCGCGCACACTCCACCAGCGTCCGGTTCATCCGCTCGGCCACTCCGTTCAACTGAGGCGTATACGGCGGCGTGAACTTCTGCTCGATGCCGCGATCCGCACACAACTTGGCCATCGCACCCGAAGTGTACTCGCCGCCGTTGTCGCTCCGAAGCACCTTCACTCGCTTGCCGGTCTGCGTCTCAGCCAACGCGACGAACGCAGCGAACTTGGCAGCCACCTCCGACTTGTTCCGAAGCAGGTACACCACGCAGAAGTGCGACTTGTCGTCGATGAACGTGACGAAGTAGCGCTTGCCTCCGAACGTCGCCGTCTGCATCGGACCGCACACGTCGCTGTGGACCACCTCCAGCACTTGCTTCGCACGATTCGGCGACGACTTCATGAAGCTCACTCGCGTTTGCTTCCCGAGTGCGCACCCGTCGCACACCTCCCACTGCTTCACCGACGTCATGGGGATGCCAGTGCCGTAGCCCTTCTTGACGATGGCGTCGAGACCACCATGGCCAATGTGACCAAGTCGAAGGTGCCAGAGGTACGACGTGGTGTCCCCTTGGCGATTCTTCGAGCTTGCCGCATTGGCCTCGTCAGCAGGCGTCCTCGGCGTCATGCAGAGCTTGAACAGTCCTTTGCCCTCACGAGCGCCGAGCTTCCACTTGAGACCCTTCACTTCCGCGAAGCACCCGTCGCTCTCGAAGGTCACTGGCCCGACGTCCTTGGTGAAGCGGCCGACGGAGAACAGGTTGCGCGACAGCTTCGGGATGTGCCACACACCCGTGAGCACACCCTTCTTCATGCCGCGCGGTGTCTGCATCGACATCACGATGTCGCCGCTCCCCACCGCCTGAACCACACCGTCGTCCGCCAGATGCACGTCCACCGGAGAGATCTTCTTGTAGTTCTTCATGTACTCCTTCGAGTACGTCATGTGCTGCGTCGCACCCGAGTCGACCAGCCACATGCCACTCGGCTTGGAGGCACCCGTGTCGCCACCAACCAAGAAGAGGAAGTCGCCAGAGTCGTCTTCAACCTGCGCGACGTTCGCTCGCTGCGGCCTCTGCCGCTCACCGTTCTCGCGGATCCGCACCGGACACTTGGCGATCCAATGTCCGTGCTCGCCGCAGTAGTGACAGGCGCTCGTCCTCTGCGCTTGCGCCTGCCGTCCCTTGCGCTTCCCGTTGTCGCTTGTCATGAACGCTTGACCTTGAGCGTGCGCAGTTCCATCAGCACCGCCACCTTGTTCCTTGCGCTTCATGTCCTCGTGTAGGAGCCGAGACGTCACGAGCTCCCATGTCAGCGTGTCGGAATGCGATTCCAACGCCGTGATCAGGAACTGGTACGACTCGCTCAGACTGGCAAGAAGCGTGATCACCAAGTCGTCCTCGCTGACCGGAGCGCCGACCGCGTCGAGCTGTTCCGCCAGCGTCTTGAGCTTGTTGATATGCTCCAGCACATCATCACCTTCGTCCATCATCGCCGTGAAGAACCGTCGACGAAGAAAGAGCTTGTTCGCCAGGCTCTTCTTCTCGAAGTGTCCCTCGAGTCTTGACCATGCATCATGCGCGTCCTTCGCCGACCGCACCAGCGGCAGCTGCGAGTCCTCCATCGCGAGACAGACGATCGCCAGCGCCTTGCGCGACTTCTTGCGGAACGTCGCTTGATCCGCCGCGGTCGTGCATTGCTCCAGCTTCACTTCCCCACTCGTCACTTCCCACAGTTCGCGCTCCTCGAGCACCATCTGCATCTTGAACTTCCACGTGTGGAAGTTGGTTCCGTCGAACTTGTTGATGCGGGCGGTCGCGGTCGGGGCGGCGTCCATGGCGAAGGCGTAGTCGGGGTCTTGGTCAGGGAAGACGGGGCTTGGGCTCATAACCAAAAGGAAGAGCACTTGAGCAGTAGTTGGCAAAATGCAAAGTGATTCGATTCAGGTCCTTAGTTCGCAACCGCGTGCTACCTCTAAGCCTGCTACTGGATACCTCTTACTGGGTACACCCTACTGGATTCTCTACTGGATACACAGTTACCTTACCCAATCAGAGAACGCCACGTCGATGCCCATCTTGTACCCACAATCTTGCACCCACAATAGGTACCCACAATAGGTACCCACAATCATGGCGTAATCACCGTGACGTAATCACCGTCCCGTAATCACCTGAATGATTGCGGTACCACACAGTGAAGGTCACGCCGACCTCACTGATGACGCGTCCGCGTCACATGGTCGCTTGGCGAGGCGTCGTCACATCAGTCTTGACAACAAGCTCATCGTTCAATTATTTGGACCAGCAGTATGTCGCTGGTCGCAGAGACCACCACCAACAATGTGGCGGAAATTCTTGGGCTGATCCACATGCTTAGCCATGCGGTGGAGAAGCGCATCAAAGGCATTCATGTGGTCGGTGACAGAGATTTAATACTCGGTTGGATGAGAGATGAAGCGCGGCCACGGAAGCCGATATACGAAGACTCTACCTCCGCGAATGACGGCTTGCTGATACGTGCCAAGTCGCCTCATGGAGTCATCACTACAGATGCCACAATAAAATAGCAGACCATTTGGCCAATCTTGCGATGGATTACAGGACGAGCTGACAAGATTCTTGGAGCACTGGCAAAATATCGTCGCGGTACTCAGGAGTACAAGAAATCAAAAATGGAGATTTAAACCAATGGGTCAGCAATCAAGCACAATAGGTAGCTACGGCAAAGGCGTGAAGAGAAGCGCACCCGCCGCCAAGGCGGGTGTCGCCGCCGAAACGGCTACCGATGGTAGGAAACCTATTTGTCGAGAAAGTCGCAGACAGAAGGGATATTCGAGTTCACCATCTAGATGGCAGTAACACAATATACCTCACCCGTTATTCAAAACAACGTTGGTTTCAAGTCCGCAGCAACTCCAAAGATCATCATTACTGTTGCAATATGCTCGAGTCTGCGCTCGTCCTTAATGTGCATCAACAGCGCGTCCTCGACATCAGTAGATACTGAAACGTGGCTGTTGGAACGCGGCCCTCAGGCAGCTTAAATCGATCCAGTGCATACCAAAGGCCGACGACGCAAAAGAGAGAGTGCTATTAACTTGCCTGCTCACTACGAATGTTTTATCACTCATCACTGCACCGCATCTGGTCGCAGCTGCGCGGCGCCCACTCCGGACCTCCCATCCGTCCCACGGAGGTCCGATCTTCAACTGTAGCCACTTCCACTGAGAGTTGTCTTGAACGCCGGATACGGTGCCTGTGTCTCAGTTGGATCCTTTCGGCGGCGGCGCGTCGTTTCTTTGACCAGCCACGATCGATTGCGCTCGCAGTTTTGATGTGTTGAGCGCATGATTCGGTGAGTACAACAAATTCCTTCCGTGATACACCGTCATCTCGGGCAGCGATGACTGCGTCCACCATCTCCAACATGTATCGGAGGGTGTGAAGAATTGGTATGCCTTCTGTGCATTTCACTGGATGTTGGGCTGTGAAGGCCGGCATGAGCAGCTCACGCCACCGGCTTGGATTTGTTTGACGTCGACACTTTTCTAGGTCTACAATTAGACATTTGTGGCGATGCGCGTCAGGAAAATTTGCCCGTCGCACTCACGCACTGCCCTCCGACGTACTCTGAGGAGGGGTTACTCCTTGTCCTTGGTAGGAAACTCAGCGGCTGCCGAGCTTTCCCTCACGTTGTGTACCCGTGCGGGGGCAACAGATCTTCTCTTGCGGGGCCTTCTGACGTGTCGAAGTGCCGAAGTTGAGATACCCGACAGCCAAACTGTAGTAGATGATGACGTATTTGGTCTCGAACAAGGTGAAAACGGCGGCGATACGTTCCTCCAAGCATCCAATATCGATCGTCAGTCGCCAATCAGCAGAATTTCCGCTGCAGCTGCTGATAACGGGTGTGGTTCAATTGGCGGTGGTGTACTGCACGCGGCTGCCTGCGAATCACGTAGTGTCCGAGCTGATTATGCATCTGCTACAACCGAACACGACGACCATTCCAATCTGGCTTCGCCACGAACAGTTCGCCGCCTTCGTCGTCTTCGCGGTCGCCGATTGGCTACTCAACCTTAGGCTAACGCCTCGAGCCACACTGTCACTCGAATGAGGTCAATCGCGGTCCCGAACAACCTTCCGCCGCATCATTCTACCTCACGCTCGCCCATTTCGGATGAATCTATACCTGTTACGAGCAATCCTGATGAACATTCTCCCACTAGATCATTCTCTGCTTCAAAATCCACATCCACGTCGAAGCGCATCTTGCCATCGACGCTGACTCCTGAGCCATCATCGTCTAAGCGTCCAAGATCATCAACGACTCATCCCCCGGCTGGACTCACTCCTTCGGCGTCAAGTGATACCGTTCGCGGCTCTTCGTCATCTCGTGATCCCCCACCTTCCGGTATGTAGCTCGATTTTGCTTCGTGTTGTTCTCCTACATCATCTTACTGTCACCTCGTTGCTCTAGATTTGCCTTTTAGGCCCGCCATGCCATGTCGCCAAAGCGGCGAAATCCCTCCCGAATATGATTGTACACCATGGATCCGCTCAGAGATGGCAGAATTCTGCCTTTCAACCATCGACATTGATGCCGTGTATGGGTTCCTGCCTCCTCTTGGTTGGGGTCCTCCCTCGCCTAACACCGAGCCTTCCAACTGGCTCAAGGAGCTGACGGCAATGGATCAAGTCATCAAGCTATACGAGGCTCGGCCCTGGGCGGCCTTGGCCAGCGGCAACCCGACCCCATCTCGTTTCTGATTGACGACCCTCGATTCGACCCGCTGGTGACCGCCTACAGGACACTCGTGCAGCGCCACTCGCAGAAGATATGGGAACTCACGCACGCTGTAGAAATCGACCAGCTGTCCAACACTGTAGACAGGTCACCAACCGAGATTGCCATCATCCAACGTTGGTTCAGGTCGTTCAGAGTCGACCTCAAGAACCACGTCTCTCACCTGAAGAAACCATGGAAGGCAGTTCTGCAAGTGCTCGTTCGACTGATGCATGACGGCACGTGTGATCTCGACGTGCTACTAGATCCGTTCTTCTATTTGGTGGCATCTTCTCGCTCGCCATGGTACCCTCGAAATCTCCGGCCACAAGGACAACCTCAGCCTGCAAGCTTGGTCGAGGCTCTCAAGGACCTCGATTGTGCGGAACCCTGGCGTACTATTTCATCGATGACCTCGCCAACCATCCATCTCTGTCCAATCTCGTCGTCCGAGAACGAACCACTGGCAAGGTCATTCCAATTGAATAGCCGTCAATTTGCATCTCGAATCACTCATGTGGCAGCTCTCGGCACACTAGCATCTGATCAAACCAGTTCCGTGATTCACTACATATCTGTGTCCTTATTTGCACCACCGAACGTCTTCGACAACATCATTTCCACCAAGAAAATACAACCATTCGCACACCTAGTACGTGTGACAACAGGAAATCGACTGGAGCTGTCAGTCGCTCGTTCACGCCGCATGTCACGCTGTAAAATGGCCGAGAGAATGGCCATACGGACCGCGTTGTAACCGCTTGACATCGTCGATCTGGAAGGCCTTGACAATTCCGAACTTGACTTCTCCGTCCGCATTTGATCGTGACACGGTTAATATGATACACACAACTATGGGATTGGACTTGCCGGGAGATTGGCTGAGGCGGTACTTGCGCATTTTGCACACGTCATTCGCGAGTATTACCCGTGTGATGATATGTCATGCTGCATTCAACGAGTTGTCAAAATTCGACCGTCATTAAATGTCCTAGTCTCCAACAGATATGGGCGATCGTAACAGATGATACAATGTAGAAACACTTGCTCCAGCCGAGAGCAAAATTTTCCCTCTCGATCACCAGCGTGATGTAACCGACTCTGGCTGGGACGATACCTGTACAAGGCTATATCGTGATTGACGCACTGTAATGACATTCCATTTGTTGGCATTCATTAGTAGGACATATTTGACTGAGGTTGTCCATCATCGTAGGTACAGTGAAAGTGCCATGTCGTCATGGTTCATCATAAAATGGATCTCCAAAATTGCCATATGTGTAATGGGCCTGTAACCGGGCGAGGCTTACGCTCGGTTACTGGCTTACACTAGCGCGTGTAAGGAAGCGTATACAAATTTGTATACAAACTGTACAGTTCACTGTACAGTTCAATACAAATGAACCGAAGTCTGTGCTAGTGTCCAAAATGAGAACTGTCTTATTGTTTAGCGTTCTGCCTAGGTACCAAACCTCTAATCCCTAATGCATGTATTTTGGGAGGCGTCCATGACTGGTCACGGACGCTCCGACCGAATTTATGTATGGATTAGTGTTGGTCACACTAATCCCAAAATGTACCCGGCAAATGTTAGCGTGGCACACCTAACGCAGTACAGTCGGACTGTACTGCTCTGTAACCCAGTTACAGGCTGTGTAACCCCATTACACCACCCCCCCGTTAAGGTACGAGTATACCAGACCGTATAGTATACAAACGGTGTGTATATCGTATAGTATACATATGATATGTATACTAAATGGTGCATCTGAGTGTATACTATACAGTATACACGTGACAGGTGAGCAGTGTCATGAGCAGTGTCATGAGCAGTGTCATGAGCAGTGTTATGAGCAGTGTCATGAACAGTGACATGAGCAGTGTCATGAGCAGTGTCATGAGCAGTGTCATGAGCAGTGTCATGAACAGTGACATGAGCAGTGTCATGAGCAGTGTCATGAACAGTGACATGAGCAGTGACATGAAAACGCCCTTCAGTCGAGAAGCTTCTCGACTGTTCCCGACGCGCTCAACGACGATGAGCGCGCGCTCCGACGAGGTCGCGGCGGCGGCGGCGGCCAAGACGACGACGGCTGCAGCAGCGGCTGCACCGACCGAAAGGCTTTCGGTCGGCGAGTATCGTGAGCGCGTTGCGAGCGCTCACGCGGCGCGGATCGACCAGCCCGCGAGCACAGCGTCTGTGCTCGCGTCGATCAAGGCCCCAGCGATCGACATGGAGTTCCTTGTCGACTGTATGCAGTCGACACCGCCACGATCGCCACGCGGCGATCGTGTTGAAGAGTCTTCGCCTGCGAGGCCCAGCTCGGGCTCGCGGCGCGCGCGCGATTCGCCTTCGCGCGCGAATGACGCGGCTGCCAAGCGCCAGAAGAGCGAGCGTCGCTCTTCTGCGATTGAGTTCGGCGAGCACGACGACGGCATGTCGTCGCGCAGTGCAGGAGCAGGGTCTGCTGCTCCTGAGCATCCGCCATGGATGCCGGACGAAGCGCTGATCAAGCGCTGGTACGGCACGTCAGCTCCGCCGCATGCGGAGCTGTTGTACGTCTGTGAGCGCATCACAGACGACGAGGAGGCAGCCTCCATGGCCTTCGCCTCCCCGACCGAGCGGCGCGACTACTACATCGGGCTCTTCCATGAGCTCCGATGGCGGTCGGGCAAGCATGTGTCCGACCGAAGCAAAGTGCCTGTCCCTCAGGCACTTGCGCAAAGTTGGAGCGCCTTTGTTGAGAATTTCAACAAGGACCCAGCCGGCTATCGCAGGCGGCTGGCCAACGCGCGCGAGCGTCACATGCGCTTCAGTGCGCATGGTCGTGTGGAACGCCTGCACGATGCGTGCATGGCGGCGGACATTCCCTGTGCGGTGCCGCACAACAGGGAGTGTCCGAGCTGTGTGCTCGGCGCCCGTCGGCTGACGGAGCGCGAGTTGCGTGGGTACGGGAGCTTCAGCGTACCCACGAGCATCATCACTCAGCGCAATGCGCTGTTTCCTCAGGCGCCGTCGGCGACGGCGACGCCTGCAGCATACGTGAGTTCGTATGCTGCTAACAGTGCAGGGCCTCGTACGCCCTCACCATTTCCGGAACGTCTTCCATCAGGACGTTCCGCGACTCCCACGTGTCGTGTTGGGGAGGGAATCCTCTCCAACGAATACGAAAGCGACGATGACCTCGGGAGTCCCGAGGCTCACGATGCGCAACGATTCGCTGGACGATCCAGCGAGTCTGGCCTGTCGCGTCGCGCAGCGGCGGTGGCGGTGGTGGGTGAATACCCCGCGTCGACTCCTCAGTCGACGGCGTTGCCAACCTCGTACGAGGTGGCGCTTCAGCTTGCTCGCCTTCAAGCTGAAGTGGCTGAGCGAAAGGCGGAGAACGCTCGCCTCTCGCAGGAACACTCGAACCTCTCGATGAGGGTCGGTCGCCTCGTCCAGAGGGTGGACGAGCTGACTCGTCGCCTCGCGAGTCCTCGCTCGGACGACTCGGATTAGCGGGAGCTCCCTCGGAGCTCTCGGGCTCGCGCCACTGGCGGTACGGCTTGAGGCGTCCGACGTAGAACGTCGGATGCAGTTGCATACTGGACGGGATGTCCAGTGTATACGCTGTACCACGGCGCGCGAGCACCGTGAACGGTCCGATGTAGCGCGGAGCGAGTTTGCTCGCTCCGAAGTCGGACACTGCATGTCTAGGCAGGTTGTAAGTGCTCAACAGCACTAATGAACCCGTTTCGAATTCATTTGTGTTTTGCCTGCCATGCTTGTCGGCATTCAGCTTCTGTCGATCCACAGAAGCTGCAAGCGCATCCTGGACAAACCGGATCACGGTTTGTCGGCGCTCTAGGAATTCCTTGGACGGCTTGTGCGCAGCCGTCCCTGCCGTTGTTGCAGACAGCGTCTCACGCTGTCTGGCCGATGTGCCACTCCGTTCCTGCAGATTGGGTGTCAAATCTGCGGATCCTCCCCCACTTAAGGTAGGAGCGGTCGTCCCCAGGACGGTCGGCAAGCGTGGATGCCGCATGGCATTCACGAAGAACGGTGTATGTCCGTGCGAGACATGCACCGAGTTGTTGATGGCGAACTCGGCCATCGACAAGCACTCGCTCCAACTCTCGAACGAGTGAGCGTAGCTTTTCAGCACGTCACCGAGCACGCGGTTGACGCGCTCGGTCTGACCATCGGTCTCGGGATGGTCAGTTGTCGACATTGACAACTGAGTCCCAAGAAGTTTGAAAACTTCTTGCCAGAATCGGCCGCGGAACCGTGGATCACGGTCCGATACGATCTCACGCGGCATGCCGTGAGCTCGAAAGACAGTATCAACAAACAGGCGCGCTGTCTGTGCGCCTGTGACCGTCTTGGGAACCGCAGCAAGATGCACCATCTTGCTGAATCGGTCAACAAATACGACGACGCCTGTGCGTCGTCGCGCGTCGGGTGGGAGTCCGAAGACGAAGTCCATTGAAATGGACTCCCAGCACTCCGATGCAATCGGCAGTGACTTGAGCGGCGCCTGGGATACAGGTGCCGGTTTGGCGCGCTGGCAAACCTCGCAAGCACGCACGTACTTGCGAACCCACTTGTACTGGTGCGGCCAGTAGAAGTCGCGCGCGAGAAGAAGATATGTCTTCTCGCGACCGAGATGACCCGCTGTTGGGGAGTCATGGTACTCGAAGAGGATCCGCAACTTCAGATCCTCATCGTCTGGCACCACAATGCGGTCGACGCCATCGTCGACTGCACGATACAGCAGTAATCCCTCGTGCACGGCATATCGATGAGCCCGTGCACGCAGATGCGGAGGCAGAGCCTTGAGAGACGCTGGTGACGGCGTCTCTGCATATTCAACCAAGCGTTTGACGTCGTCGTCAAACGCATACGCTGCTCGGACGTCGTCGAGCAAGGTCGACGACGGCTTGTCCGCGTTGCGAGTGCTGATCGCGTTCGCAGTGACCTCCGTCCTGACTGCGTAGTCAGGACGACGCGACAGCGCGTCAGCAATGACGTTCAGCCTTCCGGGTTTGTACTCAACCCGGAAGTTGTACTCTGCGAAGAAGGATAGCCACCTGGCCATCCTTTGAGAGAGGTGCGGCGTCTTTACGGCTGTTCGTAAAGACGCATGGTCCGTGTAGACCACGAACGATCTATCTCCCAGCAGATAGACGCGGAACTTCGCGAGAGCGTACTTCATGGCAAGGAGCTCCTTGTCGTATACGGGGTAATTCCGCTCAGCTGGTTTCAGCTGACGTGACTGGTAGTACACCACGCGATCACGTTCCTCGTGATCGCGCTGCATCAGCGCACATCCGATTGCGAAATCGGATGCATCACAGACAACATGAAATGGTCTGTCCTGGTCCGCGATAGCGAGGACCGGCGCTTCAGTCAAGCCCTGCTTGACTCTCTCAAAGGCCGCCTGACACTCAGGCGACCACGTCCACGGCACGTCTTTCTTCAGGAGAGACGAGAGTGGACGGATCCGCTCTGCGTAGTTGCTCACGTACTTGCACAAGTACGTGGCGAGACCAAGGAACTGCCTCAGTTCCTTGACGTTCGTGGGAACTGGCCACTCGTTGACCATCCTGACCTTCTCTGGGTCAGGGCGAACGCCATTGCGTCCGACGAGACACCCGAGCACGGGTATCTCGTGCGCACCGAAGATGCACTTCTTCAGGTTTGCGTACAACTTGTGCTGGCGCATCAGCACAAGAAGACGGCGGAGATGCTCTCGATGCATCTCCACATCGGACTTCCCGTCCACAGCCTTGCTATGAACGAACACATCATCGAAGTAACTCGGTGCGAAGTCACGCACCGCAGCAGATGCGTGACGCATCTGTTGAAGGTGGCAGGAGCGTTCTTAAGTCCCTGTGGCATCACCAGCCACTCCCAGAGCATGCCGCTCGGGGTGCTCACTGCCGTGAGCGGGATGTCCTGCTCACGCATGAGGATTTGATAGAATCCGTCACGCAGATCGAGAGCACTGAAGATCGTGCTCCCGCTCATCGAGTCGATGATGACGTCCTTCCTCGGTATCGGCGTCTGCGCCGGTACCGTCGCATCGTTCAGCTTGTTGTAAGCGTGAACGATGCGCCATCCGCCCTGTGCCTTCTTGACACAGAACGTTGGTGCGCTGTGAGGGGAGACCGACTCCCTCACTTGTCCTGCCTTTCGACGAGTTTCAAAGAACTCGTCGATGGCTTTCACTTGATCACGCGGCAATGGCCATTGCCGCGTGACACAGTACTTCGTGCCCGGCACGAGGTCGATCTCGTGCCGCACTCCCTTATCACGGGGGAGTTCCTCCGGAACCTCGTCCGGGAATACGTCTGCGTATTCTCGCAGCACGTCGTAGAACGGGCTCGATTTGAGGGAGTCCCAGCTCTGTTCCTCAAATCGCTCGCGCTTGGTCTTAGCGCCGAGGGTGTCCTCGCCCTCCGGAGCGGGATCAACGAGGAGTTGCCTCAACTCCTCGACCCTATTGTCGACATCAACCATCGTCTCTTCCTCAGAGATGATGCACACCTGCTCGAGAGCGCCTTCGCGCAGCTCTCGAGAGAACTTCTTCCAGCTCAAAGCTGGGAGGTTTGTTAGCTCCGAGGCGGTCCTCGGAGACTCCTCAACCTCAACAACTCTGCACTCTACGCCAGTGCAGGTCTGCGTCAAGGCGTTGATCGCCTTGACATCGCGCTTGTTCACGCGCGTCGACTGCCCAGAGTCGACACGAACACGGACCCTGTCATCGTGTTCGGCCTCGGCCTCCTCTTCAGACCCAGTCTGGAGGAGCTCCGCAGTGAGCGTGTTTTGCTCGCTGCCGCCCGTGGGAATCCACGGGCTGCGCGTCTCCTTTCCCCGGGAAAGAGACGTCTCGCTGACCTCGCTCTGCCCGCGCGTCCGCGGCAGAGGGGAAATGCTCTCAGCGTCCTCATCCGATTGAGGAGCGCTCGGCGCACAGCGCCTGCTCTCGGTTCCCAGAACCGAGAGACTCTCGCTGCGCTCGCAACTTTTGCGAGCGGCACGCTTCTTGACTTGTCGGGAGGGACTGACAGGGCCATCGCTCGCTGTCGTCCCTTCCATACAGTCAACTGTATCGTTCGATACAGCTGCAGTGCTAACAGGGCTCACGCTCTCTGTTGCACGTACAGCCGTCGCGGCTGTACGATTGCTATCCGTATCGAACCTTGTGATCGACTGCGTGTTCCAGTCGATCACGGGGACATGCCGTTGCAACCACGGCATCCCCAGAATCATGTCGTACTTGTCGTCCAAATCCAGGACGACAAGGTCTTCCTTGAAGACTCGCTTCTTGTAGCGGAAGCGCAGGGAAACCACGCGCTTCCGAACGTTCAGACTGGCGCCAGTCGCCAGTCGAACCACCAACTCGCTTCGAGGGATTCCCTTCTCCTCGAAACGTAATCCTCGTAGGCTCTGACGTCGAACGAAATTGTTCGACGCGCCAGAGTCCACCAATGCTTGGAGAGTCCGACCCTCCGTGTTCACCTCGAGAACGATCAGCCTCTCTGAATCGTTCTCGTCGCTGCAGTGAGAGCCTCTCTCACTGGGGGCCGTGGCCGTCACGTGTCCGACATCGACATGTGACGCCACCACACCAGTAGGACGCCCCGCCCCTACTGGTTCACCACGTTTTTTGCTGGCCGGTGCTGGCGATATCCGCCAGCACGACCGCCGCGCTGAGGTGCACGCGAGCCTCCACGCGTGCACTCACGAGCGTAGTGGCCAGTGCAGCCACACACAAAGCACTGCTGCTCGTGCTTTGGCATCTTGTATGGCTGCTGTCGAGGGGCGACAGCAGCAGTGGAGAGATCCATCGGCTCTGGCTCGTCGGCCCTCGGCCGAGAACGCCGATGCTGAACCGCCGAGTACTCTTCAGCCTGGCGCAGGCTGAAGTCCTCCGAGAAAGCAACATCGATTGCTTCCTGCAGCGTCTTGGGGTAGACGCGAAAGAGATGGGACTTCACAGGCCCATCTACGAGACCTTTCATGAAGGTCACGACCTTCGTGGACTCCGTGAGCGGATCGCTCACGATGTTCGAAGCGAGATAATGAGCTCGCTCCGCGTAAGCATGGATATCCAGCTTACCCTGCTTCAGCTCGAGGAACTGAGCCCTCGAGCGGAACTCGTTCTGCGCGGGTTCGAACGACCCGCGCAGCTCGCGCTTAAAGTCCTCGTACGTGCTGAAGCACGTAGGTTCGGCGAGCCTACGTCCGTAGGCCCAGCGCCGTGCGCTGCCGCCCAAACAGGACATGGCAAACATGACCTGGGTCGTCGGATCCGTGATCCGACGAAGCGTGATGGAGTCTTCCAACTCCACGAACCACCGTAGGAGTGGTTCGTCCTTCCTCCCGTGGTAGGGAGGTACCGTCAGCTTGATGGACGCGCCTCGCGCTCCATCACCAGCAGAAGCAGTGCGCTTCTGCTGCTGCTGCTCGAGTTCATTGAGCATGAACCCGCGAATCGCAGCCAGGTGTTGGTCCTGCGTCTGTGAACGCAGCATGGCTGCGACCGAAGTCTCTCCAACGATTGCCGCCAATCGTTGGAACGCAGCCCATTCCGAATCGGAGAGGTGTGGACACACCTCTCGCGTGATCACGTGGGTACCGCTGGACACGCCGGCGTCCAGTGGCAGGTTCTCCCCCGCGTGCTCATTCATGCTGAGCACGAGATGTAGTCGGTCGTTGGACGGACTACAAAGTGCTACCAGGTGTAACCGGGCGAGGCTTACGCTCGGTTACTGGCTTACACTAGCGCGTGTAAGGAAGCGTATACAAATTTGTATACAAACTGTACAGTTCACTGTACAGTTCAATACAAATGAACCGAAGTCTGTGCTAGTGTCCAAAATGAGAACTGTCTTATTGTTTAGCGTTCTGCCTAGGTACCAAACCTCTAATCCCTAATGCATGTATTTTGGGAGGCGTCCATGACTGGTCACGGACGCTCCGACCGAATTTATGTATGGATTAGTGTTGGTCACACTAATCCCAAAATATACCCAACAAATGTTAGCGTGGCACACCTAACGCAGTACAGTCGGACTGTACTGCTCTGTAACCCAGTTACAGGCTGTGTAACCCCATTACATCTGGACGCGTAGCAGCTCAAACATCTCGATCTCACGCCGGTACACCGCTTGCAGCAGATTTGAAGGGGTGTGCTGTTTACTCTCGATGTGTGCGTTCGAATCAATATGTGACCCTTTAGCGCGCAGCTGAATCCGTATGGCGCCTCTGCAACCTCTCAAATATTACCTTTTGTATGAATTATTTGCAGGAACGGGTGTTAGATTAGAAGATGGTGTCTGTATGTTCACTTCATCTCATCCTGTTCGCTGATGGTAAAAAGAACAAAATAATTGTTCAATTATTGTTTCGCATGTCGAAACATGGAATTAAATATAAATGTTCAACAAAATACACCATAGTTGTAGAAAATCACAATGCAATTTTAACGCATTTGCATTGTGACCAATGTCAAGGTATACGTCCGGATAACCAACAAGCTGTATGCCATATCACCGATATGCCATGCCTGTATAGTGCTTGATTGCGGGCCACGATTGCGGGCGGACAGTTGCCATATTGCGACACCGTGAGATCCGTGGTCGAACTGGCATCCACTCATCACTGGTCCGGATGCACTCAAGCCCGCCTCATCACCGTGCCAAAAGATGGTGAATACTGAAGGCACCGACTGCAGAAATCGGGGTTCGGTGCATTGTGTGCGGTTGGCACACTTCAACCACGGATGGGGGAGGCTCCAGCCGAATGTGCGAGGTCGCAAATATGTTGGTGGCCATCACGTTACAGCGAGGCCATCAGATCATCAGGATCCTGCAGCCCCTGCGTGTAGCCTCTGCGGTGGCTGTTGCCACACCAGCAATGTCAAGCAGCCAGGAATACGCAGCTTCATAGACACGCTGATGTTTATGTTGAGCCTCCGCTTCACCTGAGATACAACAGTCGTACAGTGTACACTGCGTACGGGTACAGCACCTCGGCTCGAGCAATCCCGAATGTGATTGCTCGCACTTCCCGCGCTCTTTCTCCCTGTCCCCGGCGGCGGGTGTGATCGAGCGCAGACGCACGCGCCGGCGGCGCGTCTTCATTTCTGCTTTCGCTCGATCGGCGTCATCACCTCGGTGTTAAACGAGCAAAGACGGCACGCGCGCGTGCGCTGCTCAAGGAAACGAGGCGCTCGAGGCGCGGGGCACTTGGATGACAATGGCGGCGGCGGCGAGGAACCAGTCGTTCAACTTGGAGTCCGGCAAGGGCATGATGGCTCAAGGTCCCAACGCGCTACACGGTTATGTGGCGCAGCGCTTCGAGGCGGCCATCGGCGGAGCGCTGCCGCAGATGGAGGTGCGGTATAGCAACCTGTCTATCACGGCCGACGTCACGGTGACAGAGGAGGTGACCGCCGAGTCGGAGCTTCCGACGCTCTACAACACGGTCAAGCGGTCGCTTGCCAAGCTGTCCGTCAAGCGCCGAGTGGTGCGGAAGGAGATCCTGAAGAACGCGAGTGGCGTCTTCAAACCAGGAACGATTACACTCATTCTGGGCCAACCCGGCTCCGGCAAGTCGTCACTGATGAAGATGCTGGGCGGGCAGTTCCCCATGGAGAAGAACATCACGGTCGAGGGTGACATCTCGTACAACGGTCTGCAGCAGAAGGAGGTCATCAAGCGGCTGCCGCAGTTCGCGGCGTATGTGACGCAGTACGACCACCACTTCCCGACGCTCACCGTCCGTGAGACGCTAGAGTATGCGCACAAGTTTTGTGGCGGCAGCCTCTCCGAGCACGGCCAGATGATGCTGTCGAACGGAACGCCAGAGGAGAATTTGGCTGCCATTGAGGCTGCGAAGGCATTCTACGCTCACTACCCCGACATCATCATTGAGCAACTGGGACTCCAGAACTGCCAGAACACTATCATCGGTAACGCCATGCGTCGGGGTGTGTCAGGAGGTGAGCGTAAGCGTGTGACGACTGGCGAGATGGAGTTCGGCATGAAATACATGACGCTGATGGACGAGATCAGCACGGGCCTGGACAGCGCGGCGACGTACGACATTATCAAGACGCAACGCAGCATCGCCAAGAATCTGCGCAAGACGGTGGTGATTGCTCTACTTCAACCAGCGCCGGAGGTGTTCGACCTGTTCGACAACATTGTCATCATGAACGAGGGCGAGACCATGTACCATGGCCCCCGCGAAGCCGTCGTGCCGTACTTTGAGAGCTTGGGGTTTGTGTGTCCTCCTTCCCGCGACGCCGCCGACTTCTTGCTCGACCTCGGTACGCGTCAGCAGCACCAGTACGAAGATGCTCTTCCTGTTGGGATGTCGAAGCACCCTCGTAGCGCCAGTGAGTTTGCCGAGCTATTCCGTCATTCCAACATCCACGACGACGTCCGTCAGATGATTGAGGAGCCGCTCAGTCCCGAGCTCGTTCAGAGCGTGGGAGCACACATGGAGCCAATGCCGGAGTTCCGTCAGTCGTTCTGGGAGAACTGCCGCACACTGGCGCATCGGCAGACGCTGATCCTGCTGCGAAACAAGGCGTTCATCCGAGTTCGTGCCATCATGGTGATCGTCATGGGACTGATCTACGGCAGTACGTTCTACAACGTGGATCCGACCAATGTGCAAGTGATGATGGGTGTGATCTTTCAAGCGACTATGTTCTTGTCGCTTGGCCAGGCGTCACAGATCCCGACCTTCATGGACGCTCGCGGCATTTTCTACAAGCAGCGTGGAGCAAATTTCTATCGAACATCGGCCTACGTGATCGCTTGCTCGTTGGCCCTCATTCCACAGGCGTTGTTTGAAATCCTTATCTTCGGCTCGCTGGTGTATTGGATGTGCGGCTTTGAAGCAACCGCGGGTGCATTCATTTTGTACCTGGTGCTCTTGATCTTGACCAACTTGGTATTCGCGTCGTGGTTCTTCTGCCTGAGTGCGATGTCCCCGAATCTGGATATCGCCAAGCCCATGTCTACGTTCTCGATCGTGTTTTTCGTCATCTTCGCTGGGTTTGTGACTACCAAGGACCAGATGCCGGACTGGCTAATTTGGATCTACTGGATCAACCCCATCGCCTGGTGTATGCGCGCTCTCGCTGTCAACCAGTACCGAGCTGACGAATACGACGTGTGCGAGTATGGGGGCGTCAACTACTGCAGCGAGTTCAACAAGACGATGGGCCGCTACTACTTGGAGCAGTACGCGATCCCTGACTCCAAGACGTGGATGTGGACTGGAGTGTTGTTCATGCTTTTTGGGTATGTTTTCTTCATGGCTCTCGGCTGCTACGTGTTAGAGTACAAGCGATACCTAGCACCTGAGAATGTCCAACTTCTGGAGAAAGAGATCGAGCACGAGACGACCGATAGCTACGCCTTGGCAACGACCCCGAAGAGCGCAAATACTCCCAGTGGGTCAAAAAGTCCGTCCAACGAAGTAATACTGGAAGTTCCGCAGCGCGAGAAGAGCTTTGTTCCTGTAACGATCGCATTCAAGGACCTGTGGTACTCCGTGCCTGATCCAACAAACCCGAAGGAGTCGCTCGACTTGCTGAAGGGTATCAGTGGCTTCGCTGTCCCCGGATCGCTGACCGCTTTGATGGGATCATCTGGCGCTGGCAAGACTACACTGATGGACGTGATTGCTGGCCGTAAAACCGGAGGAAGCATCAATGGGAAGATCTACCTCAACGGTTACGAGGCGAACGACCTAGCCATTCGACGATGCACAGGCTACTGCGAACAGATGGACATTCACTCGGAAGCTGCGACGATCCGCGAAGCGTTGACTTTCAGCGCTTTCCTGCGACAGGACCGCACCGTTCCTGACAACAAGAAGTACGACACTGTCAACGAATGCTTGGACTTGCTGGACATGCACGACATTGCCGACCAGATCATTCGCGGCAGTTCGGGTGAGCAAATGAAGCGTCTGACGATCGGTGTGGAGCTGGCTGCGCAGCCGAGCATCCTGTTCCTGGACGAGCCGACGAGCGGGTTGGATGCTCACTCGGCAAAGGTGATCATGGACGGCGTGCGCAAGGTGGCGAACAGCGGTCGCACGATCGTGTGTACGATCCATCAGCCGTCCTCCGACGTGTTCTTCCTGTTTGACAGCTTGATCTTGTTGAAGCGCGGCGGCCAGTCGGTGTTCGTCGGCGATCTCGGAAACAATTGCCAGAAGTTGATCGATTACCTCGAGGCTGTTCCTGGCGTGACGCCTTGTCCACCGAAGCACAACCCAGCAACATGGATGCTTGAAGTCATTGGTGCCGGTGTCAGTAACTCCAACGCGAACGACTTGGACTTCGTGTCGATCTTTAGCGAGAGTGAGGAGAAGAAGACGCTGGACGAAAACTTGGCCAAGCCTGGCATCACGTCGCCGACACCGGAGCTGGCGGAGGTGGTGTTCCAGAAAAAGCGAGCTTCGAGCGGCTGGACGCAGATGATTTTCTTGCTGCAGCGGTTCTTCGCCATGTACTGGCGCACTCCGACGTACAACCTCACGCGCTGCATCATCGGTCTCGGGGTGGGGATCATCTGCGGCCTTACGTTCCTGAGCGTCGACTACAACACATACCAGGGGGCCAACGGCGGTGCGGGTTTGGTTTTCATGACGACACTGTTCATGGGCGTGGCTTCGTTCACGGGGGTCTTGCCTATCGCGTCTCTGGACCGAGCTGCGTTCTACCGCGAGCGCGCTTCGCAGACGTACAACTCGCTGTGGTACTTTGTTGCGACAACGATCGTGGAGATCCCGTACGTGTTCTTCCAGTGCCTGCTGTTCACGGTGGTCTTCTACCCAATGGTCGGCTTCCCAGGCTTCGGCACGGGCGTGCTCTACTGGGTGCACCTGTCGTTGTTCGTCCTGGGACAAACGTACTTCGCTCAGCTCCTGATCTATGCCTTCCCAAGCATCGAAGTCGCGGCCATCATCGGCGTGCTGATCAACTCGATCTTCCTCCTGTTCGCGGGCTTCAACCCTCCGACGGCGTCGATCCCACAGGGCTACAAATGGCTCTACACCATCACACCGCAGCGATTCTCGTTGGCCATCATGATGGCCATCGTGTTTGCGGACTGTCCGAACGAGCCGACTTGGGACAGCGAGCTGCAGCAGTACGTGGGTGGCGGTTCCGAGCTCGGCTGCCAGCAGCTGTTGGACGCTCCGGTCACGATCTCCCACACGACGGTCAAGGGCTACATTGAATCGGTGTTCAGCTTCAAGTGGGCCGACCGCTGGGAGAACTTTGGCTGGGTCTGGATGTGTATCCTCGTCTTCCGCGTGCTCGGGCTGTTGTCGCTGCGTTTCATCAACCACCAGAAGAGATAAGGTCAGCGCCAAATGCGAGTGCAGTGCTGTACCAGCGACTGCCACCTCGTAGTACTGAAATCAAGCTTTCAATGGCCTGCGAGTATTGCTAAGAGTTCATTGTTCAGTTCGAGCAGAACCATTCAGGTCATACGCAGGGCAAACGCGAGCGTGGTCGCATCCGTGCGAAGACCGTCGCTTGGTCTTCTGATTGCTCTAGATAGAGTCTGCTTGTGGGATTTGATGGCGCCGTTGGCACCACACATCTGATCCCTTCCGTACAGTAGAATGTTCTAGCTCCTGCGATCAGCGAGACGATCTTTTGTTGACGAATGCGATCTTGGTGTCTCAAGGCGGGTTTCTGCTTTCTTCTTTATAAACGAATATGTGTTTGAATCAGTATTATTAAATAAGATATTGACGCTCAAGTACAGGAGATAGCATTCAATGATATTATGCGGTCACTAAAGTTGTAGACATTGATATTGCTCGCGTGAATAGCCGCATCCAATTGCGCATCACAACGACTAGTAACACCAGCGTCTCACATTTTGAGGGGTTGTAACCGGCAGGGTGGTGTGCTGAAGGCCGATCGGTTGCTGCAGAATGAATACCTGCACGTTGCAGCGACTGCGACTGGGGGAACAATCTCGTGCCATGTCGCCACCAACATTCTCGACGCTGGCAAGCTCCACTCA
This sequence comes from Phytopythium vexans, assembly GCA_003413675.1. Taxonomy (NCBI): domain Eukaryota; phylum Oomycota; class Peronosporomycetes; order Pythiales; family Pythiaceae; genus Phytopythium; species Phytopythium vexans. The sequence continues at coordinate 2,065,771 of QLOC01000002.1, read as the reverse complement.
CTTGCATCAGTTACACACCAGTTGATGATGCGGTCGCTAGACTTTGATTGCGATTTATATGCCGCTAGATGGCTCTTATCTTGTTTCGCCGCCTAAAGTATGATGTATCTATGTTGATTTCGCAGCCAATGGGCACAAAAGCACTCGATTCAGTGTGAATAGTACCAAGATTTAGTAATATAATCACCGATCTTGTCTCAGCGTGTCCCGCGCCGTGATTATGCCGAAAACGTTTTACGCAAGCAAGGAGTGCGTGTTCAGAGCCAGATAATAGGCGGACACAGTAAGGCGACGAACGGCGGCGCGAAACGAATAAAGATCCCAGGCAAATCCCGAGTTGGCAGGGACCCAGAGCAAGAACTTGAGCCGCGAGAGGGAGCGGCGACGTTGGATATCCAATCCGAGCTCTCCATCCAGCCTTCACGAGACCTCCGACGAATCTCCCCGCTCCCAATTCCCCGCCTGCCAACCGCTCGCCGACAATGCGGCAATCCCTTGATGAGGTGAGAGGAAGGAACGGCTGGCGGAGCCGGCATCAACACCCCTACCCGCGTGCACTCTACTGGATCCATTGTGACATTGTAACCCACATGACACCGTCGACTGGCCCTCGTCAGCCAATCACCACCTCGATCTAGCGGCGGGTAGGGTTAATAGTCGCGACGTAAGCGTCGGGTGCCAGCAATCAGCACTTCCGTTTACTCGCACGGGACGGTTGCGACGCCAGGCTGGTCTCACCCGCGAGTGACTCGCAAGCTGAAGCAGCGCTGCGACTGGTCCGCCTGCGTCAAACGCGAGCGCGCGACCGGCTGACGGCCGATGTCCTCTCGTTTTCCCGCCGCCGCGTGGGACGCTCCAGTCCTCATTCCTAAACTCGCCGGGTGGCGCACAAATCTCCGCCGCGATGCCCGCGTCGTCCACGTCCGAGGAGAAGACGCCCGGCCACGAGTCGGGCGCCGCGCTCATGGCCCACGGCCCGCACGTGCTGCACGACTTCGTGGCGACGCGCTTCGAGAAGGCGCTCGGCCGGTCGCTGCCGCAGATGGAGGTGCGCTACAGCAACCTGTCCATCTCGGCCGACGTTGTGGTCGTGGAGGAGGACGATTCCAAGACGGAGCTGCCGACACTGTGGAACACGGCGAAGAAGAGCGTGGCGAAGCTGTCGGCGAAGAAACACGTGGCGCGCAAGGAGATTTTGAAGAACGCGAGCGGTGTGCTTCGACCCGGCACGATCACGCTGGTGCTGGGCCAGCCGGGGTCGGGCAAGTCTTCGTTCATGAAGGTTTTGAGCGGTCGGTTCCCGATGGAGAAGAACATCACGGTTGAGGGTGAGATGACGTACAACGGCGTGGCGCAGAAGGAGCTGATGAAGCGTCTGCCTCAGTTCGTGGCGTACGTGACGCAACGCGACAAGCACTTCCCAGCGTTGACGGTGAGCGAGACTCTCGAGTTCGCTCACTCGTTCTGCGGTGGTGAGATGTCGCGTCGTGCTGGGGAGCTGATGACGAAGGGGACGCCGGAAGAGAACGCGCAAGCGCTGGAGACTGCCAAGGCACTGTTCGAGCACTACCCGGACGTGGTCATTCAGCAGCTCGGTCTGGACAACTGCAAGGACACGATTGTCGGCAACGCGATGGTTCGTGGTGTGTCTGGTGGTGAGCGTAAGCGTGTGACGACTGGCGAGATGGAGTTCGGCATGAAGTACATGACGCTGATGGACGAGATCAGTACGGGTCTCGACAGTGCGGCGACGTACGACATCATTAACACTCAGCGCGGTATCGCTCGGAAGCTGCGCAAGACGGTGGTGATTGCTCTGCTTCAGCCTGCTCCTGAGGTTTTCAACTTGTTCGACGATGTCATCATCATGAACGAGGGCGAGGTGATGTACCACGGTCCTATTGATCAAGTGGTCGACTACTTTGAAACCCTCGGGTTCAAGTGTCCTCCGACTCGCGATGTCGCCGACTACTTGCTGGATCTGGGAACGAACCAGCAGCGTCAATACCAGTCGGAGTTGCCGTCTCATCTGTCAAAGCATCCGCGGCAAGCGAGTGAGTTCGCGGAGATCTTCCGCCAGTCTGACATTCACAAGAATATGCTGGCTGCACTTGACTCCCCTCTCGACCCTCAGCTCGTGGAGAACGTCGGTGCTCACATGGATCATATGCCGGAGTTCCATCAGTCGTTCTGGGACAACACGTGGACGCTGATGCGTCGTCAGAGCATGGTGACGATGCGAAACACTGCGTTTCTGAAGGGTCGATCGATCATGGTGATTGTGATGGGACTGATCAACGCATCGACTTTCTGGAATGTCGACCCGCTGAATGTGCAAGTGATGTTGGGTGTTCTCTTCCAAGCAATTCTGTTCCTGTCGCTTGGTCAAGCTTCGCAGATCCCGACGTTCATGGCGGCTCGCGACATCTTCTACAAGCAGCGTGGTGCCAACTTTTACCGGACAGCGGCGTATGTGCTATCGTGCTCTGTCGCTCAGTTCCCGATGGCTATTGCCGAGAGTCTGGTGTTCGGTCCGTTGGTGTACTGGCTGTGTGGCTTTGTGGCATCAGCTAGCGCGTTCATTATCTACGAGGTGACGCTGATTCTGACCAACATGGCGTTTGCTGCGTGGTTCTTCTTCATCGCTGCTGTCGCGCCGGACCTTCACGTTTCGAAGCCGATCGCCATGATCTCCATCCTGTTCTTCATCCTCTTCGCCGGCTTCATTGTGGCGAAGAACGACATGCCGGACTACTTCGTGTGGATCTATTGGATCGACCCTATCGCGTGGTGTCTTCGTGGTCTCGCCGTGAACCAGTACCGCTCGTCGAAGTTCGATGTCTGCACGTACGAGGGCGTGAACTACTGCAAGGACTTCGGCATGACCATGGGCGAATACTACCTGTCGACCTACAACGTGCCGACGGCCAAGTCGTGGATCGCGTACAGCATCATCTTCATGATCGTTTGCTACATTGTGTTTATGTGGCTGGGTTTCGTGGTGCTCGAGTACAAGCGCTACGAGAGTCCGGAACACACGGTGCTGTCCAAGAAGGTCACGGAGGACGATTCGTACGCACTTGTTTCGACACCGAAGCACAACACGTCGAACTCGTCGACAAACGACGAAGTGGTGATCCTCGAGGTGAAGGAGCGCGAGAAGAACTTTGTGCCGGTGACGGTGGCTTTCCAAGATCTGTGGTACTCGGTGCCATCTCCCAAGAACCCGAAGGAGTCGCTCAACCTGCTGAAGGGTATCTCTGGGTTCGCGATGCCCGGCACGATGACTGCGCTGATGGGATCGTCCGGTGCGGGTAAGACGACGCTGATGGATGTGATTGCTGGTCGCAAGACTGGCGGCAAGATTGAGGGAAAGATCCTGTTGAACGGCTACGAGGCGAACGACCTCGCCATTCGTCGTTGCACGGGCTACTGCGAGCAGATGGACATTCACTCGGAGGGATCGACGTTCCGTGAGGCGTTCACTTTCAGCGCGTTCCTCCGTCAGGACAGCAGCATCCCAGCCAGTGTCAAGTACGATTCGGTGAACGAGTGTCTGGACTTGTTGGACATGCACGACATTGCGGACCAGATCATTCGTGGCAGCTCGGTGGAGCAGATGAAGCGATTGACGATCGGTGTGGAGCTGGCGGCTCAGCCGAGTGTGATTTTCCTGGACGAGCCGACGAGTGGTCTGGATGCTCGTTCGGCGAAGCTGATCATGGACGGTGTGCGGAAGGTGGCGAACAGCGGTCGCACCATCATTTGCACGATCCACCAGCCGTCGTCGGAGGTGTTCTTCCTCTTCGACAGTCTGCTTCTTCTCAAGCGCGGTGGTGAGACGGTGTTCTTCGGCGACCTTGGTGCCAAGTGCCACAAGCTGGTCGACTATTTCGAGGCTGTTCCGGGTGTCTCGTCGCTTCCGCGCAACTACAACCCTGCGACTTGGATGCTGGAGGTGATTGGTGCTGGCGTGGGCAACACTTCCGCGAACGACATGGACTTTGTACAGTACTTCAACGAGAGTGACGAGAAGCGTTCGTTGGACGCGGACTTGGCGAAGGAGGGTGTGAGCTGTCCGTCGCCCGACCTTCCGGAGATGGTGTTTTCGAAGAAGCGTGCTGCGAGTTCGTGGACGCAGATGTACTTCCTGGTCAAGCGGTTCATGGACTTGTACTGGCGCTCGCCGTCGTACAACCTGACGCGTATTATCATTTCTCTGGTGCTCTCGGTGCTCTTCGGTCTGGTGTTCCTGAATGGCGGGTACACGACGTACACGGGCATCAACGGTGGCGTCGGCATGGTGTTCATGACGGCGCTCTTCAACGGTCTGGTCTCGTTCAACAGTGTGCTGCCCATCTCGTCCGAAGAGCGTGACTCCTTCTACCGTGAACGCGCTGCTCAGACGTACAACGCACTGTGGTACTTCGTTGGCTCGACCGTTGCCGAGATCCCGTATGTCTTTGCCAGCGGCTTGATCTTCACCGTGATCTGGTTCCCGATGGTCGGCTTCACGGGCTTCACGACTGGAGTGTTGTACTGGCTCGCCATGTCGCTCTTCATCCTGTTGCAGACGTACATGGGTCAGTTCTTGGCGTACGCTATGCCGAGTGTCGAGGTGGCTGCTATCATTGGTGTGCTGGTCAACTCGATCTTCTTCCTCTTCATGGGGTTCAACCCTCCGGCCAACGCGATCCCGTCGGGTTACAAGTGGCTCTACACTATCACCCCTCCCCGCTATGGACTGGCCATCATGGGTGCTCTGGTGTTCGGTCAGTGTGACGAGATGCCGACGTGGGACGAAGCGACGCAGTCGTACGTGAATGTGGGTTCTCAGCTTGGCTGTCAGCCGCTGACGAACACGCCCGTGTCGATCGACCACATGACGGTGAAGGAGTATGCGGAGGAGGTGTTCGGCTTCAACCACGACAACATCGCGCGCGACTTCGGTGTGACGATCCTGTGCATCGTCATCTTCCGTGTGCTGGCTCTGCTGTCGCTGCGCTTCATCAACCACCAGAAGAGATAGATAGACGGACAGACTCGCAGTCAGTCAGTCACCATACAATAGATCTAATGCATCAAAACATTACTTTCGAACCTGAACTTGCTTGGGTGTTCGTTGCTGTGCTTGAAAGGTGATGACGCGAAATGGCGACGGAACTCGAGCGAATCTTTGTGGTCCGTTCGCGCCGCATAGTCGAGCGGGCCACGGAACCGACGGTCGTTTGACATCCAGGGAGCCATCATGAGCAGATTACGCTGAGGGTCGCTTTCCGTGCGAAGCCGCGCAGAGTAAACCGGCAGCACCGCCGATACTGATGGGTGCTGACCGCCCTCATACCACACCCCGCTCACATTTCAGCCAATGGAGTGTCTGGATCGCGTGGGGCGGCGGTGGCGTAACCATCCTGTGCGAGCAAACGTGCGAGCCGATTGCTCGCACCTGCTCTCCCCATCATCCTTGAAATCCCACGGCAAGGAAGGAAGTCATCAGGCGAGTGCTGTGCGTCGTGGGCGTCCGCTCTCCGGCGTAGCGCGAGCTCATGATGCCCAGCGCGAGCGACGGCTCCCTCTCGCCCGCGCCTTCAGGTTTGGCGCGTGCTGAGTGTCATTTCCGATTTCGTGGCCTGGCGAGCGAACGAAGCGCGAGGGATCGCCGTGCTGCTCGACGCTCCTCTCGCTCCCGACCCGAGCCGCCCCGCCGCTACTGACCACTGCCCAACGCCTGCCGCGATGCCCGCGTCGTCCACGTCCGAGGAGAAGACGCCCGGCCACGAGTCGGGCGCCGCGCTCATGGCCCACGGCCCGCACGTGCTGCACGACTTCGTGGCGACGCGCTTCGAGAAGGCGCTCGGCCGGTCGCTGCCGCAGATGGAGGTGCGCTACAGCAACCTGTCCATCTCGGCCGACGTTGTGGTCGTGGAGGAGGACGATTCCAAGACGGAGCTGCCGACACTGTGGAACACGGCGAAGAAGAGCGTGGCGAAGCTGTCGGCGAAGAAACACGTGGCGCGCAAGGAGATTTTGAAGAACGCGAGCGGTGTGCTTCGACCCGGCACGATCACGCTGGTGCTGGGCCAGCCGGGGTCGGGCAAGTCTTCGTTCATGAAGGTTTTGAGCGGTCGGTTCCCGATGGAGAAGAACATCACGGTTGAGGGTGAGATGACGTACAACGGCGTGGCGCAGAAGGAGCTGATGAAGCGTCTGCCTCAGTTCGTGGCGTACGTGACGCAACGCGACAAGCACTTCCCAGCGTTGACGGTGAGCGAGACTCTCGAGTTCGCTCACTCGTTCTGCGGTGGTGAGATGTCGCGTCGTGTTGGGGAGCTGATGACGAAGGGGACGCCGGAAGAGAACGCGCAAGCGCTGGAGACTGCCAAGGCACTGTTCGAGCACTACCCGGACGTGGTCATTCAGCAGCTCGGTCTGGACAACTGCAAGGACACGATTGTCGGCAACGCGATGGTTCGTGGTGTGTCTGGTGGTGAGCGTAAGCGTGTGACGACTGGCGAGATGGAGTTCGGCATGAAGTACATGACGCTGATGGACGAGATCAGTACGGGTCTCGACAGTGCGGCGACGTACGACATCATTAACACTCAGCGCGGTATCGCTCGGAAGCTGCGCAAGACGGTGGTGATTGCTCTGCTTCAGCCTGCTCCTGAGGTTTTCAACTTGTTCGACGATGTCATCATCATGAACGAGGGCGAGGTGATGTACCACGGTCCGCGCGAGAGGGTCGTGGACTACTTTGAAGGTATTGGCTTTAAATGCCCTCCGACCCGCGATGTCGCCGACTACTTGCTGGATCTGGGAACGAACCAGCAGCGTCAATACCAGTCGGAGTTGCCGTCTCATCTGTCAAAGCATCCGCGGCAAGCGAGTGAGTTCGCGGAGATCTTTCGCGACTCGGCCATTTACAAAGATATGCTGACCGCGCTCGACTCGCCCCTTGATCCCCTTCTGTTGGAGAACGTCGGTGCTCACATGGATCATATGCCGGAGTTCCATCAGTCGTTCTGGGACAACACGTGGACGCTGATGCGTCGGCAGGGTATGGTGACGATGCGAAACACTGCGTTTCTGAAGGGTCGATCGATCATGGTGATTGTGATGGGACTGATCAACGCATCGACTTTCTGGAATGTCGACCCGCTGAATGTGCAAGTGATGTTGGGTGTTCTCTTCCAAGCAATTCTGTTCCTGTCGCTTGGTCAAGCTTCGCAGATCCCGACGTTCATGGCGGCTCGCGACATCTTCTACAAGCAGCGTGGTGCCAACTTTTACCGGACAGCGGCGTATGTGCTATCGTGCTCGGTTTCCCAGATCCCACTATCGCTCGCTGAGAGTCTGGTGTTCGGTCCGTTGGTGTACTGGCTGTGTGGCTTTGTGGCATCAGCTAGCGCGTTCATTATCTACGAGGTGACGCTGGTCCTGACCAACATGGCGTTTGCTGCGTGGTTCTTCTTCATCGCCGCAATTTCACCAGACCTGCACATCTCCAAGCCGATCGCGATGATTACCGTGCTGTTCTTCATCCTCTTCGCAGGCTTTGTGATGACCAAGAGCCAGATGCCGGACTATTTTGTGTGGATCTATTGGATCAACCCGATCAGCTGGTGCATGCGCGGGCTCGCTGTCAACCAATACCGTTCCTCCACATTTGATGTGTGCAACTACGAAGGCATCGACTACTGCAAGAACTACGACATGACCATGGGCGAATACTACCTGTCGCTATACGATGTTCCATCGGCCAAGTCGTGGATCCCCTACGGCATCATCTTCATGATCGTTTGCTACGTCATTTTCATGTGGCTGGGTTTCGTGGTGCTCGAGTACAAGCGCTACGAGAGTCCGGAACACACGGTGCTGTCCAAGAAGGCGGAAGATGAGAACGTGCAGGGATCGTATGCGCTTGTAGCTACTCCAAAGAGCAACAGCACACCAGACGGCTCGTCGTCGACTACAAACGACGAAGTGGTGATCCTCGAGGTGAAGGAGCGCGAGAAGAACTTTGTGCCGGTGACGGTGGCTTTCCAAGATCTGTGGTACTCGGTGCCATCTCCCAAGAACCCGAAGGAGTCGCTCAACCTGCTGAAGGGTATCTCTGGGTTCGCGATGCCCGGCACGATGACTGCGCTGATGGGATCGTCCGGTGCGGGTAAGACGACGCTGATGGATGTGATTGCTGGTCGCAAGACTGGCGGCAAGATTGAGGGAAAGATCCTGTTGAACGGCTACGAGGCGAACGACCTCGCCATTCGTCGTTGCACGGGCTACTGCGAGCAGATGGACATTCACTCGGAGGGATCGACGTTCCGTGAGGCGTTCACTTTCAGCGCGTTCCTCCGTCAGGACAGCAGCATCCCAGCCAGTGTCAAGTACGATTCGGTGAACGAGTGTCTGGACTTGTTGGACATGCACGACATTGCGGACCAGATCATTCGTGGCAGCTCGGTGGAGCAGATGAAGCGATTGACGATCGGTGTGGAGCTGGCGGCTCAGCCGAGTGTGATTTTCCTGGACGAGCCGACGAGTGGTCTGGATGCTCGTTCGGCGAAGCTGATCATGGACGGTGTGCGGAAGGTGGCGAACAGCGGTCGCACCATCATTTGCACGATCCACCAGCCGTCGTCGGAGGTGTTCTTCCTCTTCGACAGTCTGCTTCTTCTCAAGCGCGGTGGTGAGACGGTGTTCTTCGGCGACCTTGGTGCCAAGTGCCACAAGCTGGTCGACTATTTCGAGGCTGTTCCGGGTGTCTCGTCGCTTCCGCGCAACTACAACCCTGCGACTTGGATGCTGGAGGTGATTGGTGCTGGCGTGGGCAACACTTCCGCGAACGACATGGACTTTGTACAGTACTTCAACGAGAGTGACGAGAAGCGTTCGTTGGACGTGGACTTGGCGAAGGAGGGTGTGAGCTGTCCGTCGCCCGACCTTCCGGAGATGGTGTTTTCGAAGAAGCGTGCTGCGAGTTCGTGGACGCAGATGTACTTCCTGGTCAAGCGGTTCATGGACTTGTACTGGCGTACACCGTCGTACAACCTGACTCGAATCATCATCTCGGTGCTCCTCGCAGTTCTCTTTGGCCTCGCCTATCTCGACGGCGACTACATTTCGTACCAGGGCATCAACGGTGGCGCAGGAATGGTGTTCATGTCGGCGCTGTTCGTGGGGATGGTGTCATTCAACAGTGTGCTGCCCATCTCGGCGGAGGAGCGCAATTCCTTCTACCGTGAACGCGCTGCTCAGACGTACAACGCACTGTGGTACTTCGTTGGCTCGACCGTTGCCGAGATCCCGTATGTCTTTGCCAGCGGCTTGATCTTCACCGTGATCTGGTTCCCGATGGTCGGCTTCACGGGCTTCACGACTGGAGTGTTGTACTGGCTCGCCATGTCGCTCTTCATCCTGTTGCAGACGTACATGGGTCAGTTCTTGGCGTTTGCCTTGCCAAGCGTCGAGGTGGCTGCTATCATTGGTGTGTTGCTCAACTCGATCTTCTTCCTCTTCATGGGGTTCAACCCTCCAGCTAGCGCGATCCCGTCGGGTTACAAGTGGCTCTACACTATCACCCCTCCCCGCTATGGACTGGCCATCATGGGTGCTCTGGTGTTCGGTCAGTGTGACGAGATGCCGACGTGGGACGAAGCGACGCAGTCGTACGTGAATGTGGGTTCTCAGCTTGGCTGTCAGCCGCTGACGAACACGCCCGTGTCGATCGACCACATGACGGTGAAGGAGTATGCGGAGGAGGTGTTCGGCTTCAACCACGACAACATCGCGCGCGACTTCGGGGTGGTGATCCTGTGCATCGTCATCTTCCGTGTGCTGGCTCTGCTGTCGCTGCGCTTCATCAACCACCAGAAGAGATAAGGCACCGATACATTAGAAGCTTGTCTTGCTCATACAATAACAACATGAACGGTGACTGCATTCCGCGTTGGCATGTCATTTCATGCACAGTTAGCTTTTGTAGGCACAACGAACATCATCATACTGTCTATGGATCGATTGACATTGCTGACTGCAAACGACAGACGGTAAACTGGAGCTGATTCTTTATCTCTTCTGGAAGTTGAGGTAGCGCAGCGCGAGCAGCGCCAGCAAGCGGAAGACGATGATGAAGACGAACACGTAGCCGAAGTCGGCCCACATGTCGTCCCGCTTCATGTTGAACACGGTGCCGATGTACTCCTTGATCGTCATGTGGTCCATCGTGGCGGGTAGCCCAGTCAGCGGCTGGCATCCGATCTCCGATCCGATGTTCACATACTGGCCGAGACCTTCGTCCCAAGTCGGATCCGTCGAGCATTTGCCGAACGCCAGCGACGTCAGAATTGACATGGAGTACCGCTGCGGCGTGATCGTGTAGAGCCACTTGTAGCCTTCTGGGATGGTGTCGGCCGTCGGGTTGAACCCCATGAAAGTGAAGAGGATGGTGTTGATGAGGACTCCCATAATGGCTGACACCTCGACACTCGGCAGCGCGTAGATGAAGAGCTGACCCATGTACGTCTGCATCAGCACGAGCAGCGACAAGTTTATCCAGTAGAGTACGCCGTCACCAAATCCCGTGAAGCCGACCATCGGGTAGAAGATAACCGTGAAGAGTAGTCCCGAAAAGAAGACATACGGGAGCTCTGCCATTGTCGAGCCCATGAAATACCACAGCGCGTTATAGGTCTGTGAAGCGCGCTCACGGTAGTATGCTCCACGTTCACCGGATGCAATTGGGAGAACGCCATTGAACGAGATGATGCCGTTGAATAGAGTCGTCATAAACACCATGCCGACGCCACCATTGATGCCCTGGTAGCTCGTGTACTCGACTTGAATGTACGTGACACCGAAAACGATAGCCAACAGCAGACCGATGACGATACGAGTCAAGTTGTACGTCGGCGTGCGCCAGTACATGAGCACGAAGCGCTGCAGCAGGAACTTCATCTGAATGTACGAGCTGGCAGCGCGCTTCTTCGAGAACACCATCGCAGGGTAGTCGGGCGACGGACGACTCACACCTTCCTTCGACATGGTCGCGTCCAACGAACGCTTCTCGTCACTGCCGTTGAAGTACTGCACAAAGTCCATCCCGTTCGCGGATGTGTTGCCCACACCAGCACCAATCACCTCCAGCATCCAAGTCGCAGGGTTGTAGTGATGAGGGAGCGGAGAGACACCGGGAACCGTCTCGAAGTAGTTGACCAACTTCTGACTGTGGTCGCCAAGGTTGCCGAAGAACACCGTCTCACCACCGCGCTTGAGAAGAAGCAAACTGTCGAAGAGGAAGAAGACATCCGACGACGGCTGATGGATCGTGCATACGATCGTGCGACCGCTGTTCGCCACCTTCCGCACGCCGTCCATGATCACCTTGGCCGAACGAGCGTCCAGACCACTCGTCGGTTCGTCCAAGAACAGAACACTCGGCTGCGCAGCCAGCTCCACACCAATCGTCAGTCGCTTCATCTGCTCCACCGAGCTGCCGCGGATCAACTGGTCGGCAATGTCGTGCATGTCCAGCAAGTCCAGCACCTCGTTCACCGAGTCGTACTTGACGCTGTCAGGAATGCTGCTGTCCTGACGGAGGAACGCGCTGAACGTGAACGCCTCACGGAACGTCGAGGCGTCCGAGTGAATGTCCATCTGCTCGCAGTAGCCCGTGCATCGACGAATGGCGAGGTCGTTCGCCTCGTAGCCGTTCAACAGGATCTGCCCTCGGATCTTGCCTCCCGTCTTGCGACCAGCAATCACATCCATCAGCGTCGTCTTACCCGCACCGGACGATCCCATCAGCGCAGTCATCGTGCCGGGCATCGCGAACCCAGAGATACCCTTCAGCAGGTCGAGCGACTCCTTCGGGTTCTTGGGAGATGGCACCGAGTACCACAGGTCCCGGAACGCCAGCGTCACAGGGATGAAGTTCTGCTCGCGCGGCTCAATGTTGACAGCGACAGCATCACTGATAGCAGGCTCGTTGGTCGCAGCTCCGCTCTTCGGCGTCTTGGCCAACTTGTATCCGTTCGCAGTCTCGTCCGACTCCTCCTCGTGCTTCTTCTTGATGATCGTGTGCTCCGGGGTCTCGTAGCGGTGGTACTCGAGAACGAAGTTGCCGATGAACATGAAGAGAGCGTAGGCAAAGATCATGTAGAGCATACCGGCCCACAGCCACTCCTTCGCCGACGGGATGTCGTACTGCTCAAGGTAGTACTCTCCCATTGTCTTGCCATAGTTGGAACAGTAGTCCAGACCTTCGTACACACAGACGTCGAACTTGCTCGAGCGGTACTCGTTGACAGCCAGCGAGCGCAGACACCACGAGATCGGGTTGATCCAGTAGATCCAGCCCAGCCAATTCGGCATTGTGCTCTTGGTCATGACGAAGCCGGCGAAGAGGATGTAGAAAACGATGGTGAACGTCGAGAACGGTTTAGCGAAGTGGAAGTCAGGAGACGCTGCAGTCAGCAGGAAGAACCACGATGCAAACACCAAGTTCGTCAAGATCAAGCAGACCAAGTAGCAAAAGTACGCGCCAGCGTTCGCGACGAAGCCACACATCCAGTAGACCATCGACCCAAAGATGAGACTTTCAACCAGTGCCAACGGGATCTGAGCCACCGAACACGCCACGACGTAGGCCGACGTCGGAAAGAAGCCGGCACCGCGCTGTTTGTAGAAGATGTCACGTGCCTCCATGAACGTTGGGATCTGTGAGACTTGACCGAGACCGAGGAACATGATAGCTTGGAATAGGATACCGATCATATTCTGGATGTTAGTCGGGTCGAGTTTCCAGAAGGTGCTGCCGTAGATCAATCCCATGCCGATCACCATCACGGCGCGGCCACGGATGAATGGCACGTTACGGAACGTTACCATCGTCTGGCGTCGCATCAGAATCTTGGTGTTGTCCCAGAACGAGCGACGGAAGTCCGGCATCAGATCCATGTCTTCACCCACAGTGTCCAACAACTCAGGACGAAACGGCTCCTCCAGCAAGGAAAGCATGCAGCGGTGGATGTCCGAACGGCGGAACAGGTCGGCGTACTCATAGGGTTCACGAGGGAACTTGCCCATGTTCGGAGGCAATGAACCTTCGTACTGATGCTGCTGATTCGTACCCAAGTCGAGGAGGAAGTCAGCGACGTCTCGGTCAGGCGGACACACAAACCCGAGACTCTCAAAGTAACTCAACGCCTGATCGCGCGGACCATGGTACATCACTTCGCCATCGTTCAGGATCATCACGTCGTCAAACAGGTTGAACACCTCGGGTGCTGGCTGCAACAGAGCAATCACAGTCGTCTTGCGGAGCGTCTTGGAGATCGTGCGCTGCGTCTTGATGATGTCGTAGGTGGCAGCACTGTCGAGACCCGTACTGATCTCGTCCATCAGCGTCATGTACTTCATGCCGAACTCCATCTCGCCAGTCGTCACACGCTTACGCTCGCCACCAGACACGCCGCGGATCATGGCATTCCCCACGATCGTGTCTTGACAGTTCTCCAACCCGAGCTGCTGGATGATCACCTCGGGGTAGTGTTCGAACAAGGCCCTGGCCATCGCAAGCGCCTCCTCGTTGGCTTCGGGCGAACCCTTGGACAGCAGAGCCTCGCCGCGCTTAGACACACCGCCACCACAGAACTCGTGTGCCAGATCCAGTGTCTCCTTTACCGTCAGCGTCGCGTAGTGCTTGTCGCGCTGAGTAACGTACGCCACGAACTGCGGCAGACGCTTCATAATATCGGACTGTGACTTGCCGTTATACGTGATGTCGCCGTCGATTGTCACGTTCTTCTCGAGTGGGAAGCGACCGCTCAGAACCTTCATGAGCGACGACTTGCCCGACCCCGGCTGGCCCAGCAGCAGCGTGATCGTGCCGGGTTTAAACACGCCGCTCGCGTTGTTCAGCACGACCTTCTCGGCGCGGTGTCCCTTCGGGTTGGCCTTCAGCACGGCCTTCTTCACCGTCGTCCACAGCGTCGGCAGCTCCGGCTTGTCGCTCTTCTGCTCCGACACGACCACGTCGGCGCGGATCGACAGGTTGGAGAATCGCACCTCCATCTGTGGCATGGCGCGTCCCATGGCGGCCTCGAACTTGGCGGCCACGTACTCATGCAGCACGTGTGGTCCCTGCGCCATGAGCGCCTTGGCCGACTCGAGACCGAGCTGCTCGTTGTCGGTGGGAGCCATGGCGGTTACGCTCAGGTCGGCACCACTTTCGACAGTCGTGGACCGCGCTGATACACGGCAAAATCAAGAGTGAGCGATGGCCATCGCGGATCCGACAAGCTGTGCGGTCCTCGGACTCGTCCGGTCGCAAGGCTCTCCCCGTTCCCGCGTGCGGTAGCACAAGTGGCGCTTCTCCACTCCCCCGCGTCAACCACGTTGCGGTTGATTCCGCGGCGACTGTCGGACAGCAACCAGGCGGTGAGTCGCTCGACATCTTGGTGTTTGTATGTGTTCGAATTGTGCCCCCGGTGCGACACGCTCTCGATTGCGCGCCATTCTGAACAGCGATTGCGCGCAGGTGAGAGGAGCGCTTGCGTCTCAAACCGACACTGCGAATTGATTGGTTTAGAGGTCGGGTTCTTATAGCGAGGGCGACTTGTCAAATGGAGGTCTCGGCTGTGCTGCTCGAATTCAGAACCTGACACCTTCGGTCGGTATCGCCGACATTGCGTCACACAGCACTCGCCATCTCGAGCGCCATTGCGCGATGGATGGTTGTATCCATCGCTGGTGGGTGCAGAGAACGATGGATCGCGAACAGCACTGTACGAACCAAATCGTCCTCCGCAACATGATAGATAAAATACTTCTTGCTGCCCACGACTGAAAATAAAAATACCAAGTACCGGTATTGACCGGTAATATAAAGTCTTCCATTGCTCTTATTTGAGCGATGATGTAAACCTATCCCCCTGATCTATTATAGTCTTCAACTTGCGGCATATTAAGCGGGTACAGGGTATACTCCAAAATGTACCAGTGTATAGTCTCGAGATTGAGCTGTATAGCTGTACATTTGCGCTTATACGCACTAATGCCAGCGATTTTTTATACACTTGTCATTGTCAATAGCGACGCGGTTAGTAGTCTGGATCTTATTATTTGACTAGTGCCCGCGAATTTTTGTGTTTTTTGTGGTGTTCACTAATGCCAGGAGCTGATCAAGTGCAAAATACCTTATTACCGATAAACCGTTAAGAGAGATATTCAATTTGCAAGAATGCGAGTAAAATGGAGTTTAGTGGTGTTTAATATTTTTGCACTAAACTGTTTAATACTCCACTTTTCGAAAGATGGAATATAATACTGTGAAAAACGCATCCCTAATCGCTAACTTGCCCCAAGATGGATAATTTCTCCTTCATAAATTTTGACGTTCAGATCCTGCCCAGAACCAAGATACGCCAAGATACGCCAAGATACGAGCGACTGCCGCCCCCGACTGCACACCCCCGCAAATGGAAAAGGAATCACTTGGTATTTGTAAGGATACGAAACTGTCATGCTCATACAGAGTATACTCGGGTAATTACGAATGTATAGTCTTGAGCTGTAGACGGATAGTGTATATACAGGGTAGGGCGTGAATAAGAGCGCCCCCCCAGTGAGCATTTTTGACAGGGTTTGTTGTCCAAAAGACCATTAAATTTAATCATGTACTGACTTAGAATATTCAGGGATCAGTTCAACAGATCAGCAACTGCTAAGCGATCCACGAACAGACCGGAATGCCTCCAACAGTTTCTGATCGTACTCGCCTCGAGCTTTTCCCATGCGCCGTGGAGCCACTCAACAGCTTCGAGCATAGATATCTTGTAAGGGTCGTCATCCTGAGCCAATAGCTTGTCGACCGCGGAGCTTATTCTTGACCTCATAGTCTCGTGCTTAACCCAGGAAATTACACCCTGGTCCATTGGCTGCATGATGGCTGTAGTATTCTTGGGCAGGCGCAGCACCTCAACATGCGAGAGCTTGGTCTCCGGTAAGATATGAACGGGGGCATTGTCAAATAGAAGTAGGATATGGCGGTTGGACTGCTTCATCTTGTCGTTGAGGTTCTCCAGCCACTGATGGAAGACAGCCACTGTCATCCATCCCTTTGACGTGCACACATACTCCACCGCTTCAGGTTTGTCGTTGAGCCAACGCGGCCGCGCTGACTTCCCAAGAATAACGAGTGGCAACTTCTCGGTGCCGTCCGCGTTGGCACCAACGACCATTGTCACCCGCGTCTTATTTTGCTTCAGGGCTGGCGCCACAACGAAGCAAATGCCAAGGTGTGGCAGTGCCTTCAGGAAGTAGGCTGCCTCGTCCACATTGAACACGTTGGCCGGATGATATTGCGCGATCTTGCGCCGCATTTCCACTCGGGCAGCCTCGACGACTTTCATGTCGACCGATCCAGCTTCACCATGAGACCGCCTCCGCCGTAGCCCATAGCGCGCAAGAAAATGCTTCAGCCAGCCGTCACGCGTAAACTTGGGGCGCGCGTCGGCGGGCACACCCAGCACGTCCACGACAACCATCGCCAGGGCAATGATGACGCGCCCTGGTAGATGGATCTTGCCTTCGAACAGCGCGATTGCCTCGATCACATGGATGTCGATGATGCCAACCTTGCTGTCCATCGAGTGCTTTCGTTGTGCCGCCTCGGGTGAGATACGGCGCAATTGGTCCTTGAGTTTGACGATCTTGCGGATCGAAGATATACCAGGGGGACGAGGCAGGCGAAACTCGTCCGCCGCCCACAGGGCTACCGCGGCGTTGCTGAGCGTGGGCTCGCGCTCCCTCTTCAAGCAGATCAACAGCTGCTGGTGTTTAGTGAGGACAACACGCGTCGATTTGGCGGTGATACGGGGCGAATTTTGACTTGAGCAAAATGATGCGGACTGGCAATGCGGGTCATGGTTCAGGGATGAGCTTCGTAACGCAATTTGGAAAATGACAGGCAATCTACCAACAGCATTTTTGCCAGGAAGGAATGCATCCAAGTCGACATGAATCTCCCGCCAAAATTTAAATCTCACCAGCGCGCGCGCGCTCACCCAGAATCAATACATTCTGAGGCACTGTAGCATATTATATAATTAACTATTGTAGGGTATAATTTATATACCCGCTCTTATTCACGCCCTACCCTGTAGTTTATTGAGAGTCTTTTTTCAGAGTAAAATATAGTATAATCGCAGTCAATAGCGAACTCAGTCAATAGTGTTATGACAAAGATTTGACTGCTGCCTGGGTAATTGTGTGTACAATTTGGGTTTTACTGCCGCCCCCGACGTGCAGACTAGCCAACTGCATACACCTCTGAACGGAATAAGTTATATGACGAAAAAATCTGATTCCTTCCAATAGGCTGACATCTCAAAACGGATTGGCAAAAGTCAGCTAAACTATAAAATCCACAAGATCGGAAGAAATGCATGAAGCCGCCGCATCGACCAGCGCCATTGACTCCGCTGCGCCAGCGGAGCGCGACGTGTGGGTCGCAGTGCTGGTGGGACTGACCGTCGGCACTCTCGGCGTCTTGTGGGTCGTCGGACGCAGAGTGCGGTCGTCTGAGGCTTCCCCCGCTTCCAGCGGCGTCGACAGCGCGGCGCGTTCAGCAGAGCGACGCCGCGCCAACGTCCACGCGTTTGTGACTTCGCAGATCGCGGGCGATGGAATCGTGCTGTTCGCTGTCGATACTGATAGAGCGGTGCCGTTTGTGGCGTTGTTCGATGCGATAGAGATCGCGTTGAATGTCGTCGACTTGTCGCGCGTCGCTGGTGGGAGATTCGTTCTGGACGAGCTCTTGGAGATCGAGCACGCGACGCTGGCGGCCACAGACGATACTGGTGTTGGCGGCGGTGTCAGCGCAGACAACGTGACATTCCTGTTTCTGAACGGCAAGCTGTTGGGTGACTTTGAGACAGTGCGACGATTGTTGTCGACTGCAGAGCTGCAAGGCTTGATCCCGGATGGCCAATGGGAGCGCATCCGCCTCGACCGACGCTCCGAGTTTGGCTTCTCGGTGCAGGGTCCGCTCAACAACTACCAGACCATCTCGACCGTGGACGTTGAGCGAAATGCTCGAGCCAAATTGGAGGTTCAGCCGCTCTCTACGATCGATGAGCTGCGCGATGTGGATCTGGAGGCGTTGATCCGCTCGACGGTTCCGTTGGCGATGCGCACTCGCGATCAGCCCCGTCGCAGCAAGCTACTCGTGTGCCACGACATGAAGGGTGGGTACCTGGAAGACCGATTTCGGCAGGTGGGGGCCAGTATATCTTGTCGAGGGAGGATGGAGTGGTGGACTCACCATATTGAGTGCGAGCTGGTTCGCAGGGAAGCTCAGCGTTCGATGCGTATCGGTTCTACCAGTGGGACCTGGTCGACACGTTCGTGTATTTTAGCCACGCGCTGGTGACAATTCCTCCAGTTGGGTGGGTTTTGGCAGGCCATCGCCATGGCACGCGGGTTCTAGGCACCATTCTCACGGAAGGAGAACTCGGCAGAGCGACCGCTGCCCAACTATTTGCAGACTCGCGCTCAGCAGAGGTTTGTTACCTTTTGCATGACTGTCTTGTGCATTCGCCTCATTCTTGGTGTTGTGCAGTCGTACGCTGCCAAACTGGTAGCAATCACTTGGCGAAGTGGCTTCGACGGCTGGCTCATTAACATTGAGAACGACGTGCCTCCCTCCCTCGTGCCGCATATCGTGACGTTCTTGAGCGTGCTCCAGCGCGGGCTGAGAGCCAACAACCCTCAAGCTCAAGTGATCTGGTATGGTTGTCTATCGAAAAGTGGCCAGCGAAAGCACCATGTACGACTGGACGAGTCCAGCAGCGACTATTTCCGCGTGGTGGATGGCTTGTACACTGATTATGGGTGGACTCCGGACGACGCTAAGTTTTCGGCTGCGTTCGATCTCGATCGTCGCTACGATGTGTACATGGGAATCGACGTGTTCGGGCGACATGACACACTCGGTGGAGGGAAGCTGCATTGCGACCAACCGCTGCGTGCTGCGTGGAACACTGGAGTATCGGCTGCACTGTTTGCTCCTGGGTGGACTTACGAATGTCTTCAGCATGAAACTGATCAGCCTTTTCTAGCTGCAGAGGTGAGGAGGATCTGTCTATCGGTGCGAGTTGTGGCTGCTGAATATTCATCTGACAATGAAACCTGTGTAATCGAGTAGGAATCGTTCTGGAATGTGGTGCGGTCAAGCTGGAAGCGTCGAAGCCCGTGTTTTGATGCGCTCGGGGGACAGAACTGTTTTTATAGTGCATTCAACTCTGGCCATGGGAGTGATGTTTGGGTTGCTGGAGAATCGGTATCGACAAGCGCATGGTCCAACATGAGCGAAATGGATATTCAGCCCATCGCACCATTGCATAGCGGCATAAGCGTTACGACGAGGACGGGTTCGCTGTCGGCAAGTCTTTCGAGCCTCGCTGCGTTCCACGGCGGATCAAGCACACTGCTTCAGGTGAGTTCAACGTAGCTCGTAAAGGATGCCACCGGCAACTAACTAGCCGATTACTGCTCATGTGTTGTTGTGGTATATAGGGCAACATGTCGGCTCGCGAAAAGAAGTACTTCAAACTGTTCGATGTCGACATTGTGTTCAGCCCACGACGCATCATGGAAGTCAGTTACACTTGTGCGACCAACGACAGCTCGGCGTGTCTCCTGGTGCTCACTGTGTGTCCAGGCGTCGACCACGCCACACACCAGATCATGCTCAGCTCTGGGTTCGACAATAGTGGCTCGGATTTGAGACGAATTGACACCGAAGGCAAGACGACCCTCTCGACAGTGGCTGGACTGCGACCGGGACGGCACTTTTACAGTCCGATTGCTACCGATATCTTGGACGGGCCAAGTGGCACAAGTGGATGGGTGAAAAAGACCTACAATTTGGGAGGCCAGCTGTGGGACCAGAAGCACATTGTCGAGATTGGCGTCTTATGCACGACACCAAGCACCCCAATCACGAGCGGAAGCCAGGGATATGTGGCGCACCTTGGCGAAGTGTGTGTTATTGGTACCGATGATGGTACTCCCCGCTCGACGCCGCGCAGTTGGCGCGACGAGCCGAAGCAATGTGCGAACGCCTGCGTGACGTCGACGGTGCGGCATGACGAGAAGGATGTGTCATTTGGGGTTGAGTGGGAGTTCTTGGAGGACGGCGAGCCTGTGCGTTTCGTATTGGTGTACTGCCTCATCGGCGGCGGCAATGGCGACGCTCCTCGCCGCGAGTACCTTGGAAAAAGCTACAGCCAGTTCTTTTGGGTTGCGCACTGCCCGTGGCTGCAGTTGAACGACGATGAGCCGCGCTTGACGATCGAGCTCCAGTGTGTCTCGTGGTCGGGATGCTCTGCCTCATCGGTCTGTCGCCTGCATCTCGACAAGTAAAGTGGTGGCAGAAGCATCTGAACACTGGTGGTTGGGTGTCGAAGATCCCATGAGTGGCGTCCCCAGCATATCCAGATCGTATGTGTGAGCGCCACGCGCGACCAGATAGTCAATTAGCTTTGCACCTGCCAATCTGCGTCAACATTGGATGTCGAGTGTCGCCTGTCCGGCTGTAGTGTATCGAGTGCTGTTATCCATCGTTGCGCTGTATTTTCCCAGCGCGCCATCTCCTGTGATGTCAACATTTGGTGCTTACGCTGTCGGACAAGCGCATGCAACATGTTTTGAAGAATCGCTGATCGACCATCCCAACGCTGGGCATCATCATGACATGTGATGCTTTCACGCGTGCACAGTGCGTTCATACTCCCGATCACCAAGGATGGACAGCGACTAATGACAACCCACCCCATTTTGAGAAATTTATCGCAAGCATGCGACATAGCCTGGACAGCTGTGGCGGCACACCAGCATTGGCGAGCAAACAATGGCGGTACGCTGCAGCACGTTTACGCGGCACTGTCAGGTGGCGGGCAATATCGACCGACTCGATTGCGCGCCGCACTGACGTAGCAAGCGACTCGCAAGCGACTCGCCATCGACCGCCAGTGCTATGACGCCGCTCCCGCCTCGAGTCACTTTAGAACTCGCTCGGTAGTTCGCAAGCCGATCACCCGGCCACTCATCGAGCTCCAGCGACGATGACCGAACTCCGCGACGAGCAACTCGGTCTCGAGTCGGCCAAGGCGCTCATGGCGCAGGGACCACACGTGCTGCATGAGTACGTGGCCGCCAAGTTCGAGGCCGCCATGGGACGCGCCATGCCACAGATGGAGGTGCGATTCTCCAACCTGTCGATCCGCGCCGACGTGGTCGTGTCGGAGCAGAAGAGCGACAAGCCGGAGCTGCCGACGCTGTGGACGACGGTGAAGAAGGCCGTGCTGAAGGCCAACCCGAAGGGACACCGCGCCGAGAAGGTCGTGCTGAACAACGCGAGCGGCGTGTTTAAACCCGGCACGATCACGCTGCTGCTGGGCCAGCCGGGGTCGGGCAAGTCGTCGCTCATGAAGGTTCTGAGCGGTCGCTTCCCACTCGAGAAGAACGTGACAATCGACGGCGACATCACGTATAACGGCAAGTCACAGTCCGATATTATGAAGCGTCTGCCGCAGTTCGTGGCGTACGTTACTCAGCGCGACAAGCACTACGCGACGCTGACGGTAAAGGAGACACTGGATCTGGCACACGAGTTCTGTGGTGGCGGTGTGTCTAAGCGCGGCGAGGCTCTGCTGTCCAAGGGTTCGCCCGAAGCCAACGAGGAGGCGCTTGCGATGGCCAGGGCCTTGTTCGAACACTACCCCGAGGTGATCATCCAGCAGCTCGGGTTGGAGAACTGTCAAGACACGATCGTGGGGAATGCCATGATCCGCGGCGTGTCTGGTGGCGAGCGTAAGCGTGTGACGACTGGCGAGATGGAGTTCGGCATGAAGTACATGACGCTGATGGACGAGATCAGTACGGGTCTCGACAGTGCTGCCACCTACGACATCATCAAGACGCAGCGCACGATCTCCAAGACGCTCCGCAAGACGACTGTGATTGCTCTGTTGCAGCCAGCACCCGAGGTGTTCAACCTGTTTGACGACGTGATGATCCTGAACGATGGCGAAGTGATGTACCATGGTCCGCGCGATCAGGCGTTGAGTTACTTTGAGAGTCTCGGGTTTGTGTGTCCGCCTGACCGAGACGTCGCTGACTTCCTCCTCGACTTGGGTACGAATCAGCAGCATCAGTACGAAGGTTCATTGCCTCCGAACATGGGCAAGTTCCCTCGTGAACCCTTCGAATATGCTAAAATCTTTCATCACTCCAGCATTCATCGCTCCATGCTGGAATATCTCGGATCACCATACCGACCTGAGTTATTGGACGCGCTCAACGAAGGTATGGAGCTGATGCCGGACTTCCGTCGCTCGTTCTGGGACAACACCAAGATTCTGATGCGACGCCAGACGATGGTAACGTTCCGTAACGTGCCATTCATCCGTGGACGAGCTATCATGGTGATCGCGATGGCGTTGATCTACGGTAGTACGTTCTGGCAAGTGGACCCGACCAACATCCAGAATATGGTCGGCATTCTGTTTCAAGCTATCATGTTCCTCGGTCTCGGTCAAGTCTCACAGATCCCAACGTTCATGGAGGCACGTGACATCTTCTACAAACAGCGCGGTGCCGGCTTCTTTCCGACGTCGGCCTACGTCGTGGCGTGTTCGGTGGCTCAGATCCCGTTGGCACTGGTTGAAAGTCTCATCTTTGGGTCGATGGTCTACTGGATGTGTGGCTTCGTCGCGAACGCTGGCGCGTACTTTTGCTACTTGATCTGCTTGATCTTGACGAACTTGGTGTTTGCGTCATGGTTCTTCCTGCTGACTGCAGCGTCTCCCGACTTCCACTTCGCTAAACCGTTCTCAACATTCACGATGATCTTCTTCACTCTTTTCGCTGGCTTCGTCATGACTCGCACGACTATCCCTGACTGGCTCATTTGGATCTACTGGATCAACCCGATCTCGTGGTGTCTGCGCTCGCTGGCTGTCAACGAGTACCGCTCGAGCAAGTTCGACGTCTGTGTGTACGAAGGTCTGGACTACTGTTCCAACTATGGCAAGACAATGGGAGAGTACTACCTTGAGCAGTACGACATCCCGTCGGCGAAGGAGTGGCTGTGGGCCGGTATGCTCTACATGATCTTTGCCTACGCTCTCTTCATGTTCATCGGCAACTTCGTTCTCGAGTACCACCGCTACGAGACCCCGGAGCACACGATCATCAAGAAGAAGCACGAGGAGGAGTCGGACGAGACTGCGAACGGATACAAGTTGGCCAAGACGCCGAAGAGCGGAGCTGCGACCAACGAGCCTGCTATCAGTGATGCTGTCGCTGTCAACATTGAGCCGCGCGAGCAGAACTTCATCCCTGTGACGCTGGCGTTCCGGGACCTGTGGTACTCGGTGCCATCTCCCAAGAACCCGAAGGAGTCGCTCGACCTGCTGAAGGGTATCTCTGGGTTCGCGATGCCCGGCACGATGACTGCGCTGATGGGATCGTCCGGTGCGGGTAAGACGACGCTGATGGATGTGATTGCTGGTCGCAAGACGGGAGGCAAGATCCGAGGGCAGATCCTGCTGAACGGTCATGAGGCGACTGACCTCGCCATTCGTCGATGCACGGGCTACTGCGA
This sequence comes from Phytopythium vexans, assembly GCA_003413675.1. NCBI lineage: Eukaryota > Oomycota > Peronosporomycetes > Pythiales > Pythiaceae > Phytopythium > Phytopythium vexans. The sequence continues at coordinate 2,042,100 of QLOC01000002.1, read as the reverse complement.
GCAGATGGACATTCACTCGGACGCCTCGACGTTCCGTGAGGCGTTCACGTTCAGCGCGTTCCTCCGTCAGGACAGCAGCATTCCTGACAGCGTCAAGTACGACTCGGTGAACGAGGTGCTGGACTTGCTGGACATGCACGACATTGCCGACCAGTTGATCCGCGGCAGCTCGGTGGAGCAGATGAAGCGACTGACGATTGGTGTGGAGCTGGCTGCGCAGCCGAGTGTTCTGTTCTTGGACGAACCGACGAGTGGTCTGGACGCTCGTTCGGCCAAGGTGATCATGGACGGCGTGCGGAAGGTGGCGAACAGCGGTCGCACGATCGTATGCACGATCCATCAGCCGTCGTCGGATGTCTTCTTCCTCTTCGACAGTTTGCTTCTTCTCAAGCGCGGTGGTGAGACGGTGTTCTTCGGCAACCTTGGCGACCACAGTCAGAAGTTGGTCAACTACTTCGAGACGGTTCCCGGTGTCTCTCCGCTCCCTCATCACTACAACCCTGCGACTTGGATGCTGGAGGTGATTGGTGCTGGTGTGGGCAACACATCCGCGAACGGGATGGACTTTGTGCAGTACTTCAACGGCAGTGACGAGAAGCGTTCGTTGGACGCGACCATGTCGAAGGAAGGTGTGAGTCGTCCGTCGCCCGACTACCCTGCGATGGTGTTCTCGAAGAAGCGCGCTGCCAGCTCGTACATTCAGATGAAGTTCCTGCTGCAGCGCTTCGTGCTCATGTACTGGCGCACGCCGACGTACAACTTGACTCGTATCGTCATCGGTCTGCTGTTGGCTATCGTTTTCGGTGTCACGTACATTCAAGTCGAGTACACGAGCTACCAGGGCATCAATGGTGGCGTCGGCATGATTTTTATGACGGTTATGTTCAACGGTGTGATTTCGTTCAACGGCGTTCTCCCCATCGCGTCCGGCGAACGTGGAGCGTATTATCGTGAGCGTGCATCGCAGACGTACAACTCGCTGTGGTACTTTGTCGGCTCGACGATCGCTGAGATTCCGTACGTGCTATTCCAGTGCCTACTCTTCACGGTTATCTTCTACCCGATGGTTGGCTTCACGGGATTCGGTGACGGCGTACTCTACTGGATCAACATGTCTCTCCACGTGCTGATGCAGACGTACATGGGTCAGCTCTTCATCTACGCGCTGCCAAGCGTCGAGGTGTCGGCTATCATTGGTGTGCTCATCAACACCATCCTCTTCACTTTCATGGGGTTCGTGCCGACAGCCGACACCATCCCAGAAGGCTACAAGTGGCTCTACACGATCACGCCGCAGCGGTACTCCATGTCAATTCTGACGTCGCTGGCGTTCGGCAAATGCTCGACGGATCCGACTTGGGACGAAGGTCTCGGCCAGTATGTGAATGTCGGATCGGAGATCGGATGCCAGCCGCTGACGGGTTTGCCCGCCACGATGGACCACATGACGGTCGAAGAGTACATCGGCACCGTGTTCAACATGAAACGGGACGACATGTGGGCCGACTTCGGCTACGTGTTCGTCTTCCTCGCCGCGTTCCGCTTGCTGGCGCTGCTCGCGCTGCGCTACCTCAACTTCCAGAAGCGATAAATTGTGTATGGAAGGACATTCCCAAACCGTTCATATAGCATCGACGCGATTGGGTTTCGGATTCACTGTTAGCAACGCCACGTCGTTCAGATCCTGCTCTAAATGCGGCGAACGCGACCACATGCACGATTACATGCACGTTCGCATGCACGTAATCGTGGACGCATACTGTCGTCGCTGTTTGACTGTGAATATATAGGCGACTGTCCTGGCATGAATTACTATGTAGCGATCGATGGGTATGGACGTGCGACACCGTGCGCTTTCCTGCTTCGGCAGACGTCGGCAGCGCTAGGTTCCGGGCAGTTGATATCGATTGGTCCGGGAACTCGGACATTGTGCTCTGTGAGAGCGGCCGGTCATTCGCTTCCAGACTCGACAGGAGCGCTAGAGGCGCTGCTACACAGTACATCCCGTCGACCCCGCCACAAGTCCCACCCGTGTGCAATTTGTGGATCTGTCGTCGCTCGATCCTCGCCGCCACCAATCACAATCCGACCTGGACGAGGTGGCGATGCGATCGAGCGAGCAATCTGATCGGGCGATGACTCGCACGTGACGGTGGCGAGTGGCGCGTCCGACATGACACGCGATTGCGTTGAGCGGCTTGTCCCAGGCCGTTCTGGACCTTTCTGAAGCAGAGCGGGCAGGATGTCACCGCCGGATCCAGCGACGCTCGATGCGTTTCACCAGAGAGTGGCTCTGTCTCAAGTTTCTCAGCCAGTCGACGGACCAGCTGGCGACGACAGGATACACTCATGTGTATAGATTTATGGGTCTTATTCATTTACATGCTGCATTTTATGCGCAATCGATTGTTCAATTGCATCTACTTGGTTATAATATCGAATAGCAGAGTATATCGTCGCGAACCGGCGCTTGCGCAGTGGCGAGTAAACGAATACGACTGGTTTACGCCTCTAGAAACCTCGAATCGAGAGTTCATTTGTAGGCAGTTATCTGGTTCCAGAGTGTGTATTTGCATCAAATTCTCTGTACAGTATAATATGATATACACGATATTTTGCACGATATAGATACACACAGTGATTCACCACAGTCTCATGCTCGCGTGATGGCGAGTAAACGAGCGCAACCGGCTTACGCGCTCGCGCATGTTGACGGGCAATGCCGTTTAACGCTCACCAAACCGCCGACGTCCTCGCTCACAGCCACGCGGTTCGAGTGGTCTCTCAACCGAGTCATTCCGGAATTTGCTTGCTCCAACGCAAGCAAAGCTCCCCACCCCCCTTTTCGTTCCGCCCGCCAGCCAATCCACAGCAGTGCGAGACGAAGATGGATCAAGACAAGAAACTCGGTCTCGAGTCGGCCAAGGCGCTCATGGCGCAGGGACCACACGTGCTGCATGAGTACGTGGCCGCCAAGTTCGAGGCCGCCATGGGACGCGCCATGCCACAGATGGAGGTGCGATTCTCCAACCTGTCGATCCGCGCCGACGTGGTCGTGTCGGAGCAGAAGAGCGACAAGCCGGAGCTGCCGACGCTGTGGACGACGGTGAAGAAGGCCGTGCTGAAGGCCAACCCGAAGGGACACCGCGCCGAGAAGGTCGTGCTGAACAACGCGAGCGGCGTGTTTAAACCCGGCACGATCACGCTGCTGCTGGGCCAGCCGGGGTCGGGCAAGTCGTCGCTCATGAAGGTTCTGAGCGGTCGCTTCCCACTCGAGAAGAACGTGACAATCGACGGCGACATCACGTATAACGGCAAGTCACAGTCCGATATTATGAAGCGTCTGCCGCAGTTCGTGGCGTACGTTACTCAGCGCGACAAGCACTACGCGACGCTGACGGTAAAGGAGACACTGGATCTGGCACACGAGTTCTGTGGTGGCGGTGTGTCTAAGCGCGGCGAGGCTCTGCTGTCCAAGGGTTCGCCCGAAGCCAACGAGGAGGCGCTTGCGATGGCCAGGGCCTTGTTCGAACACTACCCCGAGGTGATCATCCAGCAGCTCGGGTTGGAGAACTGTCAAGACACGATCGTGGGGAATGCCATGATCCGCGGCGTGTCTGGTGGCGAGCGTAAGCGTGTGACGACTGGCGAGATGGAGTTCGGCATGAAGTACATGACGCTGATGGACGAGATCAGTACGGGTCTCGACAGTGCTGCCACCTACGACATCATCAAGACGCAGCGCACGATCTCCAAGACGCTCCGCAAGACGACTGTGATTGCTCTGTTGCAGCCAGCACCCGAGGTGTTCAACCTGTTTGACGACGTGATGATCCTGAACGATGGCGAAGTGATGTACCATGGTCCGCGCGATCAGGCGTTGAGTTACTTTGAGAGTCTCGGGTTTGTGTGTCCGCCTGACCGAGACGTCGCTGACTTCCTCCTCGACTTGGGTACGAATCAGCAGCATCAGTACGAAGGTTCATTGCCTCCGAACATGGGCAAGTTCCCTCGTGAACCCTATGAGTACGCCGACCTGTTCCGCCGTTCGGACATCCACCGCTGCATGCTTTCCTTGCTGGAGGAGCCGCTCCGTCCTGAGTTGTTGGACACTGTGGGTGAAGACATGGATCTGATGCCGGACTTCCGTCGCTCGTTCTGGGACAACACCAAGATTCTGATGCGACGCCAGACGACGGTGACATTCCGCAACGTGCCATTCATCCGTGGACGAGCCGTGATGGTGATCGGTATGGGATTGATCTACGGCAGCACCTTCTGGCAGCTCGAGCCGACGAACGTCCAGAATATGATCGGTATCCTATTCCAAGTCATCATGTTCCTCGGTCTCGGTCAAGTCTCACAGATCCCGACATTCATGGAGGCACGTGACATCTTCTACAAACAGCGCGGTGCCGGCTTCTTTCCGACGTCGGCCTACGTCGTGGCGTGTTCGGTGGCTCAGATCCCGTTGGCACTGGTTGAAAGTCTCATCTTTGGGTCGATGGTCTACTGGATGTGTGGCTTCGTCGCGAACGCTGGCGCGTACTTTTGCTACTTGATCTGCTTGATCTTGACGAACTTGGTGTTTGCATCGTGGTTCTTCCTGCTGACTGCAGCGTCTCCTGACTTCCACTTCGCTAAACCGTTCTCGACGTTCACCATCGTGTTTTTCGTGCTGTTCGCTGGCTTCGTCATGACTCGCACGACTATCCCTGACTGGCTCATTTGGATCTACTGGATCAACCCGATCTCGTGGTGTCTGCGCTCGCTGGCTGTCAACGAGTACCGCTCGAGCAAGTTCGACGTCTGTGTGTACGAAGGTCTGGACTACTGTTCCAACTATGGCAAGACAATGGGAGAGTACTACCTTGAGCAGTACGACATCCCGTCGGCGAAGGAGTGGCTGTGGGCCGGTATGCTCTACATGATCTTTGCCTACGCTCTCTTCATGTTCATCGGCAACTTCGTTCTCGAGTACCACCGCTACGAGACCCCGGAGCACACGATCATCAAGAAGAAGCACGAGGAGGAGTCGGACGAGACTGCGAACGGATACAAGTTGGCCAAGACGCCGAAGAGCGGAGCTGCGACCAACGAGCCTGCTATCAGTGATGCTGTCGCTGTCAACATTGAGCCGCGCGAGCAGAACTTCATCCCTGTGACGCTGGCGTTCCGGGACCTGTGGTACTCGGTGCCATCTCCCAAGAACCCGAAGGAGTCGCTCGACCTGCTGAAGGGTATCTCTGGGTTCGCGATGCCCGGCACGATGACTGCGCTGATGGGATCGTCCGGTGCGGGTAAGACGACGCTGATGGATGTGATTGCTGGTCGCAAGACGGGAGGCAAGATCCGAGGGCAGATCCTGCTGAACGGTCATGAGGCGACTGACCTCGCCATTCGTCGATGCACGGGCTACTGCGAGCAGATGGACATTCACTCGGACGCCTCGACGTTCCGTGAGGCGTTCACGTTCAGCGCGTTCCTCCGTCAGGACAGCAGCATTCCTGACAGCGTCAAGTACGACTCGGTGAACGAGGTGCTGGACTTGCTGGACATGCACGACATTGCCGACCAGTTGATCCGCGGCAGCTCGGTGGAGCAGATGAAGCGACTGACGATTGGTGTGGAGCTGGCTGCGCAGCCGAGTGTTCTGTTCTTGGACGAACCGACGAGTGGTCTGGACGCTCGTTCGGCCAAGGTGATCATGGACGGCGTGCGGAAGGTGGCGAACAGCGGTCGCACGATCGTATGCACGATCCATCAGCCGTCGTCGGATGTCTTCTTCCTCTTCGACAGTTTGCTTCTTCTCAAGCGCGGTGGTGAGACGGTGTTCTTCGGCAACCTTGGCGACCACAGTCAGAAGTTGGTCAACTACTTCGAGACGGTTCCCGGTGTCTCTCCGCTCCCTCATCACTACAACCCTGCGACTTGGATGCTGGAGGTGATTGGTGCTGGTGTGGGCAACACATCCGCGAACGGGATGGACTTTGTGCAGTACTTCAACGGCAGTGACGAGAAGCGTTCGTTGGACGCGACCATGTCGAAGGAAGGTGTGAGTCGTCCGTCGCCCGACTACCCTGCGATGGTGTTCTCGAAGAAGCGCGCTGCCAGCTCGTACATTCAGATGAAGTTCCTGCTGCAGCGCTTCGTGCTCATGTACTGGCGCACGCCGACGTACAACTTGACTCGTATCGTCATCGGTCTGCTGTTGGCTATCGTTTTCGGTGTCACGTACATTCAAGTCGAGTACACGAGCTACCAGGGCATCAATGGTGGCGTCGGCATGGTCTTCATGACTGCTCTCTTCAACGGTGTGATTTCGTTCAACGGCGTTCTCCCCATCGCGTCCGGCGAACGTGGAGCGTATTATCGTGAGCGTGCATCGCAGACGTACAACTCGCTGTGGTACTTTGTCGGCTCGACGATCGCTGAGATCCCGTACGTCTTCTTCGCGGGTTTGCTCTTCACGGTTATCTTCTACCCGATGGTTGGCTTCACGGGATTCGGTGACGGCGTACTCTACTGGATCAACGTGTCGCTGCTCGTGCTGATGCAGACGTACATGGGTCAGCTCTTCATCTACGCGCTGCCGAGTGTCGAGGTGTCAGCCATTATGGGAGTCCTCATCAACACCATCCTCTTCACTTTCATGGGGTTCAACCCGACGGCCGACACCATCCCAGAAGGCTACAAGTGGCTCTACACGATCACGCCGCAGCGGTACTCCATGTCAATTCTGACGTCGCTGGCGTTCGGCAAATGCTCGACGGATCCGACTTGGGACGAAGGTCTCGGCCAGTATGTGAATGTCGGATCGGAGATCGGATGCCAGCCGCTGACGGGTTTGCCCGTTACGATGGACCATATGACGATCAAGGAGTACATCGGCACCGTGTTCAACATGAAGCGGGACGACATGTGGGCCGACTTCGGCTACGTGTTCGTCTTCATCATCGTCTTCCGCGTGCTGGCGCTGCTCGCGCTGCGCTACCTCAACTTCCAGAAGAGATAGATGGGTAGTTGTAGCTCCGGCGCGATCGATGTGCGAGGCGCCGTGGTATTTTTACAATAGACTTTCGAGCATTGTCAACGATATACCTTGGGTGGGAAGCACGTCAGCTTGAAAATCACCCTCGAAGTCGAGCTCATCAGACGGTGCGAGCTGCTATTACAACAACCTTACCCCTCTACGTTGCGAGATGGGGGAATCAGTGTGGTGAAGACATGGACGGAGCTCAGTAAGTGTCGACTTTGGTAGTCACTATGCTGGCGACACTTTGGCTCGTGCACAGATCTGATCTCGAGCACCTCGCTCAGCTTTCACCGCGGTGCTAGTTCTGGCACCGTACAGTACGCCGAGTGACGAGTCGATCTCTCCCCGCCACTCGTCTACGCGGCCGCCGCGAAGCTGTGGAGGTCCATCCGCGTTCAACGACAACGACAGTCTTCGTCCTGAGTGCAGTGGGATTCTCCACACGCCTTTCGTTTGCGAAATGAAGGAGCTTCAACTTGGGTTACGGCAGCGTGGTTACGGCGCCGCACAGTTGCGCGATCCGTAATCGAGCGCTCATTCCGTTGGTGGAAGACCATCACTCCGTCCGCTCGTAGATACCAACACTGCCTCCGTCACTTGCGAATATCCGCTTAAGACTCGAGATGAAGCAGCCAACGGGCGTGTTCTCGGCCGCGGCGGTGGCGCTGCTGCTGGCCACCGGCATGCCATCGACTGCGACTGCTGCTGTGGAGATCAAGCGGTACACGGCGCTGACGCCGGCGGTGGCGCTGGCGCAGGGCGAGGTGACCAACACGTTCCACCGACTGGCGATCCCGCCGGGACCGATCGCCGTCTACCGCTTCGAGGCGGACGTGGTCGAGCAGGACGCGGCGACCGGCGCCGTGACGGCCACGCCGAGCTTCGACGCGTACCTGCACCACCACGTGGTGGGCTCGGCGCACGAGCACTACGCGGCGCAGCAGGGGTCGTGGTCGCCCATGAAGCCGGCCGCCTTCAGCCGCAGCGTGGGCTTCGGCGCCGGCACCGAGTGTCGCGGCACGCCGCAGGCCTTCGCGCCTCCCTACGCCTTCACGACGGTCGCGGGCGAGGACGAGTGGGTGGCCAACATCCACATCATCAACACGCGCCGCATGCCGAGCAAGCAGGCGGGCCGCTGCCTCGAGTGTCCGTGCACGGCCGAGGATAAACTAGACGGCGAGACGGTCAACGGCGGCCACCTCCGCTACGACAACTGCAACGCGCAGCTCCGCGCCGAGAACAACTCGGTATGCGCGGCCGCGACGTACCACGGCGGGCTGCGGTGCTGCGAGGACGGCGAGTTCTGCCTCGAGCCGGAGGAGCTGGCGAGCCAAGACGCGACCAGCTCGTACCACCTGCGGTACACGATCGAGTACGCCGAGATCGGTCCGGAGACGCGCGCGCTATACGTGGGCGGGTGCTGCGACGCGTCGGGCGACCTGGAGCACACGGGCAATGTCGAGTACGACGTGCCGCTGTGCGATCCCGAGACGCACCCGGGCTGCGTGCACACGCTGGCGACGCGGCAGCGGCTGGACGGCAACGGTCACTCGGTGTTCCGCTTCGCGGACGACGACAGCGGGCCGCTCGAGCCGGCGGACCGCGAGGTGGAGCTCGTGTACGCCGTCGGCCACCAGCACCGCGGCGGGCTCGGCATCTCGCTCTACGACGACGCCACTGGTGACTTGCTGTGCGCATCCGTGCCGACGTACGGCGAAGGCGACGTCGCCGGCGACGAGCGCGGCTACGTCGTGGCCATGAGCACGTGTGCGCTGGACCCGCCGCGCCGCATGCGCGCGTCCGACGTGGTGCGCGTCGTGGCGCTCTACAACAACACGGTCGCGCACACGGGGGCCATGAGCCTCATGTACCTCGCGCTCAGCGACGTGGCGCCGGACACGGGTGTGGCCGCTATGACGCAGCACCAGTCGGCAGCGGCGACCTCGTTGACGGCCACACAGGTCGGTGGCATCGGCGCGGTGCTGCTGGTGGCCGGCGCGCTGGTCGCCGCGGCGTGGACGCGGTTCAAGATGCGCGCGGGGTACACGCCGCTGTCCCCGGCCACGCAGTGAATGACTCGTCGAGGTCTGCATGTTTCAGGCGGCTGCACGCTCTGGCTCGCGTTGGTCTAATGATATGGAACTGCATTGTGGAAGTGACTCTACCTAGCTCGACCCAGCAGCGGCGGCGGCAGCGGCCTCGGCGGCTTGCCGCGCCTTGCGCGCCGCGTGCTTGGGCTTCTTGACCTTGGGCTTGGGAGCTGACCGCGCGTCCTCGCGCGAACGCTTGCCAGTCTGCTTGCCAGGCTGCTTGCCAGGCTTCTTGAACGGCTTCTTGGCGCCACCGGCGGCGACGGCAGCGGCCTGCTGGGCCTTGCGCGCCGCGTGCTTGGGCTTGAGCGTCTTGACGGCCACGCCCGACGCCTCGAGCTTCTGCTTCTTGGCCGCGACGGCTTCAGCACCTTGGTGGCTCTTGCGCTTGAGCTGGATGCGCGCGCGGGCTCCCGCGGCGGCGCGGAGACCCTCGTGCTTGTTGCTCGGGTCCTCCTCGCCGCGGCGGTTCTTGGTGCGCTTGCCGCACACCTGCACGCGCAGCTCGCGGTTGCCGAGCTTGGTCTCGTGCAGCGACAGCGCCTTGGCCGCCAGGCTCGGCGACTTGAGCAGCACGTAGCCGAAGCCCTTGCCCAGTCCACTCTCGCGGTCGCGGATGACGCGCACGCTCTCGACCGGCGCCGGCTCCTCGTCCGACTTGAGCTTTTTGACGAAGAAGGCGCGCAGGTCGGCGTCCGGCAGCTGGCGCGGCAGGTTGCCCACGAACACGGAGCGCTTCGGGTCCACCACGGGCGTCTCGCGGTCCACGCGCAGCTTCTTGTCGAGCAGCATCTGCAGCCATTCGAGTGCGTTCGTTAGTTAGTCAATAACCATCAATGCAGTGGTGATACTGTATACATACCGTGCCGTCGAGCGCCAGGGCCGACTCGACGCTCGCCTCGCTCGCGAACACGACGTAGGCGTTGCACGTCTCGCGCTTGTCGCTGAAGATCTTCTTGTTGGCGCACACCTTCATCATGAGCTTCTGGTTGCCGGCGTCGCCCACGGCACAGCCCGCGAGCGGCAGGTTGCGCAGTCGCACGGTCTCGACCTTGCCGCACGCGGAGAAGATCCGCGTGAGGTCCTTGGCGGTCGCGTCCAGCGACACGTTGCCCACGAACACGGTGCGCCGCGCCTTGGCCTTCGCCTCCGCCGCGTCGCCAGTATCCGCCTCCGCTTCATCAGCGTCGGCCTCTGGCTCTGCGTTTCCGTCCTTCGGCTGCTGCTTGCTCTTCTTCGCCTTCTTTGCCTTCTTCTTCTTGGCCGGCTTGTCACCTTCCTCCTCCTCCTCCTCGACTTCCTCATTCTCCTCGACCTCTTCTGGCTGCTTCGCCTCGGTCTCCGCCTGCTGCTGCTGCTTCAGCTTCTTCTTCTCCTTCTTCTTCAGCTTCTTCTCCGACTTGGCCGGCGTTGGCTCAGGCTTGGCCGCCTTGACTGGCTCAGGCTCGGGCTGAGCGTACACCGTCTTCTTGCCGAAGAACGCGCCGCTCATGGCGAACACGTTGGCGAGCGCCGACGCGTCGCCGCCGATCGCTGGTCGCGGAGCAGGCGCATCTTCGACCGGCGAGTCGGACGCCGGGTCTGCCTCGGCCGCGGGGTCGACGCCCTTGCGGTGGCTGCGCTTCTTGCCCATGGTCCTGGAGGTGTGCTCGAGTGAAATGGCTGGTCGCAAGGTTTGAGGCGAGCTTTCCGGAGAGTATGGACCAATCAGCGCGAGGTTCGACATATTTCAACCAATCATAAGCGTGTATTGTATAGACGGGAGCGTGACCACCATTTGACACACGAACCGACATATCTGCCCGACACTCGACATGGTCACCGCCACTACTTGCTAGCTAGAGCGCCTGGCCGTCCGTGATGAACTCCTTGATGGCCTTCTTCTGGTCGGACACGTCTCGGCCCAGGTCCGCACTCAGCTGCCGCACAATCTGTCCAAACCCCAACACAGAGCAAGTGTGTGAGTGCCGACCGCAGACAAACAATCCCCTCGCATCACTGCCTCAACGCACCTTCTTGACCGTCAGCTGTTCGGCGTCGCCGTGCGCGATGATGTCCTTCACCTTCTCCTGGAGCTCTTCGGACAGCGCGTTGGCGGAGGATTCTGCCTCTGCGGAAGGCTCGGCTTGCGGCTGCTCGTCCTTGTCATCCGCGCTAGGCTTATCATCGTCGCCGTACTTGCCGTCGCCACTCGGCTCTTCCGCTCCGTCCGAGTCCTCGTCGTCATCGACGATCGCCCGAGATTTCTTGGTACGACGAGCGGGCCGACCAGACTTTGATGTTCTGGGACTCTTCTTCGTCTTCTTCGAGTCGAAATCGCTCGACGAGTCCTCTGCCTCAGATTCAGTTGCTTCGTCCTCGTCCATCGGCTCATCGTCGTCGTCGTCCTTCTTGGATGTCTTCTGCTTCTTCTTGCCGGCCGCAGCAGTCGGCGTCTAACGATTCACCAGCGCGAATAGACATTGATCAGTCACTGTGTGATGAACAGCACACCATTGTTGGAGTCCTTACACTCTTTCGCTTGGTTCCCTTCGCCTTCGCCGCAGCCTTCTTGGCCAGCGAGGCCTTCTTCTTCGCCTGAATGGGAATGGGGGAAACCATCAGGATCAACTATCGTCTATGGTCTGCAAGCCTTCATACCTTCTTCGCCTCTTCCTTGACGGCTGTCGCGGCCTTCTTCTCAGAGATCTGATCACAAAGTCAACCCGAGAATCGTTATCGACGGCTGCCTTGGCGCGCAAGTAGCTGTCATGTCAATCGTACCTTGGTGGCCTGCGGGTCGTAAAGCCAGTCGATGAGCCGGTCGATGAGCGAGTCCTTCTCGAACGACTTGTTCTGCTCGTCGAACGACTTTTTGGAGCGGTCAACCTGCTCAAGGTGCCAAGACATCGCAACGAGTGAGCACAGAGACCTCTATGGAGCAGGCGTGGCGATGCGATATGCAGGCGATGCACGCACCCCGAGGATGTCCATGATCTCCTGCACGAAGCTGCGCTTCCACTTGGAGATCTTGCCGAACAGCACTGCGCGAGCCTAATCGTGCACCACAGAGCGTTAGCACGTGTCGTACCGCTCCAACCACAGCTCTGTCCACGCAAAAACCGCCGCACTTTGTCGTCCTGCTCGACCACGCCCGAGAAGTCGAGCACCTGCTCCTTGATCAGCTTTTGCTGCATGACCGTCAAATGCCGTCAGCTGCGCCGTCATCACCACACCAAAGACACTCTGGCAGACACCGCACTCACGTTCTTTTGCTGGAACCGGCGGCCGTACATGACGTGGTACAGCGCCTTGATCGTCTCGCCGTCCTTCTTGCCGAGCGCCGCCACCTGCTCTCGCGACCGACATCCACCGTCAGGAACTGCTATGGAAACCTGCTAACAGCGCTCAGCCCGCCTACCTTGTCGCCGACGAACGGGATGTCGCGCACTTTGGTGCCGCGGCCGGCGGGTGGCGTGAAGTCGTCCGGCTCCTCGTGCTTGGCCTCCGCGAACGTGAACTTTTGCGTCGTGCGGCGCACGCGGCCCCCGAGGCTCGTGCCGGGACTCTCACCCGCAGGCGCACCCGCCTCCGTCGCGGCCGCCTCGACCGCCTCGAGCGGCTCGGGCTTCTCGAGCTTGCTGGCGCTGGCGTCGTCCGTCATGGCGGCCGGTTGGTCGGGTCGATTGCCGCCTTCCCGCGCTTTTTTATCTCCCTCGAGTGTGGGGAGCGTCCGTCGGTCGGTCGGCCCTGTTCCTCCCGAGTCGAGTCAAAACTCAAACAGCAGAAGCTGATTCTGTCGGGGTCGGGCTCAGACGGGCCTCAGAATCAGATATAGAGCGCGTCGATCGCGATGAACCAACGGCAGAGGATGCGCGCTGTCAGCCCATCCCGCCATACCAGAAACACGTGTCCGTGCTGTCAAAGCGGGTCACACGACTTCAAGGACCGCCGGCGGCACAGGCAGCTCGGTGGCAGCTTATGCACTGGCGGCTTATGAATCCGCGGGAGCACTGACCCGACCGCAGCCATTTTGGTTCACGCGTGCCTGCGGTTTGTGCGACGTGTGCGGCGTGTGTGACGTGTGGCGAACTTTCCCAAGACACGGAACAGGACAGGACGAGCCGACGACGCACGCCATTTCTGGGTTGGGTACAGATCACCCTCGAGCGTCCGCCGCCCGCGCGCGCCGTGTTGAATCAAGGTCACCAAGACGTCCAAGGCCACAAATGTGGGCAAGATTATCACAAAGACAGCCAGAAGAGCCGCGCGGGCGACTCGAGTTCCGGCAACGAGCAGTGCGGCGTGCGCCGAGAAGCGCCGCCCGCAGATTCGAACCGCTTGTGCGCGGTTAGGCGAAAGCGAACCCAGAGGCATTTTGTCCAATCCTTGGACGATACCAGATGGCATCAGCCAATCGCCGCCCGTCGCTTTCCCCGCATATCCGCATATCACCATCGGCCGCACTCTTGCGCGCATACGACGCCATGACCGTCACCCGGATTGCGGAACCCTACGAGAGAGTACCCACGGCCACTCATACAAATCCCAGCATGTCGGCGACAAACAGGCGCCGCCGGTAGAAAGGCCGGCGGCTCACCACCGCTGCCAGCCTACAGCCTACATACAGCCTGCATACACCCTCGAGCCTCTCGACCGGTGGCGGGGTGTCTCACTTGCGAACTGGGGTCAAGGCCGACTCGCCATCCCAACATGGCCGACTACCACGCGCTGCCGGACGAGGCCGAGCCGCCCGCCGTAGCTATCGGCGCCGGCGCCGGTGTTGGCCGCGGCCACGGCATGGAGCGGACGTCGAGCCACCAGCAGCCGGTGCCGGAGCCGCGCAAGGCGAGCAGACACCACGCAGACGACTCGGCCGAGGCGACGGCGCTCGAGGTGGCGCTCGAGCCGGTACGCGGCGAGCCGCGGCCGCTGCCGGCCTTCTTCCTGCCGAGCGGCTACCGGCACAACTCGTACTTTGCGCGGCGCCTGCGCGACGCGACGCTGGCGCTCGCGGCGCTCAACGCGTGCGGCATCACGGCGTTCTGGGCGTCGCGGCGCATCGCCAACGGCGGCGTGTACGTGACCGACGTGGGGGCCGCGCTGCAGTTCCAGAGCGTGACGCGCGCCGACTGCGACGACTCGAGCGAGTACTGCGGCAAGTGCGACACAATCGTCGCGTACGCCATGCTCGTGTACCACATGGTGCCGCTGCTGCTGCTGATCGGCCTGCCCGCGTCCGGCCTGCGCGCGTTCGACCCGTTCAAGCGCAGCAGCCGACAGACGCACCTGGTCGAGGGCGAGGACGGCCGCGAGAAGCTGCAGCGGTCGCTCTTCTTCCAGTGCTGCGAGCTGCTGAGCGTCGCCGTGCTCGTCTGCAACCTGCTCGTGGTCGTCTACTTCGTCTACGCCATCTTCCAGGGCGACAACTTCCACTGCAGCCACGGGTGGCCCATCGTCTACGTGCTCGGCGCCGTCGTCTGCTTCCTCGGCACCTTCGTCGAGCTCACCTACTTCGCGCGCTTCCGCGAGCACCTCAAGATGCAGCTCGGCGCGTTCAAGGAGAGCGACCAGACCGGCGGCATCCGCTCGCGGCTCGTGAGCCGCGGCGCCGAGCTCCATTCGGAGCGCGTGCAGTGCGTCGACTACGTGCGCAAGCAGCTCTTCAAGGAGACGGAGCTGGGCAACGTGCACAAGATCGAGGAGATCCTCAAGTGGGCCAGCGAGCGGCTCGGCCCGGACTTCGCCGACGACATGTACCGCGACGCCACGATCGTGTTCAAGCTGTTCGGCAAGTCGAGGAAGAACCCGATGCACATGGCGGCGTACCTGGGCAACATCCACGCGCTCGACCTGCTGCTCAAGGCCGGCTTCAACATCAACAGCTTCGACAAGGTCTCGCGCGTGCGGTTCACGACGGGCGACCTGTTCTGGACGTTCGCGCAGTTCTTCGTGGCGCAGCCCGTCGTCTTGGAGGACGAGTCCGTGGCGTCCATCTTCCGCACGACGCTGCTCACGCCGCTGCACTGCGCCGTCTCCACGGGCCAGATCGCCACGGTCCAGTGGCTGATCGACCACGGCGCCGACGTCAACCTCAAGTCCAGGTCGACGTACTGGTCGGACCGCCTCACGCCGCTCTTCCTTGCCGACAACCCCGAGATCGTCTCGACGCTTCTGGAGGCTGGCGCGAACCACCTCGAGATCCCGGACCCAGGACACATGAACACGCTGACTGTGCTTCAGGTGGCGTATCTGCGGGGGAACTTCCCTGTTGCTCACGAGCTGGAGAGGTGGGGTGCCGACGTCGCGCTCACTCCGCTTCACGAGGCGGCGGCCGATCACGACGCTGCTGCCGTCACGAAGCTCCTGAAGGCTGGCGCCGACCCGAACTGTGTGGGCGAGATAGGGTACACAGGCATGAACCGCCGGACGCCTCTGCACTGGGCCGCGATCAATGGGGCGTTGGAATGCGCGACGTTGCTGCTGGACGCGGGGGCCGACGCCAACTTCCAGGACGTGTTCGGTCGCTCTCCGCTGCACTGGGCTGCTCGCGTGAACCGACCCGAGATGGTGAAGCTACTGCTCGACCGCGGAGCCGACGCCAATCTCCGAGACTTCCGAGAGAAGACGCCGATCCTGTGTGCCGCGTCGTCCAAGGATGTGACGGAGGAGCTGTTCGAGACCATGTCGTCGCGCGGAGCAAACATCAACGACTGTATGCCGAACGGCGACACTGCGCTCCACATCGCGCTCAAGTGCGAGCAGAAGGCGACCGCGCTGGCTCTGCTGGACTCTGGTGCTGACATCATGCTGCTCAACAACGACGGCTACCGACCGCTCGACTGCACGACGTCGACTCAGCTGCAGTTCGAGATCAAGCGGCACGCTGGCGATCGCGACGTGATGATCAGTTACACGCACTCGCATCGCGAGTTCGCGCTGAAGCTGCGCGACAGCCTCGAGAGCGCGAACATTACGTCGTGGCTGGATCTGAGTAAGTACTCCATGCACTGGTGTGATGAGTTCGTTGTGTGTGAGCTAATTTGCTTCTTCTTGTCCGATGCACAGTGGACCCGACTGGTATCGGCGGCGGCTCTGTGTGGCGAGAGGAGATCGCTCGCGGCATCGACAACGCTGAAGTGGTGCTGTGCCTCCTGACGGAGGACTACCCTGCGTCCGAGTGGTGTCTGAAGGAGCTGGCGCTCGCCAAGCAGAAACAGAAACCGATCATCGCTGTTTCCACTGAGAACGTGACGGTGACGGACGACCTGCAGGTGTACATTTACACGCGGCAGATGGTTCCGTTCGAGCCCTCGATCACCAAGGTCAACAACGCCAACCGGCGCGCAATCACGTATGAGTACGATGACGATCGGTACGCTTCCCAGTTCCGCCTGCTGCTGGACGGCGTGCGGGACGAGATCGAGAAGGTGAAGAGCAGGCAGCGCAAGGTGAAGCTGTCGGAGGCGAGTCGCCGCCGGCTGGAGAACGGCAACAACGGCAGTATGTTCGGGTCGACGATCGCCGACTGGGACACTTCGCACCTGGACGGCGTCGAGTTCGCCTTCATCAGCCACGGCGACCGGCACCACGGGTTCGTGCAGCGCCTGCACGACCGCCTGCACGATAACGGCATCAAGGTCTTCATCGACGGCTCTCACACGTCGTCGGACATGATCCAGCGCATCCACGCGGCCAAGGAGGCGATCCTCCGCTGCTCGGTCTTCATCGTGATTCTGTCTAGCTCGACAGCCACGAGCGAGCTGGTGAAGGACCAGCTCGCGTTCGCCGAGGACAAGGGACGCACCATCGTCCCCATCATGCTCAACGACATGGAGATCCCGCTCGACCAGCACTACACGCTCTCGCGCCTCGAGCTGCTGCACTTCACGCCGGAGCTCGGCTTCAACTCGAGCTTCGTGCAGTTGCTCGGTCGCGTCCGCCAGAACATCTCGACCCCGAAGCCGACGGCGTTCGGCCAGGCGCGTCCGACTGCGCGTCCCACGTTCCGGTCCGTGGCGCAGCTCACAGCGTTGCGCGCGCGGCGTCCGAACAACACGCTGGCGGCGGCCGCCCGCGCGTTCCGAGGTCGTCCCCAAGTGTCGGAGAACCCCGTGACGCTGACCTAGACCCTCTCGTCTTCCCCCCAACGTGCGTGCTGTCTTGGAGAGGGCTGCTTATGTATGAACTAGCGATCGGCGCGCGCCGCCGCGGCGTACGAGCCGATAGAAAAACGCAACGACTTGCCAGAACGCAGGAAATGATTTATGAAAACAATGAGAACCGCCGCGAGACCTTCCTCTGCCTGGTGTTCCTTGCGCTTGGTGGCGAGTTTAGCATTCGCCTGGTCCATTCCATCCGGATGGCCAGTGGCGGTCGCAGGCGCTGCGTCAGTGCCGACGTTTTGACGCCCCAAGTTCAAGTTGCGTGCTTCAACCCACCCGGCTAAGTGCGAGATTTCTTGGGCACGTTCGGTGGTCTCGTCTTCATTTGCGGACTGCGCGCCAAGCGGCCCATGTACCGCAGCCTCGCCCTCCGCATGGCCGCCGCCGCCAAGAGCTCCCCAGCGGCCCGCGCCGCCTCGTCGCCGCCTCGTACGCGTCCTCCTTTTCGGCTGTGGTGTTTGCGCGCTTGACTGACTGGCGCGCAGTGTGGCGGCCGTCGCAGGCGCTGCTGGCGGACTCGCACTGGACCAAGTTCACGGCGCGCGTGAACGAGCAATATGGGTGCGACACTGCCGTGGATGCATTGTGCGAATACCACATTGGTGACGGTGACGGTTGGATGTGCGCAGACTGCAGCTGGGGTCGCCTCAGGCGCTGTGGGAGTGGTCGGCCGACAACGTGGAGGAGTTCTGGGCCGAGGCGAGTGTGCATCCTATCCGATGATCGTTAGAGGTGGCTGACGTCGTGCTGCTTGTAGTGCTGGAAGTACACGGGGATGATCGCGTCCAAGCCATACACCAAGGTGAGCGCAATTCGTCCAGGGTGGCGACCGTCAGGATCTCTAACGCGAACTGTTATCTGCAGGTGGTTGACGACGTGAGCAAGATGCCAGGTACACACTGCATGACATTACTGCTGTACGCGCCACGCTCACACTTGACCCCCGAATGCAGGTGCCAAGTTCTTTCCCGGAGCCAAGCTCAACTTCGCCGAGAACCTGCTCCGCTTCCGAGACGACCACCCAGCCATCATCTTCAAGTCCGAGACTGGGAGTGGAGAGCAGGTGATCTCGTTCAAGGAGCTGTACGAGCGCGTGGCGCAGCTGTCGGCGCGGCTCGCTGACATGGGCGTGACTGCTGGGGACCGCGTCGTGGCGTACACGCCGTGCATCCCAGAGGCAATCATTGCCATGCTCGCGGCCACCAGGTAGGGATCTCCATTCGCTACAGTCGTAGTGGTCGTGACAGTGCTGACCGAGTGTGCTATTCGCGAACAGTCTTGGCGCGATCTGGTCAAGCTGCTCGCCGGACTTTGGCGTCCAGGGAGTGTTGGATCGATTTGCCCAGGTAGGTTGCTCACATCCGGTGCACGTTGGCTGCTATCTCATCGTTTGGACGTGTGTAGATCTCCCCCAAAGTCGTGTTCGCGACCGATGGGTACTTTTTCAAGGGAAGTTGCATCGACACGCTCCCGCACTTGAAGGCTGTCATCGACCAGCTGCCGACGGTCGAGAAGGTGGTGGTCTCTCGGTTCGCCGTTGACGAGAGCCACGACCTGGACCTGTCCAAGATCCGCGGCGCCGTCTCCTATGACAGCTTTGTGGCTGGCTCGCAGGCAAACAGCATCAATTTCGCGCAGCTGCCGTTCGACCACCCGGTGTACATCATGTACAGCAGTGGTACGACCGGATTGCCCAAGTGCCTCGTGCAAGGCCCAGGTGTCGTACTCAACCACCTGAAGGAGCACATGATTGTACGTTGGCATCGTCCGAACCGCATCGACAGGCGACCTCGGCTGACGGACTGTTGAATGAACGCAGCACCTGAACGTCCGGCGAGAAGACCGCGTGTTCTACTACACGACGACGGGTTGGATGATGTGGAACTGGCTTGTCAGCGTGCTCGGGGTTGGCGCCACCGTCGTCCTGTATGAAGGCAACCCATTGTTCCCGTCGCCTGGGACGCTTTGGCAGTACGCGGAGGTAACCACCCCCTTCATCTAGCAGGTTTGTAGTCCGTAGCTCACTTTTGATGGCGTTCCGATGCACAGCGAGCTGGCGTGACGGTGTTCGGCACAAGCGCGCGATACTTGGCTGCTGTGATGGACTCGGGCTGTGTGCCTGGCAAAGAGTTCGATCTGTCCAAGCTGCGAATGATCACGTCCACGGGGTCGCCTGCCACCACCAATATCTTCAAGGTGAGTCAATGTTCGTTCATGGAGGTGACGTGCGGACTCTCACGCTGCGACTGGTTCATGGCTGGCAGTTTGTGTACGAGGGCATCAAAAAGGACGTGCAGTTCGCGTCGATCAGCGGCGGCACGGACCTCAACGGGTGCTTTGCGCTAGGATGCACCAATCTGCCAGGTATTTCGTTCGTGTTGGATAACCTAGTGTGCATGCTGCTAATGGTGGCTGGGTTGCCGCAGTTTACGACAGCGAACTGCAGACGCGCGGGCTGGGACTGGATGTCCGCATCTTTGACGACGACGGCAACAGCGTTGAGCAGTCCCAGGGAGAACTGGTGTGCCGCAAGCCGTTCCCGTCCATGCCACTGAACTTTTGGAACGACGCGAGTGGGTCCAAGTACCACGAAGCATGTACGTTTTGCGCATGCAGTGCGGTTGTCCAGACTGTGGATTGTGTCTTACGACTCGTCTTCTTGCTTCGTTGAGCAGACTTCGACGTGTTCCCCAAGATTTGGCGCCACGGCGACTTTGCCGAGGTGACCGAGAATGGCGGGCTGATCATCTACGGACGCTCGGACGCGACGCTCAACCCTGGCGGCGTGCGGATCGGCACAACCGACATTTACAAGGTCATCGAGCGCGTGGACGAGATCGCGGACTCAGTCGTGGTCGGCCAAAACGTGACGCTGCGCGACGGCACGCCGGACGTGCGCATCCTACTGTTCGTTGTCATGGCCGAGGGCCACGAGTGCTCGACCGAGTTCCAGCAGCGCGTGCGCAAGCAGATCCGAGACGAGACGTCGCCGCGCCACGTTCCTGCACTCGTGGTCGCCTGTCCGGACATCCCGCAGACGGTGAGCGGCAAGAAGGTCGAGGTGACGGTCAAGAAGATCATCGACGGCCACGCTGTCGCCAACACGAGCGCGCTGCGCAACCCCGAGAGCCTGGCGTGGTTCGAGTCCTTCGCGCGCACCATCCGCCCAACCAGCAAGATGTAGACGCTGACTCGGCAGCGGCACCCATCGAAATCAACTTTTCGCAACCTGCCCTGCCCTCTGTCTGTCTGTTTGTCCGTCTGTCCGTCGGTCCGTCCGTCCAGTCACCGATCGGTCCGGTCGCCACAAGCAAACCGTCACCCTATCCTTTACACACAAGCAGAAAATATGCAGTCACCGATTGTCCAAGGACTGGGGCGTAGCGGCCTGATCTGACAATCTAGCCGCGACGCTGCCCAGGTGGCGCAGAAGGCGCTTGGCAATTACAAGCAGTTCAGCCCGTTTAAGAGCAACCTTGGACGCCAGAGCTGTTGCGGAGGCGGTCTGCGAGCACAGAAGTCAAACAGGGAACGATGGCGCACTCATGATGTCTTCAAATGATCGTCGCGCCGCTGGCGCTCGCTCGTGGCCCCCTGTGCGTGTCCGCTGCCGCTTGCTCGCGGCATCCGCCGCCTTCTCACGTCCGTCGCCACCAACTCACGCTCGTTGCGGCTGGCTCGTACTCACCGCCGGCACGTGGCCGCCGCCGCCAGCATTTGCCTACCGAGACTTTCTCGTCCTAATCGTGGTCGGCTCATGCCCGCCACCACCGACCACCCCCAGCTTATCTAGCCGCGAGTCAGCTCATGCGAGGCCCCGCCAGCTCGCGCGTCCATCGCGGCACGCTCTCACTCGTGGCTGGCGCCGCCAGCTCTTCCTCTCGTCGGCGTGCTCGTGCATCCATCGCGGCTCGGCCATGCCGCTCGTTCAAATGCACTACAAAAGCGAGGTCAAATGTTGTAGTACAGTAAATTGCTAAATAAACGACTGTCTTCAACGACATAAGTGGGTCCGCCACACCTGTCAAGCCAAACATTTCGCCAAAAGAGGGTTTTATGCACCTTTCAAACCACCCACTAATCGTGCACTACGGTGCAGCGAACCCACTTTTGGTGCGATATGTTGAGCGGATACCTGTACCCAGCGCTTCTATTCGCGCCATACCCATAAATGAACATGTTGATACCCCCCTCGAAATACAATAAATTACCAAACCTTTCATATTGTATACTATGTATATCGAGAAACATAGCTTAAGCTATCACTGTAATTGAGATACCTTTACAAACCAAAAATCGAAAATTTTTATTTGAATTCAGAATCAATTCAATACGTCTCCTAGCGGTTTATACAGGTAAAATCAAATATTTTGCAGTTGGCAAGTCTTGGCATTAGCGAACACCACAGAGTACACAAACATTCGCGGTCATTAGTCAAATCCATGTAAAATTGATAATGACCGAGTTTATTATTGACAACGATTGGTATAAAAATTTCTCTGGCATTAGTAGATATGTGCTCAATTTGTACAATATAATTGAACCCCGGGACTGAATATTGGTATACATCAAGTATACATTGCTGTGATTTTGTCATACAAAATCAAAGTGAAACGAATCGTATTTGCGAGGGATGAAGTCGCGGGCACCATACGCCCGTATCTGCAAGTCTTGGCAGCAGACGGTCCGTAAATCGTTCCTTACCGCATATAAAACGCTATGTTTCTATACTAAATCGCTAGGAGATCGGCTGCATGGAAAAGTACAGTCAAGATTAGCAAACATGATAACATGTGGCTGCATATACAGTGCCCGCCAAAACTCTGTGCGGATGCCAAATTTTCGCGTAAATCCGTCAAAACTGCATCTTTTGCGCTAAAACTTGGCTCAGTGATTGGACAAAACACAGGCTTTCAGGGCATGCCATTTTTTTTTGCATCCGATTTGAACAAGTCGAGCAATCAAAATGCGACACAATATGGAGCCCGCCAAAAATACGTGCGGGTGACGAAAGGGTCGTGTTATTTAGTTTCACGTCATGTTCTAGATCATTCTACGCAGATCATTGGCCAGCCCATCGTGCGGGGAGGCTAACCCACTCTGTGGTTTGGCACCTGGCGCTCTGGACAATGTCCAAGGGTGTAACGGGACGCTGTCAACGACAGTTCCCGATAACACGGCACACACGCTTGCGCTGTAGAGGAAGGCTTGGCAGAGTCCCGACTTGGAGGGACGAAGAGGGAGGAGAAGAGTGAGGAGGAGACTTGAGCAGAAGACGGCAAATTTGCAACTGAATTGAAATGAGCTTATGGTTCCTGAAACCTCTCCCTAGAGTCCTATGGGGTTAAATGCAATCACCCTACAAATGCAGAATAAACCTTGGGTTGAATCAGGTTGAGCTTGAAGCTGAGCGTGAAGAATATTCTCACTTGAACTTGAACTTCAAGGAGAAACTTGAACTTGAACTTGAGATTCTTCTCCGAAGAATCTTCTGTGCACGGGGAGTTGTGATTGGCTGATATCAACAACATTGTACCCACAATGACACGTCGGCTTCGTCAACAGATAGTTTCCCAGCAGGAACCATCACCGTGCGCAAAGACATGTGCGCAGGCAGAGAACACTCGAGAATGTTCGAGAACATTCCGTGCGGACGTAATCAATGATTACTCCGTGAGTGTCGGTGTGTAGACATGAATCAGGGATCATGTCTATGACACCTGGCGATCCAAAACAATTAGTGGGAATCACTAATCCGTAATTGGACATCGCCATGTAATGGCACTATTGGATAGGCCCATTACATCATCCCCCCCTTAAAGTAGCGATCACTCGCTCTTCTTTGGGTTGGCTTCGGCTCACTTTGCGATTCGCGATGAAGCGCTCAAGTGACCAAGCCTCTCATGAAGAACCCGCTGTGCGCAAGCACCAGCGTCGAGCTCCAGAACTCTACGATGTGACTCTCATCCGCCATCGGGTGGGAGACACTGAGTTCTACAAGGAACGGTTCTTCCGTTGGCGTCGGATCAACAACCGTGATGATCCGGACCAACCCTTCGCAGCGAAAGCGGACTCATGGCGATCATTCGCTCGCCTTGAGAACGAGGACAAGATGGAGCGCTTGCTCAGCAAGACTCCAAGTCACGACAAGGCAGCCCATGGCCTTCGTCGCGGCAGCGTCTCTCGCGACGCTACAAGCTTGCCTCGTAGCTGCGAACCACGTCGGGAACATCAGACTCGAGAGTCTGCTTCGATTCCCACGTGTCCGAACTCGGTGGATAGCCGCGCCACCGAACTCGATAGAAGCGTTGACGAGTCAACCGCTTCTTCCCGCGAGTCTGTCGGTCTTCGTGACCAACAATCGACTCCACGATCCATCGACGCACTCCCTGATGATCAATCAGAGGAGGTGGGGCTGAACGCGAAAACGATCGAGCGGCTCTGGAAGTGGAAGAGTGCTCATCGCGTTCGGATCGAGACACTGGAAGTTCGCCACGCGGTTCTTCAAGACCGGTGCGAAAGCCTCGATGACCAGCTGAAGGGTCAGGAGTCAACGATTGACTTGCTGACCGATGGTCAAACCCAGTTGTCGGCAATGGAGTCTCGAATCGATCATCGGATCGATCAAGTTCATGATGAACTCGTGCGACTCCAGAAGGCTGAGAAGACCCGTGAGGCCTTCCAAGAGCGTCTTCTGCGTTCCGTGGCGGAAGCAGGGGCTCTGCTCGAGGTACTTCGGAAGGAGTACCAGTCTCGCCTTCGTGTGCTGGAAGCTGTGAAGGATGAATCCTACGACGTGCTTCAGCGCCTTTATGCCGAGAAGATGCTCCATGACGATGAGTTGCGAACTCTTCGTGACCAAGTGGAGCAACTTCAGGATCGCTTGGATCATCCGCGCAGGGCTCATTAGGGTCGGCTGACCCACTCGGAAGGTAAGGCTTCAGTCTACCCACGTAAAACGTCGGGTGTAGACGCATGCTTGTAGGGATGTCTAGGGTGTAGGCATCGCCATTGCATTTCACCACCGTGAACGGTCCGATGAACCTTGGTAGAAGTTTCGAACTTCCCAAGTTGGACACTGCATGTTCAGGCAGGTTTGCCGTACTAAGCAAGACAAGATCATTGATCCTGTACGATTGCTTGTTCTTCCTTCCACTCTTGTCTGCTTGTTGCTTTTGCAGATCCTGAGCCTTGGCGATTGCGTCTCGAACATACCGCACGATCACTTGTCTCTTCTCGATAAACTCATCGAGCTGCTGCTTATCACGACTCTTCATGTCGGTCAAAGGTTCCATCGAGTCAAAGTTGGCTTTGAGCTCGGAAGCAGCATTTAGGTCAAACGACTGCGGCGAATTGCCAGGAGCCGTAGTCCCTCCCCCACTTAAGGTAGAGACCTCACCCACTAGTGAAGCTGGTACTCTCGGATGGAGACCGTAGTTCACGAAGAATGGGGAATGACCCGTCGAGACATGCGTGGAATTGTTCAACGCAAACTCGCAAAGAGGGAGAAACTCGCTCCACTCTTTGAATGACGTAGCGTAACTTCGCAACACGTCTTCGAGGACTCGATTCACACGCTCTGTTTGACCGTCCGTTTCTGGATGTGCCGCTGTTGACATGGACAACTGGGTGCCCAACAGTCCGAACAGTGCACGCCAAAACTTCGACGTGAAACGGGTGTCGCGGTCTGACACAATCTCAGTTGGCAAACCGTGCAAACGGAATACCACATCGAGGAAGACCTTCGCTGTCTTCTCGGCTGAGATCTTGTCCGAAACAGGCGCAAGATGGACCATCTTGCTGAATCGGTCCACAAACACCAGGATGCCATTCCTGCCGTGTTTGTCCCTTGGAAGTCCGAATATGAAATCCATACTCACGGACCTCCAGCTGTCCTGAGGGACAGGCAATGAACGAAGTGGGGCCTGAGTGGAACCGGAAGGCTTCACTCGTTGGCAAATCTCGCACGTCCTCACGTACTTGCGAACCCACTTGTACATGTGTGGCCAGTAGTAATCTCGAGAAAGACTGAGAAACGTCTTCTCACGTCCGAGATGGCCACCAGAAGGGCTGTCATGATACTCGTACAAGAGTCGATGACGCACACCTTCATCGCTGGGAACAACAACTCGTGCTGAATCCCCGTCCTCAACCGCGTAGTACAGCAACCCATTGCGTACGTGGAAGCGGTGGACACGCGACCTTGTTCGTGCTGGCAGACCTTGCAGTGCTTTGTCGGAAGGGTCCTTGAAATACTTGAGCAAGTCCTGACAGGTCTCGTCAGACTTGTAACCCTCGACAATGTCTTCACGCACTGTAGTCGCAGCTTGAACAGCAACTGCTTGAACATCTTCACAGAGACGACACGCTTCGTCCGGATCCTCATTCTTGGTCTTGAGATCGTAGTCCGGACGTCTTGATAAAGCGTCGGCCAAGATGTTCATCTTGCCTGGCTTGTAGTGCACAACAAAGTTGTACTCCGCAAAGAAGGAGAGCCATCTCGCCATTCTTTGGGACAAGTGAGGAGTCTTCACTGCAGTTCGCAGCGACGCATGATCTGTGTAGATCGCAAAGCGTTCCTCGCCAAGCAAGTAGACACGGAACTTGACTAAGGAATACTTCATCGCAAGAAGTTCCTTGTCATGCACTGGGTAGTTCCGTTCTGCGGGTCGGAGTTGTCGTGATTGATACGAAACAACTCGCTCTCGACCCTCATCATCGTGTTGCATCAAGGCGCAACCGATGGCATAGTCGCTTGCATCACAGACGACGTGGAACGGCTTGTCGTGATCCGGAAGAGCCAACACAGGAGCTTCACGAAGACTCCTCTTGACTTCTTCGAATGCCGCTTGGTGATCATCAGACCACTTCCACTCGACGTCTTTCTTCAGCAGTTGTGTGAGAGGCTGCACCAGCGCTGCATAATTGCGCGTGTACTTGTGCAAGTAATTGGCCAGACCCAACCACTGTCGCAGCTGTTTGACGTTCTGAGGCACGGGCCAATCGTCAATAGCTTTGACCTTCTCGGGGTCAACTCGAACACCGTTCTTGCCAACAAAGCAACCGAGTACGGGTATCTCTGGTGAGAAGAAGACACACTTCTTCAGGTTAGCGTAGAGCTTGTTCTCTCGCATGACCTCAAAGACACGGCGAAGATGATCCAAATGAACATCGACGTCGGACTTTCCACCAACCGCCTTACTATGAACGAAAATATCGTCAAAGTAGCTCGGTGCGAATGCTCGCAGCGGACGAAGAACATTCGTGACCATGCGATTGAAAGTCGCAGGCGCATTCTTCAGTCCTTGTGGCATCACTAGCCATTCCCACAGCATACCGCTCGGGGTACTCACTGCAGTTAGTGGTACGTCATCTTCACGCATCCGAATCTGATAGAATCCATCCTTCAGATCGATGGCGCTGAAGACCGTACTGCCAACCATTCCATCAAGGATCATATCCTTGCGTGGAACCGGTGTCTGAGCAGGAATGGTCGCGTCGTTCAGCTTGTTGAAAGCGTGAACAATACGCCATCCGCCAGTCGCCTTCTTCACACAGAAAGTGGGGCTGCAATGCGGAGACTTGCTCTCTCGCACGTGACCAGCCTTTGCACGTTGTGCGAAGAACTCATCGATCGCATCGACTTGTTCCTTCGGCAACGGCCACTGTCTTGTGATGCAGTACTTCGTGCCAGGAAGTACATCAATCTCGTGACGAATGCCTCTGTCAAATGGCAGTTCGTCCGGCACCTTGTCGGGGAAGATATCTTCAAACTCCCGAACAAGCTTCCACACGGGGTTCGTCTTGAGGGCATCCAATGACTGCTCCTCGAACCTTTCCTTCCGTGTCTTTCCGATCAACGCGTCGGTCGCATCCACAGTTGATGCTGCGTTGACGGAGTCTTTGTCAATCGCTTCGACGATCGCACAAAGCTGCGAAATTTCGCCTTTCGCCAGGCTACGCCTAAGCGCCTTCTTGCTCATCACAGGCAAGGAAACCAAATCTTCGACGGAACTTGGAGGATTTTCCACTTGGATGTGACGCAATTCCATGCTGTCACCCTCTTCACCGTAGACCACGACGTCCGCATAACTGTGTGTAGTGCCTCTCTGTGGGTCACCACCTTCATCATCTTGACTCGCATCTTGATCAGGGATGCCGGATGACGGAAAACTCTTGACGTCGGTCTTCTTTCGGTCTTGTAACTTCACGCCAGGACGGATTTCTTCAATGTCCTTGGCAAAGGAGACAGTCTTTTTCTGGCGCCTGACTGCTCCACCTCCATTCATCGTCGCGGGCTGGTCTTGTGAGATTGAGGGGCCATCGCACTCCTGAGTCTCATTCGACGATGCATCTTCGACAGACGCATATGCCCATATCACTTCATCCGTTGTCGTACAATTCAAGTCTGCGTCGTGGCACGACTTGTCAACGGAGATCTTCATCTTCATCCAGTCAATGCGGGGTTGGTAACGCTTCAGCCACGGCATTCCCAAGATGAGATCAAACTTGGCATCGAGATCGAGGAGAATGAACTCGTCCTCGCCTCGGAAATCTTCAAACGTCATTGCCAAGCGAACGGTTCGCTTCGGCATCTTCACAGTCGACCCGTTGGCCAACCTAATCACCATCTCGTTCGTCGTATCGGGTGGAGCCACATCACTCCCGATCACGACGTTTGCTCGAACAAAGTTGTTCGACGCACCAGTGTCAACCAAAGCACGTAGAGGCTTTGCAATACCATCCACATGGACTTGGTGTATGATCAGAGAGGACCTCTGATCGACACTGCCATCACTCTTAGTGGAAACTGCATGTGCATGATGCACATCGGGGCCAGAGTCCTGTGTCTCCACAACGTCCACAGTCCTCTTGTTGGGCCCAGTAGGGAGCCCCGCCCCTACTGGTTGTTCCCGTTTTTTGACCCTCGGGAACGATCGAACCGGCGGCCAGCAAATCGCCTGCCGCTCGCGTTGAATCGCGATCCCTGTGTCTCTTGCCCAGGTGGCAAGGACACTTTGCAGTTCCGAGCGAAGTGACCCAGCTTCCCGCAACGGAAACACTTCACATCGTTGCGAGGTCCCACATTGTTGGCTTGTTGGACGTACGACAGATCCATCGGTTCTGGTCCATCATTCGTCGGCGACGACACGCGAACTTGACGTGGAATCGGACCACCAAACTTGGCTTGCTTGATGCTGAATTCTTCTTGCATCGCCCTCTCGATAGCTTGGTCCAGCGAATCAGGATACTCGCGGAAGAGTTGGTTCCTGATCGGTCCATCGTCCAGTCCCGCCATGAACGTGACAACTTGCGTTGCAACGTCAATCGGCTGCTCCACGATGCTTGACACGAGGAATCGTGCGCGTTGAGCATACGTGTGGAGGTCTTGGCGTCCTTGTCGAAGCTTGAGGAACTCGGCACGCGCGCGAAACTCGCTCTGCGGAGGCTCAAACGCGCGCTTCAACTCACGCTTGAAGTCGTCGAGGTTGTAGAAGCAGTTGACATCCGCCAAACGCTTCCCAAACGCCCAACTCTTAGCCCGACCCGCAAGGTTGGACATCGAGAACAACACTTGCTGCTCTGGGTCCCGAAGCTGTCGTGCAACGATAGCTGCATCCAGCTCGACGAACCATCTTGCGAGAGGTTCGTTCTCTCCGCCGCGGTACGGAGACACGTTGAGCTTCAGAGGCGTCACTCTCATGGTCGAAACAGGAGTTGCGGGCTGTCGACGAGAGTCCATGACCTCATGGTGCATGAAGCTCACTGCCGCGTTCTTCTGCTCATCCGGAGTAGCTGATCTCAACAACGTGATCACAGCTGCCTCTCCGATGACAATGCGCATCCGTTCGAGCGCTGCCCACTCGTGCTCTGACAGATGAGGAAACTGCTCATTCGTCAGGGTCACGGTCTCGTCGGGCAACATGCTCGCCGGAGTCTCCATCCCTTCCGATGTCTGATCCGCAGACAGGGAGAGTCTTGACTAAGGATGTACAAAGGGCAACGCCGCTTTGACAATCCTTCGCTTGAACAGGGATCTCGAAGTGCTCACGCTCTTCGGCTGTCCCTCTTGGCTTGGTCGCTGAAAGGACCACGAAGTGCTACCAGGTGTAACGGGACGCTGTCAACGACAGTTCCCGATAACACGGCACACACGCTTGCGCTGTAGAGGAAGGCTTGGCAGAGTCCCGACTTGGAGGGACGAAGAGGGAGGAGAAGAGTGAGGAGGAGACTTGAGCAGAAGACGGCAAATTTGCAACTGAATTGAAATGAGCTTATGGTTCCTGAAACCTCTCCCTAGAGTCCTATGGGGTTAAATGCAATCACCCTACAAATGCAGAATAAACCTTGGGTTGAATCAGGTTGAGCTTGAAGCTGAGCGTGAAGAATATTCTCACTTGAACTTGAACTTCAAGGAGAAACTTGAACTTGAACTTGAGATTCTTCTCCGAAGAATCTTCTGTGCACGGGGAGTTGTGATTGGCTGATATCAACAACATTGTACCCACAATGACACGTCGGCTTCGTCAACAGATAGTTTCCCAGCAGGAACCATCACCGTGCGCAAAGACATGTGCGCAGGCAGAGAACACTCGAGAATGTTCGAGAACATTCCGTGCGGACGTAATCAATGATTACTCCGTGAGTGTCGGTGTGTAGACATGAATCAGGGATCATGTCTATGACACCTGGCGATCCAAAACAATTAGTGGGAATCACTAATCCGTAATTGGACATCGCCATGTAATGGCACTATTGGATAGGCCCATTACAAAGGGCACCGAGTTCACGGCCTACGAGAAGGGCCAAATTGTCGGCCTGCGGAAGGCTGGGTGGACATTTGCAGCGATTGGAAAGGAGCTGGGGCGCTCCGAAACGGGTGTGGGCAAGTTCTACAAGAACCAGGGCTCTTCTACCACGCGAAAGAGGCCGGGAAGACAGAAGAAAGTGTCCGAACGAGCCAAGCGACGCATCGTCAACACAGCCAAGAAGCGCGGGATGACAGCGCGGTTGGTCCAGGCAACCGTCAATGAACCCATCTCCGTCCGTACTGTGCAGCGGGTGCTCCAGCAGGACAAGTTCATGCGCTACGGCAAGCGGCAACATACGCCAAAGCTCACGGCCGACCACGTCGATGCGCGGAAGCGCTGGGCGAGGAAGATGACTCGCGACCGCACCGACTGGGCCAGCGTGATTTTCTCTGATGAGAAGAAGTTCAATCTGGATGGCCCAGATGGTCTGCAGTACTACTGGCACGATTTACGCCAAGAGAAGGAGTCGTACTTCAGCCGTCAGAACGGCGGCGGATCCGTCATGGTGTGGGGCGGGTTTTCCGCCCAAGGAACGACGTTGTTGGCGACATTGACGGGACGCCAGGACTCGTTCGACTACCAAGAGACGCTGTCTACGTTTCTGTTTCCCTTTGGGGACGCTATGCACAACGGACGCTACATTTTTCAACACGACAACGCCAGTATCCACGCATCCCGCGCCACCCAAGCCTTCCTCCACGACGTCGGTGTGGCCGTTCTCGACTGGCCCTGTAATGGGGTTACACAGCCTGTAACTGGGTTACAGAGCAGTACAGTCGGACTGTACTGCGTTAAGTGTGCCACACTAGCATTTGTTGGGTACATTTTGGGATTAGTGTGACCAACACTAATCCATACATAAATTCGGTTGGAGCGTCCGTGACCAGTCATGGACGCCTCCCAAAATACATGCATTAGGGATTAGAGGTTTGGTACCTAGGCAGAACGCTAAACAATAAGACAGTTCTCATTTTGGACACTAGCACAGACTTCGGTTTATTTGTATTGAACTGTACAGTGAACTGTACAGTTTGTATACAAATTTGTATACGCTTCCTTACACGCGCTAGTGTAAGCCAGTAACCGAGCGTAAGCCTCACCCGGTTACACCTGGTAGCACTTCGTAGTCCGTCCAACGACCGACTACATCTCGTGCTCAACATGAATGAGCACGCGGGAGAGAACCTACCACTGGACGCCGGCGCGTCCAGCGGTACCCACGTGATCACGCGAGAGGTGTGTCCACACCTCTCCGATTCGGAATGGGCTGCGTTCCAACGATTGGCGGCAATCGTTGGAGAGACTTCGGTCGCAGCCATGCTGCGCTCGCAGACGCAGGACCAACACCTGGCTGCGATTCGCGGGTTCATGCTCAATGAACTCGAGCAGCAGCAGCAGAAGCGCACTGCTTCTGCTGGTGATGGAGCGCGAGGCGCGTCCATCAAGCTGACGGTACCTCCCTACCACGGGAGGAAGGACGAACCACTCCTGCGGTGGTTCGTGGAGTTGGAAGACTCCATCACGCTTCGTCGGATCACGGATCCGACGACCCAGGTCATGTTTGCCATGTCCTGTTTGGGCGGCAGCGCACGGCGCTGGGCCTACGGACGTAGGCTCGCCGAACCTACGTGCTTCAGCACGTACGAGGACTTTAAGCGCGAGCTGCGCGGGTCGTTCGAACCCGCGCAGAACGAGTTCCGCTCGAGGGCTCAGTTCCTCGAGCTGAAGCAGGGTAAGCTGGATATCCATGCTTACGCGGAGCGAGCTCATTATCTCGCTTCGAATATCGTGAGCGATCCACTCACGGAGTCCACGAAGGTCGTGACCTTCATGAAAGGTCTCGTAGATGGGCCTGTGAAGTCCCATCTCTTTCGCGTCTACCCCAAGACGCTGCAGGAAGCAATCGATGTTGCTTTCTCGGAGGACTTCAGCCTGCGCCAGGCTGAAGAGTACTCGGCGGTTCAGCATCGGCGTTCTCGGCCGAGGGCCGATGAGCCAGAGCCGATGGATCTCTCCACTGCTGCTGTCGCCCCTCGACAGCAGCCATACAAGATGCCAAAGCACGAGCAGCAGTGCTTTGTGTGTGGCCGCACTGGCCACTACGCTCGTGAGTGCACGCGTGGAGGCTCGCGTGCACCTCAGCGCGGCGGTCGTGCTGGCGGATATCGCCAGCACCGGCCAGCAAAAAACGTGGTGAACCAGTAGGGGCGGGGCGTCCTACTGGTGTGGTGGCGTCACATGTCGATGTCGGACACGTGACGGCCACGGCCCCCAGTGAGAAAGGCTCTCACTGCAGCGACGAGAACGATTCAGAGAGGCTGATCGTTCTCGAGGTGAACACGGAGGGTCGGACTCTCCAAGCATTGGTGGACTCTGGCGCGTCGAACAACTTCGTTCGACGTCAGAGCCTACGAGGATTACGTTTCGAGGAGAAGGGAATCCCTCGAAGCGAGTTGGTGGTTCGACTGGCGACTGGCGCCAGTCTGAACGTTCGGAAGCGCGTGGTTTCCCTGC
Organism: Phytopythium vexans; assembly: GCA_003413675.1. Classification (NCBI taxonomy): domain Eukaryota; phylum Oomycota; class Peronosporomycetes; order Pythiales; family Pythiaceae; genus Phytopythium; species Phytopythium vexans. Next base: position 2,009,504 of record QLOC01000002.1, on the reverse strand, counting down.
GCTTCCGCTACAAGAAGCGAATCTTCAAGGAAGACCTTGTCGTCCTGGACTTGGACGACAAGTACGACATGATTCTGGGGATGCCGTGGTTGCAACGGCATGTCCCCGTGATCGACTGGAACACGCAGTCGATCACAAGGTTCGATACGGATAACAATCGTACAGCCGCGACGGCTGTACGTGCAACAGAGAGCGTGAGCCCTGTTAGCGCTGCAGCTGTATCGAACGATACAGTTGACTGTATGGAAGGGACGACAGTGAGCGATGGCCCTGTCAATCCCTCCCGACAAGTCAAGAAGCGTGCCGCTCGCAAAGGTTGCGAGCGCAGCAAGAGTCTCTCGGTTCTGGGAACCGAGAGCAGGCGCTGTGCGCCGAGCGCTCCTCAATCGGATGAGGACGCTGAGAGCATTTCCCCTCTGCCGCGGACGCGCGGGCAGAGCGAGGTCAGCGAGACGTCTCTTTCCCGGGGAAAGGAGACGCGCAGCCCGTGGATTCCCACGGGCGGCAGCGAGCAAAACACGCTCGCTGCGGAGCCCCTCCAGACAGGGTCTGAAGAGGAGGCCGAGGCCGAACACGATGACAGGGTCCGTGTTCGTGTCGACTCTGGGCAGTCGACGCGCGTAAACAAGCGCGATGTCAAGGCGATCAGCGCCTTGACGCAGACCTGCACTGGCGTTGAGTGCAGAGTCGTTGAGGTTGAGGAGCCTCCGAGGACCGCCTCGGAGCTGACAAACCTCCCAGTTTTAAGCTGGAAGAAGTTCTCTCGAGAGCTGCGCGAAGGCGCTCTCGAGCAGGTGTGCATCATCTCTGAGGAAGAGACGATGGTTGATGTCGACAAGAGGGTCGAGGAGTTGAGGCAACTCCTCGTTGATCCCGCTCCCGAGGGCGAGGACACCCTCGGCGCTAAGACCAAGCGCGAGCGATTTGAGGAACAGAGCTGGGACTCCCTCAAATCGAGCCCGTTCTACGACGTGCTGCGAGAATACGCAGACGTATTCCCGGACGAGGTTCCGGAGGAACTCCCCCGTGATAAGGGAGTGCGGCACGAGATCGACCTCGTGCCGGGCACGAAGTACTGTGTCACGCGGCAATGGCCATTGCCGCGTGATCAAGTGAAAGCCATCGACGAGTTCTTTGAAACTCGTCGAAAGGCAGGACAAGTGAGGGAGTCGGTCTCCCCTCACAGCGCACCAACGTTCTGTGTCAAGAAGGCACAGGGCGGATGGCGCATCGTTCACGCTTACAACAAGCTGAACGATGCGACGGTACCGGCGCAGACGCCGATACCGAGGAAGGACGTCATCATCGACTCGATGAGCGGGAGCACGATCTTCAGTGCTCTCGATCTGCGTGACGGATTCTATCAAATCCTCATGCGTGAGCAGGACATCCCGCTCACGGCAGTGAGCACCCCGAGCGGCATGCTCTGGGAGTGGCTGGTGATGCCACAGGGACTTAAGAACGCCCCTGCCACCTTCAACAGATGCGTCACGCATCTGCTGCGCTCGGTGCGTGACTTCGCACCAAGTTACTTCGATGATGTGTTCGTTCACAGCAAGGCTGTGGACGGGAAGTCCGATGTGGAGATGCATCGAGAGCATCTCCGTCGTCTTCTTGTGCTGATGCGCCAGCACAAGTTGTACGCAAACCTGAAGAAGTGCATCTTCGGTGCGCACGAGATACCCGTGCTCGGGTGTCTCGTCGGACGCAATGGCGTTCGCCCTGACCCAGAGAAGGTCAGGGTGGTCAACGAGTGGCCAGTTCCCACGAACGTCAAGGAACTGAGGCAGTTCCTTGGTCTCGCCACGTACTTGTGCAAGTACGTGAGCAACTACGCAGAGCGGATCCGTCCACTCTCGTCTCTCCTGAAGAAAGACGTGCCGTGGACGTGGTCGCCTGAGTGTCAGGCGGCCTTTGTGACAGTCAAGCAGGGCTTGACTGAAGCGCCGGTCCTCGCTATCGCGGACCAGGACAGACCATTTCATGTTGTCTGTGATGCATCCGATTTCGCAATCGGATGTGCGCTGATGCAGCGCGATCACGAGGAACGTGATCGCGTGGTGTACTACCAGTCACGTCAGCTGAAACCAGCTGAGCGGAATTACCCCGTACATGACAAGGAACTCCTTGCCATGAAGTACGCTCTCGCGAAGTTCCGCGTCTATCTGCTGGGAGATAGACCGTTCGTGGTCTACACGGACCATGCGTCTTTACGAACAGCCGTAAAGACGCCACACCTCTCTCAAAGGATGGCCAGGTGGCTATCCTTCTTCGCAGAGTACAACTTCCGGGTTGAGTACAAACCCGGAAGGCTGAACGTCATTGCTGACGCGCTGTCGCGTCGTCCTGACTACGCAGTCAGGACGGAGGTCACTGCGAACGCGATCAGCGCTCGCAGCGCGGACAAGCCATCGTCGACCTTGCTCAACGACGTCCGAGCAGCATATGCGTTTGACAACGACGTCAAACGCTTGGTTGAATATGCAGAGACGCCGTCACCAGCGTCTCTCAAGGCTCTGCCTCCGCATTTGCGTGCACGGGCTCATCGATATGCCGTGCACGAGGGATTACTGCTGTATCGTGCAGTCGACGATGGCGTCGACCGCATTGTGGTGCCAGACGATGAGGATCTGAAGTTGCGGATCCTCTTCGAGTACCATGACTCCCCAACAGCAGGTCATCTCGGTCGCGAGAAGACGTATCTTCTTCTCGCGCGCGACTTCTACTGGCCACACCAGTACAAGTGGGTTCGCAAGTACGTGCGTGCTTGCGAGGTTTGCCAGCGCGTCAAACCGGCGCCTGTATCTCAGGCGCCGCTCAAGTCACTGCCGATTGCATCGGAGTGCTGGGAGTCCATTTCAATGGACTTCATCTTCGGACTCCCGCCTGACGCGCGACGACGCACAGGCGTCGTCGTATTTGTTGACCGATTCAGCAAGATGGTGCATCTTGCTGCGGTTCCCAAGACGGTCACAGGCGCACAGACAGCGCGCCTGTTCGTTGATACTGTCTTTCGAGCTCACGGCATGCCGCGTGAGATCGTATCGGACCGTGATCCACGGTTCCGCGGCCGATTCTGGCAAGAAGTTTTCAAACTTCTTGGAACTCAGTTGTCAATGTCGACAACTGACCATCCCGAGACCGATGGTCAGACCGAGCGCGTCAACCGCGTGCTCGGTGACGTGCTGAAAAGCTACGCTCACTCATTCGAGAGTTGGAGCGAGTGCTTGTCGATGGCCGAGTTCGCCATCAACAACTCGGTGCATGTCTCGCACGGACATACACCGTTCTTCGTGAATGCCATGCGGCATCCACGCTTGCCGACCGTCCTGGGGACGATCGCTCCTACCTTAAGTGGGGGAGGACCCGCAGATTTGACACCCAATCTGCAGGAACGGAGTGGCATATCGGACAGACAGCGTGAAACGCTGTCTGCAACAACGGCAGGGACGGCTGCGCACAAGCCGTCCAAGGACTTCCTAGAGCGCCGACAAACCGTGATCCGGTTTGTCCAGGATGCGCTTGCAGCTTCTGTGGATCGACAGAAGCTGAATGCCGACAAGCATGGCAGGCAAAACACAAATGAATTCGAAACGGGTTCATTAGTGCTGTTAAGCACATACAACCTGCCTAGACATGCAGTGTCCGACTTCGGAGCGAGCAAACTCGCTCCGCGCTACATTGGACCGTTCACGGTGCTCGCGCGCCGTGGTACAGCATACACACTGGACATCCCGTCCAGTATGCAACTGCATCCGACGTTCTACGTCGGACGCCTCAAGCCGTACCGCCAGTGGCGCGAGCCCGAGAGCTCCGAGGGAGCTCCCGCTAATCCGAGTCGTCCGAGCGAGGACTCGCGAGGCGACGAGTCAGCTCGTCCACCTTCTCGACGAGGCGACCGACCCTCATCGAGAGGTTCGAGTGTTCCTGCGAGAGGCGAGCGTTCTCCGCCTTTCGCTCAGCCACTTCAGCTTGAAGGCGAGCAAGCTGAAGCGCCACCTCGTACGAGGTTGGCAACGCCGTCGACTGAGGAGTCGACGCGGGGTATTCACCCACCACCGCCACCGCCGCTGCGCGACGCGGCAGGCCAGACTCGCTGGATCGTCCAGCGAATCGTTGCGCATCGTGACCCTCGGGGCTCCCGAGGTCATCGTCGCTTTCGTATTCGTTGGAGAGGATTCCCTCCCCAACACGACACGTGGGAGTCGCGGAACGTCCTGATGGAGGACGTTCCGGAAATGGTGAGGGCGTACGAGGCCCTGCACTGTTAACAGCATACGAGCTGACGTATGCTGCAGGCGTCGCCGTCGCCGACGGCGCCTGAGGGAACAGCGCATTGCGCTGAGTGATGATGCTCGTGGGTACGCTGAAGCTCCCGTACCCACGCAACTCGCGCTCCGTCAGCCGACGGGCGCCGAGCACACAGCTCGGACACTCCCTGTTGTGCGGCACCGCACAGGGAATGTCCGCCGCCATGCACGCATCGTGCAGGCGTTCCACACGACCATGCGCACTGAAGCGCATGTGACGCTCACGCGCGTTGGCCAGCCGTCTGCGATAGCCGGCTGGGTCCTTGTTGAAATTCTCAACAAAGGCGCTCCAACTTTGCGCAAGTGCCTGAGGGACAGGCACTTTGCTTCGGTCGGACACATGCTTGCCCGACCGCCATCGGAGCTCATGGAAGAGCCCGATGTAGTAGTCGCGCCGCTCGGTCGGGGAGGCGAAGGCCATGGAGGCTGCCTCCTCGTCGTCTGTGATGCGCTCACAGACGTACAACAGCTCCGCATGCGGCGGAGCTGACGTGCCGTACCAGCGCTTGATCAGCGCTTCGTCCGGCATCCATGGCGGACGCTCAGGAGCAGCAGACCCTGCTCCTGCACTGCGCGACGACATGCCGTCGTCGTGCTCGCCGAACTCAATCGCAGAAGAGCGACGCTCGCTCTTCTGGCGCTTGGCAGCCGCGTCATTCGCGCGCGAAGGCGAATCGCGCGCGCGCCGCGAGCCCGAGCTGGGCCTCGCAGGCAAAGAGTATTCAACACGATCGCCGCGTGGCGATCGTGGCGGTGTCGACTGCATACAGTCGACAAGGAACTCCATGTCGATCGCTGGGGCCTTGATCGACGCGAGCACAGACGCTGTGCTCGCGGGCTGGTCGATCCGCGCCGCGTGAGCGCTCGCAACGCGCTCACGATACTCGCCGACCGAAAGCCTTTCGGTCGGTGCAGCCGCTGCTGCAGCCGTCGTCGTCTTGGCCGCCGCCGCCGCCGCGACCTCGTCGGAGCGCGCGCTCATCGTCGTTGAGCGCGTCGGGAACAGTCGAGAAGCTTCTCGACTGAAGGGCGTTCTATCTTTGGAACCGACCAACAAGTGCCACCAATCACGTGTATACTGTATAGTATACACTCAGACGCACCATTTAGTATACATACCACATGTATACTATACGATATACACACCGCTTGTATACTATACGGTCTGGTATACTCGTACCTTAACGGGGGGGTGGTGTAATGGGGTTACACAGCCTGTAACTGGGTTACAGAGCAGTACAGTCGGACTGTACTGCGTTAAGTGTGCCACACTAGCATTTGTTGGGTACATTTTGGGATTAGTGTGACCAACACTAATCCATACATAAATTCGGTTGGAGCGTCCGTGACCAGTCATGGACGCCTCCCAAAATACATGCATTAGGGATTAGAGGTTTGGTACCTAGGCAGAACGCTAAACAATAAGACAGTTCTCATTTTGGACACTAGCACAGACTTCGGTTTATTTGTATTGAACTGTACAGTGAACTGTACAGTTTGTATACAAATTTGTATACGCTTCCTTACACGCGCTAGTGTAAGCCAGTAACCGAGCATAAGCCTCACCCGGTTACAGGCCCTCACTGTCACCAGACCTCAACCCAATTGAGAACGTCTGGGGGGTGTTAGCGAGGGCGGTCTACGATGGTGGAAGGCAGTTCGCGTCGGTCAATGAGCTGAAGATCGCTATTCAGAAGGCATGGCGCAATCTCGACCCAGAACTCCTCCGAAAGTTGGTCTCTTCGATGCCTGATCGCGTGTGCGAGGTCTTGGAGAAGCAAGGACGCAAGACCAAGTATTGACGGGCCTGCAGCTACGATAGGGAGCTAAATAACACGACCCTTTCGTCACCCGCACGTATTTTTGGCGGGCTCCATATTGTGTCGCATTTTGATTGCTCGGCTTGTTCAAATCGGATGCAAAAAAAAAACGACATGCCCTGAAAGCCTGTGTTTTGTCCAATCACTGAGCCAAGTTTTAGCGCAAAAGATGCAGTTTTGACGGATTTACGCGAAAATTTGGCATCCGCACAGAGTTTTGGCGGGCACTGTACCGTAAAACCGAGCATGTATCCGACAGCAATGTGCCAAATGGTTAGGGTAATTGACTTCTCAAATTGAAATATTACCGTCTGATTCACAAATATGGTAAAATACATTTTGAAGCAATAGTGAATGGCACGCAAGCACATATGCTCTAAATGCTCAAACACTTGTAGTAACGCAGAAAAGCTGTGTCACCTTGAGAAAGATGATCTTTACCGCTTGTGTCGAAATGCGCAACGTAGATCACGACCTATTTGTCGTTTGTGCGCGATACTATTCGTGTGATTTTCACCTTTCGGTTATATTACGATCTGATTCTATGGCAACAGCACAATGATTGGTTAAAATGATTTTGTCGGATACAAGTTCGTGTCGGATACAAATTCGGGTTTACGGTAAGATCATTCGAACTGAGGTGATAACGATATCTGTTGCAAAATAATCGGCACGTAACCGAAAAACAAACCCCTTTCAAAGCAAATTATTATGTCTGACTGTGTATTCGTTTTTGCTCATTACTGTACTGATGGGGAAGGGTTGGGGAAGGGTTAGGGGAAGGGTTAGGGTTATTTTGATCCTTTAGGATTTGTATGTCGTATCTCACTGAAAGGGCAAACAAACATAGGGCGCGCGAAATGGTCTGAAACGCCCTGTGGTCCGAGAAAACGGGAAAAAAACTGTTTTTATGCATTTAACGAGCCGGAGAGCTGTGCTCGCTTCGGCGCAAATTGAGAAATGAGACCGTGGCGCCAGGAGTGGGGCGCACTATTTGAGCTATTTCAAAACAGAAAATAATTGAGGCGCTCATCTAATCACAATGATGAGACGCACCACCACGCTCATCTAATCAAACCGCAAATGATGAGACGCACCCTCGTGCTCGTCTAATCATAACCAACCACGCATTCGTTGGTCAGGAGCTCTCCCGACAAGCGGGTGAAAGCGTCATTCTTCATTTTGGTCGGCTACTGCTCAAGTTTTCTACCTGTTACCTCTGCTGACGGAGCTCGTTGGTTGAGCGGCGGGCTTTGCCTGCAGGAGCTGGTTCGATTCCAGCCGTCAGCTTCCTACTGTTTTTGTGTGTGTGTGTGTGTGTGTGTGAGCTGGTGGTTTGAACTTCGCGTGTATGATGTCGTGTTATCCTTGCTGTTCCGAAAGGAGTTAAGCTTGGTGTTCGATGGATTACTGTTAGCGTTGCTGTTGTGCTTGCTGCTCAATCTCAATACACGTCTATTGAATTGAACCGTTAACCCTTTGCCTTCCTACTGCTCCTTATCGTTAAGACTGTTGTCCTCCTTTGCTTCGTCCTCGATGTAGACCCGGTGTAACGGGACTCAGTCCAAACCTGCTCTCGCAAAGCGAAGAGCCGGTTATCCTGATCCCGAGCACCCGAACAGAGGAAGCTGAACGCAGCACGGCCTCGCAGGAGTGCGAGCCGATGCTGGTGTCTTGAGAGCAAACGGACTCACAGCAGTGAGCCGATGCTTCGAAAGAGGAGGAGACGACTTGGGCGGTTGTAGGTAAATTTGCAACTGAATTGAAAGTTAGCTCTGGTTCCTGCTTGCATATGAATTGCACCCGAAGGACTCCTAGAGGTTTTATGGAATAAAACCTCCCACCTAAACGTAAAACCTACGATCCTGATATATAAAACCTTGGGTGAACTGAGGTTCAACCCACTGACCTTGAACTTGAAGTCTTGTAGGAAAATTCCCCGCAGTGTGATTGGCTCGCGCCACTCACACGAACCCGAAGTGACACGTTGCGTGCGTCACGGATTCTGTTCCCAAGGGCAGGAACCACCATTCCACACATGATTACGATGTGAGTGATTGCGCCACCGCGCATCCACAATCTGTGTTGGGAATGTACTGAAATATCAGATATCAGATATCAGATATCAATAGTTCACGTGGATATTGACTATCCAACAGATATCATAGCAGATAAATGTTATCCACGATGAACTCCGCATGTGGTGTGTTCCACACAACCACCTCATGTGATGGGGTGACTAGGCCCATTACAATATCACCACATCGTTCAGCCATGTCTCCGGCTCTAGCGTCTCCAAGTCGTTCTTGGTAAGAACGAGGCGGTAGTGACTTGCGCTGTGCTGAAAGCAAACCGCTTGAGTATCACGCACAGGCTTGCTGCCCTCGTCATCGCCTTGCGGTGGGGTCAAAGTATCTTCGTCGTCATCATCGGCCTCGAGCAAATCAATGAGGTCAATTATTTCAGAGGAGTCAAACTTGGGCGCAGCGAGATCCATTGAGTCATTTTGCGTGGCTGCCTCGCCAATCTTCAACTTCTTGGCAGGCGGTTTCGACTCACGTGTCTCGATCGTCGCTTTGCACGACTCACCGCGTTGGTAGCGAGTGAGATGTTCACTCAGATCGTGGCGGGCAATGAACCTGTCGAGCCATGAATGCCGAGCCTGTAATGGGCCTATCCAATAGTGCCATTACATGGCGATGTCCAATTACGGATTAGTGATTCCCACTAATTGTTTTGGATCGCCAGGTGTCATAGACATGATCCCTGATTCATGTCTACACACCGACACTCACGGAGTAATCATTGATTACGTCCGCACGGAATGTTCTCGAACATTCTCGAGTGTTCTCTGCCTGCGCACATGTCTTTGCGCACGGTGATGGTTCCTGCTGGGAAACTATCTGTTGACGAAGCCGACGTGTCATTGTGGGTACAATGTTGTTGATATCAGCCAATCACAACTCCCCGTACACAGAAGATTCTTCGGAGAAGGATCTCAAGTTCAAGTTCAAGTTTCTCCTTGAAGTTCAAGTTCAAGTGAGAATATTCTTCACGCTCAGCTTCAAGCTCAACCTGATTCAACCCAAGGTTTATTCTGCATTTGTAGGGTGATTGCATTTAACCCCATAGGACTCTAGGGAGAGGTTTCAGGAACCATAAGCTCATTTCAATTCAGTTGCAAATTTGCCGTCTTCTGCTCAAGTCTCCTCCTCACTCTTCTCCTCCCTCTTCGTCCCTCCAAGTCGGGACTCTGCCAAGCCTTCCTCTACAGCGCAAGCGTGTGTGCCGTGTTATCGGGAACTGTCGTTGACAGCGTCCCGTTACAGAGCCTTGTACGCGCGGTCCTTGAATCCGGGAATCTTGTCCATGCAATAATCAATCACATCGCTCCGAGACATCTTGACAGAGTCGCTGCGGATCATGTCCACCAGCGGGGGTTCATAATCGACCGTGGGTGGGGCCTTCCCGGGACGACTCACACGCTTCGCCAATAAGTTCGCCGAGGCGAACCTATTGGCGTTAAACTGGGTGCGCCACCCGCGAAGTGTCGATCTTGGAATGCCAAGCCTCGACTTCGCTTCAACGGCATTCCACCCGTTCTTCTCCCAATCCTGCAAAGCGGACAGCTTTTGCTCGATGGTCGCTTGCGACGTGCCACCCATCTTGGGTCCCTGGTCTTTTGTGAACTGACTTCGATTTTGATTGCATCCTCGGGTATACTCGCCACTTCCTCGGGTATACTCGCCACTTCCTCGGGTATACTCGCCACTTCCTCGGGTATACTCGCCACTCCTCGGGTATACTCGCCACTCCTCGGGTATACTCGCCATTTGACCCTGCCGAGATTCCTTTTATTTTTCATTTCGCGACATAGAGCTCAAGCACATCGACGACACAGAGCACGCATCCAAGAAATACTGCCAGCCAAAGCGAGAGATACTGAAACGACCAACCAGACAGCCACGAATAAAGGTATGTGGTGTAATGGGGTTACACAGTCTGTAACTGGGTTACAGAGCAGTACAGTCGGACTGTACTGCGTTAGGTGTGCCACGCTAGCATTTGTTGGGTACATTTTGGGATTAGTGTGACCAACACTAATCCATACATAAATTCGGTCGGAGCGTCCGTGACCAGTCATGGACGCCTCCCAAAATACATGCATTAGGGATTAGAGGTTTGGTACCTAGGCAGAACGCTAAACAATAAGACAGTTCTCATTTTGGACACTAGCACAGACTTCGGTTCATTTGTATTGAACTGCACAGTGAACTGTACAGTTTGTATACAAATTTGTATACGCTTCCTTACACGCGCTAGTGTGAGCCAGTAACCGAGCGTAAGCCTCGCCCGGTTACATGTGGTATCTTCCAATGGGGTGAAAAACTGCTTGATTATTCGCATTGCATTAACAAGCTCTGAATATTTCGCTGTAAAGCTCGCGATTGCAGGTCTTGTTTGAGTCCCGATAGTGTTTGCCAGCATGGCGTCCAAGCGTCCCCGATTGACGGGGCCCGATCACGATCCTGGGCCGTGTCTGCCAATATTTGACGTCGAGCGAGTGCGCTCAATTCCGCCGCATGGCCCGCGGGGTACCCTGCAAGAAGATGAAGACATTGAACACCCCACTGCGAAGATTGATGAACTAATGCCTGACGATGAAAAATTTTCGGCGGTCAAGTGTCGTCTCTCCACTTTCTTCTGCCAGACTGTCGACGAAGAAGTCCTTCAACAGCAACAGCTTATAAAGGACGAGATTGAACGAAGCGTGCGCGTGTTGCGACAGATCCAGATGGAGGCATCGCACGTAGCAAACTTGCATCTGTTGCGCAGTTTGGAGCGCCACAGGCACTTCGGCTATCCACTTCCAGTCATTGACCGCAACTTCTTCAATCGGTGTATTTCTGGTGTGGGCATCAACCATTTCAATCCATCTGCGAATGAAGATACCGCTCTCATGGAGACTATCGCACTCTTTCGACAAGAACGCGAAGAGCAGGATGAATATCAGCATCCAATGATCGTGAACTGGGATCATTCTAAGAGCACGATGAGCAAGCAGATGATGACGAATGCACGCAACATGATAGTCTTGCAATTCTACAGCCGACTTGCTCGATATGTGAAGCTACGCCACAATATCTCCGCTGCCGGCCTCGTGCATATTCTTATTCGCGAAGCTTTTCAAGAGTGGGGACCAAGGCGTGAGGTTGCAATGATGATTCGAGAGTGGCTGGAAATAGCGCCAACAGAAACCAATATCGAACACGATTTAGCGCACTTCATCCTCAAGCTGCAGGATATACTGGTATTCATGGAGAATCGTTACGAAGCGATTCCCGATGACAAGGACAACCGCGTGTTTTCCCTTCTGCCCCTGTCGACATCGTTTGTTCCTGCACATATTTCGATTAACTCTTCCATCCTTCACCAGATGTGGCAACGAATTCATCAACGACTTAAGAAGGACAAACAAGTTGACCTGGACCCGTTCAAGGACTTTTGGGTGGAGAAGACAGATGACCAAGGCAACGCGATGCTAGATGAGAACGGCAATGTGATAATGATCATGCCTACAAACACGCAGTTCCAGTTCAATCGCGATAACGTCTGGCGGAAGCACTTTGATATCTCTAAATTCGAGACTGGCAGGTGGAGGTTCGCTCACTACATCACGACCAATGGATACGACGTGTCGATTGTGAGGAAGCGCGGAGTATTTGCTGATGGAAATCCACCAGCTCTATCGGATAGAGATTTCGACCCGAAGATCCCACACGGTTATTCTGCGTCGAAAGTCATCGGACTCGATCCAGGCATGCGCGCGTTGTGCACTGTTGCCAGCGAACGTACTCAGGAGGACGATGAACATTATCCGCGTATAAAACACCGTTTCCATAAAAAGAAACGAGTCGCCAGAACGCGTACTGCCAAGTGGAAGGAGAAGCTCGCAGCTAAACGCAGAAAAAAGCGACTGCGACGACTGAAGAAGCGCCTGACAGAAGGACCGATAACAAGAAGGGAGCACATTCGACAAACGAAGGGAGAACGAAGGCGTGGTAATAGTCTTCGCGACGAGTACACTATCAAGCAAATTTCTACTCGCGAGTACCGTCATCTAGCCGGGTTTAACAAGACTCGCGCTTGGCATGAAGGCATCAAGAAACGCTACCCCGATTATGAACTCCGGATTAGAGCCGTGCCTTCCTTTAAAACGGCTTCTCTTACAAGATACCTGGAGCGTTTGAAGTTCATATGGAAGAACATCAACTGGCTCATCGAGTTCTGCGCTACTCAACCTTTCCGAAAGTGGCGTTTTCACTCGCATGTTTTCGGGTCAAAAGCACTAAGTCACGTCGCGGAACGCATTGTGCCTATTCCAGATCCGGATGTCTTTGTGGGCTACGGTAACTGGAACAATCTTAGCGGTATCAAAGGCCACGCGTCTGGACCTGTCAAGGGATTGAAGCGAGAGCTAGAGAAGCGTGCTACGGTTCGGTATATCGACGAGTTTCGGACGAGCAAACGATGCTATTACTGTCACGAAGATAATCAAGACGCCGTCTTCCCCAAGATTGTGAATGGTGCTCGAAATGGCAAGATCACATCTCGAAATGTTTTGCACTGTAAAACCAGTGGTTGCAAGATGTTTTGGGATCGCGACGTAAACGCCTCACTGAACATCATGCACGTGACAACGGAACTGCTTAATTGGTGGCCAAGACCGGTATATTTGCAGCGAGAATCAAGTAGTTTTTAACGTAGGTAAAGTAGTTTTTAGCGTAGGTAAAGTAGTTTTTAGGTTAGGAAAAGTAAGCGTGAGTCCGGGGTTATGGGAGTTTCTCTTGTAACTTGAACCTGCTCACACGGTTTTAGCCCGTAGACAATGATGTAGCTACAGATACCGCTCTCACTTTGTCCCCTCGTCTTTCGTCAAGTTCCTGTCCAATGTCATAGCTGCCACTGCTCACGGCTCAGATAGTTTATCAGCTCATAATCTGATAATTTCTGATCAATTCCTGAGAATTTGATTGATCTTTATCTGATTCTGAGTTGCCGTGGCCATTGACAACCATGGCAGGAACCTCTTCAACAGAAAATCCCGCACCCAGGCGTCCATGCTCAGCTTCTGGATAGACCAGCGCAAAGTTCAGACCAAGCTAGACCGGACTTTGCACCTTGCCGAGGCTCGACAGTATATTCAGCATGTGTCGCATAATTTGTCGAAAGAATATATGTTGCAAAAAAATACATGATTGCTAAAATACCATACTAGTATATCTTATTCGTAGCTCTCGATCCGTAACCCCGATTTATCGCATTGCTACCCTTATTAAAATTTCGTAGGCGATACGAGAAATTTTCCTCCACTTTCACCTCGTCCTTCGTCATATCCCTATCTAATGTCATATCTGCCACTCTGCTCACGTCCCAGATATTTATCAACTCAGGATCTGATTTAGCTCCGCGTGAATACGCTAGGGTGGTCGGCGGAAATCTGATTCCGCTGCAACTAAACCTACTTAAAATCATTGAGCTATAATATAGCATGCGATGCAGTAGGAACAAAAATTGGAGTACGGTCTGAGATTTCAGTAAGTTCGATGTCAAAGAGAATTTACATTAACAGCGAACAAGACCAATTAACAACGAACACGAATCTGATACAGTATAGCGCTTGCATAAATGCGCCTACATGATGAGCATCTTTGAGAGGTCTTTAATACAAAGAAGTACACCCGGATATTATATCAAATTTACTCAATATTATCATTTGCAACCTGTGACACTACATAGTATACGATATAAAAGGTAATAAAAAGTAGCGTTGCCTTAATTATTGCTCAGTGTAATGTGTAGTCCTTGCAATTTCGTAATTTACATTAACCAATGCTGATGAGTTAACAGCTATTTAGGCACGTAATGGTACATTATTAGTATTGTATCAGTACTCTATTAACATATATCAATGCAAAAATCGACGTTTTTCCGTGATGGAATCGCCGATTCCTCTTTATATAGGTTTTTGTATACTCGGAAGTTCGCATTTTCAGGAATCTAGTGGGCAGCTCACCAATAAAGCGAATTTAAACCAATCGTCGAGATAATCTTTCCAAATGTATAGCCCTATAATATAATGGGAGCGGAGTCTGTACAAATAAAACGGAACACAGTTTTCCTTTCCCACACGTCACAGACGTCGTTTGGCTTCCTGAAAGTCAAACTGTCCGCATTAGCCGCTGCCGCCCGGCTACGTCTTCGGCAGTACATCGATAAAATTCCTTAACTCAGTACACGATGATGAATTATCATAATATAGTATATTAGTGTTGAATTCGCTCTGCCACACCGCATTACAGGGGAAAACACAGTGTGTTTTCCCCTGTAATGCGGTGTGGCAGACAGAACGACCCAAAAAAATACAAAAATTTACTTAGTTATGATAATCCATCGATGAGCTCCTGGCAGCTCCTGGCAAAAGTGAGAACCCCGACGTGTCGAGGTCGTCGGCGGCTCATCGGCAGCAGTCGATTATCATCCAATCCGAGGCGCATATTTCTTCATATCAGCCAATCCGACGTGTCAATATCGGCATTAGTTCGACGAATATCAACCAATCCACGCAGATCAAGTCGGCAGCTAATTGGCGGTAAGGAAAGTAACACAATCAAGTAGGTTACGGGAGTTATGTCGGACGTTTATGTGCTAGGTTTTTGTTCCTGAGTAGATCACCCACTATATTTTTCCCCTTCCGGAGGTTTTACCCAACACGCAGATGTGACGGTTGGGTTTTACTTCACTTTTACTTCACATTCGATCTGTCGGCGTGTCGGCGGATGGAATTAGCACAATCAAGTAGGTTACGGGAGTAATGGCGGCGCACCCATCTGGATCCCTGCTGAAATCGGTATTGGATTTTTGCTCCAGAATGGATCACCCAGGTTGTTTTTTCCCTGATGGTGGAGGTTTTACCCAGCCAGTCAGATGTGACGGTTGGGTTTTATTTCCGCGAAGGCTCGGGCGGGCCGGTTATTCAGTTCGGTGAATACGCCGGAACGGCCTCGACCTCTGCTTGTGCTAGCGGACTCAGTGCAACTCGCAACGAGTTGCACTGCTCACGAAGGCGCGCGGCAACGAGGAAACGGCATCACTTCAACAGAAAATCACGCACCCAGGCATCCATGGGTAGATGGATGACCGTCGCTGAGAAGACCAAGGTCATTCAGAGGAAGCAAGCGCATCCGGCAAGCACGAACGTCGAGTGAGCGCTATGGGCTACAGAGGAGTTTAAGCTTGGTGAGGTTTCCAACAAAATGACAAAATCACGTCTAGAGTTTAGGCACTAGGCATATCTTGTTGGTAAGCGGCGCTCGCGAAGCGAGCGTTGAAATCTAGTCGAAATCGGATAAAATTGGTGGTATTCTTGCTCACTCGGATACTGTGTTTTGTTGATGGATGCACGCCGTTGGCGTCACGCTGCTGGTGGCTGGTGGACGAGGAAGATGGCCGAAAAGTGGTCAAAGATGTCCTCGCCTGTGTGCCACTGGACGACAGTCGCGCGGACTTTGGGCGTGCAGGCTTCGAGTTTGGCGAGGAGACCGTAGGGCTTGCCGTCCGCTGCGTTCGCGCGCGCGAAGACGACATCATGTCTACAGCGAACGGCACAGTCAGCACATTATGAGTCGCTGAAACAGAGTAATGGATCTCAAGACGCACTCGGTGAGGCGCGTCGCAGGACAAAAGTCGCCGACGCCGTCGCCAACGTACAACACGCGCGTTGTCGGTCCGAGCCGCTCTCGGACAGCGTCAAGCACCGCTCCTGCAGCAATCATAGCACTCTCTGTCAGCTCCAAATCGAGAGGTTTGGCCGGTCGATTGTCACCTTTGCACAAGTTGCGCCGGCAGTGCGGACACCCGTGCGGTGCGAGGCGTACGTCATGGTACGGCAGCACGCGCAGGCGACGGCCTCCCTCGTCGAAGTTCGTCGGGTTGGCAGCCACGCAGTCCACGCAGCCGTCGAGTTTGTAGCGACGCAGGATGCTCTCGATGTAGAACACGGCCGAGTCGCTGATGATGTGGACGCAAGCGCCACCGGCGCTGGCCAACCGCACGGCCTCGGCCATTCGCGGGTGTAGCGGCATGGACGCGGCCGCCTCGCGGATCTGGTCGGGCGACACGAGCGGGCGGTCAACGGCCAGTCGAGAATGGAAGAGGTCCAGGACCTCGGCTGAGTCCAACTCGCCTCGGAGCCAGCGCTGGTTGAGCGGTGCGACCACCTCCGGGTACAGCCGGCGACCCACGACGACGCTCGTCTCGCCGTCCACGAGCGAGTTGTCCACGTCGAACACGACGAGCGTGTCCGTCGCTGAGTGCATGGTCGAACGAGTGCGCAGGTTTCGAGAATGAGGCCGAGCAGCTTGAAATGCACGAATGGCGACGTCGACATGCTCGGTGTGACACATGGACATCGTGATATGCAGGGTATGCTGCATAGAGGATTTGAATGTATGGAGATTTGCTTATTCGGCGGTTGTCAAGTGCTCCATACTCATTCAAAAAGGTTCTTGAAGCTGCGACTCTCGTCCCTTCTCATCTTGAACTCGTCGAGTGCTTCTCGACGGCCTCGTGTCCATCGCACTGCTCGCCACCACCGAACGACTGTCACAGCAGCTTGTCGAACACGTCGAACACGTCGTCGCCCGAACTCCACGGGACGACGGCGGCCTGGACGCGGCTCGGGTCGGCGCGGATCTTCTTGAGCAGACCGAACGACCTGCCACTCTCGTCGTCCTCGCGCGCCAACACCACGTCGTTGCTGCGGATCCACAGCCACGTCAGTACTGCAAGGCAACTGGGATGGAAACGCCACTTACCTCGTGAGCCGCGTCGCGGGACAATAGTCGCCGCCGCCGTCCCCGACGTAAAGCACGCGGTCGAAGTGGTGCTCTTGGCGGATGCGGTCAAGCACGCTCCCTTTGCACAGGTTCGTCGGGCAAAGCGGACACGTGTGCGGCTCGAGCGCGGCGTCGTGGAACGGACGCACGCGCAGCCGGTGGTCATCCTGGAACTCGGCTGGGTTGGTGATGACCTCGTCCACGAGTCGCTCCAGTCCGTGATGCGCCAGCATGCTCTGGATGTAGACCGAGTTGGCGTCGCTCAGGATCTTGACGACAGCGCCGCGCTGTTCAGCGGCCAAGCGCAGCGCGTCCAGCATCCGCGGTAGCAAGGGGACTCGCGCGACAGCATCGCACAGCTGCTCACGCGTCACGTCGGGCTTGTCGCGCGCCAATTCTCCGAGGAGGTCGTCCATGACCTGCGTCCACGACGGCTGCACCTCCAGCCGTGCCTTGAGGCTAGTCAGCAGCTCCGGGTACAGCTCCTTGAAGATGAACGTGTCCGAGTTGTCGTTGACGAGCGACCAGTCGTAGTCGAAGACCACCAGCGCGCGGCGCGGCGTGCCGTCTGCAGCTGGTAGCACAGTAAGAGCTGCAGTCGAGCCGAGTAGTCGCTTCAAGCGAGCCGCTAGGTCGTCGGCAGTGCTCCATGGCTCGACACTGGCGCTGACATCGTCCCGGTTCGCGTTGATGCTGGAGAGCAGCTCCGACGGCTTGCCACCGCTGTTCGCGGCGCGTGGAAGCACCACATCGCGGCTACAAGGCACACACACACACACACGAGAGCATGAGCGGGCATATAGAGACGAAGACTCGACAGAGTGGCTGCCACGCACGCATTAAGACGAGTTGCCACGCAGAACTCGCTCGCGCTGGCGCCGACAAAGAGCACGCGAGCGAAACGCTGCTGATCCCGCACTTGACTGATACTTCGCCCTGCATATCACTCAACTGATCAGCGAGTCGCCATCGCTCCACCGGCTCATTCACTTGCAGATAGATCACCAGAGCACGTGCTGCTTGCACCGCAAGTCCGGCAGCCGTGGACTCCGCCGTCTGCGACCGGCTCGACTCCATTCGAACTACTCGATAGCTCCCCACTCTCGACCACGACCACGTGACGCACGCACTCGGCGAACTCGCAACGCGCCAGCTCCGCATTCAGTGCGTCCTTGTGAGTGTCGTTCCCCACGACGGCGACGGTCACTCCAGGAGTTTGCGCCGCCGCTTGCACAGCGTCGGCCACGCGGGGATCGACGTGAGCGGTCGCCACATCCAAATGCCGGTGGGGAAGAGAACCGGCGTCGAACAGGACTCCATCGACGCCAAAGACGACGAGCACTCTGCCGTCAACCGCCATGATGATCGCAGCCACTTTTGGTGCGTTGAACCCACAAATTAAAGTCCTCTGCTGTCTCCACAAGACCGCCCTGTAAACAAGCGCTAACAATTAGAGATGCGGAATGTTATTAAACTTGATCTAAAGATTACTTGCGTGTCAGAATATCAAAAGTTGACACAAACTCTTACAATCGAGGTCCTTTTCAGAAGTGTATGCAGTTGGCTAGTCTGCACGTCGCTTCTATTTTCCAGTCAGGCTATTCCAGAGGTTTAGTAACCCCGATTTATCGCATTGGCTACCCTTATTAAAATTTCGTAGGCGATACGAGAAATTTTCCTCCACTTTCACCTCGTCCTTCGTCATATCCCTATCTAATGTCATATCTGCCACTCTGCTCACGTCCCAGATATTTATCAACTCAGGATCTGATTTAGCTCCGCGTGAATACGCTAGGGTGGTCGGCGGAAATCTGATTCCGCTGCAACTAAACCTACTTAAAATCATTGAGCTATAATATAGCATGCGATGCAGTAGGAACAAAAATTGGAGTACGGTCTGAGATTTCAGTAAGTTCGATGTCAAAGAGAATTTACATTAACAGCGAACAAGACCAATTAACAACGAACACGAATCTGATACAGTATAGCGCTTGCATAAATGCGCCTACATGATGAGCATCTTTGAGAGGTCTTTAATACAAAGAAGTACACCCGGATATTATATCAAATTTACTCAATATTATCATTTGCAACCTGTGACACTACATAGTATACGATATAAAAGGTAATAAAAAGTAGCGTTGCCTTAATTATTGCTCAGTGTAATGTGTAGTCCTTGCAATTTCGTAATTTACATTAACCAATGCTGATGAGTTAACAGCTATTTAGGCACGTAATGGTACATTATTAGTATTGTATCAGTACTCTATTAACATATATCAATGCAAAAATCGACGTTTTTCCGTGATGGAATCGCCGATTCCTCTTTATATAGGTTTTTGTATACTCGGAAGTTCGCTTTGCATGGACTTTGCAGAGTTAAAAAACCTGGAGTATGGACATGAATTAATTAAAGTACTGAAACACTGCTTGCCATTGTCGTCGCCTCTCCCAAAGTGTGCCTTGTCCTTCGTCATGTAGCTGTCTAATGTCATATATATGTCACTGTGGGAGAGTACAGTTGTCCTTCAAAATAGGCTCTCGACCTATCCGATCACATATGGGAGTGTGGGGCCTGATGTTCGGAATGAAAAAAACCGACGAAGTAATTATTTAAAACCTAACTGAGCTGAGGTGACTCGCTGCTGCGATCAGCTAAAATCCCCGAGTGACGCCAGCAATTCTGAATAGTCTCTGGCGAGATGTTGTCCCAAGCCTGCTTACTCCAACGCATTGCGGTCAGTATGTCCACCTTTTCCTGCGGAAGGTCGTTCAAGAACCTGAATACGCTGTTTTTCACCTTTGTCTTCGCGTATTTGCTTTTTGTAGCCCGAATGATCCCTTGGTCGAGCGGTTGAAGCCGAGCGGTGCAGTTTTTCGGTAGGAATTCGAATCGGACGTTGGTCAATGGCAGTGTTGGCGGGACGTGCGAACTCACGTTGTCTGCTAGAAGCAGGATATGTCGCCCTTCCACGTGCATGCGGTTGTCCAACCAGAATAACCAGCTCAAAAAGATACTGGAATTCATCCAGCCCTTCGCGCTGTGGGTGTAGCACACGCCCAGCTCCTGCCAGATATCGTGACCTCGGAGCGGACGTGGAGTTTTCGCCATCCCGATGTACAGCGGCGGCAGCTTGTCACTTCCGTCAGCGTTCACCGCGAGCCCCAAGGTGATGCGGTTTTTGATCTCCTTGACCCCCTCCACCTTCTTACGGCGCGTTAGTGTGGTCTTGAGCGCCTGCTGAAAGTAGAACGCCGTCTCGTCGAAGTTGTAGATGTCTGCGTGCGCGTATCCGTCTGTCAGCTTTTGCATTTTTGTGTGGCCTTCGCGTACGGCGTCCTCAGCCACGGAGCCCGCCTCTCCGTGCTTGCGCTTTAGCGAGAAGCCGTGCCGCCCTTGAAGCCGGTAAAGCCAGCCCTTTGAGAACTTGGGCCGGCTCTGTGACGGCAGGTTCATCTGCGTGTAGATTGCGTTCGCTAATTCGCACACGGTCTCGCCCGTGATCGCCTCGACCTGACCGTCCATCTCGTCGAACTTGGTCATCACACAGCCCTCGAACGCCTTCCTGCCATCAGAAACCTTGTTCTTCCTTCTTAGCTGGTAATCGGGTGTGGCGAGCAGCTCGTTGCGCCGCTTAAGCGCATTTGCAACCGCAAATCGAGACAGGGGTTGTTGCAGACCGAATTCTTGGGTCGCCCAATCAGCGAGTTGGCTGTTGCTTGCTTTTTGTGTACGGCCGACGAGATCAGCATGGGCACATAGCGCGCGTTGCTGGTGGAGGGTGAGGCGAGCACGTGATTGTGTAGTTGCGGACGGCATTTTTCAAAGTGAGCCGCGAGATGAGTGTGTCAGGTCATTGCGGCCTTCTGCTTAGCCTTGTAAACCTAATATTGACTCTCAGCCGCTCACTGCTTTACTTTAAATGAAGGTGATGTACTCGTAAAATGATGCGGCCAGCATTGTGTAATCGTTAGTGTACCCACACCCTAACTAAAAAGAATACTCCGATGATTTTGTTTTTTTTGCCGCCATAAATTGAAAATGTGAGGTCACGTTGGGAAAGTGGTGAGCTTATTTTGAGGGACGACTGTATTATCTTTCGTTGTTATATGCCTATTCAAAATCATTGAACTTTAGTATAGCATGTGGTTACAGGAGAGACAAAGTGGGAGCTGTGTCTATATCTCATTATTTCAGTTATTTGTTACAAATGTATTTATTTAACGCAATTGAGACCCGCCAAAAATATCGGCGCCAAAGCATCGAGTGCGTAGGCGTGCAGGCGTGCAGGCAGGCAGGCAGGCAGGCAGTGAGAGCGGCACACGATGGCGCCGAACTCGAGGGGCTTGTCGGCCGCCGAGCTCGCGACCGAGACGATCTTCCCCGGCGACACCATCGAGTACTTCTCCATGGTGCGTGGTAGCTGTGGCGCCGTCCAGGAGCGCGTGTCTTGATTGAAAGTGAGTCCCGATTGCTGACGGTTGCCTTTCTCCAACTGTGATCGATGGTTGGCCAGGCTTTCGTGGCGGGCGACCCGCGCGGCCACCGGCTCGCCAAGGTGCTGCGCGTGGCGCGCCACGACATCGACTTCCCGATTCGCATCGACAGCCAGGAGATGTGCGTGCCGCAGTGTCGCTGGCTCGAGCTGTCGCGACGTGGACTGACAGTGCTGACTGGTGCAGGATCCCGTTGACGCTCATGATCAAGCGCAAGCGCGACCGCCTCGACCACGAGATTCCGTCCGCCGGTGAGTCATTCACTCTTGCGTAGTTGCTCAGGGCGGAACTGATCGTATGAATGGATGATTCGTTGTGTGTCAGACGCCAAGTGGCGCAAGCTGCGAACCTTTCGGCTGGTTGACGGCGAAGTTGAAGGTCCCACACGCGCCGACCGACTCAACAATGGACTCAAGGCGGTGCGTCCCACACAGGGCCTTGTGTCTGAGCAGCGTATCAGACGGTGCTGACGGTCTGGACTTGGTATGGTGGACAGGTGCTCGGCGACGCCATTGCGGCCACCAAGAAGCGACTGGCGGACGAGAAAGCGGACCGAGCGCTTTCGAAGAGCAAGATGATGATGCAGAACTTCTTCAAGCCGCGGACGCAGTCGGACAGCGACTTTGAGCCACAGGTGGTCAAGAAGCGCAGTGCAGCAACTCCGACGAGTCCTGTGGCTGCTGATGCAAGGCGACACCGTATTCCTCTCGCGATGACGCAGCACTCGGACCTCAATCGACGTCAACCGAGCTCGTCAGATGACCGCTCTCCCGAGAAGAGACGTGAAGGGAAGAAACGCTCCCGACATCCTTCATCCCCAAACCGAGATGAGAAAGTCGGCGACGATCTATCGCGACAGCGGCATCGGCATCATAGTGGCAAGAAGCGGTCTCATCGCTCGCCATCCTCAGACCACGAAAACCATAGGAATGACCGCAAGACTCTGAAGCGCGAGCAGTCGGACTTCATGTCGGTCAGCACCAAGATGGGTGGCGATGAAGCGAAACGCTCGACCCATCGTGACTCCTCATCGATGACGAGCAGAGAGTCACACGGTCGACGTGCAAGTTCTCATTCATCGAAGAAGAGCCACAAGAAGCACAAGAAGTCCAAGAAGGCAGTCAGTTGCTCGAGCTTCATCAGCCACATTGAAGAGAAGACGAGCGACCCGGGTGCTCCAAGCAAACGCTTGGAAAAAGAGGATCAATCCAAACAAGGATCGGATCTGAAGAGTGGCTCCGAGTCGTTCAAGAGGAGGCTTCAGTTGAACCAGAGCTCAGGGACGCCCGATGCGACACAGAAGCAGAAGGACCACAAGAAGGTTCGGCACGGCGAAGAGAAGAAGGTACCAAAGATCACTGACTGGTTCAGTGCTCGAGGCTCCAAGAACGCGGAATCGCACAATAGAGGCGGAGACTCCGAGAAAGCAGCAACGCCGAAGAAGAAAGAGCGAACACTCGATCTTAACCGTCCCGATGACAGTGAGCGCCGTGGTCCGGATGCTCTCGGCCAGATGTTCGAGGAGGTCTTTAGTCCCGAGAAGAAGTTGCCGATAGCGTCAAAAGAGAGCAGTCCGAAGCAGAGTGGTCGTCAAGAGCAGGGTCAGAAAGCCACGCCAGTGGGGAGGCTCAAGGACAGTCGCAAGAGCGGCTCTCCCCGCTCGTTGGCGCACATGAGCCGGAGGGTACGCTGCTCCCGTTGACAGTTGAGAGTGCAGGGATGGTTCTAACTATCATAGTTGTCGTTGCAGGAGTCGAGTGACGGGAAGAAGTTGGCGCCGAAACCTTCTTCCTGGGACCGGTTGTTCTACATGTCTCGGTTCAACTTGAAGAACTGAGCGGTAGAATGGCGCTGTGTGAGGTGGAGTCTGATAGACTAGAAACGCACTATTTGACTGGAGGCTGGAGCGGACGACCGTCACACATCGCATTTCACCACGCACTGACCCTACGAGATCCTCAAATCTATGATCACAGCGCCGGCGCGCGCTTGGCGAGGCGGAAACCACCGTCCTGCGTCTTCCAGATGCCGACTGTGTAGCACAGGCGGATGAGGATGATCTCGCGGAGCATGGTGAGCGTCGCAAAGATGACGTTGAGCTTGGAGCCAGGGACTTCGGTCCACTGCACTGCGACTTCCTGCACAGCAACGAACCGACAAGACCACAGACAATAGGCTGATTACGCTTTGAATCACGACGAATGAGAGCCAGCGGATTGATCACGCACCTTGACGGTCAGACCGCATCGCGACGCGACGTACAGCAGCTCGACGTCGAACGCCCAGCGTTCGATGTGCATTGGCGTGAACACGCGCTTGGCCGCCGTGCGGTCGAAGAGCTTGAAGCCGCACTGGGTGTCGCGCACGTCGCGCACGCACAGCGTCGAGACGATCACGTGGAAGCCGTACATGAGCAGGTTGCGCAGCGGGTTGCGCTGTCAAACGAGGCAGCATCAACGACAGTCAGTTCCAACTCGGTAAGTCACTTGGTCATCCTTCACGACTGTCGCACCTTGGCGATCGCCTGCTCCTCCAGGTGCGCGCGGCTGCCGCACACGATGACACCGTCCTTGCCGGCTGCGTGCGCCTCGTCCATGGCGAGCGCCAGCTTGTCGTAGTCGCGCACCTGCGTGGCGTTGTCGGCGTCGGTGAACAGCACGCGCGCGCCTTCTGCGCGCATGACTCCCTTGCGAGTCGCGCCGCCCTTGCCGTGGTTCTGTGCGAGGCGGAGCAGCCGGATGCGGTCGGCCGAGTGCTTCTTCACCTGCGTCATGACCACGTCCACCGTGCGGTCGCGGCTGCAGTCATCCACGACGAGGATCTCGTATGAGAACGCTCTGCAAGCATTCGACATGGTCAGCGACTCACACACATTCCTTCATAATCACGTTCAACCCAAGCGAACGCACGGGTCGGCGCGGCGCTTCGCCTCCAGGAACGCGACCGTGTCCTCCAGCGTCACGACGATGCGGTCCTGCTCGTTGTAGGCCGGGATGATCACCGTGAGCGACCGCGTGGGCTTCTCGTCGCCGAGCGACGCAAACTTCCGCCTGCATTCCAGATCCACAAAGTTAACCAGGCGTCCTCCCAGTTAAACCACCTCGGTTCACCACTCACCGCTTGTCCGCCGGGTCTGTGACGTCCGGGTCCTCGTACGCGTCCTCCTGCGGCGGATCCGGCAGCCTGGCGAGCCGCGCAGCCTCGCGGATCGGCTCGCGAACCCACTCCAGCAGCGCAACGGCTCCAGTCGCAGCTACCGCGGCCAGAAGGAACAGCGCGCCGCGCACCAGTCCGCTCTCTGAATAAGGCTCGGAGGACGCTCTATCTGCGGCTGCGGCGCCCAGCGCGTTCCCGTTGAGCAGCGCCAGCAACAGCGTCGCAATCGCCATGGCTTTGCCGAAATGCTGTGCTACGTGTTGCCTGATTCCGCGTGAGCCTGTTGGCACCGTCGAAATTGTCGAAGCTTTTGTCGAAAACGATCTCATTATCGACTCGGTTTATACCAATTATTGAATTCTTCGCATCATCATCTATCGCGAATGCGTTACTGACGAGCCACATCCGAGGTGCGATGTACCCACTTGTTGCTGTCGCCTCCGAGCAGGAACACCCAGCAGTTCCTCACTGTGCCGTGGTCGAATGGCGAGTGGTCGTCCGGAAGGTCCCGCAGGTACGTGATGGACCGCCGACGCGCGTGCTCCCAGGAGGTCTGGTTGGTGGCGACCAGGAACATTTGGTAGCCAAAGAGCGGCATGGCGATGAGGGTCGCGAAGAAGAGCGTGGTGCATCCGATGAGGAAGACCGCGTTGACCTTGAACCACTCGTCCACGTTCGACTGGAGCGAGATGGCCGACGACAGGTAGCTCAACATGATCGCGGCCTCGACGGACTGCAGCACCAGGTACAGAACGAACCGCCGACGGTTGTGTTCGCCGACGCACGTGCCGGCGCAGTCACAGCTGCATCACATACCCGAACCGTTAGCCATGTATCACAGCCACCAGATCTCAGCAATAGACAACGAACGCACTGATGGTCGTATTGTCGGACGCAGCGGTCGCAGTCCTTGCTGGAAGCAGAGCATGCCAACTGGTTTGTGAGGTGCCATCCTCAGCACTGACCATACACATCAGAGACCCACCAGTGTTTAGCACGCAGAGGCTGCGTCAAGTGGCACGCGTCGCAGTATCGCAGCGCCGGTCGACCGCTATCACGAGCCTCATGTCCGTCCACTTGCATGTCGCTTCCTGCGCCATCGGCACACGCGACGAGTGGCCTTCCTTCCTGCTTGTCGACTGCAACACCGGCCTCCAAATCGTCGGGGGAACCACCGGGAGCGCGCTCGACGTAGCCCGGCGACGACGTCTGCAGCGCAACATAGCTGCTCACACTGACGACCGAGACGACCGACAAGATCGCCACGTCCAGCGCAGACAACTCGACGGAGTCCGACACCGAAGCGTAGACCAGCGCGCCGTAGTTGTAGAGATGCAGACCCAGCCACCAGGCACGCGCCGACCATTTGCGCTTGGCGGCCAGCGCGACGCGAGCGTGCGGGTCGGGATCGTCAGCATTGGGTCGAGCCATGCGAACTTCTCTTTTTGAAAATCCATCGAAACTAGGTCGATCCGCCTATGTTTACGGAAAATGCATGTGGTCTACATTATGTGCGGGCACGTTGAAGTCGACTCATAGCAAGCCGATCATCTCGGTGACTTGCGCGGTCGCGGCGTCCATAGCTGGCTCGCCCCTGGTGGACGCACAGCACGTCATCCAGTTAGACAACTCGTCAAGACCAATGCTGTAGCATTTCGTACCCTTCTGGTGGCGCTGCCGCGTTCGCTGGCTTTGTTCCGTCCACAGCGGCAGCAGGCGGAAGCGGTGGTGGTGGGGTCGGATGCTCCACCGCCTCGACTGAAGCCACCTTGGCCGTGGTTTGATCGGCTGTGGGGATCGTCGGAGCAGGTGGTGGGAGGATGACTGTCGCGTGGAGTGCCTGGGGTGGAGCTGGGGGTGCCGCTGGCGCATCAGCCGACGGAGTGGGCAGCGCAGCTGGAGGAACAGGCAACGATCGAGCCGGTTCTTGTTGCTGACACGCAGGTGCTGGCACGGCTTCGGGCTTCGTCGACGGCTCGGCGGTCGTGATCGACTTTTCGGCGTCCTTCTGGGACGTCTTGAAGGTGAACGACTGCATCGACGAGCTGGAGCTCTCGGTGTACTTGACAAAGCCCGAGTCGCGCGCGACGGGGTTGACACACGGACCAAGCGACTGCGCCGCTCCAGGAACAAGCGGCTCGAGGTCAACCACCCACGGTGCACACTCCTCTTCGGCCTCTGCGAACACAGACAGATATTATTCTTCAGTCAGCTAAGTCGCAAGCCCATCGTCGCAGCGACAGCTCACTTAGAAGGCGCCAATTGGCTCCGGTCTTGTCGGGGTCGTTGAAGTCGTACACCTGCGACCAGTGGTTGTTGGTCGGCTCCAGCCGCGCGTCGCGGAAGTGCTGTACGCCAAAGCCAGCAACAGTTTGTGGATACCACTGGTCGGATGGGGTGAACGCGACGAGGCCATCACGTACCTGTTCGAGGCCATTGTAAGCGCCGTTGAACGGAGCGAAGCGCATGTCTTGCGACGTCTCGATGATGGGGTCCGTGAGCGAGTACAAGTAGAACGCGCAGTCCGAGCAGTCGCGCGTCCGGAGCTGCTTGCTGTCGACGGATGCAACACAAGGAACTCAGTTGCGTTCGGGTCTGCATAACTCTTGCAATCGGGAGGAAGGTACCATGCGACGGTGAAGGTGCAGTTGGTGCAGTTCCGCACAAAGACCGATTCGGAGCTTGGCCCTGCGCTCAGCACCACCCCATTGAGTAATCGTGCTACATAACCTGTCGTAGAATTAAAGCTCACCGATGAAGACTCGGCAATTGGTCAGGTTGTCCACCTGCACCTGGTCGCTCTGGTCGAGCAGCAGCACCTCGCACTGGGTCAGATCCGACAGGTCGAACGGCTGGCTGTTGGAACCGAGCACCACGTCAGTTGCTCCGATATCACCGCCTCAACCAACTACGCAGCGTGGTCTGTACCCTCCGATCTTCCCCGGAAGCTTCTGCAGCGTCTGTCCCTGCTGGTTGCGGAACGTGTAGTTGGTCTCGAACTCGTAGCGCCGCCAGGCGTTGCGGTCGTCAAACTGCGTGCCGTCGCTCGCCGTGAAGACCATCGTGGACCGAGTGAGCGAGGCGCGAACGAGATTGAGGAGGCGGCAGGAGACCGAGGGAGTGAGGGCGAGCGACGAGGACAACCGACGGGCGAGAGAACACGGAGCGTGTGTTTCGCGTCTGGCAGGCAGTCTAGCGGTTGCGGCGGTTGAAGTAGCTTTCATGTGGTGCACACACAATTACGACGACAAACATATATCGCTCGAAAGTATCACAAATCTTATGCATACTCGATTTTAATACTCGAATACTACAGCATTACTTTTGCTCTGGCGACCGAGGAAGATGGAGGCGACGCCCCATCGACGGCCGCTCTCGGCCGCGTTTACCACGCGAAGGCTGCTGCTGCTGCTGGCGGCGGTGGCGATCCTGGTAGCCGAGATCGCGCCCTCGCTCGCGCAGACCCTGCCATGCACGGACGAGTTCGGCAACGAGCGCGACGACGGCGTGTGCCCCGCGGAGGAGCCGGTGGACGCGGCCACGTGCAGCGCGTCGCTCGAGACGGATGTGCGGCGCAAGCACGTGCTGTTTGCGTCGATCGCCATCAAGGGACATGCGCTACCGCTGCTGCGCGTGGCGAGCGAGATGGCAGCGCGCGGCTACCGCGTGTCGTTCGCGACGCACGAGTCGGGGAAGGAGTGGGCGGCCAGCTACGGCGTGCCGTTCGTGTCGGCCGGCGCCTTCCCCATATCGGCCGACGACCTCCGCGGCAAGCTCAAGGCCATGACGCGCGACTCGAGCAACTTCCGCGGCATCCTCACCATGTTCAGCGACATTTATGTGGCCGCGGCGCGTCCCATGTTCGACGCGCTGCTGCCGCAGCTGAACCAGAGTCCGCCCGACCTGATCGTCATGGACATCGCGACGGTCGGCGCACAGCAGCTCGCGCACAAGCTTCAGCTCCCGTTGGTCGTCAACTCTCCCTCCATCATGTTCGATCTGGGCAGCGCGCCAAGCTACATTCCTGCGTGGGGAACAGGCTTCAGCATCCACATGTCGCTCTGGAACCGCTGCATGAACATCCTCTTCCCGCGGCTGCTCTCGGTCGCGATCACGCCGCCCTTCATGGAGATCAACAAGATGCGCTGGGAGCTCGACCTCACTCCTTTCCGCTCGCAGCACGACCTGTTCAAGGGAGCTCGCGTGATCCTCAACACGGCCTTCGGACTCGAACACCCGCAGCCGCTGTCGCCCATGATCGACGCTGTTGGACCCATCCTGCCGATACCCGGCGGCAATGCCAGCAAGCCCGACCACCACCCGCTGCCGCCTTCGCTCGAGAAGTGGCTGGCGCAGTCGCTTGCGCGTGGCGCCAAGACGAACGTCGTGTACCTGAACCTCGGCACCATGGCGTACATTGATGTGTGGCAGGCGCAAGCGCTCGTCGAGGGGCTTGTCGCCATGCGGCCGGGCGAGCCGCAGGTGAAGGTGCTGTGGATCCTACCGTCTGACCAGCGCAACATAATGCCTGTGAACCTACCGCCGACCGTGCTCGTCAAGCCTCCGGGAGTTGTCTCGGATCTCGACATTCTCGCTCATGACGCGGTGCAGCTTGTGATCTCGCATTGCGGGATGGTTTCGGCTCAAGAGGCGCTCGTGTTCGGCAAGCCGTTGCTCTGCATTCCCTTCCTCGTCGACCAGCCGGACGTGGCTGCTCGTGTTGTGGATGCTGGCGCTGGGTTCTCCATGGACAAGAGCCGGCTAACCGCCGAGGACGTGCACGACGCGGTCGTGGAGCTACTGTCGAACGAGGTGTACGCCAAGGCAGCGGCCCGTGTCGGTCGCTTGATTGAGCGCGGCGGCGGTATCAACCGCGCGATCGAGGTCATCGACACGACGCTGCGGGTCGGCTTCCAGCACCTGGAGACCGTGGACCTGGAGTTCCCGTGGCATAAGACCGCCATGCTGGACGTCTGGGCTGTCTACGCGGCCGTGTTCTGCCTTGTGGCTGTGCTCATCCGTGTGCAGTGGCTGCTCGTCTATTTCCTCGTCTCCGAGACGTTCGGACTGCTCGGCAGCATCATCTTCGGTTCGGACTCGGCGATGTTCGATGACGAAGGCGGCGACGAGGTCGCCAACTCGACCGACAACATGGGCAGCAACAGCGCGAGCAGCAGCAACAGCAGCCACCAAGCAGAGTGACAAGTGTAAATAACAATATTGCTTCGACGTGTTGCCAACACCCCGAGCTGCTTACCGCTACGACTGCAGCTGCGCAGTGCGGAACGCCGCGAGCTCCTCCTGGTACTTGCGGTCACGCTCCTCGCGCTTGCGTTTAGACTCGACGGCGAATGCGTCTGCGCGCTCGCGCTCTAACCTGGCGACGTCCGTCAGGATCGGCTGCTCCTCCCATATGGGCCGCTGTCGTGCGCTCAGCTTGGCCGGAGCTGTCGCTGGCTCCGTGAAGTCTGTGTATGTGTAGTTGTCGCCTCGGTCGATGGGGGACACGCGAGTTCGCGAGGAGACGGGGAACGACATGGACATGCTCGGGATCGACTTTTCATTCTCGTCATCGCCGTCAGGACGCATCTGGTCGACATTAATCGTCAGCTCCCGCTTCATTGATAGTGTCAAGCAAACGAGTCTTACCGGGAGATCGAGGCGAGGACTCGGGAACAGCGGCGCCAGCCTTTCAGACTTCCTGTGCGGCGACTTGGCTGGTGCCGTGATTGGGGGAACTGGTGGCTGCTGTGGGATCGCGGGAAGTGGCTCGACCACCAGCTTCAGTGGCGTGACGAGCTCTGCGGGTGCTGTATGGCTCCGGGTGTCCCTTGTCGGCGACCGCGGGGTTGGGGTCTGGACGAAGGGATGCAACAGAAGCTCCTCTGCGGTTGGTCGGCGGTTCGCGTCGATCTCGAGACACGAAGTGATGAACGACCTGGCGTCGTCCGACAGCGTGCCGGGTAGTGGCGGCAGCTCCGAGAGCTGCGCGATGTAGTACAGCAGCGACATCTGCGAGTCGAACTTCTTGTCACCCCAGAATGGCAGACCCGTGAGCAGTCGCAGCACCGTGCATCCGACGCTCCAGATGTCGGCCTTGCGCGACCGCGTCGTCTGCCTCACCACCTCTGGCGCCATGTAGTTCGGTGTTCCCCGCATCGACTCGTTGTTGATGCACGTGCTGCTGCTGATGAGCCGCGACGAGCCGAAGTCCGCCAACTTGACCGTGCCGTTCTGGTCCACGAGGATGTTGGAGGGCTGTCAACACATCATGGGTCGTTAGATGGAGCAAACTGAATAATAGACGCTCGTGATGCGAACCTTGATGTCGTAGTGCACAATGTTCCGCGAGTGCAAGTACGCCACGCCGAGAAGGATCTGGTGCGTGAACCGCCGCACGATCTTGTCGTTGCCGCCGAACCGCTTGCGATTCTGCTCAAGGTTCCCTCCAGGGACCCATTCCTATGGAGCAGTGGATGCGGTCAGCGAGGCGCAGTGATGTAGCCACAACGTGTAAATGAGTACGACTGACCGTCAGGATGGAGAGCTTCTTGCTGTCTTTGTCGACGCTGCTGCCGAGGTACTTGATGACATGCTCGTGGTGCAGATACCGTAGCAGCTCGACCTCTTTTGTTGCCGCCGCCACGTCCATGTCGCTCTCGTCGGCCACGAGGATCTCCTTGACGGCCATGAGCATCCCGGTGTCTTCGTCACGCGCTAGGTACACCTGAATCACACACACAAGCACCACAATCCTCAGAGTCTGCAACTCTGAAACATCCCAGTCACGCCCATCATACCGTGCCGTAGCTTCCCGAGCCGATCGTCTCGCCCTTGCGCCAGTCGGTGATCTCCTCTTCGAACGTGTCAGAGTCGTAGCCGTCTCCGTCGCTCATCGCGTCCGAGTCCGGCCGCACGGTTGACTCGACGCTGCTGTTGGATCCCAGCGGGGTCGTCGGGGTCGTCGCGGTCGTCCGAGGCGAACTCACGCCGCTGGAGGTGTCATGCGACTCGTAGACCGCCCCGAGCCCCGGAGTCGGAGACCACACCTGCAGACGCTCGAGATCGGGAACCGGCCACGACCGCGTGCGGTCCGGAGAACCTTCGCTCGACTGCTTGGAGGGAGAGCTCTGGCTAAAATTAAGCGAAAACGTGCCGTTGTCGTCGGCGCCGACAAGCGGGACGCTCGCGGAGCGGCGGCGATTGGCCACGACCGGCTCGGCAATCAACAGTTCGGCCGCACGACTGTCCGAGTGGCGCAGCAGCGTCGCCTTGGACAGCCCGCTGCCCATCCGAGTGGCTAATTGGATTTTCGCTAGACAGTGGCATGTAGTGGCGGGCGTTCGCTGCTCCTGACAGCCAACTGATCCTAGGTGCATTTCACGAGCGCTATAAATACATCCGCCCAGATCCGCAGGTGAGTGCGTCACTTTCTCACACGTCGCAGACGGCTCGGCCATCTTATCCGATTAATCGCAGATTGCGTGGTCGGATATTTCGCCGAGGACACTGGAGCTGAGCCACAGACAGGGAAGGCGAGCTGATCATATGGCTCGCTGATCCGGTGGCCGGACAGAGCAGCGTGACCGGATATCACAGCCGCAGCGCAACATCGCCATGGGAGCTGGGTTGAGTTGACTTGGTGGCTGAGACATGGCCAGCGAGCGACTTTGGTGGCGGCATCAACAGGGAATGCGTGCGTGGTAGCGAGAATGAAGATCTTCTCCCGAATAGTAGCCCGTAGTCCGACGACGCCGATTTCGCATCATCGCTCGGAGATTATGCGCGGCACGCGCGGATAATATCGGCTGGCTGTCTGCATCAGCCCCGCACATGATTATCCAGGCCACACCTAACCGTAATACGGTCGTGCGGATGATTGTGGATCACAGACCTACAGTACCATACCGTAGCAAATTGCAGTTTTTGTCAAGCTCGGCGGAGATGGACCCGCAGAAGGAGATGGCGTGTCGCGGCCTGCGCGGGTGCAACCAGAGGGAGATCCGTGCGTAATCGCCAACTGCTGAGCCACGGCCGCCCCGCACCCGCATCCACCCGACGCCGCCCGGCCACAGGATCTTTGCAGTCACGAAGTGATGGCGCGCTGGCCTTCAGCCTGTGATGGGGTAATCAATCGCCTTTACCGCCCACCTTCACCGTCAGCGCGTGGCATCAACATTTAAACGGCCGCTTACACAGATCCAGATTGCATCCGCCGCGGCTTCCCGGACAGGCTCGGGATAAAGCTCACTTTGCGATTCTCTCTCCGCCCGGCGAGTCTCCTATCTGATCGAGAGAGAGAGAGAGAGAGAGAGAGAGAGAGAGAGAGAGTTTACTTGCTGCTCAGCGATGGCGAACGACTCGAACGCCAAGCTGCTGACGCTCAGCCAGACGTCGGGCAAGGCCCTCATGGCCCATGGACCACACGCGCTGCACGACCACCTGGCGACCAAGTTCGAGGCTGCGCTCGGAAACGCGCTGCCACAGATGGAGGTGCGCTTCGACAGCTTGACGGTCTCGGCGGACGTCAAGGTGCTGGACGAAGACCAGTTCGAACTGCCGACCATCCCGAACGTCCTCAAGAAAGCGTTCGTCCCCGCACGCACGAAGGTCGTCAAGAAGGAGATCCTGAAGAACGTGAGCGGGGTGTTCAAGCCGGGAACCATGACGCTGATCCTGGGTCAACCCGGCTCCGGCAAGTCGTCGCTCATGAAGCTGCTGAGCGGTCGGTTCCCGATCGAGAAGAATGTGACGGTCGAGGGGACGATCAAGTACAACGGCGTGGCGCAGCAGAACGTCCGCAAGCAGCTGCCGCAGTTTGTGAGCTACGTGACGCAGCGCGACAACCACTTCCCGACGCTGTCGGTGAAGGAGACGCTCGAGTTTGCGCATGCCTTTACTGGCGGTGAGCTTTCTCGTCGTGGCGAGGAGCTGTTGACGCAGGGGACTCCGGAGGAGAACGCGGCTGCGTTGGAAGCGGCCAAGGCGCTCTTCCAGCACTACCCCGAGGTGATTATCGAGCAGCTGGGACTGCAGAAGTGTCAAGACACAATCATCGGTGACGCTATGCTTCGTGGTGTGTCTGGCGGTGAGCGCAAGCGTGTCACTCTCGGTGAGATGGAGTTCGGCATGAAGTACGTGACACTCATGGACGAGATCAGTACGGGTTTGGACAGCGCGACGACATTTGATATCATCAGCGCGCAGCGCAGCATCGCTAAGAAGCTGCACAAGACGGCGGTGATCGCGCTGCTGCAGCCGACCCCCGAGGTGTTTGAGCTCTTCGACGACGTGATGGTGCTCAACGATGGCGAGGTGATCTACTACGGCCCGCCGGGCAACGCGGCTGAGCATTTTTCGAGTTTGGGTCTGAACTGCCCGCCTGGCCGCGATGTCGCTGACTTCCTGCTAGACATCGGCACGGAGCAGCAGGGCAAATACGAGGTCGCTGGCGCAAGTGTGCCTCGTCGCGCGAGCGATTTGGCCGAGGAGTTCCGCAAGTCGGACAAGCACTGGCAGGTCCTGGCCAAGCTGGATGCGCCGGTCGAGCCGATGCTGGAGAGCCACGTGGGAAAGCACATGGACCCTACGCCCGAGTTCCACCAGTCCTTTTGGGCGAGCACCATGACGCTGTTCAAACGCCAGGGGTTGTTGGCCTCGCGAGACACCCCTTTTATCGTCGGGCGAGCGCTCATGACGATTATCATGGGTTTCCTCTACTCCAGCACCTTCTACCAGTTCGATCCATCCAACATCCAAGTGGTGGTCGGCATTGTTTTCTCGTCGGCGATCTTCATCTCGCTCAGTCAGATGTCCCAGGTGCCTGCTTTCATGGCGAGTCGCGAGGTGTTCTACAAGCAACGTGGTGCCAACTTCTACCGGACGTCATCCTACGTGTTCGCGACTGCGATCAGTCAAATCCCTCTCGCAACGATCGAGTCGATCGTGTTCGGTTCGGCCGTGTACTGGGCTACGGGTTTCGTGTCGTCAGCGCGCGCGTATATCCTGTTCTTGGTCGTGCTGATCCTGTCCAACTTGTTGTTCGGCATGTGGTACTTCTTCGTCGCCGCGATCGCGCCCAACATCTACCTGGCGAACCCCATCTCGTCGCTCTCGACCGTGCTCTTCGTCATCTTCGCCGGCTTCATCGTGCTCAAGAACCAGATCCCGGACTACTTGGTCGAGTTCTACTGGATCAGTCCCATGGCCTGGTCGTCTCGAGCCATTGCCGTCGTTCAGTATCGATCCGACACGTTCGACGTCTGCGTCTACAACGACGTTGACTACTGCGCACAGTTCGGGAAGACGATGGGCGAGTACTACCTCGACATTTTCGACATTCCATCTGACAAGAGCTGGGTCGGCTACGGTATCGCTTACCTTGCCGTCATGCTGTTTGTGTTCATGGGAATGGCGATTCTCGCGCTCGAATACTGCCGCTACGAGAGTCCGGAAAGCACGGTCGCTCCGACGGCGAAGGGTGGAGACAAGGACGAGACCTACACGCTGGTGCAGACCCCCAAGAACCCCACTGGCAATGGCAGTGACACGATGGTGCTTGACATGGGTCAACGCTCGACCTCGTTCACACCAGTCACCATCGCGTTCCAAGATCTGTGGTACTCGGTGCCGTCGCCGCACAACGCGAAGGAGTCGATTGATTTGCTCAAGGGTGTGAGTGGGTTCGCGCGTCCTGGCAACCTCATGGCTCTGATGGGATCGACTGGTGCGGGTAAGACGACACTGATGGATGTGATTGCGGGACGAAAGACTGGAGGCAAGATTCAAGGGAAGATCTTCTTGAATGGCTACGAAGCCAACGAGTTGGCGATCCGCCGCGCGACCGGATACTGCGAACAGATGGACGTGCACTCCGAGTCGACGACGATCCGCGAAGCGCTCACGTTCAGTGCGTTTCTCCGTCAAGACAGCAGCATCCCTGACAGTCAGAAGTATGATACTGTTGAGGAGTGTCTGGAGCTGCTGGACATGAAGAGCATCGCCGACAAGATGGTTCGCGGCAGCTCGGTGGAGCAGATGAAGCGTTTGTCGATCGGTGTGGAGCTTGCGGCTCAGCCGAGCATTCTGTTTCTCGACGAGCCGACGAGCGGGTTGGACGCTCGGTCAGCCAAGATCGTGATGGATGGTGTGCGGAAGGTTGCCAACACGGGCCGCACGGTTGTGTGTACGATTCACCAGCCGTCGACCGAGGTGTTCGCGTTGTTTGACAGCCTGCTGCTGCTGAAGCGTGGTGGTGAGATGGTGTTCTTCGGTGAGGTCGGCGACGAGTCCCGCCAGTTGATCAACTACTTCGAGGCGATGTCCGGCACTAAGCCGATCCGCGAAGGCGCTAACCCGGCCACGTGGATGCTCGAGTGCATTGGTGCTGGAGTGGATCACGGAGACGCACCCGAGAACACTGACGCCGACTCGGACTACTTCGTGGAGTACTTCAATGCGAGTTCCGAGAAGCAGTTGCTGGTGGAGACATTGGCGACAGAGGGTGTGACTCGACCGGCTCCGGGAGTCAGCGAGGTGCTGTTTGCTCAGAAGCGCGCTGCTAACTCTTGGACACAGTTCCGATTCGTTGTGGGACGTTTCATGACTATGTACTGGCGCACGCCGTCGTACACGCTGACATCGATCGCGTTGGCTCTGGTGTTGGCGCTTCTGTTCGGCATTGTGTACCTCGACGTGACCTACTCGACATTCCAGGGCCTCAACTCGGGAATTGGCATGCTCTTCATGGTGGTTCTCTTCAACGGTTTCGTGACGCTGAACGGTATCATTCCGCTCACCACTCGCGACCGTGCCGCCTACTACCGCGAGCGTGCATCACAGACGTACAGCGCTGTCTGGTACTTCATTGGCTCAACTTTTGCTGAGATTCCGTACACGTTCATTTGCGGCGCGGTGTTCACGGTGATCTTCTACCCGATGGTCGGCTTCTCTGGCGTCGGTTCAGCCTTCCTCTTCTATCTCAACTTCTCGCTCTTCATGTTGGAGCAAGCGTACATTGGCCAATTCTGGGCGTACCTGATGCCGAGCGAGGAGGTCGCGATCGTCATGGGTCTGCTGCTCAACAACATCCTCTACATCTACACGGGTTTCAGTCCGCCGTACAGTGCCCTCCCTTCCGGCTACAAGTGGCTCTACCATGCCAATCCCATGCGCTACGCCATCTCCATCGCCGCAGCTCTGGTATTCTCCGATTGCTCGACCGAGCCAGTCTTCAATGATGTCACGGGACAGTTCGAGAACGTCGGCCCGGAGCTCGGATGTCAGCCGTTCGAGAACGCCCCGGTCTCTGTCGGAAACACGACTGTCAAGGGCTACACGGAGGATGTGTTCGGCATGAAGCACGACGAGATCGCTCAGAACTTCGGCATCACAATCGCCTTCATCGTCTTCTTCCGCATCCTCGGCATGCTTGCGTTGCGGTACGTGAACCACCAGAAGAAGTAATGGACGCGACTAGAATTTTGCATAATACATAACACTTTATCCCAATGCCTGGTTGCCACCATCGAACACCGTCTGTGATGGACGCACTCGCCATGAAATTGTCGTGCGTAGGTACAAACCTGTTTGTGTGGGTGACAAAGTGGCGGGTTCATATTGGTGACTTGATCTACTTACCTACCACACCCATCGCTCTGTCATCATCAAAAGGCGACCGAGAGATAGCATCGTTTCGGGAAGTTGCAGTTTCGGAAGAATCAATCAGCAGGTCGTCTACGATGGAGGCGGAACAGGTCGCTCATTCCGCGGTTGGTGCAATACTGTACAAGGCGGAATGATGTCGCTGGCGTGGCAGCAGTCGATACATACTGAGAAGCCACTCTAGCGCATCACGCGCGCTTCGTTGAACCGTGTTGACGCCAAGGATGACCCAGTCGCGATGTGCGTCTGCTGCCGCCGAGCTGTTTTATACTCATCGCGAACGTTAGTCTTCTCCGGCATCAACATCACGGCGATTATGAACCTTCGTCGTGAGGAGCTCCCCATCCAACGACTCTAGCTACAGTGCCGCCACAACTAGAAGCTTCGTTGCTCCTGACTAGGCTGCCTGGCCTTTAGTCTTTTGTCGCCCACTTTTCAATTTGCCCGCTCACCGGCAAGTCCTCTCCTACCAGCTCGACCGAGAACAACCAACCAAGCAAGCAAGCGACCATCCAACCGCTGACATGTCGGAGACGAATACGCCATCGTTGGCCCACTCGTCCGGCAAAACGCTCATGGCCCATGGACCACACGCGCTGCACGACCACCTGGCGACCAAGTTCGAGGCTGCGCTCGGAAACGCGCTGCCACAGATGGAGGTGCGCTTCGACAACGTATCCGTCTCAGCAGAAGTCAAGGTGCTGGACGAAGACCAGTTCGAACTGCCGACCATCCCGAACGTCCTCAAGAAAGCGTTCGTCCCCGCACGCACGAAGGTCGTCAAGAAGGAGATCCTGAAGAACGTGAGCGGGGTGTTCAAGCCGGGAACCATGACGCTGATCTTGGGTCAACCCGGCTCCGGCAAGTCGTCGCTCATGAAGCTGCTGAGCGGTCGGTTCCCGATCGAGAAGAATGTGACGGTCGAGGGGACGATCAAGTACAACGGCGTGGCGCAGCAGAACGTCCGCAAGCAGCTGCCGCAGTTTGTGAGCTACGTGACGCAGCGCGACAACCACTTCCCGACGCTGTCGGTGAAGGAGACGCTCGAGTTTGCGCATGCCTTTACTGGCGGTGAGCTTTCTCGTCGTGGCGAGGAGCTGTTGACGCAGGGGACTCCGGAGGAGAACGCGGCTGCGTTGGAAGCGGCCAAGGCGCTCTTCCAGCACTACCCTGAAGTCATCATCGAACAACTTGGTCTCCAAGACTGCCAAGACACAGTCATCGGTGACGCTATGCTTCGTGGTGTGTCTGGCGGTGAGCGCAAGCGTGTCACTCTCGGTGAGATGGAGTTCGGCATGAAGTACGTGACGGCGATGGACGAGATCAGTACGGGTTTGGACAGCTCGACGACATTTGATATCATCAGTGCGCAGCGCAGCATCGTTAAGAAGCTGCACAAGACGGCGGTGATCGCGCTACTACAACCGACCCCCGAGGTATTCGAGTTGTTTGATGATGTGGTGCTGCTGAATGCCGGCGAGGTGCTGTACTACGGTCCACCGAGCGGTGCTGTGGAGCATTTTTCGAGTTTGGGTCTAGTGTGTCCCCCCGGTCGCGACGTAGCCGACTTCCTACTGGACATTGGCACGGAGCAGCAGGTCAAGTACGAGGTGGCAAGCTCAAATGTGCCTCGTCGAGGCTCCGAGTTCGCCGAGGTGTTTCGCAAGTCTGACAAGCATTCGTCGGTGCTGGCTAAAGTCAGTGAACCGTTGGCTCCGGTTCTCGAGACGTATGTGGAGAAGCATATGGTTCCGACGCCGATGTTCCACCAGTCCATTTGGTCGAACACGATGACGGTACTGAGACGACAGATGAAGTTGGCTATGCGCGACGTCGCCTTCATTGCCGGGCGTACAATCATGACGATTATCATGGGTTTCCTCTACTCTAGCACCTACTACCAGTTCGACCCGGCCAACGTTCAAGTGGTACTTGGGATCGTTTTCTCATCGGCGATCTTCATCTCACTCAGTCAGATGTCCCAAGTGCCTACCTTCATGGCCGGCCGCGAGGTGTTCTACAAGCAACGTGGTGCCAACTTCTATCGGACATCGTCGTACGTGTTCGCGACTGCGATCAGTCAAATTCCAATTGCGACAATCGAGTCGGTCGTGTTCGGCTCGCTCGTATACTGGTTGGCGGGCTTCGAGTCGTCAGCACGCGCGTATATCCTGTACCTGATCGCGCTGATCCTGTCCAACTTGGTATTCGGCATGTGGTACTTCTTCGTCGCCGCGGTTTCACCCAACATTTACTTGTCGAACCCCATTTCGGCCATTTCGACCGTGCTGTTCATCATTTTTGCCGGCTTCATCGTGCTCAAGAATCAGATCCCGGACTACTTGATTGAGTTCTACTGGATCAGTCCCATGGCCTGGTCGACACGCACCATTGCAGTAATCCAATACCGATCCGACACGTTCGACGTCTGCGTCTACAAAGGGACCGACTACTGCGCACAGTTCGGGAAGACGATGGGCGAGTACTACCTCGACATTTTCGACATTCCATCTGACAAGAGCTGGGTCGGCTACGGTATCGCTTACCTTGTCATTATTATTGTGGTGATCATGGGACTGACGGTGCTTGCACTCGAATACTGCCGCTACGAGAGTCCGGAGACTGCGATTGCTCCGACAGTACATGATGAAGAGGACAAGAGCGAGACCTACACGCTGGTGCAGACCCCCAAGAACCCCACTGGCAATGGCAGTGACACAGTCGTCCTCGACATGGGTCAACGCTCGACCTCGTTCACACCAGTCACCATCGCGTTCCAAGATCTGTGGTACTCGGTGCCGTCGCCGCACAACGCGAAGGAGTCGATTGATTTGCTCAAGGGTGTGAGCGGGTTCGCGCGTCCTGGCAACCTCATGGCTCTGATGGGTGCGACGGGTGCGGGTAAGACGACGCTGATGGATGTGATTGCGGGACGAAAGACTGGAGGCAAGATTCAAGGGAAGATCTTCTTGAATGGCTACGAAGCCAACGAGTTGGCGATCCGCCGCGCGACCGGATACTGCGAACAGATGGACGTGCACTCCGAGTCGACGACGATCCGCGAAGCGCTCACGTTCAGTGCGTTTCTCCGTCAAGACAGCAGCATCCCTGACAGTCAGAAGTATGATACTGTTGAGGAGTGTCTGGAGCTGCTGGACATGAAGAGCATCGCCGACAAGATGGTTCGCGGCAGCTCGGTGGAGCAGATGAAGCGTTTGTCGATCGGTGT
Organism: Phytopythium vexans; assembly: GCA_003413675.1. NCBI lineage: Eukaryota > Oomycota > Peronosporomycetes > Pythiales > Pythiaceae > Phytopythium > Phytopythium vexans. The sequence goes on along the minus strand of QLOC01000002.1, from coordinate 1,968,931 downwards.
GGAGCTTGCGGCTCAGCCGAGCATTCTGTTTCTCGACGAGCCGACGAGCGGGTTGGACGCTCGGTCAGCCAAGATCGTGATGGATGGTGTGCGGAAGGTGACCAACACGGGTCGCACGGTTGTGTGTACGATTCACCAGCCGTCGGCCGAGGTGTTCGCGTTGTTTGACAGCCTGCTGCTGCTGAAGCGTGGTGGTGAGATGGTGTTCTTCGGCGGACTGGGTCAAGATTCTCGCTTGCTGATCAACTACTTCGAGGCGATGTCCGGCACTAAGCCGATCCGCGAAGGCGCTAACCCGGCCACGTGGATGCTCGAGTGCATCGGCGCGGGGGTCAACCACGTTGATGAGAACGGTGCCAATCCTATCGGCACGGACTACTTCGTGGAGTACTTCAATGCGAGTTCCGAGAAGCAGTTGCTGGTGGAGACATTGGCGACAGAGGGTGTGACTCGACCGGCTCCGGGAGTCAGCGAGGTGCTGTTCGCTCAGAAGCGCGCTGCTAACTCTTGGACACAGTTCCGATTCGTTGTGGGACGTTTCATGACTATGTATTGGCGCACGCCGTCGTACACGCTGACATCGATCGGGTTGGCTGTGATGCTGGCGCTTCTGTTCGGCATTACCTTCATTGATGTCGACTACTCGACTTATCAAGGTTTGAACTCGGGAATTGGTATGCTGTTCGTCGTCATGGTGTTCAACGGTTTCGTGACGCTGAATGGGTCGATCCCATTCACAATTCGAGATCGTCCTGCGTACTACCGCGAGCGTGCATCGCAGACGTACAACGCCGCCTGGTACTTCCTCGGTTCGACTATTGCTGAGATTCCGTACACGTTCGTCGGCGGCGCGCTGTTCACTGCGATCTACTACCCGATGGTCGGCTTCTCGGGTTTCGATGCGGCCGTGAAGTTCTGGCTCAACTTATCGCTCTTCATACTGCTGCAAGCGTACATTGGCCAATTCCTGGCATACCTGATGCCGAGTGAGGAGGTCGCGATCGTCATGGGTCTGCTGCTCAACAACATCCTCTACATCTTCACGGGTTTTAGCCCGCCGTACAAGGCCATCCCCGCCGGCTACAAGTGGCTTTACCATGCCAACCCATTCCATTACTCGATTGCTGTGGCCTCAGCTCTGGTATTCTCGGACTGCTCGACCGAGCCAGTGTATAACTCGGAGACGGGACAGTTTGAGAACGTCGGCTCGGAGCTCGGATGTCAGCCGTTCGAGAACGCCCCGGTCTCGGTCGGAAACACGACTGTCAAGGCATATGCGGAGGATGTGTTCGGCATGAAGCACGACGAGATCGCTCAGAACTTCGGCATCACAATCGCCTTCATCGTCTTCTTCCGCATCCTCGGCATGTTCGCGCTGCGGTACGTGAACCACCAGAAGAAGTGACCGACTCGAGAGCAACTGCGTGTTAGGCGTCTCGTATGACCCAACAATTTCGAGAACAATGTATCCATCTCCTTTGCTTGAGTCTACTGTGTGATTTGTGTCGCATCACTAACGGACGTGCAAGTAGGCAGCTGTCGCTTGTGTCTGTTACTATAGTGCATTTAGTCAAGAGCGCGCATGGGTGATGCATGGGTGACAGAGGGACGGCTTCGGCTCTGTGTCGACGTGAGAGTCTGCGATGTTCGAGAATGTTGCAGTTCAAGAACCCTTGCACTGTATTGGAACATCTAACGGAAATGAGTCTGAGACATCCAAACAGGTGTACCTACTATGCACATATCGATTGAAGTGGTCAATTGTGAAAAAGGCAACTTGGGGAATGCTGGTCGTCGAAGATCGTTGAATTCTAGAACAAGCATTGGGTGCGCAGAGCATGTGAATATGCTGCGCGCACTTTCCATTTTACACTGCAGTCAACACGTCGCGTGAGAGGTCTGCATAGTTAAGGACATTGCACGGGAAGGTGTAGAAAAGCAGTGCCGCAGGCGTTCGAGCGCATCACGACCTTCTTTGTGCCCTTGCGGACCTGATGCCAAAGATCGCGAGAGAACAACACCAGTGGTTTCCCTCTGATATCCTAATTGTTCCGGAGCGGCCAATCAAGAGTGATTCTTCGGGCTTTCGGTCGTTTATAGTTTTGGCCTCGCACGTTTGCTACCCTTGCCTGAACTGGGAGATGAGGGGGCGAACTGGACTCCTACTACACTTCGAATTCAGTGGATTCCTGTTGGGAATGTTGCAGGATCGCCTTGCTGCCTGCATGCAGTGTGCTCGCTTCACGGCCACAACATGGGCTGACGCCTTGCTACCTCCGCGTGCCATTCGCCAGCCGCTACCCCACGTGATGTGCTTTGAAACACATCGCCCGCTTTGTATGCGTGTGTACTATTGTAGCCCCGTTTCCCCTCTCTCGCAGGAGGATTGTAGTCGTCACAAAGGTTAGTAGTGGTCGCCACCACCAACGTCGAGAGGATTGCGTTATGGGTCGTGTTCATCCTCATCCGCCCACGCTAGCTAGAGCACCCGTCTCGACTGGAAGCTTCGTGGCTGCTCGCCCGTATTCATCACTTCTCAATTCACCAACTCACCGGCAAGTCCTCTCCTATCAGTTCGGCCGAGAACAACCAACCAACCGACCAACCAACCAACCAACCAAGCGATCGTCCTACCGCTGACATGTCGGAGACAAGCATACCACCGCTCAACTACTCGTCCGGCAAAACGCTCATGGCCCATGGACCACACGCGCTGCACGACCACCTGGCGACCAAGTTCGAGGCTGCGCTCGGAAACGCGCTGCCACAGATGGAGGTGCGCTTCGACAGCTTGACGGTCTCGGCGGACGTCAAGGTGCTGGACGAAGACCAGTTCGAACTGCCGACCATCCCGAACGTCCTCAAGAAAGCGTTCGTCCCCGCACGCACGAAGGTCGTCAAGAAGGAGATCCTGAAGAACGTGAGCGGGGTGTTCAAGCCGGGAACCATGACGCTGATCCTGGGTCAACCCGGCTCCGGCAAGTCGTCGCTCATGAAGCTGCTGAGCGGTCGGTTCCCGATCGAGAAGAATGTGACGGTCGAGGGGACGATCAAGTACAACGGCGTGGCGCAGCAGAACGTCCGCAAGCAGCTGCCGCAGTTTGTGAGCTACGTGACGCAGCGCGACAACCACTTCCCGACGCTGTCGGTGAAGGAGACGCTCGAGTTCGCGCATGCCTTTACTGGCGGTGAGCTTTCTCGTCGTGGCGAGGAGCTGTTGACGCAGGGGACTCCGGAGGAGAACGCGGCTGCGTTGGAAGCGGCCAAGGCGCTCTTCCAGCACTACCCCGAGGTGATTATCGAGCAGCTGGGACTGCAGAAGTGTCAAGACACAATCATCGGTGACGCTATGCTTCGTGGTGTGTCTGGCGGTGAGCGCAAGCGTGTCACTCTCGGTGAGATGGAGTTCGGCATGAAGTACGTGACGGCGATGGACGAGATCAGTACGGGTTTGGACAGCTCGACGACATTTGATATCATCAGTGCGCAGCGCAGCATCGTTAAGAAGCTGCACAAGACGGCGGTGATCGCGCTACTACAACCGACCCCCGAGGTATTCGAGTTGTTTGATGATGTGGTGCTGCTGAATGCCGGCGAGGTGCTGTACTACGGTCCACCGAGCGGTGCTGTGGAGCATTTTTCGAGTTTGGGTCTAGTGTGTCCCCCCGGTCGCGACGTAGCCGACTTCCTACTGGACATTGGCACGGAGCAGCAGGTCAAGTACGAGGTGGCAAGCTCAAATGTGCCTCGTCGAGGCTCCGAGTTCGCCGAGGTGTTTCGCAAGTCTGACAAGCATTCGTCGGTGCTGGCTAAAGTCAGTGAACCGTTGGCTCCGGTTCTCGAGACGTATGTGGAGAAGCATATGGTTCCGACGCCGATGTTCCACCAGTCCATTTGGGCTGGTACCTTGACCTTGTTCAAACGTCAGGTACTGCTGGCTGCTCGAGACACCGCCTTCATCAGTGGACGTTTGATGTTGACGACTGTGATGGGTCTACTCTACGGAAGTACCAACTACCAGTTCGATCCGACCGACATCCAAGTGGTGCTCGGTGTAGCCTTCGCGTCGACGGTCTTCATCTCGCTCAGTCGGATGGCTCAAGTGCCTACCTTCATGGCCGATCGCGAGGTGTTCTACAAGCAACGTGGTGCGAACTTCTATCGGACATCGTCGTACGTGTTCGCGACTGCGATCAGCCATATTCCAGTTGCGACAATGGAGGCGATTGTGTACGGTTCGCTCATGTATTGGATGGCGGGCTTTGAATCATCGGCGCGCGAGTTCATCTTATTCGTGCTCGTGCTGATGCTGTCCAACTTGGTGTGGGGTATATGGTTCTTTTTCGTCGCCGTGGTTTCGCCCAGCATCTACCTCGCGAACCCCATCGCTTCGGTCTCAATGGTGATTTGTCATATCTTTGCCGGCTTCGTCGTGCTCAAGAATCAGATCCCGGACTACTTGATCGAGTTCTACTGGATCAGTCCCATGGCCTGGTCGACACGCACCATGGCAGTCATCCAATACCGGTCCGACACGTTCGACGTCTGCGTCTACAAAGGGACCGACTACTGCGCACAGTTCGGGAAAACGATGGGCAAGTACTACCTCGACATTTTCGACATCCCGTCCGACAAGAGCTGGATTGGCATCGGCTTTGCGTATTTTGTCATTATTGCGGTGTTATTCATGGGAATGGCGATTCTCGCGCTCGAATACTGCCGCTACGAGACTCCGGAGACTGTGATTGCTCCGACGGCGAAGGGCGAAGACAAGAGCGAGACCTACACGCTGGTGCAGACCCCCAAGAACCCCACCGGCAATGGCAGTGACACAGTCGTCCTCGACATGGGTCAACACTCGACCCCGTTCACACCAGTCACCATCGCGTTCCAAGATCTGTGGTACTCGGTGCCGTCGCCGCACAACGCGAAGGAGTCGATTGATTTGCTCAAGGGTGTGAGTGGGTTCGCGCGTCCTGGCAACCTCATGGCTCTGATGGGATCGACTGGTGCGGGTAAGACGACACTGATGGATGTGATTGCGGGACGAAAGACTGGAGGCAAGATTCAAGGGAAGATCTTCTTGAATGGCTACGAAGCCAACGAGTTGGCGATCCGCCGCGCGACCGGATACTGCGAACAGATGGACGTGCACTCCGAGTCGACGACGATCCGCGAAGCGCTCACGTTCAGTGCGTTTCTCCGTCAAGACAGCAGCATCCCTGACAGTCAGAAGTATGATACTGTTGAGGAGTGTCTGGAGCTGCTGGACATGAAGAGCATCGCCGACAAGATGGTTCGCGGCAGCTCGGTGGAGCAGATGAAGCGTTTGTCGATCGGTGTGGAGCTTGCGGCTCAGCCGAGCATTCTGTTTCTCGACGAGCCGACGAGCGGGTTGGACGCTCGGTCAGCCAAGATCGTGATGGATGGTGTGCGGAAGGTTGCCAACACGGGCCGCACGGTTGTGTGTACGATTCACCAGCCGTCGACCGAGGTGTTCGCGTTGTTTGACAGCCTGCTGCTGCTGAAGCGTGGTGGTGAGATGGTGTTCTTCGGTGAGGTCGGCGACGAGTCCCGCCAGTTGATCAACTACTTCGAGGCGATGTCCGGCACTAAGCCGATCCGCGAAGGCGCTAACCCGGCCACGTGGATGCTCGAGTGCATCGGCGCGGGGGTCAACCACGTTGATGAGAACGGTGCCAATCCTATCGGCACGGACTACTTCGTGGAGTACTTCAATGCGAGTTCCGAGAAGCAGTTGCTGGTGGAGACATTGGCGACAGAGGGTGTGACTCGACCGGCTCCGGGAGTCAGCGAGGTGCTGTTCGCTCAGAAGCGCGCTGCTAACTCTTGGACACAGTTCCGATTCGTTGTGGGACGTTTCATGACTATGTATTGGCGCACGCCGTCGTATACGCTGACATCGATCGTGATTGCAGTGGTGTTGGCGCTTCTGTTCGGCATTACCTTCATTGATGTCGACTACTCGACTTATCAAGGCTTGAACTCGGGACTTGGTATGCTGTTCGTAGTGATGCTCTTCAACGGTTTCGTGACGCTGAATGGAGCGATTCCATTCACATCTCGCGACCGTGCCGCTTACTACCGCGAGCGTGCATCGCAGACGTACAGCGCTGTCTGGTACTTCATTGGTTCGACTTTTGCTGAGATTCCGTACACGTTCGTCGGCGGCGCGCTGTTCACGGCGATCCTCTATCCGATGGTCGGCTACGCTGGTGTCGGTGCAGCCTTCCTCTTCTGGCTCAACTTCTCGCTCTTCATGTTGGAGCAAGCGTACATTGGCCAATTCTGGGCATACCTGATGCCAAGCATGGAGCTCGCGGTCGTCATGGGTCTGCTGCTCAACAACATCCTCTACATCTTCACGGGTTTTAGCCCGCCGTACAAGGCCATCCCCGCCGGCTACAAGTGGCTTTACCATGCCAACCCATTCCATTACTCGATTGCTGTGGCCTCAGCTCTGGTATTCTCGGACTGCTCGACCGAGCCAGTGTATAACTCGGAGACGGGACAGTTCGAGAACGTCGGCTCGGAGCTCGGATGTCAGCCGTTCGAGAACGCCCCGGTCTCGGTCGGAAACACGACTGTCAAGGCGTACACGGAGGACGTGTTTGACATGAAGCACGACGAGATCGCTCAGAACTTCGGCATCACGATCGCCTTCATCGTCTTCTTCCGCATCCTCGGTATGCTTGCGTTGCGGTACGTGAACCACCAGAAGAAGTGACCGACTCGAGAGCAACTGCGTGTTAGGCGTCTCGTATGACCCAACAATTTCAAGAACAATGTATCCATCTCCTTTGCTTGAGTCTACTGTGTGATTTGTGTCGCATCACTAACGGACGTGCAAGTAGGCAGCTGTCGCTTGTGTCTGTTACTATAGTGCATTTAGCCAAGAGCGCGCATGGGTGATGCATGGGTGACAGAGGGACGGCTTCGGCTCTGTGACGACGTGAGAGTCTGCGATGTTCGAGAATGTTGCAGCTCACGGATCGTGCCGAACACGACGAGGGTCGACAGTCGAGGGACAACCTGGACGATTGCGTTCATCCCCACCTTCACATCGAAGTCAGCTTGTTGACAAACGCGATAGCCTTCAGCGTCTCCTCGAGCTGAGACGAGTTCCGAGCACCAAGCAGCTCAGTCGACACATTCTCGTTCGAGACGCACCAAGCGATGGCGAGCTGCACCAGCGTGCATCCTTGCTTCTTCGCAATTGATTCCAACTGAGGAGTTTCTCCACCTTGCCGTCGAACTCTTGGACAGGCGCTCGCGCAGCGGACTCGTCGACGTTCGGCACCTAGGCACTGTGCTTGCCCAACAGGACACCACACCACGCGCCAACGGCGACCAGACAGTTCAACCGAGCTTGTACTTCATGATCAAGTCAGAGTACTCGAACTCGACCTTCGAACGCTCATAGGTGTTGTACTGCGGCTGCTTCACGATCGATCGGATCAGTCCGAGGCGATCGGCTGTATCGCACGCTTCCTTGATGTCGGCAGATGACCGCTCGCTCGTTCCCCAGTAGAAGGTCCATCCTTGGTTGATGATGGTACGCATCGTCTCCTCCATCGGCGTGCACTTCTATGGCCGATGACAGAGGAGCACGTCGACGTAGCCGAGCTTGAGCTTCTTGAGCGAGGTCTTGACGCCTTCGACGAGGTGCTTGCGGCTCAGTCCTTGTGCGTTTGGCCCACTCTCGAACAAGTCCTTGGTCCCAGCGAACAGCTCGGTGCTGATCACGAGATTCTCGCGGGTCCAGATCCCGTTGTTGACGGTCTTTTCGATGGCTCCACCAAGCAAGATCTCGCCGCTGTCGCCGTCGTAGTTCTCGGTCGTGCCGTAGATGTTGATACCGTGCTCGAACGCCGCCTTCATGACGGCATATCAGTTATCGACAGAGTGCGTCAGACCGTGGAAGCACTACGATCCGAGCGCGAGCTTGGAGACGGGCAGTCACGAGTCGCCGAGGAAGTGGCGCGTCATCTTGGTGGCGGATGCGAAGTGGAGAGGCTTGAGGGATTTGGTTCTTGAGAATTTGAGCTCGAGGCGGAGGATTGAGGAATTAGAGACTGGCTAAGCCGAAATGGGCAATAATCCATCTGGTGGGACTGGCTCAACGTGATCACGTAGCTGTCCTGAGACTGGTCAAGATGACGCAGAGGCTTTGATTGCACGGTGTAGACTGGTTTAGGGATCCGTAGATGGCTGCGCTCGCGTTGCAAGCGAAGTGAGTGACTTCTACCTACTGAGCTTTTCAGCCTTTTTGGCTCTTATCGTGGTGCAAGTCACGATTAAACTGTTGCGCGCTCTCGTTGTTCGCGCACAACAATCGCTCTGCTGACTTCTCTCAGGATCTGTTATATTGGACAACACGACCAAGTGTTGCTCGTCCGGTACTCGTCCATAGGAAGCACAGTCCGTCACTTCTTCTGCACCTTGACGAATTCATTGACTGGCTCTGCTAACAGCTCTGCCACGTCCGAGAGCAACCGCAGTGGAGCGTGGGAGACCGCCATGTACGCGACCTTGGATGCGTCCAACATCCGTCTTGATCTAAAATGGCGAATGGAACAGGCTCGCCAAAACTACGAGCCGAGCCTCGACGAATCAGTCAGTCTCCATACAAAGATCAAAGCAAGCTGGCTCGGTGAGCCGAAATTGTATAGCCCTGCTTTGTTGAGCAGTCGCTGAACATAGCATCCAGTGTTGATGTTTAAACATCTATAGTACCATACTTTGACAATAAAAACGCTAAATTGAAGAGCCGTATATTGAACGCTCATGAGCTAATAGGGTTGCGTTTCGATTTATCCCTTTTGACCAATATATGCACATAAAAAAATCGTTTATTCGCCAGGTTCAGGTTTTAAAATGTAAATGCCGCAACTTTTCAGCAACTTCAGTTCGGCATCAGACTTGACGAGCCCAACAAGCCCAAACGAGCCGAGCCATTCATAAGCAAGCTCGCGTTTGTTGCTCAAACGATTGACCAATCACAGCTGCGTTTTCATTTCTTCGCCGCAACCCTAGCGAGCCTCTGGGCGGTATGTGACGTGTAATAAATTAGAAAAAAACATCGTATTCACACGTCAAAACGTCATATTCACACGTCAAGTGATTTCTAATTGAATTTTGCCCTTAGCCATTTATGTTGAATTCATATGACGTCGTCCCATGCCCATATATCGTTTGAAGTGGTCGCTCGCTCGCTCGTGAAAGATTGCGTTATGAACCGTGCTCATCCCCTCTCGCTGACGTTAGCTACAGCCATCGCTACAAAGGCTAGTAGTGGTCGCCACCACCAACGTCGAGAGGATTGCGTTATGGGTCGTGTTCATCCTCATCCGCCCACGCTAGCTAGAGCACCCGTCTCGACTGGAAGCTTCGTGGCTGCTCGCCCGTATTCATCACTTCTCAATTCACCAACTCACCGGCAAGTCCTCTCCTATCAGTTCGGCCGAGAACAACCAACCAACCGACCAACCAACCAACCAACCAAGCGATCGTCCTACCGCTGACATGTCGGAGACAAGCATACCACCGCTCAACTACTCGTCCGGCAAAACGCTCATGGCCCATGGACCACACGCGCTGCACGACCACCTGGCGACCAAGTTCGAGGCTGCGCTCGGAAACGCGCTGCCACAGATGGAGGTGCGCTTCGACAGCTTGACGGTCTCGGCGGACGTCAAGGTGCTGGACGAAGACCAGTTCGAACTGCCGACCATCCCGAACGTCCTCAAGAAAGCGTTCGTCCCCGCACGCACGAAGGTCGTCAAGAAGGAGATCCTGAAGAACGTGAGCGGGGTGTTCAAGCCGGGAACCATGACGCTGATCTTGGGTCAACCCGGCTCCGGCAAGTCGTCGCTCATGAAGCTGCTGAGCGGTCGGTTCCCGATCGAGAAGAATGTGACGGTCGAGGGGACGATCAAGTACAACGGCGTGGCGCAGCAGAACGTCCGCAAGCAGCTGCCGCAGTTTGTGAGCTACGTGACGCAGCGCGACAACCACTTCCCGACGCTGTCGGTGAAGGAGACGCTCGAGTTCGCGCATGCCTTTACTGGCGGTGAGCTTTCTCGTCGTGGCGAGGAGCTGTTGACGCAGGGGACTCCGGAGGAGAACGCGGCTGCGTTGGAAGCGGCCAAGGCGCTCTTCCAGCACTACCCCGAGGTGATTATCGAGCAGCTGGGACTGCAGAAGTGTCAAGACACAATCATCGGTGACGCTATGCTTCGTGGTGTGTCTGGCGGTGAGCGCAAGCGTGTCACTCTCGGTGAGATGGAGTTCGGCATGAAGTACGTGACGGCGATGGACGAGATCAGTACGGGTTTGGACAGCTCGACGACATTTGATATCATCAGTGCGCAGCGCAGCATCGTTAAGAAGCTGCACAAGACGGCGGTGATCGCGCTACTACAACCGACCCCCGAGGTATTCGAGTTGTTTGATGATGTGGTGCTGCTGAATGCCGGCGAGGTGCTGTACTACGGTCCACCGAGCGGTGCTGTGGAGCATTTTTCGAGTTTGGGTCTAGTGTGTCCCCCCGGTCGCGACGTAGCCGACTTCCTACTGGACATTGGCACGGAGCAGCAGGTCAAGTACGAGGTGGCAAGCTCAAATGTGCCTCGTCGAGGCTCCGAGTTCGCCGAGGTGTTTCGCAAGTCTGACAAGCATTCGTCGGTGCTGGCTAAAGTCAGTGAACCGTTGGCTCCGGTTCTCGAGACGTATGTGGAGAAGCATATGGTTCCGACGCCGATGTTCCACCAGTCCATTTGGGCTGGTACCTTGACCTTGTTCAAACGTCAGGTACTGCTGGCTGCTCGAGACACCGCCTTCATCAGTGGACGTTTGATGTTGACGACTGTGATGGGTCTACTCTACGGAAGTACCAACTACCAGTTCGATCCGACCGACATCCAAGTGGTGCTCGGTGTAGCCTTCGCGTCGACGGTCTTCATCTCGCTCAGTCGGATGGCTCAAGTGCCTACCTTCATGGCCGATCGCGAGGTGTTCTACAAGCAACGTGGTGCGAACTTCTATCGGACATCGTCGTACGTGTTCGCGACTGCGATCAGCCATATTCCAGTTGCGACAATGGAGGCGATTGTGTACGGTTCGCTCATGTATTGGATGGCGGGCTTTGAATCATCGGCGCGCGAGTTCATCTTATTCGTGCTCGTGCTGATGCTGTCCAACTTGGTGTGGGGTATATGGTTCTTTTTCGTCGCCGTGGTTTCGCCCAGCATCTACCTCGCGAACCCCATCGCTTCGGTCTCAATGGTGATTTGTCATATCTTTGCCGGCTTCGTCGTGCTCAAGAATCAGATCCCGGACTACTTGATCGAGTTCTACTGGATCAGTCCCATGGCCTGGTCGACACGCACCATGGCAGTCATCCAATACCGGTCCGACACGTTCGACGTCTGCGTCTACAAAGGGACCGACTACTGCGCACAGTTCGGGAAAACGATGGGCAAGTACTACCTCGACATTTTCGACATCCCGTCCGACAAGAGCTGGATTGGCATCGGCTTTGCGTATTTTGTCATTATTGCGGTGTTATTCATGGGAATGGCGATTCTCGCGCTCGAATACTGCCGCTACGAGACTCCGGAGACTGTGATTGCTCCGACGGCGAAGGGCGAAGACAAGAGCGAGACCTACACGCTGGTGCAGACCCCCAAGAACCCCACCGGCAATGGCAGTGACACAGTCGTCCTCGACATGGGTCAACACTCGACCCCGTTCACACCAGTCACCATCGCGTTCCAAGATCTGTGGTACTCGGTGCCGTCGCCGCACAACGCGAAGGAGTCGATTGATTTGCTCAAGGGTGTGAGTGGGTTCGCGCGTCCTGGCAACCTCATGGCTCTGATGGGATCGACTGGTGCGGGTAAGACGACACTGATGGATGTGATTGCGGGACGAAAGACTGGAGGCAAGATTCAAGGGAAGATCTTCTTGAATGGCTACGAAGCCAACGAGTTGGCGATCCGCCGCGCGACCGGATACTGCGAACAGATGGACGTGCACTCCGAGTCGACGACGATCCGCGAAGCGCTCACGTTCAGTGCGTTTCTCCGTCAAGACAGCAGCATCCCTGACAGTCAGAAGTATGATACTGTTGAGGAGTGTCTGGAGCTGCTGGACATGAAGAGCATCGCCGACAAGATGGTTCGCGGCAGCTCGGTGGAGCAGATGAAGCGTTTGTCGATCGGTGTGGAGCTTGCGGCTCAGCCGAGCATTCTGTTTCTCGACGAGCCGACGAGCGGGTTGGACGCTCGGTCAGCCAAGATCGTGATGGATGGTGTGCGGAAGGTGACCAACACGGGTCGCACAGTTGTGTGTACGATTCACCAGCCGTCGACCGAGGTGTTCGCGTTGTTTGACAGCCTGCTGCTGCTGAAGCGTGGTGGTGAGATGGTGTTCTTCGGCGGACTGGGTCAAGATTCTCGCTTGCTGATCAACTACTTCGAGGCGATGTCCGGCACTAAGCCGATCCGCGAAGGCGCTAACCCGGCCACGTGGATGCTCGAGTGCATTGGTGCTGGAGTGGATCACGGAGACGAACCCGAGAACACTGACGCCGACTCGGACTACTTCGTGGAGTACTTCAATGCGAGCTCCGAGAAGCAGTTGCTGGTGGAGACATTGGCGACAGAGGGTGTGACTCGACCGGCTCCGGGAGTCAGCGAGGTGCTGTTTGCTCAGAAGCGCGCTGCTAACTCTTGGACACAGTTCCGATTCGTTGTGGGACGCTCCGTGAACATGTATTGGCGCACGCCGTCGTATACGCTGACATCGATCGTGATTGCAGTGGTGTTGGCGCTTCTGTTCGGCATTATCTTCGTCGATGTCGACTACTCGACTTATCAAGGCTTGAACTCGGGACTTGGTATGCTGTTCATAATGATGCTCTTCAACGGTTTCGTCGCACTGAATGGAGCGATTCCATTCACATTTCAAGATCGTCCCGCTTACTACCGCGAGCGTGCATCACAGACGTACAGCGCTGTCTGGTACTTCATTGGTTCGACTTTTGCTGAGATTCCGTACACGTTCGTCGGCGGCGCGCTGTTCACGGCGATCCTCTATCCGATGGTCGGCTACGCTGGTGTCGGTACAGCCTTCCTCTTCTGGCTCAACTTCTCGCTCTCCATGCTGCTGCAAGCGTACACTGGCCAATTCTGGGCATACTTGATGCCAAGCATGGAGCTCGCGGTCGTCATGGGTCTGCTGCTCAACAACATCCTCTACATCTACACGGGTTTCACTCCGCCGTACCAGGCCATCCCAGCCGGCTACAAGTGGCTTTACCGCGTCAACCCGTTCCATTACTCGATTGCTGTGGCGGCGGCCTTGGTATTCTCCGATTGCTCGACCGAACCAGTCTTCAATGGTGTCACGGGACAGTTCGAGAACGTCGGCCCGGAGCTCGGATGTCAGGCACTCGAGAACGCCCCAGTCTCGGTCGGAAACACGACTGTCAAGGCGTACACGGAGGACGTGTTTGACATGAAGCACGACGAGATCGCTCAGAACTTCGGCATCATGATCGCGTTGATCGTCTTCTTCCGTATCCTCGGTATGCTCGCGCTGCGGTACGTGAACCACCAGAAGAAGTGATCGACTCCTCCGCTCAATCTATCGGTCTCCGCTTGCGCGTTTATCTCATTGTTTATCTACATTCGAAGAAATTGAATTGGAGAACTGTTTTCTCATTCCTTTAGGCGCTTAGCTGGACAGGAGTGGAGGATAACATCAGAGAGTCTGAAATTATCTGCCGTGCATCTCGAGCTGCCGCCACAACTTGATAACACCAACTAGTGAGTATAGACTATGCACCCTTTTCTCCTATTGCGTACGAGTTAGTGAGCCAGCGCTGTCAATCCGGCACCGTACAGTGTTTTATCGACAGAGCCAACATAACAGTGGCTCCCAACCAGTGAGGGCGTCCTCTCCGCTGAGTCATCAACTATCTCTTGGATTCCACCGCTGTCATGCTGTTCGCTCTCTTTGTGCAGCTGTATGGTCTCGATGTGCACGCCGAGTGTCGACTTCAACAGCGGCCAGTACTGGACATTCGCATCCTTTCTTCGGCTTCATCTTGTCCCACTCGATCTCATGGCAGTGCACATGCTGGAGTCCCGCACAATGAACGTTAGCGCTACGGATGGCGTTGGCTCATTCCCAAACCACCCACATCACACCAGGTATTCCCTGAGCTCACAGAACAATGGCTGCGATGGATGTGTTGGCTGATCAAATGATTTGCCTCAGACGCCACCAGCTTCGACGACTTGAACATGCACGTCATCGCAGCTTAAAACCCATGGACGCCGCGCAGAGCAGCTCGCCGCACTCGGGGTTTACTCTTGGCTGTTTCTTGCTGGAGCAGACTTCGATGCTGCTTCTCCGCCGCCATCTTTCGGCGGACGAGCTCAACAAACTTGCGCGCGCGAAAGCCGCGAAAACGCGTTTGAATCAACTCTGCTGCGCGAACCCGGACCGCTCGCTGTCTTTCTCGATCGCTCATGTCGACACTGACTGGATCGTGAACGATAGGTGTTCCGGAGCCGAGGTTCAAGAACTGGCTGCGGCGGTAGAATCGACGTTCGGCAATCGGATCGTCCGTTCGACACTTGTTCGAGCACTCAGGTCGGCCTCCACGGGTATTTTGACTACGGTGGAGTTGTTGTGACCCCTTTGACTTCGCCCTGTCGAAGTATCCGTGGAGCTCCAGCTTCGCTTCGCCTGGTTCATGTCCTAATAGTCCTTGCGCCTCCAGATTCTCTCGCATTCGCGCAAAGTCCGTCGCCTTGATGCCCAAATCGTCGCGGATTTCAGCGACAACCTCGGAGCCATCAGCTTTCGTGACAAGCACGCGGCGATTGGACGAGTTTGCGCATTGGCCGCTGCCGCCGGAAATGTGCCACGCGTTGCGCATCATGAGCTCAAAGTAGTCGTCCGAGTCGATCGAGGCGCTGACGTTCTTGTAGTAGTTTTCGAATTCGGCTCGCGTAATGATACCGTCCGGTTCGTCGGTTTCCCATTGCCTGGCAAATAGCTGCAAGGCTTCTTTCTCGGTCAGCTTGCCGCTGATGACATCGGGATGCTTGCTGCAGTCATAGGCGGTCTGCAGTTCCTCGAGCGTCACTTGGCCACTTCCGTCCTTATCCAGCAGATCAAACGCAGTATGAATCAACCCAAGCCGCCGTGGATTGATGTCGCCGCGCATGCCGACCAGGAACTCGTCAGAGCTGATACAGCCACTGCGGTCCGTGTCAAAATACGAAAACAGGCAATCGATCTCGTGGAAGTTGACGTCAATGCCAAATTTTTGAAGCCCAAGCTTCAATTCGTCCTTCGACAAGCGGCGGTCGCCGTCTTTGTCCATCAGCCGCAGCGAGCGCTGGAGTCCGTGGAAACCCACTTGCGTTGCCGTTGCCGTGTTTGCACTGTTGTTGTTTTTATCGCCGACTAAACTCGACGAGAACGCCGCTCGACGCAGCAAACGATCACGCACCCGATCAATGACGCGACTCGAGTAGCCACATTCCGCACTCAAGGTCTTCCATTCGCCTGGATGCGCGTTCAAAACCTTGTGCAGACCAGCGACAGATATGATGTCGCTCCCACTGTCCTGATTGCACCATGCAGCTGCCAAGCTCGCCAAAAACGATGCCTTCTTAGCCGGTAGCTGCCTGTCTAGCTGGCTGATCGCATGCGCAAACGTGCGCGTGTTCATCACCTCGTTCCCGTCGCCCAGGATACGGTTCGCACTCAAGCGTCGGCAGAGCTCGTCAACGCTAGGTCTTTGGTTAGCTCCTCGTAGCCATCGTCGCGGGAGTAGCAGTGTTTGGAGATACTTCCACGCCTCTTTCTGACTGTCGCTGTCACCATCTGTATCTGAACCAACAGCTCTCGCCGACGAGGACGGCAGCAGATTGGAACATTTGGGTTCTTCGGAGCGATGTCTGCTTGATGTTTGCCTCGAAGTGCGTTTCGCAGATCTGGCATGTCCTGCACTCCCGGAATGGCTAGTCTTATCATCTTGGTTGTCGATTTCGTCATCTTCACCATCATTATGTTCTTCGTCAGGGATAACGTGCCAGCACTGGCGCATCATCAACTCAAATTCACTATCATCTGGGATGCATGCGCTGACGTTCTAAATGTCAATGAAAACAAGTCACAGACGCATTACTCGTCAAATCAAAAGCGTTTTCACCGCACTCCAAACGACACGGGTGCTTACATGATAATACTCGTTGAAGGCGTCGAATGGAATCACAGCGAGATCGTCGTTGTTGCTGGATCGACCGTCTTTCTCCGATACCTGTGGTTCCCATTCTCGCAGGAACTCGTTTAGCGCTTGCTCTCGACTCTTTTTGCCTGAGCGCACACGAGGAAGACACCCAGCATCGTAATTGTCTCGCAGGTCGTCTAATGTGATCGAGCCGCTTCCGGTTGGGTCCATCAGCTGGAATGCTTTCTCGATCAATCTTTGTCTCCGAATTGAGAGTTGGCTACCTCGCAGAGTCGTCAGCATCCCTTCGATATCAACGCTGCCGTCTTGGTTGCTGTCCAGAACGCTGACTAAAGCACTGAGCTCAGTCGGTGTCAATTCAATTCCCATATCGCGCAGGCCAAACTTGAGCTCCGAGGTGAAAGAACTCCGTCTTCAGTGGTGCCCATCAGTTTAAGAACACGTCCAAGAGCGTTTAGCCCGCTCTGGCCGCACACATCAACAAGCTTGGACCGTACACGATCGAGCACGGAGCTATTCGGGAGATCATCGCTGAACAATACAAATAGAAGTCAGCATCGAATGAATAGGCGTCAAACGAGCGCATGCAGCTTTAATCTGACCTCGGGTTCGTCCACACCTGCTGCTTGGGGCGATTGATACTACCGGCAACGGATCGCGCAGTATTCGATTTGGCACGCCCAATACTGGTTTTAGATGACAAAGAAGCATCTGACGCGTGTGATGATATTCGAGACAAAGACGATGCCGGCCGCACGGATTCGACTTTGCCTGTGCTCGTCGGATGCCGCCGACAAGATTTGTCACTCATCGATTTTGTGTCTGCGCTGAAAGTGCTTTGGTTGCGCGCTTGCGCTCGCAGTCCGGTCGACGATAACTCGGAGTTATTCTCATCGTGGCGATTGTTCGTCGATGAGTTGCTGTTCATGTAGTCAGTGTCAGTGCCTCCCGCCACATCTTGATCACCTCGAAGGTCCATGACAGCTTTTGCATCCATACGCGGCAGTTTGAGCTTGACATTCTTGAAAAACTCGGCATCGAACTGGAAGCGGACTACACTCTCGTCATCACACTGCCACTCGCCGATGGGGCGAGAAACTTATGCGCAGTTGCCTCCCCTGCTTGGCCAATTTGCCAATGAGCGCTATCGCGTTTTGGATTACCGTTTGCACGACCTCCTTCTTGCACTTGGGGAGGTATCGAGAAGCGATCTCTTGGCAATTGACGCGGCCCAAAGGACCAAATTTGGTCGAAAGCACTTGCTTGATACCCTTTGCGTGGCCATGAACCTGCTTTTCGCGGAGACGATTGGTCTGCAGGAACACTGGATCGGCGAGGAGGACTGGCTCGGTGCACTCGTTGAGTCCGAACACCCCAAAGCGGTCAATCTTGACCGGCCGATGCTGAATCAGTTGGTCATAAAGGTACAATCCGAGAGCTCGCCAGATCTCAAGCGCGCCTTTGGAACCGAGTCGCTTGAGGGTCACTGCAGCTTTCTCGACGACATCAACGGTTGTAATGACGGTCGACAACGCTTCATCACGAGGCTCAGACGCAGATGAACGCTGCGTTAGAGACATCGCCCACGATGATTCAGCTTCGCCACACAAAGGTAAACTTCACGCTCGCGCTCGCAACTTGCCAAACGACGCGTATTGGCGGTTGATGAGCAGCGAACACATATTTGGCAGGGTTAGACCTATTAATATCAGCCATCGTGAAGCAACTCGGCTGCGATTTGAGTTTCATTATTCGAATTAGGTCTTCTGCTAGCTCGCCTGAATTATTGCTAATCTCAAAACCCTGTCAAGCCGGGTGGATGTAACATGTGCGTTGTGCACCAGCATGTAGATGTCGTGGGTCGAGTGGGGTTCGAGCTAATAGAGCTCGCTGATAGATCGTGAGGCAAGGTAAATATTGTGCGTCTTCGTCGTCATGCAGCATCACACACCGGCTCAATCAGAGCCGTCAGCTCCGAAAGCAGCGGCTGCATGCAACCCAGACCGGGAGCAACGCCGAGACGCCGAAGCACTTCGCTAAGACCCAACTCCACCGACAAAGCTCGTGCGCCTTCAAAGTTCTTCAGCAGCTGACCAACGCCTGCCACCACCCCTCGATCGTCTGAGCTTGCGCCGGGGACACAGGCGCTCGCCTGCTGCGACAAACGGTCGAGCGTCTCGACGGCGCCGCAGATGAGAGTCGTGATGACCATTTCCTCCTCCATCCGCAGCGCCAGGCAGCAGTTGCTGATCAGCGTGGCGCTCAACACGCGGATGTGCGTGTTGGACGACTCGGCAATCGATTTGAACACGAATGGGAGGTATCGCACAGCGCGCTCAAGCACCAGATCGCTGGCCACGCGGTTGGCGAATGCGTTGACGAGCACCGAGAGCAGCACGATGGTCTGCGCGGCCGAGAGTGGCGTCATGTCCATTTCCAGCAACCCGATGAGGTCGTCAAAGCAAGCATTCTTGATCGCGATGGTTTCGGACGACGTCGTCGGCGAAAGAAGCAGGACACGGAACACAGCGCGAGCGCCGGGAAGTAGTAGGGAGACGTATGTCCCTGCGCGAGCAGCTTGCGCACCGCAGTCCACCAGGCGAGACGAGTTGACGCGTCAATGTTGTCAGTGTGGCCGCCTTCTTCAGTTCGGTGCAGGTGGGACGACAGCAAACTGCAGCTTGTCCAGCTCCTCAGTTGAAAGCACAGGCGTTTGCTGCTGCTTGTTGAGCTCGTTGACGCGGGCGATCACCGTGTCCAGACGCAGCAATGGACTCCCCGACACCTTGAACTTCTGCGACGCCAGCGAGACAGTCGAAGTCAACGGAGCCGCGGGAGGAGCAGCTGGTGCACCAGTAGCGCGGGAGGCGTCGTTGAACGGGTTGGCGAACAGCATCGCGTCCGGTGAGCCGTTCATCTGGCTCTGCATGTTCTCCAGCATCGGTCGCAGCATGGCACTGCAGGTTCATTCGCACCACACCACGTCAGTCAAACTGCTCGCCAAGAAACAAGTTCAAGCCGCCAGCGGGCGTACCCAAAGGGCGTGCTGAGCACTCGGTTGGGAAGGTCCAGGATGTCTTGCGGGATGCCGTGGCCCAGCAGGAAGCGCGCGAGCTCCGAAAAGTTGTTGCAGTTGTGGCGCAGCAGATCGTACGTGGCCTCAGTGAACCTCGGACTGACCTCGCGCAGGAAGGCTTCCGTTTGCTCACGCGAGCGCTGCGTGTCTCCCAGCGGGATCGTCTTGACGGGCGGCATCCCGTAGCGCGCGACCACCAGATCTGGCGCCATGGCCTGCAGGCCGCCGCCGAAGAAGTACTCGGTGCCGAAGACCTGCACACCCGTGTGCCAGATGCCGTCGATCTGCGTGCCCAGCAGCGACGGTGACAGCTGCTGCGCCATGCCGCGGCTCAGGTCGTACACGCGCAGCGTCACCGGCGCCATGACGACGACGCGGGCAAGGAGAATCGAGGAATGCGGGCGAAGGTTGGCGTCGCTTCCGCTGCCGCCACGTCCGGCGATCGTATTTTCTCGAAGGTGTATGGTGATCCAGGAATACAAGCGCAATCATTCCGACGCTTCGGCTATGCGACGTGCGGTGTGTCGGATAACGTTTTGCGTTGCAATTCGAGGCATCCTTGGTTTAATTGGCACATGCATTCGTTCAAGTAAGCCACCACTCCATCCACACACATGGCTGCACTTCTCGACCCACCACACCTCGCATGCTGCTGCCGACTCCAGCGGCGGTAGCCCGGCTTGCGCGCCGGGTTGCGCCACTGGCGGCCATGAACACGCCGACGCGATGAGCACCGGCGTACGAGATGCCCGAGGGCGCGCGTCGGGTTGCGCCACTCAGTCTCTGGCGCCGGCGTCTCCTTCTTGGCGAAATAGCCCACTTGCTCGAGGAACCACTTCGGGTAGAAGAGCGAGCGCACCGTCAGCATCGCCGCATTGAAGTTGGTCACTTGGTACCCGTCGTGGAAGGACGTGACCAGGTGGTCGAACAGGTCCACCGACGCGTTGTGAGCCTGCTCGGCGAACTCGGCGCTCTGGGTCGTCAGGAACTCCACAAACGCCTGCTCGCCGTGCTCGAGCTTCACTTTCTCCGCGTGCCTGATCACGTCTGCCTGCAAGCGCTCGGCCAGGGCTTCCACGTCGTCCTGCACCTTGGCACGTACGGGTGCGCGTACGTGTAGTAGCGCGCGGCCAGTTCCCCACAAGCGCGTGGATCCAGAACGAAGACTCCCTATCGAGGGCGTACAGCGATCCGCGCGTGTAGTGCTCCGGCACCTTCGCCACCTTGGTGAACACTGGCGCGTACGTGGTCGCGTGCGGCGCGTACTGTCCGAACCAAATGTAGCCGTTGTCGCTATTGGCCGGGTCGGCGATCGAGACGAACGAGTAGCTCGCGCGGAAGATGGAGATGGCGCGCTCAAAGTGGCCGCCAGCCAAGTCTTCCTTCGTCACATCCTCGCGAGTGGCTTCATCGTAGCGATCCGGGTCGCCGTAAGGACCGCCGCGAGGACCCTTGGTCATGTCAAACTCCGTGCCTTCGTAGTGGTCGCGCTGGAAGCGCATGATATCCCGCGGCGACAAGGGGCTCGACGGCTTGACCGAGAACGGGAAGTTGCTCGCATACACGTCCGTGGTCGGCGAGAGGTCTAGCGACGGGTTCGACAGCGTGAACAGCCGCCAGATGCGCCGCGCCGCGTAGTACTTGTGCGTCTCCACGCGCGGCTGCGAGTACGCGCGCGAGAAGCTGAACGGCACGTTGTCCTTGGGGTCCCAGAAGCCCGCGCGAATGGCAACGTCGTGGACGTTCGCCGACGCCAGGAAGAAGTCCTTGTTGTGCAGGTCGAGCTCCTGAATCGTGAACTGGTTGGCGACCGCCGTCATCTCGTCGTCCGGGACCCGCTGCGCCGCCCACACGGCAGACTTGCCCGTGTCGTCCGGCAGCACGTGGAACATCCACGCCTCCTTCGTGTCGGTCACCGTCAGGGCCTCGCCGGCCTCGACGTACATGTTGTCGCCCTCCCACTCGGCGCCGTAGTAGCCGTACTCGACCGCGAGGTCGCCCATGATCTGCACGGCCTCGCGCGGTCTTGGCGCGCTGCATCCCGAGCCGCGAGAGCTCGACACGTCCAGCAGCGCCTCGCCGCCTTTCGTGGCCGGGCGGCTGACCAGCCGAGCAGGACACGTGCTCTCGCCGATCGCGACCTGGTGCTCGTTGATGATACCGTACGCGCCGTCCAGGTACGCGTACGTCTCGGCCACCTCGGGGATCGAGCCGATCGACGGCGTCTCGCTCCAGTTGTAGAAGCGCGTGTCCAGGTTTCGCGCGCTCGTAGGCGTCGCCGCGCGCTGCCGACTGCAGCAAGCAGGCGGTGAGTTAGCGTCTCCATCAAAAGGTATCGTCTCTATCGAGAATGAGGCTGCGCGTACCGTAGCGCGGGTAGTCGAAGGCGGCGAGCACGACCTCGTGGCGCGCGTCCGGCGCGGTCATCGCCGGCACCTTGACGACGCGGAAGTCACAGGACGAGCAGTCGTTCGTGTGCGTCGTCATGGGCGTGCCGGTCGTGGACGCCTGGGCGAGGGCGGGTCGCCGCTTGCAGTGTTAGCAGACCGACCAGCCGAGGAAAATAAGATACTTTTGAGGCGCGGCGAACGCACCTGCGCGCCGACGAGGATGGCGGTGCAGCGGTCGGCGTCGAGGGCCTCGGCCGCGCCGAGCGCGACCGACAGCGCGAGTGCCAGCGCTGCCAGCGGAGCCTTGGGCCGCATGGTCGGGCGGCAGGGCGAGCGATCTTTGGCCTCTTCCGCGAGAAACTCAAGTGGCGGAAGATGCGTCGGCCAGCCACACAAACCCACACACAAACTCGCCATTTCCAGAACCATGATAAGATGAAGGAATACATTTACCGAACGCGGTGGAAACAAGAAAAATCTTTCACAAAACAAGGTATTTTTGTCAAAGAACACGTTCAATTGACAAAATTACACCGTGTTTTATAAATGATTTTCGTGTTGTCGCCGTGTTCGGTACATGCCATCTCGATGGGTTCAATTTACTTGACTTATTCTGTAAGTGCATTCTCGTGTTTCACCGTGTTTTGTGAAACCCTGAGTCAACTCAGGCCAATCTACCACATACTGGAACTCACAGACATGGTTCTCACCGTGTTTTCGCACTTGCGGAGACGAGGAGAGTTTGGAGGCAAGTACCGTGCGCGACAGTTTGGTTGGACCCTCCACCCCCGAAAGGGCGTGCGGCGGAGGGGAGGGCGGCTCCTCCTCCGTCCGGCCGGAATGGATGACAAGGCTGGTGCAAATCACCTGCGGCTCCACGTCCGAAGGTGGGTTGTCATCCTGTCGCCGCCTTGCCGCGCGCCTCGCCGTTGTGTCGTCGCGCGCAGGCGTATCTTGCCTCGAGCGCCCGTCAGCAAGAGGCGAACGGGACTTTTCGCGACTGAAGGCGGATGGGCGATCCCAACCCGACATGTCACGGCCGCCGTGCAGCGAACAGTACCGTGCGGTCGCACCGTGTAGCCAGCCGGGTGCGCCAGGCGCGCGTGTGCGGCGGCGGTGCACGCGCCTGGTCGAATGAGATCCTCGCCGTCGCCGGCCATGGCGGCTGGCTGCACGCTGCCGGATCCTGTGCTTAAGAGAGAGAGATGGAGAGGAATCTTGCGGTGCCGGGTGGCTTCCTCCTCCATCTCTGCATCAGGAGTCGTCGCATGGTGCTGGCATGGACCCGGCCAGGCTGGTGGCTGCCTTCAGACAGTGGCGGTACCTGCCGGCCGGGAGCATCCCTGTTCTTGCAGCGAGGCGCGCTCGCTCTCGCCTCATTCGCGCTCAAATCAGTAGGCGGCGTGTATATCTCCGAACTCAGCTCGCAAAGCATAATAAATTAAGTTAGTCAACCTAACCCCTGGCCGCCTGTTTTCTGTCGGCCGAAAGGTGGGTGTTTTGACTGGGCGGTGGCGGGCGCCTCGTCTGCCGCATATTTTTCACCTCCGTTCTTTTCGCGGTGCGTGGCGGTGGCGGCCGATCTACACTCGTATCCAGTATACAGTCCGCATCTGTAATTTCGAGCATCTTTCCCTTTCAACAGTATACAAACTTCAAGTCACCGTGCCACCTGCTTTCCCCCAAACCGAGCAGCTGAGCGTGGAAGGCGCTGCGGACCCGCCACGCGCCGTCCACATTGGCTGAAATCCCGCGCGGCGCTCACAGTCGGTGGCTTCTTCCGGCTTCCGCGGCAGGCCGGCGGGCAGGCAGGAGGCGAGCGCGCATCCGGCCACTGGACTCGCGGACATGCCCTATCCGTTCGAGGAATCGCAGGCGATGGCGACGGAGGAGGCGACAGCATCGGCGGGCAAGGTGCCGGCGACGCTGCGGCTGGACGTGGCGCCGCCGCTGGCCCACTCGCCGTCGGCGGAGCGTAGCGACACGAGCTCGAGCGGCGGGTCGAGCGGCAGCGGCAGTGCCCTGCGCGGCCTGCCGGGCCTGCCGCGCGGCCGGACGACGTGCTCGTGCGCAACCTGCTCGCGCTGCTCAACAAGCGCGGCTACAACGTGCGCGAGTCGGTGTTGGCCGAGTCGTCGGAGCTGTCGACGGCGGCGTCGAGCCTGACGCGGTCGAGCTCGATCACGAGCACGTCCTCGAGCGTCTCGTCGGTCGTGCTGGCGCTGCGCGAGCCGCACCACGGGCAGACGCCGCTGCACATCGCCGTGCGCAAGAGCGACCTGCAGGTGCTCGCGGCGCTGCTCGAGCACGAGAGCGCGGACGAGATCGTGGACGCGCCGGACTTCAACGGCAACACGGCGCTCCACTTCGCGGCTGGCAACTGGCGCGCGCCGCAGACTCCGGCGGTGCTCGCGGCGCTCATCAGCAACGGCGCCGACGTCAACTGCCGCAACAAGCGCGGTCTGTCCCCCGTCGGCGTGCACATGCTGACGCTCAAGGTGGACAACCCGACGGTGCTCATCTCGCTGCTCGAGGCCGGCGCGGACGTCGAGACGGAGGTGGAGGGGGCGTCGCTGCTGCATTTGGCCGCGCGGCGCGACTTTGGCGTGGTCGCCGGCGTGCTCGTGGCGTTCGGCGCGTCCATGGCGGCGCTCAACCAGCACGGGCTCATGTGCTACGAGGTGGCGTCCAAGCGCGTGCAGCGGTTCATGGTGCGGTCCATCCACAAGCCGCCGCCGTGCGTCTCGCTCTCGCAGCGCAGCAAGTGCATGCGGTGCAAATCGGCGGCGCTGCTGAGCCCAAACCGCGCGGTCGCCAACTTCTTCAAGCACCTCTTCGGCGGGCGCGTGGACCCGCGGCAGAGCAACTGCTACCACTGCGGCATGCTCTTCTGTAACCAGTGCCTGAAGCACTCGGCCGTCTCGTGCGCCGTCCCCTTCGTGCGCGACGGCGACGACGAGGCGCTGCGCAACATCAAGACGTGCCGCCTCTGCGAGTCGGTGCTGGCCGAGCGCCTGCAGAAGCACGTGGCGCAGCGCGCGTTCGACGCGCACCGACTCGGCTTCGGCTCGTCGGCCATCTAGAGACGCCCCACCGCCGCCGGCGCTGCCTTAGCGCGCCGCGTACCAACCACAACCACTACCCGCTTACTGCTACCCGACACTCCGACCCGAGTGTACGCCGCTCCTTGCGACCGACCTGATGATATATTCGCTGCATGTTGCGTGGAGTGCGTGTCGGAGGACTCTTTTCCCGCGCTGGGCCTCGACCGATCGCTCTGGCGGGGTCGGCCAGCGCAGGGAAGGCTAATTTAAAACAATGACGCACGCGCGCCGAAGGATGGCGTCGCGGTCGTCGCTCTTGGCACTCCACCATCACCATCACCTGCAGCAGCAGTATCTCTCGTCTATGTAGTGCGGACACACTGGGAACGCTCGCTATTCAAACATGTTGGCGAGGCCGTCTTCGTCGGTCAGACCGTCGCTCGCGGCGGCTCGCTTGGCCTCGCGCTCCGCCGCGACTTGCAAAGAGTGCGCCTTCGCCTGCTTGCTGTCGAACGTCGGGTAGGCGTCCAGCACGAACTTGCCCTGCGTGCTCGTGGGCTCGAACGCGCGCGGCGCGAACTGCGCGAACTGGGCAAAGTGGTGCAGCGTGATGGCCATCACCACGGTCGTGTCGAGCACCAGCGCGCTCGACGCGGCCGTCTGGTCCCCGAGGAACGGGACGTGCACAAACTGGTCGCAAATGGCTCGCTGCTCGTCGGACAGTCCTTGGAACTAGCGATTCGAAGCAAAAGCAGACATTGTCAAACATTCAATTCACTGCGCATACATACTCAACAGCAGGTACACCAGCTCGCCTCACTTCGTTGTCAATCACGAATGCGCTGGATCCGCTGTACGGCACAGTGTGGGCACCTGCAGCACGACGAGGGAATCGTCAGTCAAGAGCGCAAAGCGAACAGAGAGCAACCCATATGACAGGCGTACAATGTGAGTCCGGTCGAGCCATGGCGGTCGTCACGCCGAAGATCTCGCATCCCTTGCTCTTCAAGTACTCCCGCGCCTCCGAGACTTCGTAAAACTGCACGATGTCGACGTACTTCTGCGCGCGGTGTGCTCCATGCGTACCGAAGCGCTGTGATCCGACTAGTCATCGCCTCGATCTGGTTTAGTCATCGTGTCGTGTGTCTGATGCTCGACGGTGCCGGCCACTCACCGACAATCACTTGGGTGGCACCGAAGGCCGAGGCGGTGCGCAGATACGTCCCCAGGTTCTGGCGGCCGCTCTTGTTGGAGAGCACGATGTAGAGCTCGACGGCGCTGCTCATGTTGGCTGCACTTTGGTCACTTGATTATGGTGGGTTGGCAGCGAGTGACTCCCCCATTTCAGTGACACGAGACCTCAGCTAGTGACCTGCAACGTCACTTGATGCTGCTCGGTGCACTCCTCTCGCCGGTAGAAACGGCAAAAGCTCTGGCGAACGGGCTGCGCTTCCATAGCGCGAACCACCTTGGAGTACTTGGCAAACTCGCGGCGCCGGATGTCATCAAGCTGCACTGGCGAAAACACCACATCCGACCCATCTGCACCTGGAACAACTGTCGAGGTCATGTCGTCAACATGATAGTCGCGCTCCAAGACTCGTAGCCCTGAGGTTCCTTCATCCGGCTCCAGCTCCGGCGGCAGCACTCCCTCGTTTGTGAAGTGCAACAACGCTTCGACCATGCTGAAGCAGTTGCGAAAGTTCGAGGATGGGTGGGCACTCGCGTCGACACATGAGCTGTCACCGAACACGGCGATGCGGCCACCGTTCGTCGCCGGCACTTGATACAACCCCAGCACCGCCATATCTCGGACCTCTCGCTCGGAACCATTCATTGTCAACGCGATTTGGTCGATCGCGTCGATGAAGCCCAAATATCCACCGACAGGAAACTCAGTAAGGAACGATCCAGACCAGTACGGGTATCCGTTGCTGTCGGCCGGTGTGAGCAAGTCCACACTCGAATTCGAAATGGCGCCGTCGCCGAATGAGATGTGGAACTCGCGAAGAAGTTTGTTCAGCGCGGGGATATTCGCTCCACCCGTAATGGCGTGCCAATGACTCAGCGTACTGGTGTCAAACATCTCCATCGCATTGATCGCTTGAGCGTCGAACCAGTCCGCCAGTATGACCAGTGATACATTCGAGTACTTGATGGCGTCGCGGATGGCGGTAATCTCCTCGTCAAAGAACTCTTCCTCTGGGTCAATCATCATAACGACGCCGTACTGCTCCAGCTTAACGCACGAGAGCTCAAACGGGAGAATCTCGATGAAGAAGCCCTGGTCGATGAGAAAGTTCCACAGCTGGTGGAAGTTGGTGTGCGGGTGGTCGCCTGCAGAGTCCAATAACTCAGTAGTGTGCTCGAGACTGTCGCGTGGGACAAAAGCCGATGGGTAGGGGATGTTACGGAACTGGTCCCATAGAATACGCTTTGCCTTGGGAGGGGTAGGAATGACATTCACCCGAACTGGAACGACGACCTTGTCAATGTGTGGGCCGTTCTGGATATCGATCACCAGCGACCCTGCAGCAATGCCGTTGAACTGCGACGCCTCCTCCTTCACTTCCACAAACACGCCGAGCGAGCCGTAGTAAGGCCACAAGGTGTCTGGGGATGCTACCGACACAGTCAAATGCTCGCCGTTGGCTGCTGGGATCCACCGCGGCGGGGTTAACAACTTCCCTGACACCGAGGCCGGATTCATAATGGTGAGATTCACCATCAATGGAAGCGAACTGTGAAACAGAGGCTGAGAACAGAGTGGCCACAAGTACGGACACTGGGTCGTATCGATATGATCCGGAAAAGAGCTCGGCTTCCCCACCACCACCGTAGAATCGTTGTTCGCCATCGCGTCCCGATGTGCTTGATACGTATCCCACATCTCCATCACCAGCTCGCTCGCTCTCGTAACGTTCATTTTGCCAGCTCCTTGCTCGAAAATGTGGTTGTGGACGACGTGAGCTTTCGTTTCGCGCCATGGCTCCAACTGTTCGGCACTTTGCAAAAGAACCTGCTTCATCGATGCAGGATTCAATACTCGCCAACGATCTTCCTCAGGGACAATAGATGCCAGAACAGCAATGGACGCAGACACGATCGGAGCCGAGGCGCTCGTTCCGGAAAGCATCTTGCAGCCTTTGCCGACGCCACTCCCAGAAATATCTTGAGCCAAGGTCACAATGTCCGGCTTGACACGTCCCGACCCGAACGGGAACTCCCACGTGGTCATTCCCCTGGAAGAGAAGTCCGCAACCTCGTCGTCGACGGTCATTCCTCCAACGCCAATCACCTCCATTTGGTCGGCCGGGTTCGAGAGCATTCCGTAGCGAGGGCCGTTGTTTCCGACGGCGGACACCTGGTGGAGATAACAACATGTCAGCCATGAATTGCCGCAACAATCTCCGCAACAGAGAAAGATCACATTACCAGAATGATCCCGTTCGCGGTCAGCTCTTGCACCTTTTCCACAAACGGCAGGTCTTGAAAGTCGGGACCTCCAGTGCTCAGATTGAGCACGTTAATCTTCTTGAACAGCGCGTAGTTGAACGCGTCGAGGTACCATGACGTGAACGACAACTGGTCGTCGGTGAACATGCGGAACACGAACAAATCGGCTTCCGGTGCGAGGCCAGGGCAGTTCTCGTCCGACCCGCCGACCACACTAGCGACGAACGTTCCGTGTCCTGCAGAGTCGTCGTTCTTCTTCTCGTGTGTCCAGTTGATCCGCTCCTTGACATTCTCCACTCGCGGACTGGACAATCCTGTGTCGAACACACCGACCCTCACGCCTTGGCCCTTAAAGCCGCGCTCCCAGAGGTCACGAATGCCCAGATCATCCACGAGCAGTGTCGGCTGCTTGCGAAGACCAAACATATTCTTCAGCGTCAGCGACTTCGGACTGTCCGTAGCGATAGTGTCGTTCAACTCCAGGTCTGCCTCGTCCGACCCGCTGCTCGACGCGAACAACTGCACTTTGCGATACGCGCGATTCACGTTGAACGCTTTGACCCTGGCTTTCGTCGCACCATCCCGGTCAATGATGCCGTCTAGCACACTCTCAGATGGATGACATATCGAATCGGACGAGTCACCGCTGCCACTGGCTGTCTCAGACGAAGCCTGGGCACCCAGCTCACACGAAAATAGCTTCATGACGACGAAGTCGGTCGGGATCTGGCTGGCGAACGGCGAGCGACCCATGATCTCCATCGAAAACTCCGCCGCCGCAGGGCTGACGAGCTCGCTCACCACCCTCTCTTGTGCCAGCAAGTCGTCGTAGGTGGCGAGCCGCGCCACGTACTCCTGCGCCACGGGCGTCTCGAAAAACGCGCACTCGCGGGACTTTGGCCACGTCATCGGCGCCGCCGCCGCGACGCCTCCACAGGTCGCCAGAGCGCTCAGCCAGCACACCAACAGCGGGAGCAGGCGCATGCTGGGCCGTAGGACACGCCTCGGACCGCTGCTGCCTCGGCTGCCGCTCCTTGAAACAGAGCGGACCGCCGGCCATTCCGCCGCTATCGCCGCGTCGCCCCGCCGCCTTGTCATGGGCACGCGGCGGCCGAGGCAGAGTGCAGGTCAACATCAACCCGCAAGCTGGTGTGAGCCAGTTCTGAGTCTGAAGAACTGAACATGAATCTGATGCGAGTCATCCGGCTCAGATCCAAAACGGTCAAAGCGTGACATGGTGGCGATCGTCGGCTTCGGCTCGCTCCTCTCTGGTCGCCCTCCTGCTCCCGGCTCTGGAGACAACTAGGGCGAGTTGCTGACAGCGATTTGGATGCGTGTGTGTGTGGCTGTCTGGTCTGCAGAGGTGTCGGCGCGGTCGACGTTCGGCGATGCGGTGCGCAACTTCCGCCTGGCGCGGATGACCGACTTTCGCCGCGTGTTTGCACACCCGGCCTCCATTTTCTTCGAGCGAGGCATCGCCAACCTCGAGACCAAGGTGCCCGCTCTACTGCTGGTGACTGGTGCGTATGGATGGTGGCGTGACTGACGATTGTTGCTGCGCAGGAGATGGCGAGTCTCTCCACCGAGCCTGCCGCGGGATGTTCGTTCCTTATCAGCGTGTTCGACATCCCCGAAGAACTCCTCTCGAGCTTTCACGAGCGAGAAGAGGAGTTCCGTATCATCAGTGCCCCGTTCGTCGAGGTGGATGGGAGTCCAGGCGGAGAGGTGGGCATGCCGCCTTCTATGGAACTGCAACGTCCAGTGAGTGTGACGACGAATATTTGCTGCTTCCCGACGGACCGACAGGCGCTGATGTGCACGCGGTGGACGGACACCGAGTATATCCAGCATCGGTTCGACTGTTGCTATTGTCGTTCGATGTTCATGTGCATTTCTGCGCTAACTGGTGTGTTTGATGGCTGCGCAGTGGACAGCAAGCCTTTGACGACAAATACAAGAGCTATGGCCTCGAAAGCATCTGGGGATGGGATGCTCAGAGCGGCATTCTTCCATGCCGGGTACGAATCGCTGCGGAAAGCTGCGCGCTCGTGCCTTCTTGACGATCGTTGTTGCCACACATGATCGCAACTTTCCAGGTGTACCTCCGCCACTGCTTGCTGGCCGTGAAAAAGCTCGGACAGGTGAGCTGCGATGCATTCCAGTACGTGTCGTATGCTTGTTCAACTCACCGTCTCATCCATGGCATGGCAGGATGTTTACGACGATTTTGTGAACACGACGTTCCTCGGCGACCGCAAAACTACCGTCCGGGAGTACATTGAAGCCAACCCGTCCATCATGCTCGAGCTTCCGCCGCCTCACCTGGTTGGACGCTACAGCGGATGAAACCTGCTGCGTGTGGCTGAGTGCACTGCAAGAGGACGGCTGAATTCTAGCTCTGCTGGCTGTCGTGTCGAACACTGAACGCCCGTTTCGCGGTTGAAGTTGACTCTCCTGGATTAATGTGGACTACAACACTTTGGATCTGATTACGACACTCGCTCTTCTCTGCATTCGAAACCAGATAGACCCGATGGAGCCTCCGCCGCTGACCGTGGTTGTGCTCGCTGTCTCGAAGCGGGTGCGCTGCAACCGGGATGTCATAAGCGCGATCTCCGACCTCCTGGACTCGTCGCTGCGCTGGACGCTCTCGCAGGCGGCTGTCAAGGGGAGTCGTTTCCTGATGGAACGCCTGTCGTACCGCCACCCGTTTGACCAGCTCGACCCGCACTTCCGCCAGTGGATCTACACCAAGGCGATGACGCGAGCAGCAGCCAATGGCGACTTGGAGTTTGTGCAGTGGTTGACGGCGCGCTTCCCCGGTTGTTTCGTTACTCTTGCGGTCGAAGAAGCAGCGTGTACTGGACAGCTGGCGATCCTGCAGTGGCTGTATGTCCACCACGACAACGTGAGGTGGGGATGCGGTGAGCTGGAGCACGCGTTGCGCAATAACCACGTCGAAGTGGTGCAGTGGCTGTACCAGACCATGCCGCAATTCGCACAGGAAGATATGAAACACGCTGCGGTCGAGAGCGGGAACCTGGAGCTTCTCGAGTGGTCGTACCGAATCTGGCCGGAACGCGTGAATCTTATCGGCCCAGCTTTGCAGAGCGGCAGTGTGGCGGTGCTCGAATGGGTTGTGCGAAATCGGCTGTTTATCTCAACTTCGAGGTTGCATCTTGTTCCCAACGTGGCGTCCAGACTCGGCAATCTGGACGTGATCAAGTGGATGATCGAGCGTGACATGGGCCACTTCACGTGGGACACCTTGCACTTGGCATGCTCGAACGGACATTTTGAACTGGTCAAATTGATTGTCGAGTGGATCGTCGAGCACCGCCTCGTGCGCCAGCAAAGCGACGCGACGATCGATGCTATCTGTTCGAAGGGGAACTTGGAGATCGTGCAGTGGTTGTCCGTCAAGATTCCCGATTGCTTTACGGAGGCTGCCATGAACTTCGCAGCACTGCATGGTCATTTAGACATTGTGGTGTATTTGCACGAGAACCGCACTGAAGGATGCACACAACTGGCGATGGATTTTGCGGCGGGCAAAGGCTTCCTGGATATCGTTCAGTTCCTGCACAAGCATCGAACTGAGGGCTGTAGCACAAACGCCATGGACGAAGCTGCCACGAACGGACACCTCCATGTCGTGAAGTGGCTCCATACCCATCGAAATGAAGGCTGTACAGATCTCGCCATGGAGATGGCGGCCAGGAACGGACATCTCGATGTTGTGCAATGGCTCCACGAGAACCGGAGTGAAGGATGCACGCCATACGCAATGACCGAAGCAGCCTGCGGCGGTCACTTGGACGTGCTCAAGTGGCTCCGAAAGCACTGCAATTTATCATGTCCGGACGGTCAAGCACATACAGCCCTGGACTTGGCTATTGGTTATGGACATTTCGACGTTGTCCGTTGGCTGCTCGCCACACAGTCCATCGGGTTTACGAAGTCTGCGTACGGAATTGCGGCGAGTAACGGCCAATTCGAAGCAATGCTGCTCTTACGAACCGAGTTCAATATACAACCTCCAGGGTACGCGTTCGCCCACGCGATCATGAACAATGAGCTGGAAATGCTGCAATGGCTGCTGCACCATTTTCCGAACAATGTTCGAGATCATACACTGCAGCGTCCGCCCTACCCAACTGGCCCGTACATTTCGAGCTGGCTGCGCGAGATCGGATATCCGGGGTGACGCCATTCGATGTCAAATATTGGTGACGACGATATGTCGAGTTGAACGAACGAACGAGCGGGGGGGGGGGGGGGGGGGAAACGATGAGTCACAACGATCAAACAGACGTAATCACCCATCGTCCAACCGTCCAATGTCAATGAGAAGAGAAAGTGGATGATAGGAGAGTCGGCGCGAGTGTCCGGTGAAGAATGTAATGTGTCGATGGAAGTTCTGGCAGCTTTCGAGTGCTTGGCTGCCTATTTTGACGAATCTGTTGTGAGCGGTGTTGTATTGCTACGGTCGGTCGAGCAACAAGTTGATACACGTGTGCATATAGTATCTGGTCGCGATAGATACTTCATCACGGTCAAGAATGCAACTGCTAGTAGCAATACAGAGGTAACGGTTCTTGCACACCAGGTTCTCTCGCTCTTGCAGCAGTTGCTGCCTGCACCAAACCCCCCATCCAGCTTGCCTCCCATCCAGAGAGGATGTCTCATCAATACCAAGGACGGATGCACTAGGACGGACGCGGGTCGGTCGTGGGCTTGCTGACGGGGAACAACGGCGCGTGCTCGTTCACCTACGACCAGCTGGCGTGTCAAAGCCACTGCAAGTTCAAGCGACCTTCACTCTGTGGTCACCAGTCGCACAGGCTTGCGCGCTTCCAGTTTTCAACCAGTAAAAGGCAGCTAGAGGCGATAATAGCCAATCACAACTGTTTGACAATTGCATTGATCCTCTCGCTGATCATCGCGCTGTTTTGCCATTCCGCAATTTGCCATCTTCCCCTCGCCAAGAAGCTCAGGTGCAACCGACAACGATCCCCACGCGAACGATGCAGCTCGTGAAGCAGATCAAAGCGCAGGGCGGCGTGATCAAGCAGTTCTCGCACGAGAGCGTGTCCACCAAGACGCCGATGACCTTCAGCATCTTCCTTCCGCCAACCGCGAGCGAGAGCCACAAGGTGCCGGCGCTCTTCTACCTCGCGGGACTCACGTGCTCGGACGACCTGCTCTTCATCAAGGCTCCGGGTGCCATCAAGGTGGCGGCGGAGCGAGGCATCGCCATCGTCGCCACTGACACGAGGTGCGCGCGGGGGAGCTGCAGGGACGGAATGTCGATCGGAGGTTGTTCTTACATGGGAATGGTCGTGGTTGCAGCCCGCGCGGGGCCAGGATCGACGGCGAGGAGGACAGCTGGGACTTTGGCACAGGCGCGGGCTTTTATCTCGATGCCACGGAGCCCAAGTGGGAGGAGCACTACCGCATGTACACCTACGTGACTAAGGTGCAGCTTTGTGCCTGACTTCATCCGACATGGTAGGCGGAAAGGTTGGCTGACCCGTGTTCACTGCAGGAGCTGCCTGCGCTGATTACGTCCAACTTCCCCGTGCTGGAGGACAAGCACTCGATCATGGGTCACTCGATGGGCGGCCACGGTGCTCTGGTTCTCGGCATCCGGAACCCGGTACGCTCGTTGAGTCCTTGCGTCGGTTTACAATGGCGGACTGACGAGTATGCTGCCCTCACAGGACCAGTACAAGTCGATCTCGGCGTTCGCCCCCATCACCCACCCGAGCCAGTGTCCGTGGGGTATCAAGGCTTTCACGGGCTACTTGGGCGTGGACCAAGAGACGTGGAAGGTGTGTCCAGCTCGATTTCGTGTTGGCTGTATGAAGTGAGGTGTGCTTAGTGCTGCTTTCGTGCGGATGGTCGTCAGGAATACGACGCGACCCAGCTGATCCTCAAGAACGGCCCCCTCTCGAAGACGATTCTCATCGACCAAGGACGCGAGGACAATTTCCTTCACGATAAGCAGCTCCTCCCCGAGGCGTTCGAGGTATGTGGTGACTGTTTCCTGAGATGTGTGGCCCGCCGTATCTTCAGTCGGTTCGATGATCTCTGAATGTGGCGCATTGGACGTGTGTGATGGCAGGCGGCGTGCAAGACGGTGGGCCAAAAGTTGACTCTTCGTATGCAGGTGAGGCAGGCGCTGTTGGTTGCTGATGTGCTGGCCGAGACGACGTTAACATGGTGGGCTATCATAGGACGGGTACGACCACAGCTACTACTTCATCGCGACTTTCGTTGAAGAGCATGTCAACTTCCACGCGGACGCTCTGCTTCAGTAGACTCGTTCCGCCAATCCTGTTGGGTATCAGTTCGTGCGGTCTCGAGTTACTCAGTCCGGTAGGAGGCAAGACTGCTTGAAAGCTGATATCTCGGCAACGAACTGAAATTGCATTCATTCGAACGAGATAATCGCCGAGTCGATCAATTGCTAGCGACATGGCCGCTTTCACGCAGCCAGTTCTCAATGTACACTCCTCGCGTGAAAGGCGTTTGTCTCAGCGTGGCCTCGTCGACTTCGTCCGGGAAATGATAGAGTAACCACTGGAGAATCTCCAACTCCTTGTACATCATCGCGCTGCGGAACGCGGAGTCCTGAGGCCTCAAATTGAATTCGGAGCGCAGAACCAGCATGGGCTCGAACTGTCTGTTCATCGCCGCAATGTAATACGCTGCGCTTGTGCATCGCTGCGACTGAGACGCGAGCAGCCATCGGCACACGTCAATGTGGCCACAGCCGATGGCTAGGTCCAGCGGATTGCCCCACGACCCTGATTCACCCTTCAAGTGGAGATTCGTGTGAAGCCACTTCACCACCTCCAGATGGCCGTTACCGGCCGCAAGGTCCATGGCGTACTGCTGACAACCTTCACTCGTGTTTTCGTACAGCCACTCGATCACTTGGAGATGTCCGTTTTCAGCTGCTCTCATTATCGCGCGATCCGAGGAGCCTTCGTGTCGATTAGCCAAAAGCCACTGTATCACGTCGAGGTGGCCGTTCCCGGCAGCCCCTTCAATCGCCATAACTGAACAACCCTCGCTCCGGTTGTTGTGAAGGAATTTGACAACTTCCAGATGTCCTTCGGACGCCGCATTGTCCATAGCGCCGCTCGTGCACCCCTCCGTGCGGCTCTCGTGCAAATACCTCACAATGTCAAGATGGCCGTGCAAGGCAGCCAGATCCATTGCCTCCTCCGAAAAACAGCCGGGTAGGTTCTCGGACACCCATCGCACGATTTCCAGGTTTCCATGCGTGCAGAGGTTGTCGATGGGCTGAGTCGTGAATCCTTCAGACCGGTTTTCGATAATCCACCTGATCACGTCGAACTGGCCGCTGTACGCGGCACCGTCCAAGTCGTCCCACGTACACTGCCCCGCGTTAATCTCGACCATCCACTTTAGCACCTCCAGATGTCCGTACTCGGCCGCTAAGTCCAACGAAATGTTGCCAAACGTGTGTCGCTCGAATAGCTGGTTCTCCATAACGAACTTGACGACGTCGACCGAGCCGCCCGCCATGGCCCTATAGATGATGGCGTTGTCAGATGGCCACCCGGATGGCCACACCGAGTTGGCCCACTTGAGCAGCTCGACATTCCCACTCTCGGCTGCAGCAGCTCTTCTGTCTTGCTCTGCCAGTTCAGGCACGTTCTCGTACAGCCACTGTGCTACTTTCACGTGGTTGTTGTGCAGTCCCCAAAACATCTCGTCGGCACCCCACTTGACGTCGTCGTGGTGAGCATGAAGCCATTGCAGAATCGACAAATTACCACTCTTAGCTGCTGCTTCGACCGCAGCAGTGACGAAACACCCCGGAAAACTCCTCGTCAGCCACTGAACGAACCCCAAATCGCCTCGCTCGGCAGCGCATGCCATCGCCTTCGTGTAGATCCACTGACGGAAGAACGGGTCGAGTTCGTCGAACGGCTGACGGTGCGCCATGCGCTCCATCAGATAGCGGTGTCCCTTCATTGCAGCCTGCGAGAGCGTGAGCTGCAGTGACGTGTCCAGAAAGGAGGAGACTGTGACCAGCACGTCATGGTCTAGCGCGTCGCGCGGCGAGTAGCGCTGCAGGGGCAGCTCGACGCACGCGAGCGGCGGAGGTGACGACGCCATGGCAACGTGCCAGATGGGTTGGAATCGTTCTCAAGGCAAGACTGACCAAAATAGTGTGGAGATAACACCGACACACGAAATAGCAGCTTCGCATTCGAATGTGGTCGCATTTGGCCACCTCACGAGCATCGTTCGAACTCGTGCAGCATCGAGCAGTCTACTCATCTTGATTGTGCGCGCTCAGGCGTTAGTGCTACCCTATGAAGAAGCATGCCCGCGATTGATTCTTGTTGATCGCAACACACAAACGGGAGAGCAATCATGCCATTCTGCTAATTCGATGCAGAGGCAGCAAATACATGCTGACATGACTACCTCCCTCGGTTCATTCGCATTTAGGATCGCTTGCGTCGTGTAGGCGGGCGAGGTAGTCGGCCTGGGAGATGACCTTGAGCTTCATCGACAGGTACACACAAGTGAGGTAGATTCACCGGATGCCTCCCGATCGAAGAGCGCTACGCACATATCCGTTCCCGATGTGCACACGCCGCTTATCCCGACCACCAAAGGCGCCAATGTCGACGATCGAGGCGTCTCGACTGACCACGACGTCGTGCACGACTCCAACGATCCCGATATCAGAGCTAGCACGCTCAGCCTCCGTCGACGTCGAGCGGCACAACGCCTCCCTATCGATTACTAGCAGGCGCACAAAGTCGCCACGCGCTGGGAACGACCCGACTCTGGTGTCGGGAGTGTCGAGCACGTGCAGCGCGCGGATGTTGTCGGAATCCGCGTCAAACCACTTGTCGGTAGTGTCGCGTTCACCGTGTGCCCGAATCTGCACGCGGGCTGGCTGCGATGGTTCGGCATCTCCGACAGAACCGTCGGCAACCGCCATGACCCGAGCCATATACCAAACGCCATGCCATCGTTGCCACACCAAGTCACCGGCAGCGAGACTGCGCGCAGTGGATGCGTCGTCGTCCATCGACCTGGTCGTGGCGACTCGCGTCGTTAGTACTCAGACTATTGTTAGTGTGAGCGTTTCACTTTCAGTTTTTCAAAGTGTCGACAACAAGTGTTGCCACCGACCAACCATGTCGAGCAACTGCATGACCGAAATGGCCGTGTCAAGAACGAGCATTTTGTCTTTACATGTTGTTTTGTTTCTATAAAATGCTGTCAGTTCTCTCACTCCATCGATGAAATTGTCAATGTTCACACTGTTCGAACGCTTTCAGCCTTACGCAAGTCGAGAATGACGCGTACGCCTTGGTGTGCTCGGAGTTCGTTTCGATCTGCCATCAACAAGCCACACAGGAACTTCGGAGCCATCACGTTTAGCAGGCAGCTGGCTAAACCAAACCAAGGCGGCACGGCATGACCAGCAGCAAATCCGTCAAGAGAAAGCAGTTCTTGGCATGCTGGCATGGCCATTTTCTTGTAGCCAACTCTGGATGTGCACTCCAGGCCAGAAAAACGGACGTTTGATGGTGCGACCTTCAGCCTGGTCGGGGAAATGGTTCATGAGCCACTGCACCATCTCCAGTTCCTTGTTCATCATCGCGTTCTGCAAGGCGTAACTCCGTGGCTTGAGACCAAACTCGTTCCGCAGGATCAACATGGCTTCGAACTGGCCATTCCGTGCGGCAATCTCAAATGCCTTCCCAGTGCAACCGATCGACTGCGTTTCGAGCAACCACCTGAACACCTCAAAGTGCCCGTGACCGATAGCTTCGTCGAGTGCATTGCTCGACGGCCCGTCTGCATTCTTGAAGTTCTGATGAGAGTGTAGCCATTTGAGCATTTCGAGATGGCCGTTGCTAGCTGCGATATCCATGCTGTAAGGGATGCGACCCTCGGTCCGGTTGTCGTACAGCCACTCGACCACATGCAAGTGTCCATTTCCTGCCGCTGAAGTCATAGCCCAGACCGTACATCCTTCGTCGCGATGAGCGTGAAGCCACTGCACGACATCGAGATGGCCGTTCTCAGCAGCCCCATCCATGGCGCTTGTTGTGCATCCCTCGGTCCGGTTTTCGTGGAGGAACTTGACAACCTCCAAGTGCCCTCCGCTCGCCGCGGAATCCATCGCGACGACTGTGCAGCCTTCGCCGCGATTCTCGTGCAGATACCCGACGATGTCGAGATGGCCACGCATGGCCGCGAATTCCATCGCTCGATCCGAAAAGCAATTCGGGAGGTTCTCCGATAGCCACCTCACAATCTCGAGGTTTGCGTGCGAGCACACGCGGTCGACGGGTTGGGTGATCCAGCTTTTCGGACGGTTTTCAACGATCCACTTGACGACGTTGAAGTGTCCATTGTTTGCAGCAGCCTCCAAGTCTTCGGGCATACAGCGACCCGCGTGTATCTCGACCATCCACTTGATCACGTCCAGCTGGCCGTACTCCGCGGCTCTCCTCAACGAAATGACCCCGAACGTGTGACGTTGAAATAGCTGGTTCTCCACGACCCATTTGACCACTTCCAGGCTGCCGGTCTTCATGGCCCCGTTGACGACAGCACTGTCCGACGGCCAAACCGATGGCCAACACACGCTTGCCCACTTGAGCAGCTCCAGGTTCCCACTCTCGGCGGCAGCGGCCTTCATGTCGTGCGGCGCAAGCTCAGGCACGTTCTCATACAACCAGTGCGCCACGTCAGTGTGATTGTTGCGCAGTGCGCAGCCAATCTCGTCGGTCCCCCACTTGACATCCCCGTGGCACGCGTG
This sequence comes from Phytopythium vexans, assembly GCA_003413675.1. Classification (NCBI taxonomy): domain Eukaryota; phylum Oomycota; class Peronosporomycetes; order Pythiales; family Pythiaceae; genus Phytopythium; species Phytopythium vexans. The sequence goes on along the minus strand of QLOC01000002.1, from coordinate 1,929,834 downwards.
GAGCCACTGAAGGATCGCCAAATGCCCGTTCCTCGCCGCTTCTTCGACTGCAGCAGTGACAAAACACCCCGGGAATTGCTCCGTCAGCCACTGCACATACTCCAAGTCGCCATTGAGAGCCGCTTGAGCCATGGACTTGGTGTAGATCCATTGGCGAAAGTACGGGTCGAGCTGGCCGAAAGGTTGCCGGTACGCAAAGCGCTCCATCAGGTTCCGGTCTCCACATACCGCCGCATACGAGAGCGTCCGGCGCAGCGACGGATCCAGGTAATCGGAGATCGTGTTGAGAACGTCCTGGTCGAGGGCTGTGCGCCGTGAGTAGCGCCTCAACGGCAACTCGACCGAGGCAAGGAGAGGCGGCGTCGGCATTCTTCCAGTGCAAAAGCAATTGTCAAATAGGGGTTCGATCATATCGCCAGCGATACTTTCAGACGCACTGCAAATCAGAGGTGGGTTCATGTTGTCAGCCACACTTTTGGAGATATAATCGTTGATCGAAGGATGTGGGTTCGTGCTGTTCTTAATACTTCCGGAATGCTGTAGCGTTGTAGAGGCTGTGTCGAGGACAGGCGAACTGATCCATAGCGATCGGGCGAAGGATAGCCTTGCCACGTAGCCACTTAAGCACCGAACAGTCGCGAACGTCCATAACGGGCGAGAAGGGAGAGAGTGGATCCCACGACTGGGTGTGCAGCGTGCAGTATGAAGTCCAGATCGTAGAGGCCTGCAGGCACGAATGCCAACTGGACGACAGGCTGAGCGCGTGTCAGAGTATTGAATGACGTCAGTTGTGTGAATTTATCACTTGGGACAAACCGATTACAGAGCCTTTGAATTCCTGGAACCGCCGGCTTCGCTATCGAAGTGTTACTGCAGCTCGTGCCCAACTGCAAGCGTGTGCTGACAGGCCGATGCCGGTGAGAACAGAACACGATCGTAGCAGTTTCAATGCGTCCCACATGTGTGGCCGAGATAGCACTCAAAAATTGCAGCAGCTGCCAAACCAGACGAACCATTGCACGATCCCGGCACGTTATGTTGATGCTAATTCTTGGGTCAGCGTAGCACTCTGTGCTACGTCACATATCGCACAATCATATTTTACCTCGATGTTCACAGATTGAATAATCATAGGATTCATAGGAATCACTTCGCCTGCAGAATCGACTTGCTTATCATGTTCTCAGAGTTTGTATCGATTGATCGTTTGGAATGCGCGGTCGTGCTCCGACGGCGCGAGCAACTGACCAATTCACCCGGCCCGGTTTCTACATTAACCAGTCTAGCCTTATACTTAGAAGATGATCACCCCACTATGCTAATGTTGTGCACTCGTTGTACATGCCGCATGACGAAGATGCAGGCATGTACGATGGTCGCGATGTGGTGATCGGTACAGCGACCGAGTCTGCTGCCTTCGTCAGCGTTGCTATGTCCAGCACCGGAGCGATGGTTGCAACGTGTGATGGCGCAGTAAGCAGCTTGTTGGTTGGGCGAATGCGGCACGATTGGTCCAGGACAACGTCGCCGAAGTTGTACCGATACTCGCAGAAGTCCGGGAACTCGCACTGAGCTCGGCGATAATTCCAGTAACAGTCCGTGTCGATCATGGGCGGCCGCGACGTCTGTGGTGGATGCAAGGAACGACTCTCGAGTCAGCAAGCTTGCTTCGTCAAATATCGTCGACAGCACAGCAAAACCAACCTTGTCAGCAGTCACTCCGTCGTTAAAGATGTTGCGCAGTTCCATGCGCAGTTCCCGCAGGAACGCCGAGTTCGACAGGATCTCTCGGTGCCGTGCGCCGTCGATTTCCCACACACTCGTCTGCGGATACACCGTCATATCACCATTTCATTGTTAGGAGCCATACAACAGTGCAATCCAGCCAAAGCGAGCTCTTACCGAACGAATACCGGCAGCAGTCTCCTCGGTGCTCTCATAGAATGTGATCTGGTTGTCGGCTGACGATCCGAACAGGCCGTTGAAGAAGCCTTCGTTCCCTGCCGACCCAGCACCGCCCGTCCAGCTCCCACCTTCGCTGTCGTCGGCATCACACAGGGACTTCCCACTGCCGGCTTGCTCGTACTGGGCATGATGCGCGGTGTCATTCCGGACAGCGCGGACCCGTCGAATATCGCCCGCAGAGAAGTACACTGACTGCGGCGTCTGCGTGACGCTGACCGATGTGGTCTGCTGGCCGAACCATGAGTGGGACCACGACAGCGAATGATACGGCACCGTGCCGTCGCCAGTCTTGCCGCACAGCATGTCTGGCCCTTCTTCATGAGCCACCTCCATCATGTACCAATCGTCAGCATCAGTTTTGTGCTGGTACTGGTAGTTGTAGCGCGTCTAGACAGATATTCATCGTCAAGTGAGCTCAGACAGTCCAGGACATCAGTGTGCATGACGATCGTACCGGCACATTGACGCCGTAGATGGCGTAGACCGACTTGATTGGTGGACGGTCCCATGGCGAGAGCTGGTCCACGACCTCATCTTCGACGTAAAACTTCTGGCGGACAGTCTCGAGGTCCTGGAAGATAGGGTCGTGCGGTGCCAGGTCCCGGAAGAACTGACCCGACGCAATCTCCTTGCTCGAGTAGTTGACAGTGCGGTCGATGCTCTCGCCGTGGTAATCGAGTCCCTCGTGGAAGCGCACCGAGATGAGTGTGTCATCGTCCAGAGCCGAATCAGTGGCGGCTGGAATCGGCATGAAGCCGAGGATGGAGCCTGGAAGCAGCACGACAGCTTAGTATCATGCACATACTGATCGTAAAGCGACAATTGAGACAGCATACCGAACGAGACGACCATCTGACGGATCGCGCTCAGAGACACGGGGAGACCGTTAGTGACTCCCGACGTGATCAGCTCGAGTGCCTCCGCGCTACCGAGCAGCGGCGCGCCGACCGCAAAGTAGGCCGAAATGTGTTTGTCGATCCACTCCTGCCAGTGGTTGACGCCGATCTCGAGCTTGAGCCACGCGAGGAAGTAGCGCAGCATGTTGTTGCCCATCGAGTGGGCGATCACGACCAGCGCGTCGCCGCCGTTCAGATCGACCGTGTATTCGACTGCCACAAACAAAAGCAAAAGTTAGTCGTCAGTCTCCCGCACAAGCCAAGTTCACAGTGTAGCTTACTCTTCTTCATGAGCTGGTAAAAGTACCGGTCACGCTCCTGGAGCTTGGAAGGCGGGAGCCGCCAGTCGTAGGGCGCGACGATGAGCTGGTCCGGACCGAGGTGGAAGTGCTGTACAAGATCTTTGATGATGTCGCGCCAGACGGTGGACAGCGGGCCTGTTACGAGACCCGGGTCGAGCTCCGAGATGGCGTCCAACCCTTCTCCGGCCCTGTTCATAGAGGTCGGGACAACGGTGAGGGTCGCGGATTGCAATCCACGCCGCAACGGATCCTGCGCCGCACATACCGGAGCTTGCAGTCGACTTCGGACTGGTTGGCCGTATGCAGCTGCATGCAGCTGATCCAGCAGTCGCTCTGCGCGAGCACGCGGCCGATGTCGATCCACAGCCCTGTCCGTTTAGATCTTGCGTTGGCTACAACTATCCTCCGATGACGAAATCTGCGAAACGGCCAACGTACGGTCTCCGATGTTGACGTCACGGTACAGGTTCTTGCGGAAGCCCTTCTCGCAGCGGCGGTGACTCCACGACTGCAGCTGCGAGGACGCGAAGCCCGGCAGCAGCAGCACGGGTCGCGTCTTCCCGCGGCCGGCTGTGGCGGCGGCGGCGCTGTCCTCAGCCTGCACCGCCGGGTGGCCACCGCCCGCGACGCCCAGCACCAGGAGCGTCAGCAGCAGCCAGGCCGCGACGCGGTGGAGCAGCGCCGGCATTTGGTACGTATCGGCGAGGCGCGCTGCAGTCTGAGCTAACAGATCGGAAAAGCGATTGTGGCCTGTGGCATGGGTAGCTGCTTGTGCGGGCGAGAGTGATGGCCACCCACAGTGGCTAGCGGCGTGGTGAACTTTCAGAATCTCGAGCCAGCGACCTCGGAATAAGGGCTGCACCTATCGCGTTGAAGTAGTCGAGTGGAGGCGATCGCTGTGCGAGGGTGGCGTCAACACGCCAATCTAGTCACTATCGGAAGGGATTTTGCTGTCCAGATTACGCGCGTGAAACTGGCCTGCCTGCGTGCTCTGTCGCTTGTTCTCCGAACGCGCCGTCTGCCTCGAGCGGTGGAGAACCAGATGAGTGCACAGTGCGGTATACGCGATGTATACGTGTCCGGATGTCGCAAATCAGAGAAAACTATGGCGTCAACAAGGGCATCTTCCGGATACCGACACATCGGACCATCGGCCGACACCTGCTGGCGCAGTTGCAGTGTATCCATCCCAAAATGAGCCATGCGCGCAAAAAATACCCGCGGCCGCTCGTCCTCCCGACTTGGCCCCTCTTTCGGCAGCCACCGCCAATCACTCGCTGCTGGTTGACGCCTGGGTGATGCCAATGCCCCGCGGCGAGCAGCTGCCGCCGCCCGCGGCGCGATGGGTGTACGACGGCGTCCCTCTGGCATTGGCACCGTCTCTAGGCGCCGCCCACAGCCATCAGTTCGCGCGAGCCCGCGTGAGCGTGACCGAGCGAACGGTCCCCGAATTCGCGCTTGTCTTCGATGCTAAATGCACGGTGGCCAGTCGGCGCGTCGATGCAGCGCGCGGATTCACCAAGCGGCAGCTCGCGGCGGCGTTTGAGCTTTCCGTGGCGCAAGATGGTGGCGCCACCACCGATGCACTGGGCGTAGCCATCCAACAAGAGAACGCGCGACGGGACAGAGCCGTGCGGAGGTGGCTGCAGGGCGGGGGCAAGATCGCGCCGCCTGCGCGGGAAGAGCTCGCCAAGTGGCTGCTCTCGCGCATGTTCCTCAAAGCCGGGGCGGTCGAGTGGCGACTCTTTCTCGCCGGCGAAGAAGAGCTCGAGGTCAGCGCAGTGCGTGGTGCAGAGCCGTTGGAAGCGGCTGCGTCTGTGGTGGGTGGAGGCAGCGACAATGAGATCAGGTCGGCCACGCAGCGCAGTGATCACGACAGAAGAGCCGCTTGGGGAGAGGAGGACGGAGGCGATGTGCCTCCAGGATATGAAGTCTCATCGTGTGAGCCACCGACACCATCGTATGGTCACCAGAAGCTGTGGCAGCGTGACGGGCTCAGCAACGACGACGACGACAATGATGACGACGACGATATCGGCAACCCGTTTGCAGGGGGCGACGACAACGGCGACGAATCTCTAGCGCCACCAGCCTACCAGCTCGCCGCCACAGGTAGCGGAAGCCTCAACAACCTCTACAGGCAGCCGAGCACGAAAGCGGATATCGATGCACAAAATGCTCCTGCAATGGAACACGATCGTGAGCGTTCCCAATTATCGGCGAGAGAGAATCGTGCAGCCTCGACTGCCTCAGCGATCCAGCGCTCATCGTCCAGTCAGCAGCTGACTCCGCCGTCCAAATCGACGTTTGCGATTGAGCCGGCGTCGCTGCGGCTTCGCCGTCGGTCCATGACCAGCGATACGTTCGCGAACGAATGGACCGAGGATCGCCGCATGTACGAGCTCGAGCTCACTACCTCCAAGCGCGATATCGAGAACGCCAAGCGCGACAAGGAGCGAGCACAGCGAGTCGCCGATCTTCGAAAGGAACGTCTGCTGCAAGCTGGACGGCGAAAGGTGGCAGAGAGTCAGCAACGACGGCGTGACGCCCATTGCGTCAAGGAACTGATCACCGACACGATCGAGTACCACACGGTGCGGCTCGAATTGGATGCGCAAATCAAACAGACCAAGACCGCGTCTCAGCGCGAGCTTGAGCGCGCGGCGCAGTGCATGCGCGTGGCGATCGGCCGAACGGACAAGTGGAAGAAGGGCTGTGTGCTTGGACCAGGTCCGCTCTCGCAGCGAGAGATCGATTTGAGTGGCAAATGCCGGTCAAACTCGCAGCCCTACGACGTGTATGACCTTCACGGACGGCGCCACAGCTTGAGTGAAGCCGGTAGAATCGCCGCCAAGAGCGACTTTGAGAGTGCGATGACCAAGATTCAGCGCTCCCTGATCGGCAACAGCAAGGCTGTCGAGATGTTCCGCAAATACGACCGTGATCGCACTGGAGCGCTCAGCTATGCCGAGTTCCTTCACCTGATGAAGCAGCAGTGCGGCGTTTCGCTATCGAGCGAACAGAGTTCGGCGCTCTTTCGGCATTTCGACCCGAACTGCAGCGGCGAAATCGACTACGGCGAGCTGCTGTGGGGATTTTTCAACCGCCAGGCGTTTCTGAAGCGCTGGGAGCAAAAGCGAAGCGGACTATCTGACCGCGAGGTGAAGATGCGTTTCTATCGGTACGATCGGACAGGACGCGGCGCTCTCTCGATGACCGATTTCTTGCTCGCTCTTGACGACATGGGGTTCCGAGTCAGCGAGGCCGAGGCAAAGCTCCTGTGCGTCAAGTTCGACATGGACGGCGACGGGTTCGTCAACTACGACGAGTTTTGTCGATTCGTGCGTCGACCAACCGGTGAGAACGACTCGAACGTAACCAAACCAAGCAGCCAAGGCGAGTCAACAAGTGGGGATCGTCATCCTGCTCGAGAGATTCGTGTGGTTGACAAATCTGAGGACGATGCGGCACGAATACTAGCCGAACTGCAGCAATTACGACTTAACCAAGAGCATATCCGGCGATCTGTGTCGCAATAGAAACCTGGTTGCCATCTACTGCAACTCGTAGAGGTCTCACAGTCATAACTCGTTCGAGTCAAGCTATAGGTCTCTATTGAGCTCGAGTGGGTCTAGTTGTTCGTGGCATTGCCGGACACGGGAGCACGAACACCCATGGGACCGCAGTCGGGTGTTGGCCTACTCCTCGTTTCGCTCTATCGGTTCCAGTGATTCCAGCGGCCATCGAGGGCTGTAGCGTGCAGAGCTGGGATCGCTCCGCATCCCCATCTTGAACCGCTCGAGCCCAGTCCAGGCAATCATGACGCCGTTGTCGGTGCAGTACTTGACTGGTGGGAACACTGCCTCCAGCCCGTCCTCTCTAGCTGTGTCTTGAAGTCGCCGGCGAAGGTACTGGTTCGATGCCACACCGCCGCACACAACCTTTGCAAAGTAATCCAACTCGTTTAGGACTGCTCCAATCGGCCACGAAAACGATGCTGCTGTACCAGATGCTTCAGGTCTTCGCCAACGCGGTCGCGAGCCCACTCGCATGCCCGTCGCGTTCGCGTCACGAGCTGATCTACTGCCCGTTTCTGCATGTGGTTTCGTTAGCATAATTGCAGATCGAGCCACAGAGATCACCACTTGGCGGCAACGCATTCGCGGAGATTGCCAAATACCTGGAAGGAAGCACACAAGTCTTGCTTGGTGTCGTCGTCTAGAGTCTCCAACTGCAAGCACATTCGGCGTCAGCACTGTCCAGCGAAGAAGCAAACTCTCTCCTCAAATGCATCATCGCAGTACCTGACGGACTTCACGCAGCATTGCTGTCTTGATGCCGGAATACGAGAAATCACAGTCCTGGTTGGATGGATATCAGCACAGTCAATGATCGCACGATCATCCAGTCACCACAGATGTACGGTACCCTGCGGTGCTTCATCGGCTCCGTGAATGGGAATGCGTGGTCGTTCCCTCGCGCGGCCATCTCCTCAATCAGGCGACCGCCGTGCACGCCTCGCGAGGACGAAATATCGAGCATTCGTGCGACCTTGTCGTACGCTTCACCAACCGAATCGTCGAGTGTGCTTCCCAAGAGCTCGTAGTCGCCAACCCCCTGCGTGAAACACACTTGAGCACACGTCCGACCTCGAGCCTAGAGAGATCCCACATACCTTTGCGAGCACAAGACAGCAGTGGCCGCCAGATACCAGGAGGACCACGAACGGAAACTTGGGTACGGTGACTCCAGTCTGTTCGCCAAACACCCGCAGAACAATTGGTCGAATCAGTTTGACACAATCATCGTTGCCATTTGTAGAACTCTGGCACTTACATTTGGCAAGCGGGACACAAGGATGTGAGCCTGTCATCATGAGCGTTAGTGAGGTCAGGACACGACAACTCGAACGCGCTGTTCTACCTCCAGGTGGTTGATCTGGAGGAAAGCAACCTCGGGATTGTCTAAACACAGCTGCTGGGCACTGCGGAGACCCACGTCCAGGCACGGCGACAGTCCAGGACCAGACGTCACTGCGATCGCCGACAGCTTCTCGACGCCATCGAGCCCGCTACAGTCGCGACAACGCCGAGTGTCAGTCGGACACGGCTGCTTGCATTAAATAACAACACCAATCTCACCTCTGCTCTATCGCGGCGGCAATGACATGCGGTAGGTTGTCGGCGTGCGCTCGGGCCGCCAGCGCTGGCACAATACCTGCGATCATTCGCGATGAGGGTTGGATCACACTGGCCGTCCAAGAGCACGCGTCGCACACAACTGCACCTTTCCACTTGGCGTTGAGCTCCCACTGCGACGAAACGACATTGCTCAGCACATTGCCGTCGCCGTCCAGCACCGCGGCGGCCGTGTCGTCGCAGCTATTTTGCACCAAATGTCGGGGTGAGAATCGATTTGTGACAACACCATCGCTGACTCGGACAATCGCCGCAGCCATTGAAGCCACCACGCTCGCTCCACCAACCTGGTCTCGATGCCAAGTATATAAGCGAGACCGCGGCGCTGCGACGACCGCCAGCGCGGTGCACGCTGCCGCAGAGTCGCCGACAACTGCAACCTGTGCAGCATTTGCCACTCAAACCTTGTCCGGTGGAAAGTGGGCAGAATGTCATAAAGTTCGCTGCGACACTATTCAGTCAGTCGTGTTCGAAGTTAACCGTAAGTGCGTCGACCCAGTCGCCCCACAGTGAAAACGCCCGAGGTTATTCTCTCTCCGATTGTCTCTCCGAGGTTTTTCAGCTATTGTTAGATGTCGCGCACTGTATTGCCTGTCGGCTACGCTTCTCGGTATACAAACACGGAGTCTAATTCGCGTCCGACCACGCGGCACGACTGGGTGACCAAGGAGAGCGAGCGAGTTCCTGGGTCGCGCGGCGCAGGACAGCGCGATGGCGGAGGGCGATGTGGCGGCCATGGCCCGCGAGATCACGCGCGTGGTGGCCCGACCCGGCTGGCAGTCGGACCGCAGCGTGGTGCCGGACATGCAGAAGGTGCTGACGAAGCTGACGACGCTGAAGGTGGACGTGGACCTGCTGCAGCGCACCAAGATCGGCGCCATGGTCAGCAAGCTCAAGAAGCACGAGGACGAGCTCGTGCGCGGGTACAGCACCACGCTCACGAAGCAGTGGAAGAAGCAGGTGGGCGTCGCGGACGAGAGCAAGCCCAGCAAGTCGCAGGAGCGCCGCCAATCGGCTCCTAGTCCGTCGCCCACCAAGACTGCGGGCGTCGACACGGCGCGGCTCGAGAGCGCTCGCCAGCGCCTCAAGCAGAGCTACGCGTCCGAGAAGGCGACTCGCGACTCTCGCACCGTCCAAGTGATCAACCGTCCGATGGCGAAGGGCAGACGCAGCGGCGCGATCATCTCGGCGGCGCCATCGCGCAGCTCGATCCGAGGTATCCAGCAGGCGCGAGCCAGCTCTGCAAGCCGGACGGTCACTCTTCGGACGGTGTCCGCGCTCCCGGCTCGCTCGTCGTCGGCCACGCGCCGTGTGACGCCGCCTATGAGGAAGGAGCCTCCTCCGAGACGTATTCCGCCGCCGCCCACGAACGGACGACCATTGTGCGATGTTGTTTTGGATTTCTCTCGATGGTTACGACCGGTGGGCTGACGGTGATGCATGCAGGACTCGAGACGAGATCCACGAGCACCGACTCCGCAAGTTGAAGGCGTTGAACGAGCGTTCTGGCGGCCGCGACATTGTGGACGACCGCAAGTCAGCCGACAGAGGGACGAAAGCAGATAGAGCAGGCGCAAGCGAGAGTCGGCGACCGGCTCCGCGAGGTTCAAGCGATAGACCGTCTTCCGGTTCGCGTTCGAATGGCGGAGCGCCGCGGGAGTTGCCGTCGACCGACGACGCGCGCCGAGCTATGCTGAACAAGATGTTTCCTCGCGTGTGTGGCGTGGCGAACCCTCCGGCTGCATCGTCTAGTAGCAAGACCAGTGCGAAGAAGGCGTCGCCAAATGCAGCGGCGTCGAACCGAGCGACGAAGCGAGGCAAGGCCGTGAACTACTCGGAGAGCCAGCGCGAGGTCATTGAGTGGCTGCGAGGTATGTGGCATTTGCGCTTGCTTGGCGATATCCGTAGTTGAAGACAAGGGATCTGAATGGTGTGCGGTGTGTGTGTGTCATAGGCTTGAGCGTCGACATGAGCGAGTACGCACCGTCTTTCTTCGAGAATGGGTTCGACTCCATCAAGCTGCTCAGCACCATTGAGAAGCAAGACTTGCCCGGTCTGGTTCCCAAGAAGGGACACCACCGACTCATCCAGCAAGCTTTGGACGATCTACGCCGCAAGCATTCGACGTCGGCAGCGTCGCGCCAACGTCCCCAGGAGCGCAGGAAGGAGCATCGTCGACGACCTAGCGACCCGTTTGACGAGGACAGCGACGACAGCTTCGTCGTCAGCGACGGGGACGAATACGCACCGGGCGTGATATCGGCCATGTTCCGCAAGGGTCGCAAGCGGCGATACTCTATCGATTCGACGGACTCTATGAACATGGAGGCCTCGTTCGACGAGATACAGCACGAGGAAGAGCGAAGGTACTGAGGGTTGCGTTTGTTGTGGATGGTCTGATGCGATGCGTTCTGACATTGTCTGCGTGTCTGTGTGACTATTGTGACCAGCGCGCGGATCGGCGAGTACGAGGACTACAAGGAAGATATGCGCAACAAGAAGCTGCTAAAGAAGAAGAAAGCGTGATGCGGCGCCGACACTGGCGGATGGAAGCCACCTCATCCTCTCCCACATCGCAATACAGATACAATAAACAGAGTTGACTACGCACCACGCGACGCAATGGGTAATGCCGCCACGATGGCGTAGAGTATCATGGAACCACAAGTATTGAGCATGCCGTTCGCAGCGTGGTTGAAGTCTCCCACCCCTACATTTGAGTGCTTCATCCGCAGCGTGGTTGCAGCACTGACATCAGATCCAGCGGTGTATCGAGTTTACAAGCTGCCTGCCTTATTCAGTATCTGCGTGAGCCTGCTATGCCGGCTTCGTGTGTCTGTTCTGCCTCGAGCTCAAGACGATCTCGGTGTGATGCCAAGCCGGATCTTCAACTGAACGAACACCGTAATTCAATTACAGTATTGCGTATGGATGCAATTGTAATCCAATTAGGTAATCGGAATATGTCATGTAGAAATAATGCGTTGCGTATATCAAGTACTCAAATCTCTTTTAAACACATAATTTTATCCTAGACGCCACCCTAGATGCCGTCCTAGATGATCGCTCAAAAAAGGTTATCTCGACGATTGGTTTAAATTCGCTTTATTGGTGAGCTGATCCAGCGTGTTGATTCGTCTATAACCGGCATTTTCCTATTGGCTGCTGCCGCGCCGGCAGCTAATAGACGGCAGGATTTTAACACAATCAAGTACTCTGGATTCTAGGTTCGCGCGCACTTAGTCGGTCACCTGCGGAAGTCTATGCTGTATTTTTTATGCTAGTGTTGATCACCCACACGGTTTTTTCCCAGGTGCAAAGGTTTTGCCCGACAGCCAGATGTAATGGTTGGATTTTACTCCACTGAAGATCTGTCGCCAGATATCACCTTAGATAGGGACATGAAGGATGAGGGGACAAAATGGGAGCAGTATCTGTATTGCAAACTTCAAGTACTAGTATCACAGACTTCAAGCGTATAAAATTTGAGGGGGGGAATAATCATCATGGCCTTGCATGACCTCCTTGACTTTGTTTGATGAGCGGTGATCTGGTCTGCTCATTTTCATATCGAGAGAGAACAGGAAGAAACGCAGCAGCAGACCGAGATGATCAAGTCGCTCGCTCGCGCGCGGGAGGCCGCGGCCCGCCACCTGCGGCGTCCGGGCAAGTCGGTGCAGCTGATGGCGCTGACGCGTCGCAACGGCCTCGTGCCGGTCAACGTCAAGGCGGATCGCGAGCGGGACGCCATGCGACGCAAAGGTGCGGCGCTGCTGCTGTCGGCTGTCGTCGCCGGGTCGGTGGCCGCGGGGTTTTCGACCAGCGCCTCGGCCGAGGGAGCCAAGCCGAATGTCACGCAGGTCGACGAGCCGCGGTACTTGCAGTCGGTCGGGGACTTTCTGTTCCCGGCGCTGCAGCCGTACAGCAAGGGGATGCTCAAGGTGTCGGCGCGGCACTCGCTCTATTATGAAGAGTGCGGCAACCCGCTCGGCAAGGTGGGCGGCGATAGGGCGAGATCGTGGCGTGTCGGTACTGATGTTTGTATTGTCGGAGCAGCCGGTCATCATGGTGCACGGTGGTCCTGGAGCCGGGTGTTCGGAGAGCATGCGGCGCTACCACGACCCGAAGGTGTACCGCATCATCCTGCTGGACCAGCGAGGCTCGGGTCGCAGCCTGCCGCACGCGTCGCTCGACGAGAACACGTGCGTGGAGAAGAACCACATGCATTGAGACTCTGTTGTTAAGTGACTGAAGGTGGTGGTTGTTGTCGCAGTACGTGGCACTTGGTGGAGGACATGGAGAAGCTGCGTCGCCACTTGAACATTGAGCGTTGGCAGGTCTTCGGCGGTTCGTGGGGAAGCACGCTGGTGAGGGCTTTGTTATTCAGCGTTCCTGTCAGGTTTTCGGGATGGGAGGTTGACTATGGCATGCTGCTGGTTCCAGGCGATCGCGTACGCGGAGACTCATCCGAGTCGCGTGACGGGACTCATTCTGCGCGGCATCTTCCAGCTGCGCAAGAAGGAGATCGACTTTTACTACCAGGTACGGGACTTGGCTGGACGCTCAAACGCCGACGAGTGCTAACTGAGAAGTGGAACAGCACGGATCGAGCTTCATCTATCCTGACCGGTGGGAGGCGTACCGGGACGCGATCCCGGAAGAGGAGCGTGGCGACTTTGTGACGGCGTATCACAAGCGACTCACAAGCGACGACCCCAAGGTCCGGATCCCGGCCGCGCTGGCGTGGACGACGTGGGAGCGCACGACGTCGAACTTGATCCCTCCGGTGCGTGGACTAGAATGGGTACTGTCTTACGGCGAGTCCCTGGACGATATGTTGACGTTGTATTTGGTGTCGTAGTCTGACGCGGAAGACAAGTCGATGAACGAGACCAAGTTCGCCGAGGCGTTCGCGCGCATTGAGAACCACTACTTCTTCCACAAGGGCTTCTTCCCGACGGACGAGTTTCTGAACGAGAACGCGTACAAGATCCGCCACATCCCGACCGTCATCGTGCAGGGCCGGTAAGACTGAGTCCCATCTATCAAGGATATGTGTCCAGGTGCTGACGCGGCTTGCTGCTACAGATACGACGTGGTGTGTCCCATGCGCACGGCGTGGGACTTCCACAAGGTGTTCCCGGAGGCCGACTTCCGCATCGTACAGACCGCAGGCCACTCGGCTGAGGAGCCTGGCATCGCCAAGGAGCTCGTCGACGCGACCAACCGCTTCAAGAACTTGTAAGCGCGCTGGTAGTCCACGGCGATGCGTTGTCGAGTCTGGTTTTGTCGATAGCGCTCGCTTTATGGACACGATTTGTCAGTGTTGGGTTGGGTTTTACTTCACTGAGGATCGGTCGGCGATATGGCGGTAAGTCAGATCAAAGTGCTCTGCGCTCGATGGCGCGGCAACGATGAATCGTCCCGCTACGCGCAGCTATTGCTCCCCGAAAGCGAAGATGTGCTTGATGAGATAAAACAGCGGTGGACCCAGCGATTCGATCAACTCACTGAGCGTCTTGCTGGGTTGGTTGATGACACTAGGAGACGGTAGCGCGCTCGCGTTGTTCGCGCACGACAATCTTTCAGCGTTACTTCTCTCAGGATCTGGCATGTCGGACAAGGCCCATGACTTCCTCGTCCAGTTTTGTCTATAGGAGGCGCATTCGCTCCCTTCTTCAGCACCTTTGTGCAGCACTGGATACTCTTCACATTGCTCCAGGCAGTAGGTGACCAACACGCGGGACGCGACCCAGTGACCGACACACTTTGCCGAGCACCTAGTCGAGGACGAGTCGATGTAGACGCTGTGCCAAATGTGTCTGCGCGGCTGAAGCATGGATAGCGGATCGCGGCAGTGCCACGGCATATGATAGGTGGACGGAGACACGGTCAAGGTCGGCATGATCGTGTGACTGGCATACGACGAGGTGAAGCGACTGAGGATCTGTAGCCAGATATGTCCCTATCAGGGACATGACGAAGGATGAGGGGACAAAATGGGAGCAGTATCTGTATTGCAAACTTCGAAGTACAGAGTATCCTCCGTTTTTCGCGATAGTGGTACCGAGCATAAATGCAGAGTAATAAATCATTTTCAGGTTATTTTAACTTATATATTATATACTTTATAATTGAATGCATAATATATGTAAGGTTATATAATACAACTAGACGCGAAAAACGGACGATAGACTGTGCTAGTATCACAGACTTCAAGCGCATAAACTTCGAGGAGGGAATAATCATCATGGCCTTGCATGACCTCCTTGACTTTGTTTGATGAGCGGTGATCTGGTCTGCTCATTTTCACATCGAGAGAGAACAGGAAGAAGCAGCAAGACCGATGCGCCTTCGCCTAGCCAAGACAGTGGCCCGTGCGGCGCAGGCGATCCCCACGCAAGTGCCGATCGCAGCGAAGCCCGGCGCCGGCGCGCGAGGTGCTCCCGCTCGTGCACTTGGAGCACTCGCAGCAGTGGCGGCGGTCGGAGCTTTGGTGGCGGCGGCGGAGCCGTATGAAGCCGACTGCGAGGCAAAGCGTCCAGCGGTGCCGCCGTCGCGAGAGCGCAGCGCGGATGACTACCTGTATCCGCCGAATGAGCCGTACCGGTCGGGGTGGCTGCAGGTGTCCCCGGTGCACACGCTGTACTACGAAGAGTGCGGGAACCCGATGGGCAAGGTACCGTCTCTTTGTAGAGCAGTCGTCATCGATTGCAGCTTCTAGGTGGTGTCGATCTAACACTCCCTCCGTTGCGTGGGATGTCAAGCCGGTCATCATTGTGCACGGCGGACCGGGGAGCGGGTGTACGGCCGGCATGCGCCAGTTCCACGACCCGAAGGTGTACCGCATCATCCTGCTGGACCAGCGAGGCGCGGGACGGAGCACGCCGCACGCCTCGCTCCAAGACAACACGTGCGTAGCTTTTCTGATTGCCGACTGATGATTGGGTGGGTTGGTTGACGGCCGTGGTTGGAGCAGGACGTGGCACTTGATCGACGACATGGAGAAGCTGCGTCGTCACCTGGAGGTCGATCGTTGGCAGGTCTTTGGTGGTTCCTGGGGAAGCACGCTGGTTCGTATATTGCGATGTGTGCGGAGTAGCAGTCAATGGGAGCCATCGAGTTCTGACATCATTGGTTGATTGTCAAGGGTATCGCATACGCCATCATGCACCCGTCCCGCGTGACCGAGCTGATTGTGCGCGGCATCTTCCTGATGCAGAAACACGAGATCGACTTCCTCTACCAGGTGAAGCAGCTTGCTCTCAATTCTGCGTTGCTGCGTCAATCAACCGAACTAACACCGTCGTGCTGTTTGCGATCTACTCGCGGCAGCACGGAACCAACTTTGTGTATCCGGACCGATGGGATGCGTTTCGCGACACGATTCCGGAGAGCGAGCGTGGGGATCTGATGGCTGCCTACTACAAGCGTCTCACCAGTGATAACCCGCTCGTCCGCCGCGAAGCAGCGAACGCTTGGGCGACTTGGGAGATCAACGCGAGTAGCCTCATTCCACCGGTAAGCGAATACTCGGCGGGTTACCATTGGCTCGACGAGAACTCGTTAAGCTGACTTGCAGGTTGGTCGATGGCGATGAACAGCAAAATATTGAAGACATACTCTCTGGCGGCCCAAAGATTATCGAGGCGTTTGCGCGCATCGAGAGCCACTACTTCATGAACCGCGGCTTCCTTCCGAACGACAGGTTCTTGCTGGACAATACCTTCAAGATCCGCCACATCCCGACCGTCATCGTGCAGGGCCGGTAAGACTGAGTCCCATCTATCAAGGACATGTGTCCAGGTGCTGACATGGCATGCTGCTACAGATACGACGTGGTGTGTCCCATGCGCACGGCGTGGGACTTGCACAAGGCGCTTCCCGAGTCGGATCTGCGAGTGGTGCCCGACGCAGGCCACTCGGCTGGGGACCCGGGCATCGCCAAGGAACTCGTCGACGCGACCAACCGCTTCAAGAACTTGTAAGCGCGCTGGTAGTCCACGGCGATGCGTTGTCGAGTCGGTTTTGTCGATGGTGCTCGCTTTATGGACACGATTTGTCAGTGTTGGCAAGCTGTCACATCTGTGTGAAGAAGGCAAGGTCTCAGGAATGGACGCAGTCCTGTCAATCCAAAATGCATGCTCGTGTTGTTCTCGCGATCTCTCGGGTCTTAAATACGGTGGACATAACTTATCGACGTGATGCTACACAGTCGGAGCGGGAGGCAAGGCTCGTCACTTCTTGGCGCGCTTGACCTTGGGCTGGACAGATTCACTCTCTTCGTCGCCGCTACCGGTCTCGTCGCCGTCCTTGCCCTTCTTGTAGCCGCCGTGCTTGGCGCACAGACCCGAAGTGCCGCGCGCGCCTGTCTTGCAGCCCTCGAATGTGCAGCGATAGCCTCCACCGTGGGACAGACACAAGTTGCTGCTGCCTTGCGCGCCTTTGGGACAGTTTGGCACAGAGCACCGCCGACCTCCGCCGTGCCGCTGACACAAGCCCGACTTGCCGCGAGCGCCTTTCGTGCAGCCAGGCGCCGTGCACGGACGGAAGACGTTCTTGGCGCGCGGTTTCTTCGCCACCGGCTGCAGCGACGAACGTATTCGCGAGTCGGCAGGCGGAGTGGCAGCCGTTGACAGAGACGCAGGAGACATCAAGCTAGTCGCGGTGCTGGAGGCGTCGTCCACGAACAGACCCGAGAACGACGCGGCGTCCGGTTGAGCAGATGCTGGAGGTGCTCCAAAGAACGAGTAGCCCGTTGCGGTCTCGTCCAGGTAGTCGCCAAACAGATGATCGCTACGCGGCGCCTGCCGGGATGGAAGGTACGTCTTGAGTGTGTCGGCGGTCGAGTCGATCGGTTGAAGGCTGGACATGTCGGCAGTCGACGACGCATAGAGGGGCTCGAGCGACCCAGTAGGAGTTGCAGTCGTCATCATCACAGCGCCGCCACTCGCCGCGGGAGTATCCACCGTGTGTTGGATCGAAGACAGCAGCACTGCGTCCGACAGCGACGCAGTCGTCTCTTCTTGAGTTTCGGCGGACCGAAGTACACCGCTGTCGTCTTCATCAGCAGGGATGGCGGCATCGTCGCTCGGTGGGAACGCCGCACCGCCCTGGTACATTTTGTTTGCGAACATGCCGTGCCGCGGCGAGGGCGGCGCCGTCTTGAAGCTGTGGAAGATGTTCTCCGAGATGGGGAACTCCAGGAACTCCTGCTGCCGAGGCATCGTCCCCATGAACGCCGTCGACTTGCTCACGAACGTGCCGGACGGGTTACTCGACGACCCACGGCGTAGTTTCCCGAGCAGTGCCAGGTTGGTGGCGTCGCCGACCGCCGCTGCATCCTTGTCGCCTTGGCTGGCTCCGGGGACGCCCTCGGTCGGGTCGAGGCGGAAGTACCCAGGTAGGAACTTCTCCTCGGCCATCAGGATGTTGAGCGGGTTGAACTTGGGACGGTAGTTGGCCACGTTGTCCGACACGCGCGGTATGCAGTACGGGTCCGAGCTGAGCACGGTCGCCGCGCTCTCCACCTTGAGCTTGTCGTTCGTGAACAAGTAGTGCATGTCGGCCACCGTGCGCGTGTCGTAGTACTCTTGGATCACGACCTCTTCGCTGCCCGCGCCGGTCAGCGGCGGCGACGTCGGGATCACCGCGCGGGGTGCCACGGACACGTCCGCCTCGTCCGCGCTTTCCTCAGACGAGCTCTCGGTGATCTCGTGGACGCGCCGCACCTCGTCCACGTCCTGTTTGCCGCCCATATCCATACTCTTGCGCTTCCGGACGCCCGCACCGGCGTCAAGGACCAGCGCAGACGCCGTCGACCGGCCGCTCGCCATGTTGGACCGCAGCACCAGCAGCGCAGACGCGGCCGACGCGGACGAGCCGGAGGACGAGCCAGCGGCCGCCGACTGCGAGCGGCTTGGGGGCGAAATCGCCGAGTGGGAGGAACGCCGCGCGTCCGCGTCAGGCCCGGCGCCGCCCGCCATGTGTGCGCGGCGACTCGCACGGCGCGGAGCGGGCCGGCGCGTCGAGAGAGGGGGCGAGCGCTTCCCGCCGGAGCCACTCGCGATGCCGAGATGACCCAACGCGGGTCATCACCGTAGCGGCGAAGGCCGGCTCGTTTTTGCCCCCACTGTACACTGCGATCCCGAGGTTTTATTCCGTCGCCGACCCGAATAGAGCGCCGGTGCGAGTGGCGCGCAGGCAAGCGGCAGTTTGCTAACCGCGGAGGTGGCCTCTCCCAGCCCACCCGTTTACGCAGGGTATCCGATGACGGCCTTTCTGATCGTATCGGGAGGATCAGTTGAGGAGCGCAAACTTACGCGAGGCATGGAATGTCAGAGGTGCAGTCCAGCTTGCATCGAGTCGCGGAATTCAAGTCCGCCGCGCGGCTTCAAGCAGGGGTTGCTCGTTGCTCACCGATATTGAACGCGCGTTTATGGCTCGCGCGTGTTCACGATGTGGCGGCTCGCGGCGTTTGTTTCAGGACGGCACCAGCACCCTCGATCGCGCTAAGATCGTGGGCTGCTTGTGCGTGGAAAGATCCGAAGCTTGGGTTCGTTCGCTGCAATTGGGTGGCGTGCGGTGCACATCCTCGATCGGGTTGGAGGCTCAGCTTGGCCCGAGCTTCGGGCAGGTTCTGTGGCCGGTTTCCGCAGATGCAGGTGCAGCAGGCGTTGACGAAGGAGATCCCACCCTCAAAGCGCTGGATCAGAGACCGCGCTGCCTGTTTGCCCAAGCAGCTTTGCCGTGACGACGGCGGACGCGACTGGCAACGAGGACCTGCGGTTGGCCGTCTCCATTGAGGGTTCTTTTTCTGACCAGGAGGGGAATGATGGGTACCTTTTTCGATTAGCGTGGCGAACATTGCTGACTGGCGTGGCAAACATCATCTCATCAGTGTGCTGACCAATTTCGCGTGGTGTACATCAAACATGCGAGCATCATTCGATGGGATGATGCTGTACGATGGTATCATTCACTTTGTCCGTCTTGTTATGCCACCAACACTCTTCGAATGCCGAAGTATGCGGCACAATCGACTGGCCAGCAGAAGTTGAAGCTTGCTCATTGGCTCGTGCAATTTCTGGAGGCCTTCCATGGAAAACGGTGAACGGCACCGAATGTCTGCCTCTCAGCGACATGCGACTGGGCAGCCGTACAAGGTGGGCGTTGGCTCGCTCGCGGGCGGACGCTATAGATAGAAGGCGAACGAACCGGCCCGCGCGCGCGCTGGACATCTGCGGCCGCCTTCGCCGCGATTTCCGCGCGGCGTTCCCATGTTCCCGTCACTTCAGTTCAGTCGGGCGAGGCACCCCGACGACAGCGCCAACGGCGGAAGGCTGGAGAACAGGCACGGAGTGAGCAGGGCGAGACGCTGCGCGGTGTCGGTGGCCTGATGACTCGCGCGGAAGGCGCGGTGACCAAGCAGGACGCGCTGCTGCGTCTGATCGCGGCCGACCCGTCGCTCGTGAGCAGCGTCGACACGGCGCTGCTGTCGTCCATCACGCTCTGCACCAAGCCCGAGGATGGCGGCAATATGCAGCCGACGACGCCCGACCACGCCGGGAAGCGCGCCAACGTCAAGCTGTACGCCGAAGACGCTGTGTTCGCGACGGCCGCGTTGCGAGATTGTCCTTCTGCTTCCAAAACCAACCAGGTGGAGAAGGACTCATCGAACCAGAGGAAAGGACTGGTGACGCCAATCATGCTACTGGACCAGAGCGTGCTCAAGAGCGTGGGTTCGACTGATACACGACCTCAAAAGCGGTGCGATGAGTCCCAGAAGTCGATACCGAAGAAAAGGAGATGGCGGTTCAGACAGGCTGAGAGTGACGAAAACAAGAAGCGCAACGACGAGGAAGGCAATCAAACCAGCCTGGGCAGTGTCGGCAAGGAGCAGCTGGTGGTTCTCTTTGATCCGTCGCCGTCGATCAGCTCAATGAGCGCGGTGCAAGAGGGAAGCAACAACACGTCGGACAGCGACGAAGGGTCACAGATCTCGTCGATGTCCTATAGCGGAGACATTTCCATGGCGACCTTCGTGCTGGATCACCGCTGCTTCGTCAGTAGAGATCAATGGGTCCCTCGCAGGTGAGTTCTGTTTGGTAGTGAAGGTTGGATACCAATTGTTTCTAATCTGTGTTCGCTGAATGGGTCGAAACAGTGCTCGTAAAGCGTGCTTCGTATGCTTGCGCGAGTTCAAGGTTCTCCGCAAGCGCCACTCGTGCCGCATGTGTGGCGAGGTGATCTGCAGTCGCTGCTCCGTGTTCAAGCAAGTCGATCTGCCGGTGCTGGAGAACAAGTTCCGTATCTGCTCGTCCTGCTTCGTCTCGTACCGGAGGAGACTCGAGGATGTGGAGAACCAGCAGCGTGCCGAGGAGAAGGATGTGATCCCTTGTGCCTTGAACGCAGCAGCAGTGGCATCCGACGAATCGATGGTGCGCGAGCCGGAAGCGGTGGGATCGCAGAACGAGCACAATTCATCAAGTGGCTCCTTGTTGTCAGCGGGATCCACGGTGGCGATGACCTCTCCGACGCTGTCTCCGTCATGCAGCTCATCGGACTTTGCGCTGTTTTATAGCGCATCTAGCTTGTCGTTTTCGAGCGATTCGACGGCAAACAGCTTGTCGGATGGTATGCCATCGAGGAACATCGAGGACGAGTACGAGGCTGCGTTGCGAGCGAAGCAGTTGGAGCGAGAGGTGGAGGCGAGTCAGCATCGGATCCGATTGCTTGAAGCGCAGATTGCCGAGCAGGAGAACCAGAAGGATCTCTTGACGTCGGAGCAGCAAAAGCAACTCTCAGAAGCTCGTACGACCATCCAGATGCTGCAGGAGAAGCTGCTTCGACAGGAACAGAATGCAAAGGAGGCCGTTCGTGCTAGAGACTCGATTTGCTTGAATCGACTCCGACAAACGGAGCAACTCGCGAGTCCGGATGAGGAAAGCATCGCACTGAAGAAGAAGCTTAAGATTCTCGAACGGCAGCTTCAACAAGCTGGCATTTCAGTGGCTGAAATTATCCCGTACGAGCTCGCTAAGCG
This sequence comes from Phytopythium vexans, assembly GCA_003413675.1. Taxonomy (NCBI): domain Eukaryota; phylum Oomycota; class Peronosporomycetes; order Pythiales; family Pythiaceae; genus Phytopythium; species Phytopythium vexans. The sequence goes on along the minus strand of QLOC01000002.1, from coordinate 1,908,428 downwards.
GAAGGTGTCCGAGATCTCGAAGCGGATGCAAGAGATTGGGTCGTGCGAGGTCATCATGGACGACAAGGAGGCGCAGGTGGCGGCGCGAAAGGAGTACTACATCCTCGAGCAAGAGATGGAGAAGTACCACACAGCGCTTCTGTTGACTGACGAGTACATTGAGGAGCAGTGCCGAAAGGAACGCGAGTGGGAAGATACGAATCGTCAGCCGAACTTGGATGCAGCTCGTCTCCTGTGGTCAGCGATACCCGTCAACATTGCTCGCCTGTCAGAGAAGGGATTGATGGAGATGAACACGCCGTCAGGAGTCACGTTTCCGAGCGAACTGGCGAGGCGTCTGAAGCGCACGAATGTGCTTCAACTGCTCCGCGAAAACCCGAAAACGATCGCCAAGATGCATCCGAGTGTGATTGAAGGGTATCGCACGACGGGTCTTACGCTGGTCGAGCGTCGTGCTCTTCACCACGTGATGCAAGCTCCATTTCAGGAGTGGAAGGGTCAGCAGAAGGAGGAAATGGCACAGCGGAAGTTCCTTTGGTACAGCAAGCTCAAGGAAGCGCTGGTACTGGCGATCGACAAGTTCGATTCCCACGTCGCCTCTACCGGCAAGACGCCCACCGACCATTCTTGCGATCTACTTGGAGGTGCATGTCCTGTGCGCGCTGATGCTCGAAGTCGTGCGCTGTTCGGAGTCGGTCTGGGCTTCCCAACAGTTGAGATGTATCTCGAAGCGGAGATTGTGAAAAGCGACCCTGACGGCGCAGGAGAGAAAGCGCGGCAAGAAGCTCAGGCTTACGCGCGCGAACTCGTGGCGAACCAGCGGCGACGGGACTTGAAGGCACATTACAAGACGAATGTGAGAGAAGTGACCTTAGCGTTGGGTGCCATGGAAGCGATGGATGCGATACTGGACCGAGTCCGAAGCCTCGACGCCGTGTTTCCGCTGACTGAAGCTAGCAATGAGTCTGTGAATCAGCAAACGAGTCAGGGTTCGGAGGAGTTGGACGCCTTGTTGGCTGGAGTGCGGGATCTCCTGCAGTTACTCGCAAAGCGAGCGGGCATTTCTCTCTCCGGGAAGCGCGAAGCGGCATCGGATGAACCAGATGCGCGGTCGAGCGTCGAGACTCGCGCTGCTGCGGAGGCGGTCGAGTTTGTCAGGTGGATATTGGACGATGTGGATGCGTTCCTCGGAGATCCGACCCATGGTCACTGCGCTGTTGGCTTGCAGAGGGTCATGAAGAGCATCACTACCCTGCTAACAGACATCTCGCGAAAGAACTCGGAGATGCTTGCGAACAACGCACCTCCTAGTGATGCACGATCATGTGCTGGCAACACGGCAAGTGTCCGGATGCGATGGAAGGATCGTCCCTCGAAGCGCCAAGGTGCGACAACGACCATCGACGCTGATAGCGACGAGAGTGCGCCAGCGACGACGACGTCACAGATGAAGTGTGCTCCGAGACCTCCAGCGAGTGCAGGTCTCTTTGACGCCATCCGCACTCGCCGAAAGAACGACTGCGATCGAGCTGAAGCGAAGCGAGGCGACATTTCTTCGTCGGCGCAGTCGTCGTCTTCCCGAGGTCTTGAAGGACGCCCAGTGGATCTGCTCGCCGCTATCCGTGCTCGAAAGTCGTAGGCGACGGGCGACGCCACCCCTCGTGTCTACAAACGAGCAGAGTGACGCAACCAAGCTACTCCGACCGAACCTCGTCTGCATTGGGAGGACGACACTCCAGCTATCTCATTTTTCCCATTCTTGCTGTAGCTCTCGACAAATTTTGTAATCGGACTGCATTGCAGTGGCCTCGTGTGCTCGTAAGGATCGAAACGGTGAGGAGGCCGCCTCCATGCAAACATGCAACGGTGTGTACAGCCAATTTGTTTTGCATTTCTGTCCATGTGTGTTCTTCCTACCTTCGGGTGCATACCACTTTGAGAGGCGCATACCATGCTGCTCTTCAGCACCAATGCCGCCGCACTGCCCGCCCTATTACTTGTCTAAACGCCAGCCAGTCCCGGATCATTGCACGATAAAACACATATCGACCGGCTTCGGCGCGCGCTTGAGCAGCTCCATCGTCTGGCTCAGCCGCAAGTCCTTGGTGGGGTGGTTGTTGAACGACACGAGCCAGTCGCCAGCGCGCAGCTGGGTCAGACCGGGCGAGTATCCTTGACCAGTGAGCCGCGACACCACGATGCGGCCGTGCTTGCGCTTGAACGTGATGCCCAGCGGACCCTCCGTCCACCGCACCCACAGCTCAGGCTCCGGGAGGTTTGCCTCCGCGCCGCCCGCCGCACCAAACGGTGCAGGAACTGGTGGTGGTGGAGCGAGGTCCGCCGGTTCGTCCATGAACGTGTACCCGCCGCCGGTGAACTGGTTCCGCACACGCTCCGACTCGATGTACTGCCGACGCAGTTCCTGTAAGCGCGTGCGCGCATTGTTAATCCCCAGACCTGGCGTGTACTCGGGTGGCGGCGGCAGTGGCAGCGCCGAGCACTGGTCAAAGGATGGCGGAAGCGTTCCGTTGTACGGATGCTGCAGCAGGTCAGCCGGCATATTCTCGCTCGAGATGCTGTTGATGTCACTCCGTGGAGAAGCGGGACCGGCTGCCGCAGCGGCCTCGATGTCGTCTGGGTGTCCAATCTGGGGAGGCAGCGGTGGCGGGATGATGAAGCCGCGGTCGCGTCCCGACTGCGTGAACATGTCGAGGTACGAAGGCGGTGGAGGCACTTGCGGCGGCGCATCGTCGATCAATTCAACGGGAGCGTCAGTCAAGTCGTCGAGGGATTCTGGGAACGGCGGCGGAGGCGGTGTCGGCTCGGCGTCGAACTGGTACGCAGGTGGCGGAGGCAGAACGTCGTCGTCAGGGTTGGCCTGACTGCCGTCGACGCTCTTCGTCGCACGGCGAGATCGAGGGGATGGGAAATCGCCAGATAAGTCAGAGTGGTTGATGCTCCGCTGACTCGCGCCACCCTCCGAGATCGCGTCGTACTCGACCGTGCGGGGGATGCCAAACGTGTTGACACCCATGGGACCAGCGTACGAGGCCGCCATGCTGCCGCGCGGAAGATCCGCCCTCCTGCGAGAGGAGTCCTGGTACCCGCCACCACTGACGGCGCGCGAGATGGGTGGTCGCTGCACTTGTTGACGGTTCGCCCACTCCTCCCGCAGACGTCGGAAGGACGGCACGACCTCGCCAGCTTCCAGCTCCTTGCCCGTACGAGTGCGACTGCTTCGACGCCGCTTCTGGAAGACGAGTACCACCGGCTTCTTGACCGTCTTGAGCAGGTCGAAGGCGCCAGCAATACCAAGCGCATCGACTTCGACACCGGCGATACGCACAAAGATGTCGCCGGGGGAGACCTGCTCGAGCTGCTCCGGGTCGCCCGCACCCGTCAGCTTCGAGACCACCACGTGGCCCTTGCTCGACGTTCGGATCTGGATACCCAGCGGCCCTTGCTTCCACACGACCGTGTACTGCTGAGGCTCGAGTGGAGCGAGCGCAGCACTCGAACCCGAATCATCGGTGCTCGTGCTGTCCGGTGGACCGGCGACAGTCGGCTTGGCGCGGTGGAAGCGCAGGTAGACGGGCTTCGTGGCGCGCATCATGAGCGTCACGGTGCTCTTGAACCCGATCTCCTCCGTCTTGAGTCCGTTGATGGCCACGAGGATGTCGCCGGCCGCGATCTGCGCCACAGACGGCGTCGTGCCCGTGCCTGTGACTGCCTTCACCGTCGGCAGTCCGTTGCGCTGCTTGAGCTCGCATCCGAGCGGGCCTTCGTCCCACACGACGTCGTACTCTTCGTCCTCGTCGTCCGCCTTCTGCTCGTGGCTGTCGATCGTGTTGGTCTCGGACGCCGACACGCTGCCGTCGTCTCCTGGCCGCGGCACCACGACGTACGAGTCGTCGGCTGCCTTGGACATGTCCACCGTCTTGGACGACGCGGTCGGGGACCCGCCGAGCGCGGACGGTTGGTACGGCGACCCGTTGACCGCCGAGGCGGCGGCCAGCTCGCTCAGCTGCAGCGGACGGAACTCGAGCTTGACCGGGAAGCTCGGCGTCTTGAGCTGCGCGATGATGTCGAGGAAGGGCGTGTCCGCCACGCTGGCGCCGTTCAGTGCGACCAGCACGTCGCCCGCGCGCGCGTAGCTGAGTCCCGTGGCCGCTCCCTTCTTGTTCACGCGGCGGATAGCGGCGCGGCCGGCGGCGTCGGCTTTGAACAGCAGCCCGAGCTGCCCGCCGCCCCAGTGCACCTCGTACGAGTCGCCGTCGCCGTCGCCGTCGTCCTCGGCCTCGTTGTCGTCCACGAGCAGCAGGTCGTCGCCCGGCGGGTCCAGCACCTCGTCAAAGTTGATCGGCGGCGGCGGCGGCGGGTCGTCCAGCGCCAGGTTCTCGGCCAGCGCCAGCGCCTGCAGCTTCTCGTATGCCGACCTCGTGCCGCTCTGCGCGGGTGGGAGCGCCATGCTCGGCTCGGGGAGGCCGCCGCCGCCGCTCCCGTCCACGGCGTCGGGCGTCGTCTCCATGAGCGTCTGCATGCGCGCCACCTGTCGCTGGATGAACTCGTCCTCCGAGAGCCCGGCGTCGTCCGAGCCGGCCGAGTTGACGCGCTGCACGCGCACGTCCGCCGACATGGAGCGCGGGCGAAGGCGGAGGAAGCGAAGGTGGCGGAAGCGAAGGTGGCGAAGGCGACGAAGACGGAGGAGGAGGAGCGCGCGACCCGCCTGCTTCCGGCGACTGTCGTCGCGCCGAGCGAGAGAAGCTCGAGAAACGAACCCGGGCGAGAGAGGAAGGGTGAGTATCGAGGTTGGGAGGTGCGTGCTGCTCCCATCGAGGTAGAGAGGTCGACCGGCCACTGCGGTCGCGAAATGTAAAACCTCCGATAACACATGTGTTCAGAGCGACGGCATTACACTCACGACGACAGGAGCACCCGCTCCCTCTGGCGCTGATGCGCCTCTTCTCTGCGACCTGCTGAGGCCGGGCGGACCAGGACGCGGCGTGCGGCGGCCACATGAGCCGACCGACAGCTGGGCGAGCCGCGCGGCTGTGGGGTGGTCAACCTGCATGCTGTTGAACTGGAAAGCGAGCGAGCGAGTGGCTTGCGGTTCCGGCGTTCCCATTCCCGAGACGCGTTTCGATGGGCGAATGCCGGCAGCGCGCCATGCTCGGCCGGTCTGACTCCTCGGCTGAGATGGCTACACTTCTGAAGCCATCGATGCCAAGCAACGGGTCGGTTCGAGTGAGGAAAAATCGCCTCTCGTGTTCATATTTTAACAGATCCGAGCCGCGTTTGATGAGGCCCGGACGCTTCTACATACATACGCACACGCACACGCACGCCCGCACCGTCGCGATCGGGCCGCACCGCCTCCTTCTATCGGGGTGCTTCGCCGCTTCGTCGCCCCTGCTCACAGCTCCTCGCCTTCGTAGGACGACCCCCAGCGCCGCCAGTTGCTGGACCCGCGCACGTCCGACGGCTTGGTGGCGTTCACGCCGCTGCGCTTGAGGAACTGGCTCGAGTCGCCCGCCGAGATGATGGGCGGCGACAGCAGCGCGATGCTCGACGCGTCCGAGATGGGCGACCGCGGCGAGCTCATGAGCGAAAAGTGCTGGTTCGGCGCCTGCAGCAGCGCCGTCGGCGGCTCCTTCTTCCGCTTCTTAGGCGTCTCGAGCAGCTGGGCCGGAGGCGGAGACTCGGCCCTGGACTGCTTGCGAGACGTCTGCGACTCCTTCGACTTGCGCGACCCGCGCGAGTTCGAGCGGTGCCGAGAAGACTGTGAGCTGCCGATCGTGCCGGAGGACGCCGCCCGCTTCGCAACCGGGATTGCGATCTCGTGGTACCCAGACGGCTCTGTCGTCGGGATCAGCGCCGCGTTGCGAGTGGACGCGCGCGACTCAATAGCAGCGCGAGCGCGCGTGTCTCGGGCCGCGGCGACTATCGCCGCCTCCTTCTTCGCCTTGCGACTGCTCATGCACCAGTAGACGAGCACGCCGATGCAGATGAGCACGACCACGGCGCTCGCCAGCACCACGTACATCCACCAGAGCCAGAAGAAGCACCCCTTGCCGAACGGCAGGAAAGTCGACCACGTGCTCTTCTCCTTCAGCGTGTCCGAGAAGCAGTCGCACCAGTCCACGCTGCTCTCGGACGCGGAGATCTTCTTGGTCGACGTCACGCCGTTCGGACAGTTGTCGGCGATCGCGAGCCCGATCTTGGCGTTCGCGCGGTCGTGGTAGGCGAACAGTCCGTCCATGAACACATCGCCGAGCACGGTCGCCGATGTCTCCGAGATGCCGATGGCGCGGCACGGCGTGGTGGCACCGTTGCCGTTCATCTCCGGTCGCCAGTAGTACTCAGGAGGGATCTCGACCGTGAAGTGCTGCGTCGTCGCGTCCGACGAGTCCGTCTGCATCCCCAGCGTCACGTAAATGGACGGTAGGTCCAGCAGCGCCGACGAGTTGGATGTCGGGTCGCAGTAATCCTCGCAACACGTGCTGTCGTCGCTAAAGTAGCTCGTGTCGAAGTCGGGGATCGCCTCGAGCGTTGCGGCGCGGATCTTCTGCATCAGCGCGTTGTACACCTCCGACGTAAACCCGAGGTTGCTTGTGCCCGAATCGATAAATGCCTGACGCAGTCCATAACACGGAGTTAGAGCTCGATTCGCCACATACCGTCCAGAGCAGCACGCAACTACCTGCGGATCATTGTAGTTGCTGCACGACAGACCGAGGCTCGTGTTATCGTAGCCAACGTCCGACACCGTGACGACATACCAGGCCTCCTGCAGATCGACAGATCACTGCATGTTAGACACACTGCGCTCAATACCTCCAGCACTGCAACAAGGCGAACGCACCCGAGTGATCGGCGTATACAACATCGAACCCGTGTAGTAGGTCTCGCCATTCACGCCTTCACTGCCGCCGACAGTCAAGTGGCCCGCGTGCAGCGAGTAGTTGTCGGCGTCCAGCAGCAGCGGCTGCATGATACCGCATAGCTGCATGCCGAACGCGTCGGCTGTGCCGCCGTCTTTCACGAGAACATCGTAGAAGCTCGGCGTCGGGTCGTCCGATGGCGATGCGAGCGATTCGTACGCGAGCCCCGTGATGCCGTCGTACGTGGACCGGTAGAAAGACTCCTGCTCTTCGATCACGATGAAGGTCTTGGTGACGGACCCGAACTCGTCGGACGACCACTCGTCCGTCATGAACTCGCCCCTGCCATCGACCAGCAAACAAACGTTCAGTCAGCTCTCTGTCCACACAGGAAGCAGGCGAAGACAGGGACGCACGAGATGGAGGCGCTCGCGTAGGACAGCGAGAAGGAGCTGCCGCTCGTGCTGCTCGAGCACGTGGACGACGCGCTGCACGAGTAGCCGACGGCCGAGTCGCCGCAGCAGCCCGCGCCGAGCACCGCGTCGTTGGACGAGCCCGTGTCCGCGATCAGCCGGAATTCATTCTGCTCGTGCGTGGCAACGGCTCGCGTTAGCCCACCCGCGCTAAAGCTATAGAGAACCGACCCTGGACGTACGCTGGAGGAGGACCCGGAGCTGTCGACCGTGCCGATTCCCACCGTCACCGTGTAGGCTGCCACACAAAATCCAACGCTATCCGTTAGCCAGACTGGAGACAAGCAGCAGACGCGAAACAGCTCGCCACCTGTGCCCGTGGCGATGCCCGTCAGGTTGAGCGCGTACTGCGCCTTGGCCGCGCGTGCGACGCCGGCCAGCAGTGCCGGCAGCGCGGCCGCCAGCGAGCGGAGCCGCCTCATCGGGCGGGCACGCCAAACGGTCCACCGATAAGCGCCGATCTGCTAAGTGCGGCGTGACGAAGGAAGAGCGGGCGAGACGCTACCGGATTACACATGGCCCGGCGAGAGCTGGACAGCAGTGGAAAATTTCACATCTAATTGGTATTTTTAACTTCTTCATACGCGGGCAATAACCTACATAGATCTTCATACGCGGGCAGCAGTCGATACCAGCCAAATCGGATTTTGACAACGATTTATACAGCTCTCTACCGACTGCGAATGCTGTATAATCATCGCGATCAATAACTGGTTAGTTTAAAACGTAGCACAATCTATTATTACCCGCGACTATACTTTTCGTACATAATAGAGTATTCTCAGTTCCATCGCTCAATCATACAAATCAGAAGCTTAAATGTGGGTCGCTCCACATTTCTTCATACGCGGGCAATAGACGGTTGCTAAATCGTTTCTTACCGCATATAAAACGCTAGGTTACATGTCTTAAATCGTCGGTTACGTAACGCAGTTTTGCAGAGCACGGTACGCTCCCGCGAGACAGTGCCTTTGGGTTGTCTTGTGGGATCGGAATAGTGACGTCCGTGTCGAATTGAATTTTGAGCAAGAAACGCGGGAAAGGAAAGCATGCGCGAGGCGAGCGCGGCGCTCGCGCTGCGGCGGCACCGCCACGGCCCCAAGAAGAAGAAGCGCACGGCGGGCATGACGCCGGCCAAGAGGCGCACTAACAATCCGCGCTCGGTGCTCGAGGCGGTCATGGCTGGTGACGAGGAGGAGGAGGACGAAGAGGAGGAAGACTCCAGCAGAGGTCGACGGCACTCGTCACCCGCCGTGTCCCCTGGTGCTAGCGCTGGCAGCGGCGCCGAGAGCAAGAACGCTGTAGATGCCAATGTCGAAGGACATGACGAGCGCGTCAGGAGCTCGCGGAAGCGGCGCAAGGAGCGCCAGAAGAGCAAGAAAAAGGCGCTCGAGCCTAGTGACCATGGCGATGCGGACAACGGCGGTCGTTCTTCGGACGGAAAGCTGCAAGTTGAAGAGCCGCGGGGAGATGAAGCTCGGCCAGAGGATGGCAGTGGCGATGATGCCGCTGGGGGTCAGCCGGAGACGGACGATGAGATCGAGCCCGTGATCCGCAAGCAGTTGTTCCTCGACTCGTCGTCGGAGCAAGCGCACGATTCCAGCAGCGCCGCGAGCGACGGTTCCGAGTCAAGCGATGACGCTCCGGGTGAACTGGGCGAGTGGTCGGTGGCAAGAACGTTCACGGCGACGACGTCGGTGCTAGAGGCGATCACCCCACAGGACCCAAAGAAGGCCAGACGCCAAGCCACGCGACCAACAATGCAGTATATCGACGAAGACGAGAGCGAGCAAGACAGCGATGCTGATGTCACGGAGCCAGAGCAGGAGCCTTTGACACCTTTGAGACCGCGGCCACTCAAGTCAGCCAAGAGCTCCACACGATTGCATCCGCTCATTGAAGGCGAACTAGAGCACGATGCGGTCTCGAGTGATGATTCTCAAGATGAGTACTTCCCTCCGTCTGCAAGGAGACCCCGCTCGAAAGCGCCTACCAAGGAGAGAGCGCGGAGAGCGTCAAAGTCGAAGGTTCTGTCCAGCTGGAGTGTGGAATGGCCGCTGCAACCTGCGAGTAATGACAGCACAAGCGGGAAGAAGACGAGTTTCCAGCTGACACTCACCGGGATCATACTGGGCAAACCTGCTCGATTTGACGTCGAGAAACGGGTGAACGCCACTCATTTCATTTCGTTAGATGGCGAATCGGTCATACTGGAGGGCAAATTTGATGTTGAATCCTCAGTCAATGATGGCAGCACCATCCCAGCTGAATTCATCGAGCTGATGCGAGACGGTATTCCCGCGCGCTGGAAGAATCGCTTAGCGCCGTTCGTCGAAGGTGCGACAAAGCAGGATTCCGAGAAGTCCAGGGAGGGGTAATGTGTTTCAGCTGTTCATTCTTGGGAAGGTGTTGTTCTCACTCACCCTGTGCTGTCGCTTTTGCAGACGTAAGGGGACGGCCATGCGATCCACAAAAGCGCACATTGACCCGGAAATGGCTCGAAAGGTATGCGTTCCTTGATCTGCGAGTGAGATGATCCCGTAGTATCTGACTTGCCTTACGGCGCTTTATAGCTATCGCCTAGCGGTGCGCCATTGACGCCAATGATGAAATGGTGGCGCGCGGATCGTGGGAGTGCCACAAATTCCGTCGCTGGGTCGTTGCCTCACAACGTGAATGCCAAATATCTTGTCGAGCCAGCGCATATTAAGCGTGCCAAGAGAACGAATGCAGCAAAAGTCACCCAGTACCCGGACAACGGATGGACACTCGAACAGCTCAACGCGTTGGAAGACGCCAAGATGGAAGTTCCGACAACAGTCGCTAATTTCTGGGCTGAGGTCGCGGTGTTGGTGCCGGGCAAAACAGCAAACGAGTGCCGCGCCAAGTCGTTCGACCAGTATTCGACACCACCAGAGCGGAAGTCCAAGAAACGAGCGTCGGAAGCTACGGCAAGTGCTTCACATATTCCGGCGAAAATGGCGCGAGCAGGGACCAACAAGTTCAAGAAGCAAGTGCGAGAGTTTGTGCAGCAGGTACCACAATCTGTGCTCGCTTTGGTGTGCGTACCTGAACTAATCCGGTGTGTGTTGTCATCGATTGGTCGGACATCAGTACGAGAAGAAGAATGTGGACGACATATTTGCCACACAAGAAACACCACTGAAGTCGTCGCTGGCAATGGACTTCGACACACTCAAATCTCCGACAATCGTGACACCGCAGAAGGGAGCTGATGGTGACAACACCGAGCAAGACGAGGAAGACGCACCGACGCCTGGTCTGCTGACCAAGTTGACGGCAACCAAACGCGATGATGTCGATTCGTACGTTTTGGGGATCAAGCGCAAGCACGTCGGAGCTGCTATTGGCGGCGCCAAGGCGGTTCGAGCGAGTGGTCTGCAGACCCCTCCTCTCCCTTCGAAGAAGAAGCTATCAAAGGTGTGTACTATCGAGAATCGACCCTCATGTGAACCGTTTTGAAGCTCACAACGTGTCGTTTTGCGGGATTGTAGGCGGTACAGCTCGTTGCAGAATGCGGTACGCATATGCTGCAAGGCGTTGTCAGTCCTGGAGGAACAACACGCGTGCGCATTGAGCGAGACGACAGTTCCTCTGACGACGAGGATGATGAGGAGGAACACAGTGAATTGTCGGATTTTGATGAGTGAGGACGCCGCAGAATCGGTCGAATCTAATGGTGTATTTATGCGAGCGGAGGTGTTTGATTGTGCAAATTGGATGTCTACCCGATGAACAAACGAAGGTGATCCAGAAGCATACGTCACGATTGTGCTGGTTCATGGAACATTGACTGGGCCGTTTGAAGAGCTGACTTATGACCAAGGCGAAACGTTTGTGCAAGTGGTTTACAGTCGAGTTGATGATGAATGAGGTTTTGCAGAGTCAGGTGCGACGATGAGCCGATAGACTTGATCCTCGCATGATCTCTAAACTTTTTGCGCAGACAACAACACGGTACTCGACCTTATCAGTCTACTTAGTAAGATAAATAATGTCCCTGACCGGCAGGCTCATTCGCCGCGTGCGTCCAGAATCGCTGGCACTGGTTTTGCAGACGCTCTTGCATTTGCTGTTGACGCAACGATCGCCGACCTCTCGATGAAGGAGATCCAGTGGTCGTCACAATTATTCCCGCAGTGGGCTGCACAGTCGTCGTATTCTTGAAGCCTTCATTTCTCATGAGCGACGGCGATTGACGACTAGGCCGGGATCCACGCCGGCAGAGGCGTGAAGTCGAAGTCGTCGTCCGACGAGAGAGGCGCCACTGTTCCCGAGGTGTCGATAGCATTCGCTGCCTCGTCATCGTCATCGTTGTCGTCGTCAGCCTTGAACTCGTCCTCGATCTCGAGCGACCTTCGGGCTCCCTCACGAAGCGCGAACCGCTGTCTGGTCTGCTCGGTGTCGGACCATTGCGCGGGGAGCGACGACTGGCAGCTCGAGACGTCGTCGTCGCTCAGGTAGTGACCCTCGCCATTGTCATCGTCCGCATCCGTCACCTCATGGTCCACGCTAACCTCGCTCTCGTCGTCCATCCAGTACTCACATGTGCACTGGTCGCCTCCGGGACATCCGTTCACCGACAATTCGACATACTCGTCCTCGATCCAGTCGGCAGGACGCGCTTGGTACGCGAGCTGCGCATCATCAATGTTCTTGTTGTTCTTCTTCTCGTTGTTGCTGTTGGTGATGATGATGGTGTTGTTGTTGTTGTTGTTGTTGTCGGCGATATAGGCGCGGTCGTCGACTGACTCGTGGGACGTCGACAGCGAGTCGGGAAGTGAGTCGGGAAGCGAGTCGGGAGCGTCCATGACCTCGTACTTGACGAGGCAGTTCAGATCGTCGTGGTCACAGTCAGCGTCAGTGCCAGCGGCAGCGTCAGCACCAGTTGTCACTCGGTCGCATGAGTGCTGTGGTTGATCAATATCATCGTTGTCGTCCGTCGAGATCCCGTCCATCGCTAGGCGCAGCGCGTTGTTGCGCTCGCTCACTCGCTCGATCTCTTGAGTCAGCTTCCACTTGTACTCGTCCTGCGCGTCCAAGCGATCCAGCAGGCGCTCGCGCTCGTCCGCTAGCATCTCTGGCTCCACCTTCGCCTTCGCAAACGCGAACTCCAGCGCAGTCTTCTCTCGCTTCAGGTCCTTCACGGCAGCCAGCAGTCGTGCATACTCGCGCTCGCCGTCACGCGCCGAGCTCTCGTCGTCGCTCGACGCGCTGCTGCTCTCGGTGCCGCTCGACGCGGTGTCGGTGTCGGTGTCGGTGTGGGTGCAGCTATCAGCTGGGTCAATTGGCTCGTCGCAGGTCGTGTCCTGTCGGTCGTCCGAGCGCGTGACGACGATGGCGAGCTCGTGACGGGAATGTGTCTCCGTCTCGACTTCTTGTCCACGCTCCATATCGATCACATGCTCCTCGACACCGCCGTCCGTGACGATGGCGACCTCGTAGTCGCTCTGAGAGTCGTCGCGGGTCGCACAGCGGCCGCAGAAGTCGTGGGAGTCGCAGAAGTCGTGGGAGTCGTGGGAGGAGCGCGTTTGAGTCAGAGCGCGCGCGTGAGCGTGCAGCGCCGCGGCGACGGCGGCGAGGGCGACGCACAGCAGCGTCAGCAGCAGCAGGAGGAGGATGGCGATGGCGTCGGACATGGTGTCGCTCGGAGGGTGGGTGGGTCGGTGGGTCGGCGCGAGATGCTTTTGCCTCCCGCTTGTTGTTTTTCCGGTTGTGTGCGTGCGTGTGTGTGTGTGTTTTATCGCTGTGTCTTTTTGCAAATGTGTTTTAATCTAATGTAAAACGGCGGCTCGCGGTCAATATTTGCCAAGTCACGGCATCCGCCTCTCGATCTGTTTTTACAGGGACGATCGAAAAGAGCTAAAAGTAAAAATGGAGTCAAAAACCATCAACGGCAAGCAGCGGAGAGTGTATGTCACTTTCGCTCTGCGAACAGCGCGAGAATGCAACAGGCAGCCTCTCGGTGCAAGCAAGCAAGCGGGCAATGCCAATAAACCGACAACATCACTGACTCGACAGCGTCGCAGCCGTCATTCGCCTCCCTCTCACCCTCACTGCTACTACTCCTGCTTCTATTGCTGTTGTACTTTCAGTCTGCGCGCTGCGCGCCGCACTCAGGACGATCACCGCCTCTCACGCCGCGTCCCGTGACGGCGCACTCGACCCGTCTCATTACAGCGTCACGTGATTGACATCTGCATCCACATCTGCATCGACAACTCGGCTGATAGCGCAGGTGGCAACGCGGTCGGCAACGCGGTCGGCAACGCGGTCGGCAACGCGGTCGGCAACGCGGTCGGCAACGCGGCTGACAATGCACATCATCTCGAAGACGGCTGTGCCAAGGACCTCGAGACGGCCACGAGTGTCCGAGAGGATGCTGGTCGAGAGTCTCGACCATTAGCTCGTCTACCTGATTAATAGCACAGACGACCTTCAAGAGACCGAGAGGAGAGCAGTTCCGCTCATATCGGACTCCTCAGACACTCAGCGAGACGTCGTAAACACGACCAGAAACAGTGATCGATGGGGAGAGCATGTTGTCGGCCAAGACGGATCTCGAACAGGACAGGACGGCGCTATTGTTCACCCTGACCAAGATCGAGGCTGAGCCGGCGATGCCAAACCAGGAGCGTGCGAGTCTACTCGTGCGGCTGGACGCGCAGGACGCGTATGAGCTGAAACTCGCAAGAGCGATCGATGCGCTAGCTGAACGCTATGATGCACTACATCGCGTGGCGATCAAAGATGTCCACGTCAGGCGCTGCGTGCGCGTAGTACTCGCTGTCAGATCGAGCATAAAACCGAAGAGCACATACACATACATACCTCCACAGTCGAACTGCTCCATCCACCTCACCATGCATGGCGACGCACTTGAGCGACCAAATTGAACAAACTATCTCACACGTTGTGTGTACATTTGTGTGTCCGTGCGTGGGTGTTCTTCGTGGGACGCTTCCACCCACTTGACGGTCGCGACGAGCCTGAGGCATGCACAGAACAAACACACGCCAGATCTCCACAGAACGTGCGGCGTGTCAGCACGCGTCGACCCTTATCCGCACATCCGCTCATACACACATCCACTCGTACGTTGGTACGCTAACCTCAGCTCGTACGCTCCTCCGCTCATCCACTCTCCTCAGCTCCACACGCCGCCATCGAGCTCTGAACGCCAATCGCACGCTGCAGGTGCGCCACCGACGCGACTCGAGCGACCGCGAGACGCAGTAGACGCAACCCAACGCTCTCGCAGGTGCGCCGATAGGATGTTCCGTGGCCAGCGACCCATTTGCGCACGCGGGTGCGGCAGACGCTTCACGAGTGCGACGCGAGAGCCGCCGCGGCGCGTCCATCTGTGGCCCGTCCGTCCGCTCGACTTCAACTGGCGGCATGGTGCGAACCAGAAACAACAAAAAAGAAAGGGCAAGACGCACTTTGTGTGAGTTGACAGCGTGCGAATAAACTGCTAGTCGGCGGTCAGTTTTGAGAGTAATGAGCACATTGAATGGCAGATGCACGTCTTTATGTGGAATATCTCTGACATTCGGAGTCCTCAGATGTAAATAAAATGATATCGAACATTCATTCACGCGCAATACGGTACCCACTTGACTAAGTACGGCTTGCCTTTCGCCTCTTTTGCCTTTTGCCTTTTGCCTTTTGCCTTTTGCCTTTTGCCTTTTGCCTTTTGCCTTTTGCCATGCAGCGCTTCGAGATCGCGAGCGCGAGCAAGGCCTCCTCCGGCGCGAGCGGGGGTCATAGCGACTCGGAGGCGAAGCGCGCGCAGCAGCCGTCGCCGACCCGCATGCCGAACGACCCGAGCGCCTCTTCGGTCGGTGTGCTCGCTCGTTCGAGGCGCGGGCTGAAGCGCGCGGTCGTCCGGTCCGCGCCGCACCGTCGCTCGGATCGATCGATGGAGAGAGTACGCTCGCTTCGTTTGACTGTTGCAGCGCGACGACTTGTGCAGCTGTCAGACTACCTCGCACTTCATCGCCCGAGTCGTGGTGCCGCTTGCTGATACGACGTGTCGGCACGAGCTTCTCTCGTGATTGCACGAGCCATTTTGGCGGACGCCGAGGCTCTTGACTGCATGGATGAAGAGACCATTGACGGACTCGGGACGCTCGCTGTTTGGTAAGTGTTGGTATATATTGTATAGGATCTCTCTGCTGTGCTGTGCTATGTGCGTTCGCATATGCGTGTGCGTGGAGCACCGCTCATGGTCTCTAACTACTTTCACGTTCTTGTCATAGATAGGTTGCTACATACATGTCGCTGGACGACGGACAGTTGAGTTGCCCACCTACGTCCAGGGTTATCGATACTGCTTCCGCGAGAAAGCGAGTTGTCTTCGTTGTGCACGGGTCGGGTTCTCTTGACGTCATCACTGGCGCTGCAGCAGCAGTGGCTACACAGTCGTTATCTGAGATCACGAACTTCTCGTAGACTGTGACGTCCAACGATTCAGATTGGACACCACGCCGGCAGAGACGCGAAGTTGAAGTCACCGTCGGACGAGAGCGGCGCCATTGAGCTGGACGACGGGAGCGAGCCAAGCGGCTCGACGAGTTGTGCGGGCCAGTTGGCGGCAAACGACAACTCGTTGTCGACGGCGCAGTCGTTGCGCGCGCGCCAACACCCGCCAGCGCTCGACACGAAGACGTCGTCCTCTGCCGTCTCCTCGTCGCCGTCGCCGACCGTTACCTCCTCGTCGAACTCGAACGAGCGTCTGGCTCGCTCACGCAGCGCGAACCGTTGTCTGATCTGCTCGGTGTCGGACCATTGCGCGGGGAGCGACGACTGGCAGCTCGAGACGTCTTCGTCACTCAGGTCACACCCCGCGTTGTCAGCGCACGTATCATCCGGCTGATGGTCGTCGATAAGCTCAATGCCATCGTCGGTCCAATAGTCGCATGTGCACTGGTCGCCTCCGAGACATCCGTTCACCAACAGCTCGACGTACTCGTCCTCGATCCTGTCGGCAGGACGTGCTTGGTACGCGAGCTGCGCATCATCAATGTTGTTCTTGTTGTTCTCCTCATTGATGCAGTTGTCGCTGATGTTGCTGTTGTCGTCGTCGTCGATATAGGCTTGGCCATCGACTGTCTCGTTGGAGAGTTGACAGCTGGGTGTTGTTCGCCACCAATTGGCTCGCTCAACCCGTCCAGCCACTCGGCAAGCTCCTGTCTTCAACAACACTGGCGCTTCGTTTGACCGATGCCGGCTTCCACCACGCAGATCTGCTGTCGTGGATCCTGTAAACGAACAACACATCGAAATGAGTGACGGCCTCGAAACCGCACCATCCATGCAGATCATCAGGTAGAACTCACATTGCGGTGCAATGGGAACGAATTCGACGATATCGAATTTCCAATTCGCGCATGTGCCGACCTGGGCTCCGTCGGGATCGTCGGACGCAACCGCCCACGAGGATGGCACGATCAAAGATGACGGCCGGGCAACTACTGCTGCAGAGCGCCAGCGATGACGTCGAGAGAACTCAGCCAGTGCACAAGCACCTAGCTTCTTGCGGGAGCAGTATCGGCAACCCTGGACGTGCGAGGGCAACTCAACTGTCCGTCGTCCAGTGACATGTATGTAGCAACCTATCTATGACTAGAACGTGAAAGTAGTTAGAGGCTGTGAGCGTCGCTTCACGCACACACAGGCATAGCACAGAGTGAGTGAAAGAGAGAGATCATATGTAATATGAACAAGCACTTACCAAATAGCGAATGTCCCCGGGTCCGCCAATGACTACTTCATCACTGCCGTAAAGTTTCACACTAGTCGACACCAGGAACAAGACAAGGCAATCCTGCAAAGTGGTCCCCGCTGAAAATGGCTGGCTTGGTGGCTCCGGCGCAAATTCTGAAATGAGAGCTAGGGCGTGCCTGTCGGCCTTGTTCCTTCGCTCTTACAGCGGTAATACCTTTCTGGAGGTCGGCTACAAACGCAAGAGCTCATTGCAGTCATTTCCAACCAAAGTACAACGGCATGGCTCTTCTCAGAGTGTTGTTCACTTCAATTCCTATTCTTATGACAATGCAACGTCTAAGCCCACGAGTTCAGCGGTCAGAACAGCCCAACAGCGCCTCGGCGTCCGCCAAAATGGCTCGTGCAATCACGAGAGAAGCTCGTGCCGACACGTCGTATCAGCAAGCGGCACCACGACTCGGACGATGAAGTGCGAGGTAGTCTGACAGCTGCACAAGTCGTCGCGCTGCAACAGTCAAACGAAGCGAGCGTACTCTCTCCATCGATCGATCCGAGCGACGGTGCGGCGCGGACCGGACGACCGCGCGCTTCAGCCCGCGCCTCGAACGAGCGAGCACACCGACCGAAGAGGCGCTCGGGTCGTTCGGCATGCGGGTCGGCGACGGCTGCTGCGCGCGCTTCGCCTCCGAGTCGCTATGACCCCCGCTCGCGCCGGAGGAGGCCTTGCTCGCGCTCGCGATCTCGAAGCGCTGCATGGCAAAAGGCAAAAGGCAAAAGGCAAAAGGCAAAAGGCAAAAGGCAAAAGGCAAAAGGCAAAAGAGGCGAAAGGCAAGCCGTACTTAGTCAAGTGGGTACCGTATTGCGCGTGAATGAATGTTCGATATCATTTTATTTACATCTGAGGACTCCGAATGTCAGAGATATTCCACATAAAGACGTGCATCTGCCATTCAATGTGCTCATTACTCTCAAAACTGACCGCCGACTAGCAGTTTATTCGCACGCTGTCAACTCACACAAAGTGCGTCTTGCCCTTTCTTTTTTGTTGTTTCTGGTTCGCACCATGCCGCCAGTTGAAGTCGAGCGGACGGACGGGCCACAGATGGACGCGCCGCGGCGGCTCTCGCGTCGCACTCGTGAAGCGTCTGCCGCACCCGCGTGCGCAAATGGGTCGCTGGCCACGGAACATCCTATCGGCGCACCTGCGAGAGCGTTGGGTTGCGTCTACTGCGTCTCGCGGTCGCTCGAGTCGCGTCGGTGGCGCACCTGCAGCGTGCGATTGGCGTTCAGAGCTCGATGGCGGCGTGTGGAGCTGAGGAGAGTGGATGAGCGGAGGAGCGTACGAGCTGAGAAGAGCGGATGAGCGGATGAGGGACGATGTTCGATACGAAGCAAGAGTGGAACACCACAACGACAACAAGCACCGTGCTCTTTATGCTTAGCGCCACGCGGGACTGCTTTGCAGGAAGCTGGCCGAGGGACTCTCACTCCAATGCGCACACGACGATCGTCTATACACGCAAGCGCGCCACCGCACCGAACCGCACCGCACCGCATTCGCTCTCGATCGACCGTAATCCCGAGACCGACTCGAACACGCGCTCAACCTGCACAACACACAACAGATACCCTCGCGGTCGATCTCGTGCGCTACACGTCTCATAAGAAACGACGCTCTCTCTCTCTCTACCTACCTATCTATCTCGTTTGGCCTGTGTGGGACCGAGGTGCTAGTCCGTCCCGACGGCGCGCCTCCCGATGCCTTCCGATCTCTTCATCAAATTATCAAGCGCGAAGAGAACCGTGGCATTAGAGCAGGAATCAAGTGGCGAGCGTCATTTGGTCGGATGAGCGGGAGGCATTTCAACCTGGCACAAACAAGCTCTCTCGTAGAGTCCATGCGTCGTCGACTACGCAGGGCAAGACGACCATGGGTTGCAACAGGTAAGCGGCTCAAGACAACCGACTGCAGAATTGTCCTGTCGAAGAGTGTGTTTTCGAAGTTGCGATCCATGCAGGACTTGCTGCAGACCCTGCAAGCTGCCTGTGCATATCGCCTGTGCGTGGCATGCGAGGGCTGTTTATGGGTTACAAACTATACTATCGCATATTGCTTCAACATGTCATTTGGGTAGGATAGGTGCGCTCCTATCTACCAAACCGAAAGTGACCGCCAAGCATCGAGCAAGAAAAGCCGCCGACGATGCCGATAGTCGCCGC
The DNA here is from genome assembly GCA_003413675.1 of Phytopythium vexans. Classification (NCBI taxonomy): domain Eukaryota; phylum Oomycota; class Peronosporomycetes; order Pythiales; family Pythiaceae; genus Phytopythium; species Phytopythium vexans. The sequence continues at coordinate 1,889,104 of QLOC01000002.1, read as the reverse complement.
CCCGCCACCGCCACCACCGCCGCGACAGCAGCAGCCGTCGCCGCGGCCGCATATCCCCGCCGCTCGTGCGGTCGCTGACCCTGCCAGCTCCCCGCTGTGAGCGCGCGCCGCCGAGGTGAAACCATCAGCGAGGCGCTTGAAACAATTGCCGGCATGTCGCGCCGGCCGAGGTCTCCAACGCTCAGTCAAGGGAAGACAGGGCCAGCGGTCCGGCTGTCACGAGAGCTCATTCTTCGTTTTGCCACGAGACCTGCAGAGCGCCTCCGCCCGCCCTTTGCTTTCACCCGCGCGCTGCTACTCCAGCGCCGCCTACGAGCCTTCGCCTTCCCCACCCCCAGCCTCTCTCTCTATCTCTATCCGCTCGACCTCTCGACAATGACTGTGCGCCAGCTCATCGACCGGTTCGAGCGGCTCACTTCCTCCGCCACTGCGACCGCAGCGGCTTCAAGTATCCCGACGCTCGCGGAGCAGTCGGTACCGGCGCTTGCCGAGCGCTTCGAGACCGGCGCCGCGTTGGCCATCATGCACCGGCGTGAGGCCACCCACGATCGACGAGCGGCTCAGCAAGTGATCGTCTCGGCGTTTTCCGCGGCATCCACCGATATCTGCCGGCTCTCGACCGTCTCACTCTTCGCTGCCTCGGTCATGACGGTCGCCGGCCTCATCTTGTCGCCATCGTTTCCTGCCGAGTCGCCCGAGTCGGGCCTTTCTGCTTGCGTGACGGTGTCGACTGGCGTGCTTCTCACACCCCGCGTTCAGGTCGTCGCACTCCAAGAGACCTCGACTGCGACCGCTATCGGAGCCACATCACCAACATCTGACGGTGCGTACCTGCTTCACAGCCTTGCCGAGATAGTCGAACTAACTGAGTGCCTCACTCTCGTGCTGCTTTACCCTTAGCAGCTGCGACTCAAATGGGGACTGGCGCGGTCGTCGTCTACCAAGAGTCGGCTGAGCCAGAGTCACCTGCTTCGGACATCACCTCGCTGCGACTGCGTCACGCTGATACAGTCTCCGACGTTCCGAGCGCGCCGGTCGTTCTCGTCGAATCATCGATCGCTGAGGTCACCTCTAGCTCGTTGGCCGCACTCAACACCTCGAACGACGTGGCTTCCGTATCCAACTTTGGTTCCGTTGACTCGGTGATCAGCAGCCCCGACCTCCAAGATCCCGTTCGAGTCGTCGCGATCGCGGACGAGATGAACGATGTAGAGCGTCACGATGACACGACACCTGTGGCGACTGCTACCCGTATCGAGCTCGCGATCTTCCAAGGTACGATCCTCTCTCGCCACAACATATGACTCGCATCTAACGCTCAATGTGGCATTGCAGAAATTATTCAAGACCCTCATGATGCTGTTCTCGATCTCGATGTGGACGAGCAGCCTCACATCACGCTTGACGTGATCGACGACGCAGACCTGCCTGAATATGCCGTGGTCACAACGCCGACAATGGGACACGTCACAGCTGCTCCGACGCACGCCAACTCGACAGTAGATTTTCCGACTGCGCCTATTGACCTGGGCGATGTCGTGAGCCTAGCAGACCCACCTCGCGCAGACAGCACGGACGACTCGGCTGTCGACTTCACTATGGACAACCAAGAGTCCGCTGAGTCTGCCATTGACGAGATCAACAACCCAGATGAGCTGCTCGAGACAATCGCTCCAGTGCCGGCAAATGTCGACGTCGAGAACAGCCATCAAGAGGGTGACGCTGCCGCTGTAGAGGTCTACGCTGCCAGACCAGTCGAGCCGCTCGTGCCCGATCCGGCGAACTTTGATGCCGATGACGTCCAAGACCGAATCGAAGCCGTTCGCGCAAGAGCTATCGGCAACGCACGAGTCGGACCTGTTGCAGCTCTCCCAGGGATGCGTCCGAGAGCACCACTCATCCGCCGACGTGAACCGTACCGCCCACCTGAAGCCGACGCCAAATACCTACGTTACGACAACAACTCTCCGCGATACCAGGAGCGAGCGCGTGTGAACAGGGAGCGCGTCGAGGCACAGAAAGCCAGGCACGCTGCAGAAGTTGCGGCCAGAGAGCGATCGCGCGTGCGAGCGGCCGAGGTGGCCGCTGCCAGACCCAAGCCACACCCGAGCGCTCCCAAAGTGGCGTCGCGGTTCATGGACTTCATGCGCAGCAACAGTCGCACAGCGACACTCGAGAGGGAGACCTCGCGCTCGGTGCGGACAGGCGTGCGAAACACCCGCGCAGATGCCATTGCGTTGCATGCTCGTCGCTGGTCGTGAGGTTGAGCCACGACGACGACGACGACGACGACGACTATGTTTGACGGCCACATTATCCATATCATATGAGTCCATTCAAGCAACGCGCTCGCGCGATTCCATATTGTCGCAAAGCTAAATGCAAATACAAAAGCCTGCGTTTCAACCTGCCAGATATATAGTCGGTGTGCTCGTCAAATGATCGTCGACGACTGCATGATGGCCAACATGGATCTTTAAAGCGTGTGCACTCAGCTGGCTCGGATCCGATCTGGCTAGATGCGATTGAAATGGGGATCCAGCCAATTACGAGTCAGGACATGCGCAATATGACCAATCAAGTTCATTCAATGTCGGAGAATGGCCAATCATACCTCAGTATCTGGCTCTGCCTCAAGCTACTCCTAGCTACACTCGCTTGGCGCATGAGCAACTGTTACACGGTCCGTTTGCGCGCCGATGAGACTGTCAGACGCAACGTCCACAAATGTCGATGCCGCGCCGGAGGTCGGCGGAGTGTGCCGGGGAGAGCGCACCAGGCAACGCGCAGCCTACCGCCGGCGCGAGCCAGACGACCTGACCTTGTACGTTGGTCTAGGCATGGTCGCCAGCGGGCGTGCAGCACTCGCCCGCACCACGGTGGCGCGCGCCATCATCGTCGCTGTGGTGGGGGCCGATGTCGTGGCTGGATTGGAGGGCGTCGTCGTAGCTGCGATGGGGTTCGTCGTCGCCGTGGGCTGGCGGTCCATCGTCCTTTTGGTTGTCGTCGTCTTGTTTCTTTCAATTTTTGAATGTGCACTCTTTTCAAAGGCCGCCGCGAAAGTACAGTGGTCGCCGTGACCGCGTGCTCAGCTTGATCATGCTGCCAGAGCGGGCCAGATACTGAAGTATGATTGGCCATTCTCCGACATTGAATGAACTTGATTGGTCATATTGCGCATGTCCTGACTCGTAATTGGCTGGATCTCAATTCAATCGCATCTAGCCGGATCGGAGCCGAGCGAGACGAGCGCACGCGCTTGGCGAGCGAATGTGCTCAACAGCGCGAGCAGCTGGATGGTCTTCGGCATGCGAAGCGGGTGCTCGAGCACAAGCTCGAGACGGTCGGTCAAGAGCACGAGGCCATCTGTGCGAGCTTCGACAGCCGACTCGCAGACGCTCGAGACTCGCTCACGCAGACCCAGGCGCGTGTTCGCGAGCTGGAGACGGAGGTCGCGCACAAGAGCGCAGTGGAGCGCGAGCTGGGGACACCGATGGCCGCTCGCAACAACGAGCTCGAGGCGGACATATTGACGCTGACCAAGCTTGTTGCTCGCCAAGCAGACGAGATGACCAGTCTCAATACCGAGCGCGAGTGGTACGTCAGCGAGTTCGAACGCGTACGCGCGCGCAGTCAGCGCGAGAAGGTTGTGCGCAAGCACGGCCATGCCGAGTTCGAGACGCGCGAGTTCGAGATGCGCGAGTTCGACGCGACGACAGCTCCGACCGTCCCGTTCACTCTCCGTCCGAGCTACTTTGACGGCGGTACGGAGTGCAAGATCGTTCCCCACCACCACCACCATCACCACCACGAGTTCACGAGTTCGCGCTGACGAGCATGCATGCATGTGATGAGGACGGCTACGAGTTTGTCTCTCACTTTCAGCAGGAGAGCAAGCAAGCGCCTGACCCAGTTGACCCGGTCGAAAGTGCGGTTGACCCGGTCGAGAGCGCGGCTGGCTTCGGACACTTGCAGGTTTCGAAACGAGCGAGCGGAGCAATGGACGCGAGGATATCTATTCGATTCTGTATGTTGTAGGACAGTAGCAAATGCATTTCGATATAGCTCGAGGAGAGCTCGAAGAGAACACGGAGATGGTGACATTACACTAGCCGACCGATGAATACGTATACGAGGTGGTGCGCCGTCGCGCGCGTCTGCTGGCGGTGCCAAGTCGCCATCGAGGTGGAGATGGAGATGGAGTCGGAATCTCGAGCGAATGAAATGATACTCGGATGCTTTCAGTGACTTTGACTCCACCTGCTCGCTCGAGAACACGAAACAGCACGACCCGCTAGTGCAAAAGGACGTGGCCTAGCCAGGATCGGATCGGCAGTCGCGGCTGGAGCGACCATGGCGGCGGACCGTCGGCCTCGGTTCCGCCTGTGTGCGGTTCGGCCGGTGTGCAGTTCGACCTCGGCGTGGCCTGTGTGTGTGTGTGTGTATGTGTGTGTGTGTGTGTGTGTGTGTGCGGCGCGGTGCGGTGCTGTGCTGTGAGCGCGCTTGAAAAGCAGGACGCGGGTGAAAATGGCGCGAAACGTGTTGGGTGATAGTGAAAGCAAGACAAAACTCATGGGGCCGGAGAGCGGGGCAAAAGGTGAGCGGCCTTTCTCGACATACTCAAACCAAGACAAAACCCACCCCGCCACGCTCACTTTACGATTCTCCGCGCCAAGAACACCAGCGACGACACAGAACAAGCCACGATGACCCAGACCACCCGCCCTTCCGAGACGACGGCTGTCGCCGGGACGGCGGTAGCGCCACCCCGCGCGGCTCGTCTCGGTAGAGACCGACGGTCTCGTCCGTCCCCCGCGGCTGCTCCCACGCCTACGGCAGCCGAAGCGGCCGCCGCGCGCCGTCGCGCAGCGTGGGCCGCGTCTGCCTCTCAGTCGCGCCGTGCCGCCACGGCTGCGGCCATCAAGACTCGCGCGAGCGCCGTAGCCGACGCTCGCCCTCTCCCTGGCGCTCCCGCTCCCGCTCCCGCTCACACTCACACTCGCACCCGCACCCGCGCGGAGCGACCCACCGTGACGCGTCTCGCCGTCGTCCCGACACGTCAGCGCGCCGTCGCCGCCGCCGTTGCCGTCACCGCTGTGTCTGCCGTCCCTGTCGTCCCTGTCGTCCCTGTCGTCGCCGCTGTCGCTGCTGAGACCGCGCGGGCCGTCGACGCGGCGCGCCAGCCTCTCGTCTCGCCGACGCTGTCTCAAGCGGCTGTGACCTCCCATGACCTGACGCCGGCCACACCGAATGCGAGATCGACGCATGCGACTGACACACACCCGCCGACTATGCCGTCTCATGATGATGATGATGATGATGGTCAAGTCCACACGGAGCGATTGGCGCACGGCGAGGACCGGAGGGGAAGCGTCGAGAGCGTCGACAACAGCCAGTCCCCCACCAGCACGACGGCGACGCCACCATACGACAGCGCCGATATCCGCTTGAGTCCCCAAGAGTACGAAGCACGCGTCAAAGCGATCTGTGATGCGCACGATGATCCCGAGAATCAAGTGGCGACGCTCAAGGACATGTTGGTGACGGCGTGGATGAAGAGCGATACGTTCGAGGAGCTGTGCGTGGATGCTATCGCCTTGCTAGACCGCACGAACGAGCAGATGGCGGCGGTGCTGAGCGAGGAGCAGTACCTCCGACGTGCGAATGACGAGATGCAGGCCGATGTGGTGGAGATGACGAGCGCGATGGCGCGTCTGGAGCGTGCGTTGTCGGCTTGCAAGGCCGATCGAGACGCGCTCGAGAACGACAACGCGCGTTTGACCAAGATGCTGTCGACCTCGACATGCGAGCATCCGTCCAGCAGTCCCGACGCCGACCGCGTTGCGTCGACGCAGATGAACCAGCCGAGTGCTGTTGAGACGAACAAGGACGAGGTAGCGGCTCGCAAGAAGCGGCTGAGAGAATACGACGACCGCCTGACGTGGGTGATTCTCGAGTACGAGTTGCAGCGAGACGAGCGCACGCGCTTGGCGAGCGAATGTGCTCAACAGCGCGAGCAGCTGGATGGTCTTCGGCATGCGAAGCGGGTGCTCGAGCACAAGCTCGAGACGGTCGGTCAAGAGCACGAGGCCATCTGTGCGAGCTTCGACAGCCGACTCGCAGACGCTCGAGACTCGCTCACGCAGACCCAGGCGCGTGTTCGCGAGCTGGAGACGGAGGTCGCGCACAAGAGCGCAGTGGAGCGCGAGCTGGGGACACCGATGGCCGCTCGCAACAACGAGCTCGAGGCGGACATATTGACGCTGACCAAGCTTGTTGCTCGCCAAGCAGACGAGATGACCAGTCTCAATACCGAGCGCGAGTGGTACGTCAGCGAGTTCGAACGCGTACGCGCGCGCAGTCAGCGCGAGAAGGTTGTGCGCAAGCACGGCCATGCCGAGTTCGAGACGCGCGAGTTCGAGATGCGCGAGTTCGACGCGACGACAGCTCCGACCGTCCCGTTCACTCTCCGTCCGAGCTACTTTGACGGCGGTACGGAGTGCAAGATCGTTCCCCACCACCACCACCATCACCACCACGAGTTCACGAGTTCGCGCTGACGAGCATGCATGCATGTGATGAGGACGGCTACGAGTTTGTCTCTCACTTTCAGCAGGAGAGCAAGCAAGCGCCTGACCCAGTTGACCCGGTCGAAAGTGCGGTTGACCCGGTCGAGAGCGCGGCTGGCTTCGGACACTTGCAGGTTTCGAAACGAGCAAGCAGAGCAACTGGTTGTTGTGAAGAGAACGATCTTGCACTCCGTACCGTCGTCAAAGTAGCTCGGACGGAGAGTGAACGGGACGGTCGGAGCTGTCGTCGCGTCGAACTCGCGCATCTCGAACTCGCGCGTCTCGAACTCGGCATGGCCGTGCTTGCGCACAACCTTCTCGCGCTGACTGCGCGCGCGTACGCGTTCGAACTCGCTGACGTACCACTCGCGCTCGGTATTGAGACTGGTCATCTCGTCTGCTTGGCGAGCAACAAGCTTGGTCAGCGTCAATATGTCCGCCTCGAGCTCGTTGTTGCGAGCGGCCATCGGTGTCCCCAGCTCGCGCTCCACTGCGCTCTTGTGCGCGACCTCCGTCTCCAGCTCGCGAACACGCGCCTGGGTCTGCGTGAGCGAGTCTCGAGCGTCTGCGAGTCGGCTGTCGAAGCTCGCACAGATGGCCTCGTGCTCTTGACCGACCGTCTCGAGCTTGTGCTCGAGCACCCGCTTCGCATGCCGAAGACCATCCAGCTGCTCGCGCTGTTGAGCACATTCGCTCGCCAAGCGCGTGCGCTCGTCTCGCTCGGCTCCGATCCGGCTAGATGCGATTGAATTGAGATCCAGCCAATTACGAGTCAGGACATGCGCAATATGACCAATCAAGTTCATTCAATGTCGGAGAATGGCCAATCATACTTCAGTATCTGGCCCGCTCTGGCAGCATGATCAAGCTGAGCACGCGGTCACGGCGACCACTGTACTTTCGCGGCGGCCTTTGAAAAGAGTGCACATTCAAAAATTGAAAGAAACAAGACGACGACAACCAAAAGGACGATGGACCGCCAGCCCACGGCGACGACGAACCCCATCGCAGCTACGACGACGCCCTCCAATCCAGCCACGACATCGGCCCCCACCACAGCGACGATGATGGCGCGCGCCACCGTGGTGCGGGCGAGTGCTGCACGCCCGCTGGCGACCATGCCTAGACCAACGTACAAGGTCAGGTCGTCTGGCTCGCGCCGGCGGTAGGCTGCGCGTTGCCTGGTGCGCTCTCCCCGGCACACTCCGCCGACCTCCGGCGCGGCATCGACATTTGTGGACGTTGCGTCTGACAGTCTCATCGGCGCGCAAACGGACCGTGTAACAGTTGCTCATGCGCCAAGCGAGTGTAGCTAGGAGTAGCTTGAGGCAGAGCCAGATACTGAGGTATGATTGGCCATTCTCCGACATTGAATGAACTTGATTGGTCATATTGCGCATGTCCTGACTCGTAATTGGCTGGATCCCCATTTCAATCGCATCTAGCCAGATCGGATCCGAGCCAGCTGAGTGCACACGCTTTAAAGATCCATGTTGGCCATCATGCAGTCGTCGACGATCATTTGACGAGCACACCGACTATATATCTGGCAGGTTGAAACGCAGGCTTTTGTATTTGCATTTAGCTTTGCGACAATATGGAATCGCGCGAGCGCGTTGCTTGAATGGACTCATATGATATGGATAATGTGGCCGTCAAACATAGTCGTCGTCGTCGTCGTCGTCGTCGTGGCTCAACCTCACGACCAGCGACGAGCATGCAACGCAATGGCATCTGCGCGGGTGTTTCGCACGCCTGTCCGCACCGAGCGCGAGGTCTCCCTCTCGAGTGTCGCTGTGCGACTGTTGCTGCGCATGAAGTCCATGAACCGCGACGCCACTTTGGGAGCGCTCGGGTGTGGCTTGGGTCTGGCAGCGGCCACCTCGGCCGCTCGCACGCGCGATCGCTCTCTGGCCGCAACTTCTGCAGCGTGCCTGGCTTTCTGTGCCTCGACGCGCTCCCTGTTCACACGCGCTCGCTCCTGGTATCGCGGAGAGTTGTTGTCGTAACGTAGGTATTTGGCGTCGGCTTCAGGTGGGCGGTACGGTTCACGTCGGCGGATGAGTGGTGCTCTCGGACGCATCCCTGGGAGAGCTGCAACAGGTCCGACTCGTGCGTTGCCGATAGCTCTTGCGCGAACGGCTTCGATTCGGTCTTGGACGTCATCGGCATCAAAGTTCGCCGGATCGGGCACGAGCGGCTCGACTGGTCTGGCAGCGTAGACCTCTACAGCGGCAGCGTCACCCTCTTGATGGCTGTTCTCGACGTCGACATTTGCCGGCACTGGAGCGATTGTCTCGAGCAGCTCATCTGGGTTGTTGATCTCGTCAATGGCAGACTCAGCGGACTCTTGGTTGTCCATAGTGAAGTCGACAGCCGAGTCGTCCGTGCTGTCTGCGCGAGGTGGGTCTGCTAGGCTCACGACATCGCCCAGGTCAATAGGCGCAGTCGGAAAATCTACTGTCGAGTTGGCGTGCGTCGGAGCAGCTGTGACGTGTCCCATTGTCGGCGTTGTGACCACGGCATATTCAGGCAGGTCTGCGTCGTCGATCACGTCAAGCGTGATGTGAGGCTGCTCGTCCACATCGAGATCGAGAACAGCATCATGAGGGTCTTGAATAATTTCTGCAATGCCACATTGAGCGTTAGATGCGAGTCATATGTTGTGGCGAGAGAGGATCGTACCTTGGAAGATCGCGAGCTCGATACGGGTAGCAGTCGCCACAGGTGTCGTGTCATCGTGACGCTCTACATCGTTCATCTCGTCCGCGATCGCGACGACTCGAACGGGATCTTGGAGGTCGGGGCTGCTGATCACCGAGTCAACGGAACCAAAGTTGGATACGGAAGCCACGTCGTTCGAGGTGTTGAGTGCGGCCAACGAGCTAGAGGTGACCTCAGCGATCGATGATTCGACGAGAACGACCGGCGCGCTCGGAACGTCGGAGACTGTATCAGCGTGACGCAGTCGCAGCGAGGTGATGTCCGAAGCAGGTGACTCTGGCTCAGCCGACTCTTGGTAGACGACGACCGCGCCAGTCCCCATTTGAGTCGCAGCTGCTAAGGGTAAAGCAGCACGAGAGTGAGGCACTCAGTTAGTTCGACTATCTCGGCAAGGCTGTGAAGCAGGTACGCACCGTCAGATGTTGGTGATGTGGCTCCGATAGCGGTCGCAGTCGAGGTCTCTTGGAGTGCGACGACCTGAACGCGGGGTGTGAGAAGCACGCCAGTCGACACCGTCACGCAAGCAGAAAGGCCCGACTCGGGCGACTCGGCAGGAAACGATGGCGACAAGATGAGGCCGGCGACCGTCATGACCGAGGCAGCGAAGAGTGAGACGGTCGAGAGCCGGCAGATATCGGTGGATGCCGCGGAAAACGCCGAGACGATCACTTGCTGAGCCGCTCGTCGATCGTGGGTGGCCTCACGCCGGTGCATGATGGCCAACGCGGCGCCGGTCTCGAAGCGCTCGGCAAGCGCCGGTACCGACTGCTCCGCGAGCGTCGGGATACTTGAAGCCGCTGCGGTCGCAGTGGCGGAGGAAGTGAGCCGCTCGAACCGGTCGATGAGCTGGCGCACAGTCATTGTCGAGAGGTCGAGCGGATAGAGATAGAGAGAGAGGCTGGGGGTGGGGAAGGCGAAGGCTCGTAGGCGGCGCTGGAGTAGCAGCGCGCGGGTGAAAGCAAAGGGCGGGCGGAGGCGCTCTGCAGGTCTCGTGGCAAAACGAAGAATGAGCTCTCGTGACAGCCGGACCGCTGGCCCTGTCTTCCCTTGACTGAGCGTTGGAGACCTCGGCCGGCGCGACATGCCGGCAATTGTTTCAAGCGCCTCGCTGATGGTTTCACCTCGGCGGCGCGCGCTCACAGCGGGGAGCTGGCAGGGTCAGCGACCGCACGAGCGGCGGGGATATGCGGCCGCGGCGACGGCTGCTGCTGTCGCGGCGGTGGTGGCGGTGGCGGGGCGGCGACTATCGGCATCGTCGGCGGCTTTTCTTGCTCGATGCTTGGCGGTCACTTTCGGTTTGGTAGATAGGAGCGCACCTATCCTACCCAAATGACATGTTGAAGCAATATGCGATAGTATAGTTTGTAACCCATAAACAGCCCTCGCATGCCACGCACAGGCGATATGCACAGGCAGCTTGCAGGGTCTGCAGCAAGTCCTGCATGGATCGCAACTTCGAAAACACACTCTTCGACAGGACAATTCTGCAGTCGGTTGTCTTGAGCCGCTTACCTGTTGCAACCCATGGTCGTCTTGCCCTGCGTAGTCGACGACGCATGGACTCTACGAGAGAGCTTGTTTGTGCCAGGTTGAAATGCCTCCCGCTCATCCGACCAAATGACGCTCGCCACTTGATTCCTGCTCTAATGCCACGGTTCTCTTCGCGCTTGATAATTTGATGAAGAGATCGGAAGGCATCGGGAGGCGCGCCGTCGGGACGGACTAGCACCTCGGTCCCACACAGGCCAAACGAGATAGATAGGTAGGTAGAGAGAGAGAGAGCGTCGTTTCTTATGAGACGTGTAGCGCACGAGATCGACCGCGAGGGTATCTGTTGTGTGTTGTGCAGGTTGAGCGCGTGTTCGAGTCGGTCTCGGGATTACGGTCGATCGAGAGCGAATGCGGTGCGGTGCGGTTCGGTGCGGTGGCGCGCTTGCGTGTATAGACGATCGTCGTGTGCGCATTGGAGTGAGAGTCCCTCGGCCAGCTTCCTGCAAAGCAGTCCCGCGTGGCGCTAAGCATAAAGAGCACGGTGCTTGTTGTCGTTGTGGTGTTCCACTCTTGCTTCGTATCGAACATCGTCCCTCATCCGCTCATCCGCTCTTCTCAGCTCGTACGCTCCTCCGCTCATCCACTCTCCTCAGCTCCACACGCCGCCATCGAGCTCTGAACGCCAATCGCACGCTGCAGGTGCGCCACCGACGCGACTCGAGCGACCGCGAGACGCAGTAGACGCAACCCAACGCTCTCGCAGGTGCGCCGATAGGATGTTCCGTGGCCAGCGACCCATTTGCGCACGCGGGTGCGGCAGACGCTTCACGAGTGCGACGCGAGAGCCGCCGCGGCGCGTCCATCTGTGGCCCGTCCGTCCGCTCGACTTTGAATATGAGTGGCTATTCGATGGTCAGTTTTGAGAGCGGTGGAGCACGTAGCAGAGCAGATTTGCCACGAAGCGCTTCTCTTCGATAAGATATGTGAAGTGCCTCTGACATTCGGCGTCATGAGATGTAATAAGCGGTAATCGAAGATCACCCCGCTTTTATTCACGAGCTCTCCAGAATTGTCAACGTCGATCCATCGACTCAAAAGCAATATTCAGGTGCGCAATTTAATGACATGCACGGTACGGACTCACCATCTGACCAAAGGTCGGACCACAACTCTCCTCACCAGCGGGATGCTCCCATCTGGCCATCCCATCACGATCGGTCGCGTCTATGGTCCCTGGCGCTTCAACGTGACGGACGAAGCCAAAGCGCCGACCGAAGTGTCGGTCGACAGCGCCGGTCGACAGCGCCGACCGAAGCGTCGGTCGACAACGCCGCCGAAGGCGCGAGCGCCTCGCCTCGAAGCGACGGCTCCTAGGAAACAAGAGGCGCTCACGGTCCGAACCGCGGTTCAGCGGGTTTGCAAACCGGACCAGACCGGACCGGACCGGACCGGACCGGACCGGACCGGCGTCCAACCCGGTTTGCTTGTTCGCCGGTTTCCTCTCGATTCAAACGCGCGCGCACTTTGGAAAATCTCCCGCCTCTTTCTCCCGCCTCGAGAACCGACAGCAAGAGACTCGTCATGACCGCCTACGATCGCCCGACCGCCTCGACCTCCACGGCGTCTGCGACCGCGCACACTCGTCTGCGTCCTCGCTACGCGACCCCAGCGTTTCCAGCGGCCGCCTCGACGGCTCGCACCGCTCTAGCTACCCCCGCACCGGTCCGCACGCCGACGCTCGCCGTTTCGACAGCGGACACCGGCTCTCTCGTCTCGCTCGGCTCGCTCGGCTCGCTCGGCTCGCGGACTGCGTGGTCGGCGTGGACGACGCCGCCTGTCGAGAAGGAGACGACCATCCGCGTGTCCGATCTGTCGAAGCTGCAGAAGGACAGGTGCCAACTCGGTGCCTACAAGATCAGACTCGGCGCCGCGGAGAAGAAGCTGCAGGAGACGCACGCCGAGAACAAGCGCGTGGTGACGGCCTACGAGCTGCTGGAGGCGCGCGTGGAGCGGACCCAAAAGAACATGGCGGCGTACATGAAGGCCGCTGACGCCGACCGCGCGGCCCTGCGACATGAGCGTGAGGCCCGTGCGCGCGACTCCAAGATGTTCAAGGCGGCGGAAGTCGCCCTCGCTATGTGCGAGACGAAGCTCGCCGCGACGGAACACAAGCTGGTGAAGGCTCACGCTGAGAACAGGAAGCTGCTGGCCGAGTTGGACGAGCTCGCGAGAGCGAAGGCGGCTCAGAAGATGGCGGTCGCGGAAACGACCAAGCTGGCAGCGGAGAACCGCCATCTGAGAGAGATGAACTTGCTCTTGACTCAGAGTCTCGAGGACTGCCGAGTTCAACGAGCTGCTGACACACACCCGCCGACTATGCCGTCTCATGATGATGATGATGATGATGATGATGATGATGATGATGATGATGATGATGCTCAAGTCCACACGGAGCGATTGGCGCACGGCGAGGACCGGAGGGGAAGCGTCGAGAGCGTCGACAACAGCCAGTCCCCCACCAGCACGACGGCGACGCCACCATACGACAGCGCCGATATCCGCTCGCGCCTCTCAGAGTACGAAGCACGCGTCGAAGCGAGCTGTGACGCGCACGGCGATCCCGAGAATCAAGTGGCGACGCTCAAGGACATGTTGGTGACGGCGCGGATGAAGAGTGATATGTTCGAGGAGCTGTGCGTGGATGCTATCGCCTTGCTAGACCGCACGAACGAGCAGATGGCGGCGGTGCTGAGCGAGGAGCAGTACCTCCGACGTGCGAATGACGAGATGCAGGCCGATGTGGTGGAGATGACGAGCGCGATGGCGCGTCTGGAGTGTGCGTTGTCGGCTTGCAAGGCCGATCGAGACGCGCTCGAGAACAACAACGCGCGTTTGACCAAGATGCTGTCGACCTCGACATGCGAGCATCCGTCCAGCAGTCCCGACGCCGACCGCGTTGCGTCAACGCAGATGAACCAGCCGAGTGCTGTTGAGACGAACAAGGACGAGGTGGAGTCTCGCAAGAAGCAAGCAAGTGCCTGACCCGGTCGACCCGGTCGACCCGGTCGAGAGCGCGGCTGGCTTCGGACACTTGTAGGTTTCGAAACGAGCGAGCGGAGCAACAGACACGAGGTGGAGTCGAGTAATTGAAAATATCCAATGGTTATTTAGTTCGTCGACAACTTCATAAACGTCTAGCCGGAGCAGCAGCTCATTGAGTGCGTGCGACATAGACTTCTGTTGTCGACGACACTTTGTCACCGCAGGCATCTCCGCTCTCTCTGAACCACAACACAACACCATTCACTTGTACGTCACGAAAGTGCATGCGCGTAGTACTCGCTGTCAGATCGAGCATAAAACCGAAGAGCACATACACATACATACCTCCACAGTCGAACTGCTCCATCCACCTCACCATGCATGGCGACGCACTTGAGCGACCAAATTGAACAAACTATCTCACACGTTGTGTGTACATTTGTGTGTCCGTGCGTGGGTGTTCTTCGTGGGACGCTTCCACCCACTTGACGGTCGCGACGAGCCTGAGGCATGCACAGAACAAACACACGCCAGATCTCCACAGAACGTGCGGCGTGTCAGCACGCGTCGACCCTTATCCGCACATCCGCTCATACACACATCCACTCGTACGTTGGTACGCTAACCTCAGCTCGTACGCTCCTCCGCTCATCCACTCTCCTCAGCTCCACACGCCGCCATCGAGCTCTGAACGCCAATCGCACGCTGCAGGTGCGCCACCGACGCGACTCGAGCGACCGCGAGACGCAGTAGACGCAACCCAACGCTCTCGCAGGTGCGCCGATAGGATGTTCCGTGGCCAGCGACCCATTTGCGCACGCGGGTGCGGCAGACGCTTCACGAGTGCGACGCGAGAGCCGCCGCGGCGCGTCCATCTGTGGCCCGTCCGTCCGCTCGACTTCAACTGGCGGCATGGTGCGAACCAGAAACAACAAAAAAGAAAGGGCAAGACGCACTTTGTGTGAGTTGACAGCGTGCGAATAAACTGCTAGTCGGCGGTCAGTTTTGAGAGTAATGAGCACATTGAATGGCAGATGCACGTCTTTATGTGGAATATCTCTGACATTCGGAGTCCTCAGATGTAAATAAAATGATATCGAACATTCATTCACGCGCAATACGGTACCCACTTGACTAAGTACGGCTTGCCTTTCGCCTCTTTTGCCTTTTGCCTTTTGCCTTTTGCCTTTTGCCTTTTGCCTTTTGCCTTTTGCCATGCAGCGCTTCGAGATCGCGAGCGCGAGCAAGGCCTCCTCCGGCGCGAGCGGGGGTCATAGCGACTCGGAGGCGAAGCGCGCGCAGCAGCCGTCGCCGACCCGCATGCCGAACGACCCGAGCGCCTCTTCGGTCGGTGTGCTCGCTCGTTCGAGGCGCGGGCTGAAGCGCGCGGTCGTCCGGTCCGCGCCGCACCGTCGCTCGGATCGATCGATGGAGAGAGTACGCTCGCTTCGTTTGACTGTTGCAGCGCGACGACTTGTGCAGCTGTCAGACTACCTCGCACTTCATCGTCCGAGTCGTGGTGCCGCTTGCTGATACGACGTGTCGGCACGAGCTTCTCTTGTGATTGCACGAGCCATTTTGGCGGACGCCGAGGCTCTTGACTGTATGGATGAAGAGACCATTGACGGACTCGGGACGCTCGCTGTTTGGTAAGTGTTGGTATATATTGTATAGGATCTCTCTGCTGTGCTGTGCTATGTGCGTTCGCATATGCGTGTGCGTGGAGCACCGCTCATGGTCTCTAACTACTTTCACGTTCTTGTCATAGATAGGTTGCTACATACATGTCGCTGGACGACGGACAGTTGAGTTGCCCACCTACGTCCAGGGTTATCGATACTGCTTCCGCGAGAAAGCGAGTTGTCTTCGTTGTGCACGGGTCGGGTTCTCTTGACGCCACCGCCGGCTCTACAGCAGCAGTGGCTGCACAGTCGTCGTATTCTTGAAGCCTTCATTTCTCATGAGCGACGGCGATTGACGACTAGGCCGGGATCCACGCCGGCAGAGGCGTGAAGTCGAAGTCGTCGTCCGACGAGAGAGGCGCCACTGTTCCCGAGGTGTCGATAGCATTCGCTGCCTCGTCATCGTCATCGTTGTCGTCGTCAGCCTTGAACTCGTCCTCGATCTCGAGCGACCTTCGGGCTCCCTCGCGAAGCGCGAACCGCTGTCTGGTCTGCTCGGTGTCGGACCATTGTGCGGGGAGCGACGACTGGCAGCTCGAGACGTCGTCGTCGCTCAGGTAGTGACCCTCGCCATTGTCATCGTCCGCATCCGTCACCTCATGGTCCACGCTAACCTCGCTCTCGTCGTCCATCCAGTACTCACATGTGCACTGGTCGCCTCCGGGACATCCGTTCACCGACAATTCGACATACTCGTCCTCGATCCAGTCGGCAGGACGCGCTTGGTACGCGAGCTGCGCATCATCAATGTTCTTGTTGTTCTTCTTCTCGTTGTTGCTGTTGGTGATGATGATGGTGTTGTTGTTGTTGTTGTTGTTGTCGGCGATATAGGCGCGGTCGTCGACTGACTCGTGGGACGTCGACAGCGAGTCGGGAAGTGAGTCGGGAAGCGAGTCGGGAGCGTCCATGACCTCGTACTTGACGAGGCAGTTCAGATCGTCGTGGTCACAGTCAGCGTCAGTGCCAGCGGCAGCGTCAGCACCAGTTGTCACTCGGTCGCATGAGTGCTGTGGTTGATCAATATCATCGTTGTCGTCCGTCGAGATCCCGTCCATCGCTAGGCGCAGCGCGTTGTTGCGCTCGCTCACTCGCTCGATCTCTTGAGTCAGCTTCCACTTGTACTCGTCCTGCGCGTCCAAGCGATCCAGCAGGCGCTCGCGCTCGTCCGCTAGCATCTCTGGCTCCACCTTCGCCTTCGCAAACGCGAACTCCAGCGCAGTCTTCTCTCGCTTCAGGTCCTTCACGGCAGCCAGCAGTCGTGCATACTCGCGCTCGCCGTCACGCGCCGAGCTCTCGTCGTCGCTCGACGCGCTGCTGCTCTCGGTGCCGCTCGACGCGGTGTCGGTGTCGGTGTCGGTGTGGGTGCAGCTATCAGCTGGGTCAATTGGCTCGTCGCAGGTCGTGTCCTGTCGGTCGTCCGAGCGCGTGACGACGATGGCGAGCTCGTGACGGGAATGTGTCTCCGTCTCGACTTCTTGTCCACGCTCCATATCGATCACATGCTCCTCGACACCGCCGTCCGTGACGATGGCGACCTCGTAGTCGCTCTGAGAGTCGTCGCGGGTCGCACAGCGGCCGCAGAAGTCGTGGGAGTCGCAGAAGTCGTGGGAGTCGTGGGAGGAGCGCGTTTGAGTCAGAGCGCGCGCGTGAGCGTGCAGCGCCGCGGCGACGGCGGCGAGGGCGACGCACAGCAGCGTCAGCAGCAGCAGGAGGAGGATGGCGATGGCGTCGGCCATGATGTCGTCATGCTGTTGCTCGGTGGGTCACTCTAGTGTGGGCTGGCGTGTGTCATGCGTGTCTTCAGCAGCTCAAATGCTTCAGCCTCTAGCCTCTAGCCTCAACGAGGACAGACGGTAGGTCGTCCAATCGGAGAACAGGTATGGTCTGGTCCTCGAAGCGATCACATCCGGATCGTAGAATCTTCAGGTTTTCAAGCTGGAGATCGAGTAGAATGTCGACCTCGACCAACAGCTCCGGCGTGTCGGGAACGGCTTGGACTTTCGCTTTCAGCATCTCCTGGGCCACTGACAACTGGCTGACGATCTTCCTCAGCACATCGTTCGACTCCATCGCCACTGCGACCGTTTCGTTCGCGTCGCGTAGCTTGCGCTCTCCCCACTCGATCGTGACCGCCGCAGCCGCGACCATCACCTCGAGCCTCTCAGCCTTGGTGCGTGCGGCAATCAGGGCTGTTCCCAGCTGCTCCATCTGCACTCGGTGCGTCTTGTTCAACTCATGGAGCTTGTCCTTGTGATCCTCTGCCGACCAGCGCATCTCGCTGTACGCTTCTTTCCAGCAAGACTCCCAGTATGCCGCCGACTTGGCTTGATCTTTGCACTGAGCTCCCAGTGTGACGTTTGCAGCCTCACAGTTGTCGAGTAGACAAAGCAGGCGGTGCTTTTCTTCATGGAGATCTTTCATCTCGATCAGCTGGGCCTCGTTCACGGCATGCTGGCGCTCCATAGTCTGCTGATCTGCCTCGCGCACTTCCGCGTACATCATGCAGCCCTCGGCCAGTTCGTCGCGCTCTGCGATGATGAAAATGTTCTCCTCGCGGAGCTCGACCAGCTGCTGGCTTGTTGCGGCGAGCATGTCCTTGTACGCGGTGAGCTCGTCCTCTACCGCCTTGAGCTTGGTCTCAGCGGACGCACTAGTTGCACGCTCTTGCTCCAGTGCGGCGTGGATTACCGCGATAGCATCGGCAGATGAGGTGGTATTCTCGTCAATGGTGGTGGCAGTGGTGATGATTCGCGCATCCAGCTCTTCGAACTTGGCCAACAACTCGCTGTTCTCAGCGTGAGCCTTCACCAGCTTGTGTTCCGTCGCGGCGAGCTTCGTCTCGCACATAGCGAGGGCGACTTCCGCCGCCTTGAACATCTTGGAGTCGCGCGCACGGGCCTCACGCTCATGTCGCAGGGCCGCGCGGTCGGCGTCAGCGGCCTTCATGTACGCCGCCATGTTCTTTTGGGTCCGCTCCACGCGCGCCTCCAGCAGCTCGTAGGCCGTCACCACGCGCTTGTTCTCGGCGTGCGTCTCCTGCAGCTTCTTCTCCGCGGCGCCGAGTCTGATCTTGTAGGCACCGAGTTGGCACCTGTCCTTCTGCAGCTTCGACAGATCGGACACGCGGATGGTCGTCTCCTTCTCGACAGGCGGCGTCGTCCACGCCGACCACGCAGTCCGCGAGCCGAGCGAGCCGAGCGAGCCGAGCGAGACGAGAGAGCCGGTGTCCGCTGTCGAAACGGCGAGCGTCGGCGTGCGGACCGGTGCGGGGGTAGCTAGAGCGGTGCGAGCCGTCGAGGCGGCCGCTGGAAACGCTGGGGTCGCGTAGCGAGGACGCAGACGAGTGTGCGCGGTCGCAGACGCCGTGGAGGTCGAGGCGGTCGGGCGATCGTAGGCGGTCATGACGAGTCTCTTGCTGTCGGTTCTCGAGGCGGGAGAAAGAGGCGGGAGATTTTCCAAAGTGCGCGCGCGTTTGAATCGAGAGGAAACCGGCGAACAAGCAAACCGGGTTGGACGCCGGTCCAGTCCGGTCCGGTCCGGTCCGGTCCGGTCTGGTCCGGTTTGCAAACCCGCTGAACCGCGGTTCGGACCGTGAGCGCCTCTTGTTTCCTAGGAGCCGTCGCTTCGAGGCGAGGCGCTCGCGCCTTCGGCGGCGTTGTCGACCGACGCTTCGGTCGGCGCTGTCGACCGGCGCTGTCGACCGACACTTCGGTCGGCGCTTTGGCTTCGTCCGTCACGTTGAAGCGCCAGGGACCATAGACGCGACCGATCGTGATGGGATGGCCAGATGGGAGCATCCCGCTGGTGAGGAGAGTTGTGGTCCGACCTTTGGTCAGATGGTGAGTCCGTACCGTGCATGTCATTAAATTGCGCACCTGAATATTGCTTTTGAGTCGATGGATCGACGTTGACAATTCTGGAGAGCTCGTGAATAAAAGCGGGGTGATCTTCGATTACCGCTTATTACATCTCATGACGCCGAATGTCAGAGGCACTTCACATATCTTATCGAAGAGAAGCGCTTCGTGGCAAATCTGCTCTGCTACGTGCTCCACCGCTCTCAAAACTGACCATCGAATAGCCACTCATATTCAAAGTCGAGCGGACGGACGGGCCACAGATGGACGCGCCGCGGCGGCTCTCGCGTCGCACTCGTGAAGCGTCTGCCGCACCCGCGTGCGCAAATGGGTCGCTGGCCACGGAACATCCTATCGGCGCACCTGCGAGAGCGTTGGGTTGCGTCTACTGCGTCTCGCGGTCGCTCGAGTCGCGTCGGTGGCGCACCTGCAGCGTGCGATTGGCGTTCAGAGCTCGATGGCGGCGTGTGGAGCTGAGGAGAGTGGATGAGCGGAGGAGCGTACGAGCTGAGGTTAGCGTGCCAACGTACGAGTGGATGTGTGTATGAGCGGATGTGCGGATAAGGGTCGACGCGTGCTGACACGCCGCACGTTCTGTGGAGATCTGGCGTGTGTTTGTTCTGTGCATGCCTCAGGCTCGTCGCGACCGTCAAGTGGGTGGAAGCGTCCCACGAAGAACACCCACGCACGGACACACAAATGTACACACAACGTGTGAGATAGTTTGTTCAATTTGGTCGCTCAAGTGCGTCGCCATGCATGGTGAGGTGGATGGAGCAGTTCGACTGTGGAGGTATGTATGTGTATGTGCTCTTCGGTTTTATGCTCGATCTGACAGCGAGTACTACGCGCATGCACTTTCGTGACGTACAAGTGAATGGTGTTGTGTTGTGGTTCAGAGAGAGCGGAGATGCCTGCGGTGACAAAGTGTCGTCGACAACAGAAGTCTATGTCGCACGCACTCAATGAGCTGCTGCTCCGGCTAGACGTTTATGAAGTTGTCGACGAACTAAATAACCATTGGATATTTTCAATTACTCGACTCCACCTCGTGTCTGTTGCTCCGCTCGCTCGTTTCGAAACCTACAAGTGTCCGAAGCCAGCCGCGCTCTCGACCGGGTCGACCGGGTCGACCGGGTCAGGCACTTGCTTGCTTCTTGCGAGACTCCACCTCGTCCTTGTTCGTCTCAACAGCACTCGGCTGGTTCATCTGCGTTGACGCAACGCGGTCGGCGTCGGGACTGCTGGACGGATGCTCGCATGTCGAGGTCGACAGCATCTTGGTCAAACGCGCGTTGTTGTTCTCGAGCGCGTCTCGATCGGCCTTGCAAGCCGACAACGCACACTCCAGACGCGCCATCGCGCTCGTCATCTCCACCACATCGGCCTGCATCTCGTCATTCGCACGTCGGAGGTACTGCTCCTCGCTCAGCACCGCCGCCATCTGCTCGTTCGTGCGGTCTAGCAAGGCGATAGCATCCACGCACAGCTCCTCGAACATATCACTCTTCATCCGCGCCGTCACCAACATGTCCTTGAGCGTCGCCACTTGATTCTCGGGATCGCCGTGCGCGTCACAGCTCGCTTCGACGCGTGCTTCGTACTCTGAGAGGCGCGAGCGGATATCGGCGCTGTCGTATGGTGGCGTCGCCGTCGTGCTGGTGGGGGACTGGCTGTTGTCGACGCTCTCGACGCTTCCCCTCCGGTCCTCGCCGTGCGCCAATCGCTCCGTGTGGACTTGAGCATCATCATCATCATCATCATCATCATCATCATCATCATCATGAGACGGCATAGTCGGCGGGTGTGTGTCAGCAGCTCGTTGAACTCGGCAGTCCTCGAGACTCTGAGTCAAGAGCAAGTTCATCTCTCTCAGATGGCGGTTCTCCGCTGCCAGCTTGGTCGTTTCCGCGACCGCCATCTTCTGAGCCGCCTTCGCTCTCGCGAGCTCGTCCAACTCGGCCAGCAGCTTCCTGTTCTCAGCGTGAGCCTTCACCAGCTTGTGTTCCGTCGCGGCGAGCTTCGTCTCGCACATAGCGAGGGCGACTTCCGCCGCCTTGAACATCTTGGAGTCGCGCGCACGGGCCTCACGCTCATGTCGCAGGGCCGCGCGGTCGGCGTCAGCGGCCTTCATGTACGCCGCCATGTTCTTTTGGGTCCGCTCCACGCGCGCCTCCAGCAGCTCGTAGGCCGTCACCACGCGCTTGTTCTCGGCGTGCGTCTCCTGCAGCTTCTTCTCCGCGGCGCCGAGTCTGATCTTGTAGGCACCGAGTTGGCACCTGTCCTTCTGCAGCTTCGACAGATCGGACACGCGGATGGTCGTCTCCTTCTCGACAGGCGGCGTCGTCCACGCCGACCACGCAGTCCGCGAGCCGAGCGAGCCGAGCGAGCCGAGCGAGACGAGAGAGCCGGTGTCCGCTGTCGAAACGGCGAGCGTCGGCGTGCGGACCGGTGCGGGGGTAGCTAGAGCGGTGCGAGCCGTCGAGGCGGCCGCTGGAAACGCTGGGGTCGCGTAGCGAGGACGCAGACGAGTGTGCGCGGTCGCAGACGCCGTGGAGGTCGAGGCGGTCGGGCGATCGTAGGCGGTCATGACGAGTCTCTTGCTGTCGGTTCTCGAGGCGGGAGAAAGAGGCGGGAGATTTTCCAAAGTGCGCGCGCGTTTGAATCGAGAGGAAACCGGCGAACAAGCAAACCGGGTTGGACGCCGGTCCGGTCCGGTCCGGTCCGGTCCGGTCCGGTCCGGTCTGGTCCGGTTTGCAAACCCGCTGAACCGCGGTTCGGACCGTGAGCGCCTCTTGTTTCCTAGGAGCCGTCGCTTCGAGGCGAGGCGCTCGCGCCTTCGGCGGCGTTGTCGACCGACGCTTCGGTCGGCGCTGTCGACCGGCGCTGTCGACCGACACTTCGGTCGGCGCTTTGGCTTCGTCCGTCACGTTGAAGCGCCAGGGACCATAGACGCGACCGATCGTGATGGGATGGCCAGATGGGAGCATCCCGCTGGTGAGGAGAGTTGTGGTCCGACCTTTGGTCAGATGGTGAGTCCGTACCGTGCATGTCATTAAATTGCGCACCTGAATATTGCTTTTGAGTCGATGGATCGACGTTGACAATTCTGGAGAGCTCGTGAATAAAAGCGGGGTGATCTTCGATTACCGCTTATTACATCTCATGACGCCGAATGTCAGAGGCACTTCACATATCTTATCGAAGAGAAGCGCTTCGTGGCAAATCTGCTCTGCTACGTGCTCCACCGCTCTCAAAACTGACCATCGAATAGCCACTCATATTCAAAGTCGAGCGGACGGACGGGCCACAGATGGACGCGCCGCGGCGGCTCTCGCGTCGCACTCGTGAAGCGTCTGCCGCACCCGCGTGCGCAAATGGGTCGCTGGCCACGGAACATCCTATCGGCGCACCTGCGAGAGCGTTGGGTTGCGTCTACTGCGTCTCGCGGTCGCTCGAGTCGCGTCGGTGGCGCACCTGCAGCGTGCGATTGGCGTTCAGAGCTCGATGGCGGCGTGTGGAGCTGAGGAGAGTGGATGAGCGGAGGAGCGTACGAGCTGAGGTTAGCGTGCCAACGTACGAGTGGATGTGTGTATGAGCGGATGTGCGGATAAGGGTCGACGCGTGCTGACACGCCGCACGTTCTGTGGAGATCTGGCGTGTGTTTGTTCTGTGCATGCCTCAGGCTCGTCGCGACCGTCAAGTGGGTGGAAGCGTCCCACGAAGAACACCCACGCACGGACACACAAATGTACACACAACGTGTGAGATAGTTTGTTCAATTTGGTCGCTCAAGTGCGTCGCCATGCATGGTGAGGTGGATGGAGCAGTTCGACTGTGGAGGTATGTATGTGTATGTGCTCTTCGGTTTTATGCTCGATCTGACAGCGAGTACTACGCGCATGCACTTTCGTGACGTACAAGTGAATGGTGTTGTGTTGTGGTTCAGAGAGAGCGGAGATGCCTGCGGTGACAAAGTGTCGTCGACAACAGAAGTCTATGTCGCACGCACTCAATGAGCTGCTGCTCCGGCTAGACGTTTATGAAGTTGTCGACGAACTAAATAACCATTGGATATTTTCAATTACTCGACTCCACCTCGTGTCTGTTGCTCCGCTCGCTCGTTTCGAAACCTACAAGTGTCCGAAGCCAGCCGCGCTCTCGACCGGGTCGACCGGGTCGACCGGGTCAGGCACTTGCTTGCTTCTTGCGAGACTCCACCTCGTCCTTGTTCGTCTCAACAGCACTCGGCTGGTTCATCTGCGTTGACGCAACGCGGTCGGCGTCGGGACTGCTGGACGGATGCTCGCATGTCGAGGTCGACAGCATCTTGGTCAAACGCGCGTTGTTGTTCTCGAGCGCGTCTCGATCGGCCTTGCAAGCCGACAACGCACACTCCAGACGCGCCATCGCGCTCGTCATCTCCACCACATCGGCCTGCATCTCGTCATTCGCACGTCGGAGGTACTGCTCCTCGCTCAGCACCGCCGCCATCTGCTCGTTCGTGCGGTCTAGCAAGGCGATAGCATCCACGCACAGCTCCTCGAACATATCACTCTTCATCCGCGCCGTCACCAACATGTCCTTGAGCGTCGCCACTTGATTCTCGGGATCGCCGTGCGCGTCACAGCTCGCTTCGACGCGTGCTTCGTACTCTGAGAGGCGCGAGCGGATATCGGCGCTGTCGTATGGTGGCGTCGCCGTCGTGCTGGTGGGGGACTGGCTGTTGTCGACGCTCTCGACGCTTCCCCTCCGGTCCTCGCCGTGCGCCAATCGCTCCGTGTGGACTTGAGCATCATCATCATCATCATCATCATCATCATCATCATCATCATCATCATCATCATGAGACGGCATAGTCGGCGGGTGTGTGTCAGCAGCTCGTTGAACTCGGCAGTCCTCGAGACTCTGAGTCAAGAGCAAGTTCATCTCTCTCAGATGGCGGTTCTCCGCTGCCAGCTTGGTCGTTTCCGCGACCGCCATCTTCTGAGCCGCCTTCGCTCTCGCGAGCTCGTCCAACTCGGCCAGCAGCTTCCTGTTCTCAGCGTGAGCCTTCACCAGCTTGTGTTCCGTCGCGGCGAGCTTCGTCTCGCACATAGCGAGGGCGACTTCCGCCGCCTTGAACATCTTGGAGTCGCGCGCACGGGCCTCACGCTCATGTCGCAGGGCCGCGCGGTCGGCGTCAGCGGCCTTCATGTACGCCGCCATGTTCTTTTGGGTCCGCTCCACGCGCGCCTCCAGCAGCTCGTAGGCCGTCACCACGCGCTTGTTCTCGGCGTGCGTCTCCTGCAGCTTCTTCTCCGCGGCGCCGAGTCTGATCTTGTAGGCACCGAGTTGGCACCTGTCCTTCTGCAGCTTCGACAGATCGGACACGCGGATGGTCGTCTCCTTCTCGACAGGCGGCGTCGTCCACGCCGACCACGCAGTCCGCGAGCCGAGCGAGCCGAGCGAGCCGAGCGAGACGAGAGAGCCGGTGTCCGCTGTCGAAACGGCGAGCGTCGGCGTGCGGACCGGTGCGGGGGTAGCTAGAGCGGTGCGAGCCGTCGAGGCGGCCGCTGGAAACGCTGGGGTCGCGTAGCGAGGACGCAGACGAGTGTGCGCGGTCGCAGACGCCGTGGAGGTCGAGGCGGTCGGGCGATCGTAGGCGGTCATGACGAGTCTCTTGCTGTCGGTTCTCGAGGCGGGAGAAAGAGGCGGGAGATTTTCCAAAGTGCGCGCGCGTTTGAATCGAGAGGAAACCGGCGAACAAGCAAACCGGGTTGGACGCCGGTCCGGTCCGGTCCGGTCCGGTCCGGTCCGGTCCGGTCTGGTCCGGTTTGCAAACCCGCTGAACCGCGGTTCGGACCGTGAGCGCCTCTTGTTTCCTAGGAGCCGTCGCTTCGAGGCGAGGCGCTCGCGCCTTCGGCGGCGTTGTCGACCGACGCTTCGGTCGGCGCTGTCGACCGGCGCTGTCGACCGACACTTCGGTCGGCGCTTTGGCTTCGTCCGTCACGTTGAAGCGCCAGGGACCATAGACGCGACCGATCGTGATGGGATGGCCAGATGGGAGCATCCCGCTGGTGAGGAGAGTTGTGGTCCGACCTTTGGTCAGATGGTGAGTCCGTACCGTGCATGTCATTAAATTGCGCACCTGAATATTGCTTTTGAGTCGATGGATCGACGTTGACAATTCTGGAGAGCTCGTGAATAAAAGCGGGGTGATCTTCGATTACCGCTTATTACATCTCATGACGCCGAATGTCAGAGGCACTTCACATATCTTATCGAAGAGAAGCGCTTCGTGGCAAATCTGCTCTGCTACGTGCTCCACCGCTCTCAAAACTGACCATCGAATAGCCACTCATATTCAAAGTCGAGCGGACGGACGGGCCACAGATGGACGCGCCGCGGCGGCTCTCGCGTCGCACTCGTGAAGCGTCTGCCGCACCCGCGTGCGCAAATGGGTCGCTGGCCACGGAACATCCTATCGGCGCACCTGCGAGAGCGTTGGGTTGCGTCTACTGCGTCTCGCGGTCGCTCGAGTCGCGTCGGTGGCGCACCTGCAGCGTGCGATTGGCGTTCAGAGCTCGATGGCGGCGTGTGGAGCTGAGGAGAGTGGATGAGCGGAGGAGCGTACGAGCTGAGGTTAGCGTACCAACGTACGAGTGGATGTGTGTATGAGCGGATGTGCGGATAAGGGTCGACGCGTGCTGACACGCCGCACGTTCTGTGGAGATCTGGCGTGTGTTTGTTCTGTGCATGCCTCAGGCTCGTCGCGACCGTCAAGTGGGTGGAAGCGTCCCACGAAGAACACCCACGCACGGACACACAAATGTACACACAACGTGTGAGATAGTTTGTTCAATTTGGTCGCTCAAGTGCGTCGCCATGCATGGTGAGGTGGATGGAGCAGTTCGACTGTGGAGGTATGTATGTGTATGTGCTCTTCGGTTTTATGCTCGATCTGACAGCGAGTACTACGCGCACGCAGCGCCTGACGTGGACATCTTTGATCGCCACGCGATGTAGTGCATCATAGCGTTCAGCTAGCGCATCGATCGCTCTTGCGAGTTTCAGCTCATACGCGTCCTGCGCGTCCAGCCGCACGAGTAGACTCGCACGCTCCTGGTTTGGCATCGCCGGCTCAGCCTCGATCTTGGTCAGGGTGAACAATAGCGCCGTCCTGTCCTGTTCGAGATCCGTCTTGGCCGACAACATGCTCTCCCCATCGATCACTGTTTCTGGTCGTGTTTACGACGTCTCGCTGAGTGTCTGAGGAGTCCGATATGAGCGGAACTGCTCTCCTCTCGGTCTCTTGAAGGTCGTCTGTGCTATTAATCAGGTAGACGAGCTAATGGTCGAGACTCTCGACCAGCATCCTCTCGGACACTCGTGGCCGTCTCGAGGTCCTTGGCACAGCCGTCTTCGAGATGATGTGCATTGTCAGCCGCGTTGCCGACCGCGTTGCCGACCGCGTTGCCGACCGCGTTGCCGACCGCGTTGCCGACCGCGTTGCCACCTGCGCTATCAGCCGAGTTGTCGATGCAGATGTGGATGCAGATGTCAATCACGTGACGCTGTAATGAGACGGGTCGAGTGCGCCGTCACGGGACGCGGCGTGAGAGGCGGTGATCGTCCTGAGTGCGGCGCGCAGCGCGCAGACTGAAAGTACAACAGCAATAGAAGCAGGAGTAGTAGCAGTGAGGGTGAGAGGGAGGCGAATGACGGCTGCGACGCTGTTGAGTCAGTGATGTTGTCGGTTTATTGGCATTGCCCGCTTGCTTGCTTGCACCGAGAGGCTGCCTGTTGCATTCTCGCGCTGTTCGCAGAGCGAAAGTGACATACACTCTCCGCTGCTTGCCGTTGATGGTTTTTGACTCCATTTTTACTTTTAGCTCTTTTCGATCGTCCCTGTAAAAACAGATCGAGAGGCGGATGCCGTGACTTGGCAAATATTGACCGCGAGCCGCCGTTTTACATTAGATTAAAACACATTTGCAAAAAGACACAGCGATAAAACACACACACACACGCACGCACACAACCGGAAAAACAACAAGCGGGAGGCAAAAGCATCTCGCGCCGACCCACCGACCCACCCACCCTCCGAGCGACACCATGTCCGACGCCATCGCCATCCTCCTCCTGCTGCTGCTGACGCTGCTGTGCGTCGCCCTCGCCGCCGTCGCCGCGGCGCTGCACGCTCACGCGCGCGCTCTGACTCAAACGCGCTCCTCCCACGACTCCCACGACTTCTGCGACTCCCACGACTTCTGCGGCCGCTGTGCGACCCGCGACGACTCTCAGAGCGACTACGAGGTCGCCATCGTCACGGACGGCGGTGTCGAGGAGCATGTGATCGATATGGAGCGTGGACAAGAAGTCGAGACGGAGACACATTCCCGTCACGAGCTCGCCATCGTCGTCACGCGCTCGGACGACCGACAGGACACGACCTGCGACGAGCCAATTGACCCAGCTGATAGCTGCACCCACACCGACACCGACACCGACACCGCGTCGAGCGGCACCGAGAGCAGCAGCGCGTCGAGCGACGACGAGAGCTCGGCGCGTGACGGCGAGCGCGAGTATGCACGACTGCTGGCTGCCGTGAAGGACCTGAAGCGAGAGAAGACTGCGCTGGAGTTCGCGTTTGCGAAGGCGAAGGTGGAGCCAGAGATGCTAGCGGACGAGCGCGAGCGCCTGCTGGATCGCTTGGACGCGCAGGACGAGTACAAGTGGAAGCTGACTCAAGAGATCGAGCGAGTGAGCGAGCGCAACAACGCGCTGCGCCTAGCGATGGACGGGATCTCGACGGACGACAACGATGATATTGATCAACCACAGCACTCATGCGACCGAGTGACAACTGGTGCTGACGCTGCCGCTGGCACTGACGCTGACTGTGACCACGACGATCTGAACTGCCTCGTCAAGTACGAGGTCATGGACGCTCCCGACTCGCTTCCCGACTCACTTCCCGACTCGCTGTCGACGTCCCACGAGTCAGTCGACGACCGCGCCTATATCGCCGACAACAACAACAACAACAACAACACCATCATCATCACCAACAGCAACAACGAGAAGAAGAACAACAAGAACATTGATGATGCGCAGCTCGCGTACCAAGCGCGTCCTGCCGACTGGATCGAGGACGAGTATGTCGAATTGTCGGTGAACGGATGTCCCGGAGGCGACCAGTGCACATGTGAGTACTGGATGGACGACGAGAGCGAGGTTAGCGTGGACCATGAGGTGACGGATGCGGACGATGACAATGGCGAGGGTCACTACCTGAGCGACGACGACGTCTCGAGCTGCCAGTCGTCGCTCCCCGCGCAATGGTCCGACACCGAGCAGACCAGACAGCGGTTCGCGCTTCGCGAGGGAGCTCGAAGGTCGCTCGAGATCGAGGACGAGTTCAAGGCTGACGACGACAACGATGACGATGACGAGGCAGCGAATGCTATCGACACCTCGGGAACAGTGGCGCCTCTCTCGTCGGACGACGACTTCGACTTCACGCCTCTGCCGGCGTGGATCCCGGCCTAGTCGTCAATCGCCGTCGCTCATGAGAAATGAAGGCTTCAAGAATACGACGACTGTGCAGCCACTGCTGCTGTAGAGCCGGCGGTGGCGTCAAGAGAACCCGACCCGTGCACAACGAAGACAACTCGCTTTCTCGCGGAAGCAGTATCGATAACCCTGGACGTAGGTGGGCAACTCAACTGTCCGTCGTCCAGCGACATGTATGTAGCAACCTATCTATGACAAGAACGTGAAAGTAGTTAGAGACCATGAGCGGTGCTCCACGCACACGCATATGCGAACGCACATAGCACAGCACAGCAGAGAGATCCTATACAATATATACCAACACTTACCAAACAGCGAGCGTCCCGAGTCCGTCAATGGTCTCTTCATCCATACAGTCAAGAGCCTCGGCGTCCGCCAAAATGGCTCGTGCAATCACAAGAGAAGCTCGTGCCGACACGTCGTATCAGCAAGCGGCACCACGACTCGGACGATGAAGTGCGAGGTAGTCTGACAGCTGCACAAGTCGTCGCGCTGCAACAGTCAAACGAAGCGAGCGTACTCTCTCCATCGATCGATCCGAGCGACGGTGCGGCGCGGACCGGACGACCGCGCGCTTCAGCCCGCGCCTCGAACGAGCGAGCACACCGACCGAAGAGGCGCTCGGGTCGTTCGGCATGCGGGTCGGCGACGGCTGCTGCGCGCGCTTCGCCTCCGAGTCGCTATGACCCCCGCTCGCGCCGGAGGAGGCCTTGCTCGCGCTCGCGATCTCGAAGCGCTGCATGGCAAAAGGCAAAAGGCAAAAGGCAAAAGGCAAAAGGCAAAAGAGGCGAAAGGCAAGCCGTACTTAGTCAAGTGGGTACCGTATTGCGCGTGAATGAATGTTCGATATCATTTTATTTACATCTGAGGACTCCGAATGTCAGAGATATTCCACATAAAGACGTGCATCTGCCATTCAATGTGCTCATTACTCTCAAAACTGACCGCCGACTAGCAGTTTATTCGCACGCTGTCAACTCACACAAAGTGCGTCTTGCCCTTTCTTTTTTGTTGTTTCTGGTTCGCACCATGCCGCCAGTTGAAGTCGAGCGGACGGACGGGCCACAGATGGACGCGCCGCGGCGGCTCTCGCGTCGCACTCGTGAAGCGTCTGCCGCACCCGCGTGCGCAAATGGGTCGCTGGCCACGGAACATCCTATCGGCGCACCTGCGAGAGCGTTGGGTTGCGTCTACTGCGTCTCGCGGTCGCTCGAGTCGCGTCGGTGGCGCACCTGCAGCGTGCGATTGGCGTTCAGAGCTCGATGGCGGCGTGTGGAGCTGAGGAGAGTGGATGAGCGGAGGAGCGTACGAGCTGAGGTTAGCGTACCAACGTACGAGTGGATGTGTGTATGAGCGGATGTGCGGATAAGGGTCGACGCGTGCTGACACGCCGCACGTTCTGTGGAGATCTGGCGTGTGTTTGTTCTGTGCATGCCTCAGGCTCGTCGCGACCGTCAAGTGGGTGGAAGCGTCCCACGAAGAACACCCACGCACGGACACACAAATGTACACACAACGTGTGAGATAGTTTGTTCAATTTGGTCGCTCAAGTGCGTCGCCATGCATGGTGAGGTGGATGGAGCAGTTCGACTGTGGAGGTATGTATGTGTATGTGCTCTTCGGTTTTATGCTCGATCTGACAGCGAGTACTACGCGCATGCACTTTCGTGACGTACAAGTGAATGGTGTTGTGTTGTGGTTCAGAGAGAGCGGAGATGCCTGCGGTGACAAAGTGTCGTCGACAACAGAAGTCTATGTCGCACGCACTCAATGAGCTGCTGCTCCGGCTAGACGTTTATGAAGTTGTCGACGAACTAAATAACCATTGGATATTTTCAATTACTCGACTCCACCTCGTGTCTGTTGCTCCGCTCGCTCGTTTCGAAACCTACAAGTGTCCGAAGCCAGCCGCGCTCTCGACCGGGTCGACCGGGTCGACCGGGTCAGGCACTTGCTTGCTTCTTGCGAGACTCCACCTCGTCCTTGTTCGTCTCAACAGCACTCGGCTGGTTCATCTGCGTTGACGCAACGCGGTCGGCGTCGGGACTGCTGGACGGATGCTCGCATGTCGAGGTCGACAGCATCTTGGTCAAACGCGCGTTGTTGTTCTCGAGCGCGTCTCGATCGGCCTTGCAAGCCGACAACGCACACTCCAGACGCGCCATCGCGCTCGTCATCTCCACCACATCGGCCTGCATCTCGTCATTCGCACGTCGGAGGTACTGCTCCTCGCTCAGCACCGCCGCCATCTGCTCGTTCGTGCGGTCTAGCAAGGCGATAGCATCCACGCACAGCTCCTCGAACATATCACTCTTCATCCGCGCCGTCACCAACATGTCCTTGAGCGTCGCCACTTGATTCTCGGGATCGCCGTGCGCGTCACAGCTCGCTTCGACGCGTGCTTCGTACTCTGAGAGGCGCGAGCGGATATCGGCGCTGTCGTATGGTGGCGTCGCCGTCGTGCTGGTGGGGGACTGGCTGTTGTCGACGCTCTCGACGCTTCCCCTCCGGTCCTCGCCGTGCGCCAATCGCTCCGTGTGGACTTGAGCATCATCATCATCATCATCATCATCATCATCATCATCATCATGAGACGGCATAGTCGGCGGGTGTGTGTCAGCAGCTCGTTGAACTCGGCAGTCCTCGAGACTCTGAGTCAAGAGCAAGTTCATCTCTCTCAGATGGCGGTTCTCCGCTGCCAGCTTGGTCGTTTCCGCGACCGCCATCTTCTGAGCCGCCTTCGCTCTCGCGAGCTCGTCCAACTCGGCCAGCAGCTTCCTGTTCTCAGCGTGAGCCTTCACCAGCTTGTGTTCCGTCGCGGCGAGCTTCGTCTCGCACATAGCGAGGGCGACTTCCGCCGCCTTGAACATCTTGGAGTCGCGCGCACGGGCCTCACGCTCATGTCGCAGGGCCGCGCGGTCGGCGTCAGCGGCCTTCATGTACGCCGCCATGTTCTTTTGGGTCCGCTCCACGCGCGCCTCCAGCAGCTCGTAGGCCGTCACCACGCGCTTGTTCTCGGCGTGCGTCTCCTGCAGCTTCTTCTCCGCGGCGCCGAGTCTGATCTTGTAGGCACCGAGTTGGCACCTGTCCTTCTGCAGCTTCGACAGATCGGACACGCGGATGGTCGTCTCCTTCTCGACAGGCGGCGTCGTCCACGCCGACCACGCAGTCCGCGAGCCGAGCGAGCCGAGCGAGCCGAGCGAGACGAGAGAGCCGGTGTCCGCTGTCGAAACGGCGAGCGTCGGCGTGCGGACCGGTGCGGGGGTAGCTAGAGCGGTGCGAGCCGTCGAGGCGGCCGCTGGAAACGCTGGGGTCGCGTAGCGAGGACGCAGACGAGTGTGCGCGGTCGCAGACGCCGTGGAGGTCGAGGCGGTCGGGCGATCGTAGGCGGTCATGACGAGTCTCTTGCTGTCGGTTCTCGAGGCGGGAGAAAGAGGCGGGAGATTTTCCAAAGTGCGCGCGCGTTTGAATCGAGAGGAAACCGGCGAACAAGCAAACCGGGTTGGACGCCGGTCCGGTCCGGTCCGGTCCGGTCCGGTCCGGTCTGGTCCGGTTTGCAAACCCGCTGAACCGCGGTTCGGACCGTGAGCGCCTCTTGTTTCCTAGGAGCCGTCGCTTCGAGGCGAGGCGCTCGCGCCTTCGGCGGCGTTGTCGACCGACGCTTCGGTCGGCGCTGTCGACCGGCGCTGTCGACCGACACTTCGGTCGGCGCTTTGGCTTCGTCCGTCACGTTGAAGCGCCAGGGACCATAGACGCGACCGATCGTGATGGGATGGCCAGATGGGAGCATCCCGCTGGTGAGGAGAGTTGTGGTCCGACCTTTGGTCAGATGGTGAGTCCGTACCGTGCATGTCATTAAATTGCGCACCTGAATATTGCTTTTGAGTCGATGGATCGACGTTGACAATTCTGGAGAGCTCGTGAATAAAAGCGGGGTGATCTTCGATTACCGCTTATTACATCTCATGACGCCGAATGTCAGAGGCACTTCACATATCTTATCGAAGAGAAGCGCTTCGTGGCAAATCTGCTCTGCTACGTGCTCCACCGCTCTCAAAACTGACCATCGAATAGCCACTCATATTCAAAGTCGAGCGGACGGACGGGCCACAGATGGACGCGCCGCGGCGGCTCTCGCGTCGCACTCGTGAAGCGTCTGCCGCACCCGCGTGCGCAAATGGGTCGCTGGCCACGGAACATCCTATCGGCGCACCTGCGAGAGCGTTGGGTTGCGTCTACTGCGTCTCGCGGTCGCTCGAGTCGCGTCGGTGGCGCACCTGCAGCGTGCGATTGGCGTTCAGAGCTCGATGGCGGCGTGTGGAGCTGAGGAGAGTGGATGAGCGGAGGAGCGTACGAGCTGAGGTTAGCGTACCAACGTACGAGTGGATGTGTGTATGAGCGGATGTGCGGATAAGGGTCGACGCGTGCTGACACGCCGCACGTTCTGTGGAGATCTGGCGTGTGTTTGTTCTGTGCATGCCTCAGGCTCGTCGCGACCGTCAAGTGGGTGGAAGCGTCCCACGAAGAACACCCACGCACGGACACACAAATGTACACACAACGTGTGAGATAGTTTGTTCAATTTGGTCGCTCAAGTGCGTCGCCATGCATGGTGAGGTGGATGGAGCAGTTCGACTGTGGAGGTATGTATGTGTATGTGCTCTTCGGTTTTATGCTCGATCTGACAGCGAGTACTACGCGCATGCACTTTCGTGACGTACAAGTGAATGGTGTTGTGTTGTGGTTCAGAGAGAGCGGAGATGCCTGCGGTGACAAAGTGTCGTCGACAACAGAAGTCTATGTCGCACGCACTCAATGAGCTGCTGCTCCGGCTAGACGTTTATGAAGTTGTCGACGAACTAAATAACCATTGGATATTTTCAATTACTCGACTCCACCTCGTGTCTGTTGCTCCGCTCGCTCGTTTCGAAACCTACAAGTGTCCGAAGCCAGCCGCGCTCTCGACCGGGTCGACCGGGTCGACCGGGTCAGGCACTTGCTTGCTTCTTGCGAGACTCCACCTCGTCCTTGTTCGTCTCAACAGCACTCGGCTGGTTCATCTGCGTTGACGCAACGCGGTCGGCGTCGGGACTGCTGGACGGATGCTCGCATGTCGAGGTCGACAGCATCTTGGTCAAACGCGCGTTGTTGTTCTCGAGCGCGTCTCGATCGGCCTTGCAAGCCGACAACGCACACTCCAGACGCGCCATCGCGCTCGTCATCTCCACCACATCGGCCTGCATCTCGTCATTCGCACGTCGGAGGTACTGCTCCTCGCTCAGCACCGCCGCCATCTGCTCGTTCGTGCGGTCTAGCAAGGCGATAGCATCCACGCACAGCTCCTCGAACATATCACTCTTCATCCGCGCCGTCACCAACATGTCCTTGAGCGTCGCCACTTGATTCTCGGGATCGCCGTGCGCGTCACAGCTCGCTTCGACGCGTGCTTCGTACTCTGAGAGGCGCGAGCGGATATCGGCGCTGTCGTATGGTGGCGTCGCCGTCGTGCTGGTGGGGGACTGGCTGTTGTCGACGCTCTCGACGCTTCCCCTCCGGTCCTCGCCGTGCGCCAATCGCTCCGTGTGGACTTGAGCATCATCATCATCATCATCATCATCATCATCATCATCATCATGAGACGGCATAGTCGGCGGGTGTGTGTCAGCAGCTCGTTGAACTCGGCAGTCCTCGAGACTCTGAGTCAAGAGCAAGTTCATCTCTCTCAGATGGCGGTTCTCCGCTGCCAGCTTGGTCGTTTCCGCGACCGCCATCTTCTGAGCCGCCTTCGCTCTCGCGAGCTCGTCCAACTCGGCCAGCAGCTTCCTGTTCTCAGCGTGAGCCTTCACCAGCTTGTGTTCCGTCGCGGCGAGCTTCGTCTCGCACATAGCGAGGGCGACTTCCGCCGCCTTGAACATCTTGGAGTCGCGCGCACGGGCCTCACGCTCATGTCGCAGGGCCGCGCGGTCGGCGTCAGCGGCCTTCATGTACGCCGCCATGTTCTTTTGGGTCCGCTCCACGCGCGCCTCCAGCAGCTCGTAGGCCGTCACCACGCGCTTGTTCTCGGCGTGCGTCTCCTGCAGCTTCTTCTCCGCGGCGCCGAGTCTGATCTTGTAGGCACCGAGTTGGCACCTGTCCTTCTGCAGCTTCGACAGATCGGACACGCGGATGGTCGTCTCCTTCTCGACAGGCGGCGTCGTCCACGCCGACCACGCAGTCCGCGAGCCGAGCGAGCCGAGCGAGCCGAGCGAGACGAGAGAGCCGGTGTCCGCTGTCGAAACGGCGAGCGTCGGCGTGCGGACCGGTGCGGGGGTAGCTAGAGCGGTGCGAGCCGTCGAGGCGGCCGCTGGAAACGCTGGGGTCGCGTAGCGAGGACGCAGACGAGTGTGCGCGGTCGCAGACGCCGTGGAGGTCGAGGCGGTCGGGCGATCGTAGGCGGTCATGACGAGTCTCTTGCTGTCGGTTCTCGAGGCGGGAGAAAGAGGCGGGAGATTTTCCAAAGTGCGCGCGCGTTTGAATCGAGAGGAAACCGGCGAACAAGCAAACCGGGTTGGACGCCGGTCCGGTCCGGTCCGGTCCGGTCCGGTCCGGTCTGGTCCGGTTTGCAAACCCGCTGAACCGCGGTTCGGACCGTGAGCGCCTCTTGTTTCCTAGGAGCCGTCGCTTCGAGGCGAGGCGCTCGCGCCTTCGGCGGCGTTGTCGACCGACGCTTCGGTCGGCGCTGTCGACCGGCGCTGTCGACCGACACTTCGGTCGGCGCTTTGGCTTCGTCCGTCACGTTGAAGCGCCAGGGACCATAGACGCGACCGATCGTGATGGGATGGCCAGATGGGAGCATCCCGCTGGTGAGGAGAGTTGTGGTCCGACCTTTGGTCAGATGGTGAGTCCGTACCGTGCATGTCATTAAATTGCGCACCTGAATATTGCTTTTGAGTCGATGGATCGACGTTGACAATTCTGGAGAGCTCGTGAATAAAAGCGGGGTGATCTTCGATTACCGCTTATTACATCTCATGACGCCGAATGTCAGAGGCACTTCACATATCTTATCGAAGAGAAGCGCTTCGTGGCAAATCTGCTCTGCTACGTGCTCCACCGCTCTCAAAACTGACCATCGAATAGCCACTCATATTCAAAGTCGAGCGGACGGACGGGCCACAGATGGACGCGCCGCGGCGGCTCTCGCGTCGCACTCGTGAAGCGTCTGCCGCACCCGCGTGCGCAAATGGGTCGCTGGCCACGGAACATCCTATCGGCGCACCTGCGAGAGCGTTGGGTTGCGTCTACTGCGTCTCGCGGTCGCTCGAGTCGCGTCGGTGGCGCACCTGCAGCGTGCGATTGGCGTTCAGAGCTCGATGGCGGCGTGTGGAGCTGAGGAGAGTGGATGAGCGGAGGAGCGTACGAGCTGAGGTTAGCGTGCCAACGTACGAGTGGATGTGTGTATGAGCGGATGTGCGGATAAGGGTCGACGCGTGCTGACACGCCGCACGTTCTGTGGAGATCTGGCGTGTGTTTGTTCTGTGCATGCCTCAGGCTCGTCGCGACCGTCAAGTGGGTGGAAGCGTCCCACGAAGAACACCCACGCACGGACACACAAATGTACACACAACGTGTGAGATAGTTTGTTCAATTTGGTCGCTCAAGTGCGTCGCCATGCATGGTGAGGTGGATGGAGCAGTTCGACTGTGGAGGTATGTATGTGTATGTGCTCTTCGGTTTTATGCTCGATCTGACAGCGAGTACTACGCGCATGCACTTTCGTGACGTACAAGTGAATGGTGTTGTGTTGTGGTTCAGAGAGAGCGGAGATGCCTGCGGTGACAAAGTGTCGTCGACAACAGAAGTCTATGTCGCACGCACTCAATGAGCTGCTGCTCCGGCTAGACGTTTATGAAGTTGTCGACGAACTAAATAACCATTGGATATTTTCAATTACTCGACTCCACCTCGTGTCTGTTGCTCCGCTCGCTCGTTTCGAAACCTACAAGTGTCCGAAGCCAGCCGCGCTCTCGACCGGGTCGACCGGGTCGACCGGGTCAGGCACTTGCTTGCTTCTTGCGAGACTCCACCTCGTCCTTGTTCGTCTCAACAGCACTCGGCTGGTTCATCTGCGTCGACGCAACGCGGTCGGCGTCGGGACTGCTGGACGGATGCTCGCATGTCGAGGTCGACAGCATCTTGGTCAAACGCGCGTTGTTGTTCTCGAGCGCGTCTCGATCGGCCTTGCAAGCCGACAACGCACACTCCAGACGCGCCATCGCGCTCGTCATCTCCACCACATCGGCCTGCATCTCGTCATTCGCACGTCGGAGGTACTGCTCCTCGCTCAGCACCGCCGCCATCTGCTCGTTCGTGCGGTCTAGCAAGGCGATAGCATCCACGCACAGCTCCTCGAACATATCACTCTTCATCCGCGCCGTCACCAACATGTCCTTGAGCGTCGCCACTTGATTCTCGGGATCGCCGTGCGCGTCACAGCTCGCTTCGACGCGTGCTTCGTACTCTGAGAGGCGCGAGCGGATATCGGCGCTGTCGTATGGTGGCGTCGCCGTCGTGCTGGTGGGGGACTGGCTGTTGTCGACGCT
The DNA here is from genome assembly GCA_003413675.1 of Phytopythium vexans. NCBI lineage: Eukaryota > Oomycota > Peronosporomycetes > Pythiales > Pythiaceae > Phytopythium > Phytopythium vexans. The sequence continues at coordinate 1,851,599 of QLOC01000002.1, read as the reverse complement.
CTCGACGCTTCCCCTCCGGTCCTCGCCGTGCGCCAATCGCTCCGTGTGGACTTGAGCATCATCATCATCATCATCATCATCATCATCATCATCATCATCACATGAGACGGCATAGTCGGCGGGTGTGTGTCAGCAGCTCGTTGAACTCGGCAGTCCTCGAGACTCTGAGTCAAGAGCAAGTTCATCTCTCTCAGATGGCGGTTCTCCGCTGCCAGCTTGGTCGTTTCCGCGACCGCCATCTTCTGAGCCGCCTTCGCTCTCGCGAGCTCGTCCAACTCGGCCAGCAGCTTCCTGTTCTCAGCGTGAGCCTTCACCAGCTTGTGTTCCGTCGCGGCGAGCTTCGTCTCGCACATAGCGAGGGCGACTTCCGCCGCCTTGAACATCTTGGAGTCGCGCGCACGGGCCTCACGCTCATGTCGCAGGGCCGCGCGGTCGGCGTCAGCGGCCTTCATGTACGCCGCCATGTTCTTTTGGGTCCGCTCCACGCGCGCCTCCAGCAGCTCGTAGGCCGTCACCACGCGCTTGTTCTCGGCGTGCGTCTCCTGCAGCTTCTTCTCCGCGGCGCCGAGTCTGATCTTGTAGGCACCGAGTTGGCACCTGTCCTTCTGCAGCTTCGACAGATCGGACACGCGGATGGTCGTCTCCTTCTCGACAGGCGGCGTCGTCCACGCCGACCACGCAGTCCGCGAGCCGAGCGAGCCGAGCGAGACGAGAGAGCCGGTGTCCGCTGTCGAAACGGCGAGCGTCGGCGTGCGGACCGGTGCGGGGGTAGCTAGAGCGGTGCGAGCCGTCGAGGCGGCCGCTGGAAACGCTGGGGTCGCGTAGCGAGGACGCAGACGAGTGTGCGCGGTCGCAGACGCCGTGGAGGTCGAGGCGGTCGGGCGATCGTAGGCGGTCATGACGAGTCTCTTGCTGTCGGTTCTCGAGGCGGGAGAAAGAGGCGGGAGATTTTCCAAAGTGCGCGCGCGTTTGAATCGAGAGGAAACCGGCGAACAAGCAAACCGGGTTGGACGCCGGTCCGGTCCGGTCCGGTCCGGTCCGGTCCGGTCCGGTCTGGTCCGGTTTGCAAACCCGCTGAACCGCGGTTCGGACCGTGAGCGCCTCTTGTTTCCTAGGAGCCGTCGCTTCGAGGCGAGGCGCTCGCGCCTTCGGCGGCGTTGTCGACCGACGCTTCGGTCGGCGCTGTCGACCGGCGCTGTCGACCGACACTTCGGTCGGCGCTTTGGCTTCGTCCGTCACGTTGAAGCGCCAGGGACCATAGACGCGACCGATCGTGATGGGATGGCCAGATGGGAGCATCCCGCTGGTGAGGAGAGTTGTGGTCCGACCTTTGGTCAGATGGTGAGTCCGTACCGTGCATGTCATTAAATTGCGCACCTGAATATTGCTTTTGAGTCGATGGATCGACGTTGACAATTCTGGAGAGCTCGTGAATAAAAGCGGGGTGATCTTCGATTACCGCTTATTACATCTCATGACGCCGAATGTCAGAGGCACTTCACATATCTTATCGAAGAGAAGCGCTTCGTGGCAAATCTGCTCTGCTACGTGCTCCACCGCTCTCAAAACTGACCATCGAATAGCCACTCATATTCAAAGTCGAGCGGACGGACGGGCCACAGATGGACGCGCCGCGGCGGCTCTCGCGTCGCACTCGTGAAGCGTCTGCCGCACCCGCGTGCGCAAATGGGTCGCTGGCCACGGAACATCCTATCGGCGCACCTGCGAGAGCGTTGGGTTGCGTCTACTGCGTCTCGCGGTCGCTCGAGTCGCGTCGGTGGCGCACCTGCAGCGTGCGATTGGCGTTCAGAGCTCGATGGCGGCGTGTGGAGCTGAGGAGAGTGGATGAGCGGAGGAGCGTACGAGCTGAGGTTAGCGTACCAACGTACGAGTGGATGTGTGTATGAGCGGATGTGCGGATAAGGGTCGACGCGTGCTGACACGCCGCACGTTCTGTGGAGATCTGGCGTGTGTTTGTTCTGTGCATGCCTCAGGCTCGTCGCGACCGTCAAGTGGGTGGAAGCGTCCCACGAAGAACACCCACGCACGGACACACAAATGTACACACAACGTGTGAGATAGTTTGTTCAATTTGGTCGCTCAAGTGCGTCGCCATGCATGGTGAGGTGGATGGAGCAGTTCGACTGTGGAGGTATGTATGTGTATGTGCTCTTCGGTTTTATGCTCGATCTGACAGCGAGTACTACGCGCACGCAGCGCCTGACGTGGACATCTTTGATCGCCACGCGATGTAGTGCATCATAGCGTTCAGCTAGCGCATCGATCGCTCTTGCGAGTTTCAGCTCATACGCGTCCTGCGCGTCCAGCCGCACGAGTAGACTCGCACGCTCCTGGTTTGGCATCGCCGGCTCAGCCTCGATCTTGGTCAGGGTGAACAATAGCGCCGTCCTGTCCTGTTCGAGATCCGTCTTGGCCGACAACATGCTCTCCCCATCGATCACTGTTTCTGGTCGTGTTTACGACGTCTCGCTGAGTGTCTGAGGAGTCCGATATGAGCGGAACTGCTCTCCTCTCGGTCTCTTGAAGGTCGTCTGTGCTATTAATCAGGTAGACGAGCTAATGGTCGAGACTCTCGACCAGCATCCTCTCGGACACTCGTGGCCGTCTCGAGGTCCTTGGCACAGCCGTCTTCGAGATGATGTGCATTGTCAGCCGCGTTGCCGACCGCGTTGCCGACCGCGTTGCCGACCGCGTTGCCGACCGCGTTGCCGACCGCGTTGCCACCTGCGCTATCAGCCGAGTTGTCGATGCAGATGTGGATGCAGATGTCAATCACGTGACGCTGTAATGAGACGGGTCGAGTGCGCCGTCACGGGACGCGGCGTGAGAGGCGGTGATCGTCCTGAGTGCGGCGCGCAGCGCGCAGACTGAAAGTACAACAGCAATAGAAGCAGGAGTAGTAGCAGTGAGGGTGAGAGGGAGGCGAATGACGGCTGCGACGCTGTCGAGTCAGTGATGTTGTCGGTTTATTGGCATTGCCCGCTTGCTTGCTTGCACCGAGAGGCTGCCTGTTGCATTCTCGCGCTGTTCGCAGAGCGAAAGTGACATACACTCTCCGCTGCTTGCCGTTGATGGTTTTTGACTCCATTTTTACTTTTAGCTCTTTTCGATCGTCCCTGTAAAAACAGATCGAGAGGCGGATGCCGTGACTTGGCAAATATTGACCGCGAGCCGCCGTTTTACATTAGATTAAAACACATTTGCAAAAAGACACAGCGATAAACACACACACACACGCACGCACACAACCGGAAAAACAACAAGCGGGAGGCAAAAGCATCTCGCGCCGACCCACCGACCCACCCACCCTCCGAGCGACACCATGTCCGACGCCATCGCCATCCTCCTCCTGCTGCTGCTGACGCTGCTGTGCGTCGCCCTCGCCGCCGTCGCCGCGGCGCTGCACGCTCACGCGCGCGCTCTGACTCAAACGCGCTCCTCCCACGACTCCCACGACTTCTGCGACTCCCACGACTTCTGCGGCCGCTGTGCGACCCGCGACGACTCTCAGAGCGACTACGAGGTCGCCATCGTCACGGACGGCGGTGTCGAGGAGCATGTGATCGATATGGAGCGTGGACAAGAAGTCGAGACGGAGACACATTCCCGTCACGAGCTCGCCATCGTCGTCACGCGCTCGGACGACCGACAGGACACGACCTGCGACGAGCCAATTGACCCAGCTGATAGCTGCACCCACACCGACACCGACACCGACACCGCGTCGAGCGGCACCGAGAGCAGCAGCGCGTCGAGCGACGACGAGAGCTCGGCGCGTGACGGCGAGCGCGAGTATGCACGACTGCTGGCTGCCGTGAAGGACCTGAAGCGAGAGAAGACTGCGCTGGAGTTCGCGTTTGCGAAGGCGAAGGTGGAGCCAGAGATGCTAGCAGACGAGCGCGAGCGCCTGCTGGATCGCTTGGACGCGCAGGACGAGTACAAGTGGAAGCTGACTCAAGAGATCGAGCGAGTGAGCGAGCGCAACAACGCGCTGCGCCTAGCGATGGACGGGATCTCGACGGACGACAACGATGATATTGATCAACCACAGCACTCATGCGACCGAGTGACAACTGGTGCTGACGCTGCCGCTGGCACTGACGCTGACTGTGACCACGACGATCTGAACTGCCTCGTCAAGTACGAGGTCATGGACGCTCCCGACTCGCTTCCCGACTCACTTCCCGACTCGCTGTCGACGTCCCACGAGTCAGTCGACGACCGCGCCTATATCGCCGACAACAACAACAACAACAACAACACCATCATCATCACCAACAGCAACAACGAGAAGAAGAACAACAAGAACATTGATGATGCGCAGCTCGCGTACCAAGCGCGTCCTGCCGACTGGATCGAGGACGAGTATGTCGAATTGTCGGTGAACGGATGTCCCGGAGGCGACCAGTGCACATGTGAGTACTGGATGGACGACGAGAGCGAGGTTAGCGTGGACCATGAGGTGACGGATGCGGACGATGACAATGGCGAGGGTCACTACCTGAGCGACGACGACGTCTCGAGCTGCCAGTCGTCGCTCCCCGCGCAATGGTCCGACACCGAGCAGACCAGACAGCGGTTCGCGCTTCGCGAGGGAGCTCGAAGGTCGCTCGAGATCGAGGACGAGTTCAAGGCTGACGACGACAACGATGACGATGACGAGGCAGCGAATGCTATCGACACCTCGGGAACAGTGGCGCCTCTCTCGTCGGACGACGACTTCGACTTCACGCCTCTGCCGGCGTGGATCCCGGCCTAGTCGTCAATCGCCGTCGCTCATGAGAAATGAAGGCTTCAAGAATACGACGACTGTGCAGCCACTGCTGCTGTAGAGCCGGCGGTGGCGTCAAGAGAACCCGACCCGTGCACAACGAAGACAACTCGCTTTCTCGCGGAAGCAGTATCGATAACCCTGGACGTAGGTGGGCAACTCAACTGTCCGTCGTCCAGCGACATGTATGTAGCAACCTATCTATGACAAGAACGTGAAAGTAGTTAGAGACCATGAGCGGTGCTCCACGCACACGCATATGCGAACGCACATAGCACAGCACAGCAGAGAGATCCTATACAATATATACCAACACTTACCAAACAGCGAGCGTCCCGAGTCCGTCAATGGTCTCTTCATCCATACAGTCAAGAGCCTCGGCGTCCGCCAAAATGGCTCGTGCAATCACAAGAGAAGCTCGTGCCGACACGTCGTATCAGCAAGCGGCACCACGACTCGGACGATGAAGTGCGAGGTAGTCTGACAGCTGCACAAGTCGTCGCGCTGCAACAGTCAAACGAAGCGAGCGTACTCTCTCCATCGATCGATCCGAGCGACGGTGCGGCGCGGACCGGACGACCGCGCGCTTCAGCCCGCGCCTCGAACGAGCGAGCACACCGACCGAAGAGGCGCTCGGGTCGTTCGGCATGCGGGTCGGCGACGGCTGCTGCGCGCGCTTCGCCTCCGAGTCGCTATGACCCCCGCTCGCGCCGGAGGAGGCCTTGCTCGCGCTCGCGATCTCGAAGCGCTGCATGGCAAAAGGCAAAAGGCAAAAGGCAAAAGGCAAAAGAGGCGAAAGGCAAGCCGTACTTAGTCAAGTGGGTACCGTATTGCGCGTGAATGAATGTTCGATATCATTTTATTTACATCTGAGGACTCCGAATGTCAGAGATATTCCACATAAAGACGTGCATCTGCCATTCAATGTGCTCATTACTCTCAAAACTGACCGCCGACTAGCAGTTTATTCGCACGCTGTCAACTCACACAAAGTGCGTCTTGCCCTTTCTTTTTTGTTGTTTCTGGTTCGCACCATGCCGCCAGTTGAAGTCGAGCGGACGGACGGGCCACAGATGGACGCGCCGCGGCGGCTCTCGCGTCGCACTCGTGAAGCGTCTGCCGCACCCGCGTGCGCAAATGGGTCGCTGGCCACGGAACATCCTATCGGCGCACCTGCGAGAGCGTTGGGTTGCGTCTACTGCGTCTCGCGGTCGCTCGAGTCGCGTCGGTGGCGCACCTGCAGCGTGCGATTGGCGTTCAGAGCTCGATGGCGGCGTGTGGAGCTGAGGAGAGTGGATGAGCGGAGGAGCGTACGAGCTGAGGTTAGCGTACCAACGTACGAGTGGATGTGTGTATGAGCGGATGTGCGGATAAGGGTCGACGCGTGCTGACACGCCGCACGTTCTGTGGAGATCTGGCGTGTGTTTGTTCTGTGCATGCCTCAGGCTCGTCGCGACCGTCAAGTGGGTGGAAGCGTCCCACGAAGAACACCCACGCACGGACACACAAATGTACACACAACGTGTGAGATAGTTTGTTCAATTTGGTCGCTCAAGTGCGTCGCCATGCATGGTGAGGTGGATGGAGCAGTTCGACTGTGGAGGTATGTATGTGTATGTGCTCTTCGGTTTTATGCTCGATCTGACAGCGAGTACTACGCGCATGCACTTTCGTGACGTACAAGTGAATGGTGTTGTGTTGTGGTTCAGAGAGAGCGGAGATGCCTGCGGTGACAAAGTGTCGTCGACAACAGAAGTCTATGTCGCACGCACTCAATGAGCTGCTGCTCCGGCTAGACGTTTATGAAGTTGTCGACGAACTAAATAACCATTGGATATTTTCAATTACTCGACTCCACCTCGTGTCTGTTGCTCCGCTCGCTCGTTTCGAAACCTACAAGTGTCCGAAGCCAGCCGCGCTCTCGACCGGGTCGACCGGGTCGACCGGGTCAGGCACTTGCTTGCTTCTTGCGAGACTCCACCTCGTCCTTGTTCGTCTCAACAGCACTCGGCTGGTTCATCTGCGTCGACGCAACGCGGTCGGCGTCGGGACTGCTGGACGGATGCTCGCATGTCGAGGTCGACAGCATCTTGGTCAAACGCGCGTTGTTGTTCTCGAGCGCGTCTCGATCGGCCTTGCAAGCCGACAACGCACACTCCAGACGCGCCATCGCGCTCGTCATCTCCACCACATCGGCCTGCACCTCGTCATTCGCACGTCGGAGGTACTGCTCCTCGCTCAGCACCGCCGCCATCTGCTCGTTCGTGCGGTCTAGCAAGGCGATAGCATCCACGCACAGCTCCTCGAACATATCACTCTTCATCCGCGCCGTCACCAACATGTCCTTGAGCGTCGCCACTTGATTCTCGGGATCGCCGTGCGCGTCACAGCTCGCTTCGACGCGTGCTTCGTACTCTGAGAGGCGCGAGCGGATATCGGCGCTGTCGTATGGTGGCGTCGCCGTCGTGCTGGTGGGGGACTGGCTGTTGTCGACGCTCTCGACGCTTCCCCTCCGGTCCTCGCCGTGCGCCAATCGCTCCGTGTGGACTTGAGCATCATCATCATCATCATCATCATCATCATCATCATCATCATCATCATCATGAGACGGCATAGTCGGCGGGTGTGTGTCAGCAGCTCGTTGAACTCGGCAGTCCTCGAGACTCTGAGTCAAGAGCAAGTTCATCTCTCTCAGATGGCGGTTCTCCGCTGCCAGCTTGGTCGTTTCCGCGACCGCCATCTTCTGAGCCGCCTTCGCTCTCGCGAGCTCGTCCAACTCGGCCAGCAGCTTCCTGTTCTCAGCGTGAGCCTTCACCAGCTTGTGTTCCGTCGCGGCGAGCTTCGTCTCGCACATAGCGAGGGCGACTTCCGCCGCCTTGAACATCTTGGAGTCGCGCGCACGGGCCTCACGCTCATGTCGCAGGGCCGCGCGGTCGGCGTCAGCGGCCTTCATGTACGCCGCCATGTTCTTTTGGGTCCGCTCCACGCGCGCCTCCAGCAGCTCGTAGGCCGTCACCACGCGCTTGTTCTCGGCGTGCGTCTCCTGCAGCTTCTTCTCCGCGGCGCCGAGTCTGATCTTGTAGGCACCGAGTTGGCACCTGTCCTTCTGCAGCTTCGACAGATCGGACACGCGGATGGTCGTCTCCTTCTCGACAGGCGGCGTCGTCCACGCCGACCACGCAGTCCGCGAGCCGAGCGAGCCGAGCGAGCCGAGCGAGACGAGAGAGCCGGTGTCCGCTGTCGAAACGGCGAGCGTCGGCGTGCGGACCGGTGCGGGGGTAGCTAGAGCGGTGCGAGCCGTCGAGGCGGCCGCTGGAAACGCTGGGGTCGCGTAGCGAGGACGCAGACGAGTGTGCGCGGTCGCAGACGCCGTGGAGGTCGAGGCGGTCGGGCGATCGTAGGCGGTCATGACGAGTCTCTTGCTGTCGGTTCTCGAGGCGGGAGAAAGAGGCGGGAGATTTTCCAAAGTGCGCGCGCGTTTGAATCGAGAGGAAACCGGCGAACAAGCAAACCGGGTTGGACGCCGGTCCGGTCCGGTCCGGTCCGGTCCGGTCCGGTCTGGTCCGGTTTGCAAACCCGCTGAACCGCGGTTCGGACCGTGAGCGCCTCTTGTTTCCTAGGAGCCGTCGCTTCGAGGCGAGGCGCTCGCGCCTTCGGCGGCGTTGTCGACCGACGCTTCGGTCGGCGCTGTCGACCGGCGCTGTCGACCGACACTTCGGTCGGCGCTTTGGCTTCGTCCGTCACGTTGAAGCGCCAGGGACCATAGACGCGACCGATCGTGATGGGATGGCCAGATGGGAGCATCCCGCTGGTGAGGAGAGTTGTGGTCCGACCTTTGGTCAGATGGTGAGTCCGTACCGTGCATGTCATTAAATTGCGCACCTGAATATTGCTTTTGAGTCGATGGATCGACGTTGACAATTCTGGAGAGCTCGTGAATAAAAGCGGGGTGATCTTCGATTACCGCTTATTACATCTCATGACGCCGAATGTCAGAGGCACTTCACATATCTTATCGAAGAGAAGCGCTTCGTGGCAAATCTGCTCTGCTACGTGCTCCACCGCTCTCAAAACTGACCATCGAATAGCCACTCATATTCACACGCTGTACTATAATCGACTTTGCTACGCTAAAATGTCCAGGATCCTACTACGATGGCGTGCAACCTCCATTCGGAATGGTACAGGGACTTCACGAATCTCCAGACCAACGCAGGCTACACGCTGGTCGGTGCCAATGTAATGCAACAACCGCGTACTCATGCTGCATCTGCCCTATCGTGTCGAAGAGCGGTGTCATGGCGTGGAGGTCCTCGCAGCACCCTCCAGTTCATCGGTCAGGATTGGTTTCGTCTGAAAACGAGTGCGGTCACCAGTTGTTCAACAACTATATGGTCTTATACCTCAGAGTGGACTCGGCGCGTCGAGTAGAGACCTCCATCCGAGAGGGAGGAGAGCAAAGGCCATTCCCGTGGTCCATTCTGTGGTCCATTCCGTGGTCGGTGCGGCAATAATTGTCAACGTCGATCCATCGACTCAAAAGCAATATTCAGGTGCGCAATTTAATGACATGCACGGTACGGACTCACCATCTGACCAAAGGTCGGACCACAACTCTCCTCACCAGCGGGATGCTCCCATCTGGCCATCCCATCACGATCGGTCGCGTCTATGGTCCCTGGCGCTTCAACGTGACGGACGAAGCCAAAGCGCCGACCGAAGTGTCGGTCGACAGCGCCGGTCGACAGCGCCGACCGAAGCGTCGGTCGACAACGCCGCCGAAGGCGCGAGCGCCTCGCCTCGAAGCGACGGCTCCTAGGAAACAAGAGGCGCTCACGGTCCGAACCGCGGTTCAGCGGGTTTGCAAACCGGACCAGACCGGACCGGACCGGACCGGACCGGACCGGACCGGCGTCCAACCCGGTTTGCTTGTTCGCCGGTTTCCTCTCGATTCAAACGCGCGCGCACTTTGGAAAATCTCCCGCCTCTTTCTCCCGCCTCGAGAACCGACAGCAAGAGACTCGTCATGACCGCCTACGATCGCCCGACCGCCTCGACCTCCACGGCGTCTGCGACCGCGCACACTCGTCTGCGTCCTCGCTACGCGACCCCAGCGTTTCCAGCGGCCGCCTCGACGGCTCGCACCGCTCTAGCTACCCCCGCACCGGTCCGCACGCCGACGCTCGCCGTTTCGACAGCGGACACCGGCTCTCTCGTCTCGCTCGGCTCGCTCGGCTCGCTCGGCTCGCGGACTGCGTGGTCGGCGTGGACGACGCCGCCTGTCGAGAAGGAGACGACCATCCGCGTGTCCGATCTGTCGAAGCTGCAGAAGGACAGGTGCCAACTCGGTGCCTACAAGATCAGACTCGGCGCCGCGGAGAAGAAGCTGCAGGAGACGCACGCCGAGAACAAGCGCGTGGTGACGGCCTACGAGCTGCTGGAGGCGCGCGTGGAGCGGACCCAAAAGAACATGGCGGCGTACATGAAGGCCGCTGACGCCGACCGCGCGGCCCTGCGACATGAGCGTGAGGCCCGTGCGCGCGACTCCAAGATGTTCAAGGCGGCGGAAGTCGCCCTCGCTATGTGCGAGACGAAGCTCGCCGCGACGGAACACAAGCTGGTGAAGGCTCACGCTGAGAACAGCGAGTTGTTGGCCAAGTTCGAAGAGCTGGATGCGCGAATCATCACCACTGCCACCACCATTGACGAGAATACCACCTCATCTGCCGATGCTATCGCGGTAATCCACGCCGCACTGGAGCAAGAGCGTGCAACTAGTGCGTCCGCTGAGACCAAGCTCAAGGCGGTAGAGGACGAGCTCACCGCGTACAAGGACATGCTCGCCGCAACAAGCCAGCAGCTGGTCGAGCTCCGCGAGGAGAACATTTTCATCATCGCAGAGCGCGACGAACTGGCCGAGGGCTGCATGATGTACGCGGGAGTGCGCGAGGCAGATCAGCAGACTATGGAGCGCCAGCATGCCGTGAACGAGGCCCAGCTGATCGAGATGAAAGATCTCCATGAAGAAAAGCACCGCCTGCTTTGTCTACTCGACAACTGTGAGGCTGCAAACGTCACACTGGGAGCTCAGTGCAAAGATCAAGCCAAGTCGGCGGCATACTGGGAGTCTTGCTGGAAAGAAGCGTACAGCGAGATGCGCTGGTCGGCAGAGGATCACAAGGACAAGCTCCATGAGTTGAACAAGACGCACCGAGTGCAGATGGAGCAGCTGGGAACAGCCCTGATTGCCGCACGCACCAAGGCTGAGAGGCTCGAGGTGATGGTCGCGGCTGCGGCGGTCACGATCGAGTGGGGAGAGCGCAAGCTACGCGACGCGAACGAAACGGTCGCAGTGGCGATGGAGTCGAACGATGTGCTGAGGAAGATCGTCAGCTAGTTGTCAGTGGCCCAGGAGATGCTGAAAGCGAAAGTCCAAGCCGTTCCCGACACGCCGGAGCTGTTGGTCGAGGTCGACATTCTACTCGATCTCCAGCTTGAAAACCTGAAGATTCTACGATCCGGATGTGATCGCTTCGAGGACCAGACCATACCTGTTCTCCGATTGGACGACCTACCGTCTGTCCTCGTTGAGGCTAGAGGCTAGAGGCTGAAGCATTTGAGCTGCTGAAGACACGCATGACACACGCCAGCCCACACTAGAGTGACCCACCGAGCAACAGCATGACGACATCATGGCCGACGCCATCGCCATCCTCCTCCTGCTGCTGCTGACGCTGCTGTGCGTCGCCCTCGCCGCCGTCGCCGCGGCGCTGCACGCTCACGCGCGCGCTCTGACTCAAACGCGCTCCTCCCACGACTCCCACGACTTCTGCGACTCCCACGACTTCTGCGGCCGCTGTGCGACCCGCGACGACTCTCAGAGCGACTACGAGGTCGCCATCGTCACGGACGGCGGTGTCGAGGAGCATGTGATCGATATGGAGCGTGGACAAGAAGTCGAGACGGAGACACATTCCCGTCACGAGCTCGCCATCGTCGTCACGCGCTCGGACGACCGACAGGACACGACCTGCGACGAGCCAATTGACCCAGCTGATAGCTGCACCCACACCGACACCGACACCGACACCGCGTCGAGCGGCACCGAGAGCAGCAGCGCGTCGAGCGACGACGAGAGCTCGGCGCGTGACGGCGAGCGCGAGTATGCACGACTGCTGGCTGCCGTGAAGGACCTGAAGCGAGAGAAGACTGCGCTGGAGTTCGCGTTTGCGAAGGCGAAGGTGGAGCCAGAGATGCTAGCAGACGAGCGCGAGCGCCTGCTGGATCGCTTGGACGCGCAGGACGAGTACAAGTGGAAGCTGACTCAAGAGATCGAGCGAGTGAGCGAGCGCAACAACGCGCTGCGCCTAGCGATGGACGGGATCTCGACGGACGACAACGATGATATTGATCAACCACAGCACTCATGCGACCGAGTGACAACTGGTGCTGACGCTGCCGCTGGCACTGACGCTGACTGTGACCACGACGATCTGAACTGCCTCGTCAAGTACGAGGTCATGGACGCTCCCGACTCGCTTCCCGACTCACTTCCCGACTCGCTGTCGACGTCCCACGAGTCAGTCGACGACCGCGCCTATATCGCCGACAACAACAACAACAACAACACCATCATCATCACCAACAGCAACAACGAGAAGAAGAACAACAAGAACATTGATGATGCGCAGCTCGCGTACCAAGCGCGTCCTGCCGACTGGATCGAGGACGAGTATGTCGAATTGTCGGTGAACGGATGTCCCGGAGGCGACCAGTGCACATGTGAGTACTGGATGGACGACGAGAGCGAGGTTAGCGTGGACCATGAGGTGACGGATGCGGACGATGACAATGGCGAGGGTCACTACCTGAGCGACGACGACGTCTCGAGCTGCCAGTCGTCGCTCCCCGCGCAATGGTCCGACACCGAGCAGACCAGACAGCGGTTCGCGCTTCGTGAGGGAGCCAGACGCTCGTTCGAGATCGACGAGGAGGTGAAGGTCGGCGACGGCGACGAGGAGACGGCAGTGGACGACGTCTTCGTGTCGAGCGCTGGCGGGTGTTGGCGCGCGCGCAACGACTGCGCCATCGACAACGAGTTGTCGTTCGCCGCCAACTGGCCCGCACTACTCGTCGAACCGCTTGGCTCGCTCCCGTCGTCCAGCTCAATGGTGCCGCTCTCGTCCGACGACGACTTCAACTTCGCGCCTCTGCCGACGTGGATCCCTGCCTAGGAACTGCCCAGCGCCATGAATGGCTGACCCTGCGTCTTCGTCGCCATCTAGCACTACACACGATCTAAAGATGGCACACTGGTGGACGCTGTCGCTGCACCGTGCATCGAGAGAAGCAAAAGAGTGCTGAACACATCAGGAAGCCAATTCGTGCTGCTGCTCTCTCAGAATCCCAGCTCAGCGGCAGCATACTCGACTGGATCAGCGACTCCGATCAAAGTGCCAGCGTCGACCAAATGGTCTGAGGTAGTGGCAAAAGATTGAGAGACGACCAGAACTGCAGAAGATGTCTGCAACGACGATGACACAGCTCAAGTGCTGTCATCAGACCAGTATCGACTTGTTTGGAGGCTGATGTGCTGCTCCCGCAGTCGACTGGTATATATTTATCGATCCATTGACGACGTTCTGAATGTGCGAGTTCACCATCGAGCGATGAGAGATATAGAATGAGAGAGAATGTTAAATATCCGCACAGACCCAAAGCGGACGCCTCGAAATCATGCGTTTGGATTCTATCCTTCCGCTGTGTTGGTCGCTCATCTTCTTCGTGCTCAGTCAATACTGTTGTCCAATATTCACCGCCACACCACGGAAATGGCTGCCCCATGAGTTTCATCACCAATAAAGCTGTCGTTGCTGGAACGAGCATCGGAAAGGCTGCAAGTGAGCCACGGGTACATCTAAGCAACTGAGGTGCCATCACCCCTTGATAATTTTCACAACCCGTTCGAGACTCGTGGCTCCATTCGGACCACGAAGGCTCGACTGAACCGCAATGACACCTTCCAGATCTCGAGAGACAGTAGGCATGGTCGTAATCAACGCCTTGATCTTCTGGTTGTCGTGAGTGAGAGACCACAGCGTCGTACCGAGTAGCTCCAGACTGTCCGCCGACGGATTTTGTTGCTGTCGGCCGCAGGCAGCTACAATATGCGGCAACAAGTCTTCCCACAATGCCGAGTAGCTCTTCGATACATCGACCAGAGCCAAATTGCGCAAAAACAGGAACCCGAAGCTCTGAACCACCTGCTCGGGCGTCTCCAGTATGTCTCGCAGGATGTAGGCCAGCGCGTCGGTAGAGCTAGCGTACACAGAAACGCATCCGTCCTCCGACCACACCAGTGCCGCAAGCACTCGCAGGAGTCGACCGATGTGCTCTGCATGTGCTTGATCCATCGACTTTTTGGTTTGAGCCGCAGTCTGCAGGTGTTCTTGCACCGTCTTGATCAGCTTGGAGACTATACCGTACTTGTTCATCCAGCTCTGACATTCGGCGCTCAGCACAGTCGCGCTCAGCACATCGCATGCAGCAACTCGAAGCTCTGAATTCCTGGTCTCCAAACCAGACGACTGACCCACGAACGGAAGACGCTGTGGGAGTACCAGCTCACAAAGGAGCGCCATGATCGACAAATCTTCTGAGGAAACTCGTGATCCTGGTAACTGCTGACTAATCGATAGTGATGCCTTGGTGGCGTCGTTCCGATAAATGTAACTGCCAAGGAGCCGCAACGCTGACAGGAACACTCGAGATCCGCGAGCGTGCGCGACCTTCATCACATTCCAGTTCGCCGAGAGCGTGCTTGGGAGATGCAGGCTCTTGGCGAGTGTTTGAGTCTCTTCATCATCGCCGATGAGCGAGCTCAGCACATTCATGTGCACACTCACTTCATCGCACGCATTCAGCAATGCTTTACTGTCGCCATTCTTGCTGGAAGCAGCACCGAAACCGCCTGCTGTACGGATCGAGTGAAACAAGTCCTTGATTGCGTTCATGCAAAACTCCAGGCCGCGTTTCGCTTCCACCACGCGCCGAGCAGCTTGACTTGCTTCAAGCAGTGTCTGTAGTGCCACAGATGTGCGCTCCATATCAGTTACCAGCGTCATGTCGTCTAGTGGTGTTGAGCTACCCCTGCTCGAATCGACATCTACAAGATCCTGGAACAGATCAAACACAGCCGAGCACAGCATCTTGATCGCATCAGCATCCGCGGCAGTCAGATTTGGGATCACGGCTACAACCTGCATGATTGTGCCATGGGATCAGTATCGAGCGTGCGCAGAAACTCATCAAGGAAAGCACAACGTACCGGTGCAATCACCCTAACAAAGTCGACTCGGAATGTTCGAGGGTAATGAGGCTCCATCAAGGACGCCAACGATTTAAGTAGGCCGACCAGCATCTCTCGTGGACAATTCTCGATAAACGCGGGGGCCGTCGTGGCATCTTGGGGTTCACTGGCTTCTTTGGAAGGCTTGGCGAGGACCATGGCGAGCGTCTCGGCAGCTTGAGTCAGCGTAGTGAAGTGGGTTTCCAACATAGCGTCATTTGAGCCCTCTTTACGGCTCCCAGGCAACGTGAGCGCTGCAAGAGATGTTTCTGTATCCTGGATCAACTCCATCAGTTGGTATTTCAGTGTAGTGTGCTGCAGCAATAGTACACGAGCAAACAACCAAATCATTAGCTAATGACGAGAGCAATGCAAAGCGCAACGAGCCACTATGCCCACCCCGTTCAGATAGCGCACGTGGCGCTCTCCCAATACTTCCATGGTCGCATGAAGAAGGCGGTTTCCTTCGACAATGTAATCGAAAACACGTGGAAGTAGCGAGCGACGCCAGACCTGTGGATCGCAAGTATCCATCTGCATTCGTCGCGAGCAGTCCTCATCGCACTTGCTGGACCAGTAGCGAATCGACAGTGCCTACGAGAGTCCCACACACACATACACTCATAAGCACAACAACATAGATCGCAGTACAGGACGTTTCCAACTGCGTACCTGCACCACTGCAGGGTAAAACTCGGACTCGGTCTCCACATTTTTTAGCGCGGTTGCAATGTCGCCGAAAGCAGTCGGCAAAGCATCGCGCTGCGCTAACAGCACGCGGATGATCTTCATCAACCCAATCGATGCCTGCAAGCAAACGTTGTCGCTCATTAGAGCATCCACAAGCTGCCTCGGAGTCGTACTCGTGAAAAAATGTCCCGAACTCGCCATGGACGATATCTGGATCTGTTCCTCGTTTGAAAACGTCGGGTATTGTAGCAACACTTGGCCAATGACGGAGAACGCCTCCCCCCGCACAATGTCGCATTCCGAGCGATCCAGCGCCGTTTCCACTGCCAATTCCAGCATCCGCATCGTCACCTCCGCATTCGCAAATTGTCGAAGCACCGAGAAGCCTAGTGCCCGCACGCTTGATTCATGGTGGAATATCAACCGAGACGACCAGCTGCCGTCCACGATGATTGGCACATCGGTGTGTTGAAACGAACTGTCGCCAGCGAGGAGCTCGTTTCGCGGGATAACAGCGTAAATGTGCACAAGACAGCTAACCGCTGAGCAGAACACGTCGTGGCCGAGATATGATCCCGGTAAGCGATGGCGGCACACAATCGTGACGAGCGGCGAGATCATTGCCACCATTCGTTGCTGGATCACGTTGTGAAATGGCGCAGTCGGCTCGAAATGGATTTCACGAAGGCTGACCACAGAGCTCTGAATCAGCTCGAGCATAACAGCATGAAGCGCGGGTTTGGTTGAGTACTCGGATGAGTAGTTCGTGCAGATAGTTGCGAACAAGTCAGTGTCCGCGACGAGCGACGGGAAAACATCTCGAACCTGTCCGCGACTCATGTGCAGCAGTAAGCGCGCGGATTCTAGACCGAAGAGCGTGCACACGGAGCGCCGGAGAAGTGGGAGAAAAGCACGTTTCACCACGAAGAGCACGCGCAACTGAGCCGTCCGAGACATCTCTGGCAACACAACCGCGATGGTGTGGATAACGGCGCCAATGATGACTTCATCTCGCTCCGACTTGGGCTCCACAGTAACATAGCGTTTGAAAACTGTCTCCCACTCATCCGCGAGGCGGCAACTCGCTGTCACCGACGCGCGGCACAACGTGATCAAATGGTAGAGTGCGTTCAAAAACTTCCCGTGTGACGGTGCGCCTCGGAGCCTGTGTGTGAGTGCTGCGTATTCAGCCATGATTGAAGCTGGAAAACTGCTGTCCATATCGATACCGATTGGTCGAACCCTGCCATCTTCGTCCCCCGCAATGTCGCCGCTGTTCGGCTTCAACGGAGTGCTAATCGAGGCTTGTACAGCTTGCAGCCAGATCGCGTTGACTTGATCCGCAAAACTCGTGACTGCTTCGGCGATCCGGGAGCTCGACAGAACAGGCATTGAACACCGCTGCCAACGAGTGCAATGGAGGCCGAACGTGTGTTCCACAAGAGCCGGGATCTGGACCGATGTGTCGCGCGAAATCGAGTTCTGTTCACCACCAAACGCGCCAGGTACAAAATAATCAGCAGAGCACGTCAGCAGCAGCACCACATAATACATCTGCACGCGCACGGCGAGCCTCGCGTCGAACAGATGGGACAGCACATCGCGCAAAAAGTCTGCACTGGAGCGGACAGATCTCCGCAGAGACTCGCTCCGAAATAGCAAGTTTCGCAGCAATCGCAGGGCCAACGGAACAAGGGACATCTTGGCCATTCCGTCAGCATCGCCTTGAACAAGCTTCCCAGAGAGAACCTCGCGACACAACTCGGCGAGTTTGCTTGTCTCCGCAACTTCGTCCAGTAGCGTTAGCACGACTGCGGATGAAGACTCAATGATCAAGTTCACCTCTTTCAGGGCGGATTCCTGGACGAGATCGTTGGCTGTGCGCACAATATTGCACAAGTTTGCAAGTTTACGCAGCTGCGATGACAGGTCGTGTCCACCCACAGTTTCATAGGATTTCCTGCCCATGTCATTTGATGGCAGCGGATACTCGACGAGCTTTGTCTCCCACGTGGCATCTGGCTCATCGTCATCGTCCAGTGATCGCGCAAACGGATCCTTCAAACTAGATGGAGTCGTTCCACTGCCTCTCGAGTCTTGAAAGTCACGAGACAAAATTTGACGTATCCCTGATGCCGCCGAACTCCGCAGATATACCGAGTTGTGCAGCAGACACCGGCTGATCAGCAGCAAACGCTCGCACAGCGAAACCTGTGTTTCAACGCGATTGAGCAGACCCACGAGCTGGGATCTAGTCGCTTGGTGAGTCTGCGCAGCCTCGGACACGTTCCTATATTCGCGATACGCAAGGAGCTGCAGTACTGGGATAAGCATCCGCAACCGAGCCAGCTCTTCGCCAGTAAATGGCTCAGATCCGTGCACGAAAGCTGTTACCAGTCCCCACAGAGCTGCTATTCGCTCTTCGTGCTGCTCGCCACGCTCATCTTCCAATAGTGCGATCGACCAGAGCACGCTTTCAAGGACGCGCTGGCAGCACATCACTGATCGAACGAATTCATCACGGCTGTCCGCGGATAGCGAATCAGGATCACTTTCATCATTCAAGACGGCGCCAAGACGCTGCAAAGCCTTGGTCGCCAACTCCCCTTTCGCGAACAATTTCGTATTGACGGGTGACAGCATAGCACCGCTCAGGTGTAGCACGATTGCCTGCATCAACCTTGCATCCTCAACAGCCAGTGTGGCTCCTTCGGGGTGTCCGAGAGCTCTCCAACATGCAAACGCAACGCCGTCGGCAATGATCGGCACATCCTTCTCCTTGTCCCAAACATCTGTCGCTTGAATAACGTTCAGCGCGACTTGAAGACTGCAACCAGCCAGCGGTGTCCAGTGCACAAAATGGCTGGTCCTATTGTGCTCAGCGACCGCTACGAAAGCTTGCATTTCGCGAACATCTTCCTGCACCGAGTTGTTCAGCTCGACATAGGACGGAAGCGTATCGTCTAGCTGGCCAAAGAACTCTACGGCGTGACTTCGATCCCAATCAAGGCTTGGCATCTGCAGTGCGGTCGGACTGGTTATCCAGGTTTTCAAAGCCTTCCAGAGAATGGGAGGCACCTGAATGCGCTTCCTTTCCGTCTCGTCACTTCCAGTCCCAGGTGCAGCCATCTCAACACGATACGTTGCTGGCGGATACAACTTCAGCAGTCGAGTAGCTAGCTCGACCAGTTTCAATTCAGCGGATGACAGTAGACCGATCGGGTTTTGGCATGCTCCAATTGTTGATGGTCCAGCGAGTGGTCGACACACGTTCCCAAGCACCTCGAAAATGAGCTCGAGCCGCTGCTTGTCCAGCTCATTCACTTCATCAGGGCCAACATCGTCATTCTGCCGTTCTAACAAGTCTTCCAGTGCGAAATGGAGGAGATTCAGAATGTGCAGTCGAGGGTGGGTCGCGTTACGAACTAACGGAAGGAGGCTCATAAATATTCTGTAGATTGCACCAGCCAGCGAGAATACACCAGCTGGCTCTGTGCCGTTGACACCACCCCGTTCAATTTGCTGCAACATTTGTCGGTCAACCACACTGCGCGGGTACAAATGGCGTCGGTGGTCATAAGCATCCACGTAATGGTACTCGGCAGACATTTTCGGATCAGATACGATCCGCATCGGGTCGACTGCATGCGCGAACGTTCCACGTATTGCCGCAAGGAAGGATTCCAACGCGGCGATGCCTGCCATGAGCACAGCTCCCGTGATGTTCCCGCGCTTGGGCGAAAAGGTGGCCGAGCCAATCGCGTCAAAATAGTTTACGCCGAGCGACACTGCCATCACTCGATCCATCACGTTCGGCCGTTCTCCATTCGGTTTGTCGGTCGTAGTCGGCGGGAGCAGCGGCTGGCGTATCAGATGCAGAAGATATTGCAGCACCGCTGGTCGCTGCAAAAACACTTCGGCTGGGAAGTCTCTCAGCAGCGAGCTGCGGATGGCGTTGCAAATGCCCACAACGTCTTCAGTCGCGGTGCGCAGGTCCAGTCTCACCTCGAACTCAAACAGGAACTGCTCGTCGGCGAATGCGAGCGGGACGGGGGCGAAGCGCCAGCCGCGGGCCTCCAGCTCTGGCACGCGCCGCGACCACTGTCGCGCCGTCCGCGTCTGCGAGCTTGACGTCGACTCCTTCCGCGACTGGGCTGCCACCTCCACAGACCGAGCTGGCGGGGCCAGTTCCGGCGCTGCCTGCGGGTTCTGCCGGTCGCGAGGCTGCGGCGTTGCGTAGATCTTCTGCAGCAACTATAATTCACATTATGAAATGAGATAACTAGAGCAGATCGATGCTAACTACCGTTTAGCCTGGCGATAATACAGGACGCCCACCTTCTCGTACACGGCCTGGAGCTCGGGCTGCTTCCCGAGGGCCGCGCGCTGCAACGCGTTGGCCGCAGCGTTCGCCTGCAGCTCGGCCAGCAGCTCCCTCGATCCGCTCTAGCAGCCACAAACCCGAAGCATGAGCGCGCCGATCATCATGCATCCACAGAACAATACTTAATACTATAAACGCACCACCACGACGATGTCGAGCACATGCAGCGCGTCCAGCTCGAGCTCGGGGGAGGAGAGCGCCGCGAGCAAGTGAGGCACGAGCGCGATCCGCACGGCCGCGAGCTGCGAAATCCGCACGAGCCGCTCGCGCAGCTTGAACAGCAGGCTCCTGAGCGCGCGCGCGCGCACCTTGACCAGCGGGTGCTGCAGCTTCTTGGCCAGCGCGGCGCAGTGGCCGCCGGCGTCGCCCAGGTCGCCGGCATCGCCCAGGTCGCCGGCATCGCCGACATCGGCGTCCATGGCGGTCGCTTCCATCGTCGCCATGGCGGTCAAAAGTTTGCGCGCGCTTCCGCAAAAGGAAAAACGCACTTAGCAGTTCGAGTAAGGTGGGTCTGCGAACTTTGTGGGTAGTCACGAATTACGGCGGGAGCGCGCGATTTAGCTCGCACGCTTAGTGAAGCGACTACATCTTTCTCTCTTTTGGGTATTTTCCGAATATTTCATTTTCATACGCGGGCAATAGACGGTGTAGATCTTCATACGCGGGCAGCAGACGGTAGCTAAATCGTTCCTTACTGCCTGTATGAAATATTCGGAAAATACCCAAAAGAGAGAAAGATGTATACCTAATAATGGAGCATCAATTATTGGACGGAATGGCCGCCGACTGCACACCCCCGCAAATGGAAAATGAATTACTTGGGACTTATAAGGTACAGGGTATACTCTGTTAATTACGAATGTATAGTCGTATTTCCAGAGCTGAATACTGTATACTCGCAGTCAATAGCAAACGCGGTCATTAGCTTGGCGACAGAGCTATGACTGCCGCCCGCAAATGATTGTGTACAAATATGTGCTGACTGCCGCCCTGGACGTGCAGGCTCAACTACCGTTTCATGGCGAAACCGTGCAAAGCGGCGTCAAAGGTTGCAGCTTACGCCTCAATCGCTGCAACTTTCCGGTCCAACCTTCCGGTCCAAAAAAATAAAAAACCGAGAGCGCGATCCGCAACGGAAAGATCCTGCTCGTTTTCGAAAAAAATCGGTCCGACTGCTGCCGGCCGCACGGTTTCCTGAGGTTCTGATTGGCGGAGCCGTGAGACAGCCCCGTCCGCTCGGTGGCGGATCCCCCGCCGGCCCCCCCTCTCGCGCCGGTGCGCGGGTAAAAGTGGCACGCGCGGCGCAGCGTCCGGTCGTAAGTGCACACATTGGCCCCCCCCCCCGTGCCCCAAGCGGACGGCCACCCGGTACAGTGGCGACGTAATGCGCGCGTGTTCGCTGGCCCCGCGCCGGCCGCGGACCTGCGCGCCGCTGCTGCTCTGCTGCTGCATCATCTGTAGCGGGAAGCCGGCCAGCCACCAAAGTCGTTGAGGCAGCCACCACGACATTCCGCGCGGACACTTTTTTTATAATATATAATATATATTTATAATATATTTTGCGGACTTGCCACTTTGCGAACGCGCGCGCACACTTGCCGGCGAGTGGACGGGGGCGCGATTGTGCGGCGCGCGGCGGTTTCGAGCGGTCGGCGGCCGGTCACCGCGCTGACGCGGGCGACGCCGGTCCGAACATCCGCCGTCCCCCGTCCCCCGTCCGCGGGGGGGGGGCCCCCGTCCGAGTAGAGACGGATCCGGTCCGCCAAATATTTGCGGTTGGATTTTCGTAGAGACCGCGAGCGCTGGTTGGCTGGCCGCGCGCCGCGAGCCGCCGCGGAAAGTGAACACGGCGGCTCTGACCCGTCCGTACCGTACCGTCAACCATCGGCCCCCCCCCCTTCTCTTCCCCCGATCCCCATACATTTCCCAAGTCTGCCATCATCAAATCGGCGAGCGAGCGTTGGTGATTGCCAAGGAGGGCTAGGGATACGCCGCATCGGCGGACGCGCCGCCTATTGTAGTAATTTGTAATATCCGCCCTGCCCTCTGGGTGCGATAGTGGATGCCAGCGGTGCCACTCCGGCTGACGGGCCACTATTCGCGCGACCACGGCCAACGGGCCACTATTCGCGCGCTTCCACTCTTTTCCGCCACGCTACCGTCGTTCGTCCTCGGTCTTCAGCCTGCAGGCCTCATTCCGCGACTTGCACCCGGCCGGCCACATCACTACTGATACCCCGTGGGTATATATACCGGCCGTCAGCATGGAGGCCATGGCCACGTGCAGCGTGCGCGTGATCGACCTGGACGACGGCTCGGTGCGCGCCATCGCATGGGACCCGCGCGTGCCGGATCAGGTCTTCGAGTCGCTCGTGGAGACGCAGCTGCGCGCGCAGTTCGGCGTGTCGGACGAGGCGTGGGTGGACCTGATCGACCCGGCGAACTCGGCACTGGTCAACATCACCAAGGACGTGCTGGGCCGCGCGGCCGCCGCGGATCGCGCGCTGTGTCTGTGCCTGTCCCCCAAGACGGAGGCGCTGGCCCCCATGAAGGCCCGCGAGGTGTTCGAGGTGGCGTTCGACTCGCCCTCACTGGGGATGACGATCCGCGAACAGAGCGAGTCGGTGGTGGTGAACCAGTTCAAGCGCGGCGCGGACGGTTCCGCGGGCCCAGCGGAGCGCGCGGGCATCATCCGGCCGGGCGACGTCATCTACAAGGTGCAGGGAGCGCGCACGGTGGGCCGCAGCTACGAGAATGTGGTGCAGATGCTGCAGACGCCTGCGCGGCCGCTCGTGCTGCAGTTCTTCCGCCCCGCGCGCCGCGACGGGCTCTACGCCGTCGAGTTCCGCGGCCAGAGCCTCAACATGACGATCACGACCGACGACGTGCACGTCATCGTCAAGGACCTGCCCATGGCGCACCCGAACATCGTCGGGTACGCCGAGGCGCACGGCGTGCGGATCCACGACGCGGTGCACGCGGTGGACGGCGAGGTCATCAACGGCGTCGAGTACAACCGCGCGATCAGTTTGCTGTCGCGGCCGACGCGTCCCATGGTGGTCGTGTTCGCCCGTGCGCAGCGGTCGGTTCCCCCGCCGACGCCCACGCGGTCCCCGGGGATCGGCAGCGGAGCGATGACCCCCATGGGCCGCGCGAGCCGCTTCTCGTTCGCGTCGACCGTCGCGCCGTCCCCGCGGCCGTCGGCGTTCGGCGGAAGGCGCGGGTCGGGGGCCAGCGCGCTGAGCTACGCGGACGGCGAGGGCATGCTGGTCGAGGACATGCTCGACTTCTGCGATACGCTGAGTACTGAGAACGTGCTGAACGGGAAGGAGGTGGACCTGCTGCGCGAGATGGTGCTGGCCATGCGGCCGGACGTGTGCGCGGCCGTGAAGCGGCAGAACCGGAACGCGATCGTGGCGCTGGTGCGGTCGCCGTTCATGCGTATCTGGGACGGCCTGCTCAAGACGCGCGAGACGATCCTGCTGGCCGGTCCGGTCTCCATCAAGCGCAAGAAGCGGTTCCACCTGCTGCTGACCGACCACGAGCGGCTGCTGTTCGTCAACAAGGACTCGAACCTGCTCGAGGACGAGGTCATGTGCCAGCAGATCGTGACGGTCAGCTCGCGCACCAAGCACCACGAGCTGATCGTGTCGACGTCCAAGCACGAGTACGTGCTGGTGGACAACTTCATCGGGCCGGCCATCTGGGTGCGCGCCATCCTGCCGTTCACGTGCACGCAGGGCACGCTCAAGGTGGCGAGCAGCCGGCGGTTCCTCGGCTCCAAGAAGCGGTACTTCGTGCTGCAGGGCAAGCGGCTCACGGGGTACAAGAAGGAGAGCATGGTGCAGCAGGTCGGCGCCAAGAGCAGCTCCATCATGCTGAACGACGCGACGGTCGAGGCGGACGCGCGCGGGCTCACGTTCGTGCTGTCGACGCCCGAGTTCGTGCAGGCCGGCAAGAAGCTCATCCTCACGGCGCCGTCCACGCGCGAGTTCAACAAGTGGCTCACGGCCTTCAACGCGCTCAAGCATGACGACACCAACCCGCCGGCCGCCACCAGCGCCTGATCGACACATGCAGCAGCTAGCAGCAGGAACCGCACGGAGCTCCCCGTACCCACCCACCCACGGCCGTCCGCCATTGATCGAGCGAGTCCGCCACCCTCCAGTCAGTCACCTGAGGCGTTGATACATTGAGTGGATCCGCCACACCACGCGACGATCCGGTCGCCGAGCCACTCGTGACGCCACACTGGCTCCCCCCACCACCCGAAATACGGCACGCCAGACCCCCGCCGTCTCTACCTGGCCACCCGCCCCGGCCGTCCGCCCGCGCGAGCCTTGTACATGTAAAGCGTCCACCCGCCGGCCACTCGAGGGCCCGTGGGCAAGTATGTGGGGCCAACCAACACCCACAGAGAGAGAGAGAGACCGCAGTGTCCGCAGTGTAGACCGTCACAAGTATATAATCCAAAGTCGTAAAGCTCACCTGTACTTCGCCTCCCTCCCTCCGAACGCTCTGGCCACCGCGGCCTCGAGCTCAGTCCCGAGCGCTTGCAGCTCGCGCGCGTCCACGCTCGACGCCCACCGCAGGAAGAACGCGAGCTTGCGACTCGCGGCCTCCAGCTGCCGCCGCGCCTTGCGGCTCGCCTTCTTAGCATCAGCGTCTGTAACCAGTTGAAGTTCGAGCCGGTGGCCGTCCACCAGCGCCTGCGCGTCCCGCAGCGCGTCCTGCACGAACACGCGCACGCGGATCAACTGCACGGCGTCGCGCAGCGCGAGCTCGTTGGCGCCGTCGTCCGCGAGCTGCACGCCGTCGCCGCGCAGCTCGAGACCCGCGAGCAGCACGTGCTCGAGCGAGTCGAACCGCGCCGAGCTCGAGCGGAGCACGGCGCTGAGGTGCAGCAGCAGCGCGGCCGCCTCGCCGCTGTCCTGCGCGTAGTCGCCGTTGAAGGCGCGCAGTACCCACGCGTACGCTACGAGCGCCTCGAGCACGTGGAACCGCAGCGTCGGCGACGGCCGCGCGGCCAACAGCCACTCACTCGGCACTTGGGCGGCCTCGGCGACTGTGAAGACCGCGGCCGGGAACGCCACGCCCGCCGCCACCACTGGCGCCGTCCACTCCTCGTCCTCTTGATCCTCCTTGTCCTCATTGGCGTCCACGGTTGAGGTGGACGCAATCTCCTGCATGACGAGGCCGCGTCGCCTGGCGGACGTCTCGCGGCGGTAGGAGGACTCGTCCAGCGTCCACCAGGGCGACCAGAGCTCCACGAGCCTGCCGAGCCGTCCGTCCGCGACCTGCGCGAGGAACTCGGCGCGTTCCTGCAGCGTCAGCGCGTCCAGCGACAGCTCGTCCGCGGCCGCGAGCGCCAGCATCCGCTCGGCGCGAGCCTGTTCTGCTTCCTGGTCGAGTTGTTGCTGGTCGGCGGCCTGCACGCGCTCGAGCATGGCGCTGACCGCGCGCTGGTCGGAGCTGCGAGCCCTGTCGAGAGACGAGAGCTCGTCCCTTACGTGCCGCTCGTAGAACCGCTCGGTGCACGCGGCGCCGTGCGCCTGGAAGCACGCGACGCGGCAGTATGGGGCGTTGCACCGCGGACAGGTGTACCGCGCGGCGCGGGCGGCGCACACGCGGCACACGCGCGCGAGCGATGCCGGCGCCAGCAGCGGTTGAGATCCGTCGCCTTCTTCGCTGGTGCGCAGCGGCGGCAGCGCGACGGGAGCAGCGTCCGCCACGGACGTGCGCAGCTTGCCGAGGCGGATCGGCACGCGCTCCATTGGCCTTTGCGTGTCAAACAAGGCAGATTGATTCCGTCGGAATTGCGGCTATAATTTTCACTTTATATTGAAAAGTTTGTGCTGAGGTTTGTATGTATTTTGTAAACTCACGCATTTACATAAATCTATTCTAATTAAATGCACAAAATGCTCTAGACGCATGCAGCACCTTGGAGGCGATCACTCCTGCTGCTGCTGCTCGAAGGCGGCGATCTCCTCGATCAGCTCGTGCACCGTGTCGCGCAGCACGACCCGCACTCCCCTGGCTGCCGCGAGCCGGGCCTCGCGCCGGCGCAGCTTGACGTTGAAGCCGAAGATGGGACACTTGCCGTTGATGGCCACGTCCACGTCCTTGGCCGAGATGGCACCGATGCCCAGCCGCACAGTCTGTCGAGCAGGCAGCAGTAGCACCACAGTTAGTCTCTCCTCTCCACTGGTGGTGCCTCTCGCACAGGGATAGCTCACCGAGATGCCGGGCATGTCGTCCACCGTGTCCTGGATGCTCGTGAGCGAGCCGGCCTGGTCCGCCTTGACCACGATCGACTTGGTCTCGACCAAATCGCTCTCGTCAATCTCTTCATCCTCGTCCTCCTCTTCTTCCTCCTCGTCTTCACCTGCACTGCCACCACCACCATGGCGGTGGACGATGCTGTCTTCAAAGTCCATCGCCATCTGCCTGCTCTCACAACCACCACCACTCGTCAGTTCATTAGCAGACTTCAACACTGTTCACCAAACGCACCGCTGCTCAATGACGTCCCTCGCGCGGTCCTCCGGCAACACGAAGAACCCAAACTCGTTCGGCGCGTCCACGTACTTGGACTTGTTGCCGTAGATCACGTCCACCACCATCCCCGGCACGGCGACAGCCACCTCGTTCCCCGCCGCGTCCCGCACGCTCCGCACACTGCCGTGGATCATGCCGGCCACGAAATGGTCCTTGGGTTTCAGCACGCCGTGCTTCAGCAGCACTCGCAGAACCGTCCCACGTCCCTTGGACGCAATACTCTCCAGCACGAGACCCTCTGCCAGCCTCGCTGGACCAACGTACGCACCAAGCTTCCCCTGAGCCGCAAGGTCGTCCGTCGCATCACACAGTGCAGCACGGAGAGCGTCCAGGTTCTCTCCAGTCTTGCCGGAGATCTGGATGATCGGACACTCCTGCAGCGCCACGAACGACCGCAGCTCCGCCACGATGTCCTCGACGCGGCCGCGGTCGTCCTCGTCCGCGTCGTCCAGCAGATCCATCTTGTTGATGCACACCACGACCGGGATCTCCGCGTCCTCGATCGCGCCGATCGACTCCTCAGTCTGCAGACGCACGCCTTCGTCCGCCGCGACCACGAGCACGACGAGGTCGGCGACCTGCGCGGCGCTCGAGCGCATCCGGAAGAAGTGGAAGTGGCCCGGCGTGTCCAGGAACGTCGCCTCCAGCGCAGGGGACAGCGCCGCGCCGCTCACGTTGATCTTCTGCGTGATGCCGCGCGTCTCGAATGGCGCCAGCGGCCGCGCCGAGTCGCCGAGCGCGTCCATGAGCGTCGTCTTGCCGTGGTCCACGTGGCCCATGACGGCGATCACCGGCCGCCGCTGCACGGAGTGCTCGCGCAACATGTGACCCGCGCGGAACGGCGTGAGAACCGGCTCAATGTCTTCGTAGGCGACGCTGATGCCGAGTCCGGCCGCGACTTCCTGAGCCTTGGCGAACGGCAGAATGATCTCCTTGACCTTGGAGAACTCGAGCTCGGTGCGCGCGTCGTGGCCCGTCTCGATCGTCATGTGGAACTTGCGGTGCGCTCTCGACGCCGACCGCTTCAGCACCTCGTCTATCGGCCGCTTGAGCCGCTTGGCCAGGTCGCGCACGCGGATGTAAGAGGGGAGGGTGGCCACGACGCTCGGCTTCCGCGGAGGCTCCCGCTGCCGCTGGACCACCACGGGGGCCGCCACAGCGCGGACACCTCGACCACTGCGTCCCGCGCGGATGCCGCGTGCCAGCACCAGCGCGGCGCCGCCATGGCGCGCGACAAGCGGGGCGCCGCGACCGGCCAGCCTCCTCGCCGCCGCTCCAAGCATTTTCAGAGTCGCACTAGAAAGAATAGTCCAGGACCAAAACCAAAACCAAAATAGTCACGAGGACCAAACCAAAATTGGTCCGGATGACCAAACGTCGGTGGCGCAAAGCGAGCCAATCAGCGCGCGGGATCGCTTGCTGATGATGGGATGCGGTCTTGGCTCACTGCCTGATGATCATCAGAACCCGCGACGGGCCGACCCGCAGACCCGTTTCTCACTTATACTTGCTTACTCTAGACTCGACCTGGTCGGACGACCCACCTTGCAGTTGCAACGGGCCGACCCGCCGTACGCTCCCAATCGGCATCAGCATGCCGCCCACACCACCATTGTCATTCCGCCGTCACCTCCGCTGTTGCTGCCGCTGACGCCGTTGCCATTGCCATGCTGGACCCGCGCGAGACGGTATCGGGAGCCGTCGGCGCGTGCTGCCTCGTGTACGCCGGCCTGCCGTTCGAGGTGATCAAGGTGCGGCTGCAGACGCAGGGGGCGGTCCGCACGTACCGCGGTGTGCTGCACGGCTTCTCCAAGGTGGCGGCGGACGAAGGCGCGCGCGCGCTGTGGAAGGGGGCCGTGCCGGCGCTGTCGAGCGCCATCATCGAGAACTCGGTGCTGTTCAGCGCGAACGGCATCGCCAAACGCGCCGTGCTGGCGCTGCACGCCAAGCGGCAGCTCGACTCGAACGCGGAGGGCGGCGAGTACAAGCTCACGCTGCTGGACGAGGCGCTCATGGGCAGCGTGGCCGGTATCTTCTCCGGGACGGTGCGTCCGTCATGAGTGACTTGCACAATGTATATGGACGCCATCCTTACGTTGTGTGCATGCTGCAGGCCATCACCATGCCGGAGGCGATCAAGTGCAAGCTGCAGTTCCAGCGCGGCCACATTGGCCAGGGAGGTACGACCGCTCGATCCACCCTATAACCAATTGCTTGTTGTCTCATTACTGACGCGATCGGTGGTGTGACTGCACGAGCAGAGTACCATGGCCCGTGGGACTGCGTGAAGAAGGTGTGGAAGACGGAGGGCGTGCGCGGACTGTTCCGCGGCTACTCGGCCGTGCTGCTGCGCGACGTGCCCTTCAACTTCTTCTTCTTCGGCGCCTACGAGTTCTTCACGTCCGGCATGGCCGCGCTGCTGGACAAGCCCTCCAAGAACGAGCTCAACCCATTGCTGATCCTCACGTGCGGCGGCTTCGCAGGCGCGACAGGGTGGAGCGTCGTCTTCCCCGCGGACGTCATCAAGTCCCGCATGCAGACGTCGTCGGCCAGCGGGTCTGGCGCGCTGAGCTTTCGCGGCGCCATCCGCACGGTGCACGCGCAGCACGGTCTTGCGGGGTTCTACAAGGGTTGGTCCGCGGCTGTGCTGCGGTCGTTCCCCGCGAACGGCTCGCTGTTCATGGGGGTCGAGCTCACGCACCGCTTCTTCCGATACCTCGACGCGAAGCAGACCGAGGCCGAGTTCTAGACGCCGCACGGCACCAAGGTATGCAGTGAATACATTTGAAAAATGTCCATGTGGAGGTCGTATCATTGGTCTGGTCGAGGATGAGGCACTATAATTAGCTGCAGTGGCTTGCAGGTGTTGTTGAACTAGGCTGGCATCGTCTTCTTGTCCTCATGAGCTGCGCTCCGAGCATCTCGTCCTCCGAAATGCGCTGGCGATTTTGAAGAGAAGTCGATTCGCCGCCGGACTGAGCTTGCACGACGCTCGCCTCGACCGACGAGGGACGAGCTCGCGCGTTAACCATGGCTTGGAACTACGGCATCGCGGGAGGCGGCGGCATCAATGCTAACGTGAATGACGAGAAGATCAAAGAGCTGATGGACCTCCTGGTCGCCAAGTCGCTCGAGCTGGTGCAGCTGCAGAAGACCCACGACGAGTACGTCGCGTCGAGCTGCGAGTACGAGCGCGAGCTCGAGGTCGAGGTGGACCGGTACGAGAAGAAGACGCAGCAGCTCGCGCAGACTCTGGACAAGGTCGAGCACGACAGGCAGGTGCTTCTGGCGAAGCTCGAGACTACATCAGCGGACCTCGCGGCTACAGCGACGAGGGAGGAGGCGCTGCAAGCCAACGTGGTCGAGATGAAGTGGAAGATCCAGCGACTCGAGCAGACCAACGACGAGCTCGAGACTGCTGCGCGAGTGGCGCGAGCATCGATCGAGAATCTCGAGCACCATCGCGACCGACTGATGGAGCAAACCGTCTTTCTGCAGCACGACAAGGAGGAGCTACACCGCGAGCTGAGTGCCGCGCTTTCGGCCGTCACGGTTCACCCGATGTCGCCGCGGACGATGTCTCTCAACGCCAGCAGCGCGCGATTCTCCACGAACCAGTCCTCCACCGTGCTGATTGAGGTCGCCGCGACGACATTAGACGCAGGATCGCCACGGAACCCGCGCATCAGGGCCAAGGGTCGGTACCCGGACGTGGTCGAGAGCTGTCTCCACCTCACGTGTCGCCAGTGCAGCTGTGCGCGTCCCATGTCGCTTCCAGTTCCCGACGCGGGCGAGAAGAAACCTCGCGAGAGTTTCCTGGATCGGCTCATGCTCAAGATGTTTTGTCCCAGCGATGTGACGGCTTGAGACTTGGGAGGCTGTCTTCCTGATCGTGGCGCCATTCCCGAGTTCGCTGCGGAGCGATCGAGATGAAGACGCGCAGTTGGTTTGTGCAAGCTGTCAGCATTGCGGTGGTCGCTGGTGGAACTGTTGCCAAACCCTGCACGACCAAGGAACTCGCCGTGTTCGATCAAATCGACGACCAGGTGAAGCGTTGTGCTGTCTCGAGCGGCCTGTCGATCCAGATGCCGCCGTCGCCGTACATGTCCAAGGATGAGCAGCATTTGTTCTGTGACGCAGCCGAGTGTTTCGACATGCTCGACGCCGTGGACGCCCTCGACATCCCGCGCTGCGATGTGACAGTCAACAACCGGAACGTGGCGCTTCAGACGAGCATGAACCGGTTCGCGTCGCTCTGCGACGACATGGCGCCATCCTCGAAGAAGCACAGCGGACTGGACTCTGGCTCGTCGTCGGAATCGAGCTCGCTGTCCAGTGATGACGACAAGCAGCAGCAGCATCCAGCTTCGACCACAAACTCGGCGCCAACAACCCAATGGACAGGCAGACTCGCGGTGTTAGTGG
Source organism: Phytopythium vexans (assembly GCA_003413675.1). Taxonomy (NCBI): domain Eukaryota; phylum Oomycota; class Peronosporomycetes; order Pythiales; family Pythiaceae; genus Phytopythium; species Phytopythium vexans. Next base: position 1,820,399 of record QLOC01000002.1, on the reverse strand, counting down.
TCGCTGCGCTGGCATTGCAAGCACTCGCGTGACGTAGGCGATGGCATTTTTGCTGCAGACAGTAGATGAATATATTGACGGTGACATGGGTTATATGCGCGCACCTCGTGTCGTTCTAAGAGCACTACGGCTTCGTCACCGGCCGTGCGAGGATAGCGCTGTGTTGTCCGCCGGCCTCGATCTGCAGGAACTCGGCGGCGCCGAACTTGGTCTTGCTCCAGTTCAGCTGCCGCGGACGGTTCTCGTCCTGGTCCACACCGTGGCCGAGCGCGAGCATGTCGCCGTATCCCCACGAGAAGACGGCGCCAGACTCGGTGAGCGCGAGCGCGTGGTTCGACCCCGTGGCGACCGATTGGATGGGGTCGCTGTTCGCCTTCCCCTTGGCGAAGCTCACCTTCTGCGGACGGTCCTTGAAGTCTCCCGTCTGACACGTGTCGAGCGTGCCGAGCTGTCCCGAGTCGGCGCGACCAAACGTGTACACATCGCCGTCGTTCGTGAGCACGACCGAGTGGTGCGTGCCGCCGTCCACGTACGCGATGTTGGTGGTGGCGAGCGCGTCCACGAGCCGCAGCTCGGCGCAGTTGTCCGTGCCGCCGATGCCCAGCTGGCCGTAGTTGTTCAGACCGCACGTGTACAGGTAGCCGCTGGCGCCGAGTGCGAAGAGGCTGTGGTACGACCCGCAGCCGATGGCCTTGACGGGCGGCAGCGAGTCCTGGCCGAGGGTCACCAGCGCCGGCTGCAGGTGCTGCTGGAAGACCACATCCACCTTGTACTCGCCGCCGGCGTCCTTCATCTCCTGGTCCACCTTGCGGCCGAGCTGGCCCATCTCTCCGAGACCCCACGAGAAGACGCGGCCGTCGTTCGTGCGCGCGAGGTTGAACGAGCTGCCGCAGCGCACGTCGACGATGTTGGCGAGTGCCTTGATCTGGAACGGCTGCTTCTGCGTCTGCTTGAAGGCGGCCTTGGGCGTCGCGGCGTCGCACCACTGCTTGCCTTCCTTGTCGCGGTAGCAGCCCCACGTGAACACCTGGCCGCTCACGGTGACGATCGTCGTGTGGCAGTCGCCGCCGACGGCCTGGACGGCGCACTGCGCCTGCGGACCGAAGCCCGCGACCTTGGCAGGGAAGTTCTCGTCGCCCGCGCGGCCCAGCGCGCCGTCGTCGTTGCAGCCCCACGTGTAGACCTCGCCCGCGGCCGTGATGGCCGCCGAGTGCAGGCCGCCGCAGCCGACGCGCACGATCGAGAGCTTCTCGAGACTGGCCACCACGCGCGGGAACTTGACCATCAGGTCATCGTCCTCATCCACGCCGTGGCCCAGTTGGCCACAGTCGCCGCTGCCGAACGTCAGGAGCTATAGACAAGTCAGTACACCAACAATAACTAGATCGGTGGCGGATTGCGAACATACCTGGCCGCGGTGGCCGCCGAACTTGCTGTCGATCTCGCGCGCGTACGCCACGTACTCGCGCATGTTCTCCTCCCAGCCTCCGGCCTTGTTGTGCGACCACTGCGCCTTGAGACCGGCCGCCAGCGCGCGGTTGAGCGCCGCATACTGCCGCCGCGCCTCCTCGCTGCGCGTGACCGAGCCGACCTTGGTGAGGATCTTGCGCGCCTGCAGCACCTTCTCCGGCGCGCGCGGGAACCCGCCGGCAGCCGACAGCGCCGAGGCCGACCCACCCGCGAGCACCGCGACCGAGTCGCCCGCCGCCTGCGAGGCCTCGTACTGCTCCTTGGAGACGCCCACGTCGACGCGTCCGCGCTTCATCTCGAGTTTCCCGCCACCAGGTTTGGCCCAGCGATGTCGTTGCCTGCTCTCTGGCCGCTTGATCATCGCGGGTCGGGTTATGTTGGGTCGGGTCTGTCCAAATTGTGATTCAATGACAATACCCAGCCCGCCCACCCGTCTGGCTCTGGTGTTCAAAAAATTGCCGACTTTCGGCAAATCACAGACGCTTCCCTTCAGATCATTTGGTGTATCCTCGCCATTTCATCTCAGTACCTCGACGACAAAGAAATTATATCTCGGCCTGGACGCGTACTGGCTTTAGCGCACCGCACGTTGCACTTGCGCCGTGGTACGCTACGCTTTTCGACTGGCGCCCAGTATGGCACGCCCTCTCCCCGGGTGGGTTCAGCCGCGTTCTCCACACTCCCCGAGCCAAAGCGGCGGCGGCACAACACCTCGCCTCGTGCTGACCTCTCGGCCTGGAAATCCATCGCGCGCCGGCCCGCGACACGCGACGACCCACGCGTGCAAGCCACCTCCACCTCCCTCGCGCAGGCTCCGACGACAATATCCAGCGACCGGCCGCCTCCGGACGCGCCGGACTCTCGACGATGAACCGCGGCGTCGCGAGCGGCTCCGGCTCCAGCGGCAACACCAGCAAGAGCAACAGCAGCGGCAGTGGCAGTGGCAGTACTAACAGCAGCAACAGTACTAACAGTAGCAACACCAGTGCACGGCTCGTGCGCATGGCGTCCATCCCGGAGGAGCTCGACCGGCGCGCGCTGGGTGAGCAGAAGCCGCCGGCGCGCGCCTTCCAGATCCGCACGCAGCGCGCCTTCTCGCAGCTCGAGGAGCCGGCGACGCTGCGCGAGCTGGAGCAGCTGCTAGGCGGTTCGACCGGCAAGACCGTCGACGTGCGGCGGCTCGTGTCGCCGACGCGGCCGGGAGCGGCGGACGCCAAGGCGAGCGCGGGACTGCGCAGTCCGCCGCCGCCGCCGCCGGTCTCGCCGTCCTCGGACTTCACCATCACGACGCCGTCGCCGTCGTTCGCGCTGCGGAAGAAAGGCACGCGCTCTGTCGACGGCAGCGGCGACGAGGACAGCAACAGCACGCGCAGCAGCGGCGAGCGGTCGAGTCCGCCTCGATCTCGCTCGACGCGACACTCGCGCCGCGACATGCCGCAGACGACCGAGGAGTGGCTCGAAACAGCCAAGCGGCTCAGCCAGCGGGTGCAGGAGCTCGAGCTGGAGAATTTCCGCCTCAAGACGAGCCGCTCGGACCTGCGACTCGCGCCGCCCAAGACGTTTTCGGGCGATATCGCGCTGCTCCGCGCCGACTCGGAGGCCACGGCGGCCTCCAGCGAAGTGACACCGCCGAGCACGTCGAATCGGAAGCGCGGCAAGATGTCCAAGTCGCAGAGCTACGCGAGCGGGTTCGGCTTCACGGGACTCACCGTGGCCGAGGCGGCTGCGGCGTCCCACCGATCCCGGACGCGGCGGCTCGCCGCCACTCAATCGCACAACAAGTTTCGCTCGGGGTACTGGGACGGCTCGAAGAACGTGACGAGTAGCTTCAGCTGCAACAATCTGGCGGACTTGGAGCATCCGGAGGCGGTCTTCGAAAAGTTCCGGCTCGCTGCGGCTTCGAAACCGAGCCTGAGCCAGTCGGTAAGCGCGCTTGCGCCAGAGATGCCGAATGCGGCCGCGGCCGCTGCAGTGTTGAACCAGCCGACGTCTCGCAAGAGCGACCCGTTCCAGCGAACGAGCTCCGAGTCGGAGCTGCCGTTCATTCAGCAGCAGCAGGCGCAGGCGAAAATGGCTCAATCGTTCGGTCTGCCTGGCATTGGGAGACAGAGCTCGTCGCTGCGGATGAACCTCGACGAAGACGACGTTGAACCTCGCGACGAAATGATCCACACGACGATGCGGATCACATCTCCCCGGTCGTACTTTGAAGCAGGCGTGCGTTCTGGCGGCATGTACTCGAACATTACAGAGTCTAAAGTGAAGAACGTTCGACCTCCAAGCAGTCGCGATGTTCGCGTGTGGGTCGGCACATGGAACATGGGTGCCTCGGATCCGTTTGTGGACGGCGGGGGTATCATTGACGAGCAGAGGTCTGCCGGAATGCTTCAGAACTTCATCCCGCACGGATACCAACTGTACGTGCTCGGCGTCCAAGAAGGAGTGTCTGAGAACGTCTACCACGCCGTCGAAGCGTACTTGAACCGCAACGAGAAGGGGACGCGGTACTACCGGATGGAGCTGAAGAACAGCAACAGCATGGAGAACAACAAATACCACCCAGCAGAGGCAGTGATTGATGCGGTGCACGGACGCGGGGACGGCGCGTTTGTCGGCACCAAGTTTACGGGACTCGCAGTGTTCTATTGCGCTGATGTTCGAGACAAGGTCAACCTCGTGCGCGCGGGGGTACACAAGTTCAACTTGACGAGCGGGTCGAAGGGCGGCGTGGCGGTCGCGCTGATGATCCAACGCACGACCATGGTCTTCGTAAACTGCCATCTCGACGCGCGGAACGACGCGTATCGCCGAGAACAGATCCGCAACCTGAACGCCAATCTCGGCCGCATAATGGGACACCACGGGTTCGACTTGACCGAGCAGTTCCATCACGTGGTATGGATGGGGGATATGAACTACCGGATCGTGTTGTTGGACCCGCAAATGGTGCTGCACATGCTTGAAGAAGGCCGTAACCTTGAGCTCCACGACAAGTTTGATGGTCTGCTGAACGACAGACGGAACGGCGGCGTGTTTGAAGGGTTTACTGAGCCCAACAAGTTCCCTGATTTCTACCCTACATACAAGAAGTTCCCGAAGCGTGGCATCGTTAGTGAAACCATGCCGCTCTGGCCGTCATTGGTGTTCCGAGTGTTGTACAAGGAGCCATTCTACAAGGGCGGCAAGGTGAAGAAGCGAGTTCCGGGATGGTGCGACCGTATCCTGACCCACTCGCTGCTGGTGAGCGACTCCAAGTTGATTCCGGAGAAGGTGCCGAACCCGTTTTCGGAGGAACGCGCTTGGATCGACAACTATCGATCAATTAATCACGGCGACGGCATGGACGTGAGTGACCACAGTCCAGTGTGCGCCACATTCGTGCTGAGCTTCCCCCGAGAACTGAAAGACCCCCGATCAAGCGTTGTGCTCTCTCCGCGTTCTGGACCTCCTCGTCCGAACGGACGCTCTGTGTCGGTGTCGGGTCGGCTCAACACGGACGATCAGTTCTCGAAGTCAGTCGCGGGAAGCTATTTCGACCAGCCTCGTGTCGTTCGCCACCTAACGAAGAACGACCGTCCGATCTCGACTGTACTGCGCGTGTTTAACTTGCACCTGTACTGGAACGGCAACGTGGTGGTTCCCAAAAAGACGCGCGTGGTCGCGCCGCTGATTGGCGAAGACGAGAAGCAAGTCGACACGCTTGGTGAGCGCAGCCTCGGCGCCAAGGGTCTCAACTTGTCGCTGAACGTCGTGCTGCAGCACAGTCGGCCACTCGAGCTGCTGCACATGCTGGTCTGGGTCAAGAACGACTCGATCCAAGGCCACTGCACGCTTTCGCTGAAGCGGATCGCGCGGCAGGAAGAGGGCGGCGAGGTCAAGTTTCGCGTACCTCTGTACAACGACTCCATGCGGCTGTACCACGAAGGTCATCCGCTCCTCGTGGTGTTCTCGGTGCGCAGCAAGATGTTTGCTAAGTGAGCAGCTGAGGGACTGCCGATTGCATGGAATAGAGATGACCCATTGTGTTTCTTCTGCTGCCTTCGAGAATATGATGGAGAGCACAGGAAATGTCCTACTGACAACTGTGCCTCTCCGGTATAATAGTCACTGCCTCGTCGAGTTCTGACTCCGCGCGGTCAGACCCCTTCCGCACCATGTCAATGGCTATGGCTCTCCGTACCGCGAATGCAATGCTGCGAGTCTTTCCGACGATCGTTTTGTCCCTCGACGTCCTCACTGCTATCTGCCTCGCACGAATGTCTTCTGACTTCTTGCTCCATGCTGCCCTTTCAGTGCAAGAGCAAACAGTTCCTGCATGTTGCTCGCAGTGTTGGCGTCTCGGTTCTAGAAGCTGGCCTTGTACCGACTGTTGGTACAGCGCAAGACGCTCCGGTTGCTCTTGAAAACGATATTGGTGTCCCTGAGCTGCTGATTCTTGAGCTTCGACATCTCCATGATCTCCTTCGACTCTTTCCTGCACAGCATTGACTTCCCTCTGACGTTGTCATAGAGTCTTTCTTCCGCACCTTCGTGAGCAGTCGAATGGAATGGCCTTGGCTTGATCCTTGTTCACACGTACGGCTCGGTCAATACGAGACGAAGAAGCCGTCAGTGCAATCGACATTGATTATCTTCCCGGGTTGCAGGCATCTTGCTAAAATCCAATGTCAAACCCTGCTGAACTATCGCATCCTCCTCCTCCGCATTCTCTTCTAGAGCGCTATGGCTGATCTCTACGCTACCGCCGCTCAATCCGGCGTATTTCATCGTACCCGCCCTCTCGAGCGATGAGAGCCTTGTTCTCGTCAGACTTGCTCAATGTGGTCAGCAGCCGAATGACCGGAGCATTGTAGCACTCGCGACGGAGGACAGGAATCGCCGCTCTAATTATGGTCAGTTGTTCACTAGGTGTAAGCACGGACTCAGAATCCGCGAGCTTGTTCAGGACTTCGACACAGTCTTCGAGGATATAGATATATGCAGTCGAAGCATGTGTCCACGAATTCCGCTTGTGGATATACCTCAGCTGTTCCAACAAGGGCTCGACACCACCGGTGTGCACGATTTCAGCCTTGTTCTCATCATTTTCTGCTAGGACCCTCAAAGCTTTCACTGCACGCCAAATATCCCATTGTCTACCGGTCCTCATGAATTTCACGAGCAACGCAATTCCTCCCGCCACACGAATTGCATCCTGATTGCTGCCCATCTTCGCCAAATTTTTCAAAGCTTCAGAGATATCTACCTTGTACGAGTAGTCGCTAGCGTCAAGCAATGCCACTAATCGAGGAATACCACCGAGCTGCGTGACTAAAGCTGCATAGGAGGTATTCTGCGCGAAATATTTCAGTGCCACAACCGCGTCCTTGACTGCTGCATTGTCAGCATCGAGTAGCCCTATCAAGCCGCGGATTACTCCCTCGGGAATATCCCACGTTGACTTCCAATAACACGCTACAGAGCGAGCTGCTCTTGCTGCATACACTTGATGAGTGTGATTGTCACTCTCCAGCAGCTCCACCAATGTTTGGATCCCACAGATATCGACAAATTTAAACGCAGTATAGCTGTTCGTCAAGACCATCAGCGCATTTGTTTGCTTAGGAGCGTCTCTATCGTGAAATATCTTGACCAACTCTTTAATCACTCCTGGTTCTTTAAACATATCTCGACCCCGGGAATCTCTGGCCATGCTCTCCAGTATCTTCGCTGCAGCATTACTCAGATGTAAATTGTCACCGCGAATGAGCTCGAGGAATGGCTTGATACCTCCAGCTCGAAAAAAATCACGCCAGAGATCTGCGTTTTTTGACACCAAGGTGAACATCAGATCAACTGCAATCTCACACTGTCGACCGTTGCCGCTGCGAATGAGGTCAAACAAATCCAGGATTAGCTTCGTCTTCGCAATTTTGGCATCTTTAGTACGATCCGCCGCAAGCTCCCGCAATAATCTTGCACTAAGTATCCTGTGCACTTGACTTCGTACTTTGAGCAAGGCTGTAGCCGCTGATTTCCCACCAGCAGTGATAATCGCTCCCTTGTATTTGTCGGTAGTCGCGAAAAGTAACAGTGCGCGAGCTGCGTACTCCTTCTCTGCGTAGCCACCATCTTTCACTAACCGGATCAGACCAGGAATACCGTCCGCTTGGACAATTGCAGCGCGATTGGCCTCATTCTGACCCAACTCGGACATGACACCAGCAACAAGAACTCGAAGTGATACATTCTCTGAACGAAGCAACGCCACCAACGCAGAGATCGCTCCAGCTCGAGCAATTTCGGCCTTGTTGGCATCGAGAAAGGCCAGGTTCCACAGAGCGCTCGCCGCTTGCGTTTTTGCTCCGTCAGCTGAACTCTCTGATCGCAATACCTCGACCAATGGCGAAATGCCGCCGAGTTTTGCGAGCGCGACGCGGTTCTCGTGTGTCAGCGCTAGCTCTGCCAGTGCTTGTGCGGCTTGTTCTTGCTCGTTGGAGGTACCGTTCGACACTTGTAGGATCAACACCTCGAGATGCTCAGTCTCTGCGAAGCTCCGAGTGCGCTGAAGACAAGTGCGTTCGACTGCTTGCCGCTGCTTGCGACTAGCGCTGTGACTGGACGGTCTCGCTTTCCACATCGATCTCCTCTACTGTGGTAAAATCGAATCTGACGCTGAGTTTGAGCGGGGACTGGACAACATGGCGTAGTTTGGTTCATCTCTCTCGACTGATGGATTCTCAAAGTGAGGGTTGAAATGGCATAGTTTTGGTCGTTGACATAAACGCGAGCTCCTTCGCCGCCACAATAGAGAGCCACCTTCACACTACTCGTACGACACAAGAGGGAATGGATCCCCGAATGTACCTATAAAGCTAGTTGCTACAACTGTAGGGGATTGAAGCCCAAAAGAATTCAACCCAATTGCCACGGCAATCCTCACCCAGAGAGAACACGAGCGGGAGGAGCGCAAAGCGCCAGGTCGGGATGACGGCAACTGGCAGCAAGTCTGTGGGAGGGACGACTAGCGCAGGGAGAAACACAGAGAGAGATAATGGCTACCACAGCCGACCATTCTTGTCGATGTTGCGATCGTTGGCCGAGCGTGGCAGTCAAGGCGAGAATTGTGTGTTCGTTAACGAAGTGAAGACCGACGGATATGGCGCGATCATTCTTCTGTATGGACCGGTGACGACCGCGAGTGTGAGGACAGTGGGAAGAAGATCGAAACGCCTGAATAGATGGCGGACGACGAGTTTGCCAAGGTGTTGTTCAAGCTCATTGTCATTGACCAGTGGTTGCGGGTGCTTAAGTCGTGCACGCGCTGCCGTCATTCAAGACACTCAGCTACGACTTGTATTTCCTGCATCTGGTGTTTTTCAGGGATGCCTGTACAGTTCGTCTTGACGTTCAGTGCGGAGACGCCGTTCTTGAAGTGGCGACTCCCGCGAGATCGACTGAAGATGAAGGCATTGGATGCATTGGTAACGATGATTGTGCCCGTTCCGAGTCCTCAGGTGTGTATCGTGTACGGAGACTGGAGTCGTCGAGACGGGATCAAGGGCCACGAATCGAGGTCAGTCAAAGAATTAGTCAAGACGCTGAAGAAGCGAGTGATTGTGCTTCCGATGGACGAGTACGAACGAGCCAGGATTGTTCCATGTTGTCACGAGCGAACTTAAGCGGACTCAGTTGTTCGTCAAAGTGCAGAAGAAGGAACGCTATGACGACGTCAGAGATAAGCCAACGCTGTCCAGTAAGGAGTCGAAGGAGATCATGGAGATGTCGAAGCTCAAGAATCAGCAGCTCAGGGATACCAATATCGTCCTCAAGAGCAACTGGAGCGTCTTGCGCTGTGCCAACAGTCGATACGAGGCCAGCTTCTAGAACCGAGACGCTAACGCTACGAGGTACATGCTGAAGCTGCTCACGCGTGGAATGATGGGAATGTACGGTGCAAATTGACTGAAGGTATTCATGCGAGGCGGATAGCAGTGAGGACATCACGGTGACAAAATGGATAAATGAGGGAGGAGTCGTGCGACGCTTGGTGCGACTCGGCGTCGCCTTGATGCGCAACGATAATAGAAACGATCGGGAGCGAACAAACACGCAGAACGAGCAATTCAGCCAACGACCGAGGATTCGGCGGAGTGTGCTGTAAGGCTCTTGGCGAAGGTGTGCAGTGCGAAGGACAGCGGACAATGCCTCAAGACGAAGAACCCGGATTGTTCGAGCATTTGCCGGACGCGATCCCGCCGCTCAAGGACTTTGATCTTCGCCAGCAACTGCTGCAGTGGAACCTGAGCGAACGGCTGAAGCTGCTGCGCTTCCGCGTCAAGAGGAGAATCTCGACCGAAGACGATGAGCGCGACGTGATTGATGCGTTCTTCCAAGACGGCAACGTCCAACGGCTTCTGAATGTACGGACAGGTTTGACTTGATCGGATGCGTTTGCCGCTCTTGACTGTGGTGTTGCTGTCGTCGCAGCTTCCCTCGGAAGGCTGGGTGTCCAAGGACGGCGCGGTCGAGTGGAAACAACTGAGAGTGACCGTCACGACAATGGCGTTCTTCGACAAGCTCGTCAACGCTGGGGTCGTCGGCGCGAACGGCGCATTGCGTCGCTGCCTGGACGAAGTGTTCGACGGCTGCACCGCGAGTGATCTGCTCAGAGAAATGCTGGTGAACCCAGATTCGGAGAACCGCGACGTGTTCTCGGAGGATGGCGAGCAAGACGAGTTCCTGTTCCAACTCTTCCGCGCGTTGGTGATCGGCGGTCCCATGAGCCAGTCGGACGAGACGATCCAGCCGTACGAAGCCGTGACTCGCACGCTCTACAAGGCACTCGTGTCGGTCAAGAAGAACGCGGCGGACCGGACCGTGATCGACGTGACCTCTCACGTTTACGCTGCTCAGATGCCGAGCCGCGCGCCGCTGTTTCCGAGTCCGTCGCCACTGCACTCGTGCTTTGTTGTAGTCGACCCCAAGAAGCGCTGGCTCACCGTTTGGTACCACCCGTTCATCCCGTTCTGGTGATGGATGAGCGAACAACGTCGAGCGGAGGTTGATCCGAGTCGGCAACGTGGACTCCACACAAGTTTGCATTGACATGGGACTGATTTACACGATTGCTTTCGTTCGTACTCACCAGACTTATCGATAGTTATTGCACCTCTTCTCTAGACGAGACCTCTGCATCTTTCGACATCGCACTCAGAGGCAAATACCAGTCCTCGAACAGTCCCGCCTCGTCTCGCGCAGTCTTATTGAACGGCGGCTTGAGCGCGCCGTGGAAGTACTGCGGCACGATCTGCTGGAACTTCGCGGCCGGATCCACGCCGTCGCGCTCGCAGAGGAAGCGGAACCAGCGCACGCCGGCTCCCACGTGCGTCGTCTCCTCGGCGCAGTTCTTGCGCAAGATGGCGAGGCTCGTGGCGTCGCCGCTCTTCTCGAAGCGCGCGACGGCCGCGGGGAACACGTCAAGACCGCGAGCCTCGTGGACGAGGTGCACGACCGCGAGCCGCGCAAACGCATCGCCCCGCGTCTCGAAAGCCGAATCCCAGAGACCGTCGTGGGCCGCGAGGTCGCCGTAGCCAGCGCCGAGCTCGGCGAGCCGCGCGTCCCACGCGCGATAGTGCTGCGCCTCCTCGCCGGCGATGCGCACCCAGTCGTCGTAGAACGCGCGCGGCAGCTCGAGAGCCACGAAGCGCGCGACCATGTCCCACATGAGGTCGATCGCGAAGCTCTCGGCGTGCACCAGGCTGTGCACGAACGCCTTGCGTGATCCCTGCTTGACCTGCTTGGGCGGCACGACCGCCACGTTCGCCGGTCGCGCAGGACGGTCCGGCACGCTGCTCGCGTCGTCGCTGGCGCCGCTCACGACCGCGATCTCGCCGCTCTGCCACTGCGACACATACCGCGACGTCTTGTCGGCCTTGTCGGCCGCGTCGGCCGTCGTGAGCACGTCCAGCGCGCACGCGAACAGCGTCCGTGGCGCATCATTGGACGCCATGCTGAATTATCGATTGTGTGTGGTGAGGAAGCGTTTCGAGCCGTAATGCGTTACGTCTTTCGAATGTGTCGGTATCAATTACTGGCATGTTGAAGTGCCGAGATCCGACAAGATCAGACCAGCGGCAGCGGCAGCGGCAGCGGCATCGGCGGCCGTTGAATGTGCGAGGCGCCGGCAGTTCGCTGGGACGAGCGGCGCCGGTGCGTTCAGCTTTTCTTCGATCGAGTCGCGTCGCGGACGCAACGCCGCCGTTAGGTGTATGGCCGAGTGTGGCAGTGCGAGATTTGCGGTCGAGAGAGCAAGCGGAGCAGTCAGCGGCACAAGCATCCAAGCCAATCGACAGCCATGAAGATCGGCGCGCTCGCGGTAGTGGCGCTCACTGGCCTCGCCAGTGCGCTGGCCGATGACCCTGTCAACCCGAAGGAGGCGCAGTTGCGTGGTGCTGGCGGGTCCGAAGCCGACAGGAACCCGGATCAGGAGCACTGGGGCTGGGGACCTGGCTGGGGAGGCGGCTGGGGTGGCGGCTGGGGCCATGGTGGCTGGGGATGGCACCATCCGTGGTGGGGCCATGGAGGCTGGGGTCATGGCGGCTGGGGCCACGGCGGCTGGTAAGCGCTGCGAGGGTCTTCGGCGGAGGAAGGATGACGCAGCGAGCAGTGGCAATCTGTGAAACGAAGCACGAGCGGCCCCAGTTGATGGAATAGTAGCGTCGATACGGTGGTAGCGTGGCGGCGGGCCGCTAGGCTTCGAGTCGAACACGTATGGCCTTTGAGCCTTGGTCGTTCTGTTGTTCTCGAGCATTTGGGTTCACACGTTGAAGTGGCGACAACCGACCTGCACTCTGGCTGGAATGGTTGTGTTCTGCTTCATGGCAGCGCACCTTCAATTTTAGATCTTCTGCGCGACGCTCCAACTGCCCAGCGCTGCTCGAGATCTTCTCTATCGCCTGCATCGCCATGGAGGATGATGCTATGGCCCCGCGGGCGAGCCCAGTGCGCGCCGAGAGCGAGAGTCAGTTCCTCTTCAAGCCGGTGGAGGGCACGGACGAGACTGCCGAGGACCGCGACGCGTGGGCGGCCGAGCGACTCGCCAACCAGAAGCTGTACGTGTGTGTGTCTTGGCCTCTATACCATCTCGGCGTTCGTTGCTCTGATGATGGACGGTATAGTGCCGACGAGCTAGCGGATCAGGAGCAGCAGCGCCGCGTCGACGAAGAGCAGGACCGCGAGGTGAGCTTCGATCGGCTTGGCGGCTGGTGGCGGACTTGATTGACCGGACAACGACAGGCCGAGGTCGCCATCGTGAGGCAGATCAACATCGAACTGTCGATCGCTGCCGAGGAGGAGGAGCAGCAGCGCCGCGTGCACGAGTACGAACTGGCCAAGGTACAGGACCAGCTGCTTCGCGCTCGCAGTCGCAGCGAGGCCGCGGCAGCCGCCGAAGAGGAGCGAGCACGTCGCTTGGCCGAGATCGAGGTCGACCAGCGCGGAGAGCTCGAGGAACGCCGAGAGCAGCAGGAGGTTGTCGCTCGGGCGGTGGAGAAGGAGCGCGTACGTCGCCTGAGCCTGCCGGAGCATCTCGAGCGCACACCGAGCGCGACCATCGTGGCAGACGAGCTGTCGGCGTCGTCCCCGCCGTCAACGATGAGCGAGATCCCCTTCACACACCACGCGTCCGGCACCAAGATCACGGTGGACGAGCACTCGGTGTGGCATGGCATGATCGCGTCCGACCAGCCTGACGTCGAGACCGACGCGCTACGAGGTACGTCGCCTTGGTTTGTGGTACTTGTGGACCTGCTGACGAATTCCATGACACAGCGATGCGCGCAAGTCTGGACGTGGAGCTTCGCGACGAGCGCCGATCCAAGTACCCAGAGCTCGTGGGGGACGTGCGACTGCTGCGCTTCCTGCGCGGCCACAAGATGGACGTGGCTGTCGCCGCCGCCAAGTACCGCGAGATGCTCGCGATGCGCGACAAGCTGGCGCTCGACGATGTTCGCGACGCCATCGCCTCGAAGAACTTGAGCGTCGAGGATCTTCCGGGGTTCGACAAGATCATGTACGTGCTGGCGGCTTGACCCATCTGCATTCACCTCCATCACGCTGACCACCATCGTCGAACGCGCAGACCGCACGTGCCGCTGTATGCCGGCTACGACTTCTCCGACGCGGCGGGCGGCGACATCCTGTATCTCGAGCTGTCGGGTTACGCGGACGTGCGCGGGCTGCTGAAGAATGTGTCGGACGACGAGTGGCAGACGTTCGTGCTGTACATGCTCGAGCACCGCGCCATGACGTTGGACACACTCAGTCGCCAGCGCGAGACGCTCGTGCGCACCGTCATCGTGCGCGATTTGGCCGGGTTCTCGCCCGCGCGCTTCAGCCCGCGGCTGCTTGGTCGCCTTCGTCCACTGGTGACCATCGGAACGACGGGATACCCCGAGACGGTGAGTCGCGTGCTCATCCTGAACGCACCATGGATGTTCGACAAGATCTGGCGCGTCGTGCGCGCGCTGCTGCAAGAGAACCAGTTGCCCAAGATCTACATGGAGGGCCGATCGCGCGATCGCTTGCTCGCCCTCGTCGGCGGCCGCGACCGACTACCCAAGCTGCTCGGTGGCAAGAGCTCCGAGCCGCCGATCCCTCAGACTGGTTTCTTGGGCCGCAACAGCTACGTGCTGCTCTGCGAAGACGGGGCGACGCAGGCCGAGATCCGTGCGGGTGCTGCCATGCAGATCCCCTTCCGCATGGCCGCCAACGACACGGTGTGCTGGGAGTTTGAGGTCAAGGCACTCGACCTGGACTTTGCTGTCAAGTTCCGCACGCAAGGGGTCGGCGGCGCCGAGGAGGTCGACAAGATCGCGCCTGCGCGCGTGGCAGCAGGCGGAGTGATAGCTGGCTCCTTCACAGCCGCCGAGGACGGCACGGTCGTGCTGGCTTGGGACAATGGGTTCTCGTGGACGCGCGGCAAAAGCGTCGCCTACAAGGCCAAGGTCGTTAAGTCTACGCATGACTTCTCGTCGCTGGACATTAGCGGCAACGATTGCGTCTAGCATTCGCGGCAGCGGACCAAGCAGCGAGTACTGCTCGCGCTTGGGCCGATTTCACACGGCATGTCATCGCCAACATGTCAGACTAAGCTCTTGAATATCAAACCAGCTTTTCTTCTTCGTGACCCTCCTGCTCCTCAAAACGGACACTCCGAACCAGCAGGCATCCAAGGTTGTAGTGGCTTACATCGTCTACAGGCTGATGGCACCGAGCTGGTGCAGGAAGTCCTCCGGGTTGAGCAGCTCCGTACTGCCGTACCAGATAGACCGCGGTGGCTGCTGCGCCTTGGCGTACGCCAGAAGGTTCTGGTACTCGTTGTAGTTGCCGCCGCCGATCATAAATACCATCGCCTCCCGGAATGGGGTGCGCTGGCGCGGCACATCGCCGTTGGCGCGGATCTGTGTGCGCCATTACCACATGCATGAGTCAGCGCCAAGTCATTCATGAACGACCATCCTCGATCGGTGATGGACGCACCTTCGGATCCAGGTACAGGAAACTCTCGTCCTCCGTGTTAGGCCGCATCTCGCAGATGGCGTCGGTCACCCGCGTCACGTGCAGCTTCTTGTTTTCCGGCAAGAAGTTCTTGACGCTCGCAGCTGCCTGCGCCAGAAAGCCCTGAGCAAACCCTTTGAACTTGCTCATGTTGACGCCGGCGGTGTCCGGCGCTGCGCTCTCGGACTGGAGCGCGCCACCGACGCTCGCGCGCTTTTGGAACGCTGTGTGCTTCTTGATGAACTTCCACGCCTGCGCGAACGCTTCCGGCTGGCCAGTCGACTCGGCAAACTGCTTGTACGCGGTCTCGAACTCGTTGATCTCGGCGGTAGTCGCGCCGCTCGACAGGTAGTAAATCATGAGAAGACGCATCTTGTCGGCCACCGTTCCCATTTCGCGGTGCGACAGCAGCTGCAGAACCTCCGTCTTGTCGGCATGCGACCCGTCGATCAGTTTCTGCTCGAGCATCGAGTAGGACGGGATGTGACGCGCCGTGACGCTCTCAAACGCTGCGTGGAAGATGTTCGTGTGCACTTCGAGCATCTTCTTCTTCTCCACGAGCATCGGCAGCGTGTCCACGGCAGCGACCAAGTCTTTGGTGCCGTTCATCAATGCATCGCTTCCTCCCGTCTGCGCAACCATGTCTCGTTAGATTCGACACAAAATCACCACAACGAACAAATGGCGTGCTCACCCGTGCACGGATCTCCTCCTCCTTCTTCGTCACGATCTTCATCTCCGTCTCATTCGCGTCGATCGCATCCGGGAACAGGCTGCCGGCGTGCGACTCGAAGAATTTGTCGCTCGTCACGTCCAAGTCGTAGGTCTTTTCCACCATTCGCTCGGGGATGGAAGTCGTACCATCGTCTGCAGTTGACGACTTGATGGTGACCTTGACGCGGTTCATCTGGATCTTGAGCAGGTCGTCGACCAGCGCCTGGTAGGTCGACGGGTGGTGCAGACTCGACGCGAGATCTTCATTGCGGTCCATGATGATCAAGACAGGTCGCTGAGTAATCAGAATATCATGTGTTAGCTGTGAAGAATAGATCGTCAAGGCGAACGCCAGAACGAACCTGAAAGCTGGATGAAGTGTCGTTGAAGACACCATCTCGCGCGTTCTAACCACATGAACCATTGGGATGAATATCAACGTTTCTCGAGCACATCTATCAAACCACGGCAACGTACCAAGTGCTCGCGGATCATGTTGTTCAGTTGCTCGGCAACCATCCGCGAAGGACCGTCGTTGTTCGGACATCGGATCACGGGGATCCTCCCAGATGTCACCAGTACCGAGAAGAGTCCGCGCACGATGCTCGTCATCGTCTGCTCGATCTGTACGTCCGCGACGCTCGGGTCGTTGTAAGCGCGGTAGCTCTCGTGCAGGTTGAGCGAGAACAGCGTCGGCTCGAGCGCCACAAAGTTCGTGTACTGGTCGTACACCTTGGAGATCTGTTCACACGGACATCCAACTCGTCAGACACGCACACAGGCTGACCATATCCAATCAACCCAACCCCCAAGAACACACCATGCTGGTACACCCGGCTTCCACTGACGAGCGCGCGAGCAGCTCGAGCGACTCGCGGCTCAGCGGGTGAGCAAAGTTGAGGTGCGCCGTGCTGTACAGCTCGCGCCTGCAGTCGGCCACGATCCGCTCAATGTTCTCGCGCGAGGGCTCGACGAAGTAAATGGCCGGCACATCCGGGATCGCGTCGCGGTCGGCGTCGATCAGCATGTGCAGCGTCACGCCCTTCTTGCGCAGCTCGTGCAGCTTGAGGATCGGCGAGATAATGTCGCGGCAGAACCGGTCGTAGATGAGCACCTTCCACTGGTTCCCCCACCGATCACTGCGCGATTCCATCAAGCAGCATTTTGGGTTGTCAGCATGGTACCCCCACTCGGCTGTCTACTAACACCAGCGCACCTAGAGTCCGCGGTCGAGTCGCTGTACCCGCCGGCGACCTCCGCGTTAAAGTCGAGCATCCGCAGCAGGTTCGCTGCGCACAGTAGAGGGTCAGTGAGGCGGGAGGCGGTCATCAAGTGGACGAGGCGATAGTCGTTCGGTACCCACCCTTCTGCTTCTCCTGCAGCGATTGCGCCGCCGCTGCCGTCAACATGGTCGCCTCTGATACTTATCAGTATGTAGCGTCGCTCTCCCCTCCTGCAGCCGCCGCGTTCGCGCTCGATCCTTCGCCACGCCGACGAGCACGTCTGCAACTTGCGAGCTTTCCCTTTCTCGGCTCCACGTCAACGCACCCGTTTCGTAAAGTGCGTACTCCTCAAAGTGCTCACCAGAACGCACTTAACAATGAATGTCGGTTGAGCGCACTATTTGGAGGGACTCCATGCCAAAAGCCGCGTCGTTTCAGAAACGTAGCCATTTGAGCCGTCTGAATGATCTCAAACAATGAAATGACTTGACCACACTTTTGGCTATCGACGCTCGGCGTCTGCACCGCCATGTCGTCCATGTTCGAGGTAGACCATGCGTACCTGCGGCAGACGGTGGCGGCGCCGCTGACGGAGGCCATGGCGCAGCTCGCGGTCGCGCAGCCGGAGGATCCGATCGAGTACCTCGGCAACTACCTGCTCAAGTACGTGGCCAACGAAACCGAGAAGCAGCGGGCCAAGCAGCAAGCATCTCAGCGACCGCCCACCTCGCGGAAGAACGAGACGAGCAGCACTGGCGACAGCGCACCCAACGAGCAGGCGCTGCTGGTCGCGAAAGAGCACAGTCTCCAGGTGCAACTCGCGGGCGAGAAGGATGTCGCTGCGCTGCTCCGGTGCTACGCCGAGTCGATCGCGTCCATGCTCGGCGCCGAAGAAGCCTACATCGGTCGCAAGTGCGTCGACGCTGGCGGTGTCCCAGTCGTCCACTTTATCACGAGCTCTCGGGTCGGATCGTCTACGGTCGACAAGGTTGTGACGGAGGACAAGGGCGTGACGTTTGACGCCTTCAAAGAGGTTGAGGCCGACCCCGCTGCTGTCGACGCTGAGGGAAACCCGCTGCCACCTTCATTGCCAAAGTACATTCACGTGGAGAATGTGCTGCGCGAGCCGCGCATGAAGTTCTTCGGCGTGCCAAAGCTCGGCGCGTACCTGACGAGAGCAGTCCCATACAAGAGCTTTCTCCACGCGGACGTCTTCAACGAGGGTAACCCCGACGAGCCAAACACGCTGGAGCAGTGGCTCCTGGTCTCCGCTGACAAGATGGGACAGGCGCGATCGTTCACGGATGCCCAACTCGACTCGTTCCACCGCACGACGGCCATGTTTGCCGCTACGCTCGAGCAGCTCGAGCAAGATCTGTACACGAAAGACCGCGAGCGCCAGTCCTCGACCGAGGACGCCAATTTGCGCGACTTTCACGCCGCATTCACTGCCCAGGTTACAGGACGCGAGGAGAACCTGGCGCAGCATCTGCAGGAAGTGGGTGAGGACGAAAAGCCGATGAAGGAAGCCGAGCTGCGTCTCGTGTACCTGACCGAGCTCATGACGTCTTTTGTCCCAACTCTGGCGATGGCTGCGCTACGCGTCGTCCCGTTCAAGAGCCCAGCGCTGGCAGCGTTCGGGGCGGCCTTTGAGTTGCTGGGGTACGAGCGCGCGCTGCTGTTCAACCCCGTCACGAAGACGCCGTCGTGGGATCGTCTGGCTCCTTTGTTGCTGGAAGTCAACCTATCGGCCAGCCTGGCAAACTTCCAAGTCGCTGCGCCGCCATCGGTGACCACTGCCAAGCTGACACTCGGTGAGACCTCCAAGGCTGACGTCGAAGCTGCGAGCGTCATCGCGTTAAGCTTCTTCCAGTGGACACAGGCAGTCATTGCATTCCGCGAGCAACTCGACGCAGCAGAGGAACGTGAGAGACAGCGCGCACTCGAAGCGCAAGGGGGTGAAGATGCGTGATCATTTCACTCGCACAACGGTACGTCGCAGTACAAGCCTGCCTAGCCTTCATCTGCACATTCTCGAACGACTTCTTCATCTCGATCACACGCGACGATCTTGTTGGTGCGCATTGCGTATCCCGTTGCTCCTTGTGCACGTCGCTTCTGCTCCATGCGATCGCGCGCTTGCTGCCGCACTTCTTGCATGAAAGCAGCTCGCTCGCGTTCGTGTCGATCTTGTTGGCGCTGCTTCGACAGCGGAAGACGCTTCGCGACTTCGTCGTTCAGCTTCGCCGTCTCCAATCGCGAGCGGGCTAACAGCTCGTGTTCGTGTTTCCTTCGAGTGTCCTTCGCTGCACGAGCGGCTTCGACGGGGTCACCGACACTGTAAGCTTCCTCGAGGCGAGCTCGGAACGCGTTGTTCTCTGCGATCGCATGGTTCGCACGCTCGTCCCGCAGCTTTTGCGATACTTGCTCTGCTGCACGATCTTGCTGCTGCTGATCATGTGCGATCTCGTGGAACGTGATTGCATGGCCGACGTGCTTGAACTCGTAAAAGTAGTGGAGGATCATCCGCTCGTACCGAGGCTTCCACGCATCCTCACCCATTCTGTCGCGCACGCGCGTCACAAACGTGGCACCCGACAATATGGACACTGCATTCTCTCCGTCGGTGGGATGACTAGTGTTGGTGCTCGTGATCTCTTGCCACACGTCAACGATCGCAGGGTACCAATCTGCACAATCGCGCGTCCAGTCTTTGGCTTCAACCGAGGTGTACCCCTGAGCGAACGATGTCTTGAACTGGTCTTGGAGCTGCCACTGCGCGCTCCACTTGGCAGGCAGCAACGACAATGGGTTCCCTTCGATCACAAACACCTCGAGTTGACTCAGCAGCCGATCGGCGAGCTCCAGAGGTAGCGCCGCCACCTTGTTGCCGTACAAATCCAGCTTGCGGAGAGCTAAACAGTGTCCTGCCATTTCCTTTGGCAGACGCTCGATCCGGTTCCCGTTCAAATTGAGCACCTCAAGACTCTCGAGCTCGTACACACAGCTTTCGAGGACGGTGAGGCGATTCTTGCCGAGGTCAAGGTACTGGAGGGTCTGCAGACTCCGGATCGCAGGTGTCAGAGGGTTCGTGAACCAATTGTTGCAGCAGGAGAGGCGGCGCAAGTTTTGCCACATCGCGATCGAGTCCGATAGCTGCTCGAACCGGTTGTGCGATACATCGAGTGTTTCCAGAGCTGCAAGACAGCCCAGTTCTTCCGGGAGACTCTCAATCTGGTTCCACGACAGATTGAGTTCGCGAAGGTGGATCAGCGCTCCGAGCTCGAGCGGGACGCTTGCAATGCGATTATTTGACACGTCCAGTATCCGGAGTGCGGTGAGCAACCCGACGGTCGGCGGCAGTTCCTGAATCGCGTTGTGTGCCAGCCGAAGCGTCTCAAGCGCAACCATTTGTCCACAAGCGACCGGCAGATTCTCTATTTGATTTCGCCGACAGTCGAAGGCCACCAAGGTCGCCAGCTCGCATACTGGAGTCGGGAATGATACAAACTCGTTCTCGCGCAGATCCAGCTCCTGCAGTTGGGTGAGTTGGCTGCAACTGGCAGGCAGAGAACTCAGCGCGTTGAATGACAAGTCCAAGCGACGAAGACTGATCATTGTTGGTCCGAGAGCGCCACGGCCGATCCGACGAAGGTGACAGGCTGAACAATCCCACACTACGAGACGACTGAGGTGCTGTAAACGGCCGGGAAGCAATCGCAGCTTATCGTCCCCGCGCAGTGTCAGCCGTTGCAGCGACCCCAACGACCCAACTGCCTCTGTCAGCGTCTCGAGTGGGTTGCTTGTAAGGTCGAGCTCTTCAAGCGCGGGCAACCCGCCACCCTCGCACTCGTCGCCGAACTTGAGCAGTTGGTTGAACGCCAGGTCTAGGACTTTCAGCCTCCGCAGCTTGCTTATCGACGATGAAGGCAGCGCTCGCAAGCGGTTGTTGCGCAAATTCAAGACTTGGAGGTCATTCGCTTCACCGATCTCCACTGGCAGCTCGCCTAGCTTGTTACCGCTGACATTCATCACTTGAAGCATGATCAGGTGTGAGAAGATCGCGCTGGGGAGTGCCTCAAGCCTGTTGTCCGCCAAATCGAGTATCAACAAACTCGACAGCGATGCCAGTGCGTCCCGACCGAGATACAAAGACGATGGGAGCTCTTTGAGCTGTCGGCCGCGCAGGTTCACGGCGTCGTCGCCGCTTTTCGCTTTTGCCAGCGTAACCATGTCGATCTTGGACGCCATCAACTCGCGCGTTACTTGCATCTCGTGGGTCGCTCGCTTGGCTGCCTCGTCAGCCGCTTTCTGGACCAGCCGCCGCTCCTCCTTGGCTTGTTTGTCCTTGATGACACGCTCCTTCTTCCGCTGAATCATCTCCTGACGCTCGCGAATGGCCTCGATGGTTCTCGCCTTCGTCGCATCCTGGCGCTGTTGTTTGAAAGCCTTGCGCGACTCCTCTTGCTCAGCCTCGCGAAGTTCTTTCTCGAGCTGGAGCGCCTCGGCCTTGGCCATGTGCGCAACATCCAGTTCCTGCCGTTCTTCCTCGTCAATGACATCGATCAGTGCCTGACGAAGACGGTTCGCTTCAGCGCCAGCAATTCGCGTCGGGAAACGGGATAGTCTCGCTGGAACCATCGACTGCGACTGAGGATCGTCCTTTTTGGTCGTCGAGTCCTTGCCGCTGTGTTTGAGCGACACCTCGTGCCGTTTCAGCTCGGCATGCACGTCGATTTGCTCGGCCCAGGCACGTTTGAACTGCTCGAGAGTAATCGTGTCCGCCGATCTTGGAAAGTGCGAGCGCATCTTGGTGATATCCTTCTGTGTCCGCTTCGGCACACCCAATAGCTCCAGCGCCTTCTCGTACTCGAACACGTTGAGCAAGCTGTCGCGGTCGGCATCGAGCTGATGGAAGACATCGGAAGGCGAGAGGTTCTGGCTCTTGCCTGAAGCCTGGTGAAGTCGGAGATAGTTTGTAACATACATGGCCACCACGAACTCCCGCTCGTCAATATACCCCCTGCTCGCCAACACCACACAACAGCTTAGCTCAGCAATGCGGTGCTCCAAGGAAGCAACGGCATGACCACCCACTTCTTCTGGTCGTCCACGAGCTGGAAGTAGCGTCTCGCTTTCGACTCGAGCAAGTTGATCTTGCGGTATGCCAGCATCTGCTTGTACTCTTATCCGCAGTGTCAGCAACGAAGGAGATGCAGTGTATCGACGCGTGAAACCGCACCATCAAAGTCGATCGAGTTGGAGTGGTCTTGGTCGAAGAGTCGAAAGAGATGCCGAGCGTTGCGTCGCAGCGCGTCGAGCGACAGCATCTCGTCGCCCGCGAGTTCGTCTGGGGCGATTTCCATGACCGAGTTGAGCAGCTTGTGCGAGAGTGCCTCCATCTCGAGCGCAACCTGCTCGGGGGACTTTTGCGACGGAATATATGGTTCGAATGCGCCGTATGCAAACACGAGCGGAACTGCGCTCGGCGGTTTGACAGCTGATGGTTTGCAGATGGCAACGGACGCGAACACGAGCGGATCGAACAACGACAGCTCCTGCTCGAACACCGACGGGAGTTGAGAGCCCTTCCACTGTCCATCGGGTCTGATATCGAGCAGTACGGTCTCGGCCTTGTTGTCAAACTGACGAAGTGCCTTGGGCTCATCTAGTTTCGGCGCAGACAGCCGCGACAGTAGCACATATAGCGGGAGATCCCTATCGTTCCGGACGCGCACGTCGCGGAAACGGAGCCAGTACGTTGGTGCAGAACCATGCTGGGATCGCTTGAACAGCTGCGCACGCGGTCGAGTGAGCTCATCTTTCGACATGTACGGCTCGAAATGCAGGACTCACCTGAACCGACCCGACACTCGCGCTAACACCAGAGTTGCCACTGTGTCCCCAAGGGAGGCCACGCCGATCGTTGGGTCGGAATGGGTTCTGGAGCACAGTCGCGGGCGAGTAGTCGAGCAGCTTGGCCTCCAGAACGACTGTTGTCTCGACCGTGTCATTCTCGGTCGCTGCCATGCGTGGATGGTTCTATTTTCACAGTGTGAGTCCAAAAGGCGTGTCCATTTGTCTGATGCTAATACATGCTAGCTCTCAAACACCGTCAAGGCGATCGCCCAAGAGAAGGCTATCGGGTGAGATGGTCCCCGAGACAAAGTACAAACGCCTTGGATGACCGTGTTACTAGTGTATAACGCCCCTGCAGCCGCTCCAACTCGCCACTGAAGCAGCAGCAACACCTAGAGTACATGCGTCCATACAAAGAACCACCACGGCTGTCTCACGACATGCCAGACGTGAAGTACCGCAGTTCGGTAGCGCTGCGCGGAGTGGTGTTTCGCGGGGTACCGCTCCGCGGGGTGCCGTTGCGTGGAGTGGCGAGCCAGTTGGCGGCGCCAAACGCGAGCTGGCTGGCATCGTCACGGTCGTCCTCGGTAATGGTGCCACCACTCGCTCCTGTGGACGGCGCCTGGGTGGTAGTGCTGCGCACGACGGTCGTGACCTTGGTGTACCGCGATGGGATGGTGACGAAATACTTGGTCATGGCGAGGCAGAAGCGGCGGCGGTAGTGCTTGGGGTTCAGCACTGTGATTTCGCCCTCGTCCTGGATCAAGCGCTTGCCCGCGTGCTCCATCATCTTCATAAAGTCGTACTTGTGGATGTAGTCGATGATGGACGCCACAATCTCTTGCTTGGTCACGTCGTACCCTACGAGCATTGAATAGTCGGTAGCCTGCACGGCCGCCAAGAACCCCGTGTCGTTCATAATCGCAGACAACAGCAGGGACATGGCTGATTCCTGCAGCGGCAACGGAATGCCGCCAGCCATCTCGATGAAGTTGCGGTCCCAAAGCACGGATCTCACACCGCCCATGTCCGTGGACTTGAAACGGCCCTTCATCTTTCCCTTCAAGTCGAACGTGTAGCTGACCTCCCGCCCGTACAATAGGTTCTCCATGACGATAACACACATCTTCGCGTCGGCGTCGCTCGGTATCGCACTCGCGATCGATACCTTGTAGATTCCGAGCACCTTGCATAACATCGATGATAGCGCGTTCTCGAACGTCTTTGCCATGTAAGCAAAGTACTCGTTCGCCATGCTCAGGAACATCTGGAGCTCGATCTCCGGAATAGCCTTCGCGATGAACCTCTCGTCTCGCGTCTTCAGGAACCCAGCTCCAGACTTACCACCCGCTGCATTCCACTGCTGGCACTCGCACAGCGACTCGACGTAATTGCGGTCGCCGCCATAGTAGAGCGCGCGTAGAGCGTGGAACTGCATGGCGTAGTACGACTTGCAACTGAAGCGCGTGGCAGAGTGGAATTGGTCCTCGTCCACAAACGAGTGGTCGACGTTGGTGCGAGTCGACGAGCGAAGGATGCGGAGCATGTTAGTCGTCGAATCCGGTTCGCCGACTCCACACGAAGGAGTCTCAGCAGCAGTTCCATTCACCGGCTTGGCAGATCGAGCGTCGCAACGAATGTAGTCGTTCACGCACTTGGCATACTCTTTCGAGAAAAGCGAGTACGCGACGACCGACGTTGGCTGTGCCGCGTTCACGAGTACCACCTTGTTGTTCACGCCTGCCGGCAAGCTCGGATGCCACTCCAGCAACCGCTTGGGAAGTGCGAGATAGTCCAAGTCTACGTCCTTCTGAGCTTGATGCATCCGACGGAAAGCTTCCAGTGCCTTCTTCGACGCAAGCGATCCGATAGTCGACGCCGCCATCGTGTGTCCGCCAGGATTCGGGAACGATCCACTATCGGTAGACCCGTTCGCAGGGAACGACCGACTCATCTCGTCGGTCTGATCGATGTTTTCATCCATACTCCACGCCTCGGACAGCTCCGGGCCGCGGAGCCGGAGTGTGTTGGCAACCTCATTCGCGACATGACTGAAGCCGACCGGTGTTGACGCAGTTTTGGCAGCTGCCAACGTGCGAGCGAAACTCGCCAAGTTCTCCAGACTCCCCGGCTCTTCAAAAGTCAGTGTAGATGACGGCAGGTTCGGCAGGTTCGGGTTCAGCGGCTCATTCATAAGATCTTGGGTCACGGTGGGGGGAAGCTGGTCGAACCAGGCGCGCGGCAGCACGCTCTTGGGACTGTTCGATTGGTTTTTCAGCGTTCGACGCACAGTCGCCTGGACAGCCTGGGAAATCCGCAAGCTCCAACGCACGCCGTAGTCGTAGATGTGCTTGAAGTGAGCGTTGTGCGCGAAGATATCTTGCGGCGGATTTGATTCCAGTTTGGATGCAAAGCACGAGTACCACTGCTGCACTTCATTTCGAAGGATCTTGAGGTTGTGCTTGGCATGGAACACGACGACCGGGTCTGCCATCGACTCGGCGATCTTCGACGTGGTCACCACGTACACCTCGCGCGCCAGGTCGACCAGTTCGTGCACGGCAACCAACTGCTGCTCGTGGTCGACGTGGTCTTGCCAAAGCGCCGGCTGCAGCGCGACGTGGAGAACTGGCTCCAGCGGCTCGAACTGCACGCTGACGACCCGCCCTCGTCGCGAAAAGTAGTGCACCAACGACGCATCCCGTGAACCGCTGATGCCAGCCAAGTGCGGGAACCGATTGAAGTCGATGTTCATCGCCTTGCCGTAGAACAGATCTTCCAAAAACTTGCCGAACGAATAGTTCACAACGTCGCGCGGGACGATCGAGTACTGAACCGACAGAGGAGAGGTGTCGCCCAAACTGCGAGACCACATCACCAACTGGTTCGAACGGACGAGGCTGAACACGGCGCGGTGGTTCAAATCGCGTAACAGGTCAGCTGCAGGCATTTGCTTCTCGTTCTGGTCTTTGATATCGCTGAAGTCTTTCACTCGAAAGGTAATGCGTCCCGTGTCGTGCGAAAACGTCAGCTTGGAGGTCGTGAACACGCGCTTGAACTCGGCCGAGCTCCCATCAAAGCAGTACTTGTCCAGAAATTGGCCCAGAGACATATCGTTAGAGCTGTAAAAGTCGATGCACATCATCTCCGACTTCGACGGCGACTTGCCCTCCAACGTACTCCAGCACGTCGAAAAGAGTATACGATCCCGAAGTGCGTACGATTCCGTCGAGCCACACGTACATCCGCCTTGAGAGTCTTTCTCGACCACGACGTCGTCGTCGTGTGCACCGCGAAGAACGCGAAGCGAGCTGATATTGTTGTAGCGAGTATGCGCCTTGCACCACTTGCACATGGACTGCGTTTCCTTCAGCGCCGCCCTCATCGACAACGAGTTCGACTTGAGCGATATGTACAGTGAACTCGAGCATTTCGCAAACCACTCTTCGGCAACGGATCGGTTCTGGTCTTCTGCGAGAGGAACATACCCGCACTCTGCCAGCACCGATCGCTGCAGTCGCATATTGTACGCAGCTCGAATCGTTGTCGTCAAGATCTCGGTCACCTCGCGAAACACCTCCGGAGAGCCACCGCGCAGACAAAGCGTGCACCCCTTGGACGAGAGCCCGCCTTCGAACACAATGTTCTGCTTTTGCACTCGGCGTCGACGGATCTTGTTGTCCGGCTGGCCGTCTCTAGGCGGCTTCGACGCGCCGTAATCGATCCGCTTGGCACTTTTTGGAGCTTGATCGCTGACCATCACGTAAAAGCGCGCGCACCTCCCCAGCACCGACTTTGCGGACATCTTGTCAACGTGATCGTACGACGTGAGCACCGAAGCGCCGGTGCATCGTGCGATTCGCTGCAAGTCGATCAAGCGGACGTTCTTAACCACGGCAACGTTGGCTTTGAACAGCAGTTCTTCGGCGACGCGATGGACATGGCCTTCGAATAACACAATGTCTGGACGGAGCGTCATGATCTTCTCCGCCACAATGTGCATATACTCGACTTCTTGGCCGGCGACGCTCTCCAGAGACGATATCACCTCCTTCTTGCGCTGGTAATCAAGCTCTGACGCGATAAGCAGGATACGCGGCTTCAGAATATCACTTCGCATGCCTTTGCGAGCCAAGCTCTTGTGAATAAGCACTCCGTCAATGAAGAAACTGTCCTGCACACGTCCGCCATCCAAGGACTGCACGCGAACGTACTCCATAATGTCCATAATATCGCCTTGAGCCGGTTCACACGACACCGTGGTTGCCGCACGATTAGCAAACAAGTTGATGATTTGCATCCACCGGTGCTGCTCAATCATGAATAGCTGCGAGATCGAAAGAGAGTGCTCCAGCATGTGGAAAATGCGCTCTTCCAGCCGGGTCTGTGCGTGCGTCGCCATCTGCGAGAGGACATGTTCCTTCCGCTGTCGCCACTCGGGATCTTTCATCGCATCGCACGCGTTCTCAGATAGACCAATGATGGAAAGGATCTTGGACTCTTTGACGGCCAACTTGTCGCTCTCTGGCGAATGCGATGACTGGCTGGCTCTTGAACGTTCCGAAATCTGGAATTGTGGGACGTCAAACGGATCCGGAGTCAGTATACTGCCGAAGCCTGTCGTTTCAAAGTTGCCCGACAGCGCCTTCGGTCGAGTCGCAGGTCCCTTGGACGATGGGAAAGTGCCAGCAATGCGGGCTTGTGCGTGCGATTGCGCAACAAGCCTCTTGAACTCCGCCTCGCTCCAGCGATGGATGCTAGGGTTTCCGATGTAGGTGCTGCTATTCGAGCGCTTCAGTTTGCTGAAGGACCGAGCCAGCTCCTCTTTTCGCTTCTCTTCGCGTCTGAAGACAACCATCGGCTCGCTGTGCGACCGCAGTCTCGTCTCCACCACCTTCCCGTGATGCTTCGCGTCTTTGCCGAGTTCGTGGAGGTGGGGTTGATGCGTAAGGTGCTGAACACTCGTCTTGATCTGCACTTTCGGGAACATGCCGAACAACGCCGCCTGCCGTGCCTTTTCCGCCTGTTCGCTCGGACGAATATCGTCACTGATCTCGTCGCGATCAAACAGCTCGCCCTTGTCCAGGCGTTTAAGATGCGTCGACTCGGACGTCGAGCGTTCCATGCCATCCGTGAACTGCTGGGGCATCAGCAACAGCGTCTGGGACGCTGCAGAGTCCGTCGAGTTCACCATTCCTTCCGTCTCGAACGTCGGGCCAGTGTCCATCTGTAGCCCTTCTCGGAGCTGGCGGTGGCATGTGTGGCACACGAGTTGCTTCCGCAGCCTGCTGATGGACTCGTCGACCTTGTTGCCGCCGAACGACTGCGGCAAGCGCGCGCAGCAGTTGGAGCAGAAGATCTGGCCGCACGAGCGACAGTGGTGGCGCCGCCGGAAGAACGTGAAGAGCTGCTCGCACTCGTAGCACGCCTTGGACGACCGGTCCGACATCCAAAAGTGCTTGAACGAGCGCGACCGCTCTCGGTGGTGCAGCGGGAGCACCTCGTCCGTGCTGACCGTCGGCCCCGTGATCTCCGGCTCCGAGTCGTCGAAAAAGTTCTTGACGCCAGGCAGCTGCTCGCCCTGCGGCGACGGGAATCGCGTCAGCGCGTACGGGTTGCGGTCCACGTTGACGTCCGGCACGTAGTGCGCAAAGTCGATCACAACGCCCTCTTGCACGTGCTCCTGGTCCCTCGCCTGCTCCTCGCTGTACCACCTCGGCTGCCGCAGATTCGGCACGAGTCCGCGCTGCAGCACCTGCCGAATGTGCTGCAGACTCCACCCCCGCACCGACTTGCCGTTCACCGCCACCACGAGCGCGTCCAGCTGGACGCCCGCCCGCTCCGCCTCGCTGTCCGGCGCGACGGTCGCGACGCTGGCGCGGTAGTCGACGCGGTCGGAAGGCTCCAGCTCCAGACCCAGCGCGTCCTCAAGACACGTCGGCGCGCGGCCGCCAGCCGCCACGCGGAGCACCGCGATCTTGCGCAGCGTCTGCACGGTCGGCGGCCGCACGTTGGGCCGCGGGAGGCGGCCGCGCTCGGCCGACAGGCTCGGCGCCGCGTACATGCCGAGCTCCTTGGCGCGCGCCGGGTCGCCGCGCTTGGCCGAGAAGAGCGGCCCGTCCGGCTCATCGCGCGTCCCGACGGCGCACGCCGCCGTCAGCTGCTTGAGCGCGTCGCAGAGCGCGAGCATCGCGCCGCTGGCCGCTGGCCGTCGGCCGCTCGCCGTTGCCTTTGCCGGCGCCGGGGTGAACTTTGCGATCGGAAACTTGCGGGGAAACTTGCGGGGCACACGACGCGACCACCACTCTTGAACTGCCCAGCACCGCCGCCTATCTCGTGGAAGAAAAAAAAAGCAAGCTGGGGGGAAAAACAGCGCAACGTGGGCCGATAAATGTCCCTCGGTTTAGCGTCTATGACGTGTGGTGCACACGAGAGTCTCTATCGAGACACAAAGTGGGTGCGCCACTAACGAGAGGCCTTGTGAGCTGCTACGTTTCCGTTGGCCAGCATAGCGAAACGCTGTGCGGTTTCCTAGCCAACAATGGGGTCGGGTGCCGTCATGACTGCCCGCCCGCCGATAAGGATCCGCAATGCTCCTCTTCACCCCACCCAAAGCCCGCGAGCGTCCTGCTCAGCAGCAACAGGTCTACACAGAGAGTATATTACAACTGGGCCACGGCGCTCGTCCGCCCCGCCTGTCTCCACTGGCCCCCTACGGCTCCACAGCCAGCCCTGGCTGGCCGCACCACCACCGCCACACGGGTTCACATCAGTGCGCCGCCGGCGTCGACAGCGCCGCCACGTACTGGAATACCTTGTGCAGGAAGGCGTCATCCAGGATCTTGTACTCCATCGCGAACGCCACCAGGCGCCGCCAGCACGTCGACAGCAGCTCGCGCACCTCCAGCAGCTCGAACGCGCGCAGGTACCGCTGGTGCAGGAAGATGTACACGCGCACCAGCCCGCTATACACGCTGCGCACGCGCGCGAGCTGCTGGCCGGGAGCGTTCGCCGCAGCCGCAGCAGCCTCCTCCCCCACCAAGTAGCCCAGGCGGCGCATGAGCTCGTCCATCGCGCGACCCTCCTCGTTCGGCGTCTTCAAGTCCGACAGCATGTCGTACAACGCCGACGCCTCGCTGAAAAAGTCGCCCGCCATCTCGGTCGCCCACCCCATAAGCTCGTCCGACGTCAACGCCTCGCCCTCGAACGCGGACGCTCCGTAAAAGTCTGCGAGTTGCGCGTCCAGAGGCTGTGCCGGACCCGCCGGAGCCGCCAGCCGCGGCGCTGCCAGGCCGCGCAGACGCTTGCGCACCACCGTGCACTCCTCCATGGACAGCGGGTCGCCGCCGCTGCCGCCGATGCTGCCGGCCTTGCGGTGGCAGAGCGTCGGCATGTAGGCCGCCCGCTCGCGCTTCATGCTCGCTCGCTGCCTTGCTTTCCCCCTAAAAAGGCTTCTCTCTGGCGGCGGGGTCGACGCCGAGCAGATTTTCCCGCTTTGCGCGGCTTACCGTGGCGTGCCGAGCATGATCATCCTCTGAGGGTTTTAATGGAAGCCATTTCGGCCAATCATGGGACATATCAGTACCTTTTGCGATATATCATTGGCGGATATGGGGTGTGAACAGCCTTGAATTTTGGGCGATTAGGGCTCGAAATTTTAACAAAGTGGTACGTGCACGATTTTGCAGGTGCAACTTTGAGCGAACACGACGCATACAACCGGCAGGCTTGGCTGACCCATGCCGTCGGTTTTTAGAAAGCTCCCGATGCCGCACATCCCCGTTCTGGCAAAGCATACATGAGGAACTCGAGCCATGCGATTGGCCCAAAAACAAGGTTTGTCGAAATTACGGAAACGGACACCCGCTCGCCTGCGTTTTGCTTGGTCGCACTTTTGCCGCCGCACGCCACACATACAACCGGCTCACCGCCGATCCATCCTACCTACCCACCTACCTACTCATCCACCACAAAAAGTCGTTTTCGAGAGCATCAGAACTTGTTAACTACATGGGTTTTGGCGAGTCGACTAAAACTCTGTTCAGAGTAGCTGATTGAAAATATCATTTGCTCAACGAACGCTGCGGGAACGCAACACATGCATCCAACATCCACTCCGGCAAAAAAACACCCTTCCCTTCCCTTTCCTCTGACAAAATCCAAACTGCGAGTGCTGCAAACGCATCTGCCGCTTTCGCGGAAAAACGAATGGCCGTCGCGGAGCTCGTAAATAAGCAAGCATTCGCGTAATTACTCGACCGCTCACCCGATAAACCGGTACATTCACCGAAACCCTGCACTTTTTCACCTGAGTTGGCCCATGTTGAAGCCGTTGTCCCGTTTCCCAGCTGGCGACAGTCAGTGGCAGCATCCGCAAGTGCACAAAAGACGGACGCCGCCGTCATCCCCCATTTGCACAAAACGTCACCTTTCGAACCCGCCATTTCGCGCGGATCCAGCAAGAAGACCGATCTGGATAGCCACAGATCAGGAACCTCATGTCTCCTTGCTGATGGTGGACGCGGCGGCGAGTACTGTACCGTAAAATCCGCTTGAGCAACCCTCGGCACTGGTCACGGCCTCGACGGCGCGCGCTGTCAGCCGTTGCTGAAGTGGAGGATTACGCTCGCCCACGACCGGTGGACACGGTTGAAAAAAGTGGCGCCTGGTTAGGAGCAACCTTTGCACAATTGTCCAACAGTTGCAAGCAACAAAGCAACAAAGCAAGAAGAAAGAGAGTGAAAATGAAAAGAGTCCAGGCTGGATCGCAATAGCGACTGCTGCCCGCGACTCGTTCACTTGTTCCGACTCGACTCTGATCTGAAGCACCAAGCGCGCGTTTCGGATGTCGCCGCGAGTGTATACCGTCCGCCAAGGTATACGCGTATCCCTCCAGGATCGCAGCGCTTGGCACTTGGCCGGTGCAGTTGGTGTTCGTGGGTGACCGCGGCTCGCCCACCCAAGCGCCGCGACTGTCGGAGCGGCTCAGCGCGATCGACGGCGCCGCCGGCCGCCCATTTTCGCGAGCCGTCGCGTTCAGGCACGGCCGCATTTGGAATCCGCGGAAGCCGACAGTCTCGCCGCCGGCTCCCGAGCAGGTAACGGTGGAAACTATACGATCGCTATACCTCTCGAAGCCGCTCACCATCGCGGGCAGCAGTGCCGCGCGTTTGCCGAACAGTGCTTGACTCCCACTGTTTCAGCACGTAAAACCCTAAAACCTCGGGCGTCTCACGGCTCTTGGCAGCTGCGGCCATCATCGATCGTCTACCGCCCGGGACAGACTCCGACCGCCCAAGACCCCGTTGGAGCCAAAGGCTCGACAACCAGTTCAGTGCCCGTAAGAGGAGAGATGCACTCCTCATCTCGCCTTCTTCCTGCTCGCCAGGACGAGTCGAGCCGCTTACAGGTCGCCTCCGTCGCTTCCTGTCCGGTCCCTGCCTCACTGTAGGGGCTCCTCTGCCTTGCTTCCTCCCTACCGTGCCTCCATCGCCGCCAGGTGCGCGATATCTCCACCTGACCCGTCCAGCATGGCAGCCGACCACCAGCGCGTGTTGGCGCTCGCCGAGGCGGGCGACTGGTCGGCGGCGCTGGCGCTCGTCGAGCAGAACGCGGCGCTCGCGCAGGCGCAGGACGACTTCGGCATGCTGCCGCTCCACTGGGCGTGCACCGAGGCGACGACGTCGCTGGACACGGTCAAGACGCTGATCGCGGCATTTCCCGGCGCCTGTCGGCTCGAGAACCTGTCGGGCATGCTGCCACTGCACGTGGCGCTCAGGAACAAGCTGCCGGGTCTGCACGTGCGCGAGCTGCTGGACGCGTGGCCGTCCGCGGCGCTCGCTAAGGACGGCAACGGACGGTTCCCGATCGACCTGGCGGTGGCCTCCAGCCTGCCGAAGCACACGGTGGACCTGATCCGGCAGGCCGGCGCGCGCGCCGTGCGGTCGGCGTCGAGGTCGCAGTCGTTCGACGAGTGCAGCAGCCTGGACAACCAGAGCACGAGCGGCGACGACGACAGTCTGGACGCCGCGCCGGCCTCGCTCAGCAAGCCGCCGTCGCTGACGTCGCTCGCGACGACACTCTCACGCCAAGGCTCGACCTCCTCGGCGTACGCTGCCGCCACGGGCCACACGGCCGTGTCGCGGCAGCTCCAGCAGCTGCTCTCGCAGCTCCAGCAGCTCAGCAATGATCTCCGCAAGTCCACGTCGACCGCCAGCTCGACGTACCGCAGCTCCTTCTCCGACTGTCCGAGCGACAGCAGCTCGAACCTCATCTCGGTGCTCTGGAACCCGTCGGATAAGTTCGGGTTCATCATGGAGCCCGCGGACTCCAAGGGCACCGGCGCGCGCATCAAGCAGTTCGCCTCGCGGTCGGACGTGCTCGGCGTCGAGGCGCTCCGCGTCGGCGACGTGCTCGTCAACATCAGCGGCGCGGCCGTGGCTGGCGCGTCCTTCGCGTCCATCATGCGCTTCCTGAAGCACGCGAAGGGGACGTGCAAGCTCCGCTTCATGCACGGCGGTCCGGTGTCCAACCAGCCGCTGTCGGGCAAGTGGAGTCTGAGCCATTCCCAGTCCTCGCAGTCCGTCGGCGACCAGGACGAGGCGAGCGTCGCGGCGCTGCTCGAGGCAACGCTAAAGAAAGTGGCGCAGGTGGAAGAAACGGTGCGACTGAGCTCGGCGATGGCGTTCTGTCCATAGCCGCGTCCGCGCCGAGCCACGGTGTGCGCTTTCCAATATGTAGTTGTCCAGGGTCAGCACAGGCTGCCGCGCTTCCGGGTCACGGTGATCCGGCCGATTTAATTAAATATGTGATGATGTCGGCTCGAGTGCGTTGAGGGTGGGTTGGTTAGTTGGTTTGGCTTGGCCGGAGCTGGATGCGATGATAGCCGAGCCGCCATGACGACCAGATTGCTGTATTGCTTGAAGTGGCTGTGACATAGGGACATGCCAGAGCTGAGCCAGACCATTTTCCAGTCAGCGCGCTCATCTTCCTTCCACCCTTGAAGAGTTCAGCTCCAGGCAAGGGGTATCAGAAGCAAGCCAGTCTCTGTCTGTGTCGGCTTGATCGTCGGCGCGCAGCACTACAAGCCACCTCGATACCATTTGCCGAGCTCGCATGACTGCTAGCATGGATATCCATCAGAACACGGTGCGTCTTGTAACTCGTTCTTGCGAGGCGCTGCGAGCTGGTGATCGATTTGGCAAAACGAACTTGATGCAAGTCTTTCTAGGTTTCAACCTAGACATTTTGTATTATTCGCCAATCAAAACGCACGGTGTGATTTTGCGAACTTACCATACAAACATCGATAAGTTCGCAATCTCCCATTTTTGACACATTTTTCGCGGGCATTTTGCTGCCGTGCGATTGCCGCTGCCAAAGCCAAGATGCCGGTGGAGGACCCGCTGACGGCGCCGTTCGCGGGCCTCTGCGACGCGCTGCGCGGACTGCACAACCAGGTGAACGCGCTCGTGCGAGTGCACGAGGCGGTGGACGCTTTCAACGAGGCGTTCGGCGCGTTCCAGAGCGCCATCTCGCTGCAGGCGTCGTGTCTCCAGTTCCCTCAGCCGCCAGCGCCGGTTGCCGTGCCGATCTCGCGTTTCGTGCCCAAGAAGCCGTCTGTCTCGCTCGACAAGCCACGGCCGGAGCTGTCGCCGACGGGGATCCCGCCGCCCAAGACTATCACCAAGCCGTCGAACCTGCCGGTCTCCGGCAGTGGCGGCAAGAAGAGCGGCATCCCGCAGCGCCAGGGACCCGCCGCCAGCATCAAGAAAAAGAGCGTGAAAGTGGCGTCGACGCCCGGCCAGCGCCAAGTGAAGGGGAAGAAGAAGCCAGCCGCGCCGGCGAAGAAGCCCACACCACCCGCGTGGGTCTGGGAGAAGTGTACGTTGTCGCTGTCTGCCTGACGACTGCGAGTGCTTTGACGATTGACTTGTGCGCTTGCAGGGGTGCTGGAGAAGGTTCCCAAGAAGTACCAGAGCGCGCAGGAGCTCAAGAAACTCGAGACCATTGTCCTGTACATCAAGAACCGCCGCAGCGGAATGTACGTTGTTATGTGGAGGATTGGCTGCTCCTGTTTGGAGTCCTGTGTTGACCGTCGTCTGGGTTCTGGCAGCTCGATCGCCGACCTCGTCAAGCACAGCGGACTCGCCGTCATCAAGTGCAAGGAGATCCTACAGACGCTCATGAAGCTCGAGCTTATCGAGCGCAAGCACGAAGAGTCGGTACGGAGCCGCTGCTGCTTGCTTGCTCGCATGTGTCTCGACATCGTCGGTACTAACGCTGGTCGGCAGGGCTTTGTGTACACGTTTGGGACCTCGTCCTGAGCGCTGGGGAGCTTCAAAGGAGCCGCCTACTTCGTCGCCCGACTGCTCCATCGGACAGCTTTGTTGCCGCCCGATGCAGTCTCCACGTTTGGATGCATGTCGAGTATTTATCATATTCAAGCACTCACTTGAGTTGCGAATCATCCTTGGTTTCCCACTTCTCGCTGATGCTGTCGTTGATGGCCGAGTCGTCGCGCCAGAACCTCCCTTGCCGCGCCAGAGCCAACGGCGAGGTCGGCATTCGACGCGCACCGCCTCCTCCACCCACGACCACGTCGGCAAAGCTGAGAGATCTCGCTGGAGACTTTCGGGTTGCCAGCGTCTGCAGATCACCGCTGCTGTGGTGGTTCGCGCTTCGGTCGTCGGCAGTCGAACCGGCGCTGCTGCTGCTGCGCTGCGCTGTCGGCTGGGACATTCGCGGACTCGACACAATGCGATCGCGTCGGGATCGCTCGTACCGGTCGACGGACGTCACGGACCGCGTCGTCATCCGCTCGCTCTCGCTCTCGCTGTACCTCCGGCTGCTTCCGTCGTTGCTCCCGCGATACGAGCTAGCATATGGCGCTGCGCCGCCTACACCATCAGTCGAACGCGCATACCCTGGCGAGTGGTGATCCAGATACGATTGGTGGTGATGCTGGTGATGCTGGTTCTGCGGAGGTGGAACCGGTTGGTCGTGGCCACTGTAGGCGTACTCGCTGCCGAAGTACGGCGTTGCCACGGCTTGAGGCTGATACGTCGTCGATCTCACGCCTGTGGCTGCGACTCCCACAGCGGCGAACTGCTGGAAGCGCATGTAGTTCTGCTGCATCGACTGCGGAGTCTGTCGCAGTGGCCCTGACAAGCTGGTGCGCAGTCCAGAGCGCCCGCTTGCTTCCGCTATCGCGACCGACGGAAGGGTTAGCTCAGTCTTGGCATTCACAGGCGCATGAGGACCGAGGATCGAACGCAGCAGGTTGTCCGGATGCAGAGCCACGCCGGCCACCAGCGCGCCTCGGTTCTCTATGAAGACAGAGGACGACTGAGACGCCATCAGCAACGTCTGGTGCGCCGAAGCCAGCGCGCGACGGATCTGCATGATCCGGAAGCAGTTCCTGCCAACGTTGTTGCTCGGTCGCAGCGGGTCCTCGATGAAGACTGGGTCAAACTTGTGCGGGTCCACGTGGCTCTGCTGATACTCCATCATCATCGTCATCATTGTCCCCGCAGCTGCTGGGTGTTGCGGCCAGTCCAGTGACGACCGATAGCTGTACCTTCTTGACCCAGGCGACGACAACAAGTCTGGATTCTGCGTCGGCGACTGGGACGTCATCTGCCAATGGTTGGCGCTGTAAGGAGTCGCGCGCTCGTCCATTGGGGGTGTTGTGGAGCCGCTCGATTCGTCTGGGTCGTGCAGGTGGCCTTGATCGCGAGCTGTCGTTCCCGACGACATGCTTTCGCGGTTCAGGAAGCAACGCGACGCCACACTGATCCCCGTTGTCCGCGGGTCAAATCGATTGCCGTAAAAGTCGAGAAACCCCATCAGCATCATCCCGAAATCCGCAGCCGACTGCGCGCTGATGCTGTGCTGTACAGCGGCAGACACGTGCTCGAAGCCATTCGGCATCGTATCGTGATACTCCTGCAGGTATCGCGCAACTAGGAGCAGTAGCGCGTACGAGGACAACCCGCCCGAATACGCAGCAGCGACTCCACGTTCGATCGCGAAGCTCTTGAGCACCAGCATAATGGGTGCGAGCGCCGGGAACTCGTGAAGCAGCGACAGCACCACGTCGTTCGTGGCCAGTCCATTGTGTCCAGGTCCTTCGAACGAGATATCCAGACGGACGTTGTATGGCGGCGCCGTGAGTAGCGTGATGATCGGCACCGATGCGTGCGGGAGCGTCTTGACCGAGTCGGGGACTACCCACGGCTCCTGCCGCAGCTTTCTGGCCAAGTTCTGCTGCCACGTCTCCTTGATCGCGTTCCTTCCTTCCAGCACACCTGCAGTGTCGGCAGGAGTGTCACGTCGCACTTTCGGAAGACAGATGACGAGGTCCAGGTCGCTGGACGGTAACACCAGCCGCGTGACGTACGAACCATAAGGCCTCACTTGAGCACGTGGCCACAGAGATTGCACCGTCGCCGTGCACAACCGCTGAGCCTCCATTTGGGCCGGCAGACGCGCGTTGCATTCAGTCTGGAGCTGCGATACATACTCACACATGTCCCAGTGCAATTTGCTTCTTGGCGGAAGAACTGACATGGGCACTGACACGAACGGACCCATCACAGAGGCTCCAGCGGTGGCAGGGTGGTGGACGATCGACTGGGAATAGGTGAACTCCATCGGCGGCGCAGCAACTTCTGGCGATCCGCTCGAAACATGGTCCTCTTCCGACGGTGACGGGGAGAACGGCGGTGGAGATGACGCAGTGCTCGTCCGCGAAATGTCCAGACCGACCACTCCAGTGTCTTCGACAGCTGGCGGCTGCTCATCGCAATTGTAATTGACCACCGACGCTTGATAAAGCTGCAATTGCTGGATCTCCGACTCCGCCGTCTGTAGTTGAATAGAGAGCGTCGAGACAGTCGTCTGCAGAGTGCTCGTCTCGTTCAAAGCCCCAGACGTCGCGTCATTTACCCTCTGCGACATCCACACACACTAATGGTTAGCAACAAAATCGACCTGGTTCGTGAACATGAACCACATACCGAGATTTTGTCGTCCACTTCCTTCTCGAGTGTCGAAAGGCGATCCAGTACTTTCTTGAGCTCTGACCTTGTGTCTTCCAGCTCCTTTCGAAAAGCTGTGTCCGTTTGCTTGTCGCGGTCCTCTGTCGAGGCGAGGTGACATGTGCACTGGCAGCATTGACAGCAGGTGCTCTCTTGCTCGTCTTCGTCTTCGTATACAGTCTGAATGGTGCCACCTGTGCTCGCCTCCTTCGAACTCCCTGCAGCATTGTATTTGAAAGGCGTAGGCTGTCTCCGCCGCTTGAGCACACGTTGGCGGTCGAAGAAACCTCCTTTCCGGTACAGGAAATCGGACGTCGAGTCCATTTCTTCGTCACGATGATCCGCTTCGTTGCTGTCACTAGTGTCCGAACCCACAACATCGCTCTCCAACGAAGAATGCCGCTCCAAGTCGGAGCGAATAGGTGCGATATCCGGAAACGATACAATGGAGTTCTTTCTGTCACGTCCTGATGGCGCCTGTTCAACCTCGCAGTCATCTTCTGGATGAGTCAGAGCGGATATCTCGGTCTGCGACTGCTGATGTTCAACGGATGCCCCATTGTCGCTGATATCTGGTTTCAGCGGCCAGCGGAAGTTGTAGAAGTTCCAATCAAGCGAGTCACCACGATCGAGCGCTGGCCGCGAGAACACTGACGGCCATCCAAAACTCGAGTGATTTGCCATCGTGTCGTTGTCACTCCCGCTTTCTCCGCCGTCGTGATCGTTCATCACTGAGAACGCGCTTCGGTTCTTCTGAGCAGAGAACAACGAGTTCGGTGTCGACGAGTATAAAGAACGCGAACCGAAATGCGACAGCGAAAGCGATGACGACTGCGGCGCCGTGGCGTTGACGCCCGATAGGAATCCGAGATACGGACGAGGTTCGTTGGTGCTGTACAGAAACCCGCCTTGGCCCTTATGCATATTCAGATCGCGCTTGCTATCGAACGGAGCATCCGCATCATCTCTGTCGAGATCATTACTCGTCTCCGGTTGGTTTTCTTTCGCTGGATGAGAAAGCTCGGTACTCAGCGTATCACCGTCGAGGTCGTATCCTTCACGCTCATGCTGATTTGCTGACGATGACGTCGCTGACACAGTCTTTGGTGCCTTTTTCGTCTTGTGTTTTTTCTTCTTCGTCTTCTTCTTCTTCGGTAGAGCACCACCATGCGCGCTGTTGCCACCCTCACCAAGGTTTCCATTCAGATGTTCTGTCCGCCGAAGCGAGAGATCAATGACTTGGTCGAGCAGACTCGAAACGATCTTCAGCTCCTCCGCTCTGCGCTGCCGGACTTGATCGCACAGATCATCCAGCACCACCTTCAGCAATCGCTGGTGTGTCGACTTCATCTGAGAATGCTGTCGTTGCTGCTTCAGCTTCTTCTTGCGTGAGGCGCGCCGTCGCTGCAAATGGTTTGGCGCCTTAATCGTGGCTTCCTCGTTCAGAGCATCTCCGTTCGACTCGTAAACAGCAGTCATGCCATCTCCCGCTTCACCCGCGGTTTCTCTGGCAAGACGATCCGACAGCAACGCAGAACACTTCTCTTGTAAGTGCTCGGCGACTAGGAGTTTGAGAGCAGCCACCTCCGGGGAAGTCACAACCAGACTCAGCGGACAACCAAAATATTCTTCAGCGAACGACGACACGTTTCCCTCGACGAGATGCTGCTCGTTCATCCAGTTTGCGCTCAATATGGTGATCGCTCTCTCCAATTTGTCTTTGGCAGCTTGGTACGACAGGCGCGAACTCGTCAAGACAAATTGACCCAAATGCTCCACCACAATGCTGTGAAGATCCCCTGCAATACGCTGACGATCTTCCGCGGTGGCATGCTGCCATTCCCGGACTAGGTAATGCTTCGACCCGGGACCGACGAGAGCGATCTTGGCTCTCGATTGAGACAGTGGGTCGTTTTGCGCCGACGCTTTGAACATTTTCCAGTGTGTCCAAATATTGAGCTCCTGGACATATCACCGCACGCAGCATGAGTCTCTGCGATCAAGCATAATCATCCCGAGCGCCACGTACAATGTGGTTCACGATGAGAGCCTCGACCGAATAGTAGCCTTGCATGGACAACCACTAAGCGCAATAGCCTTCAAGTCAGTCCACAAAGCGACCAATTTTGATCAGCAGTGCATATACTCACCTTGGTCTCTCCCCACACGCGATCGACAAGCGTGGCGCTGCTTGGGCTTTCACCGAGGAACCCGCCGTACGAGAGGACACCGAACACGCGCAAAAGCGCATCGACATCAACACTCGACTGCTTGGCCATCACCCCCAGCGCCACCAACGAGATGGACACCGTGTCACACGACTTGTGCGTGTTGAGGAACCGCAGCGCCGCCGAGAGTTTCTCCGCTTGCTCCTCGTACTCGCGGGTATGGAACGCGCCAAACACATCGCCATCAGCCATGCGTACCGACGGTCGCGCCACAAATTCCCTAACAAGACCACACCTCTCAGACCCAACTTCCCCTCCAAAAGTACAACAATCAGCACCTCACCTTGGCGCCAGCGCCTGCGCCTTCCCTGTGTCCGCGCTCTTTCGCTTGGTCGACGCGATCTTGGCTGGCAATAGCTGGAACTCGACAACTCCAGCGCCAGAATGGTGAATCGCGCGCTGTCGCCGATGGAGCGTGGACGAAACGACTCCCTTCCGCTGTCTAGACGCAACCATCGACATGCTCAGCACCGTCTTGACGAACCCAGCGTCCACGACGCTGCACAGCGACGCCACTTCCTCGGCGCGGAGCGAGCGAAGCCACTCGGTGATCGCGCGCTTCTCCTCGGTCGCCGCCGCGGAAGCCGCGTCCCGCCGCTTGCGCGACCGCGACCGGCGCTGGGCACGTGACGCGAACGCCGAGTACTCGCCTAGAGCGCGCATCAGTGCGCTGGAGAGCGCGCGCGTCGCCGG
The DNA here is from genome assembly GCA_003413675.1 of Phytopythium vexans. NCBI lineage: Eukaryota > Oomycota > Peronosporomycetes > Pythiales > Pythiaceae > Phytopythium > Phytopythium vexans. Next base: position 1,779,632 of record QLOC01000002.1, on the reverse strand, counting down.
CGGAGTCGCTGTCGTCGGCGGCGCCATGTTCGTTGTTGCCGTGTTTCCTTTTCGGAGCGACGTGGAAGCTCGGGATTTCGACCAATCGCAATGAGGGGAGACGGGTCCAGTTGAACCTGCGATACAGCATGAAGAAAGGAGGAGTTCCGCAAAGCAGGTTCAACCAAGACTGGCTGTGTAGGTAGGTGCGCGGCATCACGAGCACGTTCATTTACTTGCGACCACAGTTCGAATACATTGGCTAGAACCACCCTGCGAAGGGCGACCCGGTCGTCACCTTGATAAAGTCGTGGTAGATCACGAAGCAGATGGCCGCGACGAGGATGATGATGGTCGTGTACAGCACGATCGTGTTGGTGATGATCCGCCGCGTCATGCGCTGCAGCACGCGGCGCGCCTCGGTCGTCATGGCGCCAGTCTCGCGTACCTGTAGGCACATCAGGTGTTAATTGCGGTACTAGATCGTCTTTCCAGCGTGTCGATCGCCAACCTTTTCGTGCGCCGACAGAAGACCCTCGCGTTGCTGAGCGAGGGTGTCAAGCACGGAGACGCCGATCTCCTCGGTCTCGGCGACGAGTCGGTGCGAGTGCTCTAGCGTTTGGGAGGATCTGTCGCCGCAGGCGCAAGTCGTGTTAGCAGGTACCTCAACTTGGGAAGACAGAGACCATCGAATACCGGAGCAAGCGATTTGTGTTGTTGTTCAGCCGCTCGTACTGCGAGTCCTGCATCGGCAACATCACAACATGTGTCACTCAAAGACCGAAACCGCGTAGTCACCATGACAGAAACGTACGAAGTTGCTGGGAGCCGTGTTGCCTTTGCTCTTGGACTCGCGCGCCATGAGCTGCGCTCGTTCGAGGTCGCGCAGCAAGCCCTGCAACTCCTCCCTGTACAGATTCACCTGCAAGCGACAAGCGCCGTTCCATCAGCACTGGCCACAACGGAAGAGCATGTCCGAGCGAGATCACCTTGGCTTGCATCGCCTTGCGCATGCTCGGCGGCTTGCCGCGCACCTCGATGCTCATCAGCTTCATCTGTGGCACCAATCACCGCGTCAGTTCAGCACTCCTCGACTTCAATAGGACCACTACATTGCAAGACACGCACGCAGCGTTGCGCCTCGACGACACGGGCTTGCGCGAGCTGCATGGCCGTCGCCGTGGAGCCTGCTAGTGTTCAATGGCGAGTGTTAGATCCTTCGTGTCCCCAGCGCACCAAAACGCGCCGAAACCGCACGAGACCTCGCCGCACCTTGGCTGTGCACGAGGTCGTTGATGGCATTGTTGATGGCCATTTTGCTGTCCACGAAGTCCTCCTCCAGCGACCGGAACTCCTCCGGCAGCGCCGCGACCTCGGCCATGATCTCTTCTGCCTCAGCGACTTTCCTTCTCTTTTGCTTGTGCTGATCGGTCGACAACTCCCTTATCCTGCAACATCACAATCTCGAATTGGGTACAAAATCCCCCCAAGCAGCAACTTGACCCGAATGACCTTTCAAGCTCGCGATCGCGATCGGATCAGCCTGATGCGGCACAGCGGCGGCGTGCGCAGTGCCCGTGCGGCGGCGGCTGCATCCAAGGACCCGCCGACTCGACCTTCATCGGCGTAAGCACCGATCGCTCGAGCAGTGTCTCTATTGGATGTTGCATGTATCGCAAAGTCTGACGAACAGCTTGTCCAATTCAGATTGTCGGAGCGTCTGCGCGCGACTGAGGTACATCGCTCAAATGCTGGCTGCTGCTGCGGCTAAAGCAGCGGTTGAGATAACTATCACATCGCATTACTGATGGTACGTTTACTGTGCATGAGCAGGAAGCGCTCGCGGCGGCTCGAGCCACGATCGCGCAGCAGGAGAAGCGCGAGGCGGAGCTGCGGCGCCGACTCGTGGCCGATGGCGTGGCGCTGGACGCGCAGCTCGACAACCCAGCGCTCGAAGGTTTCTTTCTGTATACATGGTAGTGGACTGCGATAGATTATTCACTGTCGGAGGTCTCTGGATGCGGCAGCGAAGGTCGGCGCGCTCAAGAAGCAGCAGGACCAGAAGGTGCGCGCGCTGATGCGGTCGATCAACCAGCTGCAGGAGCAGCTACATGCGCTCAAGACGCAGGACCAAGAGCACCGGCGCTCGGCGCTCATCCAGGGACTCAGGAAGCAGCAGCGTGAGCAGGAATTGCTGGTCGACGTGCTCAAACAGGCGTTGCAGGAGAAGGTACCCGAGTTCCAGAGCAATCGCGCACTCGTCAACGATTTCGTCACCAAGAAGTCAGTCGGTGGACCGCTGCGCTTTCGTCCCAAGACCCGGGAGGAGCTCGAGAACGAACTTCGCGACGTTGACCAGAAGTATAAGTGGTCGATGGAGCAGCTTCGGCGAGAGCGCAAGCGTGGAAGCTCTCGAGTGCAGGCAAACCACGACTCCGGCGACGATGAGGAGGATGAGGAAGACATTGAAACAGATACCCCACGACAAGCTCGCGTGGATGACGACGTGCGAACAATAGGTAAGAGCACGCTTTGGGTCTGTAAGGAGGTTCAATCGCTCTACTCTAGCTCGGATAGCAGACCCTGGGATGGAGGAGGAGTTGGCGCGGCTTCGCGCAGAGAACGCGTCCAAGACGGTGACGATCCACTCGCAAGCGGACGAGATCAACGAGCTCTATGCTGAGCTGGATCGCTCCCGCATGTACGACCGTCGTGTTTGTGATCTGCTTGGGATATATCCTCATTGCATGTTATCTCTGTTCAGCGTGGAAGAGAAGGTTGCGAGGAAGAAGCACAAGATTGAACAACTGCGAGAGCGACTAATAGCACTTGAAGCCGATAACCTAACGCGCGTGCACGAGCGCGAGGCCCAGGCCGAGCAGTGTCTGCAGCTGCAGGAGGAGCTCCAGTTCCTGCGCAACCTGAACGTCGACGACGTGAGTGCCAAAGACGAGGAGAGGCTCGATCAGCTCGAGCAGATCCAAATATTGCGCGCCAGAGAACTCGAGCTGCAGAACCAACTCGAGAGCCACCAGAAGAAGTGGGCGATCGACCGGACCAACATGAACCAGCAACTCCGGCTTGTGGAGAAGGAGAAGCAGCTAGCCGATGAAGCAAAGAAGCTCGCAGTGGTTGAGCGAGATGCCGCATCCAAGAAGTTCGGTGGGTGAAATGTGGAGTTCGTTTTCTTTATCAGATCATTGGCTGCTAAACTGACAAACTGGTGCTACGCTCATTGCAGCCAACTCACTGCAAGAGATCGAGACAGTTCGTAAGGACCTCGAAGCAGCGACTGCACGATCAGATAATCTAGCAAAGCGAGTCACGGTGAGGTCACTAGCGATAGTTCGTATTTCACATGGCGACCGGTGATCTGATCTGTGCTGTAGGAGCTCGAGGCGCTATTGGCCAAGCAAGAGAGTCTCTCCAAAGAAGAGCGCGAGGCGTTTGCGTCCACTGCCACCGAGAAGCTTCATTCTCTCTCGCTGGAGCTGGAGCAGAAGAACGAGGCGATGAAGAACGTCGAACGACAGCTGAACGCTGCCAAGCTGCTGGTTCGGCAAGGGAAGAAAGACAAGGAGGTGCTGGAGGACCGGGTGGCCAAGCTTCAGCAGCAGCTCGCCGCTCCAAAAGCAACCGAGTAGACTACAAACTGGTGTGATACGAAGACTCCATTGAAACAAATATGTGCGCTTACTGAGCAGAGTAGGTGTATAGCTTGGTCGTGTAGGGTTTCTGCGCCGAGCCGACGTACGCCGTGTCCTCGCTGGTCTCGGCGAACCCGAACTTGTGATAGAACTTCTGTGCCCGGATGTTATGCTCCCACACACCGAGCCACGTGATCTTGCAAGCCCTGCGCTTCACCTCGGCCATGAGGTCCTCCATCAGCAGGTAAGCGGCACCAGAGCCGTGAAATGCTTTGTCCACGTAGCAGCGCTTGAGCTCGAGGTAGTCCTCGCTCGGTCCCGAGTCTCCAGTACGAACACTTCCTTCATGCAGCATGCCATATCCACACGGCGTGGATGGATCGTCGCGATGGAAGAGTAGCGCCGTGTAGTAAGCCGGATCCTCGAGCTCGGTGAGCAGTGTGGAAACGTGATAGTTGGTCGTCAAGAACGGAGCGAGCTCTCCCGGTCCGAACAAGTGGCCGAACGCATCGGAGAACGTGCGGGCCGCAAGCGCGCTGAGCGCCTCGGCATCAAAGGCCACCGCCTGTCGGACGGCGAAGGCATGCATCTTTTGAGAGGAGCGTAGAATCGAAACTAAGGCAGATCACCGGGCCGAAATGGCTGCAGCCACCCATCACGAGGACCATCACTAACGCAGTCGGTTGAAGCGGCCGTGCTATGAAAGGCTCGGACGAGTCCAATAGGATCCCAGCGCCAGCCAGACCTTGCGCATCAGAGTGACATCATAAAATAGAAATTGACCAGGGCAAACAGCGAGAACCCATGCACCTGTCGAGTCGTGACAAGAGCTCACCGCATTCAAAACGAAACGCAGCAAGAACCAGACACTGGGAGGACTAACACACATTGACTGACGTCTATTACGTTATTGCTTGAGTGTGTAGAGCAGGTCGCGGTCCTGCACGGAGCCGACGTGGAAAATGTGCTCGCCCGTCTCAACGAAGCCGTACTTGTGGTAGAACTTCTGCGCGCGCGGGTTGTTCTCCCACACGCCCAGCCACGTGATCTTACGCGCCTTGCGCTTCACCTCGGCCATGAGGTCGTCCATCAGCAGGTAGGCAGCGCCACGGCCGTGGAACGGCTTGTCCACGTAGCAGCGCTTGAGCTCGAGGTAGTCCTCGCTCGGTCCATCGTCGCCAGTGCGGATGCTGCCGTCGTGAAGCATGCCGTACCCGCATGGCGTCGTTTGGTCATCGCGATGGAAGAGCAGCACCGTGTAGCGCTTCGGGTCCTCGATCTCGGCCTCGACCTTCTCCACCGGGTACGCCTCGGCCAAGTACGTCTCGAGGTCTTCCGGCGGGTACAAGTGGCCGAACGTGTCCACGAACGTGCGGGTCGCGAGCGCGCTGAGCGCCTCGGCGTCGGCGGCTGCGGCTCGGCGGAGGACGAAGGCGTGCATCTTGAGCGGGGCGGCGGAGGCCAACTACTGAAGGAGGCGGACGAACGCGGAGTGGGAGAGCCTGTCAAACGGAAGAGCCGACCTGAACCATGGCACCGTCAAATTGCGCATCAAATCAGCAATTCCTCTAATCGGATGAGGACGAACATTCTGATGCTAACCAGCACTCATGGTTTTACCCCGCTTTAGTGATGCTATTGAGATAGTGACGCATTTGCATCTTTTCTCTTCCTCCGCTTCAAGGCAAGGAAGGCGACGATGATGGCCTTCGGCGACGACGGGATGACGGAGCCCCTGCTGGACGAGGCGGTCGAGGAGCAGCGCCGCGTCAAGGCTCCGTCCCCGGCCTCGTCGCCCACGGCGGCGCGGAGCTCGGCGTTCAACGGACGGCACGCGGGAGCCAAACACGACGCGGATCAGTTCGACTTCGAGTTCATTTCCGAGCGCGAGACGCTCGTGTTCGAGGACGACGAGCTCTACCGCGGCCGCGGAGGGAAGGGAGACAACTTTTTCATGACGTATTTGATGAGCAAGATCCAGCCGGGCTCCGGTACGCACAGCTATCCGTGCATTTGTGCACGACTCGATGCCTTATCTGATTATGCTGGTATAATAACCGCAGTGAAAGGGTCCATGTTCACCATGACGGTCGCCATCGTCGGCGCCGGCATCCTCGCGCTGCCGTACGCCGTCCACAAGGTGAGCAGATATTGACAGGTGTGAAGAATGTGCACTGTATTGAACCGCTGTATGTGATGCTGCTCCATCAAGGCTGGGTTGGTGTTGGGGATGGTGCTGATCATCCTGGGAGCAGCGGCCGCCAACTTCTCGCTGCGACTGCTCATCACGTGCTCGGAGCTCGGACAGGCGCGGTCGTACATGGACTTGTCGTCGGCCACGGGCGGGCGGCGGCTGGCCGCGTTCACGCAGTCGGTCGTGTGCATGAACCTGTTCGGCACGTGCGTCGGCTACCTCGTCGGCAGCGCCGAGCTCATCCAGCTGGGAATGCGCACGTTCCTGGGCTCCGACAGCCGCAGCGTGCTCGTGGACCGACAGGCGCTGCTGCTGACGCTCACGCTCGTGTTCGTGCTGCCGCTGTCGCTGTTCCGGAGCCTCGAGTCGCTGCGCTTCTCGTCGCTCTTCTCGATCGTGTGCATCGTCTTCATGACGCTCGTGATCGTCATCAAGTACTTCCAGTTCGTGCACCAAGGTCTGGCGCCGACGATCGCGTACCAGTTCACGCACTTGGCGCTGTTCGACTGGAAGCTGGCGCACCTGCTCGAGTCCATCCCGCTCGTCGTGTTCGCGTTCACGTGCCACCCGAACGTGCTGCCGATCTACCTCGTGCTCAAGCGGCGCTCGAGCCGGCGCATGTACAAGGTCATGAACCGCAGCGTCGGACTCGCCACGACCGTCTACTGCCTCTGCTCGCTCGTCGTCGTGCTCACGTTCGGCGACGCCACGCTCTCCAACTTCCTCAAGAACGACTACCACGGCGACGGCGCCGTCGTGGCCGGCTGCCTCGGCTTCAGCATCGCGCTCATCCTGACGGTGCCGCTGTTCGTGCACACGCTGCGCGACAACCTGCGCGAGGCGCTGCTCACCAACCGCCGGCTCCACGCGGGCACTCACGCGCTGCTCTCGATGCTGCTCGTGCTCGCCGTGGTGCTCGTGGCGCTCGCGGCGGGCGACATCGCCTCGGTGCTCGCCGTGCTCGGCGCGACGACCAACCCGGTCATCTGCTTCGTGCTGCCGGCCTTCTTCGTCGTGCGCCTGGCGGGGAAGTCCTCGCAGCACGCGGCCCAGAAGTTCGTGGCCGTGCTGCTCGCACTAGTGGTCTCTACCGCCAGCGCGCTGAGCCTGCTGCACCAGCTGCATGTGCTCCATTAACGGAGACCAAGCGGCGAGCGAATCTGCGGCGGGAGAGCGGGTGGCGGGCAGCCAGCCGTCCATTTCGGCCTGCTGGGATGGGACGCTCGCAGCGTCCGTCGGGCGACTTGCGTGAGATTCACGACCGCTGGCGTGCGCTTCCGCGCGGGCGGCGCGCGACCCCCTGGAATCTTGCTGGCACCTGCGCGAGCTGCGCCGGCCAGAAAGGTTTGCTAACGGCGCGTCACTTCAAGTTGAGTGGAGTTTGGGCTTGCAGCTCTGGTCGTTCTGCAGAGCGACATGTCTTTGCAGGTGTGAGCGAGTTTGGTGACTGGGAAGTCAATTTTCTCCAAATTTGACTTTTTGGTAGTCATATCGGCATGACGGCTGATGAACAAAAATAGGAACGCGGCGCACGAGATTCCCCGGTGTCGCTTCGGCCGTTTCTTGTTCGCGCGCGTCATGTTTCAGGATTCTCTCTCCGCCAATCGCAGAGCGCTCAGTGTCTAGGGCTGGGGCGACGAGCGCAGAGTGCTGGTCTCCCCATCGCTGATGGCGACGGCGTGGCACCTGGCGTGCCCGTTCCGTGTCCGGGGCCTGGATGCTCAAAAGCTCTTCTTGGCTTGCTGCACAATTGATACTGAAACGTCATCGGGAATTGCCTTCCTTCGCACTTGGCCATGCTGGTGATGGACGGAGAGCGTCCGGTGGTGGCGTCCGCCGCGCTCCAGCGCCGGCTCGAGCAGATGCACCACGAGGACGTGGCGGGCGAGAGCCCCAGCGTGAGCCCGAGCGGCAGCGATCGCTCGTACGACTCAACCGAGCTCACCGTCTTGTCCGACCACGGCAGTGGCAGCGGGAGCGGTGGGAACGGCAACTCGTACGGCAGCGTGGCGTCCGAGCCGCTGATGAAGGCGTCGCCGGCGTCGTCGACTGCGTTGACGATCGTGATCGACCCGGCGTTGGCTCGGCCGCCTCCGAGCGCGTCCAGGTTCCACGTCAGCGACCGCATCCTCGTGTCGGCCGTTGCCAACCTGAGCACCGCGGTACAGTTCGTTTGGCTGATGCAGACCAAGTGCCGACCAGTCGTTTTGACATGTGTATGTATGCTGTGAACAGTACAACCTCGCGGTCATCAACTACGCCATGATCATGATCCGGCAGACGTACCCGCCGTCGTCGCCCGAGCTCACGTCCATGGTGGCGTCCTGCTCCTTGGTGGGGGCCATCCTCGGACAGCTCACGTTCGGGTACATCGGCGCGGCGGTCGGACGCAAGAAGGGCATGATCTTCACGCTCGTGCTCTCGATCGTCGGCGCCACCACGAGCGCGCTCTGTCCCTGGAGCAAGCACAACGTGTACGAGACGCTCGCGCTCTGTCGGTTCATCCTCGGACTCGGCGTCGGAGGCGTCTACCCGTTGTCGGCGACCACGGCCGTCGAGTCGAGCCACGACGAGACAAAGAACAGCAAGATGGTTGCGGCGGTCTTCAGTTTCCAGGGGATCGGGCAGTTGCTTGCGCCGCTCGTGGCCGTTTTGCTGCTCGAGTTCGGACTGCCACGCTTCGTCGGCTGGCGGGTGCTGCTCGGCGTCGGCGCGCTTCCCGGTTTGTTTGTGCTCAAGCAGGCGTTCCATGCCAAGGAGGTCGTGGACCACCTTCCGTCGGGTAAGCCCGTGCACCACGACCCGGCCCGCGAAGATCTGTGGCAGCGACTGTCCACTGACCGCGAGCTGCGCGACAAGTTTGTCGGCGCCGCGCTCGGCTGGTTCCTGTTCGACGTGACCTTCTACGGCAACGTCATCTTCACGCCGATCATCTTGGAGGACACGTACGGGTTCGACGAGCACCACCTGCTGGACGTGGCGCTGTGCGCGCTCGTGGTCGCCGGGATCGGTTTGCCGGGGTACTATGTGACGGTCGCGCTGGTCGGCCGGCTGAGCTTCAAGACCATCCAGATCCTCGGCTTCGTTGTCATGGCCGTTCTCTTCCTCCTGCTCGGCGCCTTCTACAACCAGCTGCTCGACTTCCCCGGCTTGCTGCTCACGCTCTACGCGCTCACGTTCTTCTTCTCCAACTTCGGTCCGAACGTCAGCACCTTCTCGCTCCCGGCTGAGATCTTCCCGCCTGACGTGCGCGTCAAGCTCAACGGCATCTCGGCCGCGTGCGGCAAGCTCGGCGCCACAGTGGGAGCTGCGGCGTTTGGACTCGTCGAGCAGCAGTGGGGTGTCTCATCCGTTCTGATCATGAGTGCGCTCGCGTCCGTGCTCGGCATAATTGTGACGTACCGATACATCCCCGCCAAGCAGTATCACTGAAGCAACTTGGTCGCCGGCACTAGAGTGACAATGAGATAAATTGGTTTATATATGCAGTTCTCGCTGCTCGATTCGTTTTGTTACCATGACAATCTTAAAGTGGGCTGCATTGATACGACCGGTACTTGATGCGGCGATGACTCGCTGCCGATGCAAACCAAACACTCAACGATGTTTCCCACGAGCGACAATACGGTCGCGGCGCGCCTGGAGTACCTTGTCCACGCTGGCCATCTCGTCACGAAGAGCCTTCAAGATCCGCGCGCCGTCCGTGCTGTTGCCGTTGCAGATCTGCGTGAACCGCGCGGCATTGAAGCGCACGAGCATTCGCCCGTCCACCGATCCGTTCACGTTGCCCAAGTACTTGCGGAAGGCACCACGCCGCACAGTCGAGAACCACTGCTTGACGGCATCGTTGTCCCATTCGCGGATCGGCAGCACTCGCTCCTCGACTTCTCCGGCTTCCTTCACATCCATACGCTCCGTACTGATCTGCGGCGCGTCCTCCAGCATTTGACCCGCACACAGCAACGTGTGCAGCGTGTGCTCCGTGTCGATCGAGAGCGGCGAGATGGTTGCGATGACACTCGCGCGCGAGTTGCTGCTCCAGAGACAGCTCTTGAGGATCCGCGTCAGCGTGCTCGCTCGGTACGGAACGAACCCGGTGCTGTCTTCGCTCCCGATGGCTCGGATGCACTCCTTGAGAGCCAAGTGGCTCTTGTTGATCTCGATCGACTCTTTGCGTCGCGCCGCGTCGTGGTAAAACGTGTCTTCGTTTCGCTCGCTGCCGGCGAGATCCAGCAACACGATCTGGCCATAGAGCTCTCCCGGTGCGCCATGTGCTGATGACGGGTACCGCAAGTTGATGTAGCAGACGAGGTGCGACCGCGACGACTGGCTGTTGACGGAAGTCTCCTCGGTGGACCGAAGGCGCTTAACGTCGTCCAGGATCTCGACAAGCGAGTTCATCGACCCAGCCGGCACCTCCGACAGGTTCACGAGACCCGTGTTCCCATCGCCGTCGTCGCACACGAGCACTTTGGCGTGGTCGTGGATGAGATCTGTGCCGAGCAAAGTCAACATCAATCGCAGCACAAGGGTTCAGCAGTAATCTGGCGGACTCATACCGAAACACTTGGAGCCGATGATCTCGATCGCAGACACCGAGAGGGAAAAGTCGACATTGCCCACCAACTCGGTGAACAAGTCCTCGGCGATAAACTGGAAGAGCCCTCCCATCGTATATGTCTTGCCCGTTCCCGTTTGTCCGTACATCATGCAGACCGACTTGCCGCCGTCCATGGCGTGCAGCACCAGCCGCTTGACGGCGTCCTCGTACACGGTCTCCGTGTTGACTTTTTCGTCGTAGCACGTCGAGAAGCGCTGGTGGTGGGACACGACGTACTTGTGCCGCATATCTGCAGGATCACCATCCTAATTAAGAGACCCACCACCATCGACGGGCAGCCGGAACAAATACGCTGCACACATACCAGAGTACATCTTGCACTCGTGGATGACGATCTCGCGGCTCCCGATTGAGGAAATCACGTCGAACTCGTGCTTGTGCAGCTCGTGCGGCAGCAGCGGACGCTTGCGCACGTACACCTTGATGTGGTCCGTGCCCAGCGCCGAGTCCGCCGAGTCCTCTCTCTTGTTCGCGTGCTCGCTCAGGTACTTGTCGCGGATCTCCCGCAGCGTGCGCTTGAAGTCGTCGGCGTGCACCTTGCGCGCGGTGCTGGAATGCGGGGAAGTCGGTCAAAAGATATTCGAGGGGGATAAACGCAAATCAGGAGGTGGCGATCGCACCGCTTGTCCATGTTCTCGCCGGCCTCGCGCCATTGGCTGTCTGGCACCATGGTCGTTCGCAGTGACGAGCGCTTGAAGCTCCGCCTCGAAAATGGCTACAAGTGAGTGAGCACAAGCCCGCAATTTTCGCAATGGCGAGTCTTTCCGTCAGTGTTGCCGTGCACCGACCAGCCTGCATTCCGTTCTGCAACATGACTGTCATTCCGGTTGTGGGCAGTTTTCAGCGAATAGTCGCGGCCAAAAGTCGGTTTCAGCCAATGAACAGCACCATCGCCATCATTCCGCATCATTTGCGGTTTTCATCCAATGGAAGTACTGCATTCTGTTCAAATTTGGCCAACAAATTGCATTCGTAACACCCACAATCCGCGTTATTGCATATTTGACTGATCAAGCTTTTCGCGCCAGTTCCCGTTCAAAATTCGGTTCCTCGAATGCAACCCAGCCAATCAGCGACGTCTCATACCGTGATTGGCGGAATGGAAGTCTCAGCGACACAATTTCAGCGAATCCACGATCGTCGGCTCCTCCCCACGAAGTCACCAGGTCTTCTCGCTTTCTCCCTCCCTCGCCTTCCCTCCCTTCCGTTTCCGCCTCCGCCCCGCGTTTCCTTCCTCGGCCCGTGCATTTTGCGACTTTGCCGACGACTTGTTTCACTTGCGTTCAGTATCAAAACTTGATAAATCGCAAAAGTTTGTCGCTCGGCGGAACCTTATACGTCGCGCCACCATGATGCCCAAACCTTCAAGTCCTAATACGGCGTCGCTCAATGCGGTGCTGCATGCAGCCTCGGCGAGTCTCGGACCCTCGGTGGCTGCGCCGACGGTGGCGGTGCCGACCTCGGTCGGGCTGGCGCAACTCGGGGCCATGAGCGGCGGTTTGTTGTCTCCTGGCGGCGCCGCGAGTCTGTCGGCGCTGCAGGCGGCTGGGATGGCGCCTTCGCCTGCTCCGGTGGCTCCTGGCGGCGTCCTCGGCATGCCGGGGACTCCTTCCGCGCAGGGGGCGGCGCCGACGAAGAAGGTGGTCGGCCGCAAGCGTCGCGGAGACGGCAGCGGGAACCTCACGGTCGAGCAGAAGCGCCGCATCTGCGAGAAGCACCGGTCGACGCCCAAGATCACGCAGAAGGACCTGTGCCGCTGGGCCAAGCTCGAGTTCAACCTCAAGAAGGCACCGACGCAGCCGACGATGAGCAACATCCTCAAGCACGAGCACCTGTTCAAGGATAACATCGGCGGAGTGCTCGGCTCGGACCGCAAGACGATCCGCCCGACCAAGCACGCGCACTTCGACCAGGTGCTCGCCAACTGGGTCATGGAGCGCCAGAACAAGGGCAACATCACTGGCGACATGATCAAGACGAAGGGCCGCGAGCTCGCCAAGCAGATGAACCTCGAGGGCAAGCTCGGGTTCTCGAACGGCTGGCTCGCGTCGTTCAAGGCTCGCCACGGTCTCATGAAGCGCTCGGCCAACCTCGCGAACGAGAAGGCGGCCGCGGCTGCTGCTGCGGCGGCGGCGGCTGCCAAGGACGGGACGAACCCTGCGGGGTACGCTCCAGGTCTGATGGACGGCAGCGGCGGCATGGTGCTCAACAATGGACTGTCGGTGGACCCTGGGTACATGCTGCCGCCCGTGTCGATGGACCTGACGCTCGAGCAGATCCAGGAGGTGCTCCGCGAGTACGTGCCGAGTGACGTGTACACGGTCGACGAGACGGGGCTGTTCTTCCGCGCGTCGCCGAACAAGCTGGTGCAGGGAGACGAAGCTCAGGCGCTGCTCGCTGACGAGGCGCGACTCACGGTGCTGCTGGCCGTGAACGCGGACTCGTCGGACGTGATGGAGCCGTACATCATCGGCAACGTGCTGCCGCCGAAGGCCATCAAGAACGCGTCCATCTCTCAGCTCGGGTACCACTACGTGTGCAGCTCCAAGTCGCGCATGACGGTCTTCATCTTTCAGCAGTGGCTCCGCGACTTCAACGCGCGCATGGCGAGCGCGCACCGCAACGTCGTGCTGCTGATGGACAACGCTCCGTCGCACGTGCTCGGGTGCGTGACGCTGTCGAACGTGCGCGTCATCATGTTCGCTCCGCACCTCGGTATGAAGGTGCAGCCCATGCGCGGCGGCATCCTCGCGGCGTTCAAGGGCAAGTACCGCCTCAAGCACCTGACGCTCGCGATCGACCACCTCGAGGACGGTCTCTCGGACATTTACCGCGTCACGCAGCTGCAGGCCATGCGCTGGATCACTGAAGCGTGGCAGCAGACTTCCAAGGAGGTGATCATCAACGCGTGGAAGCCGCTCGGCATCACGGCGCCGTTCCCGTTCGACCACACGATGGACACTGGCGACGACAAGAACGTCGAGGAGGAGCTTTGGGGACTGCTCTACTGTCTGCAGCTCAGCGGCGTTGTCAACACGAAGGTGCTCGTGAACTCTCGATGGGAGAACGACATCCACAAGCGCCTGAACGAGGACATGATTGAAGACCCTCAGGAGAACGAGGAGGAGTTCCGTTTGCCCACCGAGGGTCCTCCCGTGCTCGACACCCGCAGCGGTCTCGGTCCGGCCGCGCACCTGCACCACGGCGAGGAGGAGGCCAACACTGGCAACGGCGTGCAGCCGCTGACGGCCAAGGAGCAGCTCAAGGCGTTCCGCGACGTGATCCGATACCTCGAGCGCACGGGCGGCGGCAACGCGACGACTGCCGGCACGGAGACGCGCGACCCGCAGCTGCTGAACGTGATCGACTTCCTCAAGAAGAAGCAGCTGAGTCTGCGATTCGACAATGCGAGTTCGACGACGCTGACGATTTGAGCTGCGCGCCGAAGGCGAGAGCGATTCGGACAGCCGAGCAAGTATGTGGAGGAGGTGTTCGATCCTTTTTTTTCTTTCCCTTGCTTTTCTTGCCTCCTCGTGTCGGGGATCACGAGATTATATAACACCGGTTGCTGTGATGTGATGTTCTCTGTGTTCGTGTTGCCAATTCGATCGTCTTGATATCCAAGCTTGATGGTGTTGTCCTTGTATAGCTCCTGGCAACACTAACAGTCCTGCTCGACATGTACGTGCTGATCCATTGTCGCTTGTGCACCATCATGACTTTATTCACGATGCAGAATAATTCGTCAACAGTGCAAGACATGCCCAGGAGATCAACAAATCGTTCCTCGGGTTCTGTATTGTGATGTCATCAGAATACCTCATTCCTGTCAAGACTCCATTGAGCGTGGACTACCAGCAGCTGCCTGCACGGGGGAACCGTGAGTCCGTGGTCGAGCTCTGCTGTCGACATTTGTCAATGCTGGCAGTCCGCGCTGCTTTCTCATGACGGTTTTCTCGCGCGCAGCCGATGCAATTGGCTCGTCGTCCACCTTGCTCATGTTGTCATGCAAAAGCTCGCGGTACGCGGTCGTCTCCTCCTCTAGCGACGTGAGCAGTCCAACGAGTCGAGCGCGTAATGGTCGGCCGGCGTCAGGCGGGCAACGTGAAGGCGACCTTCCTGTCGGCAGCTGTCCGTTCACCCGACTCAACGGTCGAGTGTCCAGGCTGCTGTCGCAATGGATCCCCTCTTCAGGTTCCTCCTGTTGCCGCTGGCATGCTGTCGCGAATGCTGGTGAGGTCGCGTCATTAGCTGTCTGGACGAGGTCTGGTCGTGCATCCCCATTCCACCAATTGTGGATGCTCAGAGACCTCAGCGTCGCTGTCCGAGCGTCGACTCGACGGCGATCTGGGCTACCCAGTTCGTCAGCTGTGAACGGGCGAACTCTCACGCACTTGGGATTCGTGGTGGTCTCATGAGCATCGAGCGAGCCGCAAAGGTTCTCAACTCGCGAGGCTTCACGAATGGCCTCCGCTTGTGCGCGCAGCTCGCTCAGCTCACGGTCCTTCTCCCTCACTAACTGTTGAAACTCTTGGAGGATATCGCAACGTCAGCGACCAAATTCACCCGCTCAACAATCAGAACGCAAGTGCGACGATACCTGTGTGCTGCTGCAATGTCGCGGCCAACTCGGTTCTCAACTCATGAACTCGAGTCTCGGCCTGATCCAACCGGCGGCGCAGAATCTCTGCCTCGGCTGCGTCGCCTTGGCTGTACTGGCGAACCAACTCAGTTTGCCGACCGAGGTCAACTCGAAGGCTGTGGTTGGCTGCCTCGAGCTGTTTGTTCTCGCCTTGGAGCTGACGGATCTGTTCTTCCAACTCGGCAAGCCGTTGGTTGCTGGCCATCTCTTCCTCTCGTGAGGTAGGCTGTGATTCAGTCTCCTTGGTTTGTCGCGGTTGACCATCACGAACGGCATTTGTGGTCATTGCTAAGTCGGCAAGAGCTTTGCGAAGACTGCGCATCTCCGCCTGGATCATGTTGTCCGCAATGCTCTCTGACTCCCCTGCAGGTCCGAGAGGAGAATCGTCCTTGAACGATGGTGGTGCCACATACTGAGAATGGCTCGATTGGTCACCGTCGAGCATCGGGTCTTGTCGTTCGCATCCGCGAGATCGACAGGCGGAGCATCGAGCCGCTTCAAGCTCGCGAATATAGCAGCTCAAACTCTCTCTACAAAACAGCATGAATGAAACCGTGCTCTTTCACCCATGCAGAGCATATCGAAACGTACATTTTGTCGCGCAGGGTCTGCAGCAAACGGCCATGGTACCCGGCGCTGTCGTCGACCAGCACATTCACGTGCGGCGAGTTTGTGACGCACTTGGCACGAGCTCCGAAGCGCAAGGTCGCTAGCGTCTCGTCGATGTGAACCGCGCTACTTGAGCAAGTGAGCAACAAGTGTGTCTTGGCGTTCCCACCCAGCGATGTCTGCAGCAGCCGCGTAAGCTTGCTGTCTCGGTACGGGATGTGCCGCGCTTTGCCGTCCGCCAACGCGTTGATAACATTGCCCAGCACCGACAGGGACTTCCCAAAAACACCGGACATGAAAACCCACTTCGTACCTCACAGTCATAATGGACAACCTCACCTTGTTGATGTGCTTGGCCTCATCGAGTCGTACACCGCTCGCCGCGGTCTTCTGCGCACGCTCCGACCCCGCAAGATCGACGATGAACAAGTTGCTGCTGCTGCTGCAGCTGACACCAGAATTGCCGCTGGAAGCTTTTCTGCTCTTGGTGACTGTCAGCATCAGCACCGAATGACTGCGGCTCGAGTCGGCGTTCATGGCCGTGCAGCCGGTCGCGCGCTGTACGCTGCCGCGTGCCAGCAACGCCATCCCAGTGCTCAAACTGTCCACTGAAATCGCACCAGCGCCGTCGATCCACACCCCTCGACGCTTGTCTTCACGCAGACGGAGACGACTACTGTTGAGCGGTAGCAGCAGGTCGCGGAGCTTCTCCTGGTAGATCTCGATAAAGCTCGCAGTCAGCGCTGTCTCGTACTCACCGGACGCCTCGATTGCTTGCATCTTTGCCAAGAGTGCTTCGATTGCGCGCGGAATGATCCCTTGCGACTCGCGAGTCGATCCGCCGACAGTAGTGTACGTTTTGCCACTCCCTGTCTGTCCGTACGCGAGTATGGTGCAGTGGTATCCCGCCAGAACATCGTCAATGAAAGGCGCGCCGAGTGCATCAAACACTTCTTGCTGGGTCGATGTCGCCGGAAACACAACGTCGAACTTCTCGTAGGACGACGCCACAGGAGCAGTTCCACTTGACAAACTGTCGCTGTTGGTTTGAACAACGACCGAACGATCACCACTCCCAGCGCTTACGACACTGGCAGCGTTGTCCGCTCCGCCACGAATTCGACAGCTCACAAGAACTCCCTGACTCGCCATCTCGCCATGTGCGAGTTGTCAAGACGACTGCAACGCTGTAAAATTAGACGCAGGCGTCAATAGCCCAAACGAAAGCGCAAGATGCATACGATCGGAACAAGGCACACCACACACAGTTCAACAACATGCTATCCCATCTAAGCCATCCATTTGGATGCTTCAGTTCCGTCATGTTTCTCCCATGTATTCCGAACTACGCTGATCACGACCAGTCTCTTCAATGCTCGTGCACTGCTGCAATACTGCGGCCTATTCGCCATCTATAGCTTCTTCTCCCGACTCGTGGACGCTGTCGTCGTCTCGAAAAACTTCGCGAGGCGTTCGCCAGACACCGAGAGGCGGAAGAAATACTGACCCGGACCGCTCACTTGGCGCTTCATGTCGTCCATCGAGAACAGAGCCCGCGCGTTCGCGTCGTCCGAGTCCAGTTTGTCGAGCAGCTCGTAGCCATGCTGCACCAGGAACTCCACATCCGGAACCTTGGCGCCACTGTCGCAGTCTTTAAACATCTCCCGAAGACGATCCAGCACCTTGGAGATCGTGTAGCTCCGCGTTTGCACGTTCAGGAACAACCGAAGATCATAGACGTAGCGCCGTCCGCTTTCAGAAAAGACCGACTCGAACGCGCCGTACTTCAAGCCCTCGTCGAACAGCGTGTCCGCCATGTTCAAGCGCCGCTGCGACAGCAACGAGTACAAGAACTGGATGACAGTTCCCAGAGGCAACACAAACTTGCCGTCGCTCCCCGTCAGCGGGAGCTTCTCCTCGAAAACAGCTTCGTACCCGAGCTCTGGATGCCGTTTCTTGACACATGTTCGCACCAGCACGTCGTACACACGCGGGTCTGGAGGAATGTTCGCCTTGAGCATCTCGCGCCACAAGTACATGGAGCGTCCGCAATGGTCCTCCTCACGCAGCCGGCGGAAGAACGCTTCAATGACCGTGTCATCCTTCGGCTCGTCAGAGTTCGGGTACAGCGCACGCATGACGCCGTCCGGGTTCATATACGCCGCCAGACCCATGGAGCCCACCAAGGTGCCGCAAAACAGAGTAGTGAGCATGTAGTCTTGGAAGTTGATGAAGGGGATGAACGCGACTCCCATAGCGCCAACGCCGATCAGCGAAGCCTTGACCTTCTTCGTGTCCACAACGCCCAACTCGCCGTGGAACACAGCGTGCATCATGGTGATGTACGTGACCAAGTCCGGCTTGATCTTGTGCACCTTCATCTCTTCGTACAGCTGGAACGCGGTCGTCAGGTCGTTCACTTTGCCGCACGCCTTGATGAGCACATTGTAGTGGATGAGATTCAGCGTCAGATCCGGAGACTTCTTCACTTCCGTCATGAGAGCCTTGGTGCCTTCAAAGTCGCCAACCTCCGCGTACGCGTCCATTAAGATGGCGTACGTGTGCACGTCGACGTCGATCCCCTCCTGCTTCATCTTTTCGAACACCTGGAGCGCCTTGTCGACATGGCCGGCATTCGCGTACGCGCTCATCAGGACGTGGTACGTCAGCTGAGTCATCTGGAGTCCGTCTTCTTCCATCTTGCGCAACACCACCTCGACGCGGCCTGTGTCGCCCGCGGCGCCACACAGCTGCAGCAACGCGGAGTAGACGGCCACATTCGGAATAGTCTTCCTCTCGACAGCCTCGTTGTAGAAGTCGAACCCCTTGTTCGTCCTCCCAAGCGCAGCACACGCGTGGATCGCGCTCGTCAGCACGTGGGGAGTCAAGAAGAAGTCGTTCTTAACCAGTCGATCCACGAACGCGATGATCTCTTCGTGCTTGGCGAGGCGATGGTAGATACGCACGCATTCTGTTGCTGCCTGACCGTGGATGGAACCAGGAGCTTGCTCGACGATTCTGCACAACGGGAGCGCAGCGTGGAGCTGCTCGCGGGTCTGGCACCCTTGGAGAACGCGCGCAGCCTGGCTGAGAAACTTGCTGTCTAGCGTGAACGAATCCTCCTGCGCACGAGAGAGCAGAAACTGGAGGTTCGTGGCAGTCTTCACTTTATCCTTCACTGTCGGCGGCTTCCTCGTCGCGGCGCCATCGTCCTTGTCGCTCTTGGCGCCTTTAGTCGCGGGCTTGCGGCGCGTGTGTCGCTCAGGTTTGGACTTGAGCACTTGCGTCTGCGAAGAAAAGCATCGCTGCTGTGGCGCAGCGACAAGCGGGACGGCGCTGCAAAGCTGCTGAGCAGCAGCGAGTCGGTGCGTCGCTTCACTCGAGCCACGCAAGCCGCGCGACGCGGCCGCTGCCACCGCGCGGGCCACGCGAGCGCTCGGCAGCATGACCAGCTGAGCTCGCGGTGCTGCTGGTCTGCTGTTGCCCACCAAAAACCGAGGTTTCGACACCGCACAAAGTCAGGCCTGCAACATTGAATACCCCGTGATATTCGTATGAACATATCACATACCGAAGTCAATCATGCGGCTGCAGGGTGTAATCATGCGTCACTTCAGCTATCAGCGAGTCGCAGGCGAGGCTGTCAACCACGACAGCATGCTGCCGCCCAAGGCGTATCGGTCGCAAAAGATGGGCGAAGACGGCGGCAGCGGGAAGGCCGCGAACCCCGAGGACCGCGAGGCGAAGAAGTCGACCCTGGCGTGGATGCTGGAGCTCACGAGCGGCGAAAAGCTCCCGCTGTCGATCGGGATCGTGGGGATGACCGTCGGCTCGACGACAAGCCTCCTGTTCCCTCGCCTTATGGGAGCCGCCATCGACGTGACATCAGGGAAGCCGCCGCCGGGCGGGCTCTCGCGAAAGGGGTTCGTCGTCGTCGTGATCGGAACGTTCCTTGCCGGCTCGATTGGCGCGTTCGTGCGCAACTACTCGCTCGGGATGGTCTCCGAGCGGATCGCAGCCAAGCTACGTAAGAAGCTGTACAACGTTCTACTCGCCCAGGAGTTTGGGTTCTACCACAAGCGCAAGGTCGGCGAGCTCGTGGCTCGAATGAGTGGCGACTGCCAACAGACCGCCAATGCCGTCGTCGACGTGCTCGCGAATGGCTACCGGTCGTTGAACTCGGCTCTCGGCGCATCGTGCATGCTGTTGACGATCTCGCCGAAGCTGACACTCGTGTCCCTTTCGATGGTCCCGCTGTGTGCGTCGGGTGCGATGCTGTTCAGCAAGTTTTCTGGTCGGCTTGCCAAGAAACACCAGAACTCGGTTGCGAGCATGACTGGTGTGGTGGAGGAGCGGTTGAACAACATTTACACGGTCAAGCTGTTTGCTGCGGAGCCGTATGAGGAGAAGGCGTTCGCCAAGATCAATGAGACCATTCTCTCGAACGCGCGGCGCGCGAAGGCTGTTCGTGGAGTATTTCTGGGCGGAGTGTCGCTCTCTGTGAACTGTTCGCTGTTCTCGGTGTTGTACTTTGGCGGGTCGCTGGTGCGTTCGAGCGAGCTGTCAATGGGCACGTTGATGTCTTTCGCGATCTACAGTGGCTCGATGGCGTTTGGCTTCTCGGGTTTGTCATCCTGGTTTGGTGAGGTCAAGAAGTTGCGTGTAGCGTCAGAAGCTCTCTCGGGTCTATTGTCGCTGCCACCTCCTGCCGATGGCGAGCAGACTCTCGGCAAGATCGCTGGCCATATCCGATTCAACAACGTCAGCTTCGCGTATCCGTCGCGACCGGACATCACCGTGCTCGATGGTCTCGATCTGGAGATCCACCCCGGTGAGGTGGTCGCTGTGGTCGGCAAGAGTGGCGCTGGCAAATCGACGATCGCGTCGCTGCTTACCAAGATCATCACCCCGACCGGCGGCTCCGTGACTCTTGACGGTGTGGACATGCGCACGCTGAGCACGTCGTGGCTGCGTCAGCAGATCGGCGTCGTCAACCAGGAGCCATCGCTGTTCGCGACGACTGTGGCTGACAACATCATGTACGGCTCTGACGTCCGCGACGAGGCGCAACTGATCGCGGTCGCGAAGGAGGCGCACGCTCACGAGTTCATCATGAGCCTGCCGAACCAGTACGACACGTTTGTGGGTGAGAAGGGTTTTGAGCTGTCTGGCGGTCAGAAGCAGCGCATCGCGATCGCCCGCGCGCTGTACAAGAAGACGCAGATCTTGCTGTTCGACGAGGCGACGAGCTCTTTGGATGGTCGGAGTGAGGATCTCATTCGCCAGGCTCTCGACTCTGCGGCCGACAAGCGCACGGTGTTTATCATTGCGCACCGCGTGAACACTATCAAGCACGCTAGTCGTATCATTTTGCTGGAGGAGGGTGTGATCGCTGAGACGGGAACGTATGACGAGCTGAACCAGGAAGGCACCAAGTTCTATCACCTTGTAAACAATCGCCTGCCGGTTGTTTGAGCGCATAATTCACCAAATGAAACGCGTAACGATTAAAAAGTGCGATCATGCAAGTGAGATTGCTTATTGCTTAGCGACCGAGTCCTGGGTGCTTTCGGTTTGGAGTTTGATGGTGCACGACGGACACTGGCTAATCACGAGCTCCAGTTGATCCGCGTAACCATTCATTTGGTTCAGATTGTCCTGTAAAGCGATCACGCATCAGCCATCGGTTAGGATTTGCATCAATTTTGACGTATGAGCTGACCCACCTCCAAGAGCTTGATTTGATTCTCCAGCTCCAATGTCGCTTGCGAACTTCCACTGTCTTCCTTCGACTCTTCTGTCGCTTGCGCTTGCGGTGCCGATGACATGTTGGCCATTTGCCGCTTGAGATCTGCTATTTCGGCATCTTTTGCCTTGATGACCTCAGTCGTAGCTTGGCTGCTCGCTTGAACGGTTGCATACTCTTGAAGAAGCTCGCGGTGGGAATCTGGAATGGTGGCATGTGTCAGTCATGCACAGGAACACGAGATCAGCGATTATTCTCACTGTCGAGGACTGTGTGCTCCGATTCTAGGCTTGCGACTTTCTGTCTCAGTTGATCACGCTCTCTGTTGAACTTGGCTGTGATGCCAGCACACTTGTTGCAGTCCGCCGTTGGCTCGACTTGAGTCACACTGCCGTCAAATCCTTCGCAACAAACATTGGTTGATTCGCTCTGTCATGACGCCTCAGCTATACGTAAATGCAGACACTTCACATACGGTGTGCGCTGTCGACAGATGTCGGAGATGTTTCAGTCTGGGCAGGGTTGGTCTGCAGAATGATCGAGTGTTTTGGCGTTGATGCATCAATAACCATGTCCACTCAGTTGAGTTCGTTGTGGATTTACCGAGAGACTGACTTCATCCGCGTCGTCGCTCAGCACTCGTTTGCGCTTGTTGGGGTCCGAGCCCACCCACTCGCGGCATCGTTCTGAGAGATCTCGCGACACATCCAAATCTGGCATCATGCATACGCTTCAAAACCAGCACGCTTGGAGAAAGTGTGTGATCCCATCAAACCGTTGGGTGAAGGCGCAGATTTAGCGAACTGAAGCCTCGACAGCAGCTTGGCCGCGGTTTGCATTCGGCAGTCCAGAGATCTGCATCAAGGTTGCGCGCATGTCAAGTCAGAGCTTACATTGAACCAAGTCTGCAACACCAATGCTTGAGCTGTACTTGATGTACTGGCGCTTCATGCTTCTGGCCGACTCCTCCAGCTCGCTCACTTTGCGTGCCAAGGCTGCCTGGGCCTCACGCGAAGCCACCGCCTCGGTCTTGTACTGAGCGACCTCTTTGTGGTACTGTACGGCGGCTCGCTGCAGTGATCCGACCTCTTCGCACAGAGTCGCCTTGCTCGTCAGCGCGGTCGCCAGTTCTTCTTGAGCTGGTTGTAGCAACAATTACAACCACAACCATTCAATCGATCAATCCTGCACAACACCCTCCAAGATATACACTAGAGCTTACCCTGTACTAGTTGGCTCTTGAGCAGCCGTTGCTGCGTGATTGCGGACGTACGTTCGACACTCTCGGCAGTCGTTCGGGTCTCGTGCTGCGCAAGCTGTTGCAGGATGCTCTCCAGGTGCGCTGGCTGCCACATCGAGCCGCCCGGGCTCCTTCCGCTGCCGCTAGTTCCAACTACTGGAGTCAGACGCCGTCCGTCTAGTGGCATGTTCGCTGCTCGGTTGGGTAGAAACGTGAAAATGCGCGCGCAACCTCGAAGCGGGGTATCCTCAAGTTGAAGTAGCGACCATCACTCTTCGAGTGTTCTGATTGGTAGTTTATATGATCAAAGTGTACCCTTTAGTAGCTACAGAATCACCTCTGTTAGGTTCGAATATACAGTCTTGAGCTGTAATCGATAAAGGTATAATACCCACATACACCCTATTGACCGCGATAAATAGACAGGATTCGCAGTCAGTACTTTGTCTGGTCAATAACTAATTGACCTTTTTTGGCCAATGAGTCGGCGAGTGAAAACGGAGGGCAAAGTGGCGAGTGAAAGATAATCCTACTTTTGTTTCGAACCTATGGGAGATTATCAAAACATGGTGGTAACGGCTTACCCGTTCTGGAAAAATTGCGCTGGTAGCAATACACGGTGGTTTGTTTTGAATATTTACAAAAACCAAGTTCAGAAAAAAACGTCTACTGCCCAGAGCCAAGATACGAGCGACTGCCACCCACGATTTGCACACCCCCGCATTTGGAAATTAAATCACTTCCAATTTGTAAGATAGCAGCAGATACAGAGTATACTCTGTTATGTGCGAATGTATAGTCTCGTGTTTTAATTTACTTGTATACTATCCAAATTGATTTGCTATTGCCAGAGATTTTTGTAGTATAATTGCAGGCAGTAGCAAACGCGGTCAATAGCGTGGTGACAAGGGTTTGACTGCCGCCCGAGAAAAATTGTTTCCAAGATACGAGCGACTGACACCCACGATTTGCACACACCCGTAAATGCAAATTGCATCAAAGACATTTCCATTTATGGGGGATGTCAGTAATCGACAATTCCCGCATTAGAGTGCCTAAAGAATTCTCGCTTGTGACACCGTGTTCATGCAGCATCTATCAGACGGTACGGAACGCACTGCCACCTTTCTTCTTCATTGTTTGAGCACCACTGAGCTCACTCTGTGCGACCTCACGCGATGTTGTGCCTCGCACGCTCAGGGCTCGGAGTACTGGGGAGGGACGCAGTGCGGCGGCTTAGCTGCATGTCGGCTGCATGTCGGCTGCGGCGGAGACGGCCTGTCAGTGCCGGAGGCGCGTCAGAGCGGGTTGTGAGCGGGTTGTGAGCTTGCGGCAGAGCGTCAGAGCGGCCTGTGAGCGGGTGCGGAGGCACCGGAGCGGCTTGTGAGCGGGTGCAGCGCGTCAGTGCGGTCTGTGAGCGGGTGCGGTGGCGCGTTGGAGTGTCAGAGCGGCAGAGCGTCGGCGGCGGCGGTGGTGCATCCGCGGCGGCAGCACATCTCGAACGTCTGTTTCAATCGCATCTCGAAGGCTGTGAAGACCTTGGTTGAACGGCGTCATGTGTGTACTGATAGCACGCCGCTGACCCCGAAGTGCCTACACGATGCAGTCGTCGTGACCGGGTGCGGGTCGACGTGGACGAAGCTGCTGGGCATCGTAAGCTTCGCGTACCTCTACGACGGGTGCGTCGTGTCGACAACCTGAGCGGCTCTTGCCGGGCTGCCTCTCGCACTACGTCAAGCTCGTGGCCATTACGCTCGACTGCATCGAGAAGTTTCTAGCCTTCGGTTTCCGGCGCGTCAACGGCGCCATCCCCGACGGCATCCCCAAGCGGTTCGTGCAGCGCTCGGGTGCCGTGCCCCCTGCCAGTCGGGGGGTTCGCCGTGCTCGTCGGCGCCGCCAGCTCGGCGGCAACTCGACGAGCCTCGGTTGCGGCACCGGCGGTGGTGCTGGTGGCGCCAGTGGCGGAGCGGTGAGTGCGGGGGCCAGCAGCGCGGACGGCGCAGACGCTAACGCTGACGGCACCGACACCGGCAACCTGAACGACGAAAATTGGAACCTCATCGACGGTATCGTCGAGGTCATCTGAGACTGCAACGACCACCCGGACGAGACGGTGCAGATCCAGGTGCTGCGTGTACTGCTCACAGCCGTGGCGACCACGACGTGCGAGGTGCATGATCGCTCGCTGCTCAAGGCCGTGCGCGCATGCTACCACATCCACCTCGTGAGCAAGAACGCCACCAACCAGATGGTCGCCAAGGCGACACTACAGCAGATTATCGCCATCGTCTTTCAAAGGATGGAGACCTTTGACCAGCGCGTCGAGGAAGAGACGGCCACCACACTCAAGGAGGCGCTCGAGAAGAACCCACCGACTGCAGCCGATGCCAACAGCGCCGATTCTCCCGATGCGACACCTGTCCCCACGCAAGAGGAGACGCTCGTCGCACAGCAAAGCGACCCATGGTATCCCGACGTCGTGCGTGTGCTCGGCCTCGCCGACAAGCCTGAGACAGCTGTGGCGACTGCTAACGGCCGTACGAACACCGACAAGACCGAGTCAAGGTCGTCCCTAGACGCAGGAACAGCACTAGCTGGGCGACCAGCGCCAATGACTGCAGCGGGGGGAAGCACGACACACATCTTTGCGCCATCATTCTATAGCTTGGACTAGCCGAGAAAAGTTCAGCCACTGCCAAAATCAACACTAACGCGAGCGCCGCCGGGTTCAGCACGAGGGCGAACTCGAGCACCGAGTACAGCACGATCACGATCACGAACACTGACTACAACACGAGTACAGGTCGAGCGCGAGTGCCGCTGGGTCTGACACGAGGGCGAGCGTCGAGCACAGCACGAACGAAATCAAACGATGAGGGTCAAGTCCCTCAAAGGATTTTTTTTACTTACCCATTGCTGACCATTTTTTTTGACGCGTTAAAAAATTTTCAAAAACTGTTTCGAACAGTATTTAACGAGTATTGTTTTTAACTCAATTTCAAAAACTCTCAACACTACCCAGAGCTGCTCGTCTTTGTAGCGGGCTTCACCCTTTGGCGTCGGCGGCGCCTGCAGAGCCGCTCGTTGCTTCTCTCCGCGCGAACTCGGGACTCAGTGGGGTGGCCGGACCGGGTGCGTCATGCTGCCGCCCAGGTCCTACCTGCTCCAGAAGATGGACGCGTCGAGCGCCTCCGGGCCGAGCGACGCGCCGAGCAGCAAGGCGGTCAAGGAGAATGGCAAGGAGAGCGCCAAGAAGCCGTCCGAGTCGACGATCGCGTGGATCCTCGGACTCACAAGCGACGAGAAGCTGTCGCTGTCGCTTGGCGTGGCCGGCATGACGGTTGCCTCGGCCACGAACCTCGTATTCCCTCGGATCATGGGGAAGGCCATCGATGTTGCTTCTGGCAAGCCGCCGCCGGGCGGGCTCTCGCGCAAGGGGTTCGTTGTTGTGGTGCTCGCGACCTTCGTCACTGGCTCGGTCGGCTCCTTCGTGCGGACGTACTCGCTCGGGATGGTCGCTGAGCGGATCGCAGCCAAGCTGCGCAAGCGTCTGTACAACATTCTGCTTGCGCAGGAGTTTGGGTTCTACCACAAGCGCAAGGTCGGCGAGCTCGTGACCCGTCTGAGTGGCGACTGCCAACAGACCGCCAATGCCGTCGTCGACGTGCTCGCGAATGGCTACCGGTCGTTGAACTCGGCTCTCGGCGCATCGTGCATGCTGTTGACGATCTCGCCGAAGCTGACACTCGTGTCGCTCACGATGCTTCCGCTGGTCGGATCAGGTGCGATGCTGTTCAGCAAGTTTTCTGGTCGGCTTGCCAAGAAACACCAGAACTCGGTTGCGAGCATGACTGGTGTGGTGGAGGAGCGGTTGAACAACATTTACACGGTCAAGCTGTTTGCTGCGGAACCGTATGAGGAGAAGGCGTTCGCCAAGATCAATGAGACCATTCTCTCGAACGCGCGGCGCGCGAAGGCTGCTCGCGGGGTGTTCATGGGAGGGCTCTCGCTCTCTGTGAACTGTTCGCTGTTCTCGGTGTTGTACTTTGGCGGGTCGCTGGTCGGATCGAACGAGATGACAATGGGTACGCTCACGTCGTTCGCGCTGTACAGCGGGTTCATGGGTCTTGGTTTCTCGGGTCTGTCGTCGTGGTTCGGCGAGCTCAAGAAGACGCGCGTGTCATCGGAGGCGCTGTTCGACTTGCTGTCGCTGCCACCTCCTGCCGATGGCGAGCAGACTCTCGGCAAGATCGCTGGCCATATCCGATTCAACAACGTCAGCTTCGCGTATCCGTCGCGACCGGACATCACCGTGCTCGATGGTCTCGATCTGGAGATCCACCCCGGTGAGGTGGTCGCTGTGGTCGGCAAGAGTGGCGCTGGCAAATCGACGATCGCGTCGCTGCTTACCAAGATCATCACCCCGACCGGCGGCTCCGTGACTCTTGACGGTGTGGACATGCGCACGCTGAGCACGTCGTGGCTGCGTCAGCAGATCGGCGTCGTCAACCAGGAGCCATCGCTGTTCGCGACGACTGTGGCTGACAACATCATGTACGGCTCTGACGTCCGCGACGAGGCGCAACTGATCGCGGTCGCGAAGGAGGCGCACGCTCACGAGTTCATCATGAGCCTGCCGAACCAGTACGACACGTTTGTGGGTGAGAAGGGTTTTGAGCTGTCTGGCGGTCAGAAGCAGCGCATCGCGATCGCCCGCGCGCTGTACAAGAAGACGCAGATCTTGCTGTTCGACGAGGCGACGAGCTCTTTGGATGGTCGGAGTGAGGATCTCATTCGCCAGGCTCTCGACTCTGCGGCCGACAAGCGCACGGTGTTTATCATTGCGCACCGCGTGAACACTATCAAGCACGCTAGTCGTATCATTTTGCTGGAGGAGGGTGTGATCGCTGAGACGGGAACGTATGACGAGCTGAACCAGGAAGGCACCAAGTTCTTCCATCTCGTTCACAGCCGCGTTCCGATCGTATGAGCGATGTTCGCAGTGTTCGCACGAGATAGAATCAGACATAACTTCTCTATCGAGCTGCTGATTTGTGTCGCTCAAGAGTTCCGTTGTCGTTACTGGTCAGCAGCAGTCGGGTGTAATCAGATTCGTTGCTCATCATGCGGTCTGTCCATGCTCGCGTTTCCCGAGCGGCTCAGATGTGTTTGGCTGACTTGGTGCATGCGATCTGTCGTGTTTGCTGCTAGAAGCGCGAACGGCGCACCTAGCGTTATCAGACCATTCGTTTTCAGCCCAACTCATGCACTCACTCGGCCAACTCAGATGACCCCTTTGTCAGAAGATTGAGGTGTTGGGCGAACAACTGATAACGATGCGCAATCGTCAAGCATGATGATCGAGTGTGGCCCTAGTGAGCTAATCGATTCGTGTGCATCCTGACCAAGCAATGGTCTGCCAGAATGGTCAAAGCTGGACCGACGTCTTCGTCTCACATTGCAATTCGCCACCAACCTGACGAGCGCGGGCCATGACAGCGTCAGCCATGGGGTTCCAGACTGTTCGCCTCGTGCTGCTCATTGCCAGCGCGCTAGTCGCGGCTGCGTGTGCGGCGACGACGAGCTACAAGTACCGGACGTATAGCGAGATCGTCGACTACATCCTCGAACTGGAAACCAAGTACCCGCAGTACACCGAGGTGTTTACTGTGCAAGACAAGTACGGACTGCCGTCGCGGAGCGAGCTGCAGTGCACTCGCAACGGAAGCAAGACTGCGTGCCAGCACTACGTGATCAAGATCACGGACGAGGCGAGTCTGCCAGACCCGCAGCGGCCCGAGGTGTTTTTCAGCGGCGCGCTTCATGGCGACGAGCGCGTTGGTCCACAGACAGCCGTCGCGCTGGCAGAGCTTCTGCTGGACCACGCTGGCCGCGCGGACGGCAACCCATGGCTCAAGCGGCTGGTGCAGACGCGCACTATCGTGATCATGCCGACGACCAACGCGTACGGGTATGACCAGAACACGCGCGAGGAGCGAGGGTACGATCCGAACCGCGACTTCAACTACGACAAGGGGACGACCTGCTTCCAGACCATGGTGGCGCGCGCCGTGAATGAAGTGTGGCGCGACCATTTGTTCCAGCTGGCCATCACGTTCCATGGCGGCACGCGCGCGATCTCGTACGAGTGGGGCTCGACCAACCACGCGCTCACGAGCGACGGAGAAGGCAGCGAGATCAGTCCTGACGATCGCGGACAATGGTTCTTTGGTCGAGTCATGTCCCGGTACGGCGGCAAGTTCCAGGAGGACAGCACATACTACCCGGACGGACGCATGAACGACATTGTGTATGCGGTGGACGGCGGCATGGAGGACTGGGCGTACGCGGCGTCGTGGGAGAACTCGTACACGAGTCCCAAGCCGATCGGGACGTGCAACCCGTCGACATACGGCGGGTATGCGGCGGCCAAGTCGGCGTACAACAACGCCACGCACCGAGCGTTCAACATTCTGATCGAGACGAGCACCAGCAAGCAGCCCAGCGCGTCGAGCCTCGGCGACAATTCGACACTGTCGGACTCGGCGCTGAGCGACTACCTGGCGTCGACCAAGACGATCGGCCACGTGCCTCGCAACGTCCGCATCTCTCTGCTCTACATCGACCTCGTGCAGCCGTACGTGATTTGGAGTGTGAGTCCGTCGACTGCATCGGTTCGAACCGCCACGACGTTCACGTGGGAGGTCGCCGGAAGCATCACTGTCGATAGCACGCAGCTGGTCATCTCCACGCAGCCGGACCTGTCGTCAGCGACGAAGACGACAGCGCAGAGCGGCGTGACGAGGTGGTACCACGCTGACCTGGCGACGTCGACGGGGACCAACAACAAGGGTTTGTTCTCGGCCGCCGTCACGTTCAACACGACGGGCGTGTACTACGTGCAGGCCACCGCGACTGTCGACAAGAACTGGGCCGCGCAGCCGAGCACTCCCGTGCCGAACGTCAAGCCGCAGACCCACATCGTGAACGCGCGGACGAACGAGCAGTGGAGCTACTCGAACAACGGTCGCACTGTCAAGGGCAAGACGGCCTGGACTTCCCCGGTAAGTGAGCCATATTCTCGATATTTGTTTGATGTGTTGACTCGTACTCACTTGTGGTGTGTGCGTCGTGGAACAGATCGTTGCTGTTGTTGTGGCGTGAAGCTGAAGCTGGGTCCGTTCACGGCTGCTCCGACAAGAGGAGGGTGGCTGTCGGTGAGTCGAGGAGTAGGATCGATGAGCAAGGTGTGGAGAATGAGAGAATGTGTCGCGCATCGATTGACGCAGCTTTGCCGTGGTGGTCGAGTATGTTGGGTTGCATCTGCTGGTCAGGTTGAGGTTATCTCTGTGTGTCTGTTCTGCTTGGGTCTCGAACTCGAACAACCAACAGCGTCCTCTCGATCGCAGACATCGGCTCACCGAGCTCGAAGGCGTCGAACTCGGACCGGAAGCACAACTGTACACAACAAGCACTATGTTCTCCAAGTGTATGGTGACAATCCCGAAATTTGGACATTTTGCTTTGGCAAATCCTGTTAGAATGAAGATAAATATCAATTGTAAGATATACTGTATTGTAAAATTGGTTAGCGACTCAAAATCGTGTTTGGTGTACAGCTTTAATTAATAATACACTATATTATCAAAAAGAGAGAGTGCACTGTACGTTTTAGTTTCCGTCATATCTCGAGCGTGATCACTAATTCGCTTTCGATCACGGCAACTCCAGCATGACAACAGAGGAGACAGCTGCGGCGCTCAGCGCGGACGAGATGGAGGCCGTCGGGCTGGACGACCTGCTTCCGATCGACGGAGAGTTCCGCCTGAGCCAGTGGCTGGACGGTGCATCGATGGACGACCTGCTCGATGCGTTCCAGTGCGCGGACGAATCGGCGCCGATGAACACGACGACGCCAACGAACGAGAACTGCGATTACAACGTGCCGAGCCACTCAACAACTACGAAACAGATTGCGACGAGAAGACACCGCGTCAAAGGACTGACGCCGAAGCAGCAGATCCTGAAATTGCGCGACCAAGTGACGCGACTAACATCGGAACTCAAGGAGCTAGAGCAAACATCGCCGCAGCTCTATCTTGCAGTCGAACGCGTCGCCGGCGAGTCGAGCTTGTGGAGGAGAGTTGCGATAAGGCAGTGCGCGCACCGCCGCCTCGCCGAGCAGCGGAATCGGAGGTTGCGGGAGGCAGTTGCTACTGGCTGGCGGCGTGCCGAGGGTCTTCGTCAACACTTGCAAGAAGTGCACAGAGAGCAGGTAAAGTGCTGAAGCGAGTGTTCATTCCCTGGCAAGACCCGAGTGGCTGACTGGTTGGTTCAACTATCTCAGTGGCGAGCGGCGCAGATTGTAGAGGAAGACAGCCAAACGCGCCGAATGATTGCGACGTGTTTGTCCGATGACGAGGCTGTGTTCCGTCGGCTCGCTATGAATGTCGACGAGCTCTACAAGGACATTGACAACACTTTCTGGGAAGCCAAGCTGCACGAGATCGATCCCCCCGGTCGGATCAGCGCGGTGAAGAGTATCGGACCGAACGCGTGGGAGGTTCGGATGCGAGACGTCAACCTGCTCCCGTTCGACTTCCACCAAACACAGCAAGTCATGTGGACTTTCCAGACTGCGAGAACCAACCCGACGGTGCGGATACTGGCATTTTCATTCCAGGTTATTAGCTCTTGACGCTTGCTTGATACTTGTGTAGAACCCGCGGGAAGCCAGGCTGAGCTTCCAGTTCGCGTACAATCTCCCGAACGGCAACTCGCTGATGATTCAGCACCGCCGACTCGTGCGGAGGTTTTGCGAGCCTGATCGCGCGGTGTTCATCATGCGCGACTTGATGGAGCCGATTCCGGGAGTTGTGGTCGCTCTTACGACGCAGATGGCGATCAAGGAAGGACTCGAGACGTCCAGTGGAGGGCTGACGTCGATCGTCGAGATGCTGCTGTCTGCGTCCACACACGCGACTGAAGCCGCGCAAATGGCTCTGTCCAACCAGTTGCGGCGATGTGGATCGACGAGCAAAGATGGCGAGGAAGTGTTCGCTGCGGTGATGCTGGACAGACTCGTTCCGCGCATGCACGACATGGTCGAGAGTGCGCTGGTCCATGAGAAGGAGTTGGACCAATCTGTCGGTGAAGCATAGCGAAATCTACGGAAGCGGTGTGTGTAAACAGCTCTTGTGCGATTTCGACCGTGATGGGGAATAGACAAGCGCCAGTCCATGCTGGTCAAACTCGTTTTCGTCATACCAAAAACAGTCGGAACGTCCACCCCATGAACAGCATCAATGTTAGCTATTCGAGAATCGGTACGAATGCTGGAGAATCAACCATCTACAGTCTAGCAACACAAGCGCACTGCACAGCACTAAGTCTGTTTCCCACATTTCCTGTCTATGAAAATCGTGTACCGAGTCCCTTGTGCAGTAGTGATTCCTGATCGGCTTAGATATGTTGGAAACGCAGGTTGGCAAACACCACGACTCACAAATATCGCGTCGCACAGCACAGTAAATGTTAAGCACTGTGTGTGGGTACACTCTGTAGACGAACGCACGATGGACATGCTCTGGTGCCGCATCTTGACCGCGAAATCCAGATCTTTTGATGGGCCGTCGTCGCGATACAGTTGACTGGCCCTGGTGTAGAAACGAATGACTCAACATCCAGTCGGCTCTATCGACCTGTTGTCGAGATGTGCGGTCTCTGGCGTGTTGATTACGAGTTCTATCGCAAGCTATAATCATCGGACGCATTCAAAATCAATATAACTCACATTCTGCCGGGATTTTCCAGACAATCACGCACAGCGGATACTCGTGGTTGCCAGGTGGCTCGTTTGGCGAGCAGTCTGTGCTCCTTGCCAGATCGTTCTCGGTTTTCGTGGGCTGAGCGTGCTGACTGCTTGCGGGCTATTGCACAGGTCTCGGAGTGCTGCTGCTCGCATCCACAATCACCACCAGCAAGCGACAACGAATTGTGGAGATGGGAGACGAGGGGTGACGGAATGCACACTGTATAGTACCGCATTTTGTTTCGTCCAACAGCTGGATCTACGTTTGCAACCAGATATTCCTGCAGCGCTTGGTGGACAAGCGACAAAATCCAGCCAGGTATCGGTAAGGTCGATGGTTCATACACAAAATGGCTGCATATTAATATGAACAAGTTGATCCCCATCTCAGTGACATACTGAATCGGATTGTTGACTTACCGTGCTCAACAATCAATATGACAATAAAACAAACATGGCATGCAAATACAAAGTGATCTCGAGCTTGCTGTTCGTTCATCAGTTGCTGAGCTGAGACGCTCGGCAGTATTAATCTTGCCGGACGAAAATCTCACTCTCTGAATCACCGCCTGACATGTCAATGGATGAGCTCGCTTGGTCGCTCGGCGCCGATGGACTCGACCTCGGCGACCTCGACGCGTTGTCTTCGCTCGAAGGCGACTTCTGGTCGGCTGATGCCCAATCTGCCGACAGTATTGCCGTTGCCGACTTGCTCGACTCGCTCCCTGACCCGGCCACCATGTTCGACGGAGACGACACGGCGGCAGTGTTCACAAGCGAGGACGGAAGTTCACCGACGAGCAAGATCTGTACCAGTACAGTACCGGTGCGTTCTTCGATGGCAAACAGCGCGAGAGCCGTCGAGAGGAAGCAGAAGAACGGACTGACCTCCAAACAGCGGATCTTGCGCCTGCGGGAGCAAGTGGCGCGGCTTACCGTGGAGCTCAACGAGCAGAGAAAGGTGTCGTCGCAGCGCTACTTGACTGCGAATGTCATCGCTAGACAGGCTGCGTTCCCGCTTGGCGAGGCAGCCACCGATGAGCCGAGCCTGTGGAAACGGCTTGCGATGAAGCAGTGGGCTCACCGCCAACTCGCCGAGCAGCGGAACCGGACGCTCAGGGATGCAGTGCTAGTCTTTGGGCGACGCGCTGAAATGCTTCGTCAGCAGGTGGAGGAAGTGCGTAGCAATCAGGTTAGTCTTTTGCGTCGGCTCATATCCCTTTCTCGATGACAGACTCGCTGATTTGTTGGCGTCTTTGCCGAGTGGTGTTAGTGGCGGATCGCTCACGTTTTGGGCAGTCAAGTGAACAGACATATCACGACGTGTTTGGACGACGACGACGAAGTGTTTCTCCGCTTCGCTTCCAATGTCGACGAGCTTTACGCGACCCTCGACGATTCGTTCTGGGAGGCCAAGATGTACGAGATCGACGTCCCTGGACGGACGAGCACCGTGGCGTGCACAGGACCGAACGCGTGGGAGATTCGGATGCGAGATGTCAACATGCTCCCGTTCGACTTCCAGCGAACGCAGCAAGCCGTGTGGGATTTCCAGACCGCGAGAACCAGTCCGAAGGTGCAGTTTATGCAGCCTATGATTTCACTTACAGCATCCACCACTGACAAGCGCTTGTCGACTGCCTAGGACGCTCACGAAGCCCGAATGAGCTTTCAGTTCGCGTACGATCTCCCAAACGGCGGATCATTGATGGTACAGCACCGCCGACTCGTGCGGAGGTTTTGTGAGCCCAACCGAGTGGTGTTCATCATGCGCGACCTGATGCAGCCGATTCCGGGAGTTGTGGTCGCTCTTACGACGCAGATGGCGGTCAAGGAAGGATCTGAGACGTTGAGCGGCGAGCCGACGTCAGTGATCGAGATGCTGCTGTCAGCGTCCTCTTTCTCGACCGAAGCGGCTCACGCGGCGCTGTCTGGTCGATTGAACCAGTGCACCACTGTCAACCACGGCGACGAGAACGTCTTTGCCGTGTCGATGCTGGACAAACTCATCCCGCGGATGCACGACGCGATCGAGAGCGCGCTGGTGTCCAAGGCCATGGTGGCGACAAATTGACATTGAATTGTCTCTAGCTCGATGTGGTTCGATTTTGGATCTATGTGTTTCTACAGCGTGTGTCTGTTAGCTGTAAATGTGGGCTTGAACTCTCGTGAATGAATTGATGACGAAAGCTCTTCGTCAGTCTGTTGGATAATACAAGTCGCGGCGTGGTCCTGGCGTACCATACGCGAGTAGTGGTCAAATCAGCCTCGGACGGTTCTATTCAGCAGATTTGTAGGTAACAAGATGCTGCTGAAGGACAAGATGGATGGTGTCGTCGGACATTTGGCCGAATGCGATGACACAGTTCACATCGAAGACCTGTTCCAGTCGCGGTGAGTCCAAGAACGATCTCAGCAGCAACAGCACGTACAGGTGTTCGCTCTGCCTCGTAGTGCATGATCGGGC
This sequence comes from Phytopythium vexans, assembly GCA_003413675.1. Lineage (NCBI taxonomy): Eukaryota > Oomycota > Peronosporomycetes > Pythiales > Pythiaceae > Phytopythium > Phytopythium vexans. The sequence continues at coordinate 1,744,676 of QLOC01000002.1, read as the reverse complement.
CACGGACACTCCTTCCTCGGTGCATGCCTGAGCAAATCTCTGCAACTCTTGTTCATTCAGACTGCTTCAGGTGATACAATTGCCTCATTTCAATATATCATGATACGTTACAGTTAAATCGATACAGCAAGTCGAGCCAAATAACGCCAATCGAGCACTCAAAACATTGGTCGCCAGCACTATCAGTAATGCCCAAGGCGTCCGAGGCGAATCGCGTACGCTGGCGGTGGCTCGTGGAGGCGCGTGCACTAGTGCAAGACACGTGGACTAACTGTTTGGCGTTGTGGCTCTCTGCGTGTCCAAAAACTGTCAGGACATTTACTACCGCAAGGCCAAGGAGGTGGGCTTTCGCGCTCGCTCGGCCTTCAAGCTGCTGCAGCTCGACGAGCAGTTTGCCATCCTCCGAGGTGCGTCGTTATATTGCTAGCTCGCTGCCTGTACTACCGCTCGATGCACTGACACTCTCGGGTCGCGGCGGATAGATGTCAAGCGCGCCGTCGACTTGTGCGCGGCGCCTGGCAGCTGGAGCCAAGTGCTGAGCCGCAAGCTGTACGCGTCGACGCCGGCTGGCCCGCCATCGAGCTTGAAGGCCGAAGACGTTCGGGTCGTGTCGGTGGATCTGCAGGAGATGGCGCCGATCCCAGGCGTGCAGCTCATCCAGGGCGACATCACGTCCAAGCGCACGGCCGAGCAGATCATCGCGCACTTCCAGGGCCAGAAGGCGCAGATCGTCGTGAGCGACGGCGCGCCGGACGTGACGGGCGTGCACGACATCGACGAGTTCGTGCAGGCCGAGCTGCTGGCGTCCGCGCTCAACATCACGACGCACGTGTTGGAGGAAGGCGGCTCGTTCGTGGCCAAGATCTTCCGCTGCCAGCAGTACGAGCTGCTGGCGTCGCAGCTGAGCGTCTTCTTCGAGCGCGTGTCGTGCTCCAAGCCGCAGAGCAGCCGCGCGCAGAGCAACGAGGCGTTCGTAGTCTGCCAGGGGTTCAAGTTACCCGAGGGGTACACTCCCGTCATGACGTCGTACCTGCTGCCCAACTACGGTCTGCAGGCCGGCGACGCGCACGACCCGGTGCTCGTCCCTTTCCTCGCATGCGGCGACCTGTCGGGGTTTGATGCCGTCCAGGAGTTCTACTGATCGGAGGCGACGAATGACATTATGTACTGCGCTTTAGAGCTCGACGTTCCCATCGCTCAATGTACCTTTACGACTGAACCGATCCGCATTATCACGAGCGCGCATTCGACAGCATAGATCAGAGCCTCCTGCTTGCATTGCAGCGAGTCGAGAACCGCCGCCTGGGTCACAATCTTCTCGTGCTCGATCCATTTGTAGGTCAGCACTTGGGTCGCATCGTCTCGTTCAGAGTCCCATCCGAACAGCGCGCGATCGCTGCTAGTGTTTGGAACTCTCCATCCATGACTAGGACGGTTTTGCCTCTGAAGCTGCTCCACCATCACCGATCCTGGCGCTTTGTGGCACAGAATCGCGACTGTATTCTCCACACAATCGGCGAATGTTCGGACACATTGCCGCAACTGCCGCAGCGTTTTCACAACACTCGGATCTGCTCTGTCAGCAGTCTGTAGTTGCGTTTCTTGCAGGCGAAGCCATTCTGCTAAATGGATCTCCGCACACCCCGCGCCAGCCACCACGTCGGGAGACTCGAGTAGCTGAGCCAGCACTTTAACAGCGCGGTTGATAGAGCAGACGAGCTCTTCGAACACAAAGCGGTCGGGAGCAGCGATCGTCAACGTCGACACTGGACAGAACCGATTCGCACGTGGTTCCGGTCCGTCGTTGTCATCGCGACCAAGTCGAACAAATCTCTTGCGGCCGATCCATTCGACCGTGACGACCGACAGGAATCCGAAAGACTCGCGCAGCGCCGACTTGTCGTCCAGCCGCCACGAACTCAATCGACGCGCGCCGCTCAGTTGCTGCACGACACCTGCACAATTCAGCATTGATCAGCATGACACGACATCAGCGAGAGTGATTCGAGTTTGGTGGTCGCTAGCTGCGAACGTACGAATGTGGGAACTCGCGAGTCGATCAAGCGCAAAGATGCTCTTGGCCGCTAGACAGGACTGAAGGTACTCGGGAATGATCTTCTGCGACATCACCGCGCTTACACCAAGAGTGGCCATCGTGTCGGCAAATTCTCGCAAAGCAGCGAGACGAAACTCTCGTCTACTGGTGTCTTCACACGCGACGGTTGTGTTGCCGTCTCCTTGGTTCTCTACGTCAGTCAGCTCGGCCGGGTCAATGGTGACGTCAAACAGTGCGACAGTCACGTTGTGCAGTGGCGCAGGCAAGTGGTGCGACGGCCACTCGCGATCAAGCAGCACTGTTCGTTTCCACAACTTGGAATGTCCGACGGAATCTAGTCCTGATGCGTGGACACAGTGAATCGGCGGCGCATCATTTGGATTGCTTGCCACAAACTCAAACACGCTCAGAAATGCTGCCAAGACGAGGGGGATCACGTGGTCGTTGATAGTTGGTGTGTCAATTGCGGGGCGTGACTTGGATCCAATGACCCCTTGAATGATCGCATGGAGGACATTCGTATTGCTCCAGTCGACTGTCGCCTTGACGGGACATCGCGGGTCTTCAAAGTATGCCAGTGTCCATTTTAAAGTCTGTCGGAGGCCTGTACACCAGCCAGATTATATCGTGAGCGCTTCATTGCGCTGTCCATGAGGATAGAATACCCACCACTCTCGATAATATAGTTGGGGAGGCTGGACAGAGCGCCATCTTGAATCTCGAGTTGGATACTGCGATACAGGTGTGAGCATGCAAATTCGGATATCCTGACATTAGTGCACGTAATTGGTTGGAGCACACACCTCGTCGTCAGGATGATCATGAAAAGTCCGGCATCCGAGTGTGCTCTTGATAGCTACAGCCACTTCCAGGATCTTGTGAGATCTCTGTATGCCTTCATTCAAACTGAGTAAATACTTCACCTTGCTCTGGAGGATGTGGAGAAAGGCGTTGGCGATTGGACAATCTCCCAACCTGCGCCATGGGCGATCAAATCAAAATTCCACATTGCCAAAATGATAAGCAGAGGCAGAGAGAAAGAGCCAATACCGTATGTGCTCGAGATATGTCGCGCTCGTTGATGTGAGTGTAAGCGCGTCAGGACATTGCCGGTTGGCTTGGACGAGGTGCGATCGTCCGCGCGGTCCGAAGCTGCCGGCTGCAAACTCAAGCAGCCGCCGGCTCACCGCATCGACTCGCTTTCTGACCTCGTCGTGGTCCAGCACGAGGCATTCGGCGTTCAGCGGATCGTCCATATCCAGGCGTGGCCTTTCGTCGAGAAGATACGCCGCCAACAGTCTTATTATCGAGTCCAGCCAGAATGCACATCAGGTCGAAGGTCTGTGTAGTCAGGCATAGCTGGATGCGAAGCAGTGGCCTAATGGGCGTACTAACCATGCTAGATTGGCATATTGTGAGCCATCGCATCGTTTTGAGTGGAGCCGCAGTGCTGCAATGATATCTATGTGTGTTATAGAGCGTAGCTTGATGACTGCAATATATGAAATCTAGGAGCGTCAGCTCATCGACTCGCGAGGAGTAGTCCGCGAGAGTTGAGGTCTCTCTCTATTCGTTGTTGACGCAAATGCTAACAAAGATTCTACTTAGGCGCCGTCTCCGCACAGACTGTGCATACCGAGGTTGGTTCCGCGCTCAATGTCCCGCAGCGTCGACTCGAAACTCACGAGACTCATCATGACGCACGAGAGACCGATCGTCGCGGCGAGCAGGAACACAATGATGGACTCGCGCTTGAACTTCTTGACGAGCATCGCGACCACCTTCTGGCCCGTGAGACCGCCCAGGAAGCCGATGAAGATGAACCAGATAGCGTAGTCGAACTGCTTCTCGCCGGGGAACTGGCCGTTGATGGCGAATTGCAGTGTCGTCGACGACGACGTGAACAGGATCATGAAACTCGTCGTGGCGGACTGGACGGCAGGCAAGATGTCCATCTCCAGCAGTATCGGACCTTTGACGAGTCCACCGCCGACGCCGAGCAGACCAGCAGCGATGCCCGCCATGATGCACATGGCCGGAAGCACGACGACGTGGTGGCGGATCCAGTGGATATCGCCCTCCGCGAACGGATACTCGCTCAGCACCTTGAGTCGGTTGAGCAGCCGCAGACCGTGACCGATGTAGGCCGTGATGGCGATGAGGATCGCGAGCGGCAGCAGCGTGATGAGCCAGTACGTGTCCGAGCCACACGGCACACCGACGATGCTGGGTGCGCCGTGGCCGCCACGCAGCATCGACTGCACGAGCACGATGGCCCACGAGACGGCGAGCGGCCAGATGTACCGCAGCGGGAAGCGCTTGGCCTCGTGCTGCTCGATCGACTGCCGCGTACTGAACTTGGCCCACACGTCGTCTTCCACGAGCGAGCCTTGGTCGAACGTGCCGAATGTCTGGTGCTGCTCGTCGTCCTGAAGGCTGAGCAGACTCTGCTTCTCCGGGTCGGCGGCCAGTGATCCGAGCGGCGGCAACGATTCAAAGTCGGCCAAGTCCTTCTCCTTCGTCTGCCGCAACTTCTTGTTGCGCCGCGTGACGCTCAGCCACCTTCGCGCCGCCGTCGCCACGTCCAACCGCTGGTGACACATTTGATCGTTAGTCCCGAACTACCAATCCGAGCAGCGACAAGGATGATTGATATACATACCGGGAAGACGGACCAGCGGCCCGCGTTGGATCCGAGCTGCGGACCAGTGAGGATCGCCTTGACCTTGGAAGCCTGCTGCCGCGACTCGCGGTCGCGGATGCTGATTCCCTTCAGCACGGTCTTGTACGTGATGGTGGCGAGCAGCAGAATCAGCAGCACGAGGATGAGCCAGTTGGGAAGCGTCTTGTTGAGCATGACGCCCATGACGGTGCCGACGAGCGTCATGGGCTCCATCACAGCGGCCACAGCGTAGTTGATGATGGGCACATTCTTGTTCGCCGGGTGCTTGCGATTGAAGTTGAAGAGGAAGATGGCGACGGCGTTGCCGAAAATCGTGGCCTTGGAGAGCGGGATCGCGTGCTTGGGACTCAGTCCCATGACGAAGATGAAGAGCGGCACGAGCAGCCCGCCGCCGCCGATGCCGCACCCGGACCCGAGCGCCGTGCTCACAAACGCGATGAGCGTGCCGACCACGTCGTTCCAGCCGAACGGCCCGAACAGATCCTTCTCGATGCAATAGCCCACCTCGACGACCTCGTCGCGAGCGTTCCAGCCGTACACCGGCGCTCCGTCGGGCGTGGTCATGGCCTGGCATCGCTTGGACGTGTCGCCTTGGTAGTCGCCGCAGTCCGAGGCGCCGAGCCGGCAGTAGTCGCATCGGCCATTGACGCACGCGAGGCTCGGCACGTAGCCGCAGTCGGCGTCGACAGCACAGGGAGAGCCCAGCAGCTCGCCGAACGAGATTGTCGTCTCGTTGCCGGCAGCGGAGACTGTGGCACCCAGCAGCGCCGCCGCCGCCACCGCCAGCGCGGCTGCTCTAGATCGCACCATGGAGAGATGGATCTGCGGGTGGAAGTCAAAAGATGGAATGTGCGGGAATGAGGGTGGAGCACCGGTTGCAGTGACACTCGCGAATCGAACCAGCTGGCTTGTATACTCCGTGCCAGTGTCCCATAATCAGGGACGAGTGGTGCAGACTACTACTGGTGAAGTCTGATCTGGGCTGGCTGGCCGATCCCGTGCAACCTGCGACAGCTACGCGATAGATCATGTTGCACCGGTGACAATCCGGCTCGCCCCATATAAACAGGCGATCGATCGTCCTCTGTCCGATCGGCACTGGTGCTCCGACATGGCTGCTGCACGAGGTTGCCAGAGGCACCGGAGCTTGCTGCGGGATGAGAGGCAGTGGCCAGCACTCGTCGGCGAGAATCCAGGAGCGTCGGACTGACGTCTGCATAGCCAGCAGCAAGTAGAGAGCCCAGACCGTTCTCATGGCGACGCTACCGCTCTGAATCATTGTGGCAGGCGGTATAAATACGATCCTGTCTCAATCGCTGTCCGAGGGGCTGGAGACGTCAGCTTGCCGTTCTTCGCGCGTTCAGCTCAGCGTGCTTGGGGCTCTCCGCCTTCATCGCGCACGGGAACTCGTACACAATCTTCCGGCGCTGCCATTGTGCAAGGCTGCGAGCGCGATGAAGTCGATGGTTGAGGTCGCGGTCGATATGTGCTTCCCCCGTGCTCTTCACTGGTGGCTTAGACACAAGCACTACGAGAGACTTTGTCAAGCAATCGCCTCGCCAATCGTCCTCACAATCATCGCCTCTATTCTCCTGAATTTGAACAACGTTGTGGACCTGCAATTTTCAGTCTATAGTTCATATTTTGGTGGAGTAATGTACACTTGCAACCCATTTGTTAGCATCAACGAGAATCTCTAGGTCGGCGCGTCTGTAGAGTTGAGCGCAGTTTGTCGGAGCCACGCGAACTCGAATGTATAGTCGTTCCCTGTCGAACAAGCAGCAGTGAGACGTCCAATATATACAGTGGAGAAACTGGCATGGGGGATGCCTACCGAAATGCTCCAGCGACACGAGCGCGTTGTAGAAGACCCACACGAACAGCTTGATCTGCACCTGTTCGCACTGCTTCTCGAGCACGAACGCTAGCTGGCCGACTCCTGGAAGGCGGAACTTGCGCACGAGGATGACGTGGATGACAACTAGCGAGATCGCTTGCAAAAGCGCATAAGTGGAAATGCTGCGGAGCGAAGTGTCCAGACTGTCGCGGGAGAAATCGCGCAGCGAAGGGTAGTACATCCGGTTCGGGAGATAGTATGTGGACGCCAAATAGGTCGCTGCGATGAAGCACAGTGAGTGAAGCGAGTTCGAACGGTTGCATGGGAATGTCAGCAATCAACGCACCGTAGATGGCTGGAATGATCACTTCGACGTAGTTGAACAGCAGCAGAAACTCGGTCGTGTACAGCAACCGTTGCACCGTGTCGACGTACTGGGCTTCGAGCACGTTCAATTGGCTGCTGCTAGCGACAGTAGCTTTTCGACTCTCCATTGTCCTGGGCGGCTGCGGAAAGATCTGTCTGGACGATGCCAGGGATCGAGCGATGGGCTGCACATCGGCTGCAGTCGTTGCCCGGCCGACGCGTTGAGCCAAACATTTTGTCGCCTTGTCCAGGAGCATCTCGGCGTCGGTATGAACGATGACTACTCCTGCTTGCTCGCTCAGCTTGTTTTGGAGCGACCTGGCTTCTTCAAACACTTTCGCGATCCCGTGCAGACAGATCGAGGACTGGATCACGTCCACAAGCATCAGCCCGGTCGTCGTGAACATGGACTGCGCGTTCTGCATGCAGTACATGGTGAACAGCGCGCTGTAGACGTCAACGTTCATGACGATCTCCTGCGGCAGCTCGTCGTGCATGTGCACGAGCGACGAGCTGATCCAGGCGCGGAGTATGAACTTGATGATCAGCAAAATGAACGCGAAGCCGTCCCTGCCGAGCTTCGGCAGCAGGCCGTACACGTAGTAGTAGCCCGTGAAGATCGAGATGAAGCAGTAGAGGCAGGTGGCGTGCTTGACCGTGTTGAAGATATGCGTCCAGATGCCGGGCGTCTCGCGGATCTTCTCCTTCCACTCGATCCAGAGCAACCCGACGATCAGCACTCCCCATATCGGCAAGGTGAGCCCGATCGTGAATGGAACGGGGAAGCCGATCCAGCACGCGAGGCCGTAGTGGGCCGCTACAGCCCCTACCGCCACAATGGCGGAGTGGATCGCGTTCCGCGTGTGCGACAGCGGCAACGCCGGCAGAAAATGCGCGTACGACTTGGCGGTCAGGAACGCGAACGCCCAGACCGAGAAGCCCTCGCGCACGAGCAGCCTCCAGTTGCCATCGAGACCGGCGGTCGGCGCCGCCAGCGGGACGCAGTCCGCGAGCATCGTCGCCAGCACACACAGCGACGGGGTGGCCACCAGCACGGCGAGGACGCGAAGTCCGCTGGATGTGCGGTGGTAATCGCGCAGCTGCGTGGTCCTCGCATCCGAGTACTGATCCCGCGTCGTCACTCGCACGACCTCCAGCAGGCGAAGGCTGCGGTAGTGCCACGAGCGACCGGCGTGGAGCGGCGGTGGCGGCGGCCGCTGCTGGCCGTCCGCAGTGGACACCATGGGGTTGTCGATGGACAGTGCCCCAGCGCCGAGAAAATAGCTCGGAAGGCTATTTCCGTTCTCATCCATCCGACATGTTGCCGACTGCTTCCTGGAGTGACTCGAGCGGCTCCGAGATCTCAAGTGGTTCAGTGAGTGAGCGAAACTTCAACACAGAAAATGAAAATGTGGACAAAAATGCTGACTTCTTCCTTGGCGAGGAGAGCTAAAATTTGGCACTTGTTCCGGCGCTACCTTTTTCATCCATGAAAATGCTTGAATGGCTGATTTCGTCGTGAAATCTACTTTGTGGCGAATAGGCGTCGCCTTTCACACGCCAGGATTGCGAGTGGGTTCGGTTCGGTCTTCCCTCGCGAGCAATACAGTCCGCTATTTCACCCAATCGAACATCGCAAGATCCCGCACTCACCCGTTCTCACCCGTTCATTGGCGGAAACACCTGTCCACATGGAAAGGAGCGTCCTACCGAATGGCGCTGTCTTTCGGAAAAAGAGGAGGATGTTGATCCCCATTTGCGGAAAGCGCCGCAAGCGGGCGACCAAGCCCGCTATAAGGACCTTCCTTCCTTCCCCCGCGGTGACACGGCCGCGGACTCTACGACCGCCGCCGCGCGTGCCTTGCGACCCTGGGTCGGCGCCATTAAGCAACCTGCCCCGCGGCGCGCTGAGCCATGCTCGTGTCCAATGGCGTGTCGATCGCCGTCATCAACTCGGTCGTCAACGCGCTGTGCGACCCGATGCGCAAGTACCTGACCAAGTTCATGGACCCGTTCATGGTGGTGGCCGCGCGCGGACTGATCCAGGCGCCTATCTTCTGCCTGTGGGCTCTGCTGGACACTGGCGGCACGCTGCCGCCGCTCAACCGCCTCTTCTGGTTCTCGGTCGCCGTCTCCGGCGTCATCAACATCTGGACGAGCTACCTGTACAACCGCAGCATCCAGATCTCGACGCTGTCGGCGACCGTGCCGTTCCTGTCGTTCACGCCGGCGTTCCTCGTGGTCGTGGCGTTCCTCGTGCTGGGCGAGGTACCGACGGTCTCGGGCGTCGTGGGCGTCTCGATCGCGGTGCTCGGCGGCTTCTGGCTGCAGGGAGCGCAGGCGAGCACCCACACGGCCAAGGACTTCCCGCTGGACGAGTCGAGCGCCAGCAAGGGGTCCACGTACATGGTGCTCGTGGCCTTCCTCTGGAGCATCTCGAACGCGTTCGACAAGATCGGCGTGCAGAACTCGACGCCGCTCGTGTACGGCGCGACGGTGCAGGTGATCCTAGCGGTCGGCAGCTTCGTACTGCAGCGGCTGCGGGTCGGCGGCGCCGAGATCTACGCGCCGATCGGCACGCCGACCAAGATCCCGTGGGGAATCGTCGTGCTCGCCGCGCTCACGAGCATCGTGGCGTACTACATCAACCTCGTGGCCACGCAGTACCTCGAGGTGTCGTACGTGATCGCCATCAAGCGGTCGGGCTGCATCTGGAGCGTGATCATGGGGAAGGTGCTCTTCCGCGAGCACGGGCTGCGCAAGAAGATCCCGAGCATCCTGCTCATGGTGGTCGGCGTCGCCTGCATCGTGCTGGGCAAGGAGTGAACGAAATGAGGCTTATGGTATATGGTAAATGCATCCGCGAGGGTGTTTATTTGGTTGCGGCGGTGTGTCCACCAGAGTTTCTCAGCGCGGTCTAGTGGGGGGAAGGGTGTATATCTAATAGGGTCCTGTGGCATCTGCGCGACCGGCAGGTGGTGGGGATATTGAAGCATACATACGCAGCCAGCCGCCTCACTTGAAGAAGCTGTCGAACGACGACGCCTTGGCCTCAGGCGTCTCCAGCCACTTCTCGGACATGGCAATGTCGTCGTTGATGGCCGCCACGAGCGACTCGAGCGAGTCAAAGTTCTTCTCCGGCCGCAGGTACCCGTTGATGAGGAACTTGAGCGTAGAGCCGTAGAAGTCGTGCTCAAAGCGGTGCAGCAGGTGCGGCTCGACCGTCTTGGACTGTCGCAGTGGGGGGGATGGCGATGTAGCCAAATACAGTCAGCCCCAAGATCAACCGCAGTAGTCACCACCAGCAACAGTAGCAATCCATACGCACCTCGTTCTGGAAGTACGGGTTCCACCCGATGCTCGCCACGGCCTTGAACGGCCCCTTGCCGTCCACGGTCGCCCAGCCGCAGTAGATCCCCGTCGGCAGTCGCTCGAGCTGCTCGCCCAGCTCCTCGCTCGAGAGGTTGGCCGTGGGACACCCGAGCTGCTTGCCGCCGCGGCCGAAGCCCTCCACCACCGTCGCCTGCAGCCGGATGGCCGTCTTGAGCAGCTCCACGCCCATAACTGCTAGTCGCTGCTGTACCTGCTTGCCGCTGCTTGGGATTAGGCGGAATGTCCGAAATGCGCGTTGGGCGGAATGGCGCTTTTAGCGGAATGCTTGCTTGCGACGTGTACTGTCGCAGTGGCGAATAGAGCGCTGCGGTACCGATAGCGTCAACATGTGCGTCGCTGGCGATGCGCCGGGCGTGGATTGGGCAATTAGGTAAGGATGACGCACACAGTCGCACAAAATGGCACCATACGGTACCGATACCGGTATATGTGACGTGTGAAAAATGGAACACTTTTCGTAATTATTTAATAGTAATTACAAAACTGCAATGGATCCGGCCCATTTCGGCTCAGATATTTATCAGCTCAAAATCTGATTCTGAGTTGCTTTGTCCATGTAACTCTTGCACGAAGTATGGTTTTGTGTGACGTGTGAAAAAGGGAACACACTGTTCCTTTTTCCTTGTAATTATTTAATAGTAATTACGAAAATGCATCGAATCCGGGCCATTTTCGTAGTTAAAAATCTGTGACATGTGAAAAAGGGAACACACTGTTCATTTTTTCACACGTCACAGAAGGGTTATAGTTACACAAGTGGACCGAGGGTACGGTTTACGCGCAATAGGCCAGCTGGAATGTACCCATTGGGCGTAATTTACATGGCATAACTCGGTTATATAAATCTGTACCCTGAATGTACAAGTTGGGTACATTAACCGTAACCACTACCTGTAAGTTACTCGGTCACATACTTTTCCGTAACCCCCGCTTGCTCGCAAGCGTACCCCTCCCTCCATTTTGTACCCCTATTGAACTCGAACGTTCGCGGCGCGTTCGGTGTGACTAGATGGCGAAAGCCACTGACCCGAAACAGTGCCCTCTTCCCACCCGAGTGATGGTCTTCTCGCCGCTCATCCTTCCAAATGGCCCGCCGCTCAGTGTGGATATCGGCCGAGCGCGCGCGCGCCAGTCGACCAACAAGCAGCAGCCAGCGTTGAGCCTTCGACCCCGTGACAAGCAGAAGCCTACCACCACAGCATAGCCTCTACACCCAAGGCGAGGACGATGAGCGCGGTCCACGGTCATCGCAGTAGCGACGACCATGTGTCTCGGGACACCACCGCGTCCGTCCGCGTCTCGACCGCGGGCGGCTCCACATCAAGCGGCCGACCGGCGCCGCTGTCGGCCCTGTCGGCAACTGCAACGCCCTTCGTCATGGTACCTAGCTCCGTGCGAGTCCGCGGGGCCAAGCAGCATCCGCCTGCAGCTGCATCTGCTTCCAATACTGAGGAGAGGAAGGAGAAGCCGCGGGCGAGGCGGACGCGCAAGCCCAAGGACAAGGGCGGCGACCGCAGCAGCGGCCACGACGACGAGCTCGAGGACAAGCCGCCGGCCAACGGACATACAAAACCCAAGACGAAGGCCAAGAAGAAGAAGCAGGAGGCCAAGCAGACTGCTAAGCAAGAGGTGAATGCTGCAGTGGAGGACGAGGACGAAGACGCCGAGTGCTGCCTGCTGTGCGCGGACCCGATCGAGTTCTTCGCGATCGGCGAGTGCAACCACCTGGGGATCTGCAGCAAGTGCTCGCTGCGCATGCGCGTGATCATGAAGGACCGCAGCTGTCCGATGTGCAAGGCGCCGCTCGAGCGCGTGATCGTGAGCGCCGAGGCGCGCGCGTTCGAGAGCTTCCAGCTGTGGGGGGACGCCGCCGGGTGGGACTCGGTGCTGGACGAGCCGTCCGACATGATCTTCTTCGAGTGCAAACCGCACTACGAGGCGCTGTGCAGGCTGCGCGAGTTCGGCTGCCGCGTCAAGAAGTGCCGCGAGGCGTTCCACTCGCTCGGGCCGCTCAAGGAGCACATGCGGCACGCGCACGGCGTCGAGTTCTGCGAGCTGTGCCTGCAGCACCAGAGCTTCTTCATCCAGGAGCAGCAGGTGTTCACCAAGAGCAGCCTGAAGGCGCACAACGTCGGTCGGAACCGCGCAGTGGGCCACAAGCTGGGCGAGAACAAGGACTTCCACCCGGTCTGCCAGTTCTGCCGCAAGCGCTTCTACGGCGACCTCGAGCTGTTCAACCACCTCGAGCGCGACCACTTCAAGTGCCACATCTGCAAGGTCGAGCACGAGTACTACCGCAACTAGTACGTCCTCAACTGCAGGGGTTGTTGCCTCATGATCTGCCTCTAACCCGTTGCATTGGTGTTGCCGTTCCGCAGTGCGAGCCTGGAGACGCACTTCCGCCGCGAACACCACCTGTGCGAGGACCCCAAGTGGTGCGTGGCCTGCACTGGACTGGCAGTCATTTGCATGACCGACTGACTCGTGTTGCTTGTTGCTTGCTGCTGCTGTCTCTAGTTTGGGGATGCGGTTCGTCGTGTTCAAGAACAACATCGACTACCAGGGCCACATGAGCTCGGTCCACGGCGTGCAGAACCGGCTGCTGTTCAACTTCCAGGTCGCTCGCGGTGGGGAGAACCCGGTCGGCGGCCAGCCTGTGCCATCGTATGCCGACGAAGGACCGGACTTTTGGAACTTTGGTGAAGTGCCCGCGCCAGCGCCGGCCGACCCGCAGTCGCAGCTGGACGCCGCGTTCCCGGCGCTGCCGAATCCTGGCGGCCCGGCCCCGCCTCCACTGGCAGCGCCGGCCATCGCACGCAGTATCTCTCCTGCAAGACAGCCGCCTGTTACTGCTGCGTCCGCGCCGGTGGCGCCTCGCGGACAAATCGTGCGCAACCAGCGACTCGCGCAGGCGTTGGGACTGGCGCGTCCGAGCGGCAGCGACGCCGCGGCGTTCGAGGACGAGATGAAAACGCCCAAGTTCCCGCCGCACCTGATCGAGTGGGCCAAGGCGAACACGGGCTACCTGCTGGTGGTCGAGCGCCGGCTGGAGCGCATCGTGATGGAGGCGAGCTGTCACAGCGTGAGTCTGCGGCCGATGCCGTCCGAGGAGCGCGCGCTCATGCACGAGCTGGCGTCGTACTACGGCGTGGCGTCCGAGTCGTTCGGCGAGGACCCGCGGCGCCGCATCTCGTTCTACAAGAAGGAGGGGATGCGAGTCCCCGGCGCGCTGCTGTCGGCGGTCACGAGCAGCGCGTACCTGCGTCCGGCGCCGACGGCGGCCGCTCGGCTCAAGTTCCTGCCTCTGCGTGGTGCTCCGCCGCCTGCCGACGCTGCTGGGCCTCGTCCCGCCGCTCCGCCCGTGCCGGTGAACCGCGGGTGGGAGAAAATCGAACCGAAGAAGCGGCCGGTGGTCAAGGACGCGTGGAGCGACGACGAGGACGGCGAGGAGACAGCGGTGGCGACGGCGGTGGCGACCGCAGGGCCGGCGGAGGACGAGGACGGCGAGGCGTGAGTATGTCCTCGTGTGTCCTCCATAGACGATGATGGTGATGTGTGCTGGCCGCTGCGGAGGTGGGTTTTGTCTAATATACTCGGGGATTGTTATTGCACGCGCGGCATTCTCTATCGTCAAAAGTCTATGGCTCGGGCGTCGTCGTCCACGAGAGCACCATGGCCGTGATGTTATCCATGCTGCGCTTCTCCAGCGCGTCCTCGACCAGCGCGGCCGCCGCGAACGCGAGCGCCTCCTTCTTCCGGCCGCCACCGTCCTCCATGTCATCGTCATCCTCCTGGAACTCGGCCACCTTGTCGCGCACCAGGTCAGCGGCGTCGTCGTCGCTCAGGCGGTCCCAGAGTCCGTCGCTCGCGAACACGAGGAACTGGTCGTCACCGTGGCGCGCCAGGTCGACGACGCGCACGTCCGGCTCCACCGACACGAGCGGCGCCGAGCACGACGGCGGCAGGCGCACCTTGAGCGGGTGGTCCCCCAGCGACCTGCTGATGGCGAGCCGTAGCGGGATCTCATCGTGGGCCACGCGCCAGCAGCCAGAGAAGATGACCTTCCCGCCGGCATCTTCGACCCGCTCGAGCTCCGCCGCACAGTCCGGTTTGTGGTCCACAGAGACGCGTGACGCGTGTGCGTCAGCCGACGTGGACCACACAGCACGCGAGTCACCGAGGTTGGCCACGAACAGCTTCGATCCGATTAGAAGCCCCAGCAGTACCGTGGATCCGTCCCTCTTGCCGAGCGCGGCCGTCCGCTCGAGGATTTCGGCGTCCACGGCTGCGAACGCGTCCACCAGCGCTGCGCGCACTCTGGCTGCGTCCCCCGCGGTCAGTGGCGCTCGGCGCGCTCGGCGGCTCGCGGTCCGCACCGCTGGGGACGCGGCTAGCAGCTCTTTGAACCGCGCGCGGGCGAGTTCGGCCGCTAGCGCGCCATTGTGGCCGTCATATACGGCCAAGAGGGACGGGGAGGCCCCCGCGGCCGCGATCGAGTCATCGTCCTGGTCGAATAGCCGCTCGACGACAGAGAACCGGTCCTCCATATAGGCGCGGGCCCCCTGAGCCAGGGCAACCCCGACCTGCAGTCGTAGTCGTGCTGGTCCGCCAGCGGGGGACGGGGGACGCGGGGGACTCGCCGTCCGTGGCGTCGTCCCCCGCGTCGGCCCCCGCGGCCCCAGCCACGAACCGCGCAGAGAACTCGGCGCAGCGCGATCGCGCCGCGCGCTCCTCGGACCGGAACCGAGCGAGCGCAGCCTCGACTGCGTCCACCTTGCGCCGCTTGCGGTCCTTGGGCTTGGCAGCGCAGCGCCGCGCCGCGGGCCCGGGGCCGCGCGGCTTCTTGGGCGGCGACGGCGCCGCGGGCGCCAGGTCGGCCACATCCGCGAGGTCGGCCACATCCGCCGCGGCTGGTCCCCCAAAAACCACAAAAACCACAATATCCATCCACTATCAGTCGCTAAAGTGGTTTTTGACAATTCCCATGGGGGACGTACCGGGGGACGAGGACGTGAGCGACAACGACCGCTTCCGGCGCAGCGCCGCCGCCGTCGGGGACGCCGCGGACGCGACGCACGCGCGGGCCTTGCGCGCAGCCTGCAGCCGCAGCGCCACGTGGGCCCCCAGCGGCGCGCCGCCGCTGCTCCCGTTGCTGGTGTCCGCGAACTCGATCCGCTCGAGCGGGGACGCCGCGCCTAACGTGACCGACTCGCCGACCGTCACCATGGCTCGCGGGTCGGTAGCAGCAGGCGGGGGACGAGACGCGGGGGACGAACCGAGCCCCTACCCTGTCTCGACGTCACCGGGCCGCGGCAAAAAGGAAAGTGGCCGTCCCCCGGGCCGCCGTCCCCCGGCCACCGTCCCCCGTCCCCCATTTCCTTCCTATTGTGGCCAGCGGGGGCCAAAGGCGGAAACTGAACGAGACAAAGGCCGAGCGAAAGCGCGGGAAGTAACTCACCGTGTTTTGTGATTTTTGAAGGGTAATGACACCTTGATTTGGATTATTGGAGGGTCAGAACCCAAGGATCCGGCCGTCTGATTGGCTCGGACGAGCGTCAGGTCGTACCCTAACCCCTCGCGCCGTTTGGCGGCCGGCGATTCCGGCTAAGGCACGGAGCGAGTTGGGATACGGGGAGAGGGTAGGGTACGAACCTCGGTCGCGACACCACCATTCTGTGACAGTAGACACCGCCATTCTGTGACAATAGACAGAGTGGGTCAATCCATTTCTTGGTTCAGCAGATGTCGCCGTCTACGAATGGACTATGGAGGGCTTGCTTGACCTCATGCTCTTTGAGCAGCCTGCTCGCCGCGAAGGCCTCAAAGATGGCAATATATGGCGCCTCGGCAGCGAGGAGCACCCAGTACGTAACGAGGATTGCACGCGAGTAGCACGTTGACGAAGAGCAGCGATAGGAGACAGGACGGCAACATGGTGGGGAGCACGGAGCCGACGATGACGCCGACGATGATGGCCGGCACGATTAACAGCACGAGGTCGGGCTCGACCAGCGGCCGGTCGCCGGTCGGGTGTCGCTTGCGGAAGTTAAACCAGGCGTTTGCGGTGCCGCCGCCGAGGATGCCCCTTTTGGAAATGGGCGTCGCGACCTTGATGTCGAAGATAATGAGGACGATCATGACCTGCACCATGATGACGCCGCCGCCCAGACCGCCTGCCGACGACAGCGTCAGACCGCACGCCATGAAGAGCAGTTCCAATGCGTCGTACATGTTCATGGATGAGAGCGGAGGAGCGTCGCCTGAGCTGGTCGAGTTGGTATCAGCACCGGAGGCAGCTGAGACCGCAAGAACGAAGAAAATCAGCCATCGTCGACCAGTGCCGTGGGCCATGGTGTCTGAGAGCTCTGTCAGCGGCGTGGCGAGCCGTGAGGTTGGTCGATGGAAGTTACGATAACCGTTCAAGCGGGTATGGAGCGCTGGAAGGAGCTGTTCCCCCCCTGTCGGCGAGCGACAGGAATTTGGACGTCATGAGTGCCGCGCCTGAGATGATGGAGAGGCCGATGCAGAACACAATGACAGTCTGAAGTCCCGTGCAGCGCACGTACCCGAGGATGACGGCCTGAGAGAACGCTGTGACGACGAACGCGAGAACGAAGAGCAACGCGTCCCAGCCCCACGTGACCATATTGAAGACGATGAGCTTACTCAAAGGACATCCATGCGCTCCAGTAAAAGCATTCGCTAGGGCGCTACAGCGACGAGCAACCGTCTTACTCATGGACGAATATTGTACGAGCCAGATATGTTCGCAATGCCATCATCGTTTGAGGCAAGCTCGACTGTTCACGAAGATGAAGAGAGGGGAGCTCGATGACGATATTCGTTTCAAAGCGATGCCGAGCAGGAAGGAGCAAAAGGAGATCGTCGAGATGTCAAAGTTCAGGAATCCGACGCTCAAGGACAGCAAAATCGTCCTCAAGAGCAACCGGAATGTCTTGCGCTGTGTCAACAGTCGCTGCAAGGCCAACTTCTGGAACCGCGACGTCAATGCCGCCAGGAACATCTTGGAACTGCTGAGGAGTGGACTGAAAGGGAAGCACGGTCCAAGACGGCTGAAGCCATTCAGGCGAGCCGGACAGCAGTATTGACGTCGACGGAGAAATCAGTCGTTTGAAAGACTCGGAGGCACTAGCAATGTATAGGGTCATAGCAGCGACAAGTGAGGCACCGGCGGGGGCTATCCCCCTCCACGGCTATCCTTACATTTGGAGGGCACAGATGCAAGTAGGGCCGGAGCAGTGCGCTCGTTAATGCACACACCCTTTCGTCACGTTTTTTTTTTTTGACACGCATCGTCGGTCGACAGCACCGAGTGAAGGCGACTCAATGGGACGGGTCGTGACCGACACCGCCGTAGTAGCAGCCCGTTAACGGCGCCATGTCGACTCTTATCAATGCGGACTGCAATGCACGCCGAGCTGCGGGCGTTCCTGTCGCTCATCGGCGGCGATGGCGAAGACGCTGACGAAGAGCAGGCGGCACTGCACCAGGAGCTGCTCGCGTCCAAGAGCCAGCGGCGGCCGTCGGTCGACATCGCGTGGGTATGTGCCTCTCCGCAGCTCACGTCTGCAACTCACCGTCGTCGTATAGTACTAAGGTCTGTGCTAGGCGTACGATGTGTTGGACGCCATCTTCGCCGAGCTGCAGAGCGCTCGCGTGGATAGAACAACGCTCGCGGAGCTGAGCAGTCGGTTCTACGTGTGCATGGGAATTGCTGGGTCGGAGGACGTGGTCGACTCGATGCTCAAGCTCGGCCGCATGGCGCGCGTGCTGCATGCGCTCTACACTTCGATGCCCAACTTGGCAAGGCAAGAGGTCGTCGTGCGGTGCACGCAGCGCGACTACGTGGCGGAGATGTATCACCTGCTGCGGTGCGAGCTGGAGCCTCTGACGTCGGACTCGGCCGAGTTCGCGCTTGTGCGGCAATACGTGCAGAACTCGGTGTGCTGTGGGTTATCGCGCAACCGACCGAGTATCGTGTGGGTGTTCAAGGTGACCAAGCCGAGCGGTGAGCGCTGCTTCCGACCGTATCGAGACTTCACCAATCGACAGGTACGCGGCATTCGACGCACTCGACCAAATCGCTCGCATTCGACCGGCTCACCCGCACTCGACCGACTCTCTCGCACTCGACCGACGCATGGCTCACTCGTATCCGACCGACCCGTGGTTCGCAGGTGTTGTGGCACGGCAGTCCAGTCGAGAACTGGACCGGCATCCTGACCAAGGGACTGCTCATTGTTCCGCCAGGAGTGCACTTGAGCGGCAATTGCTTCGGCAAGGGAATATACTTCACTAACAAGATGCACAAGGCGCTGAGGTACTGCCATGGAGCTGTTGGTGACCGCCGAGTGTTGCTGCTGAGTGAGGTGGCGCTCGGTATGAGCCTCAGGATGGCCTCACCGATAGACGGTAAGCCTCACGTGCAGCTAGCGTCGGGAGGCAGCTCCAAATACTCGACGTATCACAGCTGTCACGGCACTGGCTATTGCGAACCGGACCCGAAAGGGAACGTGGTCGACGCAGACGGCGCCGTATGGCCCCTCGGCGACGTGGTCAGCTTGGATGAATCCGTTCGATATGGGATGGCTCTCCACCACTCCGAGTTCGTCGTGTACAACACGAGTCAGGTGCGCATGCGGTACGCCGTCGTGGTCAGCGGTCGCTAGCTGTGAGTGTTCGATGGACGACTAAAATGGTCGAGTTGGTTGAGCGAGTTTCATATGATATGCATGTGCAAGTCGAATGTTTGGCTGACAGATCGATTGAGCGAGTTGAAGAGCATTGTGATGATGGCTACACTTTTCCATGTTCGAGATTACTCGGGATCAGGTTTCGTTTTGTGGGTATCTCTCGCTCTGATTGGACCGTTGATGCGTCTGTCTCTGAGTCTGAGCCCAAATGTTCCCTGGATCTCGCGTCCAGCCTTGTTTTGCCTCGACTTCCCGCCATGGACGCCCAGCTCACGCGCTCGCTGCGCTCCGCGGACGCGGACGTGCGCGCCGCGCGGCTCTCGGTCTCGCAGCAGGAGCAGCAGTACGCGCACTGGACGAGCGAGTACGTTGCGCGCGCGCAGCAACTGCGCAGCTTCGAGGAGAATGCGCTGAGCGGTCGAGCGGCGGCGGACGCGTCCCAGCGGCGCGCTTTCCTGCGGCACGAGCTGCAGGTGGCCACCAAGGCGCTGGAGATCGGCGTGGCGGGGATGAAAGGAGCCTACCAGGAGCTCGAGCACGCGCGCGCCTTCTTCCTGCGGCTGCTCGAGGCGGGAAAGGCCAGTGGTACGAGAGCTCTGGAGCGGCGATCCAGTAGAGTTTGTTTGAGCCATTTTACGAGTTATGACGATGGTGTCCAGAGCATTTAGCGACCACCACAGCACCAGCGGCGGCGGATGAAGAGGTCCAACAGCAGCAGCAGCAGCAGGACGAGCCGGTCGACTGGTCCGTCGAGTCGTCGGCCGAGTCTCCAGGTGGGTCTCGGTGTGGTGTCATTTTTGTTGGTGGCAGTCGGTGGTAACCGCTCTGGATTTCTCCCATAGCAAACGACACGGCCGTTTCGCCCGGAGCCACGCGGACCGAGGCGCGCTACCACCTCGAGCGGCGGTACCGGTGGAACCACCGGAACCAGTTCGTCCCGGAGGACTTCCAGTTCCCCAAGTCGAACGTCGACCTCATGTGGTTGCTCTGGTGCCGCGGGGACAGCGAGAAACACTACCCGCCCTTCCGCTTCCTGCGTGGCATCGACCTGCCGACGGCCAACGCCCGCAAGCGCATGTCGGACCTGCGGCTGCTCATGGTAGAGGTCGAGTCGCGCGTGCGCGCCAAGAAGTGTTGGGTGGAGCGTCCGACGGCGCAGCAGGCGGCCTCTATGCTCGACGCCGTCAAGGGGGAGATCGGTCTGGTCACTGTGAGCAGCAAGGACAAGCGCCGGCGCTCGGCCGAGGACCTCAGTTGGCTCTCGGCCGTCGACGCCGTGCGCCGAGCGAAGAAGAAGCGCAAAGACGACGCTCGGCAGACTGCCAACCCGCCATCGGCGGCATCATCCAAGTGAATGTTTAATGTGGCGACAGTGCATGAGAGTGTCAACATGCTCGGTCTGATCTGCCCAAGAATCAAGTAGTGGCAATACAACCTGTTCAAGAACTCGAAGAACGAGTTCGCCTGTGCTGACCAGTACGAGACGTACAACCTTGGCTTGATGTTGTAGCCGCCGTTGGCATCGCGCATCCAACAACACGAGCAAGCACAGAGTATCAGGCAGATGCAGCAATGGTCCTATCAGAGCGAGAGATACCCACAAAACGAAACTCGTTTCCAAGCTGGAAAAAATGTAGTCATCACAACGCTCTTCAACTCGCTCAATCGATCTGTCAACCAAACATTCGACTTACACATGCATATCATATGAAACTTGCTCAACCAACTCGACCATTTTAGCCGACCACCGAACACTCACAGCTCGCCACCGTCGACCACGACCGCGTACCGCATGCGCACCTGACTCGTGTTGTACACGACGAACTCGGAGTGGTGGAGAGCCGTCTCACGTTGAACAGACTTGTCCAAGCTGACCACGTCGCCGAGGGGCCATACGGCGCCGTCTGCGTCGACCACGTTCCCTTTCGGGTCCGGTTCGCAATAGCCAGTGACGCGACAGCTGTGATACGTCGAGGACGTGGCGAAGCCTCCCGACACTAGCAGCACGTAAGACTTGGCGTCTGTCGGCGAGTTCAATGTGACGCTTTCACCGAGCGCCACCTCACTCAACAGCAGCACTCGGCGGTCATCGACAGCGTCGCGACAGTACTTGAGCGCCTTACGCATCTTGTTAGTGAAGTATATTCCCTTGCCGAAGCAATTGCCGCTCGAGTGCACTCCTGGCGGAACAATGAGCAGTCCCTTGGTCAGGATGCCGGTCCAGTTCTCGACTGGACTGCCGTGCCACAGCACCTGCGAGTACCACATCAGTCGAGCGCGGGTCATGCGTCGGTCGAGTACGAGACATGTGTTGATCGAGTACGAGAGAGTCGGTCGAGAGCGAGTGAGTCGGTCGAGTGCGAGCGAGTGCGTCGAGAGTCGCGTACCTGTCGATTAGTAAAGTCTCGATACGGTCGGAAGCAGCGCTCACCGCTCGGCTTGGTCACCTTGAACACCCACACGATACTCGGTCGGTTGCGCGATAACCCACAGCACACCGAGCTCTGCACGTACTGCCGCACAAGCGCGAACTCGGCCGAGTCCGACGTCAGAAGCTCCAGCTCGCACCGCAACAGGCGGTACATCTCCGCCACGTAGTCGCGCTGCGTGCACCGCACGACGACCTCTTGCCGTGCCACGTTGCGTGTCGGACTGTAGAGAGCCTGCAGCATGCTCACCATGCGGCCGAGCTTGAGCATCGAGTCGACCACGTCCTCCGACCCAGCAATTCCCATGCTCATGTAGAACCGACTGCTCAGCTCCGCGAGCGTCGCTCTAGCCGGTTGGTCAGTCTGCAGCTCGGCGAAGATGGCGTCCAATGCCTCGTACGCCTAGCCTAGACTTTAGTATCCGCGTCTCGAATCTGCGGCTCACAGTCGGCGTTCGATACTCACGTACCCGCGCGATCTTGGCCGTCGTCTGCCACCAGCTCTGCGACGCGAGCAGCGTCTGGTGCGGTGTCACCTGCTCCTGCTGCCTGTCGTCGCCGCCGCCGCTGCCGCCGATGAGCGACAGGAACGCCCGTAGCTCGCCGTGCATTGCTGTTGGCGTTGATAGGAGTCGACGTGGTGCCGTTAACGGGCTGGTGGTGCTGTTGCTGCTGTGGCGGTCACGACCCGTCTCATTGTGTTGCCTTCACTCGGCGAAGCCGATCGGAAAGATCGGGGTCCAGAAACGTCAGGTCTGAAGCAATCACTTGTTCCCTAGTTCTCAACTACTACCCTATTCCTGCCAACGGATGTGACGGAATCCCGACCGGTCAGCAAGATGCCCTTCATAAACTCCAGCGCGACACCGTGGAATCGACGAGCTCGACACGGACCGTGTTTGCTGTTGCTACCATTGTCATTGTCGCCACTCCTCATCCAAGGCGACTACAGCCTCACAGTATCTAGACAGGTGACAGCTGCACAGCCTCATCGATTTTCAACCTCGTGAACGCTCTCAAGCTACCTGCAGCTCAACCTAGTTCTGCTGCTCCGCCGCAGCCAGGTGACGACCGCGCAGGCGGTACAGGTGGTCCTCCGCCGGCAGCTCCGGCACAAACTTCACGATGGCATCGATCTCGCTCTTCACCTCCGGCGTCAGCTTGTCCACAAACTCGAGCGCCTTCACCGTCTCGTCCAGCTGCGTCGAGTTGCGCGCGCCAAGCAGCACCGTTGACACGTTCTCGTTCGAGACGCACCAGGCGATCGAGAGCTGGGCCATACTGCAGCCGACCTTGTCCGCCACCAACTGGAGCTCACGGGCCTTGGCCACGTTCTCGGCGAACTTGGGAGCAAACAGACTCTGCAGGTGCTCGTTCGCGAGGCGCGAGTTCGTCGGCAGGTCGCGGCTGTACTTTCCCGTGAGGATCCCCGACGCCAGTGGCGACCACACCGTCAAGCCCAGCTTGTACTTCTTGTACAGGTCCGCAAATGCGAACTCGACCTTGGAGCGCTCGAACATATTGTACTGTGGCTGTTCGACGATCGGGCGGATGAGTCCGAGCTTGTCGGCGACGGCGCACGCCTCGGCGATGTCGGCGCTCGACCACTCGCTGGTTCCCCAGTAGAACGCCAACCTTTGGTTGATGATGAAGTTCATGGCGCGCACGGTCTCCTCGATAGGCGTGTACGGCTCGGAGCGGTGGCAGAAGATCACGTCGACGTACTCGAGCTGCATTTTCTTGAGCGAGATGCGGATACCCTCGACGAGGTGCTTGCGACTGACACCCTGGCCGTTCGGTCCGCACTCGGTGAAACCCTTGGTGCCAGCGAAAATCTTGGTGCTCACGACGAGGTCCTCCCGAGTCCACACGCCCTCGTTGATCCCCTTCACGATGGCATCGCCCATGAGTTCCTCCGAGTGGCCCCAGTTGTAGCACTCGGCCGTGTCGAAGAAGTTGATGCCGTGGCCGAAGGCGGTCTTCATGAGCTCGAACCACGCGTCCGCCGTGTACTCGGGCCGCGCATCCATCCAAGCGCCGAGCGCGAGCTTCGAAACGAGCAGTCCCGAGTCGCCGAGGAAGCGGTAGGTCATCTTGGTCGTCGAGGCCATTGCTGTCGCGTGCGAAGTGCAGGTTTTGATCGACTCGAGTTGGTTCGAGACAATTGGAGAATGAGTCGATCTGCCGAGCTGCCGCCAGCGGGAGCTGCTTTCATATCACACACGAGCTGGTAATGGAGCTGGTGCCGAGCTGATCGGGAAGCCGAGCCCGTGTTAACGCTCGCCCGGCGTTGACGCTCCAGCACCGGCGCCTGGAGCGTCAACGATCTGATACCGTGAGCATCACTCTTTTTGCTATTGTCGTCACCATTTGTGGAGCGTCAACATGGTTGCAGCGTCAACAATCGGTTTGCCCATCGTCTTCAAAGCATTTTGACCAATCAGGAGCATGTGCTGCCCTTGATTCTCGCTCCTCGCTGACACCTCGAGTCTCGCGGATCGAGCAGTCCCCTCGGCGCTGCGCCACGCGGAGACCATGGCACTCCCTCTGCCCGACGACGGCGAGCTGATTCCTCTGGACGAAGTCTTCGCGTTTGTCGACGCCGTTGATCTGCCCTCGACCACCCCTCGCCAGCGAGCGGACACCGTGACAAGACCAGTGTCAAGCACCAGCGCAGTCGCCACCCTCCTCAATTCAATGCAGCAAGAGCCTGAAACAGTCGCTGTCGTCCCGAAGGCGAAGAAAAAACGAGATCGGCAAGCGTACTCGACCCGGCGCGGCCGGATGAAGCGAGCGGAGATCGACGAGCTGCGGGGGTTTGTGGTGCTGCTGGAGGAGCGACTCGAGTCGCTGAGGCGGCTTCGCTCAGGACCGCCAACGCTGGGTAGCTCGGTGGGAACACTGGGTTTGGATACTCTGGGGACCGGGTGGGAGCAATGCGCAACAGAGCAGGCACGTGAACGGCAGCGCGCCGAGCTCACGAACCGACGACTGAAGCGAATTCTCGGGAGCCAGGCGAGAGTCAACAAGTCGCTGACGGGACTGCTCAACGCGTACACTGCGTCGAAAGTACGTACATGTTAACGGCTTGAGCGATCTATAGCTGTGAGGACTCAGACCCACCACCGTTGATGCAGGCGATGGACGATTGGCTCAGGCTTCAGTGGATGAACCGTAGCCTGCCAATGGTTGACACGAGTCCAACTATCGTCGCTCAACTGGAGGCGCAAGTCGAGCACTACTACCGCACAATGGAACCTCCACGCTCACACATCCTGTCGCGGTGTGTGTCGACATCGACTGCGATCAAACGGAGTCCGAGTGAGGGTCGGTACATTGAAGTTCTCGGCACCACGCCGCTCGGGTATTCGATGGAAACAGCGACTCGGATCTTGTGGCACAACCTCAACATCAAGCGCCAGTATCCCGACTTGATCTATCGCCATGTACGACCACGTAGCAGAGACGATTTGCAATGGAGTCAATCTTATCGTATGGTTGTGCACATGCGTCCCAGGTTCACCGAGAAGGCAACACGGCGATGGACAAGAACTACACCATGTACCTGCGCGGCGAGCCGAACGACTTCAGCGTCAATGGCTTGCAGTTCACGCGCAAGTTCGAGGGACCCGAGCGCTGCGTGATCGTCAAGGCCGGCGTGATCATGCTGCCAACGCCAGGACTGATCTTCCGAGAGCGAGCGTGGATCACGATCTCTCGAGTCGACGGTGAGGCGAACGTGTCGGTCGTCCAGAGCCGCTACCACGTGTACGCCGAGACGGACGGTTCAACGGCACCGGACTTGGACGAGGTTCCGCCCGCGCGAGAGTTTATCATGACGAAGTTTGGCAGCAACTTTCGCCTGCTCGAGCTCATGATGCAGAACACTTTGCTGGCAAGTCAGTCCGTCCCGACAGCGCTCCATCGAGTGTAGGACAGAGGCGGTTATTACCTTCGTGTTTCTCGAGCGAATCGTAAAATCATCTGCGAAGGAATGGACACAGTGTTATCTCACGGCTTGAGCAAGTATCGGCGCAATTGCTTGTGCCTTTGACTCGCAATACACCTGCTGAGCAAATGCAAATCGGTTGGGGTGCGAATGCCATCGCTGTTGGCTGCAGCAGTTGAGACCTCAGTGGGCCATGTGCTACTGTGCTGGAGCGTCAACACGACCCAACCGTCAACAAGTCAGCTGGTCACTATGAAGTCTGCAGGAACTCACCTGCACAGCGTTGGAGCGTCAACACAACGTGTCCGTGAGCAGGTCCACTTCGCAGCGGCGGCTGCCCTAAACATCCACAGCCTCATTCTCTCGAGTCATTTCCGATTTCTTTGCCTTGGAGCTCAACCTCATCCGGCCTTTCGACCCTTGCTAGAATGTCTGCCCCAGCTCCCACCAAGATGATCTACCGCTTCCTCGGCAACACGGGACTTCTCGTGTCCAAGATCTCGCTCGGCGCCTTCATGGTGCTCGACGAGCGGTCGACCGAGGAGCGGTGGTACGAGCTCATGGTGCACGCCTTCCAGCACGGCGTCAACTTCTTCGACAACGCCGAGGCCTACGGTCGCGGAGAGTCCGAGAAAATGGTGGGCCGCGCCATCCAGAAGGGAATCGCCGAGGGGATCTGGACACGCGAAGACCTCGTCATCTCGACCAAGATCTTCTTTGGACTCAAGGACGGGCCGAACCACTTCGGCATCAGCCGCAAACACCTGGTCGAGGGTACTGCAGCGTCGCTAAAGCGGCTGCAGCTCGAGTACGTCGACCTGCTCTTCTGTCATCGACCGGAGCCGTACACTCCGATCGAGGAGGTCGTGCGCGCTATGAACTTCCTCATTGACCAAGGCAAGGTGCTCTACTGGGGCACGAGTCAGTGGCTCGCCGTCGACATCATCAAGGCGTGCGAGATCGCGGACCGCCTCGGGATGGCGCGGCCGGTCGTCGAGCAGCCCAAGTACAACATCTTCGACCGTCCGCGAGTCGAGAACGACTTCCTCGTGCTGTTCGACAAGTACAAACTCGGGCTCACGACCTTCTCGCCGCTCGCGTACGGCATCCTGTCGGGCAAGTACACTCACGGCAAGCCGGACGGGTCGCGGTTCACGACCGCCATGTACAACCGCTTGTCGCCTGACTTTGAGCAGCGCGTCACCAAGACGTTTGCGCTCAAGGAGGTCGCGGACGAGCTCGGGTGCTCGCTCGCGCAGCTTGCCGTCGCCTGGTGCGTGAGCAACGAGAACGCGTCGACCGTGATGCTCGGCGCGCGGTCGGTCGAGCAGCTGAGCGAGAACCTGCAGGCCATCGCGTTCGTCGACCTCATCACGCCGGAGGTCAAGGCGCGCATCGACCAGATCGTCCAGTACGTCCCGGAGCGCGCGGTGACCGACCCGCTGGCCACCACACGCGGCAAGTTCTTGTAGAGGAGGCCAATTGCACTGAGATTCTCAGATTCTCTCTCATTGATCTGGTCAGTATCGTAATTTACGGTTTCTTGTTTGCTGATCGAAAAGAACGTCCGACGAATATACGTGTCCGACCATCGTTCACAATCCACAACCCCATACCTCGATTGAGTGCCCGTCACAGTCGGATCTCCCGCATTTTTTGAAAAGGCGAACCCGGGAAAAGGAAAGGGCGTCGTGAGCACCGAGCATGGTGCTCCCGCTCGAGCTGCGCACGACGCAGGAGGGCGTCATCTGGCCGCGCCGGCCGCTCATCAGCGCGCGCGGCCTGCTCTCGAGCGTGCGCAACCTGCCCTTCAGCTCGCACGACAAGCGGCCGTCGCGGTTCCGCGCCGTGGCCTTCAACGCGCCGGGCGACATCCTCGCGGCGGTGGACGAGCGCGGCCGTGTCTTCGCCTTCTTCGTGGCCGCCAACCGCTACGCGCTCGTGCAGCACCTCGGCGTGCCGGCGCTCGCGTGCTGCTTCAACCCTGCGCGCAAGACCGAGCTGCTCGTGACGTGCGAGAACGAGACGGTGCGTGTTGCTCAGGATCGCAGTCTTGATGTTGAAAAGGCTAAAAACCTGCGTGTTCTTTCTTGCTTGCTTGCTCTCGACCAGGCGCACTGCATCGACGTGCAGTCCCAGCTGCTGATCAGCACGCTGCGCGGCCACCGCTTCCCAGCGCGCTGCGTGTCGTTCCAGAAGTCCGGCAAGCTCGCGCTGACGGCGTCGCAGGATGCCGTGATCCTGTGGGACACCAAGGACTGGTCCCGCTACCGGGTGCTCAATGCTGGCCCTGGCGTCGAGCAGGTGCGTTTTCAGTCTATCGTCGTCGTCGTTGGATGAAGCAGGAGACAAACTGAATGGTGTGGTGTTTCTGGCTCTCGACAGGCGGCATTTGTGGCTCGAGGCGATTTGGTGGCCGTGTGCTTCCAGGACGACACCATCATGATGTGGGAGCTCGAGACGCTGGCGCTGCGGTACCGGTTTTTGCTCCCCGACCACGAAGACTCGGCAGGGCTCCGCACTATGGCGGTATCCGACGATAACAAGGTGCTCGTGGCCAGGTGAGGACTGTTCAAGGGCAACCGACTTCGCGATGATCTTGACTGATAACGACATGCTGTTGTTTTGGCTAGTGGTCGCGGACCACTGCTCTACGTCTGGGAGCTCGAATCGCAGACGATCATCCGGATCATCGAGCTGCCTGCACCGGTTAAGGAAGTTGTCAGCGTACGTTGGATGGTGTTGTCGACGAGGAGAGGTGGCAAAAGCTGATACAACAATGTTCCTACCTACCGCAGCACGCCTTCCTTCCTGGCAACGACCGGACAATCAGCATTCTCGGCGACGATGGAGGGCTCTTCTTTTGAAGGTGTCCGCCAAACGACCAAAGATCAAGGTGGAGATCGGCGATCGTGGACGGACGATCACTGCTTTTGATGTCGAATGCCACGCGAGATATCTGGCGGCGTGCACTAGGTACGGTGCTTTCTCCCAGCTTTGATGCAAAGATGCACAACACTAACATGCGGTGGGCCATGGCAGCGACGGGTTTCTGCTGCTGTACGATTTGGAAATCGCCCGCGAAACGGCATCTCGTTCTCACGCCTTGCGCAAGAGCAAGGATCTGATTGACGAGGACGACAACGGCGTTGGCTTCAAGATCAGATCTGGGCTACTCCGTGATGTGTCTGCTCGAAAGACTCAGCCGAGCGTAACGGAGTCCCGACCGGTTCCGTCCAAGCTGATCGACAGTTTGTTCGGCGGCCCATACTCCAGACGGAGTCCCGTGGGTGGCGCGGATGGAGACAGACGCGAGAACGCCTACACATCGCCATCGAAAGCAGTTGATACAAGTGACAGCGTGTCAAGATCTGACAACTACCCTTTGACCACTGTGCATCCTCCAATCGTCAAGGCACGACTGGCGAGTCACGCAGCGAAAGCGCGGTCACTGCTTTCCAACCCGGTGGAGGTGGCAAAGAACCGGAAGCGCCTCGTGGCAAGCCTCAAGTGCAATGGCTCGTACCCACGCAAGTATCGCGTGCTGGTGTGGCGGTTCTTGTTGCGATTGCCCAAGAATGAAGATTCGTTCCGGTCGCTACTCCGGAAGGGAAAGCATTCAGTATTTGATCGACTGAAAGACGACTACCCGCTGCACAACGAGCGGATGTTCCGGCGACTTCACCGTGTGCTCTCTGCGTTGGCGTACTGGTGTCCTGCGTTCGGCGAAGTCAGCTATCTCCCAGCGGTTGTTTATCCGTTCGTCAAAATCTTCCGAGACAACGACCTGGCCGCCTTCGAAGCGAGTATGAGCGTTCTTCTGCATTGGTGCGGTGGCTTTCTCTTCAATCTCCCTTACCCGCCTGCCGCGGTGTTGAGCGCACTTCACGAAGAATTGGAACGTCGAGATCCACAGCTGCACGACCATTTTGTCAAGCACCGTGTCACTGCCGAAGTGTACGGATGGAGTCTACTCAAGACGATATTCACTGAGGTGCTCAACGAGGACGAGTGGATGTGTCTTTGGGATCACCTGTTCACGTACTCGGAGACTCCGCAGCTGCTGGTCGTCGCGGTGTTGGCGTACTTGTCGTATTTCCGCGTGGCGCTTTTGGCTGCCACCGACCGATTCTCGATCGAGCAGTTTTTCCACCAGCAGAACGCCATGGACATCCAGAAGTTTATGCAGTTGCTGCTGAACATTAGTGAGCGACTCGACCTCTCCCGGTTCCTTGTCGTCGACACGATTGAAGCAGCTATGGGTGAGGAGGCTGTCCAGGATCCGAGCGAGTCAAATACTGCGCTGTGGCCATTGCCAGTGGGGCAATACCCTGCATTCGGACGATACCCCAGACTCATCGTGGACTTCCAGATCAGTGTACGTGTGTTTGTATCGTTTTTGGAATGCTGTGTGGGTTGTGAGATGACTCATGCCGTGTTGGTGTGACTGTGCGTACTTTCAGGAGCGCAACCGGATCGCGTTGGAGGAGGGCGTGTTGACGCAAAAGCTGGAGCTCCTGGAGCAGGTCAAGAACGAGTCCGAGAGGTTACAAAGTGAGCATAAGAAGTGGTTGGAGGAGAAGAGACTTGTGCTCAGCGCAGAAGAAACTCGTCGGAAAGAAGGGATCGCGGCGGAGAAGGCACGGATCATGCAGCTCAAGTCACTCGACCACGAGACACGGAAAGCGCGGCTGGAGCTGCTTCGTGGGATGGAAGCGTCCGCTCGTCGAACTCTGGAAGAATCGTCGAAAATGCTCCAGTCCGAGTACCACCGGTTGGAGGCCACACTCGCTGCCCAGCAGGAGCGGATGGATTTCGAAATCGCTTCACGGAAGGAAGATGAAGAATTGCAGCGGGTCGAATTGGAAACCGAGCAACGTGTGATGGAGATCCACAAACACCAAGCAATGGAGGAGAAACTGCAGCGGCTTCGTGCTGAGTTCCTCACGAGAGCCAAGCAGCAGGAGATGGAAGACATGCTCAAGTTTGCTGCGTGGAAACGAGAGGACGAAGAGCAGAAGCGCCAGGTCAAGCTCGAGTTGCAGGAGCAGGAGCAGCAGGCTCTCGCTGAACAGGAGCGACGTGTCCGCCAAGAGTTGGAGAACGAGTTCTTGGAGCGAGCGACTGCGAAGGAGAAGGAGTTCATTGAGCTTGAGGCTCAGCGTCACGCTCGGAGGTATCAGCAGCAACGACATCGACAGACGTCGTCTTCGAACGTACCCGCGAAGTCAGAGAGCGCTCCGGAGGAACGAGTTAAGAGCAAGGCGAAGCAGCAGGAGTGGACAGCGACTCGTTCTTCGGATGAAGAGACGTCGCGTGTGGTAGTCACTGAGCGATCAGGACGAGTTGGCGGTGAGCGCGGCTCTGAGACAGCGGATCGCGAGATCAATGCGGCACCCGTCGAGAAGTACAGCCAATGGAACACTCCGACAGACCACAACGCGACCCTATCCGTGCGGAGACGATCCAGCAAGCAAGACACTGCGCAGACATCAGGGACAGCGCACAACAGGAGTGCGTCGACGACACGCTCCGCTGGCCGCAAGCTGGTGTTTGGCGATTCTCCGGCCGTTGCATCTCCGCGACAGCAAAGCCTGAACAGCAGTCGAAGCAGCAACGAACATAGCAGCGTTGCGAGCGCCGCCATGCAGCGCACGATGGAAGAGATGCGGTTGCTGGAGAAGGCGCTCGACAACATCAGCAGCAGCATGAGCAGCAGGAGCGCGAGCTTCGTCGAGGACGACGACCGCAACGCGCGATATACCACAGCCGACACGGAATCTGGTGTGCGTGATCGAATCGCATCCGATCCGACCAGCCAAGTGCCGATTTCAACGACAGGCGAGGATGCTGTTCGCACCCATATGGATCGCCGCCGCACGTCTCCAGCACCGTCGCCTCCAATAACTCCACCGCCGGCCAGGACCTCCCCGTTGTTGTCACCAGACCACGGATCGCTGGCGGACTTCTCGTCCCGCTTTGACGTGCAATCTGTGGATGCGGAGGCAGCTGCAGATATTCATGATCATGATGTCATCGACGACTCGGTCGAGACGACTGCTCCGCTCCAGCGTTCGATCGCCGAGCTGGAGGAGAAGCTCGGCATCCGGTTCGATGAGCTGAGCGATGAAGAAAAAGAGGCGAGCGACAGCGACGGGGACGACGAGCCCATCGAAGACGATCGCGCTCGATTGCTCGCGCGCGCCAAGAGGCTGCTGGAGGAGGAGAGCTTCGACTCGGACGACGACGACGATGACCTGTCGGACTGCTGACGCGTCGACTAGCCATATCTCGGTCCGCTGCAAGCCAGGTCTCATGTCGCGCGCTGTTGCTTGGCGCCGACCCGCGTGGTGCGTTTTGTTTCCCGCGCGGTCGGCGGGCATCTCCAAGCCCATCCCGTTGCAAAGATTAGAACCGTGTCAGGACGCATTGAAGTTGAGTCTATCCGTTACCTCGTTGGTAACTGGGATTAGTAATCGTGCGGCCACGCACAGCGCAGAAAAAAGCCCCGGAGTTAAACACGCTGTCGTCTGCCTGCTACGTCAGTTACGAACTGTCTCGACCGAACGCGAGCATACCGTGTGAATTAGAACACGTAATAATAACAGCTGTAACCGGGAGGTAGTATTTTACTTTTTTTCCTCATTTTTCATTCGTTGGCTAAGATCTTCATTCGCTGGCAGCAGTCGGGTTACAATTTGATGTACGATATTTTCTGGTTATTTTCATTCTATCTATTTGTCTATGAATGAATACCACGAGGGTATTTGTCAAGTTCGACACAAAATCATATGTAGAATTACGTTGTACATGTCAAAAGAAGTCTTAAAATGTGACAGCATGTGAGCCGCGTTCGTTGAGACGATGAAAAGGCACGCTTAATGAGTGAATCGCACGTTTATTTATTTTTTTCTCAGAGAGATTTTTGCTCGGTGGAGCCAACATGGATTCGCTCCGCAGTCTGTTTCAAGAAGAAGACATGCGCATGTTTGATGGGTCTCAAGATGAGTGGGTGAACCTCGCACGAGTGTGCACTGTGTGCAATAAACACGTGCGAGGTGCATCACAGGTCAAGTTGATCAAGGTCTTTGGATTGATGCATCGTGTTGTGATCCGACGTGGCAAACATTCTGGGCAAATTTTAATTTTGTTGTGGTGGATGATGAAGACAATGAAGACCCTGAATTCAATGCGTCGACAGTGGATATTTTCGTCAAGCTAAAGGATGTTCACAACAATTCTGAACTCTTATCTCTATTATTCAATCAAGGCAAGACTACATTTCTGATAAAGACCAGCCAGACACGTGCGGTTGCTCTCTCAAAGCACACCAGTGAGGTCGAATTCAATCGTTCTCTTTTCGTAGTGAACATTACGAGCATCCTTTCACCAGCCTGTTAAATCTCACGCTGTGTGGACTGTATTTCGTTGATTTTGGTGTTGTTCCCGAGTTGAACGAGACCATGCCGCTCGACAAAGACGATTATCCGCCAAAAGTATTTAGCGCCTATCAAATTGGAAATTGGGACTAACTCATGATTTTGTGAATCGACTTGAGGGTTTTCATGACACTTATGGAAAATTTTCGTCAATCATTTCGTTTCGCTGGATGGTTCTGCTTCCTAGCGACAAACTAAAGCCTGCAGAAGACCGTCTGAAGGGACTGGTGAACGATAATGGAATGAAGTTGCAGTTTGAAGGTTTTCGAGAACTCGTTATCTACAATCCCCTGTGAGTGAATGGGCTCAAGCACATCTACCGATGTGTTGCGAATGAGTTTTCAGTTGTCGAACATGACAAGACACCAAAGGAATATGAAACGATGGCTGAGCAAAAGTTTTTACGGCAAAAGACCCAACTAATGGCGAAAATTATTGAGCTCAAAGATGAGCACATCGAGGATCTCAACACAATTCATGAACTGAGACTGCAACTCATGGAAAAAACATGGAGCTACAAACGCTTTACAACCGTGAATAGGCTCCACCGAGCAAAAATCTCTCTGAGAAAAAAATAAATAAACGTGCGATTCACTCATTAAGCGTGCCTTTTCATCGTCTCAACGAACGCGGCTCACATGCTGTCACATTTTAAGACTTCTTTTGACATGTACAACGTAATTCTACATATGATTTTGTGTCGAACTTGACAAATACCCTCGTGGTATTCATTCATAGACAAATAGATAGAATGAAAATAACCAGAAAATATCGTACATCAAATTGTAACCCGACTGCTGCCAGCGAATGAAGATCTTAGCCAACGAATGAAAAATGAGGAAAAAAAGTAAAATACTACCTCCCGGTTACAGCTGTTATTATTACGTGTTCTAATTCACACCGTCGCTCGTTCAACTCCGAGGCTTTTTTCTGCGCTGCGCGTGGCAGCAACTTGGACCTCCCTGTCTCCCGCCACCTTCAACGAGCAACCGACGCGAATGGGGTTCCCTTTTCAGCAGTCAACCCAAATTGCCGAATGGGAGGTCGAGTCTCATCTCGAAATCCCTGGCTTTACGGGCACTACGTACATAAAATCCGACTCGCATCCGGCACTGGTCTGTTACCCAAAACAAACTCAGTGCCACTAAAGCGCGGATCGGTCCGCGACTTCCGTCCGCAGTATCCGGCGCGCGTTGTGGGTTTGTTGTCCTGGAGGGGTTTGGGGGCCGCAGAGTGACGGTCCATCGCCCGCCCTGGAAGGAAGCAAAACTGAAAACCGCGACGCGCGGCCGGGCCGATTCGATCGCTCGATCCCAACGGCGGGCGGCTCGCCAAAGCTCCGACAAGGCTCCGCAGACCTCCCCGCGTCTTCCCCCGCGGCGTGCCGCCGGCCTTAGCACCTCCCGGGGGCGACCGACGAGGTGGCCGCGCGACTGGCGATCCGGCGGACGCGTCAGCGGCCGAAGGGGGACCCCGTACCGTACACATCAAGTGCGTGTCGTAGGATAAGAAAGCGAGAGGATGGCGACTTCCATGGAGGCGCCGGCCCTGTCGGCGGACGAGGCGCCGGCGGCGGCCGAGGCGACCGTGGACGTCCACGTCAAGGCTAATGGGACTGAAGAGGACAAGGCCGAGGACGCACCGAACCGCAAGGAGAGCGACGCCGTGAGCGCGCTGAGCAGCAGCACCTTCTTCCTGGTCGACGTCGAGTCCGGCGCGTCGTCCGACTCGCCGTCGTCCTCGACCGTCTCGTCGGCCGGACGCGGCGAGAAGACGCTGCTCAAGCGGCTGCTGAACGGCTTCGGCGGCGAGGCGGCGTCGTCGGCTCCCGAGACGCTCACGCCCATCGAGAGCGCGTTGCACGCCTCACCGCACAACTCGGCGTCGTCGGCTGCCTCATACGACAGTGCACCGGCGGCGACAGCTGTCGAGCGACGCATGAGCGCCAACCCGAGCGTTACGATGCGGCGAGGCGAGTTCAACGCCGAGACCGAGTCGGACGCGAGCACGCCGCGGACGGAGCAGACCGGAGAGGACGGCAGCAAGCAGAAGACGACGCCCGTGCTGGAGCGAGCGCACACGTCGAGCGAGCTGATCGGACTGCGCGGTCGCGAGGCGCCGGGAGGGGACAAGTCGAACTACTCGAGCCCATCGAGCTCGGCGCCGTCGTTCGAGATCGAGAGCGTGCTGCTGCCGTCGGACGGCATCAAGGAGCTCGAGATCGACCGCACGATGCACACGGTGTTCGCGATCGAGGTGCGGCTGCAGGGCGGGCTCCAGTGGATCATCCGCAAGCGCTACTCGGACTTCCGCGAGCTGCACGACCGCCTGAAGCGCACGAACGCGTCGGTCAAGCAGCTGTACTTCCCCAAGCGGCATGTGTTCCGGAACCGCCACCAGAGCGTGATCGAGCAGCGCCGTAGCGAGCTGGAAAAGTACATCAACGAAGTGCTGGACATTCGGCCGTTGATCCGCGTGCCGCTCTTCAACTTCCTCGAGGTGTACGCGCACATGGAGTCGTACGAGCGCAAGCTGCAGCGGCACAAGAAGGAGCTCGAATCGGAGCGTATGAAGAACCTGCTGGAGCCAGGGCAGCTGGAGGACTTCACGGCCGCCTTCAAGCGCTTGTGCTCGTCCAAGTATTTATACCACGGCAACTCGAAGAACGATGCGCACGACAGCAACCACAACTCTGCGAACTCGACGCCGGCGGCGAAGCAAAACGGGTCGCAGCCCACGTCACCAGCCAAGACTAATGGACTGCCTCCCTCTGGTGCGTCTGCGGCTGGGAACACGCCAGCGAAAGCCACTCCGGAGTCGTCTGGCGCTACGAGTCGCAACAGCATCGCTCACACCGAAGGTTCCCAGATCTGTATCAGCCGCGCGTCGTTCCGCCGTGACATCCTTGGCGTGTTTCCTGACATGCCGTCCAGTTTCGCCATGCGGTTCATGAAGGCCGTGTCGGACCGCCAGGGCTCGGACATCAACATGGACGAGTTCCTTCGTGCGGTCGCGATCTTGCGTCGTGGGACGATGGAGGACCGCCTGCAGTTCGTGTACAACATGTGCGACCTGGATCACGCTGGGAAGGTGCAGAGCACGGGGCTGAGCAACTTTCTCGTGTCGCTTCACGGTCGACACGTGCTGGATCGCGCCGAGTACCGTCGGCTGCTGAACGAAGGGTTCGACCAGGGTCGGCTGCGGATGAACTCGGACGAGTTTGTCAAGGTTGTGAACGAGCTCGGCGCGTACAACATGCTCGTGGACTGGATGGACCCGTTCGTGGACATTTTGTGCGAGACAGCCGACCCAGACCTACTCGAGTCTCAAGAAGAGTTCAACCCGGCTGTCCAGCAGAAGATCCTGGCGAGTGAGACCCGTTTCAGCGCCAAGGAGGTGTCCATCCTGCAGGACGCGTTTAACAACTA
The DNA here is from genome assembly GCA_003413675.1 of Phytopythium vexans. Taxonomy (NCBI): domain Eukaryota; phylum Oomycota; class Peronosporomycetes; order Pythiales; family Pythiaceae; genus Phytopythium; species Phytopythium vexans. The sequence continues at coordinate 1,708,383 of QLOC01000002.1, read as the reverse complement.
CCGCGTGTCCGGAGGAGGCGACACGGTGGACGTGGACGCGCTTGCCAGCGACTTCCCTCTCGAGATGTCGGACGAGCGGTTCTTGCTGGTCTTCTCTAGCTTCGGCGCGCGAGCGAACGGAAGCGATATCGATGTGTTTAGCTTTGTAAACGCGATCGCGATCGCCTGTCGAGGCACTCCGGAGGAGAAGGCCAAGTTCGCTTTCACGCTGTTTGCGACGGCAGAAGGGGACACGCTGATGAACCGTGATGACGTTTACGGCATGCTGCGGTTGGATCTGGCGCAGAACTCGGATCTGGAGAACCACGTGACCGCGTTCATGGAGAAGCGGCCGCCGACGCTAGCTACAACCAAGAGCACGTCTTCGTCCTCGTTGATTGACATGGGAGCTCGCACGCCGTCCGTGTCGGGATCTGAACTGGGTATTTTCGTCGACGCCATTATGAAGGGGCATGGCCGCAAGCGCAGCGTCTCTGGGTCCGACGCGGAGATGCTCACGCTGAGCGTTGACGAGTTTACGGAGTGGTGTCTGAAGGACAAGTACGAGATGTCGACGCTGCGCATCATGCGCGAGGTCGCGTTCATTGACTTGGGTCTGATTCCAGCGGACAAGGAGGAGGAGCTGGCGATTGCCAAGGGCTGCTACCGGGCGTACGACCAGTCCTCGTTGATCGAAGACGAGTACTGGTACTTGATCGACCGCAAGTGGTTCGTGCATTGGTGCCGGTATATCAAAATCCGCGTGAATGAGAATCTGGCTCTCCCGGCGCCGAGCAACACCAATGCCGGCACTGTCGCTGGCAAGCCTCCCGCTCCGAACAGTAATAGCAAGGAGCCGCCGATGAAGGATGCGGATGGGAACTATGTGCGTCCGAAGTGCATCACCAACTATGGACTGCTCACCGGTGATCGGCGTGATCGCGTGCTCAAGTGTGCAGACGACCTCAAGATGGGCCGCCATTTTGTGGTGATCTGCGAGCAGTTGTGGATGGCGCTCAAGCTGTGGTACGGCGGTGGTCCTGAGATCCGACGACGAGTGGTGGCGACGTCCAGTGGCGAGCCGAAGCTTGATATCTGGGGTGACGAGTTGAAGAAGCAGAAGAAGGAAGAGGAGGAGGACGAGGCGACGACGCGTACGGACGAGGAGAAGAAGAAAACCAACGAGCTGGCGTTGCCTCGGCGAATGCGGGCTGGTGGATCTGTTGGGTTGTCCAATCTCGGCAACACGTGCTACATGAACTCGGCGCTGCAGTGCCTGACGAATACGCAGCTGCTTGCCGAGTACTTCCTGTCGGGGATGTACTTGGACGACATTAACCGGACGAGCACGCTCGGTCTGCAAGGCAAACTGGCCGAGGTGTACGGCAAGTTGGCTGAAGACATGTGGTGCGCCAAGCAAAAGTCCATCTCGCCGCGAAACTTCAAGAAGTCGATCGGCAAGTTCAACGAAGTGTTCCGCGGGAGCGACCAGCAGGACGCGCAAGAGTTGTTGGCGTTCCTGCTGAGTGGGCTTAGCGAAGATCTGAACCGCATCCAAGACAAGCCGTACATTGAGCAGCCCGACAGCGACGGTCGATACGACGCGGACTTGGCGGACGAGTGGTGGCGCAACCATCTCCGACGCGAGGTGTCCATCATCGTGGCGCTGTTCACGGGCCAGTACAAGTCTCTGCTTACCTGCAGCGTGTGCGGGTTCAAGTCGGCGCGCTTCGAGCCGTTCACGTTCCTGCAAGTGCCTTTGCCAGAACCCACTCACAGCACAGTCACTGTGTTGCTGGTGCTCTCGAACGGGATCACGCCGCGCAAGGTGTCGGTTCGCTTGGCCATCTCGGCCACTATCTTCGACCTGAAGCACGAGCTGATGAAGCTCTGCCACGCGGACTTTGAGCTGCCGCAAGTGTCCGAGGCGGATATCAAGGTGTGCGAGTACAGTGGGTCGATGATCCTGAGCTTCAAGGCGGACAACCGCCGTGTGGGCCAGATCCGGAGCATCGACCGCTTGATCGCGTTCCAGCTGGAGCCGCTCGACGCCGATACGATCCAGGCTACTCGCCACCGTCGACCCTCGTACATTCCCGGTGGCCCCGGCGCGGCTCGCGTGGAGGAGATGGAGAATGATCGCGCGCACCGATTCTACGAGGCGTTGAAGGAGGGCACGCTGGTTGAAGTGCGTACTCGCGCGCAGTCCCACGAGTATGTGCCTGCGACCGTGGTGGACAACCCTGCGAATCGCTCGGACGGCGACGACCAGATGCAGGTGGTGGTGCGGCTGCGGCGCACGGACGACGAGGTCAAGGTGCCGATCACGCGCATTCGGCCGCGGCAGGCGCGTCTGCTGTACGTGCCGCTGCTGATGCGCAAACTGAGCTACTCGGCGGTGTACTTCAAGAACCCGTTCCGACCCGTCCCGTTCGGGATGCCCAACCTCGTGCGTATCTGTCCCGAGCGCACGAGCGGCCTGCATCTGTACCGGCTCGTGTGGGAGCGCGTGCGGCAGTACGTTCCTAACGCGAAGGCTCCCGAGCCGTGGGACGAAGAGCAGGCGGTGGCATGCAGCCAGGTGGCCAATCACATTGACAGCGTCTTCTGTGGTCTCCAGTCGCCGTGCGGCTTCCTCCTGCGTCGCGTGGAGAGCAAGGGCGTGACGGACTCGCGCGCGTCGTGGCTCACTCGGTCGTTCGGGTACACGATCCCGTGCACGTCTGAGCCGCTGGACGTGATGGATGAGGAGGCGATCGCGATCGACTGGGACTTGCAGCTCTTCCAGGACCGCGACACGCTCGACAAGATGAAGCACGTGGAGGCGCACGCGAGCGTGGCCGAGAGCGAGGCGATCGACAAGGGTCCGGTGCCGCTGCGCCACTGTCTGGATGCGTTCACGAGCGAGGAGAAGATCAGCGAGGGGTACTGCTCGAGCTGTCGGCAGCACCAGGAGATGACCAAGAAGCTGGAGATCTGGCGTCTGCCGCCGGTCATGGTGATCCACCTCAAGCGTTTTCAGTACACGCAGACGTACCGGCGCAAGCTCGGTTCGCTCGTCGAGTTCCCGATAGAGGGTCTTGACCTCTCGAGCACCGTGGCGCCGCACGTGGAGAACCCTGAGAAGTACCCGATGAAGCGACCGAAGGCGAGTCCGATCAAGGAGGTGGATCTGAGTGAGGTGGAGGAGAAGCCCGCGAGCATCGGGAGTCGCACGAGCGAGTCCGACAAGAGTCCCGGCGCCGAGGCGGTCATCTCAAGCCAAGGGCATGATGAAGAAGATGAGGATGAAGAGGACGAGGAGGAAGTAGCGCACCAAGCCGAGGCCGAGGAGGAAGACGGCGCGAGCGAGAAGCAGGCTGGTGGCGATGCTCCATTGAGCGACGGCTCGGGCGAGGAGGAGCAGACCGCCAGTGTGGACGCAACTCCGTCGGAGGGGAAGACCGTGTCCATCTCGATCGACGAGTCCAAGACGTCGTCGGTGGCGGATGAGAATGGGGACGCCGTGCCGCCGCGGTCCGTCGTGAACCGCGTGCGCCGAGGCTACACGAACACGAACCTGGAGCAGTCGCGGTGCCTCGAGACCAACTACGACTTGTACGGCGTGGTGAACCACCAAGGTGCGCTCGGCGGCGGCCACTACACGGCGTACGCCAAGAACTTCGTGGACGACCAGTGGTACTACTACGACGACGAGCGCGTGCGCGTGGTGGAGGAGCAGCAGGTGGTGTCGGCGTCGGCGTACCTGCTCTTCTACGTGCGGTCGGACATGAAGGGCGTGCTGGTCAAGGACATGTACCCGCCGAACGACAAGGGCAAGATCACCGAGGAGGACATCGACCGCATCGTCGAGGAGGGCGACGACCGTCGCTGCCAGATCATGTGAGCCAGCTCGCCGGCGGAGGAAGGCAGAGGTAGTGTATATCGCCCGTTCCGGTGCGAGCGAGCGAGATGCCCCATTATTATAGACCCAGTGCTATGTGTTTCACCCCCGCGTTCGCACCTCTCCGTCGTCTTCCTGACTTGATCACACTTCGAGCTGACTTGCCCCGACCTGATCCTGTTGGTGATCGAACGCCCAATGCCCGGTAAACACCAGCAAACGCTCCGACCATTCCATAATTTAGCATCGACATGCAGCAACACTGAGGGGGGACGGCGACTGTGAAGTGTTGAACCATTGCATCATTGACATGTTTGACTGCGATATTGACTAGGCCTGGTCACTTTCTGTCAATTGGACGGACGGGGTGTCACGGCTCGCACGGCGCGTAGTCGCCGACGATATCCTTGAGCCGCAGCCGGCGCACGATGTCGACGACCGCGGCGGCGTCGGCGCAGCGGAAGGCGGCGTGCAGCTTGAGGCTGAGGCTGTCGAGCGCGAGCTCGCCGAGGAACGGCGTGGCGGCGTCGGCGGCCGCGAACCGCACGACGCGGCGGTGCGAGGCCGCGTCCACGACGTCGCTCGCGACGGTGAACCGCTGGCGGCCGAGGTGCGCGGCCAGATCCTTGGCGGTCGGCAGCCTCGCCACGCGGCACACGAACCCGCCGGCGTCAGGCAGCGCCAGCCACTGCGCGCGGAACTGCTCATCGCCATTGTCTTCATCCGCTGCAGCCTTGCGGATCTCCCAGACCGTCTCGCCCGTCACCGAGTGCGCCAGGAACGCGCGGTTGGACGCCGCGTCCCAGTGGCGCACCCACACGGCCTCCCCCGCCGTCCGAGCGTCCGCAGCGTCCACAATCCGCGTCGACCCGCTCCGATCCTCATCCTCCGAGCCCGACGACCCCGACGAAGCCTCGCCATCGTCACTACTGTCTTCACTACTATCACTATCGTCGCTGCTGTCTCCATCACTGTCGCTGTCGCTCCAGGCGAGTTGGGTGGGGGCGAGTGGGTGGTCGACGCCTCTAGCACCACGACGATGGAGCGCGTGGAGCTGGGCTCCGCACTTGGCGGCGGTGAGCACGAGCAGCGGCACCCAGAGCTCGAGCACGAGCAGCACGAGCGCGGCGGCGACCAGCAGCGCCGTGACGCCCCGCGTGGCGACGCCCTCGCCGCGGTGCGCGGCCGCGAAGAGCACGGCGAGCGCGTAGAGCCCGACGGCGGCGTCCAGCGCCTTGGCGCGCGCGAGCCGCGTCACCCAGCGCTTGTTGTAGTGCATGACCGGCTCTTTCAAGGCCGAGCGGCCCAGGGGACAGCCCGCGACGCGCAGGCAGCCCGCGTAGCTCATGCGGTGCGTGGCCGCGAGGAACGCGAGCAGCGTCGTCGCGGCCTTGAGCACGAGCGCGAGCGGGAGCGACACGCCGAGCGGCGCCGCGCGGAACTGCGGGCGGGTCGCGAACTTGAGGGCGGCGATCCCCGCGATCAGCAGCAGCACGAGCGCCGCGACGCCGTGCAGCCACACGAGCGCGAGCACGCGGCGCAGCACCTCGAAGCTCAGGTCGGCGCGCCGCGGCAGCGTCTTGCGCGGGAAGAGCACCTTGAGCTGGTCCCAGAGCCGGTGGCTCGGCATCGGCGGCGCTCGCAGCGGCGCTGCGTCCTCGTAGTCGGCGTCGCTCTCGAGCGCGTGCAGGTCGAAATAGGCGGCGAAGACGAGCCAGAGCTTGAGCAGCGCACAGGCCGCGAGCGCGAGCTGCGAGAACGCGAGCCAGTCGGCGCGGATCGAGCCGTTGAAGGCGCGCTCCTGCGGCCGCAGCAGCCAGAAGACATCGCACAGCGCGGCGGCGCCGAGCCCCGAGACGGCCGCGCGGTGCGGGAAGGCCGTCACGGGCTGTGCGAACAGCAGCGCGCCGAGCGGCGCGTTGTGGCGCGGCGCCGGGGCCGCCGACTCGGACAGCAGCGCCGCGAGCAGCAGCGCGAACGCCACGAGCTGCTGCGCCGACGCCGCCGCGAACGCGCGCGTCGAGGACCGCGCGAGCGCCGCCGCCGACCGCTGCGGCTGCAGCAGCGTCACGAGGCTCGGGCGAGCTCGGGGTCGTTCGCGCTGCGGCTGCGGCTTTTGGGACGAAGGCGCGCTCTCGTCCTGCGCGGCGACGGTGTACTTGCGCGCCGAGGCGGGCACGGCGTTCGGGTTGAGCGTGCGGCTCGAGAGCAGCGGGAGCCGCGGCACGACCGGGCGGCGCGGCGTTGCGGTGGGCGGCGGCAGCTCTGTTGCATCCGGAGCGATGACGTTGCGCGGCGTCGTCGAGCGGCTCGAGGCGCTGCTGCGCGCCGACGGCTTGGGCTGCAGCGCCGCGAAGCCCGGGCCAAAGTCAAAGATGCTGTCGCGGTGGCCCGCCGGCGACGCGCGGCCGTCGTCATCCCCTGGCTGCATGACCCAATGGCTGGTTTGTAGTATCGGAGGCTGTTGTTAGGGCGGTGGATGCAGGGGAGGAGGTGGTGGTGATCGTATTAATAGGCATTTGGAGCAGTTGAACCGGATCGCTACACGTCGTTGAAGCTATTGCTACATGGCTACACTTTTTTATGGTTTCTGAATTTGCAACTTTTGTTCGAAATTCGAAATTCAAATTTAGATCACGTCACGCAAAACCGCGAGCCGTTTCGCGGCGCGAACTGCTCATTTAATTTTGACAACTTGATTCATTATTGTATTTTTATTTTTGTCCATTCAAATTCACCCCTCATCCAGTACAAATTGTATCAATCACACCTTCATCAATGCATATAACCCATTTAAATCGAGACAAACATCCCCGCCATCATTGCACGCTGCGCACTTTCTCTCATTTCGCCATCATCGCCAACGTCTTCATGGTGCGCTGCCTCCTCCTAATGCCTGCGCTAACCAACTGCCTAACAACTCCTGTATTACTCAATGCTAGACGGAGCAGCCGTTCCTGGCGCCGGCGACGGCGCAGCGCGTTGCGCGCGAGCTGCGGCAGCTCGCGACGTCGCCTCCCGAGGGCGTCACGCTGCTCGAGGGCGGCGAGTCGCTCAGCGACGTGCGCGCCGAGCTGCGCGGGCCCGCGGGCACGCCGTACGAGGGCGGCCGCTTCGAGGTGCGGCTCTCGCTCGGCGTGCGGTTCCCGAGCGAGCCGCCGCGCGGCGCGTTCGCCACCAAGATCTTCCACCCGAACGTGGCGCTGGGCACCGGCGCCATCTGCGTCAACACGCTCAAGAAGGACTGGGAGCCGCGGCTCGGGCTCGCGCACGTGCTGCAGGTCGTGCGCTGCCTGCTCATCGTGCCGTTCCCCGAGTCGGCGCTCAATGACGAGGCCGGTAGACTGTTCATGCACTCGTACGACGAGTACGCGCGCCGCGCGCGGCTCTGGACCGCCATCCACGCCAAAGGTCCAGCTAATGATGCATTAGCAGTATCAGATGCTGTTAATGGTGTATCAACAGCATCAGACGCTGCTGGTGGAGCAGTGGACGGTGGTGAGAAGGCTGTGGAGAAGGTCGACAAGCCGAAGGAGCAGGAGAACGCGAGTCCGGCGCGCAACGGCGAGCAGGCGACCAAGAAGCGGCCGCTGGAGGCGACTGTCAATGCTTCAGTCGCCAACAAGAGCAAGAAAAAGAAGCAGGCGCTGCGTCGGTTGTAGAGCGCGTCCGTAATGTTATCGCAGCGATTTGCTTTCAGAACTGCAGCGGCGAGCCAGGTGTTAGTGTCATCGGTGTCGTTGTACTGCTGCCGTTGCCGCGCGGGCTGGAGACGGCGGCCTCGATGCGCGCGGAGCCCACGAGCTGGTTGCTGAACGCGTGCAGTCTTGCGCGGCGCCTGCGCATGGCCTCGAAGCGGTCGTCGAGCGCGCGCTCGGACCGCGCGAGCGCCTGCCGCTCCTGCGCGTCCCGATCGCGGGCCGCCTTGGTCTCGCGCGCGTGCGCGAGCCGCACGTCGTCGCCGAACCGCTGCACTTGCGCGAGCGCGGCCAGGAAGCCCTCCTGGTCGCTGGCCACGCGCCTCCGCCGCTCGCGGGGGGCCCTGGGCGACGCATGCAGCGCCGCCTGGCTCGCGAGCGCCACGGCGTCGGCCTTGGACCCGCTCGACAGCCGCAGCGACACTCGCAGCCTCGAAGCGGCCGCGCCGAGCGAGTGCCGGTCCAGAAACGTGGCCACGAGCGGCGAGTTCTGCAGCGCGAACACGGCGCGCTCCCGCGTCTCGATGCGTCTCGAGCCATCGTCTTCGTCTTCATCTTCTCCATCGTCCTCGTCTCGACCGTGGCGGCGCGGCGACTTGGTTGGCGATCCCGATCGCTTGCTGGTCCTGTTCGTCCAGCCTTCGTCGCTCTGACGGCCGCTGTCGAGTCTGGAGTCGTCTGCGTCGCTGTGGATGGCTTGAGGTTCATTTGTTGCGACGAGCGGCGCTGGGTGGACGTGCACGTGGCTGCCCGAGGCCGCCGCGTGCCGGTTCCTCGCCGCGAGCTTGGTCTTCTCGACGCGCTCGGCGCGCTGCATGCGGTGGCGCATCGCGGGGAAATCGGCGAGCGCGGCGATCCGCTTGGGGGACTCCTGGTCCACCGGCACCCAGTGCTCGGCGCTCAGATCACTCGGCACGATCCCGACGAGCCAGCCGTAGCAGAGGCGCAGCAGCTTGGCCGGCAGCTCTGGGCCGACGATCGTCTTGCGCGACTTGGGGAACGCCTCGTACAGCGCCACGAACAGAACCTGCGCGACGATGTCGGGCATCGCGGCCAGGAACGCTCTAGCTGATCGCTGCTGCCTCTCGCGCGCTGGAGCCGAGGATGCACTCGCTGAACCCGCGGCCGGCACTTGCAGACGCAAGAAGAGCGACGTGAAGCTGTCGGCGATCCGCTCGTAGAACGCGCGCTCGAGCGTCGTGTGCTGGCCAGGCTGGAACTCGTGGGCCGTCACGAACCAGAACAGGTCCTTGAGCAGCGCGTCCACCTCGGGGGCTGTCGTGAACAGCTCGCGGAACGTGCGAAGCTGGCGGTGGGAGCCCGAGCTGGACGTCACGGCGTGCTGCAGCACCTTGGTCACCACGTCGCCGAGCTGCACCGACCTCGGCACCTCCGTGAGGTGCGAAGCGTTGAAGCGCACCGTCACGTTCTCGGCCGCCTGCATGGCGTTCTTGGGTCGAACCACCAGCACCGTCTTCTGCGCCGCTCTCTGCAGCAGCGACCGGAGATTGCGGCTGTGCGTCTGCTTTTCGCCCATGCGGTCGAGCAGGCGAAACACGTCGGCAGAGCCTCCGTTTGGTGGCTGCGACAGCGTCGCGACAGTCTCAGCGGGTCGAACACTAGCGCTGGTGGCGTCCTCCTTGCCATCGCTGACTTGGTTCGTGGAGACCCTGGGCTTGGACGTCGCGACTGCGACCTCCGTGATGAACCATTGCTCAGCCGAGTGTGGAGGTCCTGTCGTGGTCGTCGCCATCTCCGAGGCAGCCGCCGTCAATCGTTCTCCATCGACTGCACAAGAACGTCGACGCGACTCAGGTCAGTCTGGACCCGAAAATAGACCCTCGACACTCTGGATAGCACAAACGACGAGCTTGGGGAAATGCGAGGCAATATCAGTGTGGGAAGCAAATCAACTCCAGTTAGTGGCGAATGCATGAGCGCTGTCCACATCGAACCTAGGCTGTGACTGGTGGGCGTTTGACGGTCGACGGACCAACCGCAAAGACCCCGAACGAGCGAGTCATGCGGCGCAGGAAGGACTCGAGCAGCAGCTGCACGTCGCGCATGACGAGCTCCACGACGACCTCGTCCAGGAAGATTGCTGATCAAAAGCACACACGATCAAGGATCAAGATCAGTCGACCGCACATTACTCGATCTGTTCACGCAATTGCTGACAACACAAGCGTACCCAGTTCTTGCAGGCGCTTGAGCGTCGACTCATCGAGCGGTGGTACAACGTCTGCCTTGAGCTCGTTGACTTGCTCTTGTGTGCCGTCGGCCTCGGTAGATACCCCCAACAGCAGCTCTGCGCCATACAGCAAGGGTCAGGAGCCATAAGCCCTGGTATTGGTGACGGCTATACCACTCACCGATGCTCCGAGTCGAGTTGAAGAACATGCACAGCACCGCCGCGTACTCTTCCAGCTCGTTCAACGGCCTACATCACCGCACACACCACACAGATGAGTCGAATTGCGATCCAGTGGTTGTCCATTTAGAGATACGCACACTGCAGTCGGTTGCATGGCGCCGACACGCTCGACCGCAGCGATCGCCTGCTTCTTGACCATGCGGCCGAACCCGAACGCCAGGTTGGTCAGCTTTCCGATCGCCATTCCAGCGGTGGCCGTCCCAGCCGTAGCGCTATCCGTCTCGCCGTTCGACTCCGACTAGCAATCAACAGTATCTCCGAGCATTAACGTCTGCAATACAGGGATAGAGTCAAACAGTTTCCATACCTGTGCTGCAGATACGTGGGTGGGAGACGGCTGTCCTGACTTTGGATCGACGTGGAGGAACGGGAACGCACGCGCCAACTGCACGCGCTGCTGCCGCGCCGACTCGAGCAGCACATCGAGCTCCTGATGGAATGCTGCCTTGGCGTCGTCTGATGCCAGTGGGAGATGCATCTGGATACCCCAATATCAACCGCAAGATTAGTTTCCAAATCCCATCATGACAATCGGAGATGCAGGGAAGCTGTAGCGTACACTGGTTCGCTCGAGCGCCTGCTTGAACTGGTGGAACACTTCCATCTTGAGCGCAACGCCAGCGAGCTTGACCCGATCCTGCTGCCTGTGAGCAGTGCACCATAAGATTCAGATCAGCAACCGCGAATATACGATGTTAAACCTCAGCGACAGAGCGCACCATATCTCCTTGGGCACGTAGAGCTTGGGCGAGAAGAGTGCGCCGACTTGGATGGACTTTTCGATGAGCTGCATCAAGTGGAAGCACCCGAACGGCTGCGGGACCGTGGCCTCGTGGTAGCGCGTCTGCGTTTCACACACAACCACGTCAAGGGATAAACAGAGCGGCTACACCATCTCCAGGACAATAGCGCGACTGACGTTTGTGGACAGCGACGGCATTTGGTCGATCAGCTCCTTGGAGACGCACCGCCGAGGACTCAGCGACAGCTTCTCGCTGCTCCGCACCAGACAGCAGCGTCAAACTGTGCAGTTCAAGACTAACTAAAGTCCGTTAATGCCCAGTACGAACCTGAAGACTCCGCTCAGCGGCGCGGCACTGCTGGACGACGACGACGGCGATTTGTCGGTCGAGAACAGCTCGACCTGCCACCGGACAGCCACGCCAACAAACCCCATGAGATCCTCGCAGCCATACAACGTATGTAGGTAGCAGTTCACACGGCTTATCACATACCTCCTCCTCTTCCTCGATGGCGTCACCGGCGTCGCTGGAATCCACCGCCTTGTCCTCGTCCATGGCTGCCGTTCTTTGGAATCCAATCCAAAATGGCGGTTCGAGTTGAAGGGGACAGTAACCCTGGGTTACGCTCTTGGTGGGTTACGTTCTGCAACGTCCGTTCGTGCTCCACAGTCGCGCATCTGTTTACGTCCAATCATGGCGCAGATTGCGCATCAATTACTCGATCCAATTGGCCGAAAACCTTGCAAGTGGCCCCATCCTCACCTCGTCGGTGCTGACGCTCTCGACCACTTTGGACCACTACGAGCATGGACGCGTCCGCGCTGGAGCTCGCCGCGCTCGAGGACGGCGCCGCCCGCAAGCGGCATGCGCGACCAGGCGACACCCCACTGCCTCCATTGCGTGCGCGCAGGGGAAGCGGCAGCGGCAGCGGAGGGAGCCCTGTGGTCCACGCGAGCACCTCGCCAGTCAAGAAACCGCCGGTGACATCGCCCATCGGCCTCGCCAGCAAGAAGGAGCGCGCGATGAGCAGCGGGGCCGAGACGGCGGCGGCCTCGTCGGTGGCGAGCGACGAGTGCAACGCCAGCGACGATGATGGGGATGAGGACGTCAATGGGCTGGAGCTGCTGCCTCGCCGCGAGCAGCTGCGCAGATGGACGCGCAGGCTGCGGCAGACGTTCGGCACGTCCTTCCTGCTGCTCGTGAGCGCCGTGTACGCCGTGCAGGGTTTCTCGAGCTTCTGTGCGCTGGCGGTCAACTACTTCTTCAAGGACGACCTGGGTCTGCAGCCGGCACAGGCGCAGACGCTGCTGACGGTCATGATGGTGCCGTGGGGGATCAAGCCGCTCTACGGGATCGTGTCCGACAGCCTGCCGCTCTTCGGGTACCACCGTAAGTCGTACATGGTGATCTGCAGCGCGCTGGGGACCGTGGCGACGCTGTCGCTGGCGGTGCCGTCGGGCATCACGACGCCGCTGCCGGCCGTGCTCACGCTGGCGGCAAACTCGCTCTCGACCGCGGTCATCGACGTCGTCATCGATGCCAAGGTGGTCGAGATGGCCCGCCTGGACCCCAAGTACGGCGCCAACGACCTGCAGTCCGTCTCGTGGGTCGCCATGTCGGTCGGCGGCGTCTTCGGCTCGATTCTGTCTGGTCCGGCGACCGACTACCTCGGCGTGCGCGGCGTCTTTCTTCGCGGCGGCCGGACCGCTCGTGATCCTGGGTCTTGCGCTCAACATGCGCGAGCAGAAGTCGCCGATGGCGAACGGCACGCGGCGGCAGTTCCTGGCGTCGGCGCGCCGCCAGTTTCGGCAGCTCAAGATGGCCGTGGCGACCCCCGTGATCTGGAAGTGCGCGCTCTGGGTCTTCCTCTCTGGCGCCATCAGCCCAGGGTACTCGCAGGTCACCTTCTTCTTCGCGACCGACGTGCTGCATTTCTCGCCCGAGTTCCTCGGCACGGTCGCGGCCTGCGGCTACGTCTTCCTTATGGTCGGCACGCTCATCTACAACGGCTTCTTCAAGGACGTGTCGTTCCGCCGCATCTTCTTCATCGCGCAGCTCAGCCTCGCCGTCGTCTCGCTGCTCGACATCGTGCTCGTGACGCGCGCCAACCTGTCGCTCGGCATCCCCGACAAGGCGTTCGTGCTCGGCGACGCCGTGATCGCGGACGTCATCAGCCGGCTCAAGTCGATGCCGGTGCTCGTGTTGTGCGCCAAGCTGTGTCCGCGCGGCGTGGAGGGCACGCTCTTCGCGCTGCTCATGTCCATCTCCAACTTCTCGCGCAGCGTGAGCGAGTTCTGGGGTGCCGCCGTCTGCGCCTGGCTCGGCATCGCCAAGGACCACTACGACCAGCTCTGGCTCGCGATTGTGCTGCGCAGCGCGCTCAAGGTCGTCCCCATCTTCTTCCTCTTCCTCATCCCATCGACCGACCCGCAGGAGGTCGTCGACCAGCTCAACTTTGAGCACACGGACGATGAGCACGCCGCTGATGGCGATCTGAGCGATGACGGGGACGACGCTGGAGAGTCGAGCGGCCAGCGACAGCGCGCGTTGTCGGGCACGATCCGGGAGGACCACACGGTCGGCGGCTCACCGATCGACTCGCCCGTCCCGGCAAGACGCTCGATGTGGTGTGAACGGCACGCAGCGGACAAACTAGAGATCGATTTTGCATCATGTACAGTGCGAGCAACCACCGCCACGACAATATAAAGCGTCTTGCATCGAGACACGACTCGTGCTACGCGGCTTGATCACAGCTGAAGAAACAAGCCATGACAAGCAATGGGCGATGAGAACAGTAACGGCAGTGAAGAGGGTTAAGTTAGCTCATGGCATTTCAACAAAAGTCGTCAACCTAACTGATCAAATATGCATGCATCTATCTATCGGCAAGCTCAAAAACGCCGCTGGCCACGGCCACCGCCGCCACCGCCACGACCAAAGCCGCCACCACGGCCACCGCGACCGAAGCCACCGCCACGGCCAGAGTTGAAGCGGCCACCACGGCCACCACCGAAGCCCGGCTTAGACATGTACGCGGGCTGTTGCAGCTTCGGCACCGTCTTGGGGATCGAGTACGGACACTGCATCGCTCCATTCTCGATCAGCGCGTTCAGCGCGTCCAGTCCTTCGATTGGCAGGTCGAAGCACGCTCCCATCGAGTCCTCGGTCAGCGTCAGCTGCTTGATGTTGTTCGCCACCTCCTCCGCGAAGTCGCGGTTCAGCGCGTTCCACACGTAGCCCTTGGCACGGATGAAGTTCGAGCTCGTGAACAGCACCGTCACGTAGTCCGGCACGCCCGACATGAGCGACGTCCGACGCGGCGGCTTCGTGTGGCCGGTGATGCAGGCCAGTGCGGCAGCAAGACCCTTCGTCGCATCCATCTGGCTCAGCAGCTCCGCCGCCTTCTCCTCGAACATCTCGATCATCGCAGGGTCGACGTTCTCGATCTCCTTGACAGCCTTGGCACCCGACGCCTTGATCAAGTCGTCTTGCTGTGGCACAAAGAGATACACAAAGATCAATACATGGCCCGTGGACACAATCAAGACACACAAAAGCTCAACGTACGTCAGGCGGGCCTTTCATGATGAACTTGTTGCCGATGCGGCGCTCGATCAGCGACAGCAGATCGCGCTGGCGGGTAGTGAACAGCGTGATGCACACACCCTTCTTGCCGGCACGACCGGTACGACCCGAGCGGTGGACGTAAGTGTCGACGTCGGCGTTGCCCGAAGCCTTGCGAGGCGGCTCCGAGTTGATCACGAGGTCCACGTTCATGTCGAGACCGCGAGCAGCAACATCAGTCGCGATCAACAGACGCAGCTTGCCTTCACGGAACGCCTTCATCGTCGTCTCGCGCTGGTCCTGCGCGATATCGCCGTGCAACACCTGGCAGTCCTGCTTGATCTCCGGATGCACCGCGAGCTCGTTGCAGTCCTTCTTGGTCTCCGCGAAGATGATCGTGCGCGTGTCCTTCTTGGCGTACACGCCGAGCAGGTTGGCCAGCAGCGTCGGGCGTCCCTGCCAGTGGCACGGGATGGCGATGTGCTGCACGTCGGTCGACGCCTGGTCCTCCGAGTCCTTCACGAGGTTCACGTACTCGTAGTTCTTCTGCATGTACTTGTCCGCCACCTCCTTCACCCAGCTCGGGATCGTCGCGGAGAACAGCAGCGTCTGGCGAGGCTTGTCGCTGTTCTTCTGGGCCTCACCCATCGCCACGAACACCTTCTGCACGTCCTCGGAAGCCCATCTCAAGCATCGTGTCGGCCTCGTCCAGGATCAGGAACTCGCAGTTGTGCAGACGGAGGTTGCCGCGGTCGATGTGGTCAATCACGCGGCCAGTCGTACCCACAAGGATGTCCACGCCCTTGCGGAACGCGTCGTTCTGCGACTGGTACGAAGTGCCGCCGTAGATGCAGACCGTGCTGAGCGACGGTCCCGTCGTCTCGAACTCCGTCGCGACCTGCTTGGCCAGCTCGCGCGTCGGGGCCATGCACACCACGCGCGGCGCACGACCACGCGCCTTCGACGGGTTGTTCTGAGCAGCAGCTCGATGACGGCAGCGCGAACGCGAGCGTCTTACCCATGCCCGTGCGCGCACGGCCCATCAGGTCCTTGCCGTCCAGGATCTTGTCGAACGTCATAGACTGGATCGGAAACAGCGTGGATGCCGCGCTCCTTGAGGTTCGCGACCGTCTCGCTGCAGATGCGGAAGTTCTCCCGGCGGGTTCTCCTCGCCACCGACGTTGGTCGTTGGCGCCTTGGCCTTCTTGGACGCCGGCACGTCCGAGTCGCTCTCGGCCGATCGCGGCGAGTCCTCGCCTGCGCTCTGGCGCTTCTTTGTCCTTCTTCTCCTTCTTCTCGCTCTTGTCCTTCTCTCCTTCTTCTCCTTCTTGGGCTTCACCGCGTCGACGACCTCATCGCCAGCCGCCTCAGCCGCCGCCTGCTCCTTCGCGAGCTTCTTGGCCGCCCTGGCCGCCCTGCGCGCCTCCTTCTCCGCCTTCAGCGCCGCCGCTTCGTCCGACGCCATGACCCCGAGGTGCGTTTAACTTTCCTGTCCGCCGTCGCGAGCTGAAGAAGTTTCCTTTCAAGACCCGCCAAGGACCAGCCAAAAATGAGTGGTGACCTGCCTGGGGTGGGCCACACCACGCGACCCAAATGGCCAGATTCGGCTGCGGCGACATGTCATATTGGGTTTCGTATTGTTGACACGGTCAGCACAAAATAAATTACGCGAAGCATGAAATACTTGACACGTGTATGAAATCAGTTGACATATCGCGCGTAACGCGTTGTGTTATGTCACCCAAGCAAGGGTTACGTCGCGAGGAGCGACCCGCCAGCGGCTCTTCTCTTCCTCATCGCTTGGTCGGGTCGGGCCGAAGGGGGGAGGAAAGAACGCCTAGAAAGCCCCAGCGAGGACCGCGCCGCGGAGGCAGCGAGCGTGCGCGGCGGCGCTCGATTACTCAGCGGCGCTCTCGGCCTTCCCGCTCTCGCCAGTGCAGGCCGGAAGCGGAGAAGCTCCCCGGCGCCTTCTTGCGTTGATCGGAAGCTTGGGAAGACTCGCAATCAGCGATGAGCGGACTGCCGCGCCAGGCCTTGTCGCTGGACAGCGCGACGCAGTCGACGGGCTCGTCGACCGACGGTAAGCGGCCACCGCTGCCGTCCACGTTCCGGCCGGAGAAGCGCGGCAAGCCGGATGACGACACGGACCACTCGGCGGCGCGCGCCGGCGCGGACTTGGTGAACGCCGAGGACTTTTTGCCGCCGCCCCTGCAGCTCGCATCAGCGTGAGCGGACGCGGCAGGCGCCGGCAGCACGCAGCACCTGTCGACCGCGGTCGACGTCGTCGTCGCAGGACGGAGACGACAACACGGGCGCGCCGCGCGGACTGAACGCCGAAGGCCGGCAGCGGCTCAGCGCGCGACGCTGGAGCGCGGCACGAGCGCCGGCAGCATGCAGCACCTGTCGAGCTGGCGTCGTCGTCGCAGGACGGAGACGTCAACACGGGCACGTACACGCGCGTGCACCTGAAGGTGAAGGCCGGCAGCCGGCTCGGCGAGTCGGTGCACTGCTCGGGCTCGTCGTTCGTGATGGGCCACTTCAACCCGAACGAGTCGATGAAGCTCGTGACGACGCCCGAGGACTACCCGTACTGGTCGACGGTCAAGCCCATGATCCTGCCGCGCGGCCCGCACCAGTACATGTACGCGCGCTCTTCTCGGGCGGCGTGTTCAGCAGCTGGGAGCCGATAGAGTGCGAGCGCGTGCTGGTCCCCGAGGGCCGCGAGATGACGGTGATTGAGGACTACGGCGCGTACGATCCGGAGGCTGGGCTGTTCCCGACGGGGGAGGTGCTCGAGCGCTCGACGGTGTTTGAGCGCCGGCGCGACGACCTGGCGCTCGAGTTTGGCGAACGTCCCAGCGAAGTGTTCGAGAACGAGGAAGCGGAGCAGAAGGAGGACAGTAGTCGGTCGTCGTCGCGTAACGAGAGCAGCATCGAAGCAGAGACGGACCCTGAGCAGACGCCAACGCGCATGGCCCGTCGGGGTCGCAACATTTCCGGCAGGACGCGAAGCTCCAGTCGCGATACAAGCGCTACCTGCCGTCGAGCTACCCCGAGCCGGAGTCGACTCTGTTTCTCGTGTGCTACCACTTGCCAGTGATTTTGACCAAGTCGGATGTTGATGGGTCGTGGTCGGCGGATTGGAACCGCGACAGCTTGATCTCGAGAAGTGAAGGCAGTATTGCCGAGTCGATGAAGACGAAGTGGGTTGGGTGTGTGACTCACCACGCTCGGCACGACCAGGAAGAGCTGTCGGAAGAAGACAAGGTCGAGATTACTGGCGTGCTATCGGCCATGAACTGCATCCCAGTGTTTCTTGATCGCGAGACAGCCAACAACCATCATCTTGGGTACTGCAAGACGAAGCTGTGGCCCATGTTCCACAACGTCGACATCCTGGACATTTACTACGCGGCGGGGGATCGCTCGGACAATATCGAGTGGAAGGAGGAGCGCACGAATGGTGAATGGTGGGATGCGTATCAGAAGGTAAACTACATGCTGGCGTCACGAGTCGACGAGCTGAGCGGACCGAAGGACACTGTGTACACGACTACCATTTGCTGTTGTTCCCTGCGCACCTGGCGGCGATATGCGAGGAAGAAGGTGCGTCGTCCCAAGCTTCTTCCTGCACGTGCCATTCCCGACGTCGGAGATCTTTCGCGAGTTGTCGCACGGCACTCAGTTGCTGGACGGCGTGTTGGCGGTGGACGTTGTGGTTTCCACTCGTTTGACCACGCTCGACATTTTCTGAACGCGTGCAAGCGGTTCCTCGTACCAGTCGCGTCGCGGTGGCAATTTGGGCGTGGATTACCGAGGACGCAACGTGGTGATCACGATAAGCCACGTGGGGATCGAGACTCAGTACATCCGCGCGTTGATAGCCCAGCCGAGTGTTCAAGAAGCGGCTCGCAAGCTGCGCGAGAAGCACAACGGCAAGATCCTGATAGCTGGCATTGACACGTGCCAGCGGCTGAGCGGCATCCCGCTGAAGCTGCTCGCGTTTGAGCAGTTCTTCAACAGCTGCCCTTCGTGGAAAGACAAAGTGGTGCTGGTGCAGCGCGCGCACCTGTCGGAAGCGCGGAAGGGCGATCAGACATACAGCAGCGACGAGATCGGGAAGCTTGTGAAGCGCATTACCACCGAGCACGGGCCGGATGTGATCGACTACGAGGAGACTTCGGCGCCAATAACGTTCGAAGAGCGGGTCGCGCTATGGATGGCGTGCGATATCCTCATGGTGACTTCTGTGCGAGAAGGGCTGAACCTCAAGCCGCTCGAGTTCGTGTATACCAAGTCTGTGCACAACCCGGCACGGCCTGGCGTCGTAGTGCTGAGCGAGTTTTCGGCTTGCTGCTGCGTACTGAACGGAGCGTTGCGGATCAACCCGTGGAACATCACTGAAGTGGTCAATGGGTTGGATCACGCGCTGACTATGAGCGATGAGGAGCGCAAGGGTCGGCGCGCTCGTGATTTGCCGTACATTACGAATCAGCCTGCGGCGAACTGGACCAAGCAGGTGCTGTCGGTTCTTGAGGAGGCGACAGAAGACAACGAGGAAGAAGAAGAGTACACGGATATGGAGTACATGGACATGGAGATCGGACGCTCGCACGTGCTCCGCGTCGGTCAGTTCTCGGACTTCAAGCTGCTGAACATTTCGAAGGTCATGGAGGCGTACGAGGCATCACGGCGCCGCGTCTTTCTGTTGGACTACGGCGGTACAATTATCGCGCGGGAGAACATATCCATGTATGTCAAGAAGGACTTCACGGCCGTGACTGGCAAGCTGCCGTCGAAGCGCATGCTGGACGGGCTGTCGATGCTGACGAGCGACCCTCGAAACACAGTGTTCGTTGTGAGCGGCGTGAGCAGGCTGAACCTGACCTCGGCGATTGGGAACATTCAAGGACTAGGGCTCGTATCGGACAATGGAGCGCTGTACTCTTGGGCGAAGTCAATTCGGGTAGACACTGTCGAGGAGGCTGCACGGCGTGGCAGCGACGGTGGCAAGGACGGCGAGCACAAGGACGACCGACATTGGCACCACCACTCGTTCAAGTTTGACTGGAAGCCGATCCGCGAGGCCGTGGACCCGATCTTGAACATGTATTGCACCCGTACGAACG
Source organism: Phytopythium vexans (assembly GCA_003413675.1). Lineage (NCBI taxonomy): Eukaryota > Oomycota > Peronosporomycetes > Pythiales > Pythiaceae > Phytopythium > Phytopythium vexans. Next base: position 1,688,950 of record QLOC01000002.1, on the reverse strand, counting down.
GCAGCGTGCTGCGCTACATGGAGCAGGGCATTGCGTGGAACTTCCGGTCGACGGACCCGGAGTGGGGACTGGTGCAGGCGAACTCGCTGCAGCAAGACTTGGAAGAGGTGCTGCGCGACTACCCCGTCAACATTGTTCGCAAGAAGGGACTGCTTGAGATCGTCCCCGAGGGCTTAAACAAGGGCGTGGTCGCTCGCCAGATCCTGTCGCAGGACGTGAGCATCCACGAGGGCCGCCACCCGGACTTTTTGTTCTGTATCGGCGACGACACGACTGACGAGAGCATGTTCAAGGCCATCTACGACTATTATGCCGAGCGTTCGGAGGAGAGTGTTCACGGGCGGGGTCTCACCGAGCCGACTGTTGGCGCGACGCTGCTGGAAACGAGCGGTGGCGGTGAGGGCGAGGGCGAGGGCGAGGGCGAGGGAGAGGGTGCGCTTCACCATGTCTTCACGTGCACGGTCGGAAAGAAACCCAGCAACGCGCACCTGTACGTGAACAACGTGAGCGACGTGGAGGAGCTGCTGTTCACGCTGGGCGAGGTGTCGACGATGGAGGTGCGTTGAGAGGATGGGTCGAGGGCGTTGGTTGAGTTGGTGGCTGACAAGTTTTGCGAAATGTGTACAGGACAAGGAGGTGGCTGTCCCGGTCGACGAGGAGGCACTACGAGCGCTCTGACGAGCAAGATGTGGAGATGCAGCGCGAGGGAGAGGCGCCGAGCGGCGGCGGCGTGCCACTTACTTCACCAAACCACCATTGACTATGTAACAGCCCACGGAATAAACATATCACCAACGAATGGAGCGCGTGGTGTGCGCGTTCGCGTCGGAACGCGTTGAAGTCGTATGCTGTTGTTGCGGCGGTAGAAGCTTTCAACCAGCATTGTGACAATGGAGATTTGTAACTGAAATGTTGCTGCGATATGTTCTAACTCTCGATCAGGTATGCTTTCATATACTTTACCAAGTGAACACGGTGCGGGCGAGGACGTGGTGCGCGCCAACCACCGCGAAAGGCTGTGGCCAAGCGGAACCTCGCTCGACACTCAAGCAAGCAGCAATGGCGACGATCGCAGCGGAGCGTACGTCTCTCCGTCTGCGTCTGCGTGGACAACTACGCGCTGACGATCGTGTGTGTGTATGTGCTTGGTGTGGAGCAGAAGCGCCGGTCAAGGAGGTGGTGGCGCCGGCCGCGGCGGCCGAGGAACAGGAGCAGGAGCACCCGCTCCACACTGGCTGGTCGCTCTGGTACGGGGACTGTTTTGCAGCGTGTAGCGATCTGTGTGGCGTGTGCTGACGGCCGTGTGGCGCTGCAGGTACGACAAGAAGATGCCCAAGAAGATCGACGTCGGGTAGGTCGGCAGGTTTTGAGGAGCGAGGTGGCGGTTAATGGAGCTGACTTGAGCCTGTTGCGATGACGAACAGCACGTACCAGTCGAACCTGCAGAAGATCGCCAACTTCAGCACTGTCGAGGACTTTTGGCGGTGCGTCTCCGTGTTTAAAGGCCCATGGGGGTGATTGAGCTGCGCTGAACTAACGAGAGCTCGTGCCTGCAGCCACTACATCCACGTGAAGCGTCCATCGCAGCTGAGCCGCGACGTGAACCTCTACCTCTTCCGCGACCTGCCCAACTGCGCGCCGATGTGGGAGGCTTTCCCGCAGGGCGGGTGCTGGATCCTCAAGATCAAGAAGAAGGCCAACGTGCTCGGCAAGATGTGGCAGGACCTCGTGTTCGCCGCCATCGGCGAGGCGTTCGAGAACACGGACGTCGTGGGGATCGCCATGGCGATCCGCTCCAAGGAGGACATGCTCTCGGTCTGGAACGCCGACAACTCGGACGACAACACGCGCTTCGCCATCGGGTAGGAACAGCTTGATATATTGTTGACAGTCCTGGCGCGACAGGTCACTCACTCGATCGTGCCTGCTGTCGACAGCGAGAAGCTCAAGGAGATCCTCATGCTCGACTCCAACACGCTCATCGAGTACAAGTTCCACGCCAACTCGATCCGCGACATGTCGACGTTCCGCAACGCCAAGCCGTACGTGTTCGCGGCCGCTCCGTCGGACGCCAACTAGAGACGGCGCTGCCTGCCCGCACCGACGCCGAGCGACGAGGCGATGTGGCCAGAAATGATCAAGTGGTTGAGACTGTCAGCCGCACCTTGTCGCCCGCGATAGTCGTTCGTCTATCTCTTTGCTGTCCACTTCGGTGGGAAGATGACGAGGAGGTCAACAATGAGTGGACGGCCGAGCGTTCTCCGCACTGCTTCATGGAAGTAATAGACTGCGAGGATTGTATGCAAGGAAGCCCAACAAAGGAGTCGTCGGGGTAAGCCGGGCGGATTCGTATTTTTTTGTATATAGACCTGAACATGCATCAAGAGCCATCGCATCGCCGTCGCCACTCACATATCGATCAGCAGGTCCTGGTAGAGCGTCAGGAACTTGAGGATGACTCCGTTTCGTCCAGCCGAAGCCGAACTGCGGGAGGTACTCACCCCCGACGCCGAGCCCGCCGACCTCGGACGTGTTGTACTTCTCGTACATCAAACCCGTCTGCTGCCAGGCAGTAAGCCCGGACTGCACCCACGTCTGCGCGACGTCGCGAGCGAGCGACACGGAGTCGGTCGAGTTGACTGCGAGCAGTCCCTCGACGACCATGTCCTGCAGCGGCGACCACGCGTTCGGCGAGTCCCATTGCTGTCCCGAGTAGACGGTCGTGGTCTGCACGCCGCCCACCTGGAGCAGCCCGAGTTCTCAAGCGACTTGACGATACGAGCGAGGCGGTGAGTGTCCTTGGTGTCGAAGGCGCCAGCCCAGAGCGGCGCGTAGTCCGACACGGACACGATCGGCGAGTGGGTGTTGGTCACAAGGTTGAAGTCCTTCCACGCGGCATGCTGCTCATCCCAGAACACGGTGTCCATGGCCTCCTGGCGGGCGGTAGCAGCCTGCTCGAAGAACTTGGCGCGGTCTGAGTTCCCCGCAGCTTCGTGGAAGCGCGCGAGGTTCATCTCGACGCGGAAGAGGATGGCGTTCAGGTCGACCGGCAGCACAACCGACGTGGCCATCGACTTGAGGTCGTGCGGGTCGCGCAGCCAGCGGCTGCTGAAGTCCCAGCCGCTCTCGGTCGCGGCGATCACGTCGTTGTAGTACTGCGCCTTGCGGTCTTCGTTGGCAGCGGCAAGTCCATCCTCCAGGTCGAGCGTCTCACCGAACAGCTTGGCAGCCTCCAGCACATCTTCGCGGTACGACTCTGGTCGCGGGTGATCAGCGCTCGACGTGTACCGGTTCAGCACAAAGGTGCGAGTCGTCGTGTTGTCTGGAGACTGGCCCGGTGCTCGCCATTCGAGCTCCACCGCGTGGCCCGTCGGCCCAGTCTGCATCCAGAACTCGTACTCCTTCTCGAGGATCGGCAGCGTCGCGCGGATGTACTCCACGTCCTCGTCCTCCTCCCCAAACTTCGCCACAAGACGCACCATGTCGGACAGCATCGGCGGCTGCGAGCGCGTGAGGTAGTACACGCGCGCGCCGTTGGGCACGAAGCCAAAGTCGGCGGCGTACGAAAGCAGGTGGTTGACGACACCTCGCGCCGTCGAGTCCATGCCGCTCACCAGCAAGCCCTGCACGATCCAGTACGAGTCCCAGTAGTAGGTCTCGCGGAAGCGGCCGCCGGGGACGATGAGCACGTGCGGGCCATTGTCGAGCAGCTCGTGCTCAAGCTCGCGAGCGTGGAGGAACGAGCTCTTGACCTGCGGGTTGGGCACGCGGCCGAGGCTGCGCCAGAGGTGGTGAAGCCCCTCAGCCCACGACTGCAGCTCCGGGTCCTGGATCTCGGCGATCATCGGTGGCAGCTTCTGGTCGTCGTAGTCGGAAGGCGTGATCGGGAGCAGGTCCGCGCCTGGCGCGTCGAAGTGGTCGTCCAAGAAGCGGCGAAGCTCGTGGACGTGCGCATCGAGACCCGCCTCGTGCTCAAACTCGGTGTACGCGAGCTTGCGGCGGTGGAAGTCGACGAGCACGTCGAACGCCGAGCTGTTGTGCTTGAGCGGCATGTCCACGAAGTGCTTGCTGTCGGCATAGACGCCGGCCATCTGCACGGCGTGGAGCAGCGGGCCGTGGCAGTAGATGTCGAACGCGCGCTCCGTGTCCAAGTCTCCGATCAAGTGCTCGAACGCGTGGGTCTCGAGCTCCTCCTTGACGGATGGCGCGTGTCCTGGAACGTGGAAGTGGTAACCTCCTCCAGTGACGGCCGAGTGGATGACGTGGTGAGCGCGTCGCCAGAGCTCGTACAGCTTGAGCGAATGCGGCTCCAGCTCCGTCCCGTCATGGACCGAGAATGGTCGGATACCCGAGACCTCGAAGCCAATCAGAGACAGCGGCGACGTCTCGGGTGGCGCAAGCACCATGCAGACGATGGCAAGAAGGGCCACGACCACACCCAGCATCCACCGCCCGGACTCCTCATATGCGTCGGCCCATTCGCGCTCGATACTCTGCGCGAGATCCGGTCGCTTGGCGAGGACGTCGCCATCAAGACCCAACACCTCCTCTGGGCCTTTGGCGAGCGTCTCCTGCACGATTGCGGCGTCGGAGACGAGCAGACCGTCGAGGCTGGCTCGGCGGCGTGGGGTGGCCTCGGTGCCTGTGGGGTTGAATTCGGCACAGGACGGGGCCATGACTCGAGTCGAAGGGCGACGATTGCGGAGTGGCGACTTCGGCACGCCGCCGCGCGCCGCCGGCGGCGCTTCTAGACCAGTCGATGGCGCAAGGGGGAGCTCTTGAGGAGCATCGAGCGGGTTCATGAGCGATTGATCATTGCTGCGAGCGAGGAGGGGCCAGACCAGGATAGTCTAACGTTCCAATGGGCCAAAAGCCTCTACGAATGCATCCGCGGCCCAGTCCCAGTTGGAGGCTTCCACATGCACGGATACTTTAGCTACCTGTGCGGTGTAATATATTCCTCCACGTCGAGAGCATCATTGGCAATGATTCAGAGCGGTTTCCCAGGCACGACCCGTTGGCGCAAGCAAAACGCAGGACGCACGTAGGTTGGCGTCATTTCGCAGCACTGTCCCCGTCGCGTTGAACCGAACGAAGAATCTGCGAGACTTCGAGTGGAGACCTCTATCACTCGATCGACTAGCTACCGAAATGCGATTTCGAAGACACACCACATACAAACATCCACACACAATGGCCTCTATATTCGCATACAGAGACCGCGCTCAGCCTCACGTAGTACAACAACCTACTGCAACATGGTCCAGCGAGTCAATCATCATCAGCGAGGTAGTGTACACTAGGGAGCTACGCTACACAGGAGAGAAGAGGAGTGCGCTAGCACTTCCACCGGTTGCCGCAGTTGTGGCAATGGACGAAGACCGTCATGGGCTCGTCCGCGCTGCGCGTCTGCTTCTGCGTGTTGCTCGTCTTGGACGACTTGCAGCGGCCGCACGTGAACAGCCCCTTGGCGTTCTCGGCGATGCCGCACTGCTTGTTGATCTTCTCGGCGTTCGCGTCCGCCCAGTCCAGCCGCGCGCGCTGGAACGCGTCGTCGCGCAGCTTCTGGATCTCGTTCCGCTTCTCCTCCGTCGCGAGCTCCTCGGCTGACATGGCGATCAGCTGGTCACCCGTCACGGCGTCCTGCAGCAGGTCCTCGCGCAGCGCGCCGTTCTTCTTGAGATTGAACGACAGCTGCCGGAACTTGGCCGTGTACTCCTTCTTGTTCTCGGCTGGCATCCCCATGTGGAAGCTGCGCGCCATCGCGATCTCGATCGCGACCGCCACGTCCTCGGGACTGCCGCCCTCCGACGCAGCCAAAGTCTCCTTGAGCTTCGTGCGCACCGTCGCGCGCACCTTATCCAGTCCCGGCGGGATGAACGGACCAACGCTCGCCCGCACAGGCTTGGATACAGGCTTGGATACCGGCTTGGGTGCCGCCTTGGGCGACGGCTTGCTCCCGTTCCTCGCCGGCTTGTCGCTGCCAGAGCTACCAGGCGAGGACGTGGTCGCCTTCGGCTCGGGCTGGACCGGCCGCGGAGACAGCGCCGTGGACTTCCAGGACTTGACGAGCGCGCGAGCGCCGCCACCTTGGCATCCTCGTGCTTGCGCAGCTTCCCCACCGTGTGGCCCAGCTTGGTCTCCTTGAGGATGGCGACCGTCACGTCCGCCGCCTCGAGCGCGCGCAGCACGTCCACCGCCTCCGGCGCGTCGCCGCCGTCGCCGCGCGCGAACTTGAGCAGCCGCCGGTGCAGCGCCTTGGCCTCGTCCATGGTGGTGGTGTGCTGTGTGGGTTGTCTGCGCGAGAAAGGAGGAGCCGAGGGAGGCGCCGCGCGTACACAAGCCGCTGGAGGATTGGACTCGGCCAGTGGCCGCCTGCCTGCCTTCCGAGCTTCTTTTTCTGTGACTGGCTCGGGAAAGCGACCGCCTATATTTGCAATTGATTGGGATATGGCGCTCTCGTATCGTAAATTATTGGCAATCGCATTTATTGATTCGACATTTTTGCCATGGTCCATAAATTACGGAATTGAGGAATGGAGGTTGGTGCCGTTTCCCGCGCGAGCAAAGGCAACTGGCGGGAGATCGCCGAGCAACATGATGGTGACGAGCGGCGCGGACGCGGCGGCCGTGCGGGACGGAGCGAGCGCTGAAGGACCTCACTCGGATGAGGGACACGCAGCGAAGGGCTCGAGCAAGGCGGCAGGTGCGATTGTCGGCTCTTTTCATGCATTTCTTATCCTCGCAATCTAACTTTGAACCTGGGTGATGGTTCAACATAGGCAAACTGGCACATGCCAAGCCGCGGAAAGCGAAAGCGAAGGCTGCGCCGACCAAGCCGACACGGACTCTCGAGTCGTGGTTCAAGCCGACGACCAGGCCGCAGCGCAGCGTCAGGAGCGCTGCTAACGAGAAGAAGAAGGAGGAGGAAGGCGGCTCGGCCTCACCACTGCCGCACGTGACGCCGCTCAAGCAGAAGACGAGCGCCGGCTCGAGCAAGAAGCTCGTACAGCGACGGATCCACATCACAGACGTGTGCCGCGTATGCGACAGCGCGCGCACCGAGGACATGTCGCGCTGCGAGCTGCGCTGTTTGGGGTGCGAGATGACTGTTCACAAGGTGCGGCGAACGTTCGAACGTGGCGTTGGGAAACACTGTCTCACAAGTTGCCGTTCGTTTGCAGAAATGCTACAACGTCAGGGACGATCCTGACGATCATGAATGGCGCTGCCGACGCTGCCAATTTGTGCTGGATCAGCAGCGTTCGGACGTTGATAACGGCAGTGAGGACGATGACGAGAAGGACGACAAGCGTGCTGCTCGAGTCGCTGCCGTGGATGCCGCCAATGTTGTCTTCCCGACCCACGACGCTCTCGGTGAGTCGCACAAGTATGCGGCCTTGCACCGCGCGCCGGAGTTTGCGACCGTGTTCCGGTTCCTGCAGCGATTTCGTCACCTCGGACTGCGCGTCCCGGCCGATCTGAGCCTGCAGGTAACTTCAACCGATGGAGTCCTATTGTTAGGTTCCCTTGAAGTCTGACATGATGTCTCGCGTGCATGGTTGCAGGGACTGGCCGAGGCGCTTGTAAACCCTCAGGAGAGTCGGCTATGTGAAGATCTACACACCAAACTGCTGATCACCGCCAACGCCTCGATGAGCAAGTGCGGGTGACTGTGTTGGTTGTTGTTCGCATCGAGAATGCAGTTAGTTAACCCCGCGAGATTGTCTGGTTGTTCCTCGTAGAAACCTCAGCTGGAGCGGCAATATGCTGCGCTTCCTCGATTCGACGCGAACCTCCAGCGATGCCTCACGAGACAACTCGAGCGACGACTTGCGTCGCGATGACGCAAGTTATTGGAGCATGCCGATTCCAGAGCGCGTCGCCATCCTGAAAAAGTTGTGCGAGCTCCAGTTCGACCGGAACGACACGCTCATCGAGCGCATCGACGGCGAAGAAGCCGAGGCACTGGTACGTCACAGTCTGTCATCCGATGCAATGCAATGCTTGTTCAGATCGCTGATTCTACCTGTGACAATACAGAGAGACGAATACGTCGGGGTGGATGCAAGCGGCAGAGCATACTCGATCCTCGAAGACGTTGGGACGATCCCGAACGCTGCCGTGTGGGTGTGCCGGTGCGCCAACGTCGACGGATCAGAGTGGGAGACCGTGAGCGACGACCTCGAGTCGCTCGAGTCGCTGGTCGAGGCGCTGTCGCTGTCGACGGAGACAAGCGATTTGCAGTTGTGGCAATCGCTGTCCAGCGGGATCCTCAAGAAGCTCACGAGGCGACGCAAGAAGGAAGAACGAACCAAATCGAGAATCGCTAGGATGCCGCGGATACTCGAGTCGTCCGGTATGGATACGTCGTCGATTCTTCCGGACGGTGTGGGCATTAGTGGCCGGTCACTGCGGTCGCGGCGGCCAGTCAGCTACAGGCAGCTGCTTGATGACGAGGATGAAGACAACGACGAGGATGGTGTCAATCAAAGCGATGACGACGACGATGGTGACGCCAGCCAAGGCGGCGACGATGCGCCTGAATCTGAAGGAAGCGGCGACGACGAGTCCCTTGCAGGCAGTGACGACGATCGGCCCACGAGCGGTCGAACTCGGAAGCGAGCACCTGCCAGTCCGCCTGCCAGAAGGAGTAAGCGCCTGCGTGGATCCTTGCCCAACTAGTGCAAGCATTGCAACTGATAGGACGACCAATCCGTTCAGTAGTGCGAACTCGAAAGTATTCGTCGATAGGGACACTAGTCTAGCTGCTTTTGTCGAGACGTGCTACCATCGAACATGATAATCGCTACGTCGAGGAAACTGCACTTGACTTTTGTCGACGTTTTGGCTGGTACATTGCTCCGGTGCGGATTTCTGATTGGTATGTTTGGCGCTCGTGACTGCCAGGATCATGTTTTGACCAACATTCGACCTCGTACTATGACAGCTTCGCCTGAAAATAGCTCTTCATCTCTTATGCAATTGAAGAGTTCGTTTGGAGGTTAGTATCCCGTGGCCAAGAACGATGAGCACGACGGAGCGACCCAAGATCCGTGGCAGTCGAGGCTGTGAGCTCCTGCGATATGTTGAGCCCGTCGATCCTCGCGCCGCGGAAGGGTATCGTCGGCAAGCGGGGTCAGGATCGGTACCGCTAACCGCGAAGGAGATGGAGAAACTGGTCGAGGAAGAGAAGGCTCGCTCGATGACCAACCCGTACCAGAAACTACTGTACGAAGTCAAGGCGCTGCAGAAGCGAGGCAACTTCAAGACGTCGCAAGGGGACACGATCGTGCAGCGGATCCGCGATCTGTCCCTCCCTGACTATTCGACTCTGGATCTGTCCAATTTCACCATCTTTGACGAGTTTGCTGGCTATTTGGCTCCGTACATGCAGTCGAGCATGTGCAAGCTCAAGCACGTCAACCTTGCAGGCACACAGATCGGGATCAATGGCGCACTCCTCATCGCCAGGTCGGTGAATCCCGTGCTTGAGACGCTCCAGTTCTCGGAGACAGCTCTCGACCTGGCTCTGTTTCGCAAGAGCAGCAGCAGCAGTCGTCAGCAAATTGTACTGGGCCGCCACGCCTTCGGTCCACTGGACGCGGTTACGGTCGGCATATTGCTCGAGCGAGTGCGGACTCGTCTGGACCTCGTCGATTTGTCTGGAAATCAGTTGACAGGGCTGCGATCGAGTGTGTACACCGGCACCGGGGTGATATTCAAGGCATTGACGCGGTGTCCGCTGCTGTCGTCTCTCAAGTGAGTTGTATGTCGGTGCTTTGGTGAGCTGTCGAGGGACTAACGGGGTTGCTTCTCTTTGTTGCACGTTCAGTTTGCAAAGTGTCAGTCTTCGCTCCGATGGTCTTGTTGACCTGGCCAACGCAATCAAGGACCTGCCGGCGCTTGAGGTGCTGGTGTTGTCCGACAACAAGCTGGCGCTCAACAGCGGTGATGACAAGAGGAGCACCGGCATCGAGGCGTTGTGCAGTGCGTTGTGGCAAGCGAGCGCTCTGAGAGATCTGTGGTCCGTGTTGACATCGTGCTCGCGTTGATCATGATGCTAGCTACTCATTCGATGAACTCGTAGCTTGGCAGATAACTGCCTGGACTATTCGAGCGCGGCCTCCATCGCGGACATGATGGCAGCGAACACACGGTTGGAGCGACTCGACCTCTCCAGTAACCCTTTGGCCAACGCCGGGGCTGTGCACATCGCCGCTGGGATGAAGAAGAACTCGTCACTGACCGATCTCCAGTGCGTGATGTCGCTTTGCTTGGGAATGTGGTCAAATTCTCACCTAATGTTGCATGCAGGATGACTGGATGCAGATTTGGCGACGAAGCCATCCAAGCTCTGTCCGCCGCGCTGAAGCGATCGAACCGCACTCTTCGCAAGTTAGAGTACGTAGCCGGTGGTTGTTATCCTTGGAATCAAGCGTATTCTGAGCTGGCTGCTTGATAGCATTCGTGACAACTCCGACATCCGATCGAGCGGATATCGAAGTCTGGTCAAGTGCTTGACGACGAACCCTTCATTGTGCGAATTGGGTGTGGATCAAACCGCAAAGTCCGCTCGATACTCTAAGAACATTGACTCGCTGATAGAGGTGAACGCAGCTATTCGAGAGCTGCAACTGGCAAGTGCAACTCATACATGCTTGTAGACACTACCTACACATCCAGCTGACACATTACGCTACCACAGGGAAAGTCAAGCCCTGCGTTCGCCAATCTCTCAAGCGACCAATGTACGAATCTGCTCCAAAAAGTGAGCGCGTTCAGCGACGCCGACCTCGTTCGCTTCAATGCCGACCAGCTAGTCGGCAATGTGCCGGCACCTGCTGGACAAGCGATCAGCAATCTGCCGAGTCTGAAGCAGTACGCTCACACCGAACAGCAAACGCCGCTCAAGCGCTTGCTGTGGGTTCTGGAGGCTCGAGTGCGTCGAGACCAGGTTGATCAGCGAGATCAGCGCGCAAACAAAAAGCACGCGACGTACTCGCAGCGAGCAGGCGACTCGGACCCCGACGACGTCGACGACGATGATGTGTGGGACTACCCGCTCTACTGATGTGTCATGTGACAGTCGCTGGCATTGCTCGGTCCATGAGGACTTGCAGATGCACCATGTAGCTCGCTATTCGATCGACTCGAGCCGTTCATTGAACTGACTGCATGAACGCTCGGCGCTCCAGAGAGCTGTTCGACTCGGTCGCTTGCTCGTGGCGGAAGCGCGACTCGGCGACGGGATCCTCAAGACGCTCACTTTCGGTCGTGCGCTCAGGGCAGCTGTTTGAAGGTGATGATTCCAGCGACACCGACGGTGGCGACGACGATGGTCAAGCGGGCGACGATGAGCCTGCGCCAGACGAACGCGGAGCTCTCGAACAGCCAGCACGCAGTCGGCTCCGGCTCGGTCGAGAGCGCCGCGGAGCATCGACTCCTCCTCCTCCTCCTCGCCAGATTGCAACCATCCCATGTCACAGCCAGGATGGACGCGCGAATGTATCCGATGGCAGCGCCGCCTGTCACGCTCGACACGCCGCCCCGTCACTGCGAAGACGGTCCAGAAAGCCTCAAGAATTCCGAGACGGACTGCACCACCCGCCGCTGACTCGGTGGCTCCATTCAACCCAGTTCGGCGGCTTCCCCATCACACTCGCCCGCCTGACTGGCGGCGTGCCGGTTCGCCGGGTCGTCTCGGCGGAGGAGCGCGCTGGGACACGGCAGCCAACGCACGCCACCGGCGCGCCACGTGACAGCAGCGACCCAGATACACGGGCGTTGTCCGATCGCCACGCCCGCCAGCGTGGCATCGTCGGCGCGCGGCGCTTCCTTCCATGCCGCGGCGGCCTCTACCCCGGCAGAGAGGAGCGGCTCGAGGCAGTGAATCTGGCGCTTCCAACGCGTTGATTGACCGAAAATAGCTTACGTACCTCATTTCTGCCAATCGCACGCGCTGATTCCCGCCTGTCGGGCCTTTTCCGTGCCGCTTGCCTGCCGGACACGAGTGCCGGAAGATCGATCGCCCGGAACAGGCCGCCGCTGCTTCCCGGCGTCGTCCGCGCGCCGCCAGCCGCCCCCTCTCCGTCCCCGCGGCTTCACGCTCGCCCCGCGCTCGACGTGGCGCCGCGCGGTGTTTCTCAGCGCGGCTCCTCCCCCCGTTAAACCGCCAGCCAAGCCGGTACGTTCCTGCGTCGTCGCCTGGACACCAGTCGCACAGCTGACGGGCCCATGCTCTCTCTGCGCCTTGCTGTCGACGGCGGGTCACCATTCTCGGCGCGCGCTTGGGGTCGGCAGTGGCTGGCGCGCTGTCGGCCATGCAGCCCACGCCGCTCGCGACCGACAACGGGCCGCTCGCCTCCGCCTTCGGCGAGATCGTGCACCGCGGCTGGCTCAACCTCAAGACGCGCTCCATGGTCAACGTGCGGCCGCGCCACATGCGCTACTGCATCCTGGGCGCGACACGCAGCAGCTCGCGACCTTCAAGTTCCAGCCGTCCACGGGGGACCTCACGTCGGGCAACGTCAAGCCGCTGCGCAGCTACAAGGTGCTGGGCGTCGCGCCGTGGGACGGCCGCCGCTTCGCCTTCCTCGTCAGCGTCGTGCAGCAGCTCGACAACGTCGACCGCGTGCTCGAGATCGACGCTCCCACGGCGCAGGCCTCGAGCGAGTGGATCCACACGCTGCGGGTCGTCACGACCGACGGCAACGAGGAAGGCTGGCCGCTGCCGCCGCCCCCGACGCTCGAGCGGCCCGGCGGTCTCTTCGGCAGTCCTAACAAGGGGCCACCGGCCGTTGCGACCACCAAGAAGTCGGACCTGTGGGTCAAAGGTGCCTCCGTGCACCGCGGTCTGCTGAACGCGGCAGGTACGACACTGGATGGGATCACTGGACGTGGCAGTAGTGTGTGTCCAATGCTGACGGACGAGGTGATGTGCGTGGATGCTGTCAGGCGAAAACAACTGCTTCTTGAACGTGGTCATCCAGGTTGGTCATGAAAGTGGCTCCGTAGCTGGTGGGTGGTGGTCATTTGGACTGACGCTGTTGACATGGATCCTGTGCAGAGCTTCTGGCACTTGACGTCCATGCGCCACTTCCTACTCCACGTCGAGATCAAGGACGAGTCGCGGACGGTCGAGTCGAACGTGCTGCGGGCTTTGCGGGTACGGTTCATTTTGCAGCAGCTACTGCGGTATTCGTGAGCGGCTTCATTCTTACAGGATGTCCATCGTAGTCGATCATGCGGGAGTACGACGACACGTCGAGCGGTACGCTGCACTCGCGCGCCATCCGTAAGGGTCTCAGTGTGCTCTACTCGGCGGACAAGAACTTCCAGGAGGGGGCCATGTACGACGCCGAGGAGACGCTGCTGGCTTTGCTCAACCTGATGCACCAACAGACTGTAAGTCCATTTGTGAGTGCAGAATGACAGTATGCAAGCGACAATACTTAACCCCAGATGCGGTTGCAGGATGTGACTGAGATCGAGGAGACCCACAAGACGACGATGATGGTCAAGTCGCTCGTGCGGCTGGTGAGCTCCGACCCGTACGAGGAGAAGCCCCAAGCCGTGTTCGATGAGAACAGCATCCCCCACTTGGTGTTCTCCCATCAAATCTACGACCGCTACGTGTGCACGTCGTGCCGCCACACGACGCCATGGGATCTGTACTCGAACTTGGTGTACACGCTGTACGCGACGGATCTGTACGCGTGCAAGTACGAGTCGATGGAAGTCATGTTTCGCCGGATCTCGATGCAAGAGTCGGATGTGGGTTCGTCGTGCGACGTCAAGGACTGCGGCGGCAAACAGGCCAAGGAGCGTGTCATCCATCGCTTCCCGATGGTGTTCGCCATTTCGATTCTCTGGGCGACCACGTCGGCCACAAAAGATGAGGTTCAAGGCGTGCTGAGCAACGTTGGCGACCGCGTCGACTTGGCCAAGTGCTTTGACGCTTCCGGTCCAGTGATTCGGTTCAAGAACGGCGGCATCCGTACGACGTACCGCTTGCGTGGGTTCGTGTGCTACTACGGCCGGCACTACGTCGCACTGTTCTACAGCACGGCGCACAAGATGTGGCTCCTCTTCGACGATTCGCGCGTTCTGGAGATCGGTTCATGGGAGAATGCAGTTGCCGAGTATGTGAACACCCCAGTGCTTGCCGACTTGCTTCGCGTTGGGACTAACCATGAATGTTCCGTGTTACGTTGTGCTGCAGATGCTTGAAGGGCCGCTTCCAGCCAGTCTTGCTGTTCTACGAGCTCCCTGATCAGCGGAAAGACTCGTCCGTCGGTCTGCACGGGATCAGCGACGCGGTGGAGCGTCAGAAGAGCGCGTCCGTCACTTCGATTGGCGCTGGAGGCGAGTTGCTGCCCGCGTCGATCGAGGAGGAGTCGCCGGACGAGGATATGCCTTCTCCTCGAAAGAAGGCCAAGCCTCTCCCTGACGTGGAGGAGAACGCGACGATCAGTCCGACCAGCTCTACTGAACCGGCCGTCGCGAACGGCTCGAGCGATCTGATGGACCTGGAGACAGACCGCGAGTTTGAGATGGCCGAGCTCCAGCGGCGGACGTCGCAGTCGCAGAACATTAGTCCCGTGTCCGCCGCCATCGCAATGATGCCGCGCACCATTTCCATGAACGCTCCCCTTGGCGACGGCGAGTACGACGTCAGGTTCGGCGATGCGCTGGTGCTCGGTATGTATTTAGAGAAGGTCGACGGCGAGCTGTGTGTGACAAGCTTCCCGCGCGGCGTGAGCGGCGGCATGTTTGGCGCCGAGAAGAGCGGCCAGATCGGTCTGTTCGACACCGTCATCCAGGCGAATGGCCACCCACTGCAGCACTACCAGGTCGACCGCGCGCTCAAGATGATCAAGGCGCAGACCCGACCGCTGATCATCCGCTTCCGTCGATCCAAGCGCATGCAGCAGCTCTTGGATATGGGCTTTTCTCGCGACGTGGCTGCTGCGGCTCTACAGAAGACTCAGGGCAATGTCCAAGCGGCGGCGAACCTGTGCTTCGAAGGCGCGACCGGCAATTGAGTCGTGCTCAAGTCGGCGGTGTTCAAAAGTGTTCGACAGGAGTCACGCAGCCCACGAAAGTATCGACCAGTTGCGGTGGAGGTGGCGGCGGTATGACTAGAGTTTAGAGTTGCGCGCAGAGTTGAAGCGACAAGAGCATGTGGTTTTCACCCCAGATTGATTCCTTTTACTCCGTCGGTTTGCTTCGTGCACTGTTCGTTGCTGTGATGCTCCGTCACAGTGTGTATGCAGCACAACTAGCGGACCACGACGGACTCGGGAGATATCTGAAAGGCACGAGGGTTGCATACAGTTGTCGATCTAGGCGGCGATCGTCGAGAGTGCGAGCGCGGTGGTCACGACCAGCGAGACGGAAACCATCGATGTGTCGACGAGACTGGTCGCGCCAGTGTTCGTCTTGACGGTCGTCGTCTCGGATGAGGAGGAGGACGAGGAGGAGGACGTGGAAGTGCTTTCGCCGCAGAAGGTTCCCGAGTAGCCGCTGTTGCACGTGCAGATACCCTCGGTGCTGCACGTGCCGTGTCCGTTGCACGCGGCCGAGCTCGTCGGGTCGCAGAGAGCGCACTGGTTGCCGGTCGCGCCGGCCTCGCACGAGCACGACCCGGTGGTCGAGTCGGACGTGGTGCTGCACGTCCCCAAGGTGCCGCACTGCGAGACGCTGCTGCATGTATTGTCGGTCGCCGCCGCGCAGTACGCAGTCGAGTTGTATCCGGAGTTGCACCGGCACGCGTACGTCAAGGAGAAGTCGGCGTCCGGCGAGCACGTGCCCTGCGAGTTGCAGAGCGTCTTGTTGGTCGAGGAGTAGCCGCACTGTGTGGCGACGGCGTTGGTGAGGTTGGTGAGGTGGCCGCCGTTGCTCGAGAGGAACTTGGCGTAGTCCATGCACTGGTAGATGCCGTTGACGACGACCGAGTCGCTGCCCGACGTGAAGTTGCGCGAGTAGCACTCGACCGTGCCGTCGCTAGAGCTCGAGAAGGCGTCGGCCTCGGCGGACGCGCTTCCCACCGAGACGCTATCGTCCGCCGTGCTGCTCGAGTCGCCCTCGCTCACCGACACGGAGTGCTTGACGTTGCAGTTGCTGACGGACACGAAGGCGCAGACCGGCTGGATGGCGGCGTACTTTGACGGCCAGGACGCGAACGTTGGACAGAGACCGGCGATGCGTCCGCTGCACACCTGGCTCCCTGGGATGCACATGTTGAGCAACTCCAGCCCCGCCACGTCCGACGTGACGGCCACACACGCGTAGTTGGAGCCGTACGTCGTGCAGTCGCTGTTGGTCGAGCACCGACCAGGGTACAACTTGGACGACGTGGCCGCATCGACGGCCGGCAGCAGCAGCGCGAGCAGCGGAGCGAACTTCATGACAATCGGAGTAGGAAGAGCTTGTTTCGGGGGAGCACGGTCGAGAAATGAAGGGCCATGGTGGATCCAAGAGTCTCAGTCTCGCGACCGGCCAAGTCGCCGCCGCCTGTAACCACTTGAAGTCCTCTGAGGCTGCGACATGGGATCTGGCGGCAGTCAAGCGTGGAGGCGGCTTGTGGCTCTTGACTGTTGCAACGAGAGCGTCTTCTCAACGCCGACGTCTTCTCGACTTCACCGAGGTGAAACGACCGAGTCTCCTTTCGAGACAAGCGACCTGATTGAGTCACGCGCACAATGGAAAGGGTCTCGATTCGGCGTGCGATAGCCGGCGATGGCGCGAAGAGCGAGCTTGCGGGCGTCCACGAGCGCGTGCAGCAGTGGGCTCTGGATCGCAGTCGTGATGAGACCGAGCAGCTGCGGCGGCGCGAGGCAGCCAAGCTCGTCAGCGGCCTCGAGAAGATGAGTCTGGCGAGCGCGAGAAGCGAGGACGAGAGCTCGTTCGTGACGCGGAAGCGCAACGAATGCAGCGGTTCAAGCCGACTGGTTATCCAGAGCGAGGTGCCGCTCGACAAGAAGCAGGTCGAGAGCTCAAATGCGAGGGATCGACTGTCCAACCAGTCGACACAGGACGCGGACGAGCCGGTGTCGACCCCTGTTGCCGCCAAGAACGCGACTGCGAGCAGAGGCGGCATGCACTTCCGCAACCAGTTGCCCGCCAACTACACGCCGACGCGGAGGAGCTCGAGCAACTCGGCATCCACTCGCGGTCTTCGGGACTCGTCGTCACCGACTCGCATCGTGTACGCATCGCCGAAACCTGCCGATGTATCACTAAGTGATTTCAAGTTCACGACGGATGAGCGTCCATCCGCCTGCGGAGACGACAAGGCGTCGAACCAAGCCGCGCACGCACCGACAAAGTTCCAAGCGTTCTTCCCAGCGTCCAACTTCCGGCCGGGGATCTCCTCGGCATCGACAACGACGCTCTCGCGCAAAGTATGTGTGCTTGTGTTTGTGCGTGTGCGACGAAGCAGAGATCTCAAAGCTCATCCACGGGTTGTTCGCAGACCTACCCGGTAGGAACAGTGCCTCAGGAGCCGGAGACGAGCGACCCCGAGGCGAAGCACATGTACTCGGCCAGTGCCATGCGCCGAGCGCCAGAGTGGGAGCCGACATCGCATTCGGTGCATTCGAGTCGCGGTTTGATCGGTGCTGCAACTGACTAACTCGACCATGAATCGTCTCTACAGGCATCAACCGGCGCACTCCCAGGAAACGAACGACGCGCAACTACCCGCCAGCCTCGGGCGTCGTCCGCGAGCGTCTCGTCCAGATCTGTGTCGAGAAAGTCCTCGACGAAGTCCGTTCGAACTGGGTCGACTGCCGATACTTCAACTGGTTCGACGCGGTCGTCCATCGGTTCCAGCTTTGAGGCAACGACGACCGCGGCCATGAGCGAACTGCGACGCGAGCAGATGGACGAAATCGACAAGATCCGCCGCCTGTTCGAGAAGAACCAGCTCGAGTTCTCGGCGCGGACGTTCGAGCGCGGACTGCTCGTGCCAGAGGACAGACCGGTGCTCGCGAGCATCCGCGACCTGCCGCTGCCCGGCTCGCGACTCGGACCCAACCCGATGGCGGTCGGCGGGAAGACTGGCAAGACCGGCCGCGCCAAGAAGAAGCTCAAGAAGAAGAAAGTCAAGGCTGGCGGCAAGAAGGGCAAGAAGCTCAAGTCGCCAACCAAGAAGGCCAAGTCGCCGACCAAGAAAGGCTGACATGGCTACAGTTTTTGGAGATTTTGGCGAATTGGACGCGAGTATTGTAAATTTACGCCAATCAGCATGAGAATTTGCTGTGATGCATTCCTATTTGGCATTGCCGACGCCATTTTGCGAGATTTGAGTGTGCCGCCGCCATGGTGAATGGGACGCTGTCGACGTACGACAAGACGCTGATCCCGCCGCTCAACTTCTCCATGGTGGCGTCGGGCGTCTACCGCTCGGGGTTCCCGAACCGCAAGAACCACGCCTTCCTGCAGCAGCTCGGGCTCAAGTCGGTCCTGTGAGTCTGGCGAGCGATCTGTGCGGTGACCGGCGGGAGTTCGCACACTCTGACCAAACGAGTGTGGTGATGATGATGATGGCCAGGTACCTGTGCCACCAGGAGCACCAGCCGGAGAACGTGGCCTTCTTCGAGGAGAACGGCATCCGCGTGTACCAGTGTCCCATCGACGGCAACAAAGTGAGCTCCTCTCGGCTGACTGCTAGTGTCGTCGCGACCGCTAACGATGGCACCAGGAGCCCTTCATCAGCATCAACCCGGACGCCATGGCCGATGCGCTGCGGCACCTGCTAGGTACGCAGTCACTCGGCCGAACAGTTTACCGCCTACCTCAATGACTCAGTGTGTGTGCGTTTGTTGTGGCGAGCAGATGTGCGGAACCACCCGATCCTGGTGCACTGCACCAAAGGCACGGTACGCTGCTGCAACTGTGTTGAGACGAGGACGACGGTGAGGGACTGACCTGGAACACTGTGAGAGCAGCACCGCACGGGCTGCGTGATCGGGTGCATGCGCAAGATGGAGAACTGGTCGCTCACGTCCATCATCGACGAGTACTGCCGCTTCGCCGGCCCGCGCATGCGCCTGCTGGACCAGCAATTCATCGAGTTCTTCTCGCCCGCCGTGCAGTACGACGAGCGCCAGAAGCCCAAGTGGCTCCAGCGCCACCGCCCCGCCGGCAGTGGATATTAGCACCGATACAGTATCTGTCATGGCGCGCTCGGCGCTGTTATTGTTTGAGGATATTCCCTTGCTGCCGAGTCGTCTCCGTCTCCCTCACCTCCCTCCTTCACGTCGAGTCCTGCCGTCGCCATCGCCTTCACTCCGGTCGGCGCGTACCCTCCCTCGTGCTCGCTGCTACTTATGCGCGAGCCTTGTAGGCCGAGCCGTCGTCGAACTTGTTGACCCACTTCTGGTTCTCGAAAGGAGCGCCGGGCCACGCGGCCTGGTAGTGGTCCTCCTTCTTGAACGAAGACGGGTCCTCGATACGCTCCACGAGCTTGTGCTTGAACTTGCGGATGAGACCCTGCACGGGCCACGCCGCGGCATCGCCCAGCGCGCAGATCGTGTGACCCTCGATCTGGCGCGAGATCTCCTCGAGCATCGGGATCTCCTCCAGGTCGGCCTCGCCCTCCTCCATGCGCGTAAGGATCTTCTCCATCCAGCCCGTGCCCTCGCGGCACGGCGTGCACTGACCGCAGCTCTCGTGCGTGTAGAAGTGCGAGAGACGACGGATGGCCGCGACCATGTCGACGCTCTTGTCGAAGATCGTGACGGCAGCCGTGCCCAGACCCGAACCACCGCGCTGCTTCAGGTCGTCGTAGTCCATCATGATGTCCTGGCACAGCTCCTCGTCGAGCACCGGCACGGACGAACCACCGGGGATGCACGCCTGAAGGTTGTCCCAGCCGCCGCGCACACCGCCGCAATGGCGCTCGATCAGCTCGCGCAGCGTGATGCTCATCTCCTCCTCGACCGTGCACGGGTTGTTCACGTGGCCAGAGATGCAGAACAGCTTCGTGCCGTGGTTGTTCTTGCGACCGAGGCTCGAGAACCAGCTCGCGCCGCGGCGAAGGATCGTCGGCGACACAGCGATCGTCTCAACGTTCGTCACGGTCGTCGGACAGCCGTAGAGGCCCGTGTTGGCCGGGAAGGGAGGCTTGAGGCGCGGCTTGCCCTGGCGGCCCTCCAGCGACTCGAGCAGACCCGTCTCCTCGCCGCAAATGTACGCGCCGGCGCCGCGGTGAAGGTACACGTCAAAGTCGTAGCCGCTGCCGCAGGCGTTCACGCCGAGGAAGCCGCGCTGGTACGCCTCGTGGATGGCCTCCTGCAGGATCAGCGCCTCGTTGAAGAACTCGCCGCGAATGTAAATGTACGCGGCGCGCGCGCGCATCGCGAAGCCCGCGAGCAGACAGCCCTCGACCAGCTTGTGCGGGTCCTTGCGCATGATCTCGCGGTCCTTGCACGTGCCCGGCTCCGACTCATCGGCGTTGACTACCAGGAAGGACGGGCGGCCGTCCGTCTGCTTGGGCATGAACGACCACTTGAGTCCCGACGGGAAGCCGGCGCCGCCGCGGCCGCGCAGACCCGAGTCCTTCATCTCCTGGATGATCCACTCCGGCCCCATGCACAGGATGTCCTTCGTGCGGAACCAGTCGCCGCGGCGCACCGCGCCGTCCACGCGCCACGTGTCCTCGCCGTACAGGTTCGTGAAGATGCGGTCCTCGTCCTTGAGCCCGCCGTACACGCGCGTCATGGCCGGCTCCTCCACCTGCAGAATACACAACACCACTCCCTCGTCAGTATTCTACGCATCTACTACTGATCAACACGGAGGACGCACCGCGCTGGCGAGAGCGGCGGACGTGCGGAGACCGCGAGCTGGTTGAGGGGGACACAGCGAGGGGAGCAAGGCGAGTTAGAAGACCAGACCGGCAGGAGACGAAAGGGTATGCAAGCGGGGGAGGGCAGCGAGCGCTCACCTTGCGCGAAGGCGCGCGCCGCGACGCGCGAGACGCCCGTCTTCATGCTCGTCGAGGGGGGATCACTCTCGCGTTCTGTCGGCCGCCGACCACACACCAAAGGGCAATGCGCAGGACCCCCGGAAACCGCAGACCGCAGAGGGACCACCGCACAATGATACCGGTTCGTCTCCGGTATACTGATGTTGGTGATGCAATCATACCGGTTTCCCAACCCTTGTGTTGCAGTTCGTTAGAAATGCTGCAATCACTCACGCCGCCAAGTGCAACGATTTCAGGAGCGGTTCGATAACAAGTGACATCTCAGGTTCAAAAAGAGCGCGCTAAAAATACGTCCTCCTCGGTGGTCAAAATGGCCGCGGCCTGCGCATCATCGCCGGCAGCGGCGGCGGCGAGTGCTTCCGCCGCCAGAACGCCACTCGCGAGCCGCCCGCCAACCCTCGCCGCCCGCGCGATGACTGCCCCGCTAGAGCCCGAGGCGGCGCCGATGGACGTGGACGAGGCGCAGTGCGCGTCGCCGCCCAAGCGCCGGCCAGTCGTGGTCGTCTTCGACTGGGACGACACGCTCTGCCCGACCTCGTGGCTGCACGGCCGCGGCGCACTGGCGGCCGCGGGACTCGTCGAGTCCGACCTCGATGACCAGAGCGCGGCGCTGTCGGACGCCGAGCTCGGCCGCCTCCGCGTGCTGGAGGACCACGTGCTGGGGCTGCTCCACCGCGCCGTGAGCCTCGGCCCGGTCTTCATCGTGACGGCCGCGCGGCTCGGCTGGGTGACGGCCAGCGCGCAGCTCTTCTTCCCGCGCGTGCACTCGCTGCTCGTGCGGCCGGTCGCGGGCCTCCAGCTCGTCTCGGCCCGCGAATGGTACCACCAGCACATGAGCCGCCAGGTCCAGAGCCGCGGCGACCCGCTCGCGTGGAAGACGGCGACGTTCGAGGCGCTGTGCGGTCACCTGCGCGTGGTGGACGTCGCTCGGCGGCTCGGCGAGCCCACGCACCTAGTGTCGGTGGGCGACGCCACGTTCGAGCGCGAGGCGTGCGCGCGGATGGAACTACGCGGCCGCGGGTGTGTGCGCAGCAAGACGCTCAAGCTGGTGGAGGCGCCGACGCTCGACGAGCTCGTGGACCAGCTCGGCATGACGCTCTCGCTGCTGGACAAGATGTGCAGCTACGACGCGAGTGTCCACCTGCAGGTGACGCGCAATGCGCCGCCGCACGGACCGGTCGCGCCGCCGCTGCAGCTCTCGCAGATATCGCTCGGCGTCAACCTCGCCGTCCCGAACCCGGCAACCTCCTCGGAACTACGGCCGAGGGTGTGGCGAGACCCGATGACTCGCCAGGAGGCGCCGCTGGCGCCGGTGCCCGGCGTGCGGAGCTGAAGTTAGTTAGTGATAAGGCAGCAAATGCTCAGCCTCAATAGGTATTTACTCGCGAAACATGCAACCAAAAAGGTCGAGTTTGCGATTTCAATTGTTGGTTAATTGCCTCCAGCTGCGAAGACGCGGTCCACGTCCACGAAGCGCTCGTACGCGGTCAAAAAGTGTAGCAGCACGCCGTTGGACCAGCCGAAGCCGAGCTGCGGGACGTACTCGCCGCCCGAGCCGATGCCGCCGAGCTGCGTGGCGTTGTACTTTTCAAACATTTGGCCGGTGAGCTTCCACGCCACGTGCCCGGCCTCGACCCACGTCTGGACCACCTCCTGCGCGAGCTCCCGAGCCTCAGCCGAGCCGGTGGCCACCAGTCCTTCCACGAGGATGTCCTGCAGCGGCGGCCACGCGTTCGGCGAGTCCCACTGCTCGCCCGTTGCTCGCGTCGTGGTCTGTACGCCGCCTTCCTGGATCAGCCCGGACGCCTTGAGCGACGCCACAAGCTTGTCAACAAGTTCCGAGTCGGCGGCGTCGAACGCGCCGGCCCAGAGCGGGAAGTAGTCCGACGCGGACCGGACGGAAGAGTGGCGACGGTCGTCCGTCCAAAAATCCTTCCACGAGCCGTCCGCATCGCTCCAGAGCACCGCATCCATAGCTTCGCGTCGGCGCTTCGCCGCCAGCTCGAACTCCCTGGCGGCCGCGCTGTTGCCAAGCGCGGCGTTGAACTTGGCAATGTTTGTCTCGACGCGGTACAGGATCGAGTTCAGATCGACCGGCACGATGCGAGACGTGGCGATCGACGTCAGCGTTCGCTCGTCGGCGAACCAGCGACTCGAGAAATCCCAGCCGCTCTCGGCCGCTGCAACCACGTCGTTGTAGAACTGCTCGCGGGTCTCGTTGCCCGCCTTCTCTCCGTTGAGGAAGTCTTCTCGGTACGACTCTGGCCGCGGCGCGTTGGCGACCGCAACGTACCGGTTCAGCACGTACGTCTTGTCGTTGATCGTCAAGGTCACAGCGCTGTCGCGGTCGTCTCCGTCGCGCCGCATCCAGAAGCTGTACTCGCGCTCAAGCAGCGGCAGCGCGTCGCGAAGGTACTCGAGATCCCATCCACCATCCTCGACGGCGGCGATGAGGGATACCATGTCGGACAACATCGGCGGCTGCGAGCGTGTGAGGTAGTAGATCCGCCCGCCATTCGGCACGAAGCCCAGCTCGTCGACGTATTCGAGCAGGTTGTTGACGACGCCGCGTGCCGTGGTGCGCAGACCGCTCACGAGCAGCCCCTTGACGATCCAGTACGAGTCCCAGTAGTAGCTCTCGCGGAAGCGGCCGCCCGGGACGACGAGCACGTTCTGGTCGTGACCGGACGGTCGCGCCAGCCCCGAGGTCGACGGCACGGACAGCGGCTTGGGAGGTAGGAAGGAGCTGACGGCCGTCGTGTTGGGCACGCGGCCGAGCAGCTTCCAGATCTCGTGGACCTCAATAGCCCACGCTCTCGCGCGTGAGTCGGAGATCCGAGCGATCTCTGGCGGCACGGCGCCGTCCTCGTAGTCGCGAGGCGGCGTCGGGATCAGGTCTGAGCCTGGATCGTCAAAGTGTTGGACAACAAACTCCTCGAGCCTCACTGCCCACTCGTCCGAGGAGAGCGACTCCTGCTCGCGCTGGTCCTGCAGCGCGCGGTAGCCCTCATTCACGCGGTCAATGGTGGTCGAGGACTTGAGGGGCATGTCGACAAAGTGTTTGCTGTCCGCGAAGATCCCCAGCAGCTGCACGTCGTGCAGCAGCTCGCCTCGGCAGTAGATGCTCTCGAGGTCGCTCAGCGACGGCTCGAACGGCGCCGGCAGGGCGAGGGATCCTTCAATCGGCTGCATCTTGTCGGTCGACGTGGCGGGATAGAATCTGCGGCCTGCGCTCTCATCCGCCAGAGTTGCCGCGCAGAGCAGCAACAGGACACGGACACATCTCATGGTGGCGACCATCACTCTGGAGAATGCGACTGCCGGGTGTGCCCGAGAGAGTTCAAATCCGGAACTGGACGAAACGTCATCTATTTGAAAGGAGGTTCTGATCCGGTTTTGGGTGTTTTAGTTTGTGGGTGACTAGATTTGTGGTACTAGCGAGGGTTACGCCGATCTACTCAACAGATAGCCGTGCGAGTGCACTCGCAAACAGCAAACCCGGATACAGCTCAGGCGACTCGCATTCTGAGTGTATTAATAGAGCATTGATGCAGAAGAATGTGACTGCTGGCTTCGCAAAAGATCCAATGTCCGGATGTGCACATTCGCACAAAGGTTGAAGTTGGGAATGTACGCATTCATTGACTCAGAAATTGCAAACGAGAGGCATTCAACATAGAACTCACAGAGAGAATCCATCTCCCGCTGCCGCCGACATCGCTTCTTCACCCGCCTTCGATCGGCTAGGCTCGGCGATGCGCGAGGCTACTGCTCATCCACGAAGCGAGCGCGACTGCTGCTGCTGGGTCTGCTGCTGCTGCTGCTGCTGAGTCTGAGACTGGTCGGCGGTCGAGGTCGTCGTGCTGTCGGTCGTCGACGTGGACGTTGAACCCGACGAACCACTGGTGGTGGTCGTCGTCGAGCTTCCCGTGGTAGCCACCGGCGCAGACGTCGTGGACGCCGACGTGGTCGAGGAGTCGGTGCTCGTGCTGGTGCTCGTCGAAGTGGATGTGGTGGCCACCGGCGCACTCGTTGTCGTGGTCGTCGAGGAGTCGGTGCTGGTGGTCGTCGAGGTAGACGTCGACGGAGCCGAAGTCGTGGTCGTCGATGTGTCGGAGCTCGTGGTCGTCGAAGTGGACGTCGACGTCGACGGAGCCGAGGTCGTGGTCGTGGACGTGCCGGTCGTGCCAGTCGTGCCGGAGGTGGTCGTCGTCGTGGATGAGCCCGAGGTCGTGGTTGACGACGAGCTCTGCTGCGTCTGAGACGTCGTCGACGAACCGCTCGTGTAGGTTGTGGACGTGGACGTAGAAGTCGCGGGCGAGGTCGTCGTTGTGGAGGACGAGGTGTCCGAGGTGGTGGTCGACGTAGTTGAGGTCGAAGGCGCCTGGGTCGTCGTCGTCGTCGACGTCACACCGGTCTGCGACGTCGTGGACGAGCCGCTCGTGGTGGTGGTCGAGCTGCCCGTCGTCGCCGCGGGAGCCGAAGTCGTCGCTGCGGGAGCCGAAGTCGTCGTCGAAGTAGTAGTTGACCCGCTCGTCGTCGTCGAGGACCCCGTACTAGTGGTCGTCGTCGCGACTGGAGCCGAGGTAGTGGTCGTGGTCGATCCGCTCGTCGTCGTGGACGTCGAGGTCGTCGTGTCCGAGGTTGGCGCCGAAGTCGCCGTCGTCGTCGTCGACGTCGACGTCCCAGAGTCCGTCGTGGACGTGGACGACTGTTGCGCGGTGGACGTCGAGGTCGAGGAGCCTGTCGAAGTGGAGGTGCCCGTCGAAGTGGAGGTCGATGGGGACGTCGTCGTCGACGTGCTGGTGGAGGTCGTCGTGTCCGAGGACGACGGCGTCGAGCTGCTGGTGGTCGTCGTCGTGTCCGATTGCGAGGGTGTCGATCCCGTCGTCGTCGACGTCGAGGTCGTGTCAGTCGATGTGGTGTCGCATGGCGTGTCCGAGGTGGAGGACCAGGTCGAGTCGGTCGTCGAGTCGGTGGAACCGCCGAACCAGGTGCCGAGCACTCCCGACAATGTACCCGTGAGCGTCGAGTACGTGTCGTCGCAGGGCGTGTCGGCATTGTACGTGGATGTCGACTGCACCGCCTGTGTGGTGTCTGTGTCGCAGGGCGTGTCGCCACCCGAGTACCATCCCCACGTGGCGCTGGCCTGTGGGCTAGCGGTGAGTGCGATGAACGCGATCTGGGCGATGGAGCGGATGATCTTCATGCTGACTGTGGAAGTGGAGATAGAGCTCAGCTTGTTGCTGTTGCTGTTGTGGTGAGAGGTAAATTGAGGAATGAAGTGAAGGGAGGCGCTGCTCGAGAGGTGTCGCTACAGCTGAAGTTGATGCGACGGCGAGAGATGCTGTATGCGTCCATGACGACTCGCGACAAAACGCTGTCGTTCGACTGGGCGAACGCCGGCTTCGGACACCAGAGGACTGGAGAGTCTGGAATACGGACACCATGGAGAGAGCGGGTGTTGGACATGTAGAGGTCAACTTGGCTATGACTTGCTGTCCGGCGAATGGTAGCTGTCTCGTGCGCGCAGACCGGTGCGTGCCTCTACACGACCGCTGAAAGATCAGTGACCCGCCATCTGCTCGGAAACATCCATGGCGGCGTCGGTCGTCAAGGTAGCCATTACTACAGAGTGATGTTGTGCACTGTACTGTACACATAGACTGCCGGCCTGTACGCAGCCGCCAAGATGCGGACCGAGGTATCCACTCGTCCGGAGAGAGCGCGTTGGGTCTGCTTGAGACAACTGCGCCGAGCAGTGCGGTGGGTCTGTTCGCTTCGGACCGGAATATTCAGACTGTACTGCCTTTACACCACTAATCATGTTGAAATCGCCTCCGTCTACAAATCGTAGCGAGTCTTTTAGCAGTCAGCCGTACGACACAAAATTGGATTTTTGAGGGCACATGGAGGGTGATGTCAGTCTGGATGTCGACGACGCGAACGGACAGAATGGGCACGTTGGCAATGGCTCCCCTTGACAATCTGATACAGTCGGGTTGAGTATGCGCCTGCCATATGGTGTGTCCCTGATCATTTTGGCTCGACTTACTGGGTTCGCGTAAAGGCATCGGGAACATGCGACTGTCGACAAAAGCGTGAGTGTTGTGCTGCAATGACATAGAGCACCATGTACAGCGCCACCAGCAGGGCGGGTGCTGTCCTGCATCCTACATGTGTACGCGCTGATGGAGACCGAGCGGGCTTCTGCATGATCTGTTTGGAGAAGTTCAAGACCGGGGGTACCCTCGATTTGCTCTCCGTTCCACGAGTCCGGTTTCCTTTGGCGGCACCAGCAGCAGGCGACAAATACCATCGCTGTTCGATTCGAGGTATACCATGTAACGCCTTCGCGCCTGATAATCTGTCCGCGAGGGAGTAGCGGTACTAAACGACGATAGCACCATGTCAAGTGTCTTATCTCGTTCGACCAAAATCGGTGGCAGTGGCGTTTTTGGTGGTACTTGTAGGCGGACGCTATTCGTGTTGTGTGTAGGCGAGCATTGCCACCGTGCTGGCGCCTTCCACGATTTTGGTGGGGTCGACACGCAGCAAACTGAGGACGAGACCACCAGCGTTCAAGGCGCTTGACCAGCAGCACACGGAGTTCTTTGCAGCGTCCGTACATCATGGCCGCAAGCACGGCACCGCGGTTGTCATCTCCATGCTGCCACTGGATGTCTGATGCTGCCACTGCATGCCCGATATGGTGCTTGACACTAGCGAGATGTGCGCCGCATGCATGCATGCATCATCCATGCTGCGATCCTGGACGTGGAGGGGAATCACAGGCAATCGCATTCGCGCACTCCACTGTGCTTCATTTCTCAACTCACCTTCCTCGTTTCGGATCACCAACAAGCATCGATGAATTTTCTTCGCGTCGTCGCAGTCCTCTCGGCTGTCGCCATCGCTACGAGCACTCAAGTAGTCCAGGTTAACGCCTGCGAAGGCACCACGGACTTTGGCTCCTTCTCCACCCCAAGCTACGGTTCGTCGTGGAGCGACTCGTACTCGACGCTCAAGAGCACCTTGTCGAACGCCTTGGGCAACTGGTTTGGTGCCTCTTCGACGGACTCTACGTCGACGGGATCGACGACCGACTCTAGCTGGTCGTCGACCGCTACGAGTGCTCAGACGACCTCGGCGCCAGTGGCCACGACCTCGACTGCGACGTCAACATCGACATCCGAGATCACGTCGCAGCAGACGTCCACGTCCACGTCCACCAACGACTCGGCGACCACCACGTCGTCGACGTCAACGTCGTCAACGACTACAGCACCAAGTTCATTCACGACCGGCACGTCCGGTGCGGCGGATTCTGAAACCGAGTCGACGACGACGGAATCGTCGACTTCATCTACGACCACAGCGCCGAGTACAACCGCTACCAGCAGCTCGTCCGGAACCTCGACGACCACATCGGTCAGCGACAGTACTACCACCTCGAGCACGACTCGGCCGCAGAAGCAAGGCACGTCGCTCCGCGGCTGAGCTGTCGAGCCACTCGGCAAGCCATGGTTCGCGTGGCAGGTCGATTCGTGTTCATGTTCTTGTTCGTCGCGTTTGCAGAGGTTGAATCGTGCAAGCACGCACTCCAACACATGGATGTTTTGTCGTAATTTCAATGCAAGTCAATGGGACAGTGCAAAAAGCGTTTGGTGGTGTTGTAAAGGCAGTACAGTCTGAATATTCCGGTCCGAAGCGAACAGACCCACCGCACTGCTCGGCGCAGTTGTCTCAAGCAGACCCAACGCGCTCTCTCCGGACGAGTGGATACCTCGGTCCGCATCTTGGCGGCTGCGTACAGGCCGGCAGTCTATGTGTACAGTACAGTGCACAACATCACTCTGTAGTAATGGCTACCTTGACGACCGACGCCGCCATGGATGTTTCCGAGCAGATGGCGGGTCACTGATCTTTCAGCGGTCGTGTAGAGGCACGCACCGGTCTGCGCGCACGAGACAGCTACCATTCGCCGGACAGCAAGTCATAGCCAAGTTGACCTCTACATGTCCAACACCCGCTCTCTCCATGGTGTCCGTATTCCAGACTCTCCAGTCCTCTGGTGTCCGAAGCCGGCGTTCGCCCAGTCGAACGACAGCGTTTTGTCGCGAGTCGTCATGGACGCATACAGCATCTCTCGCCGTCGCATCAACTTCAGCTGTAGCGACACCTCTCGAGCAGCGCCTCCCTTCACTTCATTCCTCAATTTACCTCTCACCACAACAGCAACAGCAACAAGCTGAGCTCTATCTCCACTTCCACAGTCAGCATGAAGATCATCCGCTCCATCGCCCAGATCGCGTTCATCGCACTCACCGCTAGCCCACAGGCCAGCGCCACGTGGGGATGGTACTCGGGTGGCGACACGCCCTGCGACACAGACACCACACAGGCGGTGCAGTCGACATCCACGTACAATGCCGACACGCCCTGCGACGACACGTACTCGACGCTCACGGGTACATTGTCGGGAGTGCTCGGCACCTGGTTCGGCGGTTCCACCGACTCGACGACCGACTCGACCTGGTCCTCCACCTCGGACACGCCATGCGACACCACATCGACTGACACGACCTCGACGTCGACGACGACGGGATCGACACCCTCGCAATCGGACACGACGACGACCACCAGCAGCTCGACGCCGTCGTCCTCGGACACGACGACCTCCACCAGCACGTCGACGACGACGTCCCCATCGACCTCCACTTCGACGGGCACCTCCACTTCGACAGGCTCCTCGACCTCGACGTCCACCGCGCAACAGTCGTCCACGTCCACGACGGACTCTGGGACGTCGACGTCGACGACGACGACGGCGACTTCGGCGCCAACCTCGGACACGACGACCTCGACGTCCACGACGACGAGCGGATCGACCACGACCACTACCTCGGCTCCAGTCGCGACGACGACCACTAGTACGGGGTCCTCGACGACGACGAGCGGGTCAACTACTACTTCGACGACGACTTCGGCTCCCGCAGCGACGACTTCGGCTCCCGCGGCGACGACGGGCAGCTCGACCACCACCACGAGCGGCTCGTCCACGACGTCGCAGACCGGTGTGACGTCGACGACGACGACGACCCAGGCGCCTTCGACCTCAACTACGTCGACCACCACCTCGGACACCTCGTCCTCCACAACGACGACCTCGCCCGCGACTTCTACGTCCACGTCCACAACCTACACGAGCGGTTCGTCGACGACGTCTCAGACGCAGCAGAGCTCGTCGTCAACCACGACCTCGGGCTCATCCACGACGACGACCACCTCCGGCACGACTGGCACGACCGGCACGTCCACGACCACGACCTCGGCTCCGTCGACGTCGACGTCCACTTCGACGACCACGAGCTCCGACACATCGACGACCACGACTTCGGCTCCGTCGACGTCTACCTCGACGACCACCAGCACCGACTCCTCGACGACCACGACAACGAGTGCGCCGGTGGCCACCACATCCACTTCGACGAGCACCAGCACGAGCACCGACTCCTCGACCACGTCGGCGTCCACGACGTCTGCGCCGGTGGCTACCACGGGAAGCTCGACGACGACCACCACCAGTGGTTCGTCGGGTTCAACGTCCACGTCGACGACCGACAGCACGACGACCTCGACCGCCGACCAGTCTCAGACTCAGCAGCAGCAGCAGCAGCAGACCCAGCAGCAGCAGTCGCGCTCGCTTCGTGGATGAGCAGTAGCCTCGCGCATCGCCGAGCCTAGCCGATCGAAGGCGGGTGAAGAAGCGATGTCGGCGGCAGCGAGAGATGAATCGTCGTCGTGGTCTCTTTGTTGTAGATTTGTCAGGCGGTAGTGCTGTGTCTGCATTCGCTTGCTGAGTGATGTATATTCCTGTTGTATGTAGTGTTGCTGTTTGGATAAGAAAATGGATCTGTGTACAGACAAGTCTTGTTGAGATTACAATCTCGTATGTACTCAACCCAATACACACAAGAGCAATTGAAGCTCTGTCGACAACCGCCGGAGCGCTGGAGACACTCCCCTTCTTACGCATGAACTCAACCGCGCAGGTTTTGAGCCGCTGCGTCCGTCGTTGTTCCCGTCGAAGTGGCGGCAGGAGAATACGACAAGCCCGTCTTGCCGCCCTTGGGTGATGTAGGCGTTGAGTTTGACGAACCCGTAGAGTCCGTCGGCGACGGCGTCACGTTGCCTGACGTGTCGGTCGATCCAGTTGGAGACGGGGTCACACTGTCCGACGTGTCAGTGGATCCTGTGGGAGCTGGGGTCGCTTGGTCCGACGTCCCCGTGGAGGTGTCAGTCGAACCAGTCGGCGCCGGCGTCACCTGATCCGAGGTGTCAGTTGACCCAGTAGGCGACGGTGTTGTCGTATCTGAAGTGTCGGTGGACCCCGTTGGAGCAGGCGTGGCAGTGTCCGAGGTGTCAGTCGACCCCGTTGGCGATGGTGTCACTTGATCGGTCGTGTCCGTCGATCCCGTTGGCGACGGTGTCGCGTGGTCGGTCGTGTCTGTCGAATCTGCTGGTGGAGAATAAGTGATATCGGTCTTGCCTGGGCTAGGAGCATTGTCCGAGGTGTCGGTCGAACCAGTTGGTGCTGGAGTGACCTCGTCAGAAGTACTCGTCGCTCCTGTCGGTGATGGTCCGCCATGATCCGACGTGTCGGTCGAGCCGGTCGGCGACGGGGTCGAGTGATCGGACGTGTCCGTCGAACCCGTGGGTGCTGGCGTAGTCTGCTCGGACGTGCTCGTAGCCCCCGTTGGCGATGGTGTCGCGTGATCGGACGTGTCGGTTGAATCCGCAGGTGGAGAGTATGTCACACCGGTCTTTCCCGTGTCGGTGGACGTGCCGGTACCTGTGTCCGTGTCGGTCGAGGGCGAGTTAGTGATCTCAATCCACGTCGTGACGCTTGGCGTGTCCGTGATCACAGTCGGCGTGTCGCCTTGATCATGAGTCTCGGTGTTCCCGCTTGGGGTCGCAGGCGTATCCTCTCCAGTGGCGCACGGCGAGTCTCCGTTCTGGCCTGTCGTGTCACTCGACGGGGTGTCCCACGACGTCTCTCCATTGCCTCCGGTCTCAGTTGATGTCGTGGTCGAGTCGCCTCCAGAAGGACAGGGGGAGCTGGCATCGCCAGAGTCTGTTGATGGACTCCACCATGTCGCGCCGCCGTACCCTCCCGTTGCTGTGGACGAGTCGGTTTGCCCGCTGGATGGTGTGAACCAGCCGCTGGCCCATTTACTCCAGTCGGACGTAGTTGCAATCGAGCCGCCCGATTCGGGACAGGGGGTGTTGGCGGTGCCGGAGTTCCAATTGTCGGAAGTCGAGGTGGACGTCCCCGATTGCTCAGGGCCGGTGGACGTCGTCACTGTTCCAGTCGTGTCCGAGCCGCAAGGCTGTTCGCCGCCGGAGAACCACCCCCATGTCGCCTCGGTCGGCTCCACGAACTGGTTGATAGCGGCGACGATGAGTGCGATGCGGGCTCCGTGACGAAGAACCTTCATGATGCTGGCGGGACTGGATCCGAGGCGAACGGAGCAAATTCCGGAATGAGCAGTTTTGGAGAGCTACAGTGGTTTCTCGGGCGATGCTCAACACAGGATCGCAGCGCAGAGCGAGACCAAGCACTCGTCTTGCGAACCCCATCCAGCTGGCAGACGACTCCATTCCGATATGCGGCTGGTGCTCCAATTCTGTGGACGCCGCGAAAGCGGTTGTTTCGGACGACTCGATCAGATTTTCGAGCAAATTTTCGCCTCCTCAGTGGAACCGCGAGTACTCACGATCTTGACTGAGGATCTTGAATACTCCTGGTTGTCGGGCGAATTCAAATGCAGTACGATGGAGTTATCACTGTAAACGGTACTGGTCATCCGCGCCAGACGGTGGTCGCTATCCTCTTTCGCAAGCTTGGCGTAGGCTTTGGCTGCTTAGAATGACATCATACCCAACTCGAGCTTGGCACGGCTGGCAAGGGCCACAGCTGTCAGATAGATACAGACCGTAGCATGCATGTCGACCAACTCTGGGCGAACCTTGCGACGTCAGTCTAATCCCTTCTGGCTGGATCCGAACACCGTGAACACCACGAACTTGATGTCCTTTGCTGCAACGCAATGGCGTCCAGCGCCACATACCGATGCCGGCCGAGAGTCTAGCTGCTTTGGTGCTCAAGCACTCGATGTTCGCTCGCTGTTGAGACCCGCGGCGAGCTCTTTCATCGAGGACCGCGAGCAACGACAAGGCGTGGAGCACATTAAATACATTGAAATGCTAGACAATCAAACAACTTCACACCATATTGGTCGAGTATATGCGCAGCGATTGCATCCTCGCTGGCTCGATGCCCGTACCAAACACCGACGTCAGCGGCAGTGCAGGGCGACCACTGGCTTAGAAAGCGCAGTCCTTGCTCGTGGGCTTGGTCGCCGCCGGAGTGGCCACGGGGCCAGGGGTCGAACCCGTCTGGTTGGGCGGGTTGCCCCCCGACGTCGTGGGGGCCGGAGTCGGAGCCTCGTCGTTCACAGGCGACTCCGTGGTCGGCACGTTGGTTCCCTGAGTGGGCGGGACGGTCGTCGCGGCAGGCGTGGGGACAGGACCCTGCTGCGTCGGCGAGTCAGGAGTCGGGGCCGGCGCATTCGTACCCTGCGTCGGCGGGACAGTCGTCGCGGCAGGCGTGGGGACAGGACCCTGCTGCGTCGGCGACTCGGGCGTTGGGGCCGGTTCTTCAGATCCCTGAGTCGGTGGGACGGTCGTCGCGGCAGGCGTGGGGACAGGACCCTGCTGCGTCGGCGAGTCAGGAGTCGGGGCCGGCGCGTTCGTACCCTGCGTCGGCGGGACAGTCGTCGCGGCAGGCGTGGGGACAGGACCCTGCTGCGTCGGCGACTCGGGCGTTGGGGCTGGTTCTTCAGATCCCTGAGTCGGTGGGACGGTCGTCGCGGCCGGCGTCGGAACTGGTTCCTGCTGCGTCGGGGTGTCAGGTGTCGGCGAAGGCTCGTTGGTTCCCTGAGTCGGCGGCGCGGTCGTCGCGGCCGGCGTGGGGGTTGGTCCGTGCTGGATCGGCGACTCGGGCGTCGGCGACGGCTCGTTGGTTCCCTGCGTCGGCGGCGCGGTCGTCACGGCCGGCGTCGGAACTGGTTCCTGCTGCGTTGGCGAATCAGGCGTCGGCGACGGCTTGTTCGTCTCCTGCGTCGGCGACTCCGTGGTAGGAGCAGGGGTCGGCTGGTTCGTCTCCTGCGTTGGGGACTCGGTCGTGGGAACAGGAGTCGGCGCCTCGGTGGTGGGGACTGGCGCCGGCGTCGTCACAACCGGAGCTTCAGTCGGCGGAGCGGTGGTGGGCTTGTTAGTCTTGTTGCCTCCCTTCGACGGGCATGGCGTCTCCTGACCCTGCTGGCCAGGGTGGTCCTTCCCGCCGCCGTTGTGCTTGCCACCACCGTTGTGCTTGCCACCACCGTTGTTCTTGCCGCCACCGTTCTTGTCAGATGGGCATGGCGTCTCGGGGGTCTGGCCCCACTGACCCCACTGACCGTTGCCACCACCGTTGTGGTTGCCGTCGTCACTGTCGTCCGACGGGCATGGCGTCTCGGGGGTCTGACCCTGCTGGCCCCACTGACCCCATTGACCGTTGCCGCCGCCGTTGTTCTTGCCGCCATCGTTGTCGCTCGACGGACAAGGCGTTGCCGCACCCTGCGAGCCGCGGAACACTTGCTTGTTCGACGAGCCGTCACCCTCGGGACACGGCGTCTCGGACTGCTGGTTCGAGTTGCCGCCGAACCACGAGCTCTTGCCGGAGCTGGTGCCCCACAGAGCGCCGGTGGAAACGCTACCGACCTTGCCGCTCGTGTACGAGTCGGAGTCGCCCTCGGGGCATGGCGTGCTGGCACTGTCGTCGCCGCCGAACCAGCCCCACGTGGCCGCGACCGGCTCCGGGATGGCCATGACGAGCGCCGAGGCGAGCGCGACCTGAGCGAGGATCTTGGAGAGCTGCATGCTGGAGCTCTTGTTTCTCTCGGTGTGAGACGCTGAGGTGTATTGGAGCGGTTCCAATGGAGGGTAAGCGGGTCGCTTGCGGGGAAGCGGGGAACTTTGTGAATGAAGAGCGAGTGCAACGTGGGCGAGTGCGCCGAGCGATTGGTGCATACATTGCAGCAGGACTGCGGCGGTGGGAGGAGCTGCATCATGCTCGACGACGCTGCCCCTTGCTGTGATTGCAGCGCGCCTCGAGTGGCCAAGACCGGGACGGTGTTAGCACATCTTTGCGTTCGTTGCCGCATCTTTTACTGTCCGACTCGCGCTCGGACAAAAAGCCAGCAACGAGTCAGATCCAATATTACCCGAAACGGGTACTCGACAATCGCTCCACATCCTGCAAAACTACCCGAATATGGGTATTTATCGACCGTGTTTTGTCGAGTCTCACGCTATTCTTGCCTAGTTATGGCTGATTATGCAAGATGATTGGCTGTAGCCATGTCCCACTGCCCGTCGCGACCCGGCAACGCGACGGAGCGAGGTGGGACCGGCCACCCGAACGCCTTTACGGCCGCCGCCGAGCTGCAACCTGAGCGCGCGCCGACTCTCAGCTCGTGAGTTAGCATCTCTTGCCCATCGCTCGAGGCTTTCCCTCCGACTGGGACTCGCGGTGCGCCGGTCCTGAGCACGATCGTCGACGCGCTTCTACTGCACACAATCCACTCGCCATGCGACCGCCAGAGCTGTGATGAAACGCGATTGTGACTGCAACCCGACAAAAAATTGCGATCCCTGTGTCGTCAGCCAAGACACCACCGGCTCGTTTGTGAAGACTAATGCGCTCGCTGTATTACTGTGCTGACCCCAAGGTCGCTGCGTTGGCACGGCCATTGCGTTTGACACGGTCACAGGGTTCGCCAAGTCATTGCGTTCGCTCCGACCTCAACGAACCCAGCAAGCGGCTGCCACAGCTCGTCGCAGGTCGAGCGGGCAATGCGCTCCAGCATTGCGCACTGATCGCCATCCGTGCTGGATGACCAGCCAAATGTTGCGAACAGCACAACGGTGCAGTTCTATGCATCAGCCTGTGCTGCGGTGCGCGAGACTGCTCTCCATCGTGCAATCCTCGTCCCGGCAGTTCTGCACCGCGAACTGCACGGTACCGAGCACGTTCGATGTCTGCGTTCCGATCATGATCGCGAATGTGAAAGCGTCGACGCCACGGAAACCCGGCTTAGGAACGTATCGCACGATCCTATCGCCGTCAACGACGAGCAGCTTGAGACCCACATCGCCTCTTGTGCCCGTATACATGTACGGATCGACGCCTTGGGATTCATAGCACTCTCTATCACACAGCGATGGCATGACCTTTTCATGCTCGCTGGCGTCGCTGAGGATCGCAATCCCCCCGAACGAGTCGTAGCCGCTCAAAAACGAAACCAGCGCGCGAGATCGCGTGCCATGCGGCAGCATGTCATACCCAATAGAGTAGCGTCGCAAGAATGCGTCGGCCTCGAGACTGTCGAGAACGCCGTTGCCGTCAAAGTCGACGTGATCTCGTTCTGTTTCGTTGATGGTGACATACAGAGTCCCATGTCGGGGCAATGTCTGCACGTGTGCCTTCATGTCCATGTAGTACGTGCGCGTTTCTCCGCCGAACGATGTCACACGCAACACCCAATCTGAAATGCCGCCGGTCGCAGTCATGTCCATACTGTCCAGACGGACAGCGTCAGTCACAGCGAGTATCCAAGTCCCCTCACTGGCCATCGACCCGAAAACCTGACCAAAGGGCTCCTCTGGTGACCAAGCCTGGGCTCCGGGGTAGAAGACCGGGGAGACTGGAGATCCACTGCGGTAGTCTGAAAGGAGATGGCACTGCTCAATGAACACTTCAACTTCGGCCAGAGTCAGGTAGGCGAACGGGTTGTCAGCCACTATACGCACGTACTGGGCAGTTGTTCCCGATGGAGGAGCCACACTCACCACTCTGCGATTCGTGGCGGTAGCGTCCACTTTGTGGATCCATATCGCATTCGAGTACGCATCGTCAAACGTCTCGAAGGCCATGGTCGCAGAAGCTTCAAACAGCATGATCCAAAACGGAAACATTGGCATCTCCCTGATCGTGACACTGTCATCCTGAGTGCCATCGTCCGAGTAGACAAAATCATCGCGGTCGTCGCCTGGGTATGGCTGAATGAGTTGCACTTGTCCAGTTCCATTGCAGATACGATTTTTGCCTACTGACAGCGTGATGTTTAATAATGATACGCTGGGATCGTCAAGAAAGGTAATGGACCATGCGAACGCTCCATTCGTAGACAATGCGGCGTCGGCGGGTGATCTTGTGACGAACACGCGCGGCATGCCGCTTAGAGCAGCCAGTTTTGCCTGCATCGACTCTCCCAGTCCGATTCCAGGCGTAGATACCCGCGGATTCTCGTCGACAATCATGGCCGGCGCATTAAAACTAATTCTGGACGTTTCCGATTGCTGGCCACTGGCAGAAGTGAATAAAAGAGTAAAATTGCCACTCACAGCGGCAACTCCACCCGCAGAGTCCACGCGAACCCCCACTACCAAAGCCGGCAGTTCTTCGTCGGCGGCCATCCACACTCGAATGGTGCCAATGTTGATCGGCTTAATTAGCCGGACCTCCCACCACGCGTTTTGACTCGTCGCAGCTGTTTGTGCGACAGATTGACTCGAAACTCGACCTGAAGTTTGCCCGTCGATGGCATTTGCAGCATAGCATCGCCCTGACGTGGAGCTCTGGACAGCAACCGCTTGTCCAGCTAAAGCCACATTCTGTCCAACAAAATCGCGAAAACGGTAGTCCCATCCTACTCCGCTTGTTGGATTAGCAGGGTAGTTCTGCAATTGCTCGGTGTTGACTCGAACAGGCGCGTCAGGAACGCCGAATACGTCGCGAGAGGCGCAACACCGTTCGAATATCGATGCATTCACAGTCCCGTGAAGGATACGGGCAGTGAGATCATTCGCCCGCGGATGGTACAGACCGCGCAACACGACCTCCAAGCTCTTGACCAGCTGATATTTGGACAAAAACCTCGAGTTGTGCTCGGCGTTAGCGAGATTCACGTCCGCGTCCAGCTGCGGAGAGGCTGCAAACCGCCGGATTGTACTGCCGTTCAGCTGGATCTTGGAGCGTGAGCGGTGGGAAAACGCGCCAGCGACCTTCGCAACTGTGAAGATGAATGCAGTATGCTGCGATGAGCTTCGGGTGGAGTTATACACCGCGACACTCGTAGTATTCTCGATTTGAATGCTCGGAAGCCCGCTAGTCGTATCGACAATGACTGGCGTAGACCACTGCACCACCAGATCAATGGTTTCACCTGAGACGAAAATGCCTGGCCGCTTGTTGGTGAAAATCTGCGTGATGCGGGGGATGACAGTATTGATGCCAATCGCGTGGCCATAACTGAGACTACGCAGCATATTGTCGGCAGAAGGAGCTAATCCACTAGATGGCGTGCCGCGGTAGCAACCTATCAAGTACGGAGATCTCATAGTAATATGGTACCGGTAGATGCCATCGTCACCGAATCGCCCGCCACATTCATCCAAGTCAGTTGGCAGTTCTCCGTCCTCTGTGAAAAGTCCATACACCGCGAAGCCATCAAACGCATATCCGACAAGAGGCGATGGAGAAAGGTGCTGCTCGCCGCCGAGTTCATCAATGAGGCAGTCCGGCGACCCATAATACCGATACTTGCCACCGCCATCAACAAACCCGTTGCACTTATCCAACAATTTGTACACTGGGCCAGAGGTATCCGTCATATTCCCGTAAATGTCGGAATAGCTCGAGTAGAACGGCGCTCCATTCAGCATGACGCCAACTGCCTTATCTCGGGGGAGCTCTGTTGTCGTCGAGCTGACAATTGGAAATCGCGGGAACGTGAACACGTAGTCTTGCGGCTCGACTGCGAAGCGGTTGTACGCGTTCGGGAATGGGCCGTACTCTCCATCTGGCACGCCTGTGCTGCGCACTACGACACTCGTTGACGTGTAGACGACAGACACGCTCTCCGGGTTTGACCACAGCGCCTCTGTCAACAACTCGTCCGGGTTGCTGTCCACGACGAACCCGTCAAATTGCGTTAGTTCTTGGAGCGACAGACCTTCCACACTGGCAATATCAGCAGGGAAGCGGAAAACCGAAAGTGAACCATTGTTCGAAGCGTCAATGCCCTTTAAACACGGCATAAATGGAGAAGCGACACCATTCGCAAGCGGAATCAAATGATAGCAATACTGTCCATCCTTGCGGATACGACCGTGGCATTCATCCAATTTTGGGAGATGACCGTCTTCATCATAGAACCCATAGACTGGATATCCATCGAACGCGTAGCCGAGCATGAACGAAGGCGGATTTGACCCCGTCTGTTCATCTGACGCAGCGCCGGAAGTATCCTGCGGCTCATTCATTAACGTCAGGAAGCACGTCGGGATACTCTGATAAAAGTACCGGTCTAAGGAATCAACCGCCCCGCCGCATTTGTCAACACCACGAACAGCTTCTCCTTCATATGTCGCTCTGAATGGAATTCCATTGAGAAAGATGCCCAAGAAAGAAGTGGATGTGGAGCGGTAGTACAGCGGTGCGGGTTTCCGCGACGGAAAGCGTTCCAATACAATGAAGTATTGCTGTCGCTGTGCCACATTGGTGTCTAGTAGCGATGTTTCGTGGTTTGGAACCCCATCGCTGTAAATGTACGCTGAGGACCGCTTCTGAACGATTCCGAACTGGCTCATCGGCACAGCCATGTTCGCGGTCTCCACCTCGCCAGTGCCCAACTCTTCTTGATTCACGTAGGCAAACTCACCCCGCCCTGTCTCGACACGAACCTTAGACCACGCATTCGCCTCTGGCAAATCTAAAATGGCGTCAGTGGTGGGGACTGTTGCTTGTCTCTTGATCGTACCGCCAACCTCAGTACGCAAAGCATTGCTGTCGCGAGAGCAAACAACATTGTGACTCCATTTTCGAACCACCGGATTTGAACGATCCGCTAATGGACACGATCGGTAGTCCAGCCGCTCCGCTCGGTCGCCCTGACGAATCACATACCGAAAGGAGATCGATGTCGTTCCGCTGCCAGACACGTACACTGCCGCCTTCTGATCGTCCGTCGTGTCTGGATTGATGACTTCTAACGCCAATGTCGGTGTTCCAGTCACGACAACGGGCACTGTGAACGTGACTGAGATGGTCACAGTGTCTCCTGCCGTGTACACGCCATTTGGTGTAACACTGCTGACGCTCACAACTCTCGGTGGCTCGGACGTATCGATACGAATGTCCTTATTGTTGCTAAGGCTCCCACTGGAAAGTGGCGGTGGCAGTCGCAATGCAGCAATTCGATATGAGCCTTGGCCGGCAGCTGCTGCTACAATCGATCCATCAACTGACTCAAGAGCTAGCGCATCCGCGTCAGCGTACTCCAACGGCAGCGCCATGTCTCCTTCCTGCGTCGTGTACAAGAAAGAGAGCACGTTTGTCCCTGACCCACCCTCGTATCTCGCGGACCGTGGACCAGAAGTTACACCAACAGAAGCTGCTGGAGCGCCAATCGCCAATCGGAGGCGAGGCACACATTGTTGTACGAGAACGGCTTCGGAAAACACTACTTGAATGCTGATGGCTTGACCGACGCCGTACACTCCATTGGACAGCGTAGACGACACAAGTACAACTCGAGGTGCTGAGTCGTCGACTCGAATGGCAGACGAATATCCGATGCTACCAATTGACCCTGGAAGGGGAAGCGTGTTGACTGCGACCAACGTTGGGTGTGCTGTAAACTGCTTCAGTAAACACACTAGGCTGTGCTGGTCGATGTAGTCGAGACGAGGCGTTCGATCGCCGCGTTGCACCGTGTACGCAAAGGTCAATGCTTGCGTTGTTGATCCCCCAGAGTACACAGCCGCCCGCGCATCGCTTGAACTAACATATAGCTTTAGAGTGCACGACGACAGCGGTGAAGACGCAACGACAACAGGGTAGGACATTTTGACGCGGACCAGGAGCGTATCGCCCAAACCGTACGTCCCGTTTCGCGTTTCTGTTTGCAACTCTTCAACTCTCGGCACAGTGGACACAACTTGAATGTTCGATGACGCCGACAAGCTTCCGTTTTCGCCGGGGACCGGTAACGATGGATTAGAAGCGAGGATCGGAGTGGCTGCAGTCGCTAAGAAGCTGCCGGCTAAAGCATTTTGGCCGGTATAATCCAATCTGACTGCTGAATCACCTGCTGTAAGGCTAATTGAAAACGTCAGAGTAGTCGACCCACTGCCTGATGTGTAGCTTGCGGTACGTGGACTGGACGAGAGCTGAAGAGCCAGTGAGGCAACAGTATTGTTTGCCAAGGACACCCTTCTGGAAAAGCGAACAACGATTTGGAGGTCGTCGCCAACACCATATTTGCCGTCACTGTTTATGCTGAAGACTTGCTGGACAATCGGCGGAACTGACGAAATGCCTATTTTGGACTCAAACGACAAACTTCCCGGTACAAGCGGCTGTGGAAGCTGTAAAGGAACATTCACGCCATTGATGTCGGTAATCGAGCCTTCATTCAGTTCAAGCGCAGCTGTTGACGCTGCTTCCAGGACGTCGCAGCTGTCTCCTGCTTGCACAGCGTACTTGAACTGAAGTTGAGGAGTGCCCGACCCGTTCGTATACGAAGCATACCTTGTCGTCGCAGCGTTCACATTGAGCTTTATGGTAGGAACGCCTTGCACGACCACGATATCAGTAAAAGTGAGGTTCAAATTGATGAGTTCTCCCGGCGAGTAAATGCCGTTAGGAACAGTCGCTTGAACTGTGACGACGCAGAATCCGTCTGTGCGCACAAATATCTTCGTGTCGTTACCCACCAAGCTACGCACAGCATCAGCTGTGAGAGCGGGGCCAGGATCAGGGAGTGTGAGGTCTGCAGTCAATGTTGGCCGAGCTGACATCCCCAAAACTCGAGCAGGTGGCGCAAGCGGGACTCGCTCGGAGAATATTGGGAGCAAGATAAACGCCTTTCCATTAAGAATATCCAGCGGAGCACTCCAAGAATTGTCGCCGGCAACAGGAATG
The DNA here is from genome assembly GCA_003413675.1 of Phytopythium vexans. NCBI lineage: Eukaryota > Oomycota > Peronosporomycetes > Pythiales > Pythiaceae > Phytopythium > Phytopythium vexans. Next base: position 1,646,858 of record QLOC01000002.1, on the reverse strand, counting down.
TAGCGAAAACGCAGGAAGGCTGTGGTCGAGCCATCAACATACACGGCAGTACGCTTGGAGAAACCCTGTACGTTCAATATGATTTGAGGAGCTCCGAACACAGCGACACTCCTCGAAAACGTGATGATAATGTCAATCGGTTGGCCTACGTCGTATGTGCCATTTGGATTGAGTGACCGAATTCCAATAATGGACGGTTGTACCGAGTCGATAGAGATATTCTTGACGAAGGACAGCGATCCTTGGGCTCCAGGCACCGGTAAAGTCAGGATGGCGTCAGTGAATGGGGAAGTTGACTTGCGCTTGATCTTCGACCCGCCATCTAGCTTGAGTGTCATCACGTAAGGCAAAGCAGAACCAGGCTGGCGATCATCAAATACGTCGAGTCGAGTGGCGGAATCACCGATATTGACATCGTACTTGAATTGCAATGTTGTCGTCAGGTTTCCGCCGATTAACTTGGCCTGAGATCCACTGTCGCCTCCAGCAGCGAGCAGAAGAACAGGAGAACCAAACACAACAACTGGCAAAGAGAACACCACATCAATAACAATGCTGTCTCCTGGATAGTACACGCCGCTGAGCGCTTGCGTCGTCACACTCAGTGACTGTGGTCGTTGCGGATTGATTCCAATCGTTTTATTGCCACTAAGAGAATTAACCGAACCTGGAGAAGGCAGTCGAAGATCTGCATCTGTGGTCGGCACAGTCGACGTCCGCTTTACAAACCAGTCGGTGTCCTCCAGAACCAGCGATTTTGTGTCTAGGTAGTCTAGTCGCTGGCAGTAATCTGTCTCAGTCACGGTGTAATTGAATACCAGCACATTTGATCCTGATCCGTTCAAATATGTGGCTGGACTCTTCTTCTCACGCACGACATGAAGCTCGTCGGCTAAAAGGAAAAGGCGCAGCGTGGTTGCTGACTTTCCCTTGATGACAACCACTGGGGCTGAAAACTGCACAGCAATCAAGAGTTGCTCGCCAACGCCGTACTCGCCCGATGCTATCGGTGAGGATACTGAGGTGATAGTTGGAGCAGACGAGTCGATAACCAAAGCGTTGTTAGAACTCAGACTGCGCGGGTCTTGAGTTCGAGGGAACAGAGAGAAGTCAGGGGTCTGACCGAGCTTGTCTCGTATTGTGGCATCGTTGACCAGAAACGAGTTACCATCGAAGCAATCAAGAGCAGCCGACATGTGTCCTGTCTCAACGATATATCGGAATGACAAAATGTAGGAAGTCATGCCGCTGTAGTTCATCGAATATGCATATCCTTGCGGAGAGCTGTTCGTTTCCAATTTCAACTTTGGTGACCCCAGCTTGACTTCACCAAAGGCTGCTTGCACACTCCCAAGAACCAATTGCTGCACCAATTCATGACGAAAGCGAAGCTTCACCGAGTATCCATCGTATTCAGTCCAGAGCAAACCAGCTCTAGGAGAAGTAGAACTCCGCGATGAGCACACGAGAAACGAATTGACCGCGTCAAAGGAAGGATTATGGTTCATGCCATCAGATCGCCCCAGCGGCGACCAACCCCCATAGATGTCGGCAGGCCAGTTGAGCACTGCAAACTTGACCACTGTTGCCGACGTTCTATCGTTGCTATCAGGTGCCTCAAGCCAGGAGGAGTACACCTGGTCTCCGCACGTGACAAACCGCTGCTCTCTAGTGTTGAGGGTGATGCTGGTAGCGGTACCTTGTGCTCGGGTTGTTTGTGGGATATTGCCGACAGTCGATGCCTCCCAATCTAAATCGAGGACCTGCCCTGTGATGATCTCTGTCACGTTACTTGTTAGTGTATCCCGAGACCACGAAATAATAAGCGCGTGGTCCTCGATCCCTTTCCGTCGCACCGCAAACCTGGGCTGGTATGAAGACAAAAACGAGTATTCGGCACACGCCGACGCGAGTGGCGTCAGATATCTCCAAAGCGACAAATCGCCGGTTTCGATGTAGCGCTGAGCAACCACAATATCATATGTACCCTCAGCGGTCAGCTCGGCCCAGGAGATGTACATCGAGCTGCGGTAAACGATGGCCGCAGGGTCTTTAGCGTTCATCAGCGGGTTCTTGTTGATTCCTGTTCGTGCATTGTTTCCGTCTTGGAATATCCACGGCACGGTACCGTTGTTGTCGTTTTGCTGTGCTACCCGAACTTGCCCAACCAATCCAGAGCCGTGAAGCGGGAGAGCATTCTCGACCCAGATCATGACTAGTTGGTCGTTTTGAACGACTAGCTGTGCGTCCCTTGCAATCATCGCTATGTCCTTGTTGACGCCGACATTCGGGATCAGGCTCCACTGAACTGATGCGCCGACGCCTTGGAAACCCGCGCAGAGAATCAACCCATTCTCGTTCCACGCAGCATACAGTCGACCTCGCCACGTCACCATTGAGACTTTTCCTATATATGATCGGGGGAATCGGTTAATTGGGGAGATCGAGGCAAGCGATATGGACTCCAAGGTATCGCTCGAGAACACGTCCAAGTACAAGTAGCTTTCGGAGGTGGTCTGAGGATTCTGCTGCTCGACCCACATCACATAGATCGCATTATTCATCTCCAACGCGACAGGGTCTCGCGCGTGCCAATCTAGATTCCGATTGAGACCCGAGAGCAGTGTTACTGGTTTCGAAAATGTGACTTGAATGTCAATCACTTCCCCTGTACCGAACGTTCCATCTACGTGGGTGGACGACAGCTCGGCGGTCGTCGGGATTGAATGTGTGTCGATTAGTATTGGGGGTCCTGTCGAAATCGTCAGTTGAGGGAGTGTTTTGGCTGCCACTGCAATGGATGACGCCGACACGCTTGTGATCACCGCACTCTCGAGCGCATTATAGCTCGCAATCGCCAGGTTAGTACTGCTGTCTCCTTCTTGGATGTGGTACAGAAACTGAGCTTGGTTTGGCTGTGGTTGCCCGACGAAAAGAGCGTGCCGGTTTGGGATGACGTTTCCGTTCGCCTGAACTCCTCCCGTCACTAACTCGATCGAAGGTGTCCCAACCACCAAGACGGCTCGTGAAAAGACCACGCGGAATGAAATCTCGCCTGGGAGTACTGTTGCAGGGCTCGCGATCGAAGGAAACCCCACGCCGTACGTTCCTGGTGCGGTATCTGCTGTTATACCTATGATGGTGATTGGCGTGCCATCGATCATCAGTTGCGCGCTGCTTGCAAGAGTTGTCGGTGGTAAGTGAACATCTGCTATGAGAGTCGGCACGCGAGACTGGCGAAAAATCTGCGAGGTGATCCCATCCACAGCGATAGTCGAACCCGTATAATCTAGCATGAGCGAGTTTTCATTTTCACCGACAACATACTGGAAGTTCACGTGAGTGTCCGTGCTCCTCGTTGCCATTCGTCCGGCAGATGATGGGAGCAACGGCGCACATATCTCCAGTTCACTCACTTCTAGAGGCAGAGGGAACTTTAACACATCAGTATGGTTGAAAACAACCACGAATCCGTAGCCGTTTCTCTTCGTGGCGCCAGTGACAGACACAAGTCCAATGTCTGCCACGCCGTCGAGCTTGAGTAATTGTGATTGTAGTGAAGTCGCGGCCGAACTGTTCGCATCGTTGAACGAGATGCAGCCTGAAAGAGCGCCGTCATAACTAACAGCAAACTGGCCCGATGTCACGGGACGCATCGCATCGACGCCAATATCGATGACCTGTCGGAAGCCTCCACGCGTGAACACTGCAGTCCCTCCCGAATTCAACGCGATCGACGGGGCTCCCTGAACGAAAACGTCTGTCGAAAACTCCACCACAATGTCGATGATGTCCCCGATTCCGTAGCCAGTGGCCCCTGTCAATATGTTCGGACGGTTCGACGAAATGGACAGTATTGTAGGTTGGGTTGTGTTCACAACAATGTTGGCTGTCGTTGAAAGGTTGGCAAGAGTTGGAAGGTTCAAGTCCACTTCGCCTAGTGGACCTGAGCATTCGTAGCACTGAATGTTCGATGAAACCGTCTGTGGGCTTCGCAATGCGTAGATGGATACATAATCTAGTTGTGTGGCAGCTTCCCCCTCGAGGACTCGATACTGAAATGTCAACTGATCGGTGTTGCTTCCGGACGCATACACCGCGGATCCTTTGGAGTTGAGCTCAAGAACAGGCCGCCCTTTCACTGTGACAGCATGAGAAAAAATCACTTGGATCACTATGATGTCTCCGACTGTGTATGTTTCATCACGGTTTGAGGAAAGCACAAGCGTTACTATTGGGGTATCAACCATCGGGACAATCGCCAAGGTTGCGCCAGTTTTCGACCATTGAAGGCCATACGGTGTTGGCAGTGTCAAGTCTGCTGCTGGCACACTTGAAGGAGAGGCTCGAACAATGTTTCCGGTCAGTGCGGTCGCGCTTTCGAAACTCAATACCGCAATATCATCGAGCGGCTGGACTTTGTACTGAAAGGAAACTGTTTCGGAGACAGCTCGGACAATTTGAGAGTCGGCATTTGCTGCGATTCTCAGTCCAGTGCAGGTCACATTGATGCCGCTACCGTCGTTACACTGAAATGGGGCACAAGATGCATCACGAAACACTACCAGCGGCTTCATGGCATCGTTCAACATCAGGAAGTTCACGTAGTAACGATATCCAAAGCCAGATCGCACCGGATCCCTCTCCACTGTCAATGGAATCACGCGCTTATCGCCATAGAGATCGCTCAGAACGAACTGCATTGACGCTTTCCGTCCTTGGGCACGCAGATTCCAAGGCGTGCACGCGCTTACATTATCGCCGAGCTGAAGTTTCACTTCTCCTCCAAGTATATTCAAATCAGCAGCAATGTCGATTGTTTGCGTTCGTCCTGTCGTGGGGGTGCAAGCTGACGAGTTGTAAGGCACTATGTCGAGCAAGTCACCGCTATTTTGAAACATGATTCTGTATCGAAATCCATGTTTGCGCTTTCGACGCGCGGCCGCCAGCACTCCAATCGTGTTGATAGCAGGGATACTAGCTAGTTTTGACGTCAGCTCTTGAACCGCGTCTTCGTCGCTTGCTGAAACGTCAATACAGTCTGTCGTGACGTAGGGTCCATTCGCAGAACCACCGCTGAAATTGCCATAGGCTAAACGAAACCCACCCAGTAGCACAGGACTTGCTGCGTCGACAAACACGTCAAACTCTTGAACAGCACTTCGAGCGGTATACAACGCATCACGACTGCCGGGGCCAGACAGCCGCAAAGTTGGCACTCCACTCGAAACCACTACCGGCGCGGAAAACTGTACGGCAATGTCAGCAATACCCTGATGGAGTTCTGAGAGTCTGTCTTCGTTCACCTTTATCAGACTTTCAGCGGTGCATGGGAGCTTGGCCGCTTGCTGGCATGCTAGCGGCACGCAATGTGAAGAAGTGGGGAGAACAAGCTTGAGCGGCTTGATACCAACTGTTGGGAAGTTGAACGTAACGATATATCGTTGGCCGTCCAGGAACGCAGTAGCATCTTTCACGACCGACACGTCGAGGGCTATCCCGCTGATCGCTTCTAATGATCCCTCAATTGATGTAGAGCCTCCAGAAGCATCAGCGTCCCACGGAATGCACTCTGTGGGTAGCGAGTCGCCGTACTGCAACTGATACGTGCCATTGAAAAGGCTACCTCGGTTGAATATATCAATTGTCTGCGTGATTCTTGCAGCCGTGGTCGCAACGGCTGACTTTCCGGTAAGCGCGATGCTAGTAACAGTGGGTATCGCAGTATCGACTATAATCGTGCTGGTAAAATCCAGAGCCCCGACTGTGCCTTTCTGAGGAAGAAGGAGGCTCACCACAGTTGTAGAAGAGGAGCTCTGGCGAAGTATGCAAGTGCTCCAGAGCGACTGCCATTCTGGTACGACGGCCGACCACACAATCGCGCGTATTTGGTTGTATGTGTTACTGTGGGTCTCCTGCCAGATGATATACATTCGATCTTGAGTGCTGTCCAACACCAATTTCGGTTCAGCTGCCGAATGAGCCGCATCGTCATTCAAATTTGAAAATCGTCGTCCGCCATCAAGGAACATCCACGGCGTTCCGCTCTTTGCGTTCGCAGTATAAGCCACTCGAAGTTGCGTCACTTGGGTTGTTTGATCCACTTCTTCCCAAGTAGCGAACAGCGACGTTGATACTGTAGTGTTATCCCGGCTGCGAATGTGGACATTTCGAGCTTGCTGAGATGAATCGTAGTTGAGGCCGCTGCCGCTGTCAATAACTGACCATGCTGGTGAAGCAATACTCCCGGTTAACACTTTAATGCGAATTTGTACTCCACCAGAAAGTGTGGTCTCTTGCCAGGCGACAACGAGGTTGGATCCACCAGCACAAGCGATGGATGGCGACTTGCCCGTCTGTGCGGAGTCAATATTCAAGCCAGACACCCCGTTGCCGTCGATGAACTTCCAGCCAGGAGAGATATTCGGCCCCAACTGAACCGCGACTCGAATTTGCCGAGTGTTCGTCGTCGCCTCATCTTCTTCCCACGTAGCAAACAGATACGTCGTTACACTTGTCCAAGCTCTGCAGGAGCAAAGACGCACATTCCTGGCAGAGCTAGAAGCGACCTTATTCAACCCGATACCTGGTTGATTCCCATCAATGAAAGTCCATGCAGGCGCTGTGTCGTTGCTGTTGAACACAGCCACGCGAATTTGTGTCGCTCCACTTGCTGCCAGTTCCTGCCACCCCACGTACAATTTGGAGGCGTGCTTAACCGCATGGGGGAAAGCTGCAGGTTTAGTGGAGTCCATATTGAGCCCAGCCGCAGTAGCCGTGAACTTCTCGACAAAACTCCACTGTGCTGTTAGCGCGTTGAAGAGTGCAACCCGAATTTGGCTGTCCTCTTGCCAAATGGCATACAACTTCGCGTCCACAGTCACCAGCAATGGTGTCACCGCGTCTGCACTCGGATTGAAGTTGATGGCTGATGTTATGCCATTGCCGTCCTCGGACCTCCACACTGGGGCGTACCGTGAAACATCCGACGACTTCATTCGAACTTGCCATTTCCCGCTTGGCGCTTGTTCGGCCCAAATCGAATACAAACGACCCTGGAATATCCTGCCATTAGCGTTTTGTGCACCTTGACCTGGATCCTTGTTCATTCCGTAGCCGCCCATGCATCTCAAAGATGTTCGCGATGCGTACGACAGTACCGATGAAGACTCACCAGGGGACACATTGTATGTGAAATACACAGTAGCCACGTCACTCGCCAGCAACGAAGCTGCCACTGCACTCCCAGTCCCCACATCAAGCATCAAAACAGGTTGGCCGGTTCCTGACTGTATTAATTGAACTTTGATAGGGAAGTTGAACTTGACGGCAATGACGAGTGTCTCTCCAACCGAGATTGTGCTGCGCTTGCTGCGACTAAACACCGAGAGGACAATTGGCGACGATGTATCGACAAATATCGCGCTATCGCCAGCCAGACCGTTCGCGTCGGGTGGAACAAGCAGTGTCATCGCTAAAGCTCCACCGGCGGCAGCTCTGATCTCTCCACCATCCAACCGCAAAGCAAGTCGATCTGGGTAGTTTAAGCACACCGATGCGTCAGTGTCTTGAACAACATATCGGAACAGCACGACTTTCGAGTTTGTTCCAGAGACAAAGCTGGCAGTACTCCCCGTTGTGGTGAGCAGGAACGGAACGCCATTGACAGTCGATACAGTTACTGGCACAGAAAACTCGACTTGGATATCCACAATCTCGCCAATGGCAACAGTGCCATCCTCGTGAGTTGTCGTTACTCTGACGACGTACGCGCACGACGGATCGATTGAAATGCCCTTAGACGATAAACCGCCTGCTGGCAAATCAAGCACGGCGGCGACCATTGGAACCGCTGACTTGCGGCGAATCCAGCCCAACATTGATCCATATCCGGGTCTTAAAGCCTTCACATCACTGTAGTCGACTATGGGAACAACTGGGTCGGTGGGTCTGCAAAAGTATCGGAATATCAACTCGTTCGTCCCGTTGCCTTGAACGTACACAGCGTATCGTTCAGAGTCCGTTGCGCTGAGGTTGAGCAGTATTGACGCCGAGCGTTCAACGACGACCGGAAGATCAAACGTTGCCTTCAAGTTGATTTCCTCTCCTGCACGATAGACCCCGTCTCGTGTGATGGCACGAACGTCGATTACTCGCGGAGGATTGGTGTTAACAACAAGCGCCGAGTTATTCCCCAGACTCCCAATCGCCCCTGGTAGAGGAAGAGTAAGATCAGCAGCCGTTGATGGAGAGGTCGATTGGCGTTGAATCGATCCTGCATTTGCGACCAGCGCTGTTTGAGACATGTAATCTAGACGCGGCGCGATATCCCCCAATTGCACGACATAAGCAAACGTCAGGATATTGGTGCCACTTCCAGCGACATAATTCGCGGGACGAAACCCTGGGGACCAAATGGAGACATTCGCGACATTATAGCTCGAGTTCACAATTCTCCCAGTGTAGTCCTCAAGCATGGTCACCTTATCTCCATTGACAGACGCGACTGTCAGAAGTTGCTGGTCAATTTTGAATTGCACTCCTGCGCTCATTGCAGTCGATAGCCCGTGATCCACTCCAGGAAATACAATCGTTTTTAGAGAAGTGTTCATCGGAGCCACTTGAACAAATGAGCCAGGGAAAAGGTTTACGGAGCCTGTAACAAGACGGAGCTGCGGTGTGCCAACGACCGCTACTGGAGCATCAAACGCTACGGCCAGCTGAATGGTATCGCCAGCAGTGTACAAGCCGTTGCTAGTTAAAGCGGTGACACCGACCACCTTTGGAATAGAAGTATCAATGACGATGTTCTTGTTCACTGACATGCTACCAGGCACGCCGTTGAGCGGCAAAGTGAGGACTGCGTCAGTGGAGGGAGCTGTCGATTTGCGCTTGATTGTTCCCGTGTTGAGCTGGAGTGCTGTCGTACCTGTATACGTCAGGTCTGGCGTCGTATCCTTCGCTTGCACAATGTATTGGAACTGAACAATGCGTTCATCCGTCGTCAGGACTTGATAAAACGGTAAGATGCGGTCAACTGTCCCGGTCTCCATCACAATGGTGGGGTTCCCAGTGATAACCACAGGGAGGGAAAATATCACGTTGACTCTGATATCCTCTCCGATTCCAAACACGCCGTCATCGTGAGGTGACGTGACATTGGTGACAACGGGGGGCGATACATCGATAGTCAGAGCACAGTTCGAGGATAAGCTGCTTCCGACTCCCTTCTCCCAGTTGCTGCAAGATCCTGGAGGAGGAAGTTTTGTGTTCGCTGGAACGGTAGTTCCGTTATTGAGAATTTGTGAAGTGGTCAGTGACTGGGCAAGGGAGTCGCTGTTCACGTACTCCAGACGACTCGAATTGTCGCCTTTCCGCACAGTATAGTCGAACCGCAACGTATTTGGTGCTGTGTTCCCAACGAAAATGGCTCGGCGGTCAGGAGCAAGTTGGCCTTGTTGCAGTTCCCAGGCCACGCCTGTCAGCAACGAGTCGTACCGAATGTGGTCCAGCACAGTACCATCGCCCCCGACGTTGTTCTTGTCGGCTGTTAGGGACGGTAGATCACCGTCGTTGCCGTAGAAGTTCATGGACTCGAACGTGATCGTAATGTTGTTTCCGAAAAAGGTGCAGGCGCTGTCTTCGTCGATGCTGTACTGGATGAGAACTCGATCGACTTTGGTCATGCGCGTGATATAGGCTGCAAGCTGGCGTCGACTTGAGTCGTACGGGATATTCATCACCTGTTGCCCCGCAAAAGCCAGTGCAAACTTTCCGGCAGTTGCGCGACAGCGAAGTCGCTGAATCTCGCGAGTATGGCAATCGGAGCGATGACACCCTGTCCGAAGCAAAAGGCTTGGGGCTTCACCGACAACTTGCACCGCGCCGGTGAACTCCACAAAGACACGGATAATCTCACCCACACCGTATGATCCGTTTGTGCTGTCGGAATAGATACGAGTGACCTTGGCTGGACCTTGGCTGTCCATTTGGATCAATTCGTGCGGCACTTCGATAGGAAGTAGCAGTTCGCCGCCGTCCGGTATCGCAAGATTGGCGTCCAACCGCACATCCTGGTGGCGGTGGTGGTATAAGCGCAAGTATTTCCTGTCAGCATTGAGAGTAGTCGCTGCTGGAGGCTTTTCCATCAACACTCACCTTCACAGTGTTGGTGTTGACGGGGCTCACGATATCGGCAGCTTGAGGCACCGGCTCCAATGCCACCACCACTGCCCCAAATGCAGCGGTGCCAATTGCGATCACTGCCAGGAATGTCCACGGCAACCTGCGTCGACCCGGCGTTGCTGCTCGTGACATTTTCAAATGCAGCTATTGCTCATTTTGGCGAACAGGCGCGGGGACACGAAGCTTGGCGAATCATTCCACAAAAGACTGCGAGTCTGCTCCCGATGGTCGTGTAGTATAAAAGTATCAAGTGCAGACGTCAAGCCCCATGCAGGACCGTGCTGTCGCAGTGAGGTTGCTGTGATCAAACTACATGGATTCTGGCTGGTTGTGTGGCTGATGCACATGTTGAACCTTCATGCACGACACCCGCAGCATTTACTGTTGTGCTCCATCGCATGTATTATACTACGAACACGCAAAAATGCAGAAACTAGTACTGCATGGAGTATTAATTACTACATCGACGGTTACGATCAAAGCCTAACCCTTTGCATTTTGGCTCGAACCGGTCCTCGATTTCTGGACCGGTCCCCCCACTTGCCGCCTTCACAGCTCAAGGAGAGATTGCACTGGGGATTTGTATACCCTCGCTTTCACTTGAGCTCTGTATCGAGGGGGTCCGAGTGCCAACGAGCCATTCATTTCGGCGACTGTGCAGGCGATTGTATTTGCGCCTGGTCATTCGCATTCGCTAATCACCAAGTCAATATGGTAAGCTAAAAAATGAGCGAATTGTGGCGGGCTCGGGAGCGCAAGCGGCGTGCGTGCGCGACGGCGCGGACGGCTCCAGCGTTGAGCGGCTTCGGCGCGAGCACAGGGATCGTCGTCGGGGGTCATGGCGACGACGAGCTGCCATGCGCGACGCCACTATAGCAGCGCTCTGTCGACGCCGTTCGAGCATGCGTCGAGCTGAACGCCCGCCGCACAGCCGCGCACGGATGGTGGATAGCGCGAGCACTAACGCAGCGTGTGGTCGTGCCGTGTAGCCGTCTCGTTTCTCGAAGAACCGCAAGAAGCGTGGTCACGTGAGCGCCGGCCACGGCCGTATCGGCAAGCACCGCAAGCACCCGGGTGGTCGCGGTAACGCCGGTGGTCAGCACCACCACCGCATCCTGATGGACAAGTTCCATCCGGGTTACTTCGGTAAGGTCGGTATGCGCCACTTCCACCTGCTGCGCAACCGCACGCATTGCCCGACGATCAACGTCGAGCGCCTCTGGACGCTCGTGTCGGAGAAGACGAAGGAGCAGGCCGAGAAGTCCCAGGAGGGCAAGGCGCCCGTCATCGACGTCACCAAGGCCGTACGTTTCCCGCGCTGCTTTGTGAGCGAGAACATGCGGACAGTCGACTGACGGTGAATTGTTTGGTTCGCCAACAGGGTTACTTCAAGGTGCTTGGCAAGGGCCGTCTCCCGGAGATCCCGGTGATTGTCAAGGCCAAGTTCTTCAGCCAGGACGTACGTTTTCGCATTAGTCTTCCTGTTCGCTCGTCGTTGTGGGTAGTGGCTAATTGTTTGTGGCTGTGCTTGTGAATACCAGGCTGAGAAGAAGATCAAGGCTGCCGGTGGCGCCTGCCTTCTGACTGCTTAGGCTAAAAGCAAGACTGCATAACGTGCGGCGGTGGTGCGAACTCGTAAAAAGGGAAATACACATGCAACGACATGGGTGTCCTCTCAACTGGCTTTGCGGTGCTCCTTTGCGTTGTTCGTCTGTCGAGACAAGCTACGTCTCGCGTTGGAGATGTTCCTTTATTAGCTTCAGTGCTGGCTCCACTTCGCCGCTGCAGCTCGCATTGGAGAGCAGTGCGATCATCGCGTCGTTCAGCTGTGGGATGAAATAGCTGGAGTGGCACGCGTACGTCTCGCTCCTCCGAAGACACGTGACGCGACACACGATGTCGCTCACTCGCGTGGAAAAGCTCAAGAGCTCAGTGGCACTCTCGTGGAGCTCTAACGCCTCGTCCAGAACGTCTTGCACTCGGTTACCGCTCGCGTAGACGACATCGTAGGCGAGGCAGTCGTGCGACAGACTGTCCGGTTCCTGCTGGGAGTTGTCGAACGGTGTGGACGCCGCCATCGCTTTGATCGTGTGAACACTGCGATGGTGCGCAGAAGACTCGATCAATTTTAGCTGCACGAATACGCGGTAAAGCGGCGTCGCTCGGCTGTCAGCCAGCTCCTGCGACAAGAAAGCTGCACAGGGAGCCAAGGGGGTTGTGGCGTGATGAGACGGGAAGCTGGCAAGGACTCATGCTTGGCACGAACCACCTACCAGGCTGAAATGCAACGTCCTCCAGTTCCGAGAGAGTAGTTGAGCGCCATGACTCTGGCGCGGTGGTCGGAGCTCCTCGAGCAGCGTTGCGTCGTGCAGCGCGCCGCTCCTCAAGCTTCTGCTTGCGCCGACCCGCGATGCAAAGCACCTCGCGGCGTCGATATGTTGCAGCTGCTTCCATTGCCAATCACACAATGGGATGCGTGCGAACTTCGATGGTATTTACTGCCAATAACAGAGCAGGATTCAGAACAACAGCCAATCAGGATGCAACTCAGCAATACTCGCGCTGTGATGTGGCTCACCACGGCTCGCACACCTCATCGAGCGGTGCTCGCGCGTCTCCGCGGCGGCAGCGGCTGGCAATCCGTTGGACTCGCGGCTAGAGAAGTGGGCGTATTTAGCTGCACTCCGCACCCGCTTGCGAACAGTCGAAGCGCAAGTTCCACTGCGCAGAAGAGTCCTGCTGTGAGCCAGCGAACGTCATCCCTGCTCTGCGAGTCGATTACCAACGACATCGCTGCACTGGAGGTAGCCAACGACGCCTTAAATCCAGTGTGCCGGTACGCGAGACTAACTGCGTTGTATGGTGTATGCATCGCTAGCTGGTGCGCGATGCGTTCTCCAGCGACGCGGAGTTGAATCAGTCCTTCGAGCAAGCCATGGAGCACTTGGTCCAGTGCACTCGCGAGAACCGCAAGATCTTTGTGACTGGGATTGGCAAGTCCGGCATTGTGGCTCGCAGGCTTGCGTCATCGCTGGCGTCTATCTCTGTCAGCAGCCAGGTGCGCGTTCTTCTGCATTTTTAGTGCCGGGGATAGCACACTAAATGGATAGCTTTGTTGACGCTTGGTCGGCAGTGGGTTCACGGCAGCGAGTGGATCCACGGCGAACTGGGCGGACTCACGGCAGGCGATGTGGTAAGTAATTTGTTCAACTTTTCGTGTCACCTAGGTAGAGCGCTAATCTGTTGTTGTTCTGATTTGTTCTGGGATGCAGGTGATTATGCTTTCACACAGCGGCAGGACCTCTGAGCTGGTCGACCTTCCTGCGCGCTTCCAGTCTGCTGGATGCAGTGTTGTGTCCATCACTGGGGACGCGTCGTCGCCTCTTTCAACTACAAGCGATTTCGTGAGACGTCCAGATAGCTTAGGAAGAGAATTGGCGGCCAAGTCGTTGACATACTCTCTTCTGTTTGCATGTCAACAGACCATTGCTGCCGAAGCTCACGACAACCCCAAGTGTCCAGTCCCGTCTCGTAGTATTGTTGTCCAGGTACTTCGATGTGTTTCCATTTCTATTCACCAACTGTCTGGTCGGTTAACCGCTGCGGTCGCCGGATATGCATTAGGAGGCGCTCTGCAACGGCATCATCGAGCATATGCTGGCAAACACCACTGATGCCACAGCTGGATTCCGTCGAAGTCATCCGGGAGGTGCCATTGGGGAGTTTAACTTCTAGCTTCATTGCAGATGTTGGGCGACAACGCAGTGAATGGAATTGCTACAGAACGCATGCAATTGCTGGCGTGGGCTTTTCAATTCGCAGATTGACCCACGTCTTCCTACAAGTATGCGTATCACTACGCTTCATCGGTTGATTCTGACCGAAGCTCCAAGTCTCATCTTCAGAGTAGCAATCAACTTTGGCACACTCCATCCGAACCATACAACGGGCTGCATGCGTGGATATTGTTTATCGCCTGTGATTCGATGGATGCGGAGGGAATAACTCCACAGGACGGTTCTCCTGTAGAGCTATTGCTACTTCGTACGCCGACGGCCGCATGCGCGGGTCGAGATGCAGCAACTGCTTGACAATCGCCCCAATCAACGGCGGGATCGAAATGAAGTTCTCGCAAAAATGGCACGCTTTCGGGTCGCACGCCGCATCGATGTGAGTGAACACCTCTCGCCGCCAATTCGGACTCGACGTGAGGTAGGCAGGTCCTCCTCGAAAGCCCCATACAATGCACTGCACCAGCTGCATCCACATACAATGTTAATCCAGCCTGCTGGTCGACACCCGCTAGTGAAAAGACGCTCGCTTACCACGACGCCCGCGGCCCACATATCGGCACTAGCTCCGTGGAATCCGGGACGCGGAGGGGGTTTTCTCGAGTGCACGCGCACTTCGGGTGCAACAAACGTGGGCTTGCACTTGATGCCTACGTCGCCGGCACCCACGAACCCTCGGTGGTCCATCAGCTGACTGCTACCGAGATCGATTATGCGAGGGGAGTGGCGTTTGTCCACGGCGATGTTATAGATGTCGAGATCCAGGTGGGCAACGTTCTGGGCGTGCAAATACGTCAGTGCGCGCATGATCCCCACGAAAATCCGCAGGCTCTCGCGCATCCACTCGTGTCCACTGCCGCGGTACACGTACGAGATGCACTCGAGCTTCGATGGGCCTTCGCCGTACTCCTTGACGAAGTTCTCCAGGTGCTCCACCATGAGCTGGCGGATGCGGCCGTGCGCGAACGAGAAGAGGCTCCCGTTGGCGACGAACTCGGTCGCGATGTACTGGTTGTACTCGTCGCCCGCGTACTCCCACCGGATCATGTAGGCGTTGCTGAGCGGCGCGTCGACACCGCCCATCTGCAGCTGCGCCATCACGCGGATCTCGTTCTCGACGTCGTCCCGCTGCGCGACGATCTGGTTGCGGTCCATAACCTTGAGCGCCACGGGAACCTGCAGCTCCGTCGCGTTGTGCACGCGGAAGTAAATGCCCGCGAGCACGAAGCCACACCTGCAGATGGCGAGCTCCTTGTCCTTGCGGCGCAGCGCGATGACGCCCTGCCGCGCGTCCCACGGCACGTAGTACTTGGGCACGCGCATCTGGAAGGGCTCGGTCCTCGCCGAGACCGCGGGGTGCGTCTTGGCCTCGAACGGCGGCGCATTGCCGTACTTCTCGTACTGCCCGGCGGCGAACCAGACCTCCATCGCCGCGGCCGCGGTCTTGTGAAAGTGCAAAGAGGGCGGAATGCAGCCTTGGTCACAAGTACTGTATTTCGCTCAAATATGGCCCTGTACATCTTATGGGCCAATCGAATGGGCGAAAGGGATCAGAGATTGTCATCGATTGGTCGTAAACTGGGGCTATTGCGCGTGTGCGATTGAGTGGAAATGGATGCGGATGTTGAGCATCTCGAGCTCGCTGTTGCGGCGGTCGTTGACGCGCCAGAGCATGCTGCGAGGGCCATCCGTCAAGGCAACAGCGTGCTGTATACGTCGGTCGTGAGATCTGCACACAAATACGTTCGTGTGTGGCGCGAGCTTCCGTCTGTGTCGAGCTTTGCGCAGCTACTACCCGCCAATGCCGATGGCACGACCTCCATGTCGTCGGGACTGTGGAGAGCGCTAGAGTTCGATCTTGCGCCAAGTCTGGATGGGGACGTGGTTTGTGTTGCCAAGGTGGATCTGTCGGAAGATGTCAAGCCTTCGACCTGCACTTGCAAGCTTGGCGTCGTCGGTCGAGTGGAAGTGCAGTTCAAGAGCATATCGCCACTTCCTCGAGCTGTAGCTGACGGAGCGCGGCGAATCATTCCCAAGGTATTACGATCTGGCCTACTCTGTTTGCTGCCACTGCGTGAAACTTAACATTGGCGGTGATACTGGTGCCATGAGCAGATCTTGCGCGGACTTGTGGTCTGGGAAGCTCGTCGTGCCTCAATTCACTGTCTCAACATCCTCACAGATGTCAAGTTCAATGGTCTGACATGGAAGAGCAACGGAACAGGGTGCTGTTCAGGTGTTGGCATCATTGGACCGGATACTGCTGTCACTTACCATTTTCAACACAACATCAGCCAAGGCAGTCGTACCTTTGGACCACGGCAGTTCCAACCTGTCGACTCATACGTCAGCCAAATTGCCGAGGAACAAGGCGGTATCCAAGGTTACGCGAGGACTGTATGTCGAGCTGCGCTGCATCGCTTTGATGGATCGTTGAATTCTCGCTTGTCGGTCGGTGCAGTCATCAGTGGCTTACCTGGAGTCGGCAAGACCTTGCTGGCGAAAGGCATTTGCCAATCGCTTGGCGTATCGTCGCATTTCCTGAATGCTGCTGATGTGTTTCGAACGTTCGTTGGTCATTCTGAAGTCGAACTGGTGAAGACATTTGAGAGCGCAATCCGAGATTCCCCGAGCATTCTAGTGATTGATGGCGTTGAGGCTATCGCCACATCGCGACAAACATCGTCTGACGCTCAAGGTGCGCTCGAGGTCGGGATATTGGGAACATTGCTAGCTTGCTTGGATAGAATCAAGTCAAATGTGCTGCCCGTGTTTGTGATCGCGACGACGACTCGCCCTGACGATGTGGACGCTGCTGTCGTCTCCAACGGCAGGTTGGATCTACATGTCAAGATAGAGCCACCATCCCAGATGCAACGTCACGATATCTTAACTATCATGACCAAGAGATGGCAACAGCCAACCGAGATCGACAGCCAGTTTGTTTTGCAGCTTAGTGAGGCCACTGGTGGATACGTAGGATCAGACCTGCTGAGTTTGTGTCAGAAGGCGGTCCAAAATTCGCTCAATGACGCCTCCATGAGGAACGGCGATCGGGTTCTCTGTCCGCGCCATTTCGAACAAGCGTTGGCAACAACGTTTCCCTCTGCCCTGCAAGCCCATCACGTTTCGCTGAAGCAAATGCAAGGGGAATCAACATCGATTGGCAAGGCGACAAGCGATAGTGCCCGATCGTCATTCGGCAACGTTGTCGGGTTAGATCACGCGATTGAAGTCGTCAATGTCTCGCTGATCGAGCCTCTTGAAGACTGCTCTCGGTTCCTCGAGTTTGGGACAGTTCCTCCGAAAGGTATACTGCTGACGGGTCCGCCCGGATCGGGTAAGAGCTACTTCGCGATGGCAGTTGCGGAAGAAGTGCGTCGTCGAGGCCTCGCGTCGTTCGTTTCAGTCCGCTGCACAGATTTGGTGACCAAGGTTGTCGGCGACACGGAGAAGGCGCTGAGAGAGCTGTTTGCGACTGCGCGAAATGCCGCGCCTTGTGTCCTCTACTTCGACCAAATTGAAAGTATCGCTCCGGTCAGAGGCTTTGATACGAGCACCGAGCAGACGTTTGACCGAATGCTGAGCATGCTCCTCGTCGAGATGGACGGATTTGGGACAAGCAGGAGAAAGCTCCAGCAAAGTTTAGCCAGCGATGTTGCTCGAGATGCATTTCTCAAGGAACATGTCGTCATCATGGCGTCGACCACCCGCAAAGAACTGCTAGACCCCTCGATCCTCCGCCCAGGGTAAGTCATTTCGTGTTACAATTGTGCTCTTCAGACATGGAGACTTATGTATCGTGTGTCGGTATGATTGATCTAGGCGCTTCGATGTGCATGTCGAGCTCTCGTATCCTGACGAGGCCGCCAGGTGTCAATTGGTGCAGCGCGCACTGACCAATGTGCCGCTCGACTACGACGAAAACCCTGCGCTGCCGTCGCCGGAGGCTGTCGCAGCGTATGTAGCAGAGCGTACCGGTGGGAAATCTGCTGGGGAGATCGCTGCCGTGTTCCGCGAAGCTGCGATGGCTACACTTCGAGATCGGTTGGATGCCGAGAGTGTAGCCATGCACCACGTCACACAAGCGGTTGCTGATGGAAGCTCACAGGCTGTATTCGGTATGAGAGGTAGAGATCAGGTGCAGCGACCACGAGGTATGCGGTTCCGCAGGGAGCACGGCAGCGATCGACGCCCGTCAGTGCGAAATGCGCGCAGCCAAGCGAAGACCCACGCCGCATCTCGGCGCGTTCCTGCATGAGCGCAACCGATACAAGGACAACCCGCCGGATTTCTACGCGCTCGGGAAGCGCTACCCGTCATTCCAGCAATAGTAGGTGCAGTGCATGTCATCATCGCCCTAACTTAAGAGAGAGAAAGTATCGCCAAGCATCGGAGCTGATGCTGAAGTCCACACTTGGCAGTTTGCGCAATGTCGACGACGAGGCTAAACGGGCGTCAATTGCCTGGGATGATCCGTTCGCAGTGAGGTAACCCTTAGAGCCGGGCAGAGATGAAGAGGGTCTCGTTCTCACCACAAAGTGGCCGTGCATGTTCTTCAGAGAACTCACCAAGACACTGCTTCTTCATGATTTCGGGTTGGAATGGACGATTCCAATCAACCGCCTCTGTCCTCCTGTAAGTGGTCCCACCCACGGTTGACGGCCGCCGTAGAGTCGCGATGCTGACTGGCGTGTTCTGTCTGTCAGCTGCCGAATCGATTGAACTACCTGCATTGGATTGAGGACCTCCTCGCACTTCCAGATAGCGGTGGTGCTTCGGACGGTGGTACACGAGGTATCGACGTTGGTACCGGCGCAAGTTGCATCTATCCGCTACTCGGGGCCAAGGTGAACAACTGGCAATTTGTGGCAACCGAGATCGACAACGAGTCTTTCGAGAGCGCGAGGAGCAATGTCATGCGGAACCAGCTGGAGCAACAAATCGCTGTGGTGAAGGTGAAGACCAGCAATTTGCTTACGGAGGCGTTGGCGACCAAACCACTGGACGAGAAGTTCGATTTTGTGATGTGCAACCCGCCTTTCTTCGACGACATGGACGAGGCCGACTCAAATCCGAGTTCGTGCTGCACAGGCAGCGCCAATGAAATGGTGTTTCCTGGCGGTGAGATCGCATTCATTGGTCAGATGATCAAGGAAAGTGTCGAGTTGCGGGATCGGGTGCGCTGGTTCACTTCGCTAGTTGGACGAAAATCGAGTCTCCGCAAGCTCCTGGCGAAGTTGCGCGAGCAGCAAATCTCGACAACTCTCACTACAGAGTTTCTCCAGGGCCGTACGAAGAGATGGGGGATCGCGTGGACTTTCTCGGAAGTCGCACCCTCGAATGTGTCGGTCAGTACTGAGTCTCTCGCTGACCGTTTCAGCGACAATGCGAACGTTCAAGCGTGGACTCGTGGCACTAACTACTGCCTATCAACACGCAGACGAAGGTTCTTGGCAAGCGAAAAGAAGCACATCGGAGGCAAGAAATGAGGTTTAGTGTTCCGTTTGGGGACGCAGAAGGTCAGACTAGCGCTATTTTGTTGATCTACGGCGTTTGTAAGAAGCTTACTGTCTGTGTGGATGTATGCAGCGGATTCTGGATGCACATCAATGCAACAAGTCGGGGAGCGCTTACACGAATATGCTACGGCAACACCTGGTCTCCAGATCTGTGCCAAGTCAACAGCTTCAGGCGAGAGAGCGACAGAGAAAGAGCAGCATTTCGACATCCTTCTACACACGATCGATGCTCCCAATCACGAACGAGCGAAGACTGGATCAAGTGATCCCGTGTTTGTCGGTGTGGTTGACGTGGTCGAGCAGAGCAAGCCATGTGCATTTGAGGTTGTTCTAGCTTACGGTGATGGCGACCGTGCCGAGTTCTGGAAGATGGCAGAGAACCTGAAGGCTGCCGTGGTGCGCACAGGACGTCGCTGGCGGAGGAAAACTAGCAAAAATAACGCGAGTTGAATGGACGTATTTGATTTGAAAAGTTCGCCTCGCGGTTTAGCCGTGGGCTTGGACCATAGAACGGGTTCATTTTGCTCGGAAGAAGCAACCATCAAAGGCAGAGCGAATATTGCAAGATGCTGCGAATCAGCGCTCAAAGGCACGTTGCACGGCATGGAAAATTGTATTGGAGCAACCAAACGGTGTTCCTCAGCAACACCAAAAACCTCACACACTTGAACTCTCGACATGTATCAAGCACCAGCACAACTACTCTCTTCTCTTCATTGTACTGATCCGAGCTTCTCGCTCACAGTGACAATATACGTGCTTATATCGGTTACGGTGTTCCGAATTGGATCCCATTCATGCGGCTGCATCCAGTGCAGCGCTTCAATATACTGGTGTAGCGCGAGCTTCACGCGATCATTTTCCAAATGCAGTTTCGCCAAGTTTAAGCAAGCAAAATGCCGCACATCATTGCGAGCGGCCATCTTGGCCTCCGCAAACAGCTTTACGGCTTCATCATGTCGCCCTTGATGCATCCGGATCAGCGCGAGGTCGTTATAGGCGTTGCCAAATGTCGGGTCCACGGCGATTGCGCGGGTGCACTCGGTAACGGCGCCGTTGATATCCTCGTCCAGGAAGCAATGCCATCCAAGGTAGGCGTGCGCGTCCGCGGTCGGAAACAAGCGTATGGACTCTCGGTAACACGCCTTGGCGATCCGCGCGCGGTCGGCGGTATCGAGCTCGGTGTTCTTGAGCACCGTGGTCGCGTTTTCGATCAGATTCAGCGCCTTCGCCAACTCTTTGGTCGAAGACGGAGGCAGCTTGCTCTTCTCCTGTTTATACTTCTCGTCGAAAGAAATGACCCCTTGCGGCTCGACGAACGAGAGCACTGTCTTCTCGTGATCGTCCGTGTAGAGCAAATGGACTCGCTCCATAACGCCTTTGTTGATGGCGATCGCCTCGTCCAGCGCTTCTTCGATCTCGGCGGCCGACTTGGCGGCTCGGAAAGCGTCACGGACTGCCTGGAAGCACGACGCATCTGACGAAAAGAAGTCGCATCGCTGCTCGCCTGCGGCCCAGACAAGCTCGCGCGGGAGAACTGCCTGAGAAAGAGCCACCACATCGTCGCGTCAGCTTTTGACACTCGTCTCTTCTTTTATACCGCGCGGAGGCACGCCTGCGTGCTATTGCACCGCCAGATACTACCGCGGTACCTTGAATTCTCTGCGCGTGTCGAGCACTTTGGCGCTGCGCAAGAGCGACCGGTACAGCGCGAGCACCACCTTAGCCGATCCCATTCCCCCGTTGCAGATCGACCTCTACAAATTTTGACATGCGATCACTAATATAGTGTGGGTCACAAGGAATTTCACTGAAACATTGCAGAAAGCGCAGGCTGCACCACCGAGGTTACCGCCATCCGCGACCATGGTGGAGCTCGAGATCTGCGGGATCCCCGTGGACTTTCCGTTCCAGCCGTACGACTCCCAGCTAGTGTACATGGAGAAGGTCATCCTGTCGCTGACGTCCAAGCAAAATGCGATCCTCGAAAGCCCTACGGGGACCGGCAAGGTAGACAGCGATGCTCTTGGGCCAAATTGCGCCAAACTGAAACGCATTGCGCCATTGATGCGGGCTGCAGACTCTTTGCCTTTTATGTGCAACGCTGGCTTGGCGACGAAGTCTCGAGAAGAGCCTTGCTGGCATTGGGAAGAGCGCGGCAGCGACGCCAGTGTTTGCGCGTCGCCCGCCGCGACTGGGATACGAAGGACTCGACGATGCAAGCATCGATGATGCACGCGAGGACGGACCGGAACTGCCGCGTATTATCTATTCGTCGCGCACACACTCTCAGCTCAAACAGGTCATACAAGAGCTCAAGAACACGGTGTATCGGCCACGCGTTGCGGTGCTTGGGTCGAGAGAGCACCTGTGCGTTCACGAAAAAGTCGGCAAGCTCAAAGGCACTCGCCAGAACCTTGCGTGTCGGTCCACGGTGAAAGCGAAAAAGTACGTACACTCCGCTGAAAGACGTAGGTATCAGTTATGCCCACATGGATAGCTGTGCTGTGGTTCCAGGTGTCAGTTCAAAATGGGCTTTGACTCGAGTGTTCGACGCTCCAAGCAATCGGCTCTGCCTATCATGGACATCGAGGAGCTGGTTGATGCAATGAAAGAGAAATCTGTGCGTGCGCCGCTCAAAGTACTGCAAGTCCGCTCAAGCGAGCTGATCGACTGACATTCATTATTCACTTCGCAGATTTGCCCTTTCTTCAAGAGTCGGAGCGTCATTCCTGAAGCAGAGATCGTATTTGTCCCGTACAATTACTTAATCGACCCTATGGCGCGGCGATCCATTGGAATTTCGCTCGAGAATGCGGTGCTTATTTTCGACGAAGCTCACAACGTGGTAAGACGGTTTGTGGTGTTGATCGACAGCGCACTTCGATGGCATTGAGCAATATTTTCGTGTCTATCCGAGCAGGAATCAGTAGCAAGCGAAGCCGCGTCGTACGCATTGACAACATCAGATATCGCGGGCTGTGTCACCGAGGTGGATCAGTTTATTCGAGCGCTCTCAGATCACCAAATTTCGCTTGGTCCGAACAGCACTCTCAACATCGAGGTACTGCGATTTGTCCCTTTTCGGATCGTCTGTGTTGTAGTGACGTGTACTCTTTTCCTGGTAGTCCGCACAAACTCTCAAAGCGCTGCTGTTGGAGATTGACAAAGGCCTGGCCAACTTCCCGCTGTCCTCGACGGGTGGGTTCACCAAGGTAATGGTGTTGGTGTGTCTTCATCTTTGGGTTGAGTGACTGACCTTGTTGGTTTGTCTATCAGCCAGGGGGATACATTTTCGAGTTTTTCCAACAATTCAATGTGAACTTTGACACATGCCCGCTCGTGCTGAACATGATCGAGGAGATCATCGAGGTGGCCAACGATGGCAACGACGCACAACGTGCAGCGTCCAAGTTGGATGCCTTGCTGTCGTTCTTGGAAACCATCTTCAGGGACAAGGAAAAGCACCTCAAGGTAAGGCGAACGAGTGGATTTAGCGTGGTGATCGGGTATATTAATCACATGTGGCTGATAGGCGTCACAGAACTACCGAGTGCACGTCCAAGAGATCCAAGAAAAGTACGAATGGGCTGGCAGTTGCTTCCTGATGTGTACTGGCTTGCTCACGTTTGGCGTGATATTGGACAGAGCGCAAAATGGACCCCGTGCGTTCAATTCTGCGAGAAAAGGCACCAAATCAACGACCCGAGTGTTCAATTACTGGTGTTTCCACCCCGGTGTGTCGTTTCAAGAGATCTATGCTAACAACGTCTACAATGTCGTCTTGACAAGGTATGGATCACCTAACGATGTAAGAATGATGGGTGCCAGACTCTCACGGTCTTCGTTTCTCTAGTGGGACGCTTTCTCCACTTGAGACGACTGTTAAGGAACTGGGCATTGACTTTCCAGTTCGGCTGGAAAACAGCCACGTCATCGACGCAAGCCAAGTTTGGGTTGGTGTCGTGGGAACTGGTGTGACTGGGAAGAGACTGAACTCGAGCTACAATTTTCGATCGACTGACGCATACATGCTCGAACTTGGCAACACGATCGTCAATTTCACCAGACTGGTGCCGAAGGGTCTGCTGGTGTTCTTTCCCTCCTATTCCATTTTGGAGCAAACAATCGAGAGGTGGCGGCGGCCGAGTGATGGAGAATCGAAGCTATCTATCTGGGAGAGGATTCTCCATCTAAAGCAAGCGTTCGTTGAGCCGCGTGGACGATTGGACTTCAAAGCGGTTGTTGATGAATACGATGCAGCTATAGTGGATAACCCGACCGGCGCTGTGTTCTTCGCTGTGTGTCGTGGAAAGGTGAGTGGAAATGGTCTCACGAATCTCTATGGACGAACACAATTGCTTATGGAAGTTCTGTGTCTGCGTTCAGGTCAGTGAAGGCATCGACTTTTCGAACGACAAAGGCCGTGCTGTTGTGATTACGGGACTTCCGTTCCCTCCAACGAAAGACCCCAAGATTATTCTGAAAAAGAGCATCCTCGACGAGGCTGTTGTTCCTTTGGGAGAACTTGTAAGCCATGGATGTTTCGTTTGTTTGGAAGGATTATCCATTGCTCACATTATATTGTCTGTGTGTGACAACAGAAATTGACAGGGAACCAATGGTACATCCAGCAAGCTGCAAGAGCTGTAAACCAAGCAATCGGGCGAGTAATTCGCCATCGGCACGACTATGGCGCCATCATTTTGTGCGATGAGCGGTTCGCTTTCCCACAGCAGCAAAAGTGTCTGTCGAAATGGCTACAACCGTTCTGTCATCCGTGCAGAAACTATGGTGCGAGGACATGTGATTGCTGCAAAGTACTCAACCGCACGACTGACTCGATCTGCTGCGTTGTAGGAGAAGCAAATATTGGACTGATTCGCTTTTTCAAGAAGAACAAGTCTACCATAGCTCCACCGCTTATCATTGCAAAAGCCCCGAAGATAAGTGGGTTGACCAAGAAAGCTGCCCCCGCAGCTGTTCCAGAGATCACGAAAAGCGCAGGCGATGTACCCACGCCGACGCTTGCCTACAGTGAAACGACGGCAATAGGCGATGGACAATCCTATGTGAATCCTGTGCTGCTTCATCGCGTCGAGACTGCTTCTGATCAGCCAGGTATGGTGATGGGTGTCGTTTTTGCATGGTTGCTTTTGTGATTCTAAGTGTTGTTGTTCTATTGCTAAAAGTATCGCGTAATGTGGACCTCCCCAATACACGAGAGGTCAAGAATGTGCAACAGAAGCGCACGTTAGGCTCAATGCTGTCAACTAAGTCGGCGATCCTTCAAGAAACAGCGGCGATCGCACGTCCATTTATCGCACCCAAGCCGATCAGCAGCGGAAGTAGCTCTCTTGGGAGCAGCACCGTCGATTCGAACACTGCAAAGCGGAAGTTCGATGCAAACTACGGCGCTGCCAGCGAGGTTTCTAGCAGCGCCAACGTGTTGGTGAGCGAGTTCCCTGTCGTAGCTCGAAGGGTGCTTTCGGAATTGGACGTGTCCAAACTGTATGGGTTCGTTCGGCAGCTCCATGCAAACCAAGACGTTGAATTGGCGCTCCGTGGCATTTGTGATATGCTTCACGGACACCATTGCCAAGATCTCGTGGACTTGATGCCCAAGGTGCTGAACGAGCCGATGTCTGGACGCTTTATCGAGACGGCAAAATCATGCGGTCTTGACGTAACCCACCTCGTCGACTCTAGCAAGCGAATGGGAAGGCGTGACGCGGATCAGCATTCGTCATCAGGGATCTCGTCGTTTTTCGCCAAGCTCCAGCATTCCAAGCGCGCGCGGCATGGTAGCACAGCAGCCAACACAACTGCCGCTGTGATCAAAGATCCGCAGTGCTCTGTGTGCTACGAAATCTCGCGGAAGGCGTATGCTTCTCACTGCGGCCACCTTTGCTGCATGAGCTGTTGGAAAAAGGTACTGTTTGTGCGAGTCGCTGTGCAATTGGATGGGCGATTAATGTTGGGGTGTGTGTTTGTGCTGGACAGATGGAGAAGGATGGCTTCACTTCGTGTCCCTTGTGCAAGGTTCCTGTGAAACTTCAGCAGCTGAGCTTGGTTCGGGCCGCCAAAGAAGTATCCGCCACCCTTCCTTGAACAAGGCAGATTCGAGCTGGCGATTCCGCACGAAAGCGCCTCGATGGTACAGGTCTGCACGGATATATGGACACTTCCGGCACACGTCTGAAGGATCGCATGAAATACAGATCAAAGCCGCACATCATTTGGATGGTGGATGCCTTCGCGTGTCAAAGCTGGAAAGCCAGGCGCGAAAATCTTAGGGTCCGTTTCTGTGATCTTCTTGTCAGTGAAACCGTCGCACCGGCGGGGACTCCAGCGGTTGAACTCATGATTGGATCGCTACTGTAAGAACTTGGGGCGAGAAATTGCGAAGAGCAGTTGAGTCGTAAAAATAGCAGTTCTCGGGCGAACCAATTGCTTGGTGCCGAGAATGACCTGCTCGTTCGCTGGGGAAAGAAACGAGCAACTCATCAGCTGCTGGAAGGATGGTCGTTTCGGCTGCTCGCCGGAAGCAATTTTCCGTCCTGAGCGCCATACGTGGCGTTCTTCGAGCAGAGCATCACTTTTCGACTTCCGTCTCTCCGGTGAAGTATATCATCCAGCGCAAGCTTTCGCGGTAGCCTCGACTCTTGTGTCGACCTGCGGTCACCCCCTTTCTGCGATGTTCTTCGCCAACGGATATGCGGAGTCGGAGCGCCGCCAAACATCATGTACTTCGGACGAGACCGACATTTTGCGGGAGTTGCTGCTCGACGGCGAGTTCACGTCTCCACGGCACCTCGTCTTGACGCCGGCAAAGCAGCAAGGCCACAACATCTCACTGTTGTCGAAACGCCCCCACGTCGACATCTCGCTCCCCCAGATCTGTCTCGAGAGCTCGCCGCGCTTTACGCGGCTGCAGCCGCTGTCGGCTCGTTCCTGTGCCAATTTCTCGCTCCCGGCACAATCGCCCGTCCCGGTGTGCATTGTCAACTCAATCGTGTCTCCGCCGCGCGGTTTCATCCAGGAGTTTTCTCGGCTTCCTCCGTTCTTCAACGAGGGACCGACTCCGTCACCGCTCCATGAGCTAGCTGATCATGCCGCTAGTAAAGTTCCCAAGGCTACTGCGTCGGTTCCGTTCCTGACCTCCTGTTTGCCGCCGCCGCCACTTCCGATGCTGACCATGCCTCCAACGAAGAAGAGGCGCACGACGTCCCAAGCCACCCCAACCTCGACGACTGCTCGACCAAGCTCTTTAGCCGAACGGAAACAGCTTCGCTGCTCGTACCCAGATTGCCCCAATCTCCGCCGCTCGGCGGGGTTCTGCAACCGCCACAGCGGCAAGGTCTGCAACGTTGACGGGTGCCACAAGTCGGCACTCAGCCGAGGCAAGTGCCCTGAGCACGGCGGCGGCTCGAGATGCAAGAAGGACGGTTGCTCGAAGTTCGCTCAGACCCGTGGGCTCTGCAAGTCGCACGGCGGCGGACGCCAGTGTAAGATCAACGGCTGCGCCAAGAATGCTCACCAAAACCGATTGTGTCGGTCGCACGGCGGAGGTAAGCGATGCGACTACCAAGGGTGTCCGAAGTGGGCACAACGGTCCGGCTTTTGCTGTGCGCACACCAAGCTGGGGAGAGAAGCAAATGCTGCAGCTGCGGCGACGAATGCAGCACCTAGACCGCTCGTGATTCCGGTCTGCCCGACAATGCCGATGCTGCCGATGCCTTCGCCGTTGCCAGCACTGAACGGCGCAGCCCCAGCTTCGTCCCCCATGCTACTGTCCCCACACCGACTGATGTCGCTGCTTCCTTGAGCAGCTCTGCTGGGCGGACGTTCGTAACGTGCCTTGGAGCTGAGCGATCCATGAGCGCGATGACCCGAGGCCGAGCGATCGAAGCCAAGCCGTGTTGAGGGGTCTCGTCCAACTCGGAACGACCAACACCACGCTCACACAGCGTTTACAGCAGCATGACTGGATGCTGCCGAAGAGATATTATAAGTGAGTCGAATTAAATCAACACTCGTGAACCAAGAAGTGCAACCCGTTCTTCGGTGAAAAACTATTTTCCATCCACGAGCACTTCCGCGAGTTTTCACCCGTCTCGCTGTCGACCTCGAGGCAACAACGACCTCCGGAGATTATCTCCATGATACGTGTTGTCACAGCCCAGTTCGAACTGGGGGATACCTCGCTTTGACCGCCTCACTAGACAGAGGTGATCACCCACGCTCCACCAGGTCCGGCACCTCAGCGGCGAGCCACGGAGCCAACTACAACAACACCACCGACATGTAGTCAGAATGACAGGCGAATGAACCCCAACAGAATAACACCGTACTCCGAGCGCAAGAGCATGTGCAATGCCGAAACGAGGCACGTTCTTTTGCCACAGCGGCGCAAAGTGGATCGTCAAGCAGATTTTTCCGCCCCTGGCAACCACGCAACAGCTCGTCAGTCAGGTACATCAACACCACACCGGCGAGGCCAAATGTAGCCTTTTCACCTGTACATCTTGGAGGTTTTCCCCTCCAGTTCAGGAATGCAAAGCTCCGGATTGGCGACCGGATACGTCGCTGGGATCTGCAGTTGACATCGATTATCAGACTCGACCTGCGTTTACCGATCGTCAAGAGTGTGCAAGATAGTAGAGCCCGCCACGCACCTCAAACTCGAGGTCGAACTCGTAGCGAAGACCATTGTAGAAAGACCAGCACTTTCCCGTCCAGCTACTCGCGCGCACAAATCAGAGGGCCATTAGACGAGAACCAGAGGCATAATGGCCATTAGGCATCATTGTACAGCACGTACCGAGTCCCGGCCTTGTTGGACTCGATCGTGAACCAGTCATTGTCGGCCTCCTTGTTCATTCTCACATACTGGAGACAAGAAACATGAGCGATTGGAAGCGGGGTCGAACGCTGCGCACCACGGAACTGCCCACCTGGATGAGCGCGAGGTACTCCTCCTTCAGTCGCTTCGTCCACTCCTCGCCGTCCCGAGGCCCGGCGCGGGTGGTTAGCAGCGGGATCTGCTGCACAGTGCGCTTCGTGTTCTCATCAATCGGAGCGTCCATGTCGCTCAAAAGCAAATGTCCAGCCGAATGGGAGTTGAGAAAATAGGGGTTCGAAATCACTAATTTTGAGCGATACGATTTGCGTTATTTGAACAATTCTCAGATCAGGGACTTTCGTGAACAAAGCAGGGACTCTTCATCAGGAAATTGAGTCTAATATGGCCTACACTATAGGCAGTTTTGACAGGCATACAACCCTACTACCAAGCATAGAAACGGAACGCTCAACATTATTGTGCCATTCAACAACATTGGCACAAATCACCCTACATTCGACATCATGCTAATGGTGATGAGGTGGCTGCATTAAGAAGTTCAGGTGTCGAAAATGTTGGGGGAACGCCATCTACCGCTCAGATTTGGATGATGGATACCCTCCGATTGAAAGATACTCCTCACAAGGAGGTGCGCAAGTGGCAATGAATGCGTTATGTCGAGAGAAAGGTTATGGAACTGTGGTTAAAAGCACCGTGGACGACAAGCAGAATCGACCCGGACAAATTTTTTAAGACTACGATTGCCATGATGTGTGGCAAACACACCACTAGCCACATCCTGGTATCAAGCGGCGGCCAAATGCCAGTGCTTAAAATGCAAACACCCTATGACGATTGCCATGTTGCCGAAACAAGCTGACTGGTTTGTGGGGTTTTTAATTATCGCGGCAGCAAAGCAGTTCACAACCATCCTTCATCAACTTCAGCATCGTCTCGCTCAAACACAGACAAACAGATTTGAACCCTTCTGAAAGAGAGGTAATTGCCAAGATCAGAACGCGAACTTCTTAAAGGTTTGCAAGAGTGTTGGCTGAATATCCCATCCATCAGGATGGTACGATCGAAGTTCACTTCTCCGGTGAGTAATCGCATGTACGACACAGCACGGTTCACTAGGATATCGTAGAGGGGGCAAATCGGTCGGACGGCGCATGCTGAGGTTATTGCGCTTCATGGATGTTTCAATCCATTGTTCGAGGCAACGGATCTGATAGAGTTGTCCTCATACTCTTCCTCGCTTCAGCTGTCTCGAAACACGCGCCTCGCCTGATCAGCTATCCACTCGCGTGTGACTTTTTCCTTGCTGATGCGTCGTTCATAGATCAGATCCATCAGCACATCCTCGGATTTACTAAACACTAGCTTACATCCACCAACCGACAGTCGATCTCGACTCGTCGATGCTGACATGATCTGGTCGCGATCGCGCCACCACTGCCGGAACATCGATGCTATAATACGCTATCCACGACGACGAAATTGGGCCTCAGCCCGGAATGGTACGCCGCCACTTTCAGTGCGAACCCACTCAATGGCTTGCTGTTTGGTGCTGATTCAATGCTTTTCCGCTTCGCTGGCATGGTGACTTGAAGACTGGGACTGTTTGCAGACAGTGAGGCGAGTATTTAACTGGCGTTTGGTGCGTGAGCTGCTACTAAAACTGGTGGTGCGTATGCTCCTCGTGTGTGTTCATTCATTCCTGCAATGTTGAAGTTGATTTTGAACCGCGTTCTATTTGAATAGTCGACGGCGCATTTGCTATAGGAGTTTAGACATGGGGGGGGGGGGGGGGGGGGGGGTATCTGAATGAAACAGTAATTACACACGAAAACTCTAACCCCACGCTAGAACGCAAAAGCCGATTGAATAAGCCAACGCCAGACAAAAATGGCAATGACTAGTCAATCGAGAACGGCCAGAAGTTTCGACACTTGTGCGCAGTGCACCAATTTCAGATTTAACAGTGCCGTTACCAAAACAGGGTAGCATTCAAATCATCACCAAACTCATCAATGTCGACTCTCGACATCTCGCCACCGCCACCGCTTTACGTCACGTCACGTGTATGCACGCGCCAAGTGCGCCGTCGCGGTGTAGATTCGCGAGTGCACAAGCGAGCGAGCGAGTGAGCGAGTTGATGAGGTTTGCGTGCGCATGTGGTGTTGATGTGGTATGTTGTAGTATGCGTGTTGTGTTTGGTTGTGTGTGGTTTTCAACAAGCGCCGTTGGTTTAGTGGTAAAATATCTCGTTGCCATCGAGATGCCCCGGGTTCGATTCCCGGACGGCGCATATCTATTATGCTGCCGCTCACACAGTACATGCCAAATCTATTCTTTACTCTTTCCCCTCTACCTTTTTTTTCACACCTCCTTCACATCCTCATCGCTCCTCGATCGCCTCCTCAATCGCGACCCACCATACGCCGTATCGATATCAATCAATCACAACGACAACGACATAGACTCTCGACATCTCGCCACCGCCACCGCTTTACGTCACGTCACGTGTATGCACGCGCCAAGTGCGCCGTCGCGGTGTAGATTCGCGAGTGCACAAGCGAGCGAGCGAGTGAGCGAGTTGATGAGGTTTGCGTGCGCATGTGGTGTTGATGTGGTATGTTGTAGTATGCGTGTTGTGTTTGGTTGTGTGTGGTTTTCAACAAGCGCCGTTGGTTTAGTGGTAAAATATCTCGTTGCCATCGAGATGCCCCGGGTTCGATTCCCGGACGGCGCATATCTATTATGCTGCCGCTCACACAGTACATGCCAAATCTATTCTTTACTCTTTCCCCTCTACCTTTTTTTTTTCACACCTCCTTCACATCCTCATCGCTCCTCGATCGCCTCCTCAATCGCGACCCACCATACGCCGTATCGATATCAATCAATCACAACGACAACGACATAGACTCTCGACATCTCGCCACCGCCACCGCTTTACGTCACGTCACGTGTATGCACGCGCCAAGTGCGCCGTCGCGGTGTAGATTCGCGAGTGCACAAGCGAGCGAGCGAGTGAGCGAGTTGATGAGGTTTGCGTGCGCATGTGGTGTTGATGTGGTATGTTGTAGTATGCGTGTTGTGTTTGGTTGTGTGTGGTTTTCAACAAGCGCCGTTGGTTTAGTGGTAAAATATCTCGTTGCCATCGAGATGCCCCGGGTTCGATTCCCGGACGGCGCATATCTATTATGCTGCCGCTCACACAGTACATGCCAAATCTATTCTTTACTCTTTCCCCTCTACCTTTTTTTTTTCACACCTCCTTCACATCCTCATCGCTCCTCGATCGCCTCCTCAATCGCGACCCACCATACGCCGTATCGATATCAATCAATCACAACGACAACGACATAGACTCTCGACATCTCGCCACCGCCACCGCTTTACGTCACGTCACGTGTATGCACGCGCCAAGTGCGCCGTCGCGGTGTAGATTCGCGAGTGCACAAGCGAGCGAGCGAGTGAGCGAGTTGATGAGGTTTGCGTGCGCATGTGGTGTTGATGTGGTATGTTGTAGTATGCGTGTTGTGTTTGGTTGTGTGTGGTTTTCAACAAGCGCCGTTGGTTTAGTGGTAAAATATCTCGTTGCCATCGAGATGCCCCGGGTTCGATTCCCGGACGGCGCATATCTATTATGCTGCCGCTCACACAGTACATGCCAAATCTATTCTTTACTCTTTCCCCTCTACCTTTTTTTTTTCACACCTCCTTCACATCCTCATCGCTCCTCGATCGCCTCCTCAATCGCGACCCACCATACGCCGTATCGATATCAATCAATCACAACGACAACGACATAGACTCTCGACATCTCGCCACCGCCACCGCTTTACGTCACGTCACGTGTATGCACGCGCCAAGTGCGCCGTCGCGGTGTAGATTCGCGAGTGCACAAGCGAGCGAGCGAGTGAGCGAGTTGATGAGGTTTGCGTGCGCATGTGGTGTTGATGTGGTATGTTGTAGTATGCGTGTTTGTTTGGTTGTGTGTGGTTTTCAACAAGCGCCGTTGGTTTAGTGGTAAAATATCTCGTTGCCATCGAGATGCCCCGGGTTCGATTCCCGGACGGCGCATATCTATTATGCTGCCGCTCACACAGTACATGCCAAATCTATTCTTTACTCTTTCCCCTCTACCTTTTTTTTTTCACACCTCCTTCACATCCTCATCGCTCCTCGATCGCCTCCTCAATCGCGACCCACCATACGCCGTATCGATATCAATCAATCACAACGACAACGACATAGACTCTCGACATCTCGCCACCGCCACCGCTTTACGTCACGTCACGTGTATGCACGCGCCAAGTGCGCCGTCGCGGTGTAGATTCGCGAGTGCACAAGCGAGCGAGCGAGTGAGCGAGTTGATGAGGTTTGCGTGCGCATGTGGTGTTGATGTGGTATGTTGTAGTATGCGTGTTGTGTTTGGTATGCGTGTTGTTTTGGTTGTGTGTGGTTCAACAAGCGCCGTTGGTTTAGTGGTAAAATATCTCGTTGCCATCGAGATGCCCCGGGTTCGATTCCCGGACGGCGCATATCTATTATGCTGCCGCTCACACAGTACATGCCAATCTTCTTTTACTCTTTCCCCTCTACCTTTTTTTTTTCACACCTCCTTCACATCCTCATCGCTCCTCGATCGCCTCCTCAATCGCGACCCACATACGCCGTATCGATATCATCAATCACAACGACAACGACATAGACTCTCGACATCTCGCCACCGCCACCGCTTTACGTCACGTCACGTGTATGCACGCGCCAAGTGCGCCGTCGCGGTGTAGATTCGCGAGTGCACAAGCGAGCGAGCGAGTGAGCGAGTTGATGAGGTTTGCGTGCGCATGTGGTGTTGATGTGGTATGTTGTAGTATGCGTTGTGTTGGTTGTGTGTGGTTTTCAACAAGCGCCGTTGGTTTAGTGGTAAAATATCTCGTTGCCATCGAGATGCCCCGGGTTCGATTCCCGGACGGCGCATATCTATTATGCTGCCGCTCACACAGTACATGCCAAATCTATTCTTTACCTCTTTCCCCTCTACCTTTTTTTTTTCACACACCTCCTTCACATCCTCATCGCTCCTCGATCGCCTCCTCAATCGCGACCCACCATACGCCGTATCGATATCAATCAATCACAACGAAACGACATAGACTCTCGACATCTCGCCACCGCCACCGCTTTACGTCACGTCACGTGTATGCACGCGCCAAGTGCGCCGTCGCGGTGTAGATTCGCGAGTGCACAAGCGAGCGAGCGAGTGAGCGAGTTGATGAGGTTTGCGTGCGCATGTGGTGTTGATGTGGTATGTTGTAGTATGCGTGTTGTGTTTGGTTGTGTGTGGTTTTCAAACAAGCGCCGTTGGTTTAGTGGTAAAATATCTCGTTGCCATCGAGATGCCCCGGGTTCGATTCCCGGACGGCGCATATCTATTATGCTGCCGCTCACACAGTACATGCCCAAATCTATTCTTTACTCTTTCCCCTCTACCTTTTTTTTTTCACACCTCCTTCACATCCTCATCGCTCCTCGATCGCCTCCTCAATCGCGACCCACCATACGCCGTATCGATATCAATCAATCACAACGACAACGACATAGACTCTCGACATCTCGCCACCGCCACCGCTTTACGTCACGTCACGTGTATGCACGCGCCAAGTGCGCCGTCGCGGTGTAGATTCGCGAGTGCACAAGCGAGCGAGCGAGTGAGCGAGTTGATGAGGTTTGCGTGCGCATGTGGTTGATGTGGTGTTGTAGTATGCGTGTTGTGTTTGGTTGTGTGTGGTTTTCAACAAGCGCCGTTGGTTTAGTGGTAAATATCTCGTTGCCATCGAGATGCCCCGGGTTCGATTCCCGGACGGCGCATATCTATTATGCTGCCGCTCACACAGTACATGCCAAATCTATTCTTTACTCTTTCCCTCTACCTTTTTTTTTCACACCTCCTTCACATCCTCATCGCTCCTCGATCGCCTCCTCAATCGCGACCCACCATACGCCGTATCGATATCAATCAATCACAACGACAACGACATAGACTCTCGACATCTCGCCACCGCCACCGCTTTACGTCACGTCACGTGTATGCACGCGCCAAGTGCGCCGTCGCGGTGTAGATTCGCGAGTGCACAAGCGAGCGAGCGAGTGAGCGAGTTGATGAGGTTTGCGTGCGCATGTGGGTGTTGATGTGGTATGTTGTAGTATGCGTGTTGTGTTTGGTTGTGTTGGTTTTCAACAAGCGCCGTTGGTTTAGTGGTAA
Organism: Phytopythium vexans; assembly: GCA_003413675.1. Taxonomy (NCBI): domain Eukaryota; phylum Oomycota; class Peronosporomycetes; order Pythiales; family Pythiaceae; genus Phytopythium; species Phytopythium vexans. Next base: position 1,612,238 of record QLOC01000002.1, on the reverse strand, counting down.
AATATCTCGTTGCCATCGAGATGCCCCGGGTTCGATTCCCGGACGGCGCATATCTATTATGCGCCGCTCACACAGTACATGCCAAATCTATTCTTTACTCTTTCCCCTACCTTTTTTTTTCACACCTCCTTCACATCCTCATCGCTCCTCGATCGCCTCCTCAATCGCGACCCACCATACGCCGTATCGATATCAATCAATCACAACGACAACGACATAGACTCTCGACATCTCGCCACCGCCACCGCTTTACGTCACGTCACGTGTATGCACGCGCCAAGTGCGCCGTCGCGGTGTAGATTCGCGAGTGCACAAGCGAGCGAGCGAGTGAGCGAGTTGATGAGGTTTGCGTGCGCATGTGGTGTTGATGTGGGTATGTTGTAGTATGCGTGTTGTGTTGGTTGTGTGGTTTTCAACAAGCGCCGTTGGTTTTAGTGGTAAAATCTCGTGCCATCGAGATGCCCCGGGTTCGATTCCCGGACGGCGCATATCTATTATGCTGCCGCTCACACAGTACATGCCAAATCTATTCTTTACTCTTCCCCTCTACCTTTTTTTTTTCACACCTCCTTCACATCCTCATCGCTCCTCGATCGCCTCCTCAATCGCGACCCACCATACGCCGTATCGATATCAATCAATCACAACGACAACGACATAGACTCTCGACATCTCGCCACCGCCACCGCTTTACGTCACGTCACGTGTATGCACGCGCCAAGTGCGCCGTCGCGGTGTAGATTCGCGAGTGCACAAGCGAGCGAGCGAGTGAGCGAGTTGATGAGGTTTGCGTGCGCATGTGGTGTTGATGTGGTATGTTGTAGTATGCGTGTTGTGTTTGGTTGTGTGTGGTTTTCAACAAGCGCCGTTGGTTTAGTGGTAAAATATCTCGTTGCCATCGAGATGCCCCGGGTTCGATTCCCGGACGGCGCATATCTATTATGCTGCCGCTCACACAGTACATGCCAAATCTATTCTTTACTCTTTCCCCTCTACCTTTTTTTTTTCACACCTCCTTCACATCCTCATCGCTCCTCGATCGCCTCCTCAATCGCGACCCACCATACGCCGTATCGATATCAATCAATCACAACGACAACGACATAGACTCTCGACATCTCGCCACCGCCACCGCTTTACGTCACGTCACGTGTATGCACGCGCCAAGTGCGCCGTCGCGGTGTAGATTCGCGAGTGCACAAGCGAGCGAGCGAGTGAGCGAGTTGATGAGGTTTGCGTGCGCATGTGGTGTTGATGTGGTATGTTGTAGTATGCGTGTTGTGTTTGGTTGTGTGTGGTTTTCAACAAGCGCCGTTGGTTTAGTGGTAAAATATCTCGTTGCCATCGAGATGCCCCGGGTTCGATTCCCGGACGGCGCATATCTATTATGCTGCCGCTCACACAGTACATGCCAAATCTATTCTTTACTCTTTCCCCTCTACCTTTTTTTTTTCACACCTCCTTCACATCCTCATCGCTCCTCGATCGCCTCCTCAATCGCGACCCACCATACGCCGTATCGATATCAATCAATCACAACGACAACGACATAGACTCTCGACATCTCGCCACCGCCACCGCTTTACGTCACGTCACGTGTATGCACGCGCCAAGTGCGCCGTCGCGGTGTAGATTCGCGAGTGCACAAGCGAGCGAGTGAGCGAGTTGATGAGGTTTGCGTGCGCATGTGGTGTTGATGTGGTATGTTGTAGTATGCGTGTTGTGTTTGGTTGTGTGTGGTTTTCAACAAGCGCCGTTGGTTTAGTGGTAAAATATCTCGTTGCCATCGAGATGCCCCGGGTTCGATTCCCGGACGGCGCATATCTATTATGCTGCCGCTCACACAGTACATGCCAAATCTATTCTTTACTCTTTCCCCTCTACCTTTTTTTTTTCACACCTCCTTCACATCCTCATCGCTCCTCGATCGCCTCCTCAATCGCGACCCACCATACGCCGTATCGATATCAATCAATCACAACGACAACGACATAGACTCTCGACATCTCGCCACCGCCACCGCTTTACGTCACGTCACGTGTATGCACGCGCCAAGTGCGCCGTCGCGGTGTAGATTCGCGAGTGCACAAGCGAGCGAGCGAGTGAGCGAGTTGATGAGGTTTGCGTGCGCATGTGGTGTTGATGTGGTATGTTGTAGTATGCGTGTTGTGTTTGGTTGTGTGTGGTTTTCAACAAGCGCCGTTGGTTTAGTGGTAAAATATCTCGTTGCCATCGAGATGCCCCGGGTTCGATTCCCGGACGGCGCATATCTATTATGCTGCCGCTCACACAGTACATGCCAAATCTATTCTTTACTCTTTCCCCTCTACCTTTTTTTTTCACACCTCCTTCACATCCTCATCGCTCCTCGATCGCCTCCTCAATCGCGACCCACCATACGCCGTATCGATATCAATCAATCACAACGACAACGACATAGACTCTCGACATCTCGCCACCGCCACCGCTTTACGTCACGTCACGTGTATGCACGCGCCAAGTGCGCCGTCGCGGTGTAGATTCGCGAGTGCACAAGCGAGCGAGCGAGTGAGCGAGTTGATGAGGTTTGCGTGCGCATGTGGTGTTGATGTGGTATGTTGTAGTAGCGTGTGTTGTGTTGGTTGTGTGTGGTTTTCAACAAGCGCCGTTGGTTTAGTGGTAAAATATCTCGTTGCCATCGAGATGCCCCGGGTTCGATTCCCGGACGGCGCATATCTATTATGCTGCCGCTCACACAGTACATGCCAATCTATTCTTACTCTTTCCCCTCTACCTTTTTTTTTTCACACCTCCTTCACATCCTCATCGCTCCTCGATCGCCTCCTCATCGCGACCCACCATACGCCGTATCGATATCAATCAATCACAACGACAACGACATAGACTCTCGACATCTCGCCACCGCCACCGCTTTACGTCACGTCACGTGTATGCACGCGCCAAGTGCGCCGTCGCGGTGTAGATTCGCGAGTGCACAAGCGAGCGAGCGAGTGAGCGAGTTGATGAGGTTTGCGTGCGCATGTGGTGTTGATGTGGTATGTTGTAGTATGCGTGTTGTGTTTGGTTGTGTGTGGTTTTCAACAAGCGCCGTTGGTTTAGTGGTAAAATATCTCGTTGCCATCGAGATGCCCCGGGTTCGATTCCCGGACGGCGCATCTATTATGCTGCCGCTCACACAGTACATGCCAAATCTATTCTTTACTCTTTCCCCTCTACCTTTTTTTTTCACCTCCTTCACATCCTCATCGCTCCTCGATCGCCTCCTCAATCGCGACCCACCATACGCCGTATCGATATCAATCAATCACAACGACAACGACATAGACTCTCGACATCTCGCCACCGCCACCGCTTTACGTCACGTCACGTGTATGCACGCGCCAAGTGCGCCGTCGCGGTGTAGATTCGCGAGTGCACAAGCGAGCGAGCGAGTGAGCGAGTTGATGAGGTTTGCGTGCGCATGTGGTGTTGATGTGGTATGTTTATGTGTTGTGTTTGGTTGTGTGGTTTTCAACAAGCGCCGTTGGTTTAGTGGTAAAATATCTCGTTGCCATCGAGATGCCCCGGGTTCGATTCCCGGACGGCGCATATCTATTATGCTGCCGCTCACACAGTACATGCCAAATCTATTCTTTACTCTTTCCCCTCTACCTTTTTTTTTTCACACCTCCTTCACATCCTCATCGCTCCTCGATCGCCTCCTCAATCGCGACCCACCATACCGTATCGATATCAATCATCACAACGACAACGACATAGACTCTCGACATCTCGCCACCGCCACCGCTTTACGTCACGTCACGTGTATGCACGCGCCAAGTGCGCCGTCGCGGTGTAGATTCGCGAGTGCACAAGCGAGCGAGCGAGTGAGCGAGTTGATGAGGTTTGCGTGCGCATGTGGTGTTGATGTGGTATGTTGTAGTATGCGTGTTGTGTTTGGTTGTGTGTGGTTTTCAACAAGCGCCGTTGGTTTAGTGGTAAAATATCTCGTTGCCATCGAGATGCCCCGGGTTCGATTCCCGGACGGCGCATATCTATTATGCTGCCGCTCACACAGTACATGCCAAATCTATTCTTTACTCTTTCCCCTCTACCTTTTTTTTTTCACACCTCCTTCACATCCTCATCGCTCCTCGATCGCCTCCTCAATCGCGACCCACCATACGCCGTATCGATATCAATCAATCACAACGACAACGACATAGACTCTCGACATCTCGCCACCGCCACCGCTTTACGTCACGTCACGTGTATGCACGCGCCAAGTGCGCCGTCGCGGTGTAGATTCGCGAGTGCACAAGCGAGCGAGCGAGTGAGCGAGTTGATGAGGTTTGCGTGCGCATGTGGTGTTGATGTGGTATGTTGTAGTATGCGTGTTGTGTTGGTTGTGTGTGGTTTTCAACAAGCGCCGTTGGTTTAGTGGTAAAATATCTCGTTGCCATCGAGATGCCCCGGGTTCGATTCCCGGACGGCGCATATCTATTATGCTGCCGCTCACACAGTACATGCCAAATCTATTCTTTACTCTTTCCCCTCTACCTTTTTTTTTTCACACCTCCTTCACATCCTCATCGCTCCTCGATCGCCTCCTCAATCGCGACCCACCATACGCCGTATCGATATCAATCAATCACAACGACAACGACATAGACTCTCGACATCTCGCCACCGCCACCGCTTTACGTCACGTCACGTGTATGCACGCGCCAAGTGCGCCGTCGCGGTGTAGATTCGCGAGTGCACAAGCGAGCGAGCGAGTGAGCGAGTTGATGAGGTTTGCGTGCGCATGTGGTGTTGATGTGGTATGTTGTAGTATGCGTGTTGTGTTTGGTTGTGTGTGGTTTTCAACAAGCGCCGTTGGTTTAGTGGTAAAATATCTCGTTGCCATCGAGATGCCCCGGGTTCGATTCCCGGACGGCGCATATCTATTATGCTGCCGCTCACACAGTACATGCCAAATCTATTCTTTACTCTTTCCCCTCTACCTTTTTTTTTTCACACCTCCTTCACATCCTCATCGCTCCTCGATCGCCTCCTCAATCGCGACCCACCATACGCCGTATCGATATCAATCAATCACAACGACAACGACATAGACTCTCGACATCTCGCCACCGCCACCGCTTTACGTCACGTCACGTGTATGCACGCGCCAAGTGCGCCGTCGCGGTGTAGATTCGCGAGTGCACAAGCGAGCGAGCGAGTGAGCGAGTTGATGAGGTTTGCGTGCGCATGTGGTGTTGATGTGGTATGTTGTAGTATGCGTGTTGTGTTTGGTTGTGTGTGGTTTTCAACAAGCGCCGTTGGTTTAGTGGTAAAATATCTCGTTGCCATCGAGATGCCCCGGGTTCGATTCCCGGACGGCGCATATCTATTATGCTGCCGCTCACACAGTACATGCCAAATCTATTCTTTACTCTTTCCCCTCTACCTTTTTTTTTTCACACCTCCTTCACATCCTCATCGCTCCTCGATCGCCTCCTCAATCGCGACCCACCATACGCCGTATCGATATCAATCAATCACAACGACAACGACATAGACTCTCGACATCTCGCCACCGCCACCGCTTTACGTCACGTCACGTGTATGCACGCGCCAAGTGCGCCGTCGCGGTGTAGATTCGCGAGTGCACAAGCGAGCGAGCGAGTGAGCGAGTTGATGAGGTTTGCGTGCGCATGTGGTGTTGATGTGGTATGTTGTAGTATGCGTGTTGTGTTTGGTTGTGTGTGGTTTTCAACAAGCGCCGTTGGTTTAGTGGTAAAATATCTCGTTGCCATCGAGATGCCCCGGGTTCGATTCCCGGACGGCGCATATCTATTATGCTGCCGCTCACACAGTACATGCCAAATCTATTCTTTACTCTTTCCCCTCTACCTTTTTTTTTTCACACCTCCTTCACATCCTCATCGCTCCTCGATCGCCTCCTCAATCGCGACCCACCATACGCCGTATCGATATCAATCAATCACAACGACAACGACATAGACTCTCGACATCTCGCCACCGCCACCGCTTTACGTCACGTCACGTGTATGCACGCGCCAAGTGCGCCGTCGCGGTGTAGATTCGCGAGTGCACAAGCGAGCGAGCGAGTGAGCGAGTTGATGAGGTTTGCGTGCGCATGTGGTGTTGATGTGGTATGTTGTAGTATGCGTGTTGTGTTTGGTTGTGTGTGGTTTTCAACAAGCGCCGTTGGTTTAGTGGTAAAATATCTCGTTGCCATCGAGATGCCCCGGGTTCGATTCCCGGACGGCGCATATCTATTATGCTGCCGCTCACACAGTACATGCCAAATCTATTCTTTACTCTTTCCCCTCTACCTTTTTTTTTTCACACCTCCTTCACATCCTCATCGCTCCTCGATCGCCTCCTCAATCGCGACCCACCATACGCCGTATCGATATCAATCAATCACAACGACAACGACATAGACTCTCGACATCTCGCCACCGCCACCGCTTTACGTCACGTCACGTGTATGCACGCGCCAAGTGCGCCGTCGCGGTGTAGATTCGCGAGTGCACAAGCGAGCGAGCGAGTGAGCGAGTTGATGAGGTTTGCGTGCGCATGTGGTGTTGATGTGGTATGTTGTAGTATGCGTGTTGTGTTTGGTTGTGTGTGGTTTTCAACAAGCGCCGTTGGTTTAGTGGTAAAATATCTCGTTGCCATCGAGATGCCCCGGGTTCGATTCCCGGACGGCGCATATCTATTATGCTGCCGCTCACACAGTACATGCCAAATCTATTCTTTACTCTTTCCCCTCTACCTTTTTTTTTTCACACCTCCTTCACATCCTCATCGCTCCTCGATCGCCTCCTCAATCGCGACCCACCATACGCCGTATCGATATCAATCAGTCACAACGACAACGACATAGACTCTCGACATCTCGCCACCGCCACCGCTTTACGTCACGTCACGTGTATGCACGCGCCAAGTGCGCCGTCGCGGTGTAGATTCGCGAGTGCACAAGCGAGCGAGCGAGTGAGCGAGTTGATGAGGTTTGCGTGCGCATGTGGTGTTGATGTGGTATGTTGTAGTATGCGTGTTGTGTTTGGTTGTGTGTGGTTTTCAACAAGCGCCGTTGGTTTAGTGGTAAAATATCTCGTTGCCATCGAGATGCCCCGGGTTCGATTCCCGGACGGCGCATATCTATTATGCTGCCGCTCACACAGTACATGCCAAATCTATTCTTTACTCTTTCCCCTCTACCTTTTTTTTTTCACACCTCCTTCACATCCTCATCGCTCCTCGATCGCCTCCTCAATCGCGACCCACCATACGCCGTATCGATATCAATCAATCACAACGACAACGACATAGACTCTCGACATCTCGCCACCGCCACCGCTTTACGTCACGTCACGTGTATGCACGCGCCAAGTGCGCCGTCGCGGTGTAGATTCGCGAGTGCACAAGCGAGCGAGCGAGTGAGCGAGTTGATGAGGTTTGCGTGCGCATGTGGTGTTGATGTGGTATGTTGTAGTATGCGTGTTGTGTTTGGTTGTGTGTGGTTTTCAACAAGCGCCGTTGGTTTAGTGGTAAAATATCTCGTTGCCATCGAGATGCCCCGGGTTCGATTCCCGGACGGCGCATATCTATTATGCTGCCGCTCACACAGTACATGCCAAATCTATTCTTTACTCTTTCCCCTCTACCTTTTTTTTTCACACCTCCTTCACATCCTCATCGCTCCTCGATCGCCTCCTCAATCGCGACCCACCATACGCCGTATCGATATCAATCAATCACAACGACAACGACATAGACTCTCGACATCTCGCCACCGCCACCGCTTTACGTCACGTCACGTGTATGCACGCGCCAAGTGCGCCGTCGCGGTGTAGATTCGCGAGTGCACAAGCGAGCGAGCGAGTGAGCGAGTTGATGAGGTTTGCGTGCGCATGTGGTGTTGATGTGGTATGTTGTAGTATGCGTGTTGTGTTTGGTTGTGTGTGGTTTTCAACAAGCGCCGTTGGTTTAGTGGTAAAATATCTCGTTGCCATCGAGATGCCCCGGGTTCGATTCCCGGACGGCGCATATCTATTATGCTGCCGCTCACACAGTACATGCCAAATCTATTCTTTACTCTTTCCCCTCTACCTTTTTTTTTCACACCTCCTTCACATCCTCATCGCTCCTCGATCGCCTCCTCAATCGCGACCCACCATACGCCGTATCGATATCAATCAATCACAACGACAACGACATAGACTCTCGACATCTCGCCACCGCCACCGCTTTACGTCACGTCACGTGTATGCACGCGCCAAGTGCGCCGTCGCGGTGTAGATTCGCGAGTGCACAAGCGAGCGAGCGAGTGAGCGAGTTGATGAGGTTTGCGTGCGCATGTGGTGTTGATGTGGTATGTTGTAGTATGCGTGTTGTGTTTGGTTGTGTGTGGTTTTCAACAAGCGCCGTTGGTTTAGTGGTAAAATATCTCGTTGCCATCGAGATGCCCCGGGTTCGATTCCCGGACGGCGCATATCTATTATGCTGCCGCTCACACAGTACATGCCAAATCTATTCTTTACTCTTTCCCCTCTACCTTTTTTTTTTCACACCTCCTTCACATCCTCATCGCTCCTCGATCGCCTCCTCAATCGCGACCCACCATACGCCGTATCGATATCAATCAATCACAACGACAACGACATAGACTCTCGACATCTCGCCACCGCCACCGCTTTACGTCACGTCACGTGTATGCACGCGCCAAGTGCGCCGTCGCGGTGTAGATTCGCGAGTGCACAAGCGAGCGAGCGAGTGAGCGAGTTGATGAGGTTTGCGTGCGCATGTGGTGTTGATGTGGTATGTTGTAGTATGCGTGTTGTGTTTGGTTGTGTGTGGTTTTCAACAAGCGCCGTTGGTTTAGTGGTAAAATATCTCGTTGCCATCGAGATGCCCCGGGTTCGATTCCCGGACGGCGCATATCTATTATGCTGCCGCTCACACAGTACATGCCAAATCTATTCTTTACTCTTTCCCCTCTACCTTTTTTTTTTCACACCTCCTTCACATCCTCATCGCTCCTCGATCGCCTCCTCAATCGCGACCCACCATACGCCGTATCGATATCAATCAATCACAACGACAACGACATAGACTCTCGACATCTCGCCACCGCCACCGCTTTACGTCACGTCACGTGTATGCACGCGCCAAGTGCGCCGTCGCGGTGTAGATTCGCGAGTGCACAAGCGAGCGAGCGAGTGAGCGAGTTGATGAGGTTTGCGTGCGCATGTGGTGTTGATGTGGTATGTTGTAGTATGCGTGTTGTGTTTGGTTGTGTGTGGTTTTCAACAAGCGCCGTTGGTTTAGTGGTAAAATATCTCGTTGCCATCGAGATGCCCCGGGTTCGATTCCCGGACGGCGCATATCTATTATGCTGCCGCTCACACAGTACATGCCAAATCTATTCTTTACTCTTTCCCCTCTACCTTTTTTTTTTCACACCTCCTTCACATCCTCATCGCTCCTCGATCGCCTCCTCAATCGCGACCCACCATACGCCGTATCGATATCAATCAATCACAACGACAACGACATAGACTCTCGACATCTCGCCACCGCCACCGCTTTACGTCACGTCACGTGTATGCACGCGCCAAGTGCGCCGTCGCGGTGTAGATTCGCGAGTGCACAAGCGAGCGAGCGAGTGAGCGAGTTGATGAGGTTTGCGTGCGCATGTGGTGTTGATGTGGTATGTTGTAGTATGCGTGTTGTGTTTGGTTGTGTGTGGTTTTCAACAAGCGCCGTTGGTTTAGTGGTAAAATATCTCGTTGCCATCGAGATGCCCCGGGTTCGATTCCCGGACGGCGCATATCTATTATGCTGCCGCTCACACAGTACATGCCAAATCTATTCTTTACTCTTTCCCCTCTACCTTTTTTTTTTCACACCTCCTTCACATCCTCATCGCTCCTCGATCGCCTCCTCAATCGCGACCCACCATACGCCGTATCGATATCAATCAATCACAACGACAACGACATAGACTCTCGACATCTCGCCACCGCCACCGCTTTACGTCACGTCACGTGTATGCACGCGCCAAGTGCGCCGTCGCGGTGTAGATTCGCGAGTGCACAAGCGAGCGAGCGAGTGAGCGAGTTGATGAGGTTTGCGTGCGCATGTGGTGTTGATGTGGTATGTTGTAGTATGCGTGTTGTGTTTGGTTGTGTGTGGTTTTCAACAAGCGCCGTTGGTTTAGTGGTAAAATATCTCGTTGCCATCGAGATGCCCCGGGTTCGATTCCCGGACGGCGCATATCTATTATGCTGCCGCTCACACAGTACATGCCAAATCTATTCTTTACTCTTTCCCCTCTACCTTTTTTTTTCACACCTCCTTCACATCCTCATCGCTCCTCGATCGCCTCCTCAATCGCGACCCACCATACGCCGTATCGATATCAATCAATCACAACGACAACGACATAGACTCTCGACATCTCGCCACCGCCACCGCTTTACGTCACGTCACGTGTATGCACGCGCCAAGTGCGCCGTCGCGGTGTAGATTCGCGAGTGCACAAGCGAGCGAGCGAGTGAGCGAGTTGATGAGGTTTGCGTGCGCATGTGGTGTTGATGTGGTATGTTGTAGTATGCGTGTTGTGTTTGGTTGTGTGTGGTTTTCAACAAGCGCCGTTGGTTTAGTGGTAAAATATCTCGTTGCCATCGAGATGCCCCGGGTTCGATTCCCGGACGGCGCATATCTATTATGCTGCCGCTCACACAGTACATGCCAAATCTATTCTTTACTCTTTCCCCTCTACCTTTTTTTTTTCACACCTCCTTCACATCCTCATCGCTCCTCGATCGCCTCCTCAATCGCGACCCACCATACGCCGTATCGATATCAATCAATCACAACGACAACGACATAGACTCTCGACATCTCGCCACCGCCACCGCTTTACGTCACGTCACGTGTATGCACGCGCCAAGTGCGCCGTCGCGGTGTAGATTCGCGAGTGCACAAGCGAGCGAGCGAGTGAGCGAGTTGATGAGGTTTGCGTGCGCATGTGGTGTTGATGTGGTATGTTGTAGTATGCGTGTTGTGTTTGGTTGTGTGTGGTTTTCAACAAGCGCCGTTGGTTTAGTGGTAAAATATCTCGTTGCCATCGAGATGCCCCGGGTTCGATTCCCGGACGGCGCATATCTATTATGCTGCCGCTCACACAGTACATGCCAAATCTATTCTTTACTCTTTCCCCTCTACCTTTTTTTTTTCACACCTCCTTCACATCCTCATCGCTCCTCGATCGCCTCCTCAATCGCGACCCACCATACGCCGTATCGATATCAATCAATCACAACGACAACGACATAGACTCTCGACATCTCGCCACCGCCACCGCTTTACGTCACGTCACGTGTATGCACGCGCCAAGTGCGCCGTCGCGGTGTAGATTCGCGAGTGCACAAGCGAGCGAGCGAGTGAGCGAGTTGATGAGGTTTGCGTGCGCATGTGGTGTTGATGTGGTATGTTGTAGTATGCGTGTTGTGTTTGGTTGTGTGTGGTTTTCAACAAGCGCCGTTGGTTTAGTGGTAAAATATCTCGTTGCCATCGAGATGCCCCGGGTTCGATTCCCGGACGGCGCATATCTATTATGCTGCCGCTCACACAGTACATGCCAAATCTATTCTTTACTCTTTCCCCTCTACCTTTTTTTTTTCACACCTCCTTCACATCCTCATCGCTCCTCGATCGCCTCCTCAATCGCGACCCACCATACGCCGTATCGATATCAATCAATCACAACGACAACGACATAGACTCTCGACATCTCGCCACCGCCACCGCTTTACGTCACGTCACGTGTATGCACGCGCCAAGTGCGCCGTCGCGGTGTAGATTCGCGAGTGCACAAGCGAGCGAGCGAGTGAGCGAGTTGATGAGGTTTGCGTGCGCATGTGGTGTTGATGTGGTATGTTGTAGTATGCGTGTTGTGTTTGGTTGTGTGTGGTTTTCAACAAGCGCCGTTGGTTTAGTGGTAAAATATCTCGTTGCCATCGAGATGCCCCGGGTTCGATTCCCGGACGGCGCATATCTATTATGCTGCCGCTCACACAGTACATGCCAAATCTATTCTTTACTCTTTCCCCTCTACCTTTTTTTTTTCACACCTCCTTCACATCCTCATCGCTCCTCGATCGCCTCCTCAATCGCGACCCACCATACGCCGTATCGATATCAATCAATCACAACGACAACGACATAGACTCTCGACATCTCGCCACCGCCACCGCTTTACGTCACGTCACGTGTATGCACGCGCCAAGTGCGCCGTCGCGGTGTAGATTCGCGAGTGCACAAGCGAGCGAGCGAGTGAGCGAGTTGACGATGTTTGTGTTTCGCGTCGAAATTGCATGAGCTGTGGATTGTGGCGTTTCGTTCCGTGATCGGTCGACAAATGTCGGCCGGCTTGTCGGTGTTGAGTGGCGTTTGTTGGTGGTGTGTTGAATAGACGAGCCGTGCGATAATGTGGATAGAGCGTCCATTTCTTGACAGGAATCTGGTCGAGGTAGAATTTCGCGGCTCAGCGAGCTTCTGCATGTTGAAGTTGAAGTCGATCACTGTTGTGGCCGCGTTAGCGGCCCACACGAACTTCTCTTGGGAGACAGCAAGCCGAACGCTCTTGTCACTTCTCATGTTCCCTATCAGCAACAGGATCAGTACCCAATAACAAGATGCGCATAGGCAGGTAGTGTACCTACGGATGATGTGACGAACGCAGAACATGTTGAAGATCCCGAGCTCGGTGGTCGCAGAGACGATACCCTTGTGACGATCAGAAAACACCGGAATGGTTGCTAACGGGAAACCATGTGACATGACGCGCCCGAAAAACCAGGAGTAGTTATCGTGATCTTCAACTGGTGCGAGGGCAACAGCAGCAACTCGTTTGTTAAGATTACCGTCGCGTCCTACCATGACAATCTGCACTCCATTGTACTTCCGGTGCTTCATGTGAGCAGCGTCGACCCCATACAGGTTCATGCTGGTCGAAAACCAAGCCGGGCTGAGAATGACGATCGCACGTCGAAAATGCCCCGACTCATAACGCTGAATCTCCGCAAACGTCCCCGGGTTGAGCTCCTGGAACTTAAACAGCAAGTCGGGCAGCAAAACGATCGTCATCGGGTCCTCCGAAAAGATTTCCGCTTGAATTTGCTGCTTGGCGCGATACATCATGCTGTTACTACACGTTACACCCGCTTGATGACGGAGCTGCGTCACCAACGATGGAGCTGATATGGCCGTGTCAGCTGCGACGGAAGCTCTCACAACCGGACGATCAGCAATCTGGACTTGGGTAGGGCGAACAGTACCCGTACAATTCCGGTGCTCTAGATCTGTTGCGGTGACGTGCTAGTCACCTGACCCGCCTTTACTGCGTTAACTTGCCAACTTGACGTACCAGCCGCAGGAGGGTGCACTTGAGCACACGAGACACCGGAACGTCCCACCTTTGCTGGTAACTTTGGCGTGTTTGCCTTGCAAGAACGCTACTCTCTTGATAGCCGCAACTGCGTCTTTGCCGGTGCCCCATCGCTCGTTCTTGAGCCGTGCCGCAAAAGTCGTCCCGTCATTACTAATGCTTGTATCCGCCATTGAGTCGGCCAAATGCGTGATGAGGCTTGGTGTCAATGGCTAGGAAGGGTATCAAATTGAAGTGGCTGGCACATGTCTTTTTATAGGTCACTGTGCGAGTACCCGCAAAGAACGGGAGCCAAAATGCCACCGTAAACGATGGTTCGCCAATGATAGATTTCAAGCAATATCGGTTATATATGACACGCAATTGACAATCAACTCATCTAAGCTCTGGATGGCCACCTCGTTGTCGATCAGCCCTCATGTTTGCAAGCACCGTTGTCACACTACAACTACGCCCGTACACGCTGTAGATTTTGTCAATAGCAACATCACTCGTGTTGCCACGCCGCACCATGGCGCTTACAACGTCCCAGAACACCTTTCGCCGCCCGTACGAGGTTTTGCAAGCGCCACGTTCCCGTGCAGTGAAGCTTTTGGCTGGCTTCACATCGCTTTGGCCGAGCTCGTACTCATGCCACAATACGTACAGATCTCGAGGACACTTGGACAGCTTCACGCGTGCTCTACCGCTCGACTGTGCAGTGACCGCCGAATCAACGCGCACATTACGAGTAATTGGTTGCAGTGCAATGCGGTTGATCGAGTGATGCGTGTTTTCCAGTCTTGCCATCGTATCAGCTCGAAGACGCGTAATTTCGCCAAGGACATCGACGTGATGCTCTTCAATTCGGCGTCTCAAGCTGGCTACTTGTGCATTGATGCTCACTGTCTCGCGCATTAACGCTCCAGGTCCTGCTAATTCGCAGCCGATGGAAGTGGTAGCTCCGTCTTGGCCATCCCCAAACTTGCCGAGCTCGACGAAATTTGCCATTCCTCCTTCGCCAGATACATGTATCGGCACACGCTCAACCACAATATCTACTGGATCACCACCGACTCGTACAATTGCCGAAAGCACTCTCTCCTTGTATGCTCTTGGCACGATCTGTTCAGAAAAACTCGAGGCAGATTGGACAGCCCAGAGCATCGGTAGAGCAAACGTAACTGCCAACTGCCGCCCGAGAACCTTGGCTATGCCAGGAGCAACATGCTCCAACAGAAAAGCATCGGATAGGTAGGACACGCCTGGTTTTTTCTGATACTTGGCCGGTCCTGATGGCCCGGCGAGTGTGGCTGACGTAATTGCATCAGGGTACGGTTGCGTTGGATCGATGTAACGATCAACCGCACCCGACTTAGTGCGCCACCTCCCTCTCAACTTCACAAAATCTTTAGTGACACCATTGCATGGGGCGTATGTTGCGGCCCCCTTACGCACACTGTGTGTACCCAGTGGTCCGTGGTGCACCGTAGCTAGTGACTCGTTACTAATAGCCTTCGTAAGCGATGCTCGAACCGATCGATCGGCTGACCCGTTCTCGAATATAAAGTCGTCAACGGTGAGATCTTTGCCTGCAGTTTCCTGGTGCATTTCTATGTAGAGTCCCAGATTAAGCAGGATGCATAGTCGTTCGTCCATAGATCTGAGCAGAATCTGCTCAGGCGCGTCGCGCTCTTCGGTGATGTTCTTCGACCATCGTAATTGCGCGAGCACGGCGAAGTTGTTTTGTACGTTGAAGGAGAAGTTTGCGTATTTTAACTTTAACATGTCATCAATGCGGCCGATCAACTGCCATTGGGTCACAAGTACTGCAACAAGACGGTGGCGACTCATGATCGACTGGTCTTGTCGTACAAACGTCAGCAAGGCAATAAAATCGACGTACTCCAGCGGGCGTCGAGCAGACGTCTTGACTCCCTGCTGCCGCACCTCGCACTTTTTCACTGCTTTGATTAGGTTGTTGACTTGAATTGAGCGGGTTGGGTTGCCATCCCTCCTTCTGTCATCCCAAACGACCATTCGGTGGGGCATGGATGACGATATTGCCTTCTTATAAAACTCAAGCGTTGATGATCGCGCCAATGTTGGAAAATCAGTGGACGTAGGTTCTTCTTTCCCATATGCAATGATGTTGAAATATCGGCAAATATCCTCCGGTGTAACCGAATATGCGGCGTCTTTATCGATGGCAGCGGGCCGACTGTACTTGATTCCATCACGGTGACTCATGAAGCGCATCCAGCATCCCGCGTATGTTGCTGTCATGTGGAATAATTTGCACGATCACTGCAGAGCCGACGCGACGACGATATGTCTCGATAACAGCACATATACATACGCGCGCACGCACTCCGATATAAACGGTGGCGTAACAGTAGTGTCACCAGCAGCTACCAGTAAAGCAGCACCAACAGCGACCAGATAGGAAACACGAAACTCGGTCAAAGCAGCAGCGTGAATGGCTAGTAGCGGCGAGTTCTGCGTCTTGAGCAGCGTGAGAACGACCAGAATAGGGGCGACAACGACAAGAGCGGCGGGGCGAGCAACCAGAGCAGCGCGATCAATGACAACAAGAATGGCAGCACAGGTCACGGCAGCGCAGTCGTCGCGAGCGAGGGCGGGATAGCGTCCGATAGTGATGCGATTGTGAGAAGCGATTCTTCCGGTTGGATTTGCAATAGAAACGAGTATAATACCGCTCACCTAATCATAGAAACGCGCCGGTGGCATTTCATCGTGCCCATACTTTATCGTAGTCGTTCGTGTGGATTTTCTCTGTTCATGCCACCACAAATGCAACCAAAGTGGCAAAAACACCACGACAGATGCACGGTATTTGACGTCAATACCTCATTTTGGTCATTTTTGCAACCAATAGGAGCGTGTTAAATAGATGGTGGTTAATTTCGATTGGCAGGACAGACAAAAATACCACCCGGGTGGCATTTTGTACATAATGTTCCCGTATTTTACCGCTATTTTTTTGAAATGAACAGAGTCGAGTGATATTTAAAACAGACATCCTCCACAAATGGAAATTTCTGTGATGTATTATCCATTTGCGGGTGTGTGCAAATCGTGGGTGTCAGTCGCTCGTATCTTGGAAACAATTTTTCTCGGGCGACAGTCAAACCCTTGCCACCACGCTACTGACCGCGTTTGCTACTGCCTGCAATTATACTACAAAAATCTCTGGCAAATCAATTTGGATAGTATAAAAGAAAATTAAAACACGAGACTATACATTCGCACATAACAGAGTATACTCTGTACCTGCTGCCATCTTACAAATTGGAAGTGATTTAATTTCCAAATGCGGGGGTGTGCAAATCGCGGGTGGCAGTCGCTCGTATCTTTGCTCTGGGCAGTAGACGATTTTTTTCTGAACTTCGTTTTTGTATAGGTTTAAAACAAACCACCGTGTATTGCTACTAGCGCAGTTTTTCCAGAACGGGTAAGCAGCTTGTATCACCTTTTGATCAAATATTTTTGATTTGTATCACGTTTTGGAATTTTCCCAAAATAATGTGCCCTGAGTGCCTACAATTTAACGAATCATTGAGCCAAATTTTAGATCAAAAGACGCGGTTTTGATGTATTTCCGCGAACATTTGGCGTCCGTGCAGAGTTTTGGCGTTCACTGTACGGTGCTCTTCACCTATCCCCTTTGAGCCCTAATCGCGCTCGCTGTTGTATAGAAACAATACGATCGCACGCACAAGGCAAAATTTCGATTTTGCACACGGTCGATTTTGCTGAGATTTGCGGTCGTAACCCCGATTTATCGCATTGCTACCCTTATTTTAAATTTCATAGGCGATACGAGAAATTTTCCTCCACTCTTCGTCATATCCCTATCTAAGGTCATATCTGTCACTCTGCTCAAGTCATTTGATACCACTGCAATTAGAAACCACTCAAAATCACTAAACTATAATATAGCATGCGATGCAGTAGGAAAAAAAGTGGAGTACTCTCTGAGATTTCAGTAAGTTCGATTTCAAAGATAATTTACATTAACAGCGAACAAGCCAAATTAACAACGAATCTGATACAGTATAGCGCTTGCATAAATGCGCCTACAAGATGAACATCTTTGAGAGGTCTTGAATACAAAGAAGTACCACCTGGTATTATATCTTATTTACTCAATATTATCATTTGCAACCTGTGACACTACATAGAATACGATATAAAAGGTAATAAAAAAGCGTTGTCTCAATTTATTGCTCAGTGTAATGTGTAATCCTTGCAATTTCGTAATTTACCTTAACCAATGTTGATGGGTTAACAGCTATTTAGGCACGTAATGGTACATTATTAGTCTTGTATCAGTACCCTATTAACATATATCAGTGCAAAAATCGACGTTTTCCGTGATGGGATCGCCGATTTCTCTTTATATAGGTTTTTGTATACTCGGAAGTTCGCATTTGCATGAACTTTGCAGAGTTAAAAAACCTGGAGTATTGACATGAATTAAATAAAGTAAGGGGAGCAACCAAAATCGTGCCGTCGATCAAATTCGTGCCACTAGTATTTTAACCAATAGATACACACAATCAAAAATGGAGAGATATGATTGCTTAAAAGTCGCGAGCTTGACGAACCTGTCACTTCAAATAGCTCGATATGACTGGTGCAACACACATTCGCGCCGGCTTCTCCAGCCCAATGACTTTTGGCGCCAAATGGCTGGTGAGCAAACCGCATAGGAAGCCACCAATATCAAAATCCCAATCGACTACGAACTCGTTGATCATGTCGTACACCGTCTCCGACTTGAAGAAAGCCGTCCATGATGTTCTTGCTGGCGCCAAGGCTTCGGAAATCGCCAACCTATCTGGAATTCCAGTGCGAACTCTGCGTGGGTGGGTAGCTGACGCGAAGAAGGGCATTACGGAGCCCAAACGCCGTGGACCAGCACCTCTGCTTCCAGCCGAGGCTGAGATCGCCTTGCACGACTGGATTGTAGGGCGGCAAATTGTTCGCAAGCCTGCGAGCCGATCAGATATTCTCCGAAAGGCTCGAGAGATCTCCGAGGTTGTGGCCGGGCATGCAGTTGGTCACGGGTGGTACGCTCGTTTCATGGCGCGCCACCCTGGCCTAGTTGCCAGAGGGTCACAGACCCTCTCAAGAACTCGCAATGGTGCTGTCGACTCTGATGTACGGCAGCTATTCTACACGCTAGCAAGGCTCGTCATCGAGCGGAAGCTGACTAGCAGCCAGCTCTTTAACGTCGACGAGACGGCCTTCGAAAAAGGCGACAAGCGCAAGGAGGTGGTGGCGGTCCGCGGCTCCAGAAACGTGTGGAATCTCGCTCCGACAACCAGCTTTCACCTCACTATTGTAGCATGCGGGAGCGCTGCTGGGCTCGTACTGCCGCCAACGTTCATCCTACCAGGAAAGACGGTCAAGATGGACATCTTGCGCGGCTGCGACCTTCCAGGTGCTGCCGTCACGACCACACCAACAGGGTTTATGAATGCGCAGCTTTTCGAGACATGGCTGGCTTTTTTTTCGGCTGCAGTACCGCATGACGTTCCACGACCTCTCGTCCTCGTTATGGACGGTTGTGCGTCCCACTACTCCTCGTCGATCGTAGCCACAACAGCCAAGCTCGACGTGCTGCTCGTGTGCCTTCCTGCGAACGCCACGCACCTCCTACAGCCACTCGATGTGGCTGTGTTTTCGTCACTAAAGGGCAAGATGCGCCGTCTCATCGACGAGTTCGTCGAGGAGGACAGCAACGGGGGATACTCGATCGACAAGACCACCGCGCTTCGCCTTGCAACCCTAGCCTGGAAGCGCTGTCACTTTTCGGCCAACATTGCAACGGGGTTCGCCAGCTACGGTCTCTTCCCGTTGTCGCTCGTCAAGATGCAACAACGACTCCAGCACTACCACCAGAACGGGACACCAAAGGACGTGCGCATGGCAGCTTGGCTTGCTGCCGAGCCCTCTATACGCCAGACCACCCTGACGTTGCCAGCACCACCGACAAAATGCAAGAAGCGAAAGACGGTCACCGTCGCGGGCAGGCTGCTGACCTCGACGCTGCTCATGGAGACCGAGCGCACCCAGGACAAGGCGAAGAAGCGAGACAGCAAAAGGCAGAAGCAGCTTGGCGAGCAGGCCCTCGAGGTAGTTGTCTAATTGCCCAAAAATCTAGACACATACATTTCGTTAGTTCATTTCCCTGCGATAATCCAAAGCACGAGCCTGACTTACCATTACAGTGTGGAGCATTAACTCCAATAGCGACAACCCTGCTCCTGCTGCGCCGTGCGGGACTCGAACCCGCGCCGACTGCAGAGGCCCTCAATAGACCCAGCAAGCAAGACAACTGGGCCGTCAGCACTGTGAGAAAAATGCTCTGTTGGCGCCAAATTCAAACCTTCACCTGTGATATTTTATACTATGCATAAATTGCTCGATTTCTCCTTTGACCCTCAGCTCAGACCCTAGCCCTGCGGCTGTTTAGTTGAGCTGAGCTGGAAGCATCAGGAGGGAAACCATACAAAAGTAAAGGTAAAACTCGGCACGATACTGATTTCTTTAGAAATCAATTGGTCCTTTTCATATGTGCCTGCTCAAATAGATATTGGTGCATTTTCACATCAACAAAATAGCAAAAATCGTACAAAAACGACGATTGTTGGTGTATGTTTTTTTTTCGCTACGGTGTTGTAGACTCGAAGATATGGGAGTTTGTATGCCGTGCACAAAATGCGGCACGAAATTGGTTGTTCCCCTTACTGAAACACTGCTTTCCATTGTCGTCGCCTCTCCCAAATTGCACCTTGTCCTTCGTCATGTACCTGTCTAATGTCACTGTGGGAGAGTATTATCTTACATTGCTATATCCCTACTCAAAATCATTGTACTATAGTATAGCATGTAGTTACAGGAGGGACAAAGTGGGAGCGGTGTCTGTATTAATTTTCGCCCAAGCAGTCTGTTCTTGGAGAACTCAACGCGCCGCAGGACCTTTACGTGGCACGCTGCATCTCATTGAGGAACCGCCGAACTACCACCAGCGCTGTAAGATGGTGTCCACCGAAGAGGCCGGCGGCGTGAAGAAGAAGTTCTTCATCGGCAGCTTTATGCCTCGGGTGCCGTCCTACCTGCTCCAGAAGAAGGACGCGAGCGGCAAGGACTCATCCGCCGAGAGCGTGCTGCAGCAGGAGCCGGTCGGGGACGGCGACGAGCTCGGAGAGCTGCCGGACTTCCATGGCGACCGCAAGTCGCACGACGGCGTGCTCCCGCCTCCGTCCGCGGCGTCGGTGGCGGCTGCAGCCCTTCGCCGCCGCGGCATGTCGATCGAGCAGACCGCGACGTCGCTGTACCGCAAGATGAGCATCCGGCAGAGCTCGGCTCCCGAGGTATCGGGCGAAACCGGCGGCGCCGAAAAAAGCAGCGGCCCCGCGCCGTCATCCACGGTGTTCTCGCCGCGCTCCGACCCGTCCCTCAAGGCGCGTCGCGGCCAGTGCGTGGCCACCATCTTTGGCACGGGCACCGTCGTGGATGTGCGTTTGGACGACGGCTTCTACGTCGTGCAGCTCGTCCCGAGCAGCATCGCGTACCTGCGCGACGACTCAATCATCCGTGAGATCAAGGCGATCGTGGGCGAGCGCGTCAAGACTCGCTGGGGCCTTGCCACGGTCGAGCACTACTATGTCGAAGACGACATGTACAGCATCGCGCTGGACTGGCGTTGGGACGATGAGCACGTGTGGCGCATGAAGGCCACCACGAAGAAGTTTGAGAAGATCAACCCGCGCGGCTCCATCATGCAGAACACCAAGAACAAGCTGTTCGAGGGGTACTCGACGCTGCGCGGTAGCACGAGCGTCGGGTACGCCAACGTGGTCGCAAAACTCAACACGACGGTCGTCAGCAAGAGGTATGACGATTAATGTAGCTGGCAGGTCGTGTTTCGCATCTAGTTGGTTCACCTCGCATTCTATTGATGGTCCAATGATCCAGCAAGAGCGACCCCGCCGAGGACCTCGGCAAGGCGCTAACGATGTTTGGGATCTGCACGGTGAACGAAATCCGCGACGACAAGGTGGTCGTGGTATCGACGCCGTGCGGCGCGATAGGATACCTGAATGAGGACTCAGTCCGTCTCCTGCAGCGACGCACCAATTTCGCCGATGGCGAGCGAGTCAAGACACCATACGGGTTGGGGCAGATTGTTTGCTACCGTGATGAAGATGAGACGTACGAGGTCAAGCTCGACTCGTCTCTGACCACGACGACCCAGGCGCCGATGCTATACATCCACGACGAGTATGCCGAAACATTGCTGTCGTATGCCAGTGCCTCCAGTGGCGCGTCAAACAAACGCCTTTCGTCGATCCTGAACATGACGCGGAGCTCGGTCTTCACCGCCTCAGCGAGCGTGAAGGCTTCTGCGACTGGTGGGTTCACAACCCTGTCAAGCGTGCGCCAGCGAGTTTCATCGATGGCAACCATCAAGATGGCTCCGTAAGTCCGTCTTCCTGTGCGCGTCTTGTGAGTCTGGTCGATATCTAATGCGTGCCGGTTGTTGTTGTTGTTGTTGTTTTGGTGAGCAGCAAACCGAAGTTCCAGAAAGGAGAGCGCGTGGTTACCAAATTTGGGTCGGGATTTGTGACGGACGTCCGTCTTCAGGACAAGATCTACGAAATCAACCTGCGGCGCCTCAAATTTATAGGATACTTCCACGAGTCCAGTGTCGAAGCGTTCCCATACGAGCGTGTAACGCACCTCGTGGTCGACGGCAAGACGATCCCGGCGCCAGACATCCCAAGAAACACCTCCGACTTCAAGCGCCGCGCCGTGATCAACGAAGCCATCAAGGCCGCCAGAGAAGGGAAGATGTTTGCTACCGGCAACAATGCTGCTCAGGCATCCGAACAGCCAGTTGACTTCTCGCCAGTCGAAATGGCCGCTGCTCCTGAGCCTTTGTCCGCTCCTGTTTCAGAGCCGACCGCTGTTGCTGCGCCAGAACCGATCCCTGTCCCTGCGACGAGCGGTTAACGGATAGGCGAGACAGTCAGACTGACAGGTGAGCGAGAGCGAGAGAGCGAATTCTTACGTCTTGTATGTGCTTTAAACAATAGTGGCGATCAGCCTTTTACTCTACCAATGTGTTGCCGGTGCGTACCACGATAGCACTAATACTATCATCAACAAGTTGAAGAAAGAGAAGTGTGCTCTGTATTCGAGAGGATCGCTGCTGCGTTCATTCATTCAATGGTTTGAGCTACGATAGAATGCGATGCTGCTCCTTGATGATCTCGTGCTGCCGTGAGCTTATGCCGATGTATCGCGAAAACGGGATGTTCTCGTCCGTGTTGGCTCGTTGTCGCTGCATATTGGGTGTTGAGAATATCTTGAGCGACGGCTTGCTCTCGGTTTTGAAAGCATTGGATTGCGGTGTCCGGTTGCTGGTGGTCATGTTGACCATGTTGGGCTTCTTCCTCATCTGGACAGCCTCGCGGTACTGCTTGCGCCAAAAGAGCGAGTCGTTTTCCCTCGGTTGGTACGCGCTTCCTTGGTCAAACCGTTCGGCATGAGGCAGATCTCGCGGCGACACCGACGGTGACAGCGTTGATTGGAGACGAGCTGAAGCAGAATCGGTGCCTCCAAACGGATAGCATCCGCCACTGCTAGTGGTCGCAGCAACAGGTTTTCGAGCCGCCCCTCCACGACCGCCAGTCGCCTCGGAATGGAGTGCACGCATCTCCTGAATCATTGCCTCTGCCTTTTCCAGCTCGACGCGGTGCTGATTACGCTGCTCGAGGGCCTCCTTCAGCGCGCAGTCCTTGACTTCCACCAACTACCACAAGCGTCCACTTTGTCAACACCAAGAGCAGTTCATTCACTAGGACACACAGAGCACGCCCACCTTTCTCAGCTCGTCCGCTTCGTGTTGGTGTGTGCAGCACTCGGTGTGTCTGGGAGATCCCTGCAGGCGCGGTCTTGGTCTGGTCGAATCCATCGAATCGCGACCAGCCGGGGAGTTGCTCGCGTACTCCTCCAGCCGCGCATATGCGGCGCTCAGTTCTCGCTGCATCAACTCAAAGTTCTTCGACAGGAGCTCGATCGTCGCCGCCATCTCCAGCACTTGGCGGTGAGCATCGAGCGCCTCCGCACCGACGCTGCCGCCTCGGTCGCCTTCATCCTGCTCCACTTGCTCAGAAGTCGCGGACAGCGCTCGATCCTCATCGTGCTCTTCGCCCCACACCTGTCGACCTGCTCGGAGTCCACACGACATCCCGCTTCCCTACTGGTGTTCACCCCAGCAAATGCAGCTAGCTACTCGAGGACTGGCGCAGCCATCGCGTGAATGGCATCTTCGACACCAGAAATAGTATCTTCGACTTCAAGGTGTCAGACCGCCGATTTCGGCACACGGTACCGTCCTCTTCTCTGTGATAAGCTAGCTCAGGTTTCTACGTCGTTTGTCCTGCCAATCATTTTGTTCTTGTAGATATCCCGATACCGCACTGCCCATACAACATTTATCGAACACCACTAATAACCTCGTGTTATTCAAACATCCCACTTCCGTAGAAAACTGAGGGTAACCTGTAGCTGCTGGCTATTGGATAGTACCGTGACCATCTATAGAAAAGACCGCCAGGTCCAACACACGCGGCAGCATCTTGCTTGACGTGGAACCGGCGCAGCGCGCGGCCGTGGAAGGAAGTGTTGCTGCAGGTCGCCGCTGGCTGCGGGCGCTGCCCTCACTCGACTTCTCGCCTGCGCCATGGCTCTTGGCGTCTCCTCGTTCGCGGCGGCGCTGCTGGCCGCGCTCGCGCTGACCAACGCGGTCTTTGCCACTGGCGGCGCCGCGGCCGGCGTTCCGGATCAGTACCGCGTCAACCTCCGCGTCTTCTTCCGCGCGTTCTGGTATGCTCGCTCTACAAGGTGGTTTATCCTCTGTTCTGCTGCAGTTGCTCATGTATTGCTATGCATGACAGCCCTGCGTGCCAATGGTTCGTCGGCGATCCTCTACTTGAGCTCATCCGTGATGAACAGTACGTGGTGCCACGTCAGTCGTCTTCGCCGATGAACTGTTCCGTATCCTAACCATCATCGCGCTTGCACTACTGCGCCAGGCTGCGGAATATCGTCAACCTCAAGTGAGCACATCCATATATTCTCTGGTATAAATGAGTGACTCGCGACTGATGGAGCATCGGCGTGGTTGGTTGTTCGTGACAGATTGATCCCTGCTGCGGGGATGAGGGATAAGGACGGCGATATCGAGTGCGAGAGCGGCGTGATCGAGTGCACGGGACACCGTTGGCAGGCCTGCGTCATCGACACTTACCATGACGACGTTGTCAAATACCTTGGCACCATTGCCGTACGTTGAGGCTGTGGATTGGCCATATCAGGCGGTGTTGATACTGATGAATGAGCTTTGGTGGTGTCGACATGTTGACAGTGCATCGAAGGAGACGAGTCAGGACGCGTGGGCGATTGGAACACCAAGATCCAAAACTGTCTCACGGATGAAGAGCGAGTTGTCATCAAGGAGTGCTACAACACGAAGAGCAAGAACCTTCTCCTCGAGGTGAGAAACTTGATCCCATTGCTGAACCTTTGAGTTGAGTGTGGCTTGTTCAGCGATCATTTCTGACTGAGCGTTATTGTAGATGATTCGTAAGGATCATGCAGGACAAGTCGGTTGGATGCCTTACGTAAGTTGACGTGCTTGGTTGCCACTGCCGAAGCGAGTGATTTAACAGCAGGCCCAAACTGGTTGTGCTTGCAGGTCATTACCGAGGACAAAGTACTCGGCACGGCAAGTGAAGGCGTCGGGTACAATACCTTGCTGGGGAACGTTTGCATTGCCTACAAGGGTCCTCGCGAATCGTACCCGGACGCATGCAAGCAGCTGGTTGGACCTCAGAAGCAATTTCCTGCGGAGGAACCGATCGCAGCGCAGCAATTGGCTCCCGCCGATCCGATGGGTGAGAAGCTGGATCCGCAAGTGAACGCCGGCGAACAGAACAATGCGGCCCCGGTTGCGGACGAGGAACTTGAACTGGACATTAAAGACGACGAGCCAGAAGCTCCCGAGCAAGTGCCGGAGGCAGCTGCTGCTGATACTGGTAAAGTGCGGATGGAGTTGTATTGGCGCGCATTTTGGTACGTATCACTGTAGCTGTCCCTTCTACAAATGGTTGCAAGATGCTGACTGACGCCAATGTGGCTGTGTTTTTCAGCCCTGGCTGTATGTCGTTCATCACCAAGCCGCTTCTGAAGTTGATGCGCGACCAACAGTATGTGTGGAGCTCACTGAGAGACTTGCGTTCCGTGCTGCAGTATTTCCTCTGACTCCGGTTCTTTCTGTTTGTCTTCTCCAGATTTCAAGCCATCGTCGATTTCGTGTAAGTTCGTTGGCAGACTGGAATTAGCACGTATCCAAAGCGTTCTAACCGTGGCGTTGCTGTGGTGTGTTTGGTTTCCAGACCTGTTCCTGCGGCGGGTACGACGTTCGATTCCGAAGGCAATTTTGTTTGCAACAAGGGACTGGTCGAGTGCATGGGACACCGCTGGTTGAGCTGTGTGGTCGAGGAGGCTCCAGACCTTGGCGCCAAGATTGAAGCGCTGGCGTGCATGGAAAGCGGCGATAACAAGGGTCTCACGTGGAGCGCAATTGTTGGGAAGTGTTTCTCCGGCGGCGCGTTGACGAAGATGAAGACGTGCTACGACACAAAGAGTGAAGACCTCCTACGAAAGGTACTGACCGTGTCAAATTTGGCTCGGCGAGCGCATCCCAACTGGCATACTAACTCTTGCCTCGTCCTTGTCGACAGCATGTTGCCACCCGCCAGAAGCTCAAGATCCCGTGGGTTCCATACGTACGTAATCGCATGCACTATTCTATTCGTCTCGAGACTGACCGTGGTGTTCGCGCAGGTTATCCTTAATGGACAGCCCATCGGTGACGCGAGTCACGGGATCACGTTGAAGTACCTCACCGAGTCGGTGTGCAGTGCCTTCACCGGATCTCAAGAGGTAGCGAGCGATCAAAAGCGTTCTTTTCTGGCTGGCATAGATCCATTCACACGTCGCTTTGCATTTCTGATCTAGCTGCTACCGAACGCGTGCCAGCCCAAGCGTCTTCGGCAGGATGAGCAGGAGAAGGAAGCAGAGGAAGACAAGGTTATCAAGCCGTGTCCTCCAAAGAAGGAGGGGAAGGACAAGGCTGTCGTGTATGAGGATGCACCTGGGATCGGAAAGCGCGTCATCGGCGATGGGAATACGGTGATGGAGCTTGACGCCAAGGTTCAGGGCGGGAACATTCAGCGCCACAGCTCGTTCTCCGGCCAGACTATGATCTTGTCGGGGCTTTGCTTCGTGCTCATCGCGGTTCTCGTGCTGCGGTTCTCTGGCGACCACAAGAAGGACGCGTAGGCAGCGCGTAGGTGCAGTTCATCCATCTAGCGAGCAATGCTGCTTTCCTTGCTCTTGATAATTCCATTTCATGAACACTGCGTGATGAGTTTGTCGATTTTCCGCTGATGAGGTAGACAAGGCCAGCTCAGTGGATGCTGCCATTTGCAATGTTCGCCACTCAATCTACCTGGGTCACTGAGGGTACTAAAAATACGCCGGAACTATCGTTCTAGTCGCTGACGCTCGGTTTCTATGCGATATCGTGCTGAGGTTCCTCTTGGGACTCCATCTCGACTCTCCGTCGTTGCCTGGTCGCCAGCATGAGTAGCAGGGTATGAAAGCGCTGCGTATTGAATACACGAGAGTCTATAGCCACTGACGTGTGTCGGGGCAGTCTCTTGATGTACCAGATCCACGACATGGGAGGAGGAATGCCATCGACCGAAAGCTGTCCCTGCGACGGATTGGTCCACGCTTTCGCCTCCGAAAACTGTTTCTCCGACAGCTCGAGTTCTCGACGGATGAGCTCGAGTTCATTGTGGAGTATCTGGAGCGAGAGACAACACTACCAAATCAAGCGTGGTGGTCGGCACTCTCGTTAGAAGAACGGTGAGAGCTGCAGCTGTAGCAACCATAAACCTGACATGTATCTAGCTGAATGTGTTGGCATGTCCGATGATGTGACGATCAGGCTCGAGATTGCTGGCAAGATGAAGCTCTACACAGCTCGAAGAGAAGAGGAGCAGGTCATCTGGCTTTCGTCCGTTGAAGCGAACAAGGGCTGCATCTTGATTTATGGGAAGGCAGAAGCCCGGCCAGTTGACATAGCTCTGGCGCCGGTGCTCAAGTTCACAGAAGGAGCCGTCATGGGGAACTTAGCGCTACCTTCGCATCTATCGCTTCCTCACGGTCGAGAAGAGACCGAGACAACGTCGACAGCCAAGTGGAGAGCGTTAAAAGGAGAGAATACCCTTCGGTCGTCCACGAGTCAGTACAGTAAGGTAAGCAAGTGCTCATCGACGTGAAAGGTCTGGATGGTAGGTTGAAATGTGTGGTCGTTGCGAACTGTGCCAGCTGGTCATCATCGGACCTGCCGACTATCTAATGCTCAAGTCGACGGATATCCTCGAGACAATAGCTGGAGCGGCAGACCGAATCGAGCGGGACAGCTGGGCTAGAGCTTTCGGGCTGGGGAAGCTTGCTGGTTGCCTCCGGCACACTACTTTCGAACCTGGGACATGTATCGTTGCTGAAGGAGAAGAGTCTGATGCGTTGTACTTGATTGTTCACGGGGAATGCCGAGCGTCCGTGGCGAGCTCTGGCCCTTCTGTGCCGTCATCATCGACTACAGCGTCCGAACATACCAGGGTAGGAGACTGCAATGGTAGTGCCGTTGTGTCGACGAAGGATCCTAATCCGCGGGTTATTCTCACAGGAAAACGGGACGCGACATCGCAGACTTCGGTTGGCTGAGAAGTCCCAACTCCCCATCGCATCGCTGGGACCAAAGTCATCTGTCGGAGAAATCTCATTGACGATGGACATTGGCGAGCCAGCCACCGTACGAGCAATCACTACTGTCGAAGCTCTCGCGTTGTCAAGAAGCGATTTTGCTAACGAAGTGATAAAAGAGAAGGACGAGTCGCCTGTTTCGCCTCTACTCGAACGTACGTCTTGACGCCATACTGTCTCTGCAGACCGCGCTAATGCTCCAATGTCTGTGTCACGTGCACTGCAGGTCTTCGGGCTATTGCGTACGATACGCTAAAGTTTGTTGTTGGTCGAATTGAGTTCGAGGCGAGTCATCAACAGAGCAATCACACCGACAAAATCGACAACCTCCGTGCAGTCTTGATCCAGAACACCGACGGTACGACTATGTTGTATTTCCAAGCTTGGGTCATCGACGAGTGAACTAAATATGCGTTGGCGGTGAGAAGCTTCCGAGTCTCGTGCATGGGTAGACGCCAACGAACGCTCAAAGAGGATGCAGCGACCACGCTCGAGCTCAAACGCTGGTGACGCGGACGGGAAGAACCTGTTGTGCCTCCCTTCGGTCGTCCAACGGCACCAGCAAGTTGCCTCGACACTCCGTGGACAGGACGCTTCGGTTGAACACATGGACGATGGACGGCTAGTCGGCCCTGAAGCAAGAAAATCGACGCAACAACTCAAAGCAGCACAGGCATTTGGGAATCTCCAATCGCCAGTCGCTGCCAAGTCAATGCTCGATTCGAGCCTGTTTCAACTGCAGTCGATCACTGACGCTAGAACAGCGCACTCAACAAACGAGCAGACACACGAGGATGATCTCCTGTTCCTAACACCAACGATGACGCTACAGCGACAGCTCCACGCCAAGTAAGTGCTATTGCTTCTCGCAATCCGAAACGAACCAGCAATGGAACTTACGGGATTGATGCTGCTCAGAACGCTTCCGTTGCTCCCTCGATACTACGGGTTCGATCCGACCCCAAACAACAAGAAAATATAGTTGTGCATCTTGATGCGCAGAGCGGTTATCTGCTCACACTTGACATTTGTCTCAAACTTGTGTTGTCTGTATCCTGGACAGCTTCAATTGCTGTTTGAACTTGGAGAACCAGCACTTCGAGGATGTTCGCCGACACAACTACAATCCTCAAAAGCACGGCAGAGTTCTGGCGCGTCACTTGGATGGCGGCGCACAGTCCTGGGAGGACAGTCCACACCTCAACAAATGCAGCGCTTCAAGATCCAGGAGGTCACTATTCTGATGCGGTACGGTAATGTATTCGAGTGTCAAGTCCGAGCGAGCAAATCCAAATCCTGCCTCGACATGGTGCATGCGCTTTGTCGATCGATCCTCTCTCTCTCTGAGCGCATACTGACAGAGACGCCGTCATGCTCTCTAACAGAAATTTCGGTTCTGTGGTGGCCTGGAGCCGCCGGACTGGGTGCTGGCGGAGCTGCCGCTGCTCGGAAGCATGGTGCGGCAATTGCGATCGGAGTGCGGCTTCTCGAGAGTCTGATGTGTTGTGGTCACAGACGCCAAGCACGCTTGCCTCGCTGTGCGAAGCCATCGCCGATGATATCGCCGCTGACGTAAGCAGTACTATTGGAACCCTCTGCTGGCTCCACTAACTGCATATATACTCGATCACTGAGTCGATGTGGCCGTGGACGCAGCATGCTGAGCGAGCTGCCCAACACTTCGCGGAGCCGCAAGATGCAACGGTACTAGACAGCGATCTCCACAATCTCTTGCTTGGATAGATAGAACCAACTGTTTGTAACATTTTCTTTTTGCGCTTGGGACGCCAAGGCGGTCGCTGCAGTTCTTCGCTTTGTTCTCAAGAGTGCCGCCAAGTACGGCATTGATGACGGCGATCTCTTTCTTGAGCTGCAGCAGCTGGGTACGGTGCGAACTGTCACTTGGGTCTTGCTGATTGTGGACTTAATGCTGTGGGCCGTTTTGTGCAGGGATGGAGAAGGTGCTGGCAGAAGCATTCGCGCAAGTGTGCAACGACAAGCAGGGCCAAATCAGAGACCAACAGCGAGCCCTCGCCTTCAAGGTCGTGATTGCGTCGATGTTGGTATCTCGGCCCACTCTGACACGCTTTTGGTGATGCGTCGTGCAGTTCCCCCACCCAGAGAAGACAAGTGTGTCGATCCAGCACAGTGACCCTGAGGTAATGGGTATGCTCTGGTGCTTGTTCGATTTTGGTGGGAGGTTTCTCATGGTTTTGGTTGTTTAGGTGTCGAGCAATGGCCAGCGTCAATCGCTCCAAGTGATCTTCCAGCTGAACGAATCGTTGATCAACTCCACCGTCGCACCGAGATCAAAGAGCAGTCAGCTTATCAGCGACGAGGCGCTAGCATTCACGGTCTCCCCAACCAAGTTTGCAGCGTTGCACGAGGATCTACACCAAGCTCTCGCTGTACTCCAGAGTATCCGACTCTAAAAGCTGCCTAATCACACTAGGCGAATGCTCGAGGATTTCTGGTAGCTCTCTTACACTCAACAACGATCACACCTATGAAAGTGTTTTGTGTAGTTCTGGCTCAGTCCCAGGGTTCATGCAGAATCGAATGCCAGCGGTTCGCCAATGACTACCAGTACTCGCGACTCGTCCTGGAAACACAACCGCTCATCCATGCCTCCGTTACACTTCCTCGACGTCGTCGTCGTCATCGCGCTTCTTTGCTGTTGTCGGCTGCGTGGGGGACACCTCGACTTCGACCTCGTCGTCATCCGACTCGGATTCCATCTCGGGGTCTTCTGACGAGGACGAGTCGCGCCGCGTGGATGACATCTCGAGCCCGGTGCCATCGTCCGTCATCGGGAGCTGCATCGAGAAGGCGAACTGCGAGCTGTTTTGCGTTGGCCGCCAGATGAAGCACATGGCCGCCGAGACCGTAAAGTTGAGCACCGGCCACGCCACGAGCTGCATCCACTCCCACTCGACGTCCCACTCGAACACGCCCAGACGACTGCATCGTAATACGTTAGCAACTTCCTAACAGCCATCCAACATACGCGCAAAACGCACCTGCACACGGCGACGACAGTGAGAATGGTGAAGAACACGATGAACGCGGCCAGCGACCATGCGAGTGCGCGGTACATCGAGAGCTTGGCGAACTGCTTCTGCTCGCGCAGCAGCTTGAGGATGCGCTCCAGCGAGTACTGGATCCACATGATGAACGTGAGATTGCAGATCAGCTGAATGAACGACCAGGCCGTCGGTTTCTGGCGGAAGTCCGCGCCGCTCGATGTGCCCCGCGTGACCTCGTCTGCCACTCCGGACACAAAGTAGCTCAGGGCCAGCAGCGCCACGATGACGACCTCCGGCTTGGACAAGTTGCTTCGCACGATGCCGTACCCCAGACACACAATCAGAAGAATGATGCGAGCCAGCGTGCGTACCAGCGCCTGTCAAGCCAGCACAGCGATACCAACATTAAGCACCACCATATCAAGGCATGCAGTAGAACGATCAGGCCACGTACATCCAAGATAACCGCCGCGAGGAAGATGGTCGGGTACGGGCAGCAGACAGGCTCGCCCGTCTTGTTCATGCGGAAGAACGCATAAAACCACACGCCAGAAGCGACTGTGCCCATGCCGAGGATCAGCAGAATGCCGTAATGGAGCTGGATGATCTGCTGGCGGTGGCGCACGAGCAGCACGGCGAAAAACAGGTCCAGCACCACGTAGCCGATCGAGAGCAAGCCGCTGAAGGGGAGCATGCCGTACAGAACCGCAGGCAGCAGGCCGTACGGGTTTCGGATCTCCATCGTGCCCGTGAACGTCATATCCTCAGGACTTGACTCTTCGTCCCCAGTACACACGTAGATCTGCGTGTCCGTCCAGCCGCCGACCGTCACGAGGTGTTGCACGCTTGCCGCAATGCTGGCGTTGGCGACCGGGAAGACGAACTTCTCGACCTCCGACATGCCTGTGAACTCGAGTCCGTCCTCCTGCGAGCACGCGAGCAGCTCGATCTTGTCCTCAATCTCCTGGAACGCGTCAAAATTGTCCACGTGGTAGAAGAACACCACGAGCCGCCAGTTGTTCATCTCGGTTGTCACGTTCACGCCGGTCAGGTCGATCTACACAGCGCCACACCCCGTCACCCCTCGCCACGACACACATGCAATGCTGGACAGACACGTACCGTGACCGTAGAGTTGCCGTCGCGCGCGAAGATCGGTCCATTGTCGGTCGCGAACATCTTCTCGGCCCGCTGGAACGGCGGTACCCAGTAGTTGCTCTCGATCGGGTAGATGGACGCCGTCGTCAGCGCCAGCAGCTGCGTCGCCACCACTACTGCCGCTGCAGTCCATACTCGCACGAAACCTGCCATCGCTGGCGCCGGTCGATCAACGCTGAGGGCTTGAGATGCGCCGAGAGCGCAGCGCTTCCTGGTCTGGCGTCGAGCGAGGTGACGAATGCGGTTCGGCCAGACTTCTCTGATCATATCCCGCCACATCCTCGACCTCATTGGTTGAAAAAGTGGATACTTGGACGTAGCTCATTGGCCAAAATTTCTCGCATGTCACACGTAAGTCGTGCGACCGTAGAAATACAGACTCGACGCCGATTCGCTTAAAGTTAATTTTATGCGATGCAATTGGTTGAAATTTCAGGAAGCGCCGACGGATGTGGCAGTTGAAAATCAAAATGGCGGCGGCTCGGCATGGTGGCAAGATGCTGGCGCTGCTGCTTGCGTTGCTGGTGACCATAGAGCGCGTCTATCAGGTGGCGGGGTCGGTCCACGAGGTGTACGGTAAGACGACGGGATGTCGGTTCACGGAGCGCATGTTCGCATCCGGTCAGGCACCATGGAGCAGCGGCGGACGCTCGTCCGTGACGGTTAATGCGACGCTGCGACCGCTCGAGGACGGCGAGGTGGCCGACACGATCACGGTGCATCGACTGGGCGACTACTTTGACTTTGGCGTGGCTGTTGCGAGCTTCTCGGTCGGGGGTGAGGATCAGCAGCTTGATGAACATACCATCTGCTCCATCAACTTCTCGGATCCGACCGTTGGCAACAAGGAAGGATTGCTGTATGGGGAGTTTTGGAGCATCGAAGACCGGCAGAACATCACGATCAACACCGAGTTCACCCCGACAAGCAACAGCCTCCAAGTTGTCATGCTCGTGCCGTGCTGGAAGCAGAAGAGTGAGTCGTTCGGGTACCCTGTGAGCGCCGACGAGTTCTCGATGTATCCGATGGTCGACCCACTGCTATTCATGGATGTGGCCGTCTCGTTTCGCAACCCGTACGGCTACCTCCCGGCGCTGCTGTGGGGGCTCTATCCATTCAAGTAAGTTGCAGTGTCGACTTGTGTCTCAACGGTCTGACTGAAGTAGTTTCTGTTGCTGTGATGGCTGTAGTGGCATCCTGGCAGTTCTGTATGGCGTGGTCGCTGCAAGTTTCCTTGCGCTGGTGTGGCAGCACCGCGTGAGCACGATTGGACTCCACTACTTTGTGCTGGCAGTTTTGCTGCTCTCGACTGGTATCTCCTTTACCCACTCCATTGACTTGCATTGCGAAGGCTCACGATCTGATGTTTGCAGCTGAAACGGTTTCATGGTTCGCTACATTCAAGATGTTGAACGACTCGGGACAGCCGGCGTGTTGCCCGTACTCGGCAATGATCATCCTCTCAACATTCTTGCGTATTGTCGCGGGAATGGTGGCGCGGATCGCCACGACGCTCATCTGCCTCGGATACGGCATCGTCCGCCCGCAGATCTCGTGGCCGGAAGTATTCGTTGTGTCCGGCCTGGGGGTGTGCTACTTCATTGCGGTTGGCGCGCTGGAGATCAGCCACATTTCCAACCAGTCGGATGGCGAAGTGCAGCCGCCGGCGGTGTGGGAGGCGCTGGTCATCACCACCAACTCGTGCTTTATAGGCTGGATTTTCACGTCGCTGGCGCTGACTCGCAGGAACCTCGCAGCTTTCGGACAGGTACGCCTCAATGCTTGGTGAAGCTGTCCGTTATGAAGCTCAACGATATTGCTGACGATACAGACGGCCAAGCTAAAGATGTACAGTGCGCTGCATACCGTCCTGCTGACCTATTTCGTCTTGTCGTTCTTCCTCACGGCCATCGAAGGCGCAGTGTACGTGACGATCAGTGCCAATGCATGGGACCGAAGCTCACGATTCATATCGTGACTGGATGTGAGCAGGTACTCTAGCGCACTGGCGATGAAGTGGCCATCCGTTTGGGTCGTGTGGGCGGCGAACCGTCTCGTGTTCTTCTGCATCTTGGTGGTGGTGGCGTGGATTTGGCGACCGAAGCCCAACAGCCAGCTGTACGCGCACATGGACCAAGTGCCAAGTCGAGAACCGGTCACGCCAGCCTCGATTGCGCGCGCGCTCGAGTTGACGCAGCGCGTCGCGTCCGCTGAGGAGGACGACACGCCGAAAAACGCTTTCCCGTCGACTGCGGATGCGCATTGATGCTTTTTTTCAGTGGAAGCTTCACGCGACCACCGTCAAGCGAGTGTATTTGCGGCTGCTGCTGTCCGTGACGACGACGATGGGTTTTACATTTGTGCATTTGCAGCATTGAGTTCGATGGTCAACGAGGATCCGCCAGAATGGTCGAGGTGCTTGTTAAATTATGCTTGGCTCGCGGTCGACCGCACGGTATCGCCCAGTGCGCCACCGCGCTGTTGGTCAACTCGAACAGCTAGCAGCGGAACGTAGTGGTTCCGTTTTTAACGCCCGACTGAGAATGTGGAGCAAAATAGTGAGTATCCATCCATCCCCTAGCTCATCTTCTCGTTGCACCACCTCCGTATTTATAGCCTGCGTCCACTGTCGCCACCGCTGTGCATCGCTACCGGCACTGACAGACCAGACGCGGTAAGGCGCGTGAGCATCGCTCGACGCCCCTCGTCCGCGCTCAGAACCCCACGCCGCGTGCCAAGACCGCCCGTCCACGGCGCCTCGGCTCTCGGCGCTGCTCCGCCGCTGCCAGCCGCAGCCCGGATGCTCGCTTGACTGCACCGCCTGAGCTCGCGATAATTCTTCGTGGCGGCTGCGGCCAGCCCAGACCAGGCACGCTCGAGGACGGACACCAAGCCCATCAAGGCGAAGGCGCAGCCAGCTGCTCGGCGGACAGGCGCCTCTGAATGACTCGGGCTTTCATGCGCCAGGCCGTGCACCCGTTGGACGACGCCCCCTCGGCAGGCCACACTCAAGCGGACGCTGGCGACGACGAGGCTCCGACTCAAGCACAGCCCATGGCTGCTCAAGACAACCCCGAGGCCGACCCAGAGTCACCGAGCGAACAAGCGAACGCCAAGCCAGTCTTGACGACGGTCGGTAGCCGCCGCAAAGTGAACGGCACGACTGACGGCAGCGGCGTCCAGGACGACTCGGACGCTGGAGCGGCCGGGGACGCGGCTGGAGGTGAAGACCCGGCGTGGAGCCGCGCCAAGGCCGGCAGGAGGCTCACGTTCGCCGACGAGGGCGGGGAAGCGCTCGCCGAGATTAATTATTCCACGAGGACGCACTACAGCAAGCAGCCGGTGCCAGGCTCGGCCTCGGGCCAGCCGCGAGCCTGCTGCGTGATACAGTAGTCTGCCAGCATGCTTCCATCCTCAATCCGAACTTGTATGAATCCTCGACTTGCTGGTCTTGTTGGCGCTCCTCCTGTGGTCTATCCGTCTATAATACAAGACAGAGCAGAAGAGCAGACACCATGCACGCGACCAACACAGAGCTGTCCTCAAGCAAACGGCGACGTTTGTTGATTCGTTACTACTCCCCAGCAAGAATTTCTTGAATCCCCATATACTCTCCGCGAAGAAGCAAGAAGCGCGCGAGCGACCGCGAGAGCGAATGTCACTGCGGCTGCGAGCCCGTGCTCAGCTCTACTTGTTGGCCTTGGCGGCCTTGTGACGAGCGATGCGGCGGCCCACACCACGGATCTTCTTGCCGCGGTTCTTGGCCTCCTTGATCTGCTTGCGCGACGTCTCGACCTTCTCGACCAGACCTTGCTGTTTACGACACGAACTGTGGTTAGCACCAATCTAGCGGCTTGAAGATGCACCAGCAGCGAGAGACGTACGCGCACGAGGCGGTACTTGGGCTCGAAGCGCTTGGCGTCGTTCACCGTGTCGTACACGAGACCGAAGCCCGAGCTCTTACCGCCACCGAACTGCGTGCGGAAGCCGTACAGGAAGACCGTGTTGGCGTCCTTGACCTTGTACATCTGCGTATTGCCACCGGCAGTCGTTAGCCGCGCGTCCAAGCCGACTCGATGGTGCCGAGGAGGAGCCTACGCCGCTCCAGCTAGTAGAGGAGCACGCCGGGGACATCCCTCGCGCTGTGTTCGTCACGTCTGACCCCACTATCCTCGCTGGTGCGGTCGCTATAGTCCCTCCTCGGCATTGCTCACACAGCATCATCGTACCTTGGCGATCTTCTCCTGAAGCTCAGCCTTGGGCACGTTGGCACGGCCCGGGTGGATCACCTCGACCAGCTGCGCGTTCGCATCAAGAGCGAGCTGTTAGCATTGGGAACTCGCAGACTCCCAATCCACGTCGAGCGAGCGGGGGAGCGGCTCTCCTAAAGAGAAGTCCGGAACCGCCCGACGACGGGGGAAAAGCACGAAGAGAGCGGCGCGTTACCATTTGGCGGCGAGCCAGCAGGCTGTTGCGGAGGAACTTGCGCGTGCGCACCGTGACGGGACCCTTGTCAGCCATGATGTCCGTTCTGTAAAGCGAGGAGAAGTTCTGCAGGGAATGGAATGAAGCGCGCAAGGCACCAAGCGCCGACGTCCGGCGCCGCAACACACAGGAGCCACCCGCCCGGCAGGACCAACCAATTCCCGCGATAGTCGGCGGGCCAATCAGCGGGCGGGAAACGCACCTGAAGCCTAACCCATATTATGATAAATAAGTTGTGCATGAGATGTGTTACAAGAGGTAGTCAATAAACTAAAAATACATATTAGATACTGAGTAGTACTACAAAATATCATACTGTAATCATAAGATCAAGGTCAAACTCATTAAACCGAGAGATGGCAAAGAGTGACATCATACAATAATCAAAACAAGGTGAAGCGGCATCGAACTCAAACGACAACCGAAACGCTGCACATGAACGGCAGCATTAATGCGATGCGATGCGATCGTCGAGCGCTCCAGCGCTAGAACAGCGAACCCCAATGCAAGCGATCACAGCGTGTACGAAAAGTGGACAACTGAATTGGACATGCACCCGGGCTCGACACCGTTCGTCTATCGAATTTACGCGGCCGCACCCAACACCGTCGCCTCGCGCCTACGCCTGCTTCAACGCAGCAGACTTGGCCGCCCGCGCCTCCGCCTTCTTCGCCGCGTTTTCCTTCAGTCGCTCCTCCTCCTCGAGCGCCTTCTTGTGCAGGTCGTCCAGGATCGACTGGCGGTAGCCCTGGAACGAGCCGTCATACACAACCACGTCCTGGTCGCCCACCACCCACAGCACACACTCGGTCGACTCGATCAGTCGAGCGTCGTGCGTCACGATCACGACACCACCGTCGAACTCGGTGATGGCGTCGCACAGCGCGTCGATCGACTCGATATCCAAATTGTTTGTCGGCTCATCCAGGATCAGAATGTGCGGACGCATCAAGATGAGCTCGGCGATCACGACTCGCGCCTTTTGTCCACCAGACAGCAGTCGGTTCTTGATCTCGTGCGCATGGCCCTCCAACCCGACCTTGCCGAGCAGGTTGCGCACTTGCTGGTACGTCTGGTCCTGGAAAAGGCGGCGAAGGTATTCCACTGGCGTTTCGCCCATTGGCAGCTTGTCCACAAAGTGCTGGTTGTAAATGCCGAGCCGCACACGCGGGTTCCGACGCACTTCACCCTCCGTCACGCGCACCTCACCCGTAATCATCTTCAGCAGCGTACTCTTGCCGACACCGTTCGGTCCGACGATGCACACGCGCGACCCCATGTCGAGACCGAAATCCGATCCTTTGAACAGGTATGGCCCCTCGCCATACCGGAAGCTCGCCTCGCGCACTTCCAGAATGGGAGGCGAAACCATCGTCGTCTCTGGAAAGTGGAACTCGACCACGTACTCCTTCGGCCGCTCGATCAAGTCGGTCGGCTGCGAAGCAGCAGAGGCCTCATCTGGCGTCATCGTCTTGCTCTTGGCCGAACGAGCACCTGGCTCGCGCTTCTTCTTGACGATCTCAGTGGCCTTCTTGGACGACTTGCCCGATGCCTTCAGGTTCCGCAGCTGCTTCTGCTGCTTCTCCCACGCCTTCTCCTGCTGCTTCCGCTTCGTCTTCTCCATATCGCGGAACATGTCGTAGTTACCCTTGTAGTGCACCAGCTTGCGGTTCTCCAGGTGGAGCACCTCCGAGCACACGCTGTTGAGGAAGTCGGCGTCGTGCGACACCACCAGCAGCGTCTTCTTCCATTTCTGCAGGTAGTCGTCCAGCCAAATGACAGCGTTCAGGTCCAAGTGGTTCGTCGGCTCGTCGAGCATCAACAGAGTCGGCTCAACATACAGCGCCTTCGCCAGCGAGATACGCATCCGCCATCCACCCGAAAAGTCTTGGGTCTGCTTCTCCTGCATCTGCGAATCGAAGCCCAGACCGAACAGGATGCGGCGAGCGCGAGCCTCGGCAGCCGAAGCGTTCATGGTGGCCAGTTGCTCGTACACCTCGTTCAGTCGGTCGTCCAGAGCCGAGTCGTGCTTGGTCTCCAGCTCCGCCAGCAGATGTTTCTCTTCTTCGAGCAGTGCCCACCGCTCCGCGTCAGCCTTGAGCACGGCATCCACAGCACGGGTGTCGTCGGCGACGACTTCCTGCTCCACGTACAGGCAGTCAATCTTCGGCGGGATCTTCAATTCGCCGAGCGCAATCATCTTCAGGATGGTCGTCTTGCCCTGACCGTTCGGACCCACGAGACCGTATTTACCGCCAGCGTTGATGTGCAGCGACGCATTCTCGAACAAGAGCTTGCTGTGGGCATTAATCGTGAAGTTGTCGATGTGGATGTCCGTCGCGTTCTCCCAGTTCGAGTCCTCCGAAATGGCCTGCTGAGACACCGAGAACTGCGCGCCGTCAAGCGGGTTCGCCGCGCGGTGGTACTCATCCTCGCGCTCCTGGCGCTCCTGCTCTTCCTTAAGGCGCTTGCGCTCCTTGTTGCTCAACCGCTTGCCGTCCTTCTCCTTCTTCTCCTTCTTCTCCTTCTTGGCCTTCTTCTCCTCTTCCTCGTCCTCGGCGTCCTCGCCACGGAGCTCGAACGGGAGCTTGGACTTCTTCTTCTTCTTCTTTGGCTTGTCCTCCTCCGCAGCCTCCGCCTCCTTGTCGACAGGGTCGAAGAACAGATCCGACGAGATCATCTTCTTCTTGCTCTTCTTCTTGTCCTTCTTCTCGGTCACGACGACCTCCGGCTCGGGGGCTGCCGGCTCCTTGTCTTCCTCCTCAACTGCAGCCGCCTTGTCCTCCTCATCCTGCTCGTCCTCGTCGTCGGACGGCACAAACGCCTGCTTCTTTTTCTTGTCCTTCTTCTTCTTCTTGGAGCTGACACTCGCGGCCACCTGCGCGTACGGATCAGCTTCCTCCTCTTCCTCCTCCTCGGCCGGCGCTTCGTCCTCCTCGTCGTCGGACGGCACGAACGCCTGCTTCTTCTTCTTGTCCTTCTTCTTCTTCTTCTTCGAGCTCATGCTCGCGGCCACCTGCGCGTACGGATCGTCCTCCTCGTCGTCCTCCTCCTCCGCAGGGGCTTCCACCTCCTCCTCCTCCTCAAATGCCACCTTGCGCTTGTCCTTCTTCTTGTTCTTCTTCTTGCCCACGGACGACGCCACCTGCGCGTACGGGTCGTCCTCGGCGTCCTCCTCGCCCTCGCTCGCGCCGGCCGCGCTCGCCTCCTCCTCCTGCTTTTGCGACTCGGCCTTCTGAGTCTTCTTCGCCTTCATCTTCTCCTTGCGCTGCGCCTTCTTATCAGCCTTAGACGCATTCGCATCCGCAGCCGCCGCTGGAGCCGCAGCCACCTGAGGCTCCTCGTCGTCCGAGTCGTCGCCGCGACGCCCGCCCTTCTTCTTGCCGCGCGCCATGCTCCTCGCGTCGCCTTGTCCAAATAAGATGCAGCACCCACGAACGGATGGAAGTGGTGCTTGACGATTGATCATTATATTCGGAACGTTCGGGACGATATGACCTCCTAGTCCCTCGTGGATGTAGCTTTCAACGAGGGATTCTGCGTCACAGCAAACTGCGACAGATTCATATGTCAGCAACAAAGGTCTCTGCGACGTGTGCGACGCAGATCAACCCTGCCTTACCGTTTGATGCGCGCCGCACGCGACCTTGGCGACGTGCACGGACGACAGCGATTGAACTGCGAACGGAACCAGCTCGTCCTCGTTCGAGCCGTTCCCGAGCTTTCCGTAGCGTCCCGATCCCCAGCAGTAGAGCGTTCCGTCGCCTGCGTATCACCCGTGCACATTTCAAAGCTGCGACCTTCAACGCCATCCACATGCATTGCGCTTACCGGTGACTGCCGCCGAATGCTCCTCTCCACACGCGACGTCGACCACCCGCTTGTCCAAGAGAGACGGCACGATCTCTGGCGCTGTAACGTACTGGTAGCTGATTTGCCTCGCGCCGTCGAACCCCGTCTGGAAGACCTCTTCGTTCTCGAGGTCACCCTAGCGCAGCGAAACACTGCAATTTAGCAGGGACCACAGCAAAAAGGGAGATATGCGAGACACATACCAGACCCAGACGACCGTTCTGGCCGAACCCCCAGGCGTAGAGCTGACCGAATCCAGACTGGCGAATTTTCACGGTAGTGTCCTCCACATCGACTCCGATTAAGCTCGTTCGGATCGTTTCTCCGGCCTGGGGTACGAGTTGTTCGACTGTGAGTGATGAAGACAACCAACACATTGACGGCCATCGTGGTTACCTCGAATGAAATCGTGACGACGGGAAGTTTGACTGCATTTTCGGGAGCCTTCTCGTCGCTTCGAGCGAAAACGTCGGTTCGAAGCTACACAACCACGCCATTCATCGCAACAGTCAACACAATAGCGGATACTTCATGGCGTCTGAAGGTGCACGCATACTCGTATCGGTTCTTGTTCGATTCGGTTTTGGGCCACAACGACTGCACGCGCACCAAACTTTTGAGCTGCGAGGATCTACGATCAAGATCAGAGACGAAGACTGAGCTGTGATACACACACCAGCAGTAGGAACTGCACATACCTGCTTGCCCAATATGTCGTCCTTGTACGAGAGGATGACGAAGGGGTGTTTACCCCCTGAGGCACTTGCAGACCCATTCAGAGTCTGCAGCTGCTCGAGCAGCAGCTCGCCATGCTGCAGTCGTCGTACCATCACTGTCGGAATGCTGAAATCGAAGGTATCGTCTTCAGCAATCTCGAGAGGGAACGCGTCGGCCTCCAGAAAGTCGAACACAATAATGACGCCGGCCGCCCCCGCTTCCTGTGCATCCTTGACCTTTTCGACAAGCGTGAGCATGATTCGCGCAATCATGTCGCCGAGCTCCATGTCGTCCGATTCAAACTCGACATCGTGCTGGTCAAACTCGAGTACCACGACTTTGCCGACAATCTCGTCGGGACGGACGTACAGACGCAGACATCGGAGCTTCTGCGGCGTATAAAACAATCTGGTGCTCAGATTCGAGTCGGTGAGCTGCGGACCAAACGCAGCTGGGATACACGGGATCTCCAGTAGCGATGAGCGACCTGCACCGGTATCTTCCAAGAGCATCGAGATCCAGAAGCCGCTCGGTGTACCGCGGTCAAGGAATACGATCTTCCCGACACATCGAGCGAGACTGGCGCGAATGCTGGCCTCAGATCGATCGCGAACGCAGTCGTTGAGTGTGGATGAAGACGAGATGTTCCTTTCATTGCCCGTTCCTGGTCGAACAGAAGGCGGCGAAATACAGAATAGCGATCCAGACAGCTCGCGCGTGAGTTGTCCCGGTTGTGACCCGAATACTGCGCAGAGGGCAACGGTCTTGAAAGGTTCCTCCTTGGAGTTCGCGGAATCAGAGCGATCTTGGTACCGGACTTCATCAACTGTGAATGTGAGCTCGATGCGCGCACCGACAGCAAGCGCATGCTCTTTTCCTGACGCGATTCGATCGATACCCAATACACCGAGAGACGGATTCTCTTGCGGAGTGAATGCGCTGTCTTGTGCATCGCCGAGACGACGATGCCACGCTCCCCATTCGAGCACCTTCTTGTGGTCGCGAGTAACCGCGTACACGTGGTTGCCACCGATCGAGATGTGACCGATCGGCTCCTTGATAGAGTCGATGCGAGTCGGGGTGTGCATGAAGACAAAGCTGCTGCTGTGAATATGGTCGTCCAAAAACCCAACTTGGAAGCCATCCGTGTAGCCGATACCGAGCTGACCATCGGACCCTTCACCCCAGCTGTACAGACTCCCATCTTCGCATATCGCCAATGTGCAATAGTAGCCGCACACTACCTGCAGGATGCGCATTTCCTCGAACAAACTCTTGTCAAGTTGCGTTGGCAACTCGATGAACGGGTACTCACGGCCAGTGTGCTGGTCAAACTGCTTCTTGTAGATCGCGTCGCTGCCGCTGCCTCCAGATCCCCCAGTCTCAGTCATTGCAATGTCGCCGTGGCCCAATTGACCAAAACCCGCCGACCCCCACGTGTACACAGCGCCATTATCACTGAGCGCGACCGAGTGGTGGTTTCCCAAGCAGCAGTCCACAATCGCCACATCGTCCAGGTCGTCTACTCGAGTTGGCTGGCGACGCGCAGGCACCGTCGACGTTGAAGTCGATGACGATTGTGAACTGTTCGATTTTCCTCCTTGCTCTGTGTTCTCGCTCAGAGTCACACGCTTGGATAGGAAGCCAAACGATCCTGGCACCCCAGCTCCCCACGTGAACATCTGACCGTTAGAAGTGACAGCACACGCGTGCACCGAGCTGATGGCGACGCGAGTGACTCGCAGCTCGTTGTTTTTGAAGAAGGGGGTCAGCAGTGGAGCCGTGAGCTGCCGACCAAGATCCAGCAGCGGATGGCCCAGTTGGCCACGACCATTCGAGCCAAACGTGTACAGCGCTCCGTGGTGGGCGAACTTTTCGATCTTGAGCTGCCGGAGGTTGTCGCGCTTCTTCTTGCGGGAGGCAGTGGCCTCTTGAATTTTGTCCACCTGGTGACAGCCACACAATTAGGTCGCATTAGATGCTGCGTGACAGATCATTCAAGCATTTCAGATCGCTTACCGCCTGAGTGATCTCCTGTTCCAGCTCGAGCTGCTTTTCCAGTCGGATCTCGGC
The DNA here is from genome assembly GCA_003413675.1 of Phytopythium vexans. Taxonomy (NCBI): domain Eukaryota; phylum Oomycota; class Peronosporomycetes; order Pythiales; family Pythiaceae; genus Phytopythium; species Phytopythium vexans. Next base: position 1,568,558 of record QLOC01000002.1, on the reverse strand, counting down.
GGCGCGCCTTCGTCCATGCATGCCACGCACGGCTCGCTGGATTGTGATGGCGGCCTCCTCATCCGTCATGAACTCTTTCTGCGCAAAACAGCGAAGAAGATTGACGATCTTGGGAGTGTGCTTGACCCACTGCACGAACAGGTCGCGTGACAGATCTTGCTCCTCCTCGAGGTCGCTCGCCTGGAAGCACTGGCGCGCTAGCTCGGCGATCTCGGGCATCGGACAGAGCATGGCGAGTCGCGGACCGAGTCCAGTGGTCAGCTTGGAGAGTCCCCGCACGACCGACTTGAGCAGGATATTGAGCTCGTCGAGAGTGATCGCGCCAGACTCATCAAAGTCGAAGATGTCGAACACGGCGCCGGCCTTGTCGGCCAGCTTGCCGTCTGCGCTGGCGATCGCAAGGGATGTGAGCACCTCGAGGCCGTTAACGATGGTGCTGGTCTTGGTGTTCTGGAACGACGCGAACCACCGGTCCAGCATGGATCGGAAGAGTGGATTGCCGCGCAGCGACAACAGGTCCGCGAACTGCTCGTTTGTGAGGCAAAAGTTGAACGAGAGTCGCCGCAGCTTGACTGACAGCAGCGCGATCTCCCTTAGTCCCCTGCCGCCAGGAGGGTAGCGACCACTACTTAGCGCAACGAGGGAGGCTACAGATAACTCAGATGCAGACTTACCATACGCGCGTGAGCGGCAGGAAGTGCGGCAGCACGGTCGCGTCCTGCTCTCGGTACTGCACGCGAGCGAACCGCCCGCCCATTCGGCCTTTTCAAATATATGTTGGAAACCTCGGAAACGACACATGTTGAAGTTGTCAGTAGTAGTCATACTTTTTTGCTATCACCATCTCCGATTACTACTAGATTAATTTTGGGATCGATCGCCCAAAATACCGACCAGCAAACCTCCATGATGACCGGCGCGTCCGAAGATCTAGCTCGCGAGAATGCGGCGCTGCGGGACGAGCTGCGCGCACTGCAGGCGCGCTATGACGCTCTGGAGGCGTCGACGAGCGAGAAGATCCAGTCGCTGACGGACGAGAACGAGATCCTGGCGGACGCGAACCAGCTCTTGATGGAGAACGAGGAGACGTTCAAGCGTCTGAATGGTGGGCGGCTCGGTAGTGACGGCGCCGCCAGTGCCAGCGTCATGCAGGTGCCCGACGAGCTGCTGCTTCCCGGACCGGGTCTGAAGACGCAGGGGGTTGCGACTGTGGAGGAGGTGCACGCATTCGGCAACTTGCTGAGCGTAGCGGCGCACTCGACGCGACCGGAGCTGGCGCTGACCGGTGGTGTCGACAAGAGCATCTGCCTGCACGACTGGCAGCAGCATCTCAAGCTCTGTGGGTTCGCGGCCGGCGCGCCAGTTCTCTCTCTGGTATTCAACCCGCGACCGGAGCTGGCCGACTATTTCGTGGCGGGCTTCATGGACGCCACACATGGTCTGTACAAGCTGGCGGTGGACGGCAACGGGTCGTGGTCGATCGAGGAAGTGGCACGGTTCCACGACCACACGCGTCACGGCACGCTGCGAGCGGTGTGGAGCGCCACCGGTTTGCTGTTCGCTACTGGCTCCAGCGACAAGTCGCTCAACATGTACCGGTGTTCGTTCGATGCGGCCGAAGGTGACAAGATGCAATGCGAGAAGCTCAAGACGTTCTACTTCAACGGCACTGTCGAGGCGATCGCGTTCGCTCCTCGGCCTGGTGGTTCGCAGACAGACGGGGTGGAGACAATGGAGACGGCGAGGGCAGAGGTGAGCGAGTTGCTCGCCATCGCCGTCCGCGATGACTGTTACATCCACTACGTGGATTGCTCGACACTGGAGAAGGAGAGGTGCGGGTCTGTACGTGCGTCGATCTATGTGTTGTCATCTAAGCTCTTGCATCTGCGTGCAGGGTCAACATGAACCAGGACGGGATCGAGCACGTCTCGTACACCATCATGGATCTGCGCTTGTCGCCGAGCGGCAAGTACCTGCTAGCAGCGACCGACTCGAGCCGCCACTTTGTGTTTGAGGTAGAAGCGAGTCGGCATCTTTTCGTCGGAGACGACTCCCTAATCGAGTGGCTTGCATTGCAGGTCAAGTCGAACGTGGTGCTGCGCAGTTTCTACGGCCACAAGGCCGGACCGTACAGCCAGCCGCGCGCTCTGTGGCACCCGTCGGAGAAGTACGTCGTGTCCAACACGGAGGACGACGGGTCCATCTTCGTATGGAGCGTGGCGTCCGAGCAGGTGGTGGAGACGATCGCTGCTCACGACGCGCTTGTGCGCGACTTGGCTGGCTCCGGCAACGCCAGCGGTCCGCAGACGCTGCTGACGGTCTCGTACGACAAGCGGCTCAAGATTTGGCACAGTTCACTGGCGTAGGAGGGGTACCCTAACTGATCCTACCTTGCACCACCGCCAAACGGCCTCGTGGACTGCATTTTCACTTTAACTGCGCGAATATTTCCTTCAGGTCGCGGATCTCCTGCAGCGTCGCGACAGTCGTGGCCTCCCAACGCTCGAGCTTGGCCTCGATGGCCTGAATCACGTCCGCCTTTCCCTCGAGCCGATCGCGCAGTTCGCTCGGGTCGATGCTCGCCTCGTCCGCTGACGAGCGAGTAGGCGGTCGACTCGATCCGGACGCCCCGCCCTCCTTCGCGGTGATGCGCTTGCGGTTGCTGGCGATGCTCCCAGCGAGCGGCCGCGCAGACTCTGAAGACAGGGGTGGTCCCGACGACGCTGACTCGGCTTGCCGAGCCTCGACCTTTCTTGGCGGTATGGGCGAACCCGTCGTCGGGTCCGTGTTGCGGGCTCGGCCGTAGTCCACTGCGGGCTCTGCCGTGCAACATCCGTCAACAGCACTCGACCAAACAAGAGGACAGCTAGCAGATACCGGGCTTGTTGCGCGGAGCGGCGCCGTCGCCGACCTTCTTGGCGGTGCTGTCGGGGCGGCAGCTCTTGAGGTGGATGGCGAGCCGACCCTCAGCGAACGTGCGGCCACAGTTCTCGCACTTCTCCATGCCGTGGACGTTAAAAGCCTCTTGGGCCGCCTGGTTGATGGCCTCGATCTCTGCTCGAGTCATCCCGCCGCCTCCCGCCCCGTCCAGACCGGGCGGCGTCTTGGGGATCGGTCGTCGCTCCTTGACGGGCTTTTGCTCCTCCTGGAGCCAATGAGCAGTCGACGCATTAGGGATTTTCGTAGATAGGAAGCCCAAGATCAAGTGGACCGTGTCTCGCCTGCTGGACCCACAGCTTCTTGCACTGCTTGAGGTGGATCTCGAAGGACGAGAGGCCGTACTGGCGTCCGCACACATGGCAGACGCGCGTGACCGGTCCGGCCGCCAGCCCTACATCGCGAGGGTAGAACCACACATCAGCCACCGACGCATTGGCGTATCGCAGGTTCGCTACAGCACCTGGAGCCATGATCGCTTGCTTGGTCTCGCTCCTTGCGCTTGTGGGAAAGTGGTGGCGGCGCGAAAGGACGCAGCGAGTTGAAGTGACAACTCCGGTATACCGGCTGAGTACCGTTTCGTCTCGGTACAATTGGGCCGACAAACAAAAATGGCCGAGAGCGAGGTGGATGCGGCGCCGACGGCCGTGTTGGCGCACGTCTTCCTCGGCTCCAAGGCCCACGCGCGCGACCGCGAGCTGCTCGAGCGGCTCAAGATCACGCACATACTGAATGTACGCTCGTTCTGCTGGTGTTGTGGGGCTTTGTAGTGCGTTGTTTTATTGGTCACGACAAAAGTGGACTGACGATGTCGGATTACTGCTGCAGGTGACGCCGCCAAAGACGACGGACCCAGTCGCGGGCGTGCCCAACTTCTTCGAAAAGGACAAGTCGTTCACGTAGGCGACCGCTTTATGAGAGAATGACGCGTCTACTGCATATACTGATGCGATGGAGGGGGTTGTTGGCTGCAGGTACCGCCGCTGCGCCATCTTCGACAACAAAGCCGAGGACATTCTCGGCGTGCTTGAGGGCTGCATCGCCTTCATGGAGCAAGCCAAGTTCTATGGTAAGCCACGAAGGCTGGAATTTTGGGATGCAGATGAGAGTGTACTAACGATGGGGAAGCGCCGACGTGATACATTACTGCTCGACATGGCCCGAACAACAGGTCGCATCCTGGTGCACTGCAACAAAGGCGTGAGCCGCTCGCCGTCGGTCGTGGTCGCGTACCTGATGAAGACGAAGGAGCTGAGCTTTCCCGACGCGCTGCAGTTTGTGCAGGAGAAGCGACCGATGGTGCGTGGCTTGAGTTTCATCGAGTGCAATTTGGGGACGTCTAATGTCCGCTTGGCGCCACACAGGTGAGTCCGAACGAAGGCTTCCGCCGACAGCTCGAGCAGTTCGAGAAGCGCTTGCGCCGCTCGACGGTGAAGCGGGCGGCTCGAGGGCCTGCCGGTCCAGCACTTCCTCCTCATCTTGCTGGTTCGGGAGGTGAGAAAGCTGAGGAAGCTTCAGCTCCTCCATCCATCGGTCCGCAACTCCCGCCGCATCTGCAAAAGAAACGACAAGCCGAAGAGGACGTCGTGCTTGATGAAGACGGAAGGGAGTCGTCTTCGGAGTCATCGATTGCAGCGGGGGTGGCGGTCATCGGTCCGAGTCTCCCTCCGCACCTTTGCAAACGATCGAGATCCGGTGATGATGATAGCCTAAATGCCTTGTCGCAAGAGAAGAAGCGAGCAGCGAGGTCGTGAGCATGGAGCACTTGACGAAACTGAACAAGAACAAGTGGCTTCCCCACACGAAATGATGTTTATATTTTTGCTGGAGGGGATGCATTGACGTGTGTGAACGCAGATGCACGAGGGGAAGGGACCGACCAAATGACTGCTGTCGTCGCTCGGTTCGCTCAATCTACATGGCACGCATTATATAGCCTTCCTCTTGGTACGAGAAGTCTTCGAAGTGGTGGCCCTCGCCGTTCTTCTTGTTCACGGGCGAGTCGACGGCCGCCATGTTCTGGAACATCTCGGGGACGTTCGTGATGTCGTCCACACTCGAGACCTCTGGCACAAAGGGCGGCGTGATCTCCTTCCGCAGCATCTTGTCCCAGTCAATCGGCTCGAAGAACGGGTGCGCCATGATGTCGCGGCCGCCGTTTGGTCCGCCGCCGAGCCGCCGAGAAGGGTCGCGGTTCAGCAGCTTCGAAATGATCGATCGCGCCGTCGGGGAGATGTACGAAGGGTAGATGATCTCAGCCTGCATAATGTTCTTGAACATCTGGCGACGGTTCCGGTCGACGAACGGCGTCCGTCCCGTCAACATCTCGTACAGCAAGATGCCGTAGCTCCACCAGTCCACCACCTTGCCGTACGGTTGGTGTCGCAAGAGCTCGGGAGCCATGTACTCAGCAGTGCCGCAAATCGTCTTCATTCCAGAGTCAGCCTGCGACGCTCGGATCGCGCCTTCGACAGATTGTCCCTCCTTGGACAAACCGAAGTCCGTGAGAGCGATGTTGCCCTTCGGGTCCATGAGAATGTTCTCGAGCTTGAGGTCTCGGTACGCAATCTGCTTGCTGTGCAAGTGCATCAAAGCCGTCAACAACTGCGCCATGTACAACCGCGTCCGATCTTCTGTGAACCGCTTGGATTTGCGCAGGTGGTAGAACATTGAGCCGCCTGGGTAGTAGTCCATCACGAGGTACAACTTGTCGGCGTTCTGGAACGCGAAGCGGAGCCGCACCACGAACGGGTGGTTGATTTCCTTCAAAATATGCTGCTCCGCCTTGGTGTTCTCAATCTGGTCATTCTTGATGATGTGCGCCTTGACCAGGATCTTCATCGCGTAGATCTGACCGGCGTTCTTGCCCTCCTTCTTGCGCACCAACAGCACCTTGCCGAAGGCACCACGACCAACGACCTTCATGAGATCGAAGTCTTCAATCGTCAGCGGACGTGTCTCTGACTCCTTGGCCAGCTCGCGCTGGCGCATCGCCTCCATCTTTTCAGTGTACTCGGCCAGCTTTTCTTCAGAAGGAGCCTTGGTTGACGCCGTGCCAGGGGCCATACGTGGCAGCTTGTTGTGCAACATCATATGGAGGTCGCAGCAGCCAGCACAAACACGCTTCGGCTCGCTAAAACCAGGCAGGAACAACCGATCCGAGCACGACGTGCACACCAACCGAAGGCACATCCGGCAGTATCGTCGACGGTGCAGCACAAACGCGTTCTTGCACAAGTAGCACGCATTGTCGTCACCGCCTCCGCCCCGAATCGCAGCTCCACCTCGCGAGCTTGTGGGCTCCATTCCCGACGGCGCGCGATTGCCTCGGATAAACGAGTCCGAACGAGCCACGAACGTGTCATGCACCCACTCCAGCGTCAGCTCAACCTCGCCGTTGCCGTGCGAGGACGACGTTTTCTCGTCCCGCAACGAGAACCAACGGCGGTCCGCCCGGTTGAGGCCAACCTCGCTCATGCTGACCACGATTTGTCCAAGAGTCGAGTGGATCGGAAACACTCGGTCTTTGACAACCACCACCACCGTCGCATCACTGGACGTCACTGGGAACGAAAAGGTTTGGTTCCACTCGGGATCCATCGTGTGCTTGTGATTCCCCACCGTCTCCTTCTTCTGGCTGGCACAGTGCACAACCGCGTACGGGTTATTGTACGGCTGGCCCGTCAGTCGAGCTCTGTTGATCGTCACGATGAGCTTGTTCGGAAACGTGGCGCGGATGGCGCTCAGAGACCCTTCGATGCCGCCGAGGATAGACTGCAGGAACACAAACGCCGACGTCTGGACAGAGTGCACCGTCCACTCTCGGTTGTTCACCTCGCCCGACGTTCTCCCAACAGAGAGCGACATGCATCCAAGGCGTGCCTTCGACGATCCGATCACCGAGAACATGGCTTCAGTGGACGCTTCAAAATTGACGGACCGTTCTCGCAGCAGAGAGCGAACTTGGCCGCTGTCGGAAGACGAGATTTGATGGGCCGACTCGATGAAGGCGATGCCTCCGATCCGCTGGACGTCATTCGGGTGCAGCGTACCCAGAAACGTTTTGAGCAGCGTACCGCCTTCGTCGTGCACGATGAAGCTGATCTCCTGCGCGGCGTTCGGCATGATGTAGTTCTTCCACACGTACGCCACGTGGTCTTCTGGCGTCGACGAGTGCAGGATCTTGGCACGGTGGCCGTTCACCATGCAGAAGTTGGAGCTCGGGTTCATGATGACGACGCCGTAGCCGCCCTGCACCGCTGTCTTCAAGTACGGGATCATGGAGCCTTGGAAGCCCGTCTTGGGGTGGATCGTGCGGCTCCAGATGCCGGGCTGCATGCCTGTCGAGAGCCAGAACCCCGCCAGTCAGCTTTCACGCCAGTCCATCCAACCCGAGCTTTCCAGCCGCCACGTACCCTGTCCGGGCTGCAGGAAGATACAGAGCTTGGAACACGACGCGTAGTTGGACGAGACGAAGACGTTGCAGCGCGCCTCGGCCTTGGAGTTCGGGATGAAGATCTCGCGCAGACTCAGCTCGTTCTTGAGCTTGAGCTGGATCTGCGTTATGAGCGACTGCATCAGCTCCTCCAGGTCCTCCTCGCTCTTCATCGAGAAGTTCTTCCCGCCTGCCGCGCCACACATGTCATAGGCCACCCGCACACGATAAGTACAGCAGCCCACGCGCCTCGTCCGCGCTCTCGGGACGCCGCGTACCTCGGGAGCTGAGACGCCTCATCGTGGCTGGAGCTGGCAGTCTTTAGGCTCGACGAGCACTACGAACGTCCGCGCCGTCCGTGGAGATCCTTCCCCTCGGCCGCTCGCTCCTTCTTCCTTTCCGCGGCTTTCCTTTCTGCCAAAGGTAAGGCGCCGACCTTCCTTCCAGCAGCACCTCCCGGTCCTAATTCCGTTGTTAGCGCCACAAAGGAAACAGCCGAGGTGTTGTGAAACCCCGGTCGGAAATGTGGAGGCAACTCGATGTGACCATCACTCTGTCTATTCAGCGCAACATCGTTCAGGTACATTCCGTACTGTTCACAGTCGATAAAGTATGCACGACGAGTGCGGCGCGCGTTTATTCGGCAAATGAGCGTAGAAGAAACCTGAGCGGGAGCAAGATGCAGTCAGAGTGATTGCAGCGATCCTGAGGCGAGCACTGGATAGCAAGCAGTGCACATCATGTGGGGGCCGCTGCCCTCGCCCGTGACCCGCGCGCGCTTCCGCGGCCTCCGCGTGCACGTCAAGCGCGACGACGCGCTTCTGCTGGCCGGCAACAAGGTCCGCGTCTGCGTCTCCCTGCCTGCACGCATGTATTTGTATTTTTCATCATCACTTTGATGCACGAAGCGCAGATGCGCAAGCTCTACTGGTTTGTCCAGCAGGACGCCGCCTTCTTCCGCGACGCGCACCTGCTCAGCTTCGGCGGGACGCAGAGCAACGCCATGCTCGCGATCGCGCAGCTCGCGCACATCAAGCGCGCGCCGTTCACGTACTTTAGCCGCGGACTGGCGGTTCAGGATGCGCAGCCAGAGGGCAACCTCGAGGCGGCGCTGGCGCTCGGCATGCGGCACGTGACGCTGTCGCCGGAGGACTACCGCTCACTGTTCGAGACAAGAGACTTCACCGCTGTTCTACCGACCGAGGAGCTGTCGAGCATGCCCATGTTCATCCCGCAGGGCGGCGCCTTCCCGAAGGCGAGGGTCGGTGTCGCCGTGCTCGCTGACGAGATCAACAGCTACGTCACCAGCGAGTTCCCGGACATACCATTTGCTGTCGTGCTGCCGTGCGGGACTGGCACAACGGCGTTCTACCTGGCGCAGCACGTACTGCCGTCGATCGAGGTCTTGGCAGTGCCGTGCGTCGGGGACGGCGTCTATCTCAAGCAGCAGTTCCAGCAGCTCGTTCGCAACGACCCGTCCATTTCGCCCACGACCCCCGTCAAGATACCGACGGTGCTCGAGCCTCCGCGCAAGTCGCGCTTCGGTCGGCTCTGGCCGCCGCTGCTCGACATGTATCGCAGTGTGCTGGCCGAGACGGGGATCGAGATCGACTTGAACTACGGCGCGTTCGCGTGGCACGCGCTATTTAGCGACGATGCGGCGCTTGCGAGACGCATTCTCGGTGACAAGCGCGAGCTCCTGTACGTGCACACTGGCGGCGTGTCGGGCAACGCCACGATGCTCGCTCGATACAGGCGCAAGATGAATAAATAGCGCTCGCTGCGTCCGACCAGCCGAGGAGCCGCAGCGACTGATCGGGGCCAGCGACTCGCGGCTCACTGGATCAAAGAGGCAAGGCGACCATGTCGTTCCGCGAGCTGCGCAACCTGACCGAGATGATGCGAGCGCTCGGGTACCCGCGACCGATCTCGATGGAGAACTTCCGCAAGCCCAACTTCGAGCTTGTGTCCGACCTGCTCTACTGGATGGTCAAGAAGTACGACCCGAGCGCCAACGTGAGCGAGGAAATCGACACGGAGGACGACCGCATCGACTTTTTGACGCAGGTGGCGGCCGAGGTGCTCGCCAAGGCGCGCATCCGCCTCAACGCCAAGAAGCTGTATGCCGCCGACGGCTTCGCGGTCAAGGAGCTGCTCAAGCTCGCGCGGGTTCTGTACGAGGCGTCGCAGATCGACGTGACGGCGCTTGAGGGCGAGGACGACGACGACGACGTGTCGGTCAAGTCGCTGCTCGGGTCACGCGTCAAGGACCCGAAGGCCACGAGGCAGCTCGCGTCCGACATTACGCTCGCAGGCGCCAAGCTCTTCGACCTGCTGGAGGCCGAGCTGGACGTCCGCGACGCTCGCCAGCAGGCGTTACGCTTCTTGGACGCGCTGTCGACGACCAACGAGTCGTCGAGCGAGCAGAAGTTCCTCGAGCGCAGCCTCAAGGAGATTCTGTCCAACATGCAAGAGAATGTCGAGACGACCGAGCGCCAGTGCGTCGAGCTCGAGGCGGAGGAGAAGGCGCTTGGCGCCAAGATCAAGAAGGCGCAGACGGACCTGGAGCGAAGCGAGAAGCGCCTCAAGAGCCTGCAGACCGTGCGGCCGGCGTTCATGGACGAGTACGAGAAGCTCGAGAAGGAGCTCGAGCGCCAGTACGCCGTCTACTGCGAGCGATTCCGCAACCTCGACTACCTGCAGCGCGAGCTCGACCTGCACAACGAGCGCGAGCGCAAGAAGCTCGCCGAGAACGACCGGTCGCTCAAGAAGCTGCAGAAGAAGTTTCGCGACGACGAGCTCGCTATCCTGCGCGGCGAGCAGGAGGACCAGATCGACGGCTCGATGCTGGACGCGATCGACAACAACGGCGGCGGGCGGTCCAAGGACGACAGCGGCAGTCGACGCGGTAACAATGGAGCCAGCAACCAAAAGAGCAAGGCGGGCGGGTCGAACGGCCGAGCCTCGCATAACGACGATGGGTCAGGGTCTGACGCGGAAAGCGGCAGCGACGACGACGAAGACTCGACCGACGAGAGCCGCGGCGGCGGTGGCGACGGCGGATCCGACTCGGACCAGGTCTCGCTGGCCGACTCGGGCGAGCTCATCGACAACGACGACGGATCCGGGTCGGAGGCTGGCTCGGAGGACGCGTCCGGGTCTGGATCGGGAGCCTCGGGCTCGGACACCAACTCGGACTCGGACCAGGACTTCTGAGCTGATAAGCCTCGGCCGGAGGTGCTCGAGCGCTACGCTACTCGTCAAAAAGCTCTCGCGTTATATAGCTCGCTGTCCGCATGTACACACCGCCTACTGCTCGTCTGTCGCTTTCCTAAATTATGATTTCTTGACAGTTGCCGCAGCCACCGCCTCCACATTCACAGCGCGACAGAAGATCCGTCAGCAACAAGCTGCTGTTCCTCTTCCGCCTCGAGAGCGCCGTCGTCGTCCTTGTGGTTGCTGTCTCTGGTCCTGTCCGGCTCGCACACGAACAGCGGCCGGCCTTGAGGCGTGGAGTTCGCGACCGACCGTGCTGACGACGCAGGCGCTGGCCGTAAGCTTTCGTCCACCGAGGCTCCGTCAGGTCGACTGGCAGTCAAGCCATCCGGCGTCAGCGGCGGCGCCGAACTGGTATCGCTGTCTGTCCCTGAGGTTTGCAACGGCTCGCCGATGTAGTGCCGCAGTGAGGCGGGGAACTTGCTGCCGAGCAGCGCACTCAGCGCGACCATGAGCTCCTGGTGCTCCCGTTTCCGCTGGTGTTCCTTGGCGCGCCGACGCTCCTCGCGCTCGAGCTGTTCGCGCTGTCGCCGCTCCTCCTCCAGGTCGAAGCGCCGCGACATCTCGAGCTGCTGCGCGGTCATGTATTGAAGCATGATCTCCATGAGTCCCAGGCTGGACGCGTCCGGCCCGCCAAAGCTCGACAGCACCGCGGACGGAGCGGCGATGGCCGAGTGCAGCAGTGGCGGGGGATTCGGGGCGACCATCGTCGCGGACGCTGCACGAGCAAGTCGTCGACGGCCTGGCGACGGTGGCTGACCGCGTTGAGGCGATGGCGCAGCCGGTGGCTCGACACTTGGCGCGCCTGGCGAGACCATGAGAGTCGCTATCGGCGATCCTCCCGTGGCGGCGGCGGCGTCCCCGGCCTCGCGCTCGCGCTGCTCCTGGTGGATCGAGTTCAGCGTCTGCTCCGTCTTCTGCTTCTTGCGCTCCCTACGCACGCGCGCGCTCTCGTGCAGCATCTGCTCCTCGACGGTGCGCCGCTTGCGTTCGATGCTGTGCTTGAGCATGGAGATGACACCCGACGAGGACACCGGCGCGCCGGGAGGCAGCAACGCCTGGTGCTGCGCCATCGTCGCCGAGGCCACCGCCGCCAGCGGGGAGCTTAGCCCGGCGCTCAGCACAGGCACCGACGACGACGAGGACGACGAGGAGGACGCCACCACGCCCTCGTCCACGGCGGACTCGCGGCCGCTCGTCACGGGCTTGGCCGTCGCGTCCACGGACCGATGGTACTCCTCCTCGAGCTGCCGCAGCTTGGCCGTCATGGCATGGGCGTCCGCGGTGTCCTCGGCAGCACCGGCCAGCGACTCCACGCGCAGCCCCTCATCCGCGCGGTCGCCGCCATTGCGACTGGAGGATGACACCCCTCCTCCTTGGCTCGCGGAGCCGGCGAGATCCTCCGGCGCGGACGCGCCGAGGTCGCTCTGCGCGTCCTCGCTCGGCGGGCGGTCGCTGCGCTGGCCGATGAGCCGGCGCAGCTCCTTGGCGTCCTCGAGGTACTCGGGCAGCGGCTCTCCTCGCGGCGAGCGGCGCGCGCAGTACATCTTCTTGAACTTGCGCTTGAGCGAGTCGACCTCGCGGTACGGGATGGACTCGGGCCGCATGTAGTTGAACTGGTACGCCACGTGCAGCCACTCCTCGCTCGAGACGGGCATCACGCCGCGCACCTTGTCGTTCAGGCGCCGCATCTCGTCCACCGAGTAGTTGACCGTGCCGAACTTGGAGCTGTGCCGCCCGCGGCGCGCGCGCGGAGGCACGCCCGCTCCCGGTGCTGGTGCGGGGGACGCCGCCGCAGAGGGAGCCGCCGCCGCGGCAGGCAGCGGCGCCAGCAGCGGCGAGCTCGGGCTCGCGCCAGAGCGCCGCGTTCCCGCGGCATCGCGCGTCATTTTGGGTGGGCCGCCCGCCTCGTTGCACTTGGCGCCTGTATGGCTGGCTTTCCCCCCAAACGCGGCTCACGTAAATAACGAGTGAGAGTTATTTACGTGATCAATCGTTCAAAGCAACACAGACGCAGTCACACAAAAGGGGAAAAATGGAGGCGGCAACGACGGCGATGACGGCGACCTCGGGAGGCGAGGGCGTCGCTCCCGCGGCGGCGACTTCGACTGCTGCTGCTGCTGCGGCGGCTGCTGCTGCGCTGCCCCCTCCCGCGGCTCGCACGCTCGGGCGGCAGGAGTCGACGGCCGCGGGGGCGTTCGACGCCTGGCTCGCGCAGAAGGTGCGCGCGGACTGGACGTCCGGCGAGCTCGGCGCGCTGCTGACCCGCGAGCGCGTGCGCGAGGCCGTCGCGAGCTTCCCGCAGCTCGAGAACCCCGTCAAGGTCCGCCATGACTCCATTGCTAATGCCAGTGGTGGGTATATAGAGTGATCGCTGACCGCTGACTATGTTCTTGATGGTGTATTAGGCGCGGCTGGTGCTGTCGCTGCTGAGTCTGCGGCAGGAGGAGTTCGAGGGCTGCCGCGACGCCGTGCAGGAGCTCGTGGCGCTCGCCGAGAAGGACAGCGAGGAGGTTCGTGTTTCCTCAATTGGTGTGGTTACCCAAGTTGCAGTATCTGACTCTGGTTGCTGTCTGCCGGCGCAGTGGGTCCGCATTGGCGCGGGCATGGTGCAGCAGTTCCTGTTCCTGGACGCGGCCGGCCGCGCGGGCGACGGCTTCTTCCACGACCAGCTCGCGCGCACGACGGCGACGGTTGTGGCGGCGGTGGCGACGCCCGACGAGAGCCGCGCGCGTACGCTGGACGACGTCGCGTCGCTCGAGAACGCGCTGCTGAACCCGTCGATCCGGCCCGAGCCGGCGCTCAAGCCGGCCATGCACTTCACCGTCTCGGCCGCTCCCGACGCGGGCCACAAGCGCGACGGCCACGATGGTCGGTTCCCCCATCTAATGCTCTTATTTGCACGCTACTGGCACAGACTAATGATGGTGGTGTGTGGTTGCTCGAACGACACAGGACGGCTGCCGACGCCAAAGAAGCCGCTGCACCGGCCGCCGATGGCGCGGCCGCTCGTGCACCCGACCGCGACGTCGTCGGTGGCGAGCGCGGCGACGCCGACGCGGCTGACGCCGACGGCCCCCAAGCCGCTGCCACTCAAGAAGAACGTGTCGGACGTGACGTCCGAGATCCGACGCAAGGCCGACGCCGGCCGGTTCAAGCGCCAGCGCAGCCGCATCTCGATGATCGACATTGACGAGGTCAAGCAGATCGAGTCGGAGAAGGCGCAGAAGGCGGAGGAGCGCAAGAAGCAGAAGCTGCTGGCCAAGGAGAAAGAGAAGGCCACCGCCGCCGCAGCGACGACTCCTACGGCGAGCTCGGCTGGCAACGACCACGCGAGCGAGGAACCGACCCCGCCAAGTAGCGGCGCGGTTGTGGCGTCGGCTTCGAGCGGCGCTGTCTACGATGACGCGTCTGTCCAGGAGGACGAGCCAGCGGAGGCTGATGCGACCGTCGCCAGCAGCATCCCCGCTCCGCCAATGCACGCGGTGGAGGCTGACCATGAAGCGAGCTACGCGGCGGATGGCGCGCGGGCTCTGCTGAGTGCGGCCGCGCTCCACTCGACGCAGGACCTGCTGCATGTGCAAGAGCACCAACAGCAACAGCATCAACAACATCAGCACCAACAGCAGCAGCAACAGCAACAGCAACAGCAACAGCTCCCGCTGTACCAGCCAATGTATCAGCAGCATGCGCTTCCCCCGCCGCCGCAGTACCAGCATCGCGGCTTTGAACCCGAGGACGCGGCGGCGAGCGCGCCGCCTATGGGCTTTGGCGGGTTCAACTACGCGACTAACAACGCAGGCGGCTACTTTGGTGATCAGATGGAGAGCTACCAGGCCGCACCCGAGGCTAGCCAGTTCGGCGCGGGAAGCTACATCGACGATCCCCATCAAGCACACGCGCCTCTAAGCGCCGGACCGCCCGGACTTTTCTCGCTTCAAGATCAGCGCAGCGTCTTTGACAACCAGCAACAACAGCAGCAGCAGCAACAACAGCAGCAGCAACAGCACAATGGAGGGTTTCTTGATGGTCCTCCAGAGTACTGGAGGTGAATACGCCAGGCTAAGCTTGCACAAACGCTGAGCGGCTCAGAATCGCAGGTAGTAATGGAAGGCATGAATGTACGGGAATCCAGTGACGATCCGCTCGCAGTCGTCGTGCTCGTAGCCGTCCGGGATCGCGAAGTGCGAGACGTTCTGTGGCCCAAGCTCCATGTCGCGCAGGTCGAATGTGAGTAGCAGCATGGGGACGCCGTCCACGAGGTTCTCTTCAGTCAGGCGAATTGGCACTACGCTCACAACAAACACATCATCATCAGATTAAACCACAACAATAACTGCAAGGGGAACGTCCGAAAGCCAACCAGAGGTATCCAGGTCGCTGTACACGTGGACGCGCACGTTCGAGTACGAATGGACCCAGTGCTCGCAAGGTCGGTCACGCACACGCTCGATTCCCTAGACATCACAGCAGCCAGTGAAGCACTGAACCGTACATGACCCATAGAGCGAAGGAACACACCACAAATCGCTGCTGGAACGGGATCTCCGGTATCGGCATGTCGTCGCCCAGATACGCGCGCTGGCACTTGCGGTACTTGCCGCGCTTGACCATGTACTCGCGCTTCTGGCTCATGCACTCCGCCTATTAACACCACTATTGTGCACGACAGTCGCTCAAACGACAACGAACCGTGTCGTATCGGCGCACAAAGACCTTGTTCTGGTCGTGGCCCTGCAGCACCTCCGCCTTGGCGATCTGCTGGTCGTAGTCGTACTGAACCAGCAGACGCCGAACCGACGGCGGGTACACTTGGTCCGCCTCGGTCAGGTGCGACGTCACAACCACCTCGGCCTGGAACTGTCGCGGCAGCACCGGAGGCACTTTGCTCATCGCCGCCTGTGCTTCGCCATGGACGCTGACGGCCAAGAGGCACACGGCCATGAGCAGAGCTCGTGTCATCTTCGCTGCTTCGAGTGTCCCTTGGATCTTTCGGCGCAAATGATGCGGTTCGCGGTTAACTGTGGTTCGGGCTAGTTAACCGGGCCGATCCGAGGAAACAACCAAGTTGAAGCAAATCTATCGCTGCTATTTCACTGCCTCCCACGATCCACTGCCGCCGCTCTAACGTGGCCGGTCAGTCCATGTTGCCCTGGATGATGCGCAGCAGACCGACGAGGTTGTCGATGTGCACCCAGTGGCCTGAGTTCTCGAGCAGGTGGTGATGCACGTCGACCGGCTCGAGCGCGTCCAATGCTGCGAGCACGGACGGCGTCCACATGGTGTTCCGCTCGGCGCGCACAAAGTGGATCTGCACGTCGTCGCCCGTGTCGCCCGCCGGGTTCCGCACGACTGGCCACAGGTCCGAGTCCAGGAACGAGTCGAAGAGCTGCTCGATGACGCTCACGTCCATCTTCCACCCATACTCCTCGGCGTGCGTGCTGGTGAGGCGGAGGTTCGTCGTGAGCCACTGCGCCTCGCCGAGACCGACGCCCTTGGCCTGCAGGTCGCGCACGAGCTGCGCCTTGGACAAGATCGGCAGCGGAATCTGCTTGACGACCGGCAAGATCGTCTCGATCGACGACGTCAACGCTCGCTGCGCGTAGTCCGTCTTGCCTGCGCGATACAGTGACCAACATCAGTCGTCAATGGTGCGGATCGCATGGTCAAAATAAGGAGAACGTACCGGTGCCGGGCAATGCGTCGAGCACCCAAACCTGACTTGGAGGAGTGCGCGACTGCTGCAGGCACTGGTGCAGGTACGCAAGCGCCACCTTGCCGCCGAACGAGTGGCCGAAGATGGCCTGCGGCTCCACGTTGAGGCAGCTCGCGAGGTTGCTGCACAGCAGTGTTGGGTTAGCAAGGCGACAGCAAGCGGAGAAGCACGAATTGCGCCTGCAGTACATGATGTCGTTGGCGCAAGCGTCCAGCGAGTGCGGCGCCGTGAACGACGGCGAGTCGCCGTGGCCTGCCATGTAACAGAGCGTGCCATGTTAGGGACCGATCGCAACCTCGAACCGATGGATGACGACTTCACCTCGCAGGTCGATCGTTACGACTCGCCAGTCTGGATTCGCGGCCGTGAACCTAGCGAATGCGTTGTTATCATCGAGTCGTCGTCGTCTGCATTCTCACTGCGTTCGCGTCCTACTTTTGCGAGAACGTCCGCCAATTGAGCTTGTTGCCTGCCACCATCGCCATCTCGTCAGATTTCAACAGGATATCCCCTCCCCAACCAGCAATCGGCCTCACCGAGGATGCCATGCATGACGAACGCCGTCTTGGTCGGCTCCTGCGCACGGGCGGGCTCCTCAAACACGCGGTAAGCCAGCGAACTCTGCGCGCGCGTCGCCTGCGTCATCGTCCGGCCGCTCCAACCGCCAACCACGCTGCACACATGAGTCAGCAAATGCAACAGCAGCTAACGGACCCTGCACCGTCCTGTAGAGCGCACCTCCGCGCAGCCGCGCGCTTCCAGTGGGCCGTCACGCTCCGCATCGCTTGGTCGTTGCTTGGATCACTTGCGTCGCCGCTTGGGGGGGGTCGAATGCGCACTGTGACGTTAGAACCGGCCTCAATTGTGCCCCTAAAGCAATTGGAGCTCACCCTTCACCTATGCGAATATAAACCAATCAGTGCGAATAAAATCTATGCGACAAGTCAAATCTGAACGAGCGGGGTAGGTGGTGTGTGTACCTCGAAACGGCTCGCTTCAACGTCGTGATCTAGAGGTTTAGAGGTTTAGAGGTTTAGGTTACAACCTACAATTCCACACACAGCTCAAGTTGAGCTGCTGCCGCGCGGCTGCGTCTTCGGCAGTACATCGATAAAATTTCTTAACTCAGTACACGATGACGAATTATCATAATATTAATGTTTAAATGCGGGAATTGTAATGGTGCATTTTTCGTTTTATATCAGTACTTTATTAACCTATATCATTGCAAAAAAGTTGACATGTGAATATGACGAATCGACGTGTGAATACGATTTTTTTTCTCTCTTTTCGACTGTTTTATTCACGTTTACACTTGGAAATTGCTTGTATCTTTGGTCTGCTGCCCAGACTTGAAGATACGGGTGGATAGTGCCCGCAATAAAAAACTTACGGTCAGGAAGATATTTCACTTGGAGTTTGTATGCTCATTTGTGCAACAGGATATGCTCTGATATGTACGAATATTCAGTCGTGGGTCATAATCATTTAGCAAATAGATCTGATTTAAGCACTATTGCCAGCTATATTTATACACTAATCGCGGTCAATAGTAGCTTCTGTCAATAGTTAATCGACTCTATTTGGACTACTGCCCACGAACAATTGTGTACAAAGTTGTGTTGGGTAGTGCCCAGATGTGAAACATGGAAAATACCCCTCTGTTCCAAAACACTGGTCCGACAATGTATACTTGTAAGCTAGAAATCGACCAGTGTTTTGGAAACAGAGGAACGTCATATTCACACGTCGAATACTGATATAAGAATAATAGAGTACTGATGCAATACAATGGGGGTACTGATACGAGTTGATCTTTCTTACTATCGAAAATCAGCCAGATCTTGCACCAAATGCAGCAATTTTGGATACGGAGTCGCGCCGAATGAAGCAAGGCGACGCCGACGTCGCGCTGCAGTTCCTGCTCGGCAAGACGAGCGACATCCGGCTCGAGGATGCGCGCTCCGTGGCGTCGACGAGCAGCAGCCAGAGCTCGTCGGAGGACGGTGCGAGTGGATCCGCCAACGAAAAGCAGGCGGCTTCATGCGACGACGTGATCAATGAAGAAGTCCAATGCGACAGAGTCGTCGAAGCTTGCAATGCAGTTCAGGCAGACGATGTGGCATCGGATCGAGAAGTGCAGAGCGACGGTGGCCTCCCCGAGTTGCTGTCTGATGACGAAGACGATCGAATAGTTGAGACAGTCAACTCTGGGGATGACATGGAGGTACATCAGATCAAAGTGCTCTGCGCTCGATGGCGCGACAACGAGGAAACGGCACCACTTCAACAGGAAATCACGCACCCAGGCGTCCATGGGTAGATGAATGACCGTCGCTGAGAAGACCAAGGTCATTCAGAGGAAGCAAGCGCATCCGGCAAGCACGAACGTCGAGTGAGCGCTATGGGCTACAGAAGAGTTTAAGCTTGGTGAGGTTTCCAACAAAAAAGACAAAATCACGGCTTCTTTGCGATGCGCAAGTTAATTGACCGCGCAAGTGCCATCAGCGCGACGCGCATGCGTCTTGACGTCGTCGCTCAGCGCAGCCTTCTTGATGGCGTACGCCTGGTCGAACAGCAGCCTCTTGAGTCCCACGGCGGCTGCCACGCATTTTGAAATCTTGTCGTACACGCGGTTGAAGAGCCGCGATACCGAGACGAAGATGGTCGAGACAAGCTTGGCCAGGTCCTCTGTATGGAAGAGCACGTCGCCCTTGTAGATGTCAATGCTGGCGCCGCTACGCAGTAGTGCGGCGTGCGCCATGTGCTCGAACACGTGCGACAGCGGCAGGTACGACAGGTGCACGTCGGTCGGGTCGATCGCGAGCCGCTCTTGAGCGAGCACGCTGAAGATGACAAAGTTGCTATGCAGCAGCACGACGCTCTTCGAGTCGCCGGTCGTACCCGGCGCGCAGCAGAACGTCGACACATCCGACGGGAGCGGCGGGTCAGCAGGTAGCTGGTACGACTTGACCAGCAGCTCAATGTCCGCTTGCGACTGGAGCACGAAGTTCTTGGCCGTAGCCTGGTGGCGCTGCTCATGCGTCACGGGCTCGAACTGCACGACTCACTGCAGCGTCGGACACACGGCCGCGCAGTCCATGACGACGTGGAACTGGTCCTGGCCGCAGAAGAGCACGCTCAGCTCCGTGTGGTTGACGATGAAGGCCACGGCGTCTGGCCCGAGCGTGTCGTACAGCATCACGAGCGCGTACGCCATGCGATCGCACGCGTGGTTCACGAGCGACCACTCGAGCAGATTCTTGCTGAACACGCCGACCTTGGCCTGCCGCGAGAGTTCCGCGAAGCGCGCGACGCCGCTCGCGATCGCATCACTGCGCCGCTTCACCTCGTCGTATGCGAGTCACACGATCATGCCGACCTTGACCGTGTCTGCGTCCACCTGTCATATGCCGTAGCACTGCCGCGAGCCGCCATCCATGCATCAGCTGCACAGGAACATGTGGCACATCGTCTGCATTGACCTGACCTCGACCAGGTGCTCGACAGAGTGTGTCGGTCACTGGGTCGTGTCCCGTGTGGTGGTCACCTCCTGCCAGGTCGGCCCGACTCGAAGTCTGTCTTGCTCAAGGTCGACGCCGCGCTGCGCGCGCTGCCAATGGTCGACGACGAGCTCAGGCTCGCAGTTTCCGCACGAAGCACAGCGAGTTCGAGACGGAACCACTTATCGCGATCTTCGCAGAGCTGGTTGCGCTCGGCACGCACCAGCGCAAGCTCCTGGTTCTTGCTGGCAAGTGCTTTCTTCGCGCACTGGAGGCTCGCCTCGATCTTGTGCTGCTGATGGCGGTAGATGCAGCTGTTCTCCTTGATGGCCTGGAACAAATACCCAATTTAACCGTCCATCTCGTCCATCTTCTGCTTCTTGACCGACAGCGCTCGTCTGACGCCGTCTAACTGTCGGTCCTTGTGCTGCAGCTGCCGGTTCTTGCTCTGCAGCTGTGCCTCTTGAGCCTCCAATTGCTTGCGCAGTCCCTGCACCTCCGAGTGCAGCGCGGCATCGCCCTCCTCAAGGCGAACGCTCGACGCGGCCTTGTCTGTCTGCCGGACACTCACGCAGATGGCTGTGGCAATGGCGACGACGGAGGCCGCGAGCCACGCGACTAGCAGAGCGATTTGAATGGCGATCATGCTGAATTGGCGCGAATCAGATGACCGTCCAGGTCACCACCAGAGTGCGTGTTGGCTCGTCGCATGAGTGGGAGGGTGCGAGAAGGGGTACGAGGGTTACACGGAAAGGTACGGTGTGAATAGTCCCCCCCCCCCCCCCGCGGGCTGCAGTCTGCAACAAGCTGCAAAAGTCATGCCACGAAAGTCACGCCGCGCGAAAGTGCTCGACACTTATGCGGCCCTCCTCCGTCGCCGGCTCTTCTGGAAGTATACTCGGCTCGTGTGTGACGTGAATGATGACGACGAAGACATCCTCGACATCGCGCTGCTTCTCCATGTGCAGCAACTGCTGCGTTCGCGCTATAGTTGCCCACGGCTCCAGCAACCTCGCCACGCTACCAAAGCTGACTGGTATTTGTGGAGGTGCAGTGACCGTGAGTTCCTGCGATCTTTCCGAATGGATCGGCCAGCATTCCACCGACTGGTTGCGCTCCTCGAGCACAGCAATGAATTCGTGCTCGAGACTAGAAGGCGGCAAACGGCGAGCACAGAGGTGCAACTGATGGTTTTTATGAGGTACATTGGGACGTACGGGTCAGACGCGAGCATCCTGAATCTGGGGCCAATGTTCGAATCGCTGCTGGGACGTGCTATCGGTACATTGAACGGATGACTGGTTTGCTCAATTCCCTGTACAGCAAGGTCGTCAACTGGCCAGGTGATGAAGAGCGGCGAGTAATTGCAGATCGCTTTCAAGCTCAGTATGATCTACCGAATTGTATTGGAATTCTCGATGGCACTCTGCTGCCGCTTGCTTTCAAGCCGAAGATCCATGCCGAAGATTACATATCACGCAAAGGGTGTTATGCATTGAATGCTCTTATGTGTTGCGACGACACGACCCGAGTGACCTACGTTCTTGTTGGATGGCCTGGCTCAACGCATGACAACCGAGTGTGGCGAAACGCTGCACTGTTTCGTGATCCTACCACCTATTTTTCTAGCACTCAGTTCCTAATTGGAGATTCCGCCTTTAGTCCGTCCCAGCACTTGATGCCATTATACAAGAAGCTTCCCGGCGCGGACTTATCTCCAGAGCAAGTGCTTTTTAACCGAAGGTTGTCGAAACCTCGCGTTCGCATTGAGCACTGCATTGGAAGGATCAAGTCTCGTTGTCAGTTTTTCAAAGGTGTGAGAATCAAAATCCGAAGCATTGACGATCTCCGGCGCATCGTTCTGCTGTTTCGCGCTGCAGTTGTCATCCACAATATCCTGAATGATAAGTCATAGCCTGTGAAAACACGTGAAGCAGCGAAGGCGAGTATGTCGATGAGACAATATTGACAGCAAACGAGATTGCCAGCAAGGATGATGGACTTTTGCATGTGATGTGCTCGGCTCAAACGTAATAAAGTGCATGCTGAGGCCGCTTGTATAGCTCTCATAGCCAACACTAGAGGTCACTTGATTCTTCGTAAAGCGCCTGCAGCTAGAAGACTTGACCTCCAATTGCTATGGTGCCGTGAAACAGCACAGTCTCGCGCGGAAGAATCCTCGGTATGCTTTCACAACTCAACGCCAAGCGAGTATTGAGCGACCCTCTCAACAGATCCTGCTCGAGCTGCTGCTGCTGTGTCTCGATTGCCCGTCGTAGGCGATCGGTCTCAGCCGTTAGGGTTCTCTCGGAAAGCTACTAGTTTGAGTGTTGTGGAATTCGTTTGCGAAGCTCCCGCACAAGCTGCTCAGCTTGGCCCTGCAGCTCAGCTTGGCCCTGCAGCTCACTGGGTAGCCTGTCGGTCATGAGTTGATAGATTCCACGCTGCGCTTGCTTCAATTCGCGGCTGTGCTGGACTCGCGCTCGATTCTGCTCGGCTCACGCGTCCACAAGTTCGTCCGCGGTTCGCTTGAAGCTGGCCATAGCTTCAAGAAGCTGCCATGCAAGCTCTGTGCTGGCAGTTTGGTCCAATGCGAGATTGGCCTCGAGTATGTCGACTTGGCGTTGCATCTCCACTCGTTGATCTGCCGACTGGGTTTCCGTATCGACCAGTCGGCGCGTGATGGTGGCCAGCGCTCGCTCCAGTTTGAAGCTCTTCTCAGTATCGCCCAGCACCATCGAGGTCGCCCTTGGACTCAACCTTGGACTTTGGATTTGGAGACTGCAGCGAACTTGGTGATTTGTCCTCCAGTTCGAGCTGGTCGACAGAGCTGGCGATTCCGCTGAATGCTAACCGCTGCTCCATTTAAGCGGCTGCAGGCCGTGCGTCATCTCGCACGCATTTGACCTCGGAAAGCCGAGCTTAATCTGTGCGAGGTGGTCGCGCAGCATCTTGCGCTCATTGTACTTGCGCTGCATCTTGCGGTGATAGTCGTCATTGTCAACCTTGTGGTGCAGTATGCGCTCAGTGAACTCCTGCCTCAGCTGCTGCATCAATGCGGGGTCAGAGTGTGAAACATCCTGGCTGTCGTCAGGAGACAAGACGGGATGCGCGAGTCACTCCGAGTGGTCGTTGACCATCTTCACCGAAGCTGCTGACGGAGTGGTGGGTCATGAGCTGCCGTTGCTGTTCACCCCTCCAGCGAGCGAATTCGCGAACGTCCACGTCCGAAAACCATAGGCGTTGCCATGAGTGCCGACACTACTCGACGGGCGGCGGGGAGCTGAAGGAGGTGTTGGCGTCGTCGGCATCGATAGGGACGGCTCGCCATGCTGCCACGCCCGGTGCACCGCTGGTCGGAAGGTCGCCTCGGCCACTCCCTCATCGCTCTGCGTCTGGGGCCAATTTGTGCAGTCTGAGTCGGGATCGAGATCGCACTGCTCTCCCTCTTGGCGATCGTCTTGGTCTGTCAAAATGCTCTCGGCCGGACCAAGCTGCTCCCGCTCGTAGTAGCATGGGATTGCTGGGAAGACGACGCGGTCTGGAGATCGAATGGGCGAAGCTGTCGCTCCGCTCGACGACGGTTTGACGCGTCTCTGTCGGTCATTTGTGTGCCAACCTTGGCCCTTCTGGAGCGGTTGGATGTTTCGGTATCCTGTCGGCAGGAGCTGAACGAGCGGTGAAAGCCCGGCGGTCGGCAATGCGGCCGGCTGTCGCTCCCGGTTGCTGTGACCAATGTTGTTCATGACTGGGTGGGTATCCCGAAGGTGGGGCCAATCAACGAGGCGAACGAAGCCAAGAGGCGTTTGGTTGCATCGGTTTGCCGTTGGTCATTTCCGGGTTCGACCCATGAAGGATCGGCGAGCTGAGAACCTGCAACAGCAGCAGTGCTGCCCAAAAGTGGCGACAATGGATACCGCGGATGGGGTCCTCGCCGAGCTTGAGCGATCGCTGCATGCCTTCATGGCCACTCATGCGGATAGCGCAAGCGCCTATCTCCGATCACATCCGCCAAGTGAAGCATTGAGCGAGAAATCGAGCCTAGCCAAGACTGGTGATGAAGACTTTCTCAGTCTCTTGGAGCAGATCCAGCGGTTGTGCGACTTCGCGTCCTCACGAGCGTTCGAGCCTGTGGTCTTGTCGCTGGTGGCGTGGGTTGGGAGTGCCGAGCGACAAGCACCGATGTCGATAGACGGCCCGGCTAAACAGCCATCCTCTCCAGAATGCATGGCATCTTGGCTAGTTGCGAGCGCGATGTTGACTGTGCTGGATGTTGGCCTCGACGAACCTTCCGCCAGCGAGAGGAGCGACCGAGCAATGACTGCCATATTGGACCATTGCCTCGGCGTGTTCGCGACGGAACACCGCGCGCAAGCGAACCAGATGCAGCACGAGTCTGGCGGGTTCCTCGCGTTTGTGTCGGCAAAAACGAGCAGGCTGTCATCGTATTCTGCTGTGATCACTGGGAATTCGAGTGCAACCGCTCAAGTCCGCGTCCAGGACCACATGATCGCAGTCTGGAAACGCGTTCTCGGCCGCGTGTCTCGCCTCGCTTTCCGACTTACCCGTTCCAAACTCAAGCAAGAGCTCACCAAGCCCGAGCTGGCGACTAGCAAGCTCTTTTGAACAGCAAAGGAAGGTGGATAGCAGGCGACAACGGCTTGCATTACTACCATCACCCGTATCTGACGTTCCTAAGCGAGCTTCGGCTGGGACTGACTCCAAAGCCGACGACACGACCGAGATCTTCAGTCGATCAGCCCGTACAGGTGCTCAAAGATGCTGCATTGCTGCTGAAAGTGTTCCAGCCGTTGCTTCAAATGCATTTCAAGTCGAGAGTTCAACATGGAGCTGCCGGTCTCTTGTCCATCATGCTGGATCGTGAAGTGCGTCCGATGATCCACGACTGCTTCAACCGCTTGTACAGTATCGTCCCCGTCAGCGAGTGGAATAGATGCATCAGTGCAACGGAAACAGCTCGTCGATCTCACTTTCTGGTACTCCTTCATCTCTCAAACGCTTACGGTTGCGAGCTAGTTCCACCTTCAATGTCATTTCCGCACGCCGCGCCTCCTTTTTGGCCTGCGCCTGCAATAGCTGCACACGGCATGTTGACTCTTCGATGCATTTCAGGCGGCGCTCCTCGAAAGCCTCCTTTTTGACCTGCGCCTGCACACGGCATTTTGACTCCTCTTCGATGCATTTCAAGCGGCGTTCCTCTAGCTTGATTGTCTGCAGCAAATTCTTGCGCTTCAACTCGATCTTCTCCCGATGAAACTGTCTGTTGCTGGCCTGCTCGGTCTCTCGAGTCCGCGATAGGGTTGATCCGAGCTCGCTCCATTCAGATAGAGTGCTGGAGAGAGTACTATTGGACTGGTGTTGGGGCGTGCCGACCGTTTTGAGATATTGTGCTTCCCCGGGATATTGCTCTCTTTCCTCTGTTCTGAGGACGATGGCATCCTCCCTGATTCCAGCATTGCCATTCTCGAGTCCGAGATGTCGCCTCCAACTCCTCCTGCGTCGGAGTTTGTGGCGCTGAGATCATCGCTTGTAAATAAGGGCCGCGACGATGGCCGATCCTCGAACACGTCCTTGAGGGTATCGTAGTAAGGACATCGATCCTTGATGGCTTCTTTCAGGGAGGCCTCGTTTGTGATACCACTGCCTGTGTTTCTCAGGAAATCAACAGCTTCGCGATAGCTGTGCTCCAGTCGGCCAATCATGCTAATGATGTCTTTGGGCTTTCTGTTAGAAATAATCCCGCTTTCTGTCATGAGTGTGGCGATCTGAGAGGCAAGAACCGCCTTCGTCTCACCCGTCAGGTTCTCACCTCCGCGCCATCGAGCATAATTTCCATGTGTTGTCAACCAATCCAGCAAGACACTCATCGAGCTGATCGAATCGTTGGGTCCATCGTTGTTCCACCTCATCCTGCACATCTTCTTCGTTTTCGGGGAGCAAGAGCT
Source organism: Phytopythium vexans (assembly GCA_003413675.1). Taxonomy (NCBI): domain Eukaryota; phylum Oomycota; class Peronosporomycetes; order Pythiales; family Pythiaceae; genus Phytopythium; species Phytopythium vexans. The sequence continues at coordinate 1,542,725 of QLOC01000002.1, read as the reverse complement.
GCTCGAAGCGGGACGATTCATCGTTGCCGCGCGCCTTCGTGAGCACTGCGCTTTGTTGCGAGTTGCACTGAGTCCGCTAGCACAAGCAGAGGTCGAGGCCGTTCCGGAGTATATGGTGAACTGAACAACCGGCCTGCCCGAGCCTTCGCGGAAGTAAAACCCAACCGTCACATCTGACTGCTGGGTAAAACCTCCGCCATGAGGGAAAAAACAACCTGGGTGATCCATTCAATAACCTACTTGATTGTGCTAATTCCATTTCGAAAGTGAAGTAAAACCCAACCGTCAGATCTGACTGCTGGGCAAAATCTACGCTCTTGGGAAAAAACCGTGTGGGTGATCAACACTAGCATAAACACCCAGCATAGATTTCCGCAGGTGACCAGCTAGGTGCGCGCGCACCTAAACATCAGAGTACTTGATTGTGTTAAAATCCTGCCGCCTATTAGCCGCCGATTTGATCTGCGCGGATTGGCTAATACCCTCAACCAGCAGCCAAAATTGACACGTCGGATTGGCTAATGTTCATCAAACTCCTGCCACACGCGCCACGGATTGGTTGTTATTTTCGTCCGCCGAATTAGCTGCCACCGAGCACGACATGTCAGGGTCCTCAGTTTGGCACAAACGTGCGGCACGCTAATCCGCAATTATCTTAACTAAGTATAATCCTGTAATTTCAAGAGTCAGTCTCTGCCACACCACATTACATTGAAAATCAACATGTTTTTGGCACAAATGTTGTGTGGCAGAACAAACCTAAGCATGTATGTACTTTCTTGTGTTAAAATAAACGGTCTATTGAGATAAGGAATCAGCGATTAGCCTGCCGGCGCCCGGCAGGCTAATCGGAAAATGCCGTTTTTTAACGAATCAACGCGCTGAATCAGCTCACTAATAAGCGAATTTAAACCAATCGTCGAGATAACCTCTTCAAATGTATGGTTAGCTAACCACATTAGCGCTCCTCGCCCAACTGCAAAGAATGCTATATGATAGCAGAATGATTTATTATGGTTTGAGCCAAACCATGATAAATCATTCTGCTATCATATAGCATACATTGTGGGAAAGACAAAGTGGGAGCGGTGTCTGTACAGTAATCACTTGGCTTGGGGGGACGTAGCCATGCTGTCCGAGTGCCGGCCTCGCTTCGGCTCCTTCGTCGAGCGCCTCGTCTTGGGTCTGGACGCCTCGGTCGCGGCCACGGCCGGCTGCACTTGCACCTTGGTGGACGAGGACGCTGCGCGCTTGAACGGTATCACTGGCAAGCTGATCGGAGGCTTCTTGCTCGGCTGAACCTTGTCGCGGCTGACTGGAGCTGCCGGTTGGCGCTCGGACGTGCTCACATTGCTGTCGCTCGAGGCCGAGCTCCTGCTGCTGTCGCTCGCATGGGACTGGTCGCTTATGGCCCGTCGAGCTTTGATCATTTTGGGAATTAGCATGAATCCCATCACGATCGTCGTGGAGGTGAGCAGCATGAAGGCGAAGAAGAGGAAGAAGGCCATCGGCTTCATCTCGACGAGGTATGCGAGCATGAGCACGGTGATGCTGGTGAAGAGCACGACGACTGCCGACGCGAAGATCCAGGTGGACTCCTGAAAGTCCGTCGAGACCTTGCGGATGAGGAAAGACATGTAGAGTCCGACGAAGAGCAGGATGGCCTTCCAGAAGATGATAAGCGCGGTGAAGATGAAGTTGCCAGTCTTGCACACTCGGTAGTCGACTGTGATGGCGCCGGTCACGGTTGTTACAGCCGCAAGGCGCGTTGTCGGGTACGTCGGGTCTAGCTCTCGCCAGAGCAGCATCAGCACCGTGTCGACAACTAGAAACCCGACAAGGAGCTTGAACATGGCCTTGGACGACAAGATGACGCGTTTCATGGCTGACGACAAGAACACGCGGTACACGCGCAGGGATTTGACGATGAGCGAGCCGAAGATGAGCGTGAAGGCGTACGGAACGATGTGGCGGCGCGTGACGCAGGCGTCTTCACTCGGTGGGCCAGCGTATATCAGCACGGCGACGGCCATGAGCATCCCGCCGACCAGCGTGGTGATAAGGAACTGGTACTGCGATCGCTTGACGACCGGCAGTTTCCGGTACTTGACAACCAGCACGACGCAGACGAGCAGCACCGCGCACAGAGCGACGACCCAGGCGGTGATCACCTTGAACACCGTCGTCTCGTAGGGTATATACTCGCAGTCGAGAACCACTGGCTCAGGGAGGTCGACGCCGTCGACGCACTCGCTGGACAAGGATGCGTTCTCGGAGTCGGATATCCGCCAATAGTACTGAACCAGTCGCTTGGCGTCGGCGCCACAACCCGTCACGTTGTAAGCGTAGTGATCTTTCGTGCACACTGGCGGGTCGGTCGGCCATGTGATCCACGTGTCGTAGTTAGCTCGCAGCCAGGCACATGTGTGGCTTGTCGAGATCGAGCTTGGCAGCGAGGTGATGGCCCCGTCGCAGTTGTACGGCTCGGATGTGTTGCGTGGGTCCGGTATGTTCCAGTGGAACGAGACGACGCGCGGGAACGCGAGATCGGAGCCGTTGGCAGCACACCCGCTGAGCGAATACCCGATGTGCTGGAGGATCGTGCAGTCTGGAAGCTGGCTAAGCCAGGTGCGCCATGTTGGGTAGTTACCGGGTGTCTTGAGCCACTCGCATGCCGCCGTGAAGAACAAGTTCGGCGGCGGGCTGGCCGACGCCTCGGCCGCGATGTAGAGCCGCATCATCTCGTCCAAGCGGAGGTCGCTGATGGAAATGCGGTTCAAGAGGTTATCGATCGGTGGCGAGTTTTGGATCACGATCGACGAGAACTTTTCGAGACGAATAAGCGGGAAGTCGACTTGGACCGGGTTGTCTGTTGCGCCGCCGTACCCGTGCTCGCCGAATGACCCCGTCGCGAGAGCTGCGAGTTTCGGGCTCGTCTGCGGGAGCTGCACGCGTCGGTATATGTTTTCGTATCGGATGTGGGCGAGCTCTGGCTGGTAGTGGTGAAAGATGACTGGGATGCTGTTGTTGATTGCGTGTTTGATGTACACGCTCTGGTTGGCCATGCCGAGGAAGCAAAAGTAGGCGGGGATTCCAAGATTGGCAAACACAGCCTCGACGTAGCCAGGATCCATCCAGCTCGCCAGCATGATGACAACGAGACACTCGCCATTGTTGGCCTCTCTGGCGGTACAGGCCGCGGTCTTGGAGCAAGAATTTTGACACCCATTCACGCCGTCGACACACCCGGGCGTCGCTGGCGGAAAGAACCCCGTGTCGTTCCAGAGTCTCGAGACCGGTAGACTGGAGATCAGCGCCTCGCTGTCGCGGTAGTCACGCCAAAAGTCTGCGCTGAAGGTCGGGTTATTGAGCGACAGGTTGAGGCCGTCGTCCACCAGCTGCGCCGTCGTGAAGACTCCCGAGTGGCCGTAGTAGCCCACGCTGCCGGAACTGTATGTCTCGTTCGAGTAGGCTTCGAACTGCGCTGCCGATCCATCCGCGCGGATCTCCATGACCACGTGCGATGGTGCGCACTTGCCGGCTCCTCGATACGACATGCGCTGCGCGATCTGTGTGAAATCAGTCGTCTTCAAGAGCGAAACCTCGTATCCAAGCTGCATCATCGACAGTCTCCACGTTAGCAGTTGATCAGACAATGACAATATCGTTGCGGCCGTACCAGCTCCTGAGCGATGATGGCGAGCACCATTGTAGTGAGCGAAATGGCTGTGTAACCTATGTACTCGATCACGAGCGTCCCGTTGACACGGCCGTGATTGACGACCGCGCCTGTGCTGTTCAACGTGGCGCCGACACCGTAGAAGCGCGATCCGGAAGGCATGCATTCCGAGCGATAGAGGTCTTGATTAGACAGAGCTGTCCGAGAATCTGTTATCTACCAAGATGATGTGTCAGTCTGATCCTCTATGGTTTTGTTCGACTCGAGACTCACCCAGAACCGCGGCTCCGTGAGCGCGGCGTGCAGGAACGGGTTCAGCCGGTTGCCGCTGTCGGCATCGCGTACGCTTGCCGAAATGGACAGGTTGGCTTCCACAGATTGGACCCAGGCGTCATCGAAGCAAGTGCCCAAGAGCGCGTTCGGAGCCAAAACAGCCGCTTCAACGCCTCTCCAATGCGCGAGCCACCACCAGCACTGCGAACCACAGCACACGCGCGAACGCAGAAGCGGTTAGTGCACCGCGCAGCATGAAGATGAAGCGTCCCCAAAGGCAGCGAGGATATTCACCAGGCCGAGCACGAGTGTTCTCATGGCAGTCTGTGGTGCTGCTCAGGAAAGCTGAGCTGGTGGCAACCAGGCGGCCGTTGCTGTGAAGTGACAGTTGTCTATTTCAGTCGCTGACTGAGGAGGGTCCACCCTTTGCGGCGTTCGCTAACGGCAAGGCGACAATATGGCGTCAAGCATTCGCGCAAGAGTAGACACCCGATGCATCGTCGGGTCACCCAGCGGGTTATCAACTTTCGTTCAGGGAGAAGGACGTCTCCAATGAGCGAGACTGCGTCGACTGCCGCCGGTCCTACTCACAGAAATAGATGGATCGGTATCACTACAGTTCAGACTAGATGTTGTCAAAAGTGACATTCTGTAACTTAGCATGAGCGAGGTCGACAAGGCTCTGCTGTTCGTTTTGACGTCTAGTCCGATGTGCATCGAGATGGGAATCCGAGCGCGCACATCATTGTGATCCACACACTTCCGCGCAAGGTTAGCAACAGTTCGCAGAGATCGATGGAAGACGGCATCTCAGAACACTCGTTCAGCTCGCCAGCATTTCAGGACTACGGTTTTGATTGTTCCCCTTCTTCCTCTGTGTTCGCTGATTTGCCGCGTCGGGAAGACGCCGAGCTCTTTATGGACGTTCCTCGGTGAGACTTGCGGTGCTGGGACGCTTCGGAGGCGTTCTTTCCGAACTGCTGGACTGGCGTAACGCGCACCTTGGTCGTCATGGAACCAAACTTAGCGATAGAGACTCGACGGCCATTGCCGGCGCTGCTGGATGCAACTGGCTTGACTGCGCTCGGAGCAGGGACGATAGGCTGCAAGTCCGTATTGCTTGACCCCCCACTCGCCGAGCCCGTTCCCTTGCTCGCGGTGGTGTTATCACTCGCCTTCTCCTTGTGGCGAAGAATCTTGGGCACAACCATGAGGCTCATGACGATCGACGTAGCGGCCAGCAGCATGAAAGCGAAGAAGAGGAAGAATGGAGTCGGCTTCATCTCGACAAGGTACGCGAGCATCAGCACGATGATGCTGGTGAAGAGAACTACAAGCGACGACGTGAAGATCCAGATGGACTCCTGAAAGTCCGTCGACACTTTTCGGATGAGAAACGACATGTAGAGTCCGACGAAGAGCAGAATCGCCTTCCAGAAGATGATCAAGCCGCTGAAGATGAAGCTGCCGGACTTGCACACTCGGTAGTCGACTGAGATCGCTCCTGTCACCGTTGTGACGGTCTCAGGTTCGACAGCTGGGAGAACGGGGTCAACCACGCGCCACAGGACTATGAGAACTAGATCGACCAGCAAAAAGGCGGCGAGGATCTTGAACATGGTCTTGGCCGACAGAATCACGCGCTTCATGGCCGAGGACATGAAGACGCGGTACACACGCAGCGACTTCACCATCAGCGATCCAAAGATAAGCGTGAAAGCGCACGACAACACAGCAGGACGACCGGTGCACAGGAAATCGCTCGGCTTGCCAGCGTACAGCACAATCGCAGCGCTCATCAGCATGCCGCCAAACAGCATCGACGCCAGAAACTGGTACTGCGATCGCTTGATGATAGGGACTTCCCGAAAGACAGTGACGCCAATCGCGCAAGTGAACAGCAGGAGGCATAGAATACCAGCGACTGCTGCCACGACCTTGAAGCCAGTCGTGTTGTACGGCACATATTCGCAGTCAAGGTAGATTGGTTCGGGCAACGGCGCGCCATCGATGCACTCGCTTGAAAGTGACGCGTTCTCTGCATCAGCTATCCACCAGTAGTACTGCACAAGCCGCTTCGCGCCAGCGTGATCACATCCGGACACGTTGTACGTGTAAAAGTCGCTGGTGCACGTCGGCTTCTCTGTCCCCCAGTTGGCCCAGGTTTCGTAATTCGCTTGGAGCCACGAGCACGCTTGGCTGGTCGTGATCGGAGCCGGGACACTCGTGATGGTTCCGTCACAAGTATATGGCAGCGACGCATTTTGGGGGTCCGGGATATTCCAGTGAAAGTTGACGACTCGAGGGAACGCGATGTCTGAGCCGTTGGAAGCGCATCCGTTGATGGTAAATCCCACGTGCTCAATCATGGAGCAGTCCGACATCTGCTCGAGCCACATGTTCCAAACCTTGTAGTTGTCGGGTACTTTGAGCCATGTGCACGCGGCCGAGAAAGCGGCCTCGTTGATTCCAATTCCTGTCTGCAACGCTGCGACGTAGTTGGTCACAATATCCTCTATCTGGAGGTTCGACATCGACAGTCGATTGAGCAGCCCCTCAACGAGCGGCGAGTCCTGAATGACAGTGGACGAGTACTTGTCGAGCTGAACTAGCGGGAAGTCGACCTTGACGGGGTTGTCAGTCGGGCCGCCATAGCCATGCTCGCCAAATGTGTGTGTAGACACGGACGCAGTACGTGCAGTGGCCGTCGGCAGCAGAACTCGCTGGATCGAGGAGCCAAGCGTCGTGGGCAGCACTTCTGGCTCGTAGTGGTAGAATATGACGGGTTCCCCAGCCAGCACCGACGCCATGATGTAAGTCATCGCGGCTGATCCAAGGAAGCAAAAGTAGGCCGGTACACCATTGTTCGCCAACACCGCTTGGAGATATCCCGGATCGATGCTGCTTTGAAACATGATTACGACGAGACATTCCCCGTGTGCAGCCTCTCGAGCCGTGCACGCAGCTGTCTTGGAGCACGAGTCTTGACACCCCATGACGCCGTCCGTACACCCCGATGTCGCTGGAGGATAGTAGGCAGTGTTGTTGAACAACGCCGAAACGGGGACGCTGTTGATCAAATTGTCGCTGTCACGATAGTCGCGCCAAAAGTCTGCGCTGAATGTCGGGCTGTTCATGGTGGTGTTGAGTCCGTCCGCAATCAACTTGGACGTCGTGTACATACCCCCGCGTCCATAGTATCCGATGCCGGCAGAGCTGTAGGTTTCGTTCACATAGTCGCTAAACTGGTCGGCCGCGCCGTCCAGCCGGACCTCCATGATCACATGCGTGGGCGAGCAGACCCCGTCTCCTCTCGATGACATTCGCTGTGCGATCTTCTTGGAGTCGCCACCGGAGTAGAAGGAGACTTCGTAACCGAGCTTCAAGTCGTTTTCACAGACAAAATACGATTAGAGCCAGGCAGGCGATCAAGAGGAACAAGAATGGCGTGGCCTACCAGTTCTTGAGCCAAAATCGAAAACACCATCGTCGACAACCGAGGCGATGTGTATGCCTGCCACTCGATTACCAGCGAGCCGTTGACACGCCCCGGATTGGAGACATTACCCGAGCTGTCCAGCGTGGCCCCAACGCCGTAGAATTGCGCGGTGGATGAACCGCAATTCGATTGATAAAGCTGGCTGATGGCGCGTTGCGTTCGTGGATCATCAATCTGCCGGAATACGAGCGCATTCACGGTGTTCAGGACAACACACGTACAAATCAGATGCACAATGCTTACCCAGAACCGAGGCTCGGTTAATGCAGCCTGTAAGAACGGGTTTAGCCGATCGCCGTCGTCATCTCGCTCCAACGCTGAGATCGAGAGGTTCGCCTCAATGGTCTTGACCCAATCATCATCAAAGCATGTGCCTAGGAGAGCGTTCGGCGCCAGAGCACCTGTGCATGTGTTGTGAAGCAGTAGCTGGAGGCACAGCGATAAGAGGTGAGATGACGAGCGCATGTGAAACAGATCTCGTAGTTCCCACCAGAGCAATCGGGAGAGCGGCGAGGAGACTCATACGCCCGCACGCAAACCAGCCAAGAATGAAATGCTCGTTGGTCGGGAAATATCTGGCCGGTTCGTCTTGTGAGTGAATATCTGGCGGTTGGTTTCTCCAATAGACAGCAACAAACCACCGGCGAAAATAGATTAGTTGATTGAGACTTCGGCATATCCCTGACACAATCGACCGAGTTATGATAGCGAGTGACCACCACTAAGCAGACAATCTCGTGTTTCGATGCGATGGAAGGATCGCACGGATTATTCGCTACATCGAGGATCCACAACGCAAATGCTCGGATCGTGGAACTTGCTCAACTGCGTCGCTGTGACCCATTGCTTCCGTCAGGTCCTCAACATTGGTGTCAGTGTCGGCTTCTCGTCTGTCCTCGATGTCGTCGTCATCGTCGTCATCGTCTTCGTCGACGGCGTCATCGTCGTCTTCGGCGCCATCAGCGCGGAGGTCTTGCTGGTGGAGCTTGAACACACTGAACATTTGAGTCTGACGCAGTTGCTCGACAAAGGCTAGGCTGATGTCGCTTGATCGGCGATTTGGGATTGCTTTCATCGCCGAATTCAGCTGGGCATTGATGGCCAATTCGTGCGTTGATGTGCCGGTGGCGGGGCTCTCGTCTGCAGCAAGTGCCATCGCACATATCGCCGATATATACTGCCGAATGCGCGTGCAGATGAACTCGCAAGCTTCGGCCTGCTGAGCTGTAGGGAAGTCCGGCTCCGTGTGCTTCTGAAACAACAAGGATGCTGGCTGGCCAAGTTCATGCACCAGCGCGTCGCAATCTGGAAGCTTCACCTCGTGATAAACCACCATGTCGTCTTCGTGCATGCACAATTGGTTCTGGTCCATGTTCATCTCGATCACGCCACGCATGGGTTCCCGCAGCGTCGAGAACTTCGGAAGCGTTGCCGATGACGTCGACACTCGGCCGGCGATCAGAGGCACAGGCGCTTCCAGCAGCTCTTCGAGACGTGGAGGGAGTACGGTGATGACTGGGCCGGCCCACTGCATTGGGCTGAGCAGCGTGATGAGTGCCAGCACGCAAGCACTGACGGCGTTGACATGGTCAGAAACGAGCAGGACCGTTCTCTCGCAGCACAGGCATCCCAAGAGGAAGAGAACCTGGTCCATGGGCAGCAAGCCGAAAAGCGTCGGAGCAGCATACTCGAGCAAGAGACTGTGGCGCTCTTCAATGGTGTTCTTGCTGTGCGGGCGGTGGAACGACAGCGCTGTAATACCGGGCGAGAGCATCATCCGACTCCACCCTCCCATTGCAGGAAACTGCATTCCGCGCAGACGGGCCATGATACCCTGAAAGTGATCGACAAAGTCCTTCATCCCAAGCTGCTTTGGTCCTTCGATGTCACCTTCCGCGCTCGACGCGAGAGCTTTCGCAAGGTGCTCGCGGCGCTTGACATCCCAAAGCACAGCGATGCCGTACAACACTTTGAAGAACAGGTTGAAGAATGGATAAGGCGTGAGCAAGCACAGGCAGCACTGCGACGGTAAGAGTGTCTGGGAGTCATAGCTCGATCGCGCACCAGTTTTGTCCTCAGATCCGCTTGCATCGTCATCGGGAAAGAGAGGGCATCGCACACAGATCGCGTACGTGATCTCGGTGGGGTTGGCTGCACTTGCGATGGTCAGCACAAATGTCGAGTCTGCATTGCGATACGTTCGATGGCGCTCTTGGAGAGTGCGACGCAGGTCCGATATACCAAAGTCGCGCGCAAGCGGCGGCTTTTCACCGTACGGGAAGCAGATCTCCACGAGTCCTTCCAGCTCGGACACCTCGCCGCAATCTGGGGGATAAACAGAGATCATCTTGGATGCGGGTGACGTTCGATTCGCGTCAATTGGTGTCTCTGGCATCGAGGATCGACCAGGCGACGACACAGCAGCAGAACTGATGTCGCTTGTCGGCGAGCGCGGTGAAGCGACATTACCACGCAAACCATTCGTCATCAAGTTCGAAAACCAACCCTTCTGTGGTGAAGGTGCTGACTCTTCTGTCACAAGGTCAAGACCCGCCGGCGACTGCGGACGCCAAGCGAGCCACGAGCTCGCACCGCCGCTGCTCGCACTCTGTTGCTTCGCTTTGCTTGGTGTTGGGGTTTCCGTGGATAACTGGGGCAACTCTGAGGTCTGCTGCTCCGACCGGAGTTGCTGGGTGTCAGGCAAGCTCCGGGTTCGCCGAAATTCAGCAGCTCGAAAGCGGTCTGACAGCGAGGCAAAGATATTGCGCTTTGGTTTGGCCGGTGGCGGTCCTGCCAGCACAATCGCGTACTTGAAGAGCGCGTCCAACGAAGTCTCGTTGCAATCCAGGAAGGACTGGAAGGATTGCTCGTGGTATACTTGGTTGTTGGCTTCTGGTGCTGGCTGTTGTTCAGGATCACGGGAGTTTAAGTCGACTGCACTGAGCTGGAGCGCGATAGAATGGCGTCGCGAAGGAACATGCAGTTCAGGAACGCGAGGTGGCTGCACATCTGACCCAACTGGTGCATCCTCAGCCTCCGTATGAACGTCCTCCGGTTCGTCGTCGCTGCCATCGTGCACATTCGACATCTCTGTATCGCTGGCAGGTTCTGTTTCGGCCGATCCATCCGAGATGATTTCTGCAGGTGCTTTCGCGACCTCTTGGTTCGATTCTCCCCGCAATGCTGCAAGATCGGCGTGCAGCTTCGCAATCTCAATCTGCATCTTCTTGCAGTCCGCACATGCTTCCACGGGCTACAATGCAACCAGCAGGCTCGTCATTTGTCTAGCAGTGACGAGACACTATGTTGTCTGACACATACCTTGCCATTGGAGTCAGTCTGTGGCTGACCCTCCAATTCTTCCAATTGCTCTCGGAGTTGCTGACTCATGAGTTTCTCCTCGACCAGTTGCTGCTTCAAATCCTGAACCAGCAGTAATGTTAGCTATACGCCGACGAAACAGAGATGATGTGTATCATGTGCGCTTCAACTTACTCGGAGTCGCCGTCCGAGTTCCTTATTCACCTACGAATAATGGAGATACGCCGACAACAGCATTTAGTCAAGCAAAATGTAGAACAGAATATTCGGACGCAACGCACTTTGGTCTCTCGGTCAAACTTGTCCCGCCATTCTTGCTGAGATGCCTCCGTCGAGCCCAAGATCCCTCCATTCAATGCCTGCATCTTGCCAGGAACAACGTTCAAGGCGGAGTGGACGCCCGGCAGCTTCCTGCACGAATGAGGTTGGGGTGCGCTGACCTAGCATGCAACCTGCTGGAGGCATATTTTTGGCTGGCATAAAACCGCACGTGCGGAGCGACTGCGTGGCCCGTCATGGGATTAAGCGTGCCCGTTTTAGCTCCAGTTTAGTCAAACTTGCATCGGAAGACAGCATTTGCCACACATTGCTTGCGTGAGCCAGATGGTTGCTTGCGATCCTATGGCGACACGAATGGATATCCATGACGCATGATTCGACCTCGTCAAGAGTTCGCCCGCTCGACATGTAGTGAAGCGGTCGCCATGTGCACTAGCTGGCAGCTTCTGCGGCCCTCGCCGTGTGTGTTTTTTTATTCTCTGGAGCGAGTTGGCTATTCATCTAACAGCGAACCCATAACTCGTGCACAACTACCGAAGCATGACACCCAGATCTTGCACCATCTTTTCTCGCACAAGAACCTGAGCGACGCAATGCAATGAGTTCTCACATTCGGCCAGTTCAATACCATCGAGCACCGGCGACATACCTGAAGGGCGTCGATTTCGTCGTTCGTGAGGCTGCGGTCCATGTGTCGATACGTGACGCGATAGCACTTGCTCGTGCGCTGAGTCTTGGGGTGGGTGAAATCATCCACAATCGCGACCTAGCGTCCAATATACAGTTACTCACTGCAGATCCAAACTCGAAACGCGAGCATTCCAGAGGTCTCACCTTCTCGACCAAGTCGCCTGCGACCTCGCGCACGACCTCGAAGAGGTTGTTCTCGTGGAAGTCGTTGCCGTGCCAAAAGCTCACGTCCTTGTAGCACTCCGGGTACTTGCTGTACGGCTTGAACTTAGTGATCTTTCCGTCCGTGAATTGAGAGATGAAGCGCGTGTCCTTCGACCAAAAGAGACGAATGTCGGGGATGTCGAAGAGAACCATCGCAAGACGCTCGAGTCCAAGTCCGAACGCCCACCCAACTTGCTCGCCAAGTCCGGCGTTGCGCACGATCTGCTGTTCCAACACTCCGCAGCCAAGGACTTCAAGCCAGTCGCCCTGCAGTGTTACCCCGCGATGTTAGACCATTGTCGAGACAGGAGTATCCAATAAGCACCAACACGCGTACGTTGAAGAAAATCTCGAGCTCCAGCGACGGCTCCGTGAACGGGAAGTAAGCCTCCACCCAGCGCATCTCCACCTTGCCGAACAGCTCGGTGACCATCCCCTCCAGAACCTTCTTCAGCTCCTCCTTGACCAGCTCGGACTTCTCCTCGCGCGGCATGCTCGGCTCGAGCTATAATCCATGATTGGAAACCCACTGTTAGCAGCGATACATTCGTCGGACGAGATGGGATATCCAAGCGTACCTGAGTGAAAATGCGCACTCCCTCCATTTGATGGAAGACCGGGTAGTGGCTCGCGTCGATCTCATCGCGGCGGTAGACATCGCCGCTGACGAGGAAGGACGTGAACCCCTTCTTCATCATGGGCACCTCGTGCGCGCTCGTGTGCGCGCGCAGCACCGTCGTCGGGTTGACATAGTACGTGTCTGTGGGTCGGCGGCTCACGTGGTCCTTCGGCACCAGCATCGCGTCGAAGCAGTCGTTGGCCGATACGACCGGGTTCAGATCATCGAACACCGTGAACTTGGGGTGCCTAGGATAGGCATGAGCCTAGCAGTCAGTAGATTGCGATTATCCCAGCAGGAAACGGCAATACATACCCGTGGTCGGTGTGGAGTCCGTCAAAGTAGCCCTCGATCTTGGTCTTGATGATGTTCAGCGGGTGGTGCTTCTGCTGATGCAGGTTCACGCCGATCTTGGCGGCGATCGACTCGCCAACGTTGCAGAACGGGTCGCGGTTCTTGCTCATCCAGTCGAGCTCTGCAGCCACACAGCATTTAGAGCCGCCGCAAGGATACGTATCACACGTGTCAACCAATACCTTGGCCGGCAGAGAAGCCGCGCGTGGTCACCGCCGCGCGGGCGACGAGCGAGCGCGGGGCCACGGCTCGGACGCCGGTCGCGCGGAAGGCGCCGCGGAGCAGACTCATTTTCCCTGGAACTCGATACCGTGCGTCAAAGTGCGGAAATGAGCGGGCAGCAAGGCAACTTGTCCTGACAAGCAAACCCAACAAAATGCCAATGACCGATAATAATGTGGCTCAATAATACCTCAAGCGGTCATTATGCTAGGATGCGAGTAAATATGCTAAAAATCTATACAAATTCGCACTATCAAACAATGACAACGAACATAAGGTAACCACATAAGATACACTTTCGGCGACCTTTCAGGTGACATGGACATGACAAACTATCGCCGTCATGTTGTCGGCCTGGTCGCCGAAGGTTGTCTCCGCGCGAGACAGGTTGGCTTGCATGAGCGACGCGGCCACTCTCTCGATAGCGTTCTCCGCATCCGTGCCGCTGCGTTTCCCTTGTGTTCGAGCGTCGCGCAGCCACTGGAAGAGCTCGCTGTACTTCCAATTGTCCCACACGCCGTCGGTCGCGAGAAGCAGCGTGAACTGAGCGGAATCTCGATCAGATCGCTTCTCCACCGGAGTGGCTAGTGTCCCGTGGCTGTCTGACTGATTGTCGGCGGCGTTGCTGTGACCGGTCATGCGGGCTGCGACCTGCTCGAGCGACAACTCCACCACGGTCGGGTCGCAGCACACGCCGTACGCGTGCATGTGCAGATCGCCGAGCGAGCGAGTGAAGGCCAGTGCGTCGGGAAACAGAGACGACACGGGCGTCGCCACGACTGTCGCCCACTCGTCTCGCACGTTCTTGTAGTAGTCGCCCGGGAAGTTGTGGCGCAGCTCGCCCTTGCCGCCGAGCGAGAAGATCGGCAGCCGCCGCCCGCGGAGACTGCACGTGTCGTACAGGAACCGCAGCTCCGGCAAGCTCGGGTCCTCTTCGGAGCACCGTGCGTTCCGCGCGCGCAGAAACTCGGTCGCACACTCGGCGCTGTGGTCGCCCGTCAACGCCAGCAGGTTCGTCAGGATGCGCTGGCCGTCGATATCATCCTCCATTGACGACGGACACTGCGGGATCTGCACGCACGCGTCATAGATCTCGTCCACCACGTCCTCCTCCTCCTCCTCGGTCTCCTCGTGGCTCGACAGATTCTCCTTCGACCCTTCATCTGGTGTGGAGTTCCGATGTCCGCAGATCTTGATGTCATCATCCGAGAGCACGGACCGCGACGCGCCGAGCATCGCGGTCGAGTCGCCGACGTTCGAGGCGAGGATCTTGCGGCCGCCATCCAGAATCACCACGACCGTCGCGGTTGTCCCGCCGCGCACGTTGGCGAACACGTGCGTGCGAAGGTCCTGCTTGACCAGGAACCCCTCGGGCTGCTCGTACACGATCGCACCGGACGCCTCGTAGAACTCGCGCAGCACCGCCTTGATGCGCTCGTGGCAGGCCGCGTACAGTCGGCGGAACACGACGCGCGGCGCTCGCTCCAGCTCGGCGTAGTCGCTCGGCGCGTAGCTCTGGAACTGCTCCTCAAAGAAGCTCCTGGCGGTCTGCGCGACGCGCTGGCCCGTCTCCTTGCCGTGGCCGTCGAACACGCCGAGCACGAGCGCGTTGCTCTCTTCGTCGCGACGCACAAAGAAGGCATCCTGGTTGACGCTCGCCGCGCCGCCGGCGTCCGTAACCCCGCACGCAGCGACGCTCGCCTGACGCGCCGTCGCGTCCCACTGTGCGTTGAAGCAGGTCGCCATGGAGGCAGCGGGTGGAGACAACGAAGCAGCAGAGCTCATGGCGACCGAGCTGTCACCACGACAACCTAGAACGCCGCGCGAGCCAGCGGAGCGGTGCGAACCAGACGGGTAAACGCCGAGTGGGTGGGTTGTGTCGGGGCGTCGCTTTAGCAGCTTCAGAGCCAGCGGCGAGGAATGCGACCGAGTGGCCCGTCGCGGCTCGCGGCCATGTTGCGGTGCCAGCGTCACCGACTTGCAAAGGAGCTAGGTTTCACCTTGAAGTTCGCCCGGCTCGTTTCTTTTTTTCTCTCGTTTTTTCTGGTGGTAGATATCAAGGTTTTTTCCTTGGGTCATCCATGCGCAAGCATCGCAAACAAATTGTGCGGCTGCGCTATTTTGATGTGGGAAAAAAACCTTCCTCGCGCTGATTGGCCGGATATATCGATTATCAAGCCGTTATGAGCCGGCTCGAGCCGTTTTTTCAAGCTGAAACTGGCGGAACTTCAGTCCGAAAATGCAGGCGGCGGCGTCCAAGCGAGCGGCTGCGGCGGTCGCCGAGCGCTACGCCGGCCACGTCGCGGAGCTCAAGAGCTTCCTGGAGGCGGGCAACGGCCGGACGGTGGTGCTCACGGGTGCGGGCGTGTCGACGGACTCGGGCATCCCCGACTACCGCGGTCCGAATGGGGTGTACATGCGCAACAAGGACTTCAGGCCGCTGCAGTTCCAGGAGTTTGTAGGCGCGCACACGTACCGGCAGCGGTACTGGGCTCGCAGCTTCCTCGGTTGGCCCAAGATCGAGAACTCGTTCCCGAACTCGTCGCACCGCGCGCTCGCACAGCTCCAGCGCGACGGGCTCATTTCACACTTGCTCACGCAGAACGTGGATCGTCTGCACGCCAAGGGCGGCGCGCAGCACGTCGTCGAGCTGCATGGGTCACTCTACGACGTCGAGTGCCAGGCGTGCAAGCACGTCGAGACGAGAGAGGACTACCAGCGCGTGCTCGCGAAGCTCAACCCCAAGGTGGCCAACTGGTCGCTGCTGCATCCGGGCGAGGAGGCGGGCGACGTCGCCTCGAGCGTCAACCCCGACGGCGACGTCGACATCACGTGGAACTACGACGACTTTGGCTATCCGGCGTGCGGGCAATGTGGAGGTCTCATGAAGCCAAAGTACGTTGCGGATCGTGTCGATGTGGCTAATGCAGCAACTGACTGGATTGCAATGCTCCAGGGTCGTCTTCTTCGGCGAGAACCTGCCGCCGCACGTGCGCAACCAGTCGGTGGAGTGCATCGACGACGCCGACGCGCTGCTCGTGGTTGGCTCGTCGCTCAAGGTGTTCTCCGCCATGCGACTCGTTAACCGCGCGCGCCAGCGCGGTCTGCCGCTTGCCATCCTCAACCTCGGCCCCACGCGCGCAGACGACGTGTGCGACCTCCGCATCGACGCGCCGTGCTCGCAGGTGCTCTCGTCGCTCGTCGACTCGATGGAGTGAGCGTTTGGAGACCATGGACGTGTACCGGTAGGCTCGCCGCATGGCTGGACGGTGGTTCGCATGTCAAATTGATACGCGAACTTTCCTTGAACACCAAAACCGCCACCCTAGATCATGCAGCAAAGTCGACAATTTGCTGCTGTGATATGCTACTTAATGGTAAATCGACATGTATCGTCGAGTTTGGAAACGCTAAATGTCAGGCTGTTGGCTGAGAACGAGAGAAATCATCTTGAGTCAGATTCCATTTCCGAGCGGTCCAACCGTACCAGAGCAAGCGCCATGGAGGAGGACGGCACGCGGCCGGAGGTGACGCCCGTGGGTGCCCACCGCGCTAAAGATCCAGCCAAGTCGCTGGCGCCTCCCGTGGCAGTGACGGTGTCCCCCGTGGATCCTTTGGCTGCCGTACGCTCGGCGTTGCAGGACGACCATTGGCTGTCTCAGGCGCCACCCGGCTCGCCGCTCGCGGGACTCAAGCAAGGCGAATACCGCTACCTGCGAGGTGGGTCCGATGAGTATGTGGATATGCAACAGTCAGACCGCTAATGGATGGGTCGTGTATGTGGTAGCAGGCGCAGAGCTCAAGGATGCGCGATACGACTTCGCCATCATCACTCGGCGACCTGAAGCCCTCGAGACCAAGGAGAAGACTGATGACGACGTGGAGAACAGCGCTGTGGGACATGGCGACCACGGCAATGGCGAGCCGAAGCGCGACGACTTTGAGGTGGCGCTCATCGAGGAGCTCGTGGGCCACGGGCTGGACGTAGACGCAATCGAGGGCGATGTTACTGGAGTCGGCCAGAAGCGAAGCCTACATTTGGTGCTGCTGATCCGCGGCAAGGACGAGGCGCTGACCGTGTACGGGAGACGGCTGCAGCTGCAGATGTGGCTGCGCAGCGGCAACTCGCGGGAGGTCGAGTCCGTGGTGAATGACTACCCGATCTTGACGCCAGCGGATCGGATCCAAGTGATCGACCACATTATCCGCGAAGGCGCCAAGGTGAGGACGGATGACCCGAACATCCACGCCATCTTCCCCGTGCACGACCCAGAAGCGAACAAGTACTTGCTCAAGATATTCATGCGGTCACCATCGCTCTCGGGCGGGTTCCTCACCAAGCTGAAGGACCATTTTGGCGGCCGCGTGGCGTACTACTTCGCCTTCATGGACTTCTACAACAAGTCGCTCGTCCCCATTGCTGTGCTCGGCGTGCTGCTGTCTGCGTTCCGGGGCGTCATGGGCACACCCATGTACATGCGGCTGCTGGTTCCGTGGGCACTGCTGATCTCGGTCATCTGGAGCTACGGGTTCCTCAAGGCGTGGTCGCGCCGCTCGAACGAGTTGAGCTTCGTGTGGGAGAACACGATCAACACCAAGGCGATCGTGTATCGCAACCCCAAGTTTCACGGTTCGGCGAGCAAGAACCCGGTGACGGGGCTACCCGACCAGGCGTATGCGAGCTGGAAGCGTCACCCCAAGACGTTGTTCGTCGTGCTCTTCATGCTGCTGCAAATCGCCATCATGATGTTCCTCATTGCCATCTGGATCACAGTCTTTGAGGCGTTGCTGGTGCAGTACCCGGACAGAAGCATGTTCTCGGCGCAGTGGTGTTACATTCTCTTCGGCGGCATCTTGTACGGACTCTTCGTCGATGTGATCCAGTGGAGCGTGATCGTGACCAAGGCCGCGCACTTCTTGACCGAGTGGGAGAACTGGAAGACCATCGAGCAGTATGAGAAGGCGCTGATCCGCAAGCTCTTCTTCATGGACTTCCTCAACTACTACACGTGGTTCTTCCTGCTCGCGTTCGTGTACGTGATCCCTGGCGCGGGCGACACGATCACCAACTTCCTCAACTCGGCCGTGTGGAAGGACCCTGCCAACTGCTGCTTCGGTCCGTACCTCGATCGCAGCGGCAGCTACTGTGAATCGTGTCCGCCGTCGTGGCATCCGCTGCAGTTCGGCGCAGCGCAAGAGACGCGGTGCATTCCGTGCCAAGGCTGGGTGACCTTCGACATCCATCACCTGGACCTCGAGACGCTCTTCCTCACACCAATCCTAGTCACACAAGGACTGAATCTTATCATCGCCGTGGTTGTGCCGTGGATCCACCGCAAGGCCTACGAGCGGCGGCTCAAGGTTGCTGACCGCCGCGCGATGGAGCGCGTCAAGGAGCGCGGCGAGCGCCGTCTGATCGGAGATTTGGCTTACCGTCAAGGCTCCGGCGAGGCGCTGGAGACCAAGGCGCAGGCGCGAGTGCTCGAGAACGACGACCAAGAGATGGAACAGCTGGCTTCGAAGGCTCGCGCGATCCTCCTCGAGGGCGAGCAAGGCGACTATGACTCGTACGATGACTACCACCACGTGATCGTGCAGTTCGGCTTTGTGGTCATGTTCTCGATGCTGTGGCCGCCGATGCCCGTGGCGTGTCTCGTGATCAACGCGCTCAAGACGCGCGGCGACGGCTTTCGACTGTGCCACACGCTCAAGCGGCCGTTCCCGCGCAAGGCTGGCGGCATTGGCGAGTGGAAGACGCTGCTGCACTTTTTGGCCGTCACGGGCGTGCTCGTCAACATTGGGCTCGTGTTCATCTCGACTGGCGCCATGGAGTTCTTCTCGTCCACGTGCACGCGGCAGATCACGGACGCCATGAACGGCGATTTTGCGCGCTTCCGCTTCGGCCCCGACTTTGCTTGCTACTCTCTCACGACGCGCATGGTGCTGATTCTCGTGGCCGAGAATGCGCTGCTGCTCGCGATCTGGTGCTTCTGGAAGCTGTGCCGCAGCGTCCCGGCGCGGATCGAGCTCGAGGCGTCGCGCCAGGAGTTCCTCTTCAAGACCAAGCTGTTCGGTCTCGCCGAGGCGGACGCCGTCCCCGTCCGCAATGGACTGCAGCACCAGCGCAACGGCTACGAGGGTGGCAACGTGCAGGAGAGGTTGGGGTCGCTGCGAGGCGCGTTCGCCTCCATCAAGCGCGGGTTGCTCGGCTCGAGAGGAGAGCGCGAGCCGCTGCTGCGACCGTCGTCCGTCTCCAAGCTCGCCCAGGCCTACGACGCCGCTCACTCGGCCGTGTGATCGCCTCGAACGAGATCCCCGTGTGCGTATGTATAGATACATTCGGCGGCGATAGCCGGAATGCGTGAGTAAAGGTCGGCGGTGGACCTGTCGCCGCCTGCTGTCCGCTGGGTTGTTCCGACATTCCATTGGCAAAGTTGAAGTTGCCATTGCCACGTGTTGTCCAGTTGTTGCAGCAGCTTCCTGGCCAGCACCTGGAAGGCGATGCATCCCAAGTGTGTCTTGGATACAGTGCAAGCTGCTTGGGCAGAAGGCCAACTGGCGATCTCCCCTGGTTCAGACGCATGGAGCTCGCGCTGCACGTTTACCCACCGGCACGGTCCCATCAGATGATCGCTGCCCTGTTTCCACGTCACATGGTCGCCCCCGCCTATCCTTATCCCTTCCACAGCAATAGTGAGAGCAAGAAAGTGCAGTAATCCCTCCATGTTTCGCGATTGTGCACTTGGCCACTATTCTATCAAATATTGAAGGTGAACCTAAACACGCCACCGACGTCACGCTCCGCGCCACCGAAGGGAAGGCTAGCGCCACCGTCGCGGAAAGGCGGCGCATCCTCGCCGCCGGCTTTCCTCCTGACCGCAGTCCGCAATTCGACGCCAAAGAGACGGGCAGCGCTTGGGAGCAGCTCAAGGAGGATGGCAACACAGCGTGCACCGGTGCAGGCACGTGGCGGAGGCTTCGGTCTGGACGCCGAGCTGGCGCGCAAGGCCGCGGAGCGGTACGACTACGAGATGGAGGACGAGGCGCGCGCGTGGATCGAGGCTATCACGGGGATGGAGATCGGCGACGACTTCGGCGAGGGCCTGCGCGACGGCGTGATTCTGTGCACGCTGGCGAACAAGTTCCACCCTGGCGTGGTGCGCCGCGTGGAGTCCAAGTCCAAGATGCCGTTCAAGCTCATGGAGAATGTGTCCAACTTCATCAAGGCGTGCCGCACCATGGGTGTCAACGAGTTCGACCTGTTCGAGACCGTCGACCTGTTCGAGCTCAAAGATCTCGGTATGTGTGGTTGTCGTTTATGTAGCCGGGTTGTATTGGTAGCAGAAGCTGACGAGTTGCTGTGTGCATCAGGCTGCGTTGTGCGGTGCATCTTCGCTTTGGGCCGCGCTGTTCAGCGGACGTACCCCGACTTTGACGGACCCACGCTCGGCGTGAAGGAGGCCGTCAAGAACGAGCGGCAGTTCTCCAAGGACAAGATAGCGGCCGCACGGAACGCGCCGTCGCTCGTCAACCTCGGCAGCCTGCGCACGATGCCGCGCATCGACGTGAGCCGTTCCAACAATGTGACGTTCGGCGCTGACGCCGCTCTGAACCTGCACCGGCCGCCGCCGCCTCCTCCGCCGCCGTCGGCCGAGACGGTCGAGCAGTTGACGCGCTACCGTGCATCGTCCCAGTTCTTCCAGCCAGAGGAGGAGCAATCGCCTGCGAAGGCTCCCGAGCCGTCGGCGGGTGAGGCCGACAAGTCGGTGGACGAGCTCGCCGACGTGGTCGAGACAGTGGAGATCCAGGAGCCTGCAGCACCGGCGCCAGATCCGGCTGAGAAGGCGTCGCTTCCTGGTCTGAACGCGACTGTGAGCACCGGTCCGACGCCCGAGGAAGAGGCGCAGGAGTGGATCGAGGCGGTGCTGAACGAGAAGTTCCTGGCGAGCTTCGGCGACAGCCTCAAGGACGGCGTGATCCTCTGCACTCTGCTCAACACGATCAAACCGGGCATCATCCCGCGCATCCAGAACTCGGCGATGCCGTTCAAGCAGATGGAGAACATCACGAGCTTCCTCAAGGGCTGCCGCACGCTCGGTGTGCTCGAGTTCGACCTGTTCGAGACGGTCGACCTCTTTGAGCTCAAGAACATCGGGCTCGTCGTCAAGTGCATCCACGCGCTCGGCCGCACGGTGCAGAAGAATGTGCCCGAGTTCACGGGTCCGTCGCTCGGTGTGAAGGAAGCCACTGTGAACAAGCGGAAGTTCACGGACGCCCAGCTGCGCGAGGCTCGGAGCGCGGTCCCCGTGCTCGCGCACGGCAGCAGCACGGTCATGGAGCGCGGCGTGTTCGACCGCTCTGCGTCGGTGACGTTCGGCTTTGACGCGGCCCACAGCCGCGGCAAGAGCAGCAGCGGCGCGACGCCGCCCAAGCCGGAGCGAGCGGATTCGAGCGAGCAGGAGCCGGAGCAAGCCGTGGAGCCGGAGCGGCCGTCTCCTTCGGCAATTGCTGCGGCGGAGAAGACGTCGCCGTCGCCCAAGTGGACTCGCCCCGGCCTGAGTGCCAGCGGGTCGTCGTCGACGTTGCCCACGCGAACGGTGTGGAGCTAAGTGGCCTCTTGGCTTTGAGGTCAAGAGAGGATAACTGTATAGACGTTTTGCCTTTCCTTCCGTGCATCAATGGACTACTACTTTTTGCGAGCGACAGCTTGGCTTGGCATTTGACATGACAGCGCCTGTTCTTTGAGGTCTGTCTCGTGACGCAGCCACGATTTGAGATTAAACGCTGTCAAGTCGAAGTAAGCAAATTGAAACGCAAATGAAAGGACGTGGAGTGCGAGTGAACGACTGTCAACGTTTAATTATGGCAAAATGGGCAGGCTCGAACGCAAAACGCGGCGGCTAGCATGGTTGGTACCAGCGTGATGCTGCTGGTGGCTCCTAGTTGCCGGCGGCGAGCTTGGCCTTCATGTAGTGCAGCAGCACCTGCGCGGGGCGGTTCTCGTACCCGACGAGCGTCTCGTGAGTCGACGTCACCTGGTCGCCCAGCAGCCGGTTCAGCAGCGTCACGCAGCAGACGGCGACCGGGATGTTGAGCTTGTAGCAGAAGCCCGCGAAGCAGCGCGCCTCCATCTCAATGTTGCGCACGCCGGCGTCGGCCGCGTACTGCAGGAACGCCATCTTCTCCTCGAGCGTGTACTCGCAGATGGCGCCGTCGAGGCGGCCCTGGCCCTCGTAAAAGTCGTCGCACGTGAGCGTCTTGCCCATCGCGTGCGGGAGACCGACCTCCTCGGCGGCCTGCGCGATCTCCTTGGCGACCTCGGGCGTGCAGATCGCCGGGCGGCGCACCACCTTGTTGAGCACGACGACATCGTCGACCGACTCCATCAGGTGGTTCACACCCTCCGTCGAGATGACGACCGTGCCGGGGTCGACGCCCACGCCGCCGCTCGTGCCCATGCGGATGTACGTCACCTTGTCAGCGCCGGCGTACTCGAGCAGCTTGGTGACCTCGTGCAGCAGGATGGAGAGCGACGGCACGCCCATGCCGTGGTTGGCGATGAGCACGGGGCCGACCTTGTACACCACGTAGCGCGACGTCGAGCCGATGGGGGCGATCGCGTACCCGTGCGGGGTGGAGATGCCCAGCGCCGCGGCCACCTGGCTCGCAAAGTCCGTCATGCGCGACGCCGAGCCGCCCGTGACGAAGAAGCGCGTGTTGCCGAACTGGTCAATCAGCTGCTGGCGCTCCGAGGGCGACGACTGCAGGCCGATGTGGTACATGACGTCCGTCTCGAGGTCGCGGAGGTGCGCGTTGGCGACGTGGGCGAACGCTGGCTGGTCGGCGGGGGTCTCCTTGAGGATCGGGGCCATGGTGCTCGAAGAGAGGGAGGGAGGGATGAAGGGAAGCTTCTTGAGATGCTGTGAATGCTTGAGAGGCAATTCGGGAATGGCCGATCCGGCGCGCGGCCGAGGCGATGAGGTGGCGGCAGACAGGATGGCGGCAACGCAGCCCGAGCGAACATCAGATCGGCCAGGCGACAAGAGACACGCTCCACCCGCGAGGACGACGCGCGCGGGCGTGACGCGTCCGCATACTCGAGGCAAGTGATTGGGTCGCGCCTGCCACTCGTTTGCATTGCCGAACTTCAAACCCGTCGCATGTTTCTGACCGGGTAAGCATGCAGATACTCCTGGTAAAGTATCCGCTTCGATATAAACTCGAAGAGATCAGGTGCTAAGAGCGGGAACTGCGAAAGTAAACAACAGGTGGGGTATGCATTCACGAGGCGCGTCCAATCCAGCCCCGTCGCGTAATGGCGCCTTACCGACGCGCGCATATAGAGCCGGCGGGCCGAAGGGAGGCAGACCACGAGCTATTGAATCTCGCCGACTGCAAGCAGAGACAATCGCATCGCATGGGACTCAAAATAGCGGCGCGTGTCATTGACGAGTGAGCTCGTGTGGGTGCCGGTGCGATGGCCATGCGCCAGTCAGTCAGCGACCTCAGTTGGCTTCAACATGGGGGCGTTTGCATTCAACGGCGTGCTCGCTGATGGAGCACTTATCACTACGCTCCCCCCTTCATACTGGTTGCAATTCATCGACGCCTGTGCCTTCGTGGGCGTGGCAGGCGTGACGGGCTTGGCGGGCTTGGCGAGTTCGGCCATCACTCGCCGAAGTTTTCGTACATGTTCATGGCCTCGCGCTCGACCGACTGGAACACGGCCGACACACCCTTCTCGACCGACACGATGCCACTCGCGATCGCCATGAACGCGTCGCCAGCCGCACGGTCGCGCCAGTACTCGAGCTCACCGCGCTGGGACGGGATGTCGTCCGAGCTGACAATGTCGGGAAGGTCTTCAAGCCCCGACGCGAGCGACGCAGCGACCGCCACGAGCGTGCCGAGCTGCAGCGAGGAGACCACTTGCTGCGACGAGTGGTAGAAGTACATGGTCGCCAGGATCCAGCAGAGCAGCTCCGCCAGCGACCGCCGCGGGTGCGCACTCCAGTTGGCTCGGACCCGAGTGAAGCGCGACTGCAGCGTGAGCCCGACGCGCCGCGTGGGCAGCCACAGGCAGCAGAACTCGGCCGTCACCACGAACGCCACCCCCGTGCCGGCCGTGAGCAGCGCGAACCGCTGCACGTCGTGGAAGTTGGCCCACAGCGCGCGCACCGCCACCACACCCAGATAGCCGAACACGAGGTTCTTGAAGAGCAGCACCTCCTGGCCGTCGGTCGGCGCCTTGCCGTCCGTGGGGACGTCGAAGCCCAGCCGCTGCAGTACGTCGCCTCCCCCCGGCTGGTTGCGGATGACGCGCGCCAGTCCGCGCACAAAGTGCAGCACGATCTCGTCGCACACCGACATGACGGCGCCGACCAGCGTGCCCACCTGCAGCGCGAACAACCAGTCATTCGTCAGCGAGTAGCTAGCGAGCGAGACGCTCAGCCAGCACGTGAGCTCCAGGAACGACTGCAGCGTCTTGGTCTCCCAGTTGAACCGCGCGTCCGTGAACCGCAGCACGAGCGACGACAGGATCTGCGGACCGGCGCGGACCGGAAACGAGCCACAGAAGGCGAGCAGCGCCTCGGACAGCGTGTCGGTGTTCTTAGGCATCACATGCGCGTAGAACTCGCTGGAGATCAACACGCGCTCGGTCGCCTCGGCGCTCGGGTACAGCAGCTCGTACTCTTCCTCATCCTGCATCGTGGAGCCATAATCCATCCAACTTTCGTTAGCGTTATGTACGAATTTGAGATGGGGAGCACTCGAGATGTAGAAGTCGACCCCACCGACGAAGCTAAGGGCGTGAGTCGCGTTGGCGCGGAGGGAGACGTCGCCGTCCGCGAGTACCGCACGTCGCGGCCGGCGTCGTCCCCGGCGGTCTGCGGCGAGGCGGTCACGCCGTTCGTCGCCATCTCTTCTGCAAGAGAGAGGTCTAGAAGCTTTCTCTATGATTGTGGTTGTGCGACCGGTATTTTCACTTTCTTTCTCAGGTTTTTTTTTCAGTTCAGCGTGCGATCCTCGAGCGAACAGCCGCTGAGGATGGGTAACTTGTTTCAATACTTTGGTTGAGTCTGTCTGGGACAATCGCGACATTCGGGACGCAAACACGGCGGAGAAAAAGGCGTTTGAATGTGAGTGAAGACGAATGAAGGTGTCGTGGGGATCGGAGGAAGCAGCACGCAAATGTTCGTTCTATCACGTCGTTACGGTCTAGATGTAGACACGGTCAGGAGCATCTTTCACGTGAAGGCTCTGAAGCTGAGCTGCACGCTTCCTATGTCATATCTGTGATGGCTCGATTGAGGATCCCCTGTCAGCACTACTGGCATGTCAGCTCCCACAAGGTTCATTACAGCGCCGCTTCGCAATTTGGTATCTTTCGGCGGTTACGAGGATCCCTGCGGCTATAGCTCTCCGTGGGTCGCGAACGAGTCGACAGCGCCGCAGTCGTCGAGGATGCCAAAGCCGCCGCGGCCGTTGCTGCTGGCGAAGTCCCGCGCGCAGATGCACGTGCCCGAGCTCTCGTCTGCCCACACACACAACGCCCGACACAGTCAATACATCTTCCATGCTCCACTTCCAAGCGCCATGGACGAGCCAGACTCACCGCAGCGGCCGCGGTTGTTGCAGACCGCGTCCTCTTTCGTGCCCAGCGTCGAGATCTGCACGTTGGTCGCGACGGACGCGGTGGAATGCGTCAGACCACTGGCGGAGATTCCGAGATATGGCAGCGGCCCCGACGGCGAGAAGAAGGTGATGATGATGTCTGTCATGCCATAACCACGAGGGGTTAACTCCTCAGACTGCAACTCGCGCATCGACTGGTCAGCGAACCATTGCCAGCCGCAGTGCACGCGCTCGTCCCTCCAGTCGAGAACGTCACACTGATGCTGGTGATGCTGGAGACGAAGCAGTCAGTCGCAGATATGAGTTCATGACGGTGAGAGCGGCGTACGTGATGAGGCTCTCGAGCGCGAACTTGACAGCGTCGGTCGTCGCCGAGTACGCGATGGCTCGAGTCGTTTCCCCGCGGAACGACAGCGTGAACGAGCCGCCGTTGGCGGTGCAGCTCACCTTCTGCACCGTGTCGACCTGGTTGGTGGTCCAGGGATCGTCTCCTCTCGGACAGGACACTGCCACCACAATGAACAGGTCAATACTGAGCAATGATGAGCCAACCATCCGTCTCGACGTACTCGCTTCGCAGTTGTACCCCGTGTACCTCACGCTCGAGCCGCGGTCCGTGTACACCTTGTCGCAGTAGCACCCGCGCACCATGTCGGCCTCCCATGTGGCCACGGCGTTCGGATCCACGCCGTACACGAACCCCGCTGTGCCGTACGCCGCCGTCGGCGTCAGCGCTGCTATCTCTCGGACCGTCCGGCACTGTCCGCGGTCGCTGCACATGACTCCGTCGGCTGTAGGACACGACACTAGCGCACGCAGAACGGTTGGAATCGAATCACTGACCACTGGCATACACATCGAGCGTACTTCGGTCGCAGGCGGCGCCTTCAAATCCTGGCAAGCAGTTGCAGGTGCCGGCTTCGTTGCAGATACCCTGCAAGGATCCGCGACGGCGTTAGTTGCAACGCAACTGACCGATCTGTATACAACAAGAGAGACATGCCGCGTTCGAGCACTGGACCAGATTCAGGTGCGCCACGTTGTCCACTTGCGGCTCTTCGACCCACGCACGACCAGTGGGACACATCGGCTTGGAGCAGTCGTAGCCGGTGAAGCCGACATTGCAGATGCACCGGAAGTTGCCGTCGCTCGTGCACTGTCCGTGGCCGCTGCACACGATCGCCGACCCCGCGAAGCCTGCACTATCGCGGTCAGTGATGGTCACAGGTTCCTCTTCACACTCGTTAGCAGCGTCGGAAACCCACCAACGCATCCTGTCAACGGTGCGGAGCCCGAGTAGTAGCCGCAGTCCTGGATTGTGCCAGAATTGCCGTTCCCTTTTGACAGTTGATCAGGTACTGTGAGCAATGAATGATCAAGCTGGTGGTGGGAATGCAGCTTCCCTACCGTCGCTCGGGCCGAAATTGGTCTGGCATGAGCACACGCCTGTCATAGTGTTGCACTTCCCGCGTCCAGAGCACTGCAACCACTTTTCAACGCCTCCATGTCAGCCATCAGCTCACCACACCTGAGATCGTGAGCGACCATACCTCTTTCGTTCCGATCCTTGTTGCAGTTCCACTGCCGAACAGTCCGGGCGTTGGATCTGCACAGCTCGCCATCACGAGAGCTTCAGTGCCAGGAGTCAGACAACGATGCAGGAGCGATCGAACCTGTCTCCACCGTCACGACCGGTCCAGTCCCATCGGACGGCGTCGCCGCGACACGAAGCGGAGGGACGTCCCCGTGCTCGAGCGTGAAGGTGACCATGGCCGACACGCCGTCCGCATCGCACAGCGTCGAGCCGCCGTCCAGATTCACGGCCACCTCTCGGATGGTGCTCAGCTCCTCCAATGCTGCCTTCAGCGTCGCATCAGAGTCGGTCGGGTTCAGCGGACGAGTGGTTTCGCCTCGGAAGCTGGCTGTGAATGTCCCGACGCAGCCGTTGCACAGGCACGAGAGCGCCTGGATCTCGTCGTCCTGACCGCTCGTCACCGGGTCGTCGCCGTACGCACACATGCGCAGCGAGCAGTCGACGCCGGAGTAGCCGTGGTCGCACACGCAGCCGAAGATGCGGTCGGCGTCCCACGGCGTCGCGTACGTCGTCGAGTACAAGAGGTTGTAGTCGTTCCGCGTGGAGGCGAGGCTGCGCATGCTCAGGCACCGACCGTGGCCGCTGCACCTGTTGCGACACAGTGCAAGCCGCTCGCACGCGCCGCCGGAGAAGCCGGCATCGCACTCGCACAGCCCGGTGTCGCGGTTGCATTTGCCGCGGTTCGAGCACTCGCGCGCGATCGAGCGGACGGCGTCGTCGCCCGTCGCAAAGTCAGCCCATGGAGCGGCGGTCGGACACGTCCGGTACGCACAGTCGAAGCTCGTGTAGCCTGGGTAGCACGCGCATCTACCACCACCACACTCAAGCGTTAGCGGAGTCGTGACCATACCGTTAGGCAGCGACAGCAACGCCACGAACGTGTTGGAGGCCTGGCATGAACCGTGACCGTTGCAGTTAGATGGACAGGCCGCTTGCGCGAGACCCACACAGAACCCCGCAAGCAGCACCAGCAGCATCTGCAGCAGGGCCATCGCCATCCTCGGCGGGGACTCGGACACCTTGGTCCATCGAGCAACAGTCGTGACCGACAAAGATAGCTCGCGAGAAACGCCTTCGAAATGGAGTGGCGCGGACAGCGGCAGGCCCAGCGCTGACTCGCCCTGCCTCATGTGTGCTGCTTCGCTAGTTCAACGAGCGCTGATCGCCCAGACCACCGGCTCGAGCGCGGTGTCTATGCTGCGACAGCGCTGTGTCGCTGGGATGGGGTCGAGCATCTTCCTGGCTATGCCGAACTGGCTGATGTCGAGCAGCCTCCGCTATCACGATGACTGCTGTACAGTAACCATAGTCACACAGAGACGCACGCTCCTCTCTTTCGCGATGCTGTCGCCGTCGCGATGGTCAGTGAGGCACCCAAGAGCGCAGAGTAGGATGGCCAAGTGAGACTTTGGAGGGCAGTGATCTTCAACATGGACTTGGAGTACCGCATTGCACCCCCGCTTTTGGCGCTGCGGCGTGTCGCTCCCCCGGAGACAGTCATCACATCGCTAAGTTCGCATTTCAAGCGCGTGCCTCCCACTCTCTCGGCTTTGCTTACTCACACAGTTGACTTCGGACTTCTGAACTCGCGTCACGGCGAGAGAGCGCGCACCACCCGGTGCCGGTCTCGCCAAGTCGCCTGCCCGCGCACGCTCCCAACAAAATGTGCGAGTAAACCATGAGGCCCCGGCGCTGCGCCAATAGCCCTGCTCGCGGCTCCATAAACAATTCGTCTCACCCCGGAACCGCGTAGGTTCGCAGGCTTCCTGGCCCCACGTTGCGGTTGCGATTGAAACCCAGCCAATCACCGCGCGCATCACTTCACCCTATTCTGGCGAGCGCGTACCTACCTCACCATGTAAAGCGCATCAACACGAACGTTGCGTCCTGTTTTGGCATTATGGCGAGCTTCAAGGCGTTGGGCATGATTCACCCGCGGCGCCGCTGCTCGGCCCTTCACTTCCAGATTCGCCAAGCAGCCGCCGTCGTCTCGGTCATCACCTCCTCCATCCTCCTCGTCTAGTGATGGCGTCGTTCGCGTTCCGCCGCGCCTCAAAGCGCGTGGCGCTGGGCCTTGGCGCGGGCGTCGTGGGTGCCGCGGGCATCTCGGGCGGCTCGATCGTGCGCGCCAAGGAGGCGCCGGCGTCCCGCCACAAGCTCGTGGCCCCCATCAAGTGCGAGGACGGCTCGGTCATCACGCCGTACGAGGTGCCGACGCGCGCCGAGCAGCTCGCGCGGCTGCACCAGGAGCAGTTCGACGTGCTCGTGATCGGCGGCGGCGCCACGGGCTCGGGTTGCGCGCTGGACGCGACCACGCGCGGCCTGAACACGGCCGTGGTCGAGGCGTACGACTTTGCGGCCGGCACGTCGTCGCGCTCGACCAAGCTCATCCACGGCGGCATCCGCTACCTCGAGACGGCGTTCATGAAGGCGGACTACGCGGCGCTCAAGCTCGTGTACGAGGCGCTGGAGGAGCGCGCGTTCTTCCTGGCGGCCGCGCCGTACATGAACCGTCCGCTGCCCATCATGATCCCCATCTACACGTGGTGGGAGGTGCCGTACATGTGGGTGGGCACCAAGATGTACGACCTCGTGGCCGGCTCGAAGCAGTACGTGCCCGGTAGCTACTACATCAACGCGGACGAGGCCATGTTCCAGTTCCCGATGCTGCGCAAGGAAGGACTGAAGGGAGCGCTCGTGTACTACGACGGCCAGATGAACGACACGCGCATGAACGTGTCGATCGCGCTCACGGCCACGCAGAACGGCGCCGCCGTGGCCAACTACGTCAAGGTGCTGCACCTGCTCAAGGACGACGAGGGCAAGGTGCGCGGCGCGCACGTGCAGAACACGCTGACGGGCGAGGAGTGGGACATCCACGCGCGCGCCGTCGTGAACGCGACCGGCCCGTTCACCGACACGCTGCGTCAGATGGACAACCCGGAGACGCCCAAGATCTGCGTGCCTGCCGCAGGCGTCCACGCGGTGCTGCCGGACCACTTTAGCCCGAACCGCATGGGACTGATCGTCCCGAAGACGAGCGACGGCCGCGTGCTGTTCTTCCTGCCGTGGGAGAACGGAACGCTCGCGGGCACGACCGATTCGCAGTCGGAGATCACGATGCTGCCCAAGCCGACGAAGGAGGAGGTCGACTTTATCATCGACGAGGCTAACCGGTACCTGGCCAAGGACGTGACCAAGGCGGACGTCAAGTCGGCCTGGTCGGGCATCCGGCCGCTCGTCAAGGACCCGCGCCACGCCGACGGCTCGACGTCCAAGATCTCGCGCGAGCACGTCGTGGAAGTGTCCAAGTCGAACCTGGTGACGATCGCCGGCGGCAAGTGGACGACGTACCGCCGCATGGCGCAGGACGCGATCGACAAGCTCGTGGAGACGGTGCCGGAGCTGCAGACCAAGGCGAGCGCGTGCAAGACACGCGAGGTGGGCATCATCGGCGCCGACCGCATCGGCGAGGTGTGCAACAAGAAGTTCGACAAGATCACCGTCACGCTGCGCGAGAACTACCACCTGGACAAGGACGTAGCCGAGCACCTGATGCGCAACTACGGCACGCGCGCGCTGCAGGTGGCCGAGATCGAGCGCGAGGGCTTCCTCGACCGCAAGAAGAGCGACCACCCGCGCCGCCTGCACCCCAAGTACCCGTACCTGGAGGCCGAGGTCGTCTTCGCCGTTCGCCAGGAGTACGCCGAGAAGGCCACGGACGTCGTCGGCCGCCGCATGCGCCTCGCCTTCATCGACTCGGGCGTCGCCTCGGAGCTCGCGCCGCGCGTCGTGCACATGATGGGCGAGCTGCACGGGTGGTCGAAGGCCCGGCGGGAGGCCGAGCTCAAGGAGGCGAACGAGTACTTGAGCACCATGCACAACTAGGCAGCCTCTCTCACTGTGAGCAGGAAGGAAGGAGGTCGACCAGTGTTCATCTTCTCCAATAACACAGCGTATTTGTTCGGAACCATCGTCACCGCTTGTTGTTGCTGTCGCCTCCTCCGTGGAGCAGAGGCAGCGGGTCACGGTGAGCTTGTGCAGGAGGCTTCTTCGTCTTGAACTTGCTTGGCGACAATGCCGGTAGTTGGTCGCCCTTACTCGGTGGTGAGTTGTACGGCGCCACGACCTCCAGCAGCTCTCTCGCCAATGCAGCGTTCTCCACGTATCCCCTGTCGTTGTTGCCTTCGTCGCGGCCTTCGCGTCGGTCGTCCACTGATCGATCGGCGATCGCGAGGAGTGCATCGAGTCCGAACTGGACGAGCTGCTGGCTGTTGCGCGGGTGGCGCATGACGACCGCCACGAGCGCAGCCAGAGCCGCCTGCTGCACGTCGGAGCTCTGCCGGTGTCTGTCCAGCACTTGCACGAGCTGGGGCACACCGTCGAGCGCGCCGACCACGTCCTGGTTGCGGGTGTTGTCGCTCACGGCGTTGCGCAGAGCCCACAACACCGACACGGCCACCTTGCGCTCGAGCTCGGGTTCGCCCGCCATCGGCGTCGCCAGCAGCTCGAGCAGCTTGTCGAGTCCGTGTTCGTTGCGCAGCCGTACTTTGGCGCTCGGTCGCTTCCAGGCTTCGTCGGCGATCGCGTCGCTGGCCATCGCGACGATCGCCGGAGTCGCGCGCGCCTCGGTCAGCAGTGCGATGAGCGTCTTGAGGTCGCTCGAGGCCAGCGACGCGCTCGACGTGACGCCGTGCACGCCTTGCAGCTGCCGCACGTCCGCCAGCAGCTCCAGCGCCTCGAGCGCTGGCTCGCTCAGTTCGCGGTCAACGAGACCGCTCAAGTTGACGAGCGCCTCAACTCCATGCGGCACGTCGAGCATCCGTGGCTTGTTGGCATCGTGCAGACACATGTTGGTGATCCCGAACAGTGCGTGACGCTGCGTCGCTGGGCTGTCGGTTCGTCCGCACAGTCGCACGAACAGCGCGAGACCGTTGAACGGCATGGTCAGGCCGTGGTTCTCCACCAGGTCCGCCTCATTGTTGTTGTTGCTGATCGGGGTCGCCTGAGGCTGTTGATTTTGAGATGGCAGCCGCGCGTGGCCAAGTGCTAGTGCGATCTCATCGTTGTACGAGAGAGCACAGAGCGCGCGTGCCGAGTGCTCCAGCGTCGGACCGGAGGCAGCGAGACAGTTGTGTTCAATCAGCAGTAGCCACGCGCGGTCCGAGGCGATGAGGCGGCGGTTGGCGTCGTTGTAGAAGAGCGAGTTGGCCAGCACGCACAGTCCATGCTCGCGGACAGTGCTCGCCAGGTTGATGTCCTCCTTAGATGGTCGCTCAGGCGACGAAGCGTCCTCCGACGTCCTCGCCTTGAAGGTGCAGATCTGGTACAGTTGCGACAGATATCGCGCGACTCGGTACTGGTTCTCGCGGTTCCAAGTGAGGTTGGAGAGAGCCCACGTCGCCTGCACAAGGAGCTCGAGGTCGTGCGGCCGGTCGGCGAGGAGGAAGAGTACGTCGACTCCGCCGGCAGCCCCAATGGCCGCGCGGATGCCATCGTGCTGAGCAATGTTGCCCAGAACGAGCGCGCCGTGGAACGCGACCTCGCGAGTGCAGGACGCGCACATGAGCACAAACGCCGCGACACCGCGAGGCTCCAGCTTACCGGGTTCTCCTCCCATGCTCTCGTTCATGATGACGTCGGCGACGCGGTGTGCGCGGTTGTCGCTCTCGTTGTCCTCGCTGTCCAGCAGAGTCACGACGCTCGAGATAGTCTGCGCCGCGTGCGCTTGGATGGCTTCGAACAGCTCGAGCTCCACAGCATCGTGGATGCGGGGCGAGTTGCACAAGCGAGTGAGGATGGCAACACCTTGGCAATCAAAGATGGCTGAACACGCTGGGACGAAGTCGAACGCGAGGTTGGCGAGCGTCTGAGTGCTGGCGAGCACCAGATCAACATCGAAGTCGCCTTTGCAATATGACAGCATGATCGGAATCGCGCCGCATTGCACGATCTGCTGCTGGTTGAAGTGGTTCTCGAATGCGAGGTTGCCAAGCGCGTGGATGGCGTGGCGCACTGCCTTCCAGTCTTCCGGCGAGCCGCTGACGCCAGGTGAGTGGATGAATCCGACAAGTTGTGGGATGACGCCGTCCATACGCCCAACGATCACCGTGTTGCGCGTGTTCATGGCGACGAGCGCGAGCGATCGCAGCGCGTTCTGCTGCGTGAGCCGCTGGTGTTCACGCTCTTCGCTTGATTGTTCACTGTCGGTATCAGGCAGTCCGCGACACAAGTCGACGAGAGTCTGGAGGATGCCCGGTGACAGTCCGATATGCTCTTGGTTGGCAGCATTCTCGTTCGGGAAGGCCTTGTCATCAAAGCTGAGCCACGTGCGAATGTAGTGCAGCTTCTTGGAGACAGGGAGGGAAGAGTCGGTGTCACATTCTGCGGCCAAGGTGTCGGTGGGCTGCAATATGTCGGCTTGCCAATTGATCACTGTGCCATCCTCGTTCGCGACCGCGTCGAACTCGAGTCCTTCATTATTGAGACCATCGAGCACGATATCCGACTGCAACTTCATCCACGTCATCCATGTGCGCTTGGCTTGCCACCCGAGCGACCGCTGTGTCGCGTTGGCGTTCCACACGACGCGACCGAGAGCGCGAGCACAGACCTCCTTGACGTGGCGCTGGCTCGAGCGGGTTAACAATGCTGACAGTACCTCGATGCCACCGTTGTCACGCAGCGCGTCGTTGATTTCCGATGACGCTCCGGCCAAAATATCGAGTCCATCCGCGAAGAAAGAGAAAAGTAGCTCCACATCCGTCAAGATGGCCTGAGCCGCCACGCGATGGCGCCATATCTGAAGCCGCAATCTGCGCTGTAGTTGCTTGTGCTGCTGCGTGAGCTGCGCCATATCGCGTCGCATCTGCACTCGCTCGGCGTTGGCTTCCTTGGCCTTGAGCTTGAGCGCCAGATTCCACATCTCGATGTTGCAGATCTTCTTGATCTGCGATCTCACGCGGAACTGCAGGTCGTTGCTCTCAGTCGCGCGCCGCTTCTCGAGCGCCTGATATGCCTTCACCAGCTCCTCATTGGCCACTCGCTGCGCACGCAGCTCTCGTTTGGCTGACGTGAGCCAGTGTCGCTGCCGTTCGTTTGTGTCTTCGAGTTGCTGAAGTCTCGCTTCGAGGTCCAGACGCACTGTGTCGTGTGTTTGGATGAGACGCTCCCTTTCTGTTCTGGATTGGCGCTGTTCCTCGGCTAACTTGGCCTTGCATTCCTCGATCTTGTCGCGAAGTACAGTCACAACGTCATTAGTCTGGCACATGACGACGGCGTTGGCGGCCTGGTACTCGCGCTGTGATCTCTCGAGCCGGGTTTCGAGCTTTGCGATCGTGGTTTGCAGCCGTGTCTTGACCTTGAGTTGCAGCTTGAGCTCGCGACGGAGCTCGGCGATGCTCTCATCGTGCTGCTCCTGCAGCAACGCCAACATTGCCTCGTGTCGCTCGCGTTGAGCTGTTGTCATCCACTCGTCGGACGAAGCGGCCGGAATGAGAGCGACTGCAGCCAGTGACCGCCATCGTGACTCTCGTCCGTAGCTAGATAGCAGAGCCTGACGCACGTGTTGCTGGAAACGCAGCTTGATCTCAAACTCCTTGGACGCGTCGCTCAGTACCGCAGCCGATGGCGCCTCGTCATCTTGAATGGTAGCTTCGTCCGATGATTGCTTGGACTCCATGAGTCTGTAGAGCTGGGCAATCGTCTGGCGACCAGTCTGGATTTCATCTGTGAGTTGAGCTCCCAGATCCCACAAAGTCTGCTTCTCGGTGAACAGCTTGAACTCCTCCTCCAGCTTTTCGCGCCAATATCGAGTAGCTCGCAGTTCGAGCTCCACAAGCAATTTACGCGCGGCCTCTTCCTTCGAGTAGCGCTCCTGCAAAGCGCACGCCTTAGTCTTGATCTCGCTTACCAGAATGGCGGATTGTTGCGACAGAGTGATCCTCTCAATCGGGTTGGTGGCTTGTAGTGGCAGACTCTCAGCGGCGTCCAGCTGAGTCTGGAGTTGCTGCAGCCGGTCCTTGAGCTGAAAAACAGACTCCTCACGAGCCGCGCGCTCCACCATAAACCTCGCGCGCTCAATCTGCGCGTCCGCCTGCACGGCCCACAGGCGGCTGTTGGCTTCCTTCTCGTTATCGCGCAAGTGCGAGAAGAACACAATGTCGCCCTCGACCAGTACAATATCCACCGCCAGATTTCGCTGTGTCGCAACCAGCTCTGCCTGCCGCTGAGTCGCTTGAAGAATCTCCTCGAGCCTCATGCCCTCCTCCATCTCCCACTCGCGCCATACGCGTTCAGCGTCCGCAAACTGCTTCAGTTGGCGCAACTCCAACTCATCCTTCTCGACCAACGCATCATCAACGACAATCTCGCTCGAACCGGTGTCACCACTGTCGGCCAGCTCTGCTTGATCTTCAGCCGAGACGGCATCTGTCGCGAGGGGATCAAACTGAACAAACCGCTCTTGCACTCGAGCGAGCTGCTCCGCACTCGGCCGCGGCACTGTTGGTGCATCCAGAGGTTCGTCGAGCCGAACAGCTAGCTTCTCAAGCCGTGGCAGTTCATCGACGATCTCGACTTGTTGAGTGCGGATCTGGTCGGCAAGTGCGATCAGCTCGTCGGTTTTGGTGACTGCCTCTTCGTAACGCAACGAGGTCTTCTCCAGCAGGTCGAACTCGAGCTGTTCCACCTGTAACATGACTTCTTCGAGGTGCTTCAGGTGGACAAACTCTTCGTCTAATTGGTGATGCGCTTTGACGCGCTGGTCTGTGGCTACAGGTGCCGTCAAGTAGAGCCGGTCCGCGCGCTGCTGGATGGCGAACTCGGCCAGCTCCTTCTCCAGGAGATCGTCGTCCTTGGCGAGCGTCAGGTCCTTCTTAGGCACTGAGTCGCGCGCAAATTTGGGCTGCACGATGCTCGGGTTTGCTTCCATTTCGGCTCGGCGCCTCTGTGCCTCCGCTTTGGCCTTGGCAGCGGCTTCCTCTTGCCGCGCAGCTAGGCGTCGCTTGCGTTCGGTGTTCTTGGCTGCCTTGTCCTCCTCGGCTACCTTTTCCTTCTCGCGCTCGAACGCATCCCGCGTCGCGTTGAGGAGCTGCAGTGCCAGTGTTCGCTGCTGTGACTGGCTTGTCGTAAGCTGAGCCTCGAGTTGCGCGTGGCTCTCTCGTGCTGCCTCCAACTGCTGTCGACACTCGACTGGGTCGATGATCTTGGACTCGTCGTCTTCTTCGTCGCTGTCCCCAGTGTCGCTCTCTTCTCCGGACTTTGCTCGTTTCCCGTCTCTTTCATCTACAGGTTCAGGCG
Source organism: Phytopythium vexans (assembly GCA_003413675.1). Taxonomy (NCBI): domain Eukaryota; phylum Oomycota; class Peronosporomycetes; order Pythiales; family Pythiaceae; genus Phytopythium; species Phytopythium vexans. The sequence goes on along the minus strand of QLOC01000002.1, from coordinate 1,506,055 downwards.
AAGGCTCTTTAAGTTCAAAATGCTCGAGACTGTAGTTGCTCTTCCAGTCCATCCTGGCGACATCCCAACCAGCCGGCGGCTCGTAGAACATGGCTGCTGGCGCCTCCCACGTCGCCTCACCGGTCTGCGTGTTGATATAGTACGGCTGTGGGATCGCGGATTCCCCATCGTCGTCATCTTCCGCGCTTTCGATCGGCGGCTGGAGCGCCATTGTCCAGTGCTTGGCGGCCTCGAGCTGCAGCAATACGCGTTCCTTCATGACGCGGCGGCGCACTAGTGCCTCAAGCCGCCTGCGCTCTCCCCCATCCTCGACATCCTTGACTGATCGCGCTCCGGTATTATCCCCAAGCGGCTTAAGCAGCGTCGGCAGCGGGACATCGTCCGGCCAGAGCTGTGCAACCCACTCCTTCTCCTCTTGGCGCTCGACCTTCTCGCGGTTCAGCCTCCCACGCACCCGCCGCAGCTCCGTGTCGAGTTCTTCCGCCTCACCACGGAGCTTGGCTCTCTCATGACAGCGAGATCGCTTGGTAGTATGCACGGCGTTGGCGCATGCATCTAGGCGGGAGCGGAGGTTGTCTAACCGCGAATCTATAGTGCTCTCGAGCTCAGAGCACAGACCGGAGAGCAAGCCGTCGAACTGCGCCGCCAAGAGCACGGCGTCGCTCGGAGCTTCTGCTACCTCTGCCTCTGCGTTCATTGCTGCCTCTGCATCCATGGCTCGCGCGTTCGCATCGGTCGAGACGCAGTTTGAGCGACTACGGCCTTTCGCGCCGACCTGAGTATGTCGCTTCAAGTGCAACATGTCGAGTCTTGCAACATATGCTGTAATCATATGTCGCATGGCAGTGTTGATGCGCAGCAGAATGATGGTCACTTAGTTTCACCTGGTGTTTTATACACACACACGCCATCCTCTGGATGGATCGACCATTTTGGAGGTGGCGACATAGGCGGCGCGCCATTGTGCGTTGGTCGGAGCGGGGGGACAAATGCTACGCCGCGTGGGCAAGTCGGTGGCGGTGAGTGCGGCCGCCGCCTCCGCTGCGGGCGTCGTGGCGCTGTACGTGGACGCGCCTCGGTCGGACGTGGGCGACGGCCGCTACGAGGAGCACCACCACACGCCAGTCTTCCCGGAATGGCTGCACGACCTGGGTCGCGCGCCTATCTTCGCGGCTGCCACGCTCGCGTCCAAGGTGTACATGTTGGGTCTGAACCGCACGGAGGTGCAGGGCAGCGATATCCTGATCGATCAGCTGGAGAAGAAGCCCAAGAAGACGTCCCTCATCACCGTCTCGAACCACTCGGCGACTGTCGACGATCCGGGCGTGATTGCCACGTGAGTCATCTCTGCGGGCTTTGCAAAGTGTGCAACGTGGATTGACTGGCTGACAACTCTGTTGGATGGTGTGGGGACTTACAGGATGATGCCGTGGAAGTTTGCGTGGCCGTCGAACGGGAGATGGAGCCTTTGCAGGTCAGCCAAATTTGATGGATAATCGCTGGATCCGTGCACTAAACTGTGCTGTTTGCGGTTGTCCAGCCAAGAGTACTGCTACACGAAAGGCAGGATGCTGTCAGCGGTCTTCTTTGGCGCCAAGACGCTGCCTGTCAAGCGCGGCGGCGGCGTCGACCACAAGGTTTGTCGTGCTGGTATATTCTGCAGTGTGCTTTGTCCAACGAGTTGGTTCGATTTTGTGTGGCACCAGATGCTATCGGACATATTTGACAAGGTGGAGGAAGGCAAGTGGGTCCACATCTTCCCCGAGGGCAAGATCGAGCAGAATGAGCGTGCGTCTTTGGCAAGCTGTCGCTGTGCATCGTCCATTCGTCCATCTCACACACATTGTGCCATGATATTGCAGTGCTCGGAGGCCGCAAGAGCCCGTTGCGGGAGGAGATCGGTCGGCTCAAGTGGGGCGTGGGCAAGCTGATCGCGCGCGCGACGGAGCGGCCGATCGTGATCCCGTTCTACCACGCGAACATGGAGAAGATCATGCCGCAGAACGCGTCCAATCAGCTGATCAGCATTATGCCCAAGACGGGCGTGCACGTGCGCGTGGTGGTCGGCGAGCCCATCTCCTTCGATGACCTGTTCGAGAAGTACGCGAAGGACCGCGTGGCCGGCGGCGCGCGCTGGAAGACCCAGGATCGTGAGCGCGCGCTGTACTCGGCCATCACGCGGCGGATAGAGAAGGCGCTGCTGGAGCTCGAGCGCCGCACGCGGGCTCCCCAGCAGTGAACTGTGGGCAATGGAAGGTGGTGAGCCTTGTCGGCAGGTTACAGAGAGAGCATCGTGGCGGCCTCGATAGATGCAATAAATACACGCGGGCGATGCCGCTCCAGATTGGTTTATGGTTGGTTTGGCTGTTGACTTCAACTCGGTAGTGACATGTCACTGAGTCGGATACAGAGTGACCGGTCACTAAACCAGGCTACCCGTTTTTTCGCTGGGATTCCCGGCCAGAAAAGATTAGCGCGGCCGATCCGCCAGGCAGCAGCTCGCGCCTTCCCCCCGCCCGTTGCCGCCGCGTCTGAAGTCGCCGCCGCCGCCGCCATGAGCAGCGCGCCGTTCGAGCTGTCAATCGAGACGCTCGACGCGTGGTGCGAGCGCCTGATGGGCTGCGCGCCGCTGACGGAGAACGAGGTGATGCAGCTGTGCGCCAAGGCCAAGGAGGTGCTGGTGCAGGAGTCGAATGTGCAGCCCGTGCGGTGCCCCGTGACGGTCTGCGGCGACGTCCACGGCCAGTTCCACGACCTCATGGAGCTCTTCCGCATCGGCGGCCACGCGCCGGACACCAACTATTTATTTATGGGCGACTACGTCGACCGCGGGTACTACTCGGTCGAGACGGTCACGCTGCTCGTGTGCCTCAAGGTGCGGTACAAGGACCGCGTGTTCATCCTGCGCGGCAACCACGAGTCGCGGCAGATCACACAGGTCTACGGCTTCTACGACGAGTGTCTGCGCAAGTACGGCAGTCCGAACGTGTGGAAGTACTTCACCGACGTCTTCGACTACCTGCCGCTCACGGCCGTGGTCGAGAACCAGATCTTCTGCCTGCACGGCGGGCTGTCGCCCTCGATCGACACGCTCGACTACATCCGCGGGTTCGATCGCCTGCAGGAGGTGCCGCACGAAGGCGCCATGTGCGACCTGCTCTGGTCCGATCCGGACGACCGCTCAGGGTGGGGGATCTCACCCCGCGGCGCCGGCTACACGTTTGGCCAGGACATCTCGGAGCAGTTCAACCGCGCGAACGGCCTCACACTGATTGCGCGAGCGCACCAGCTGGTGATGGAGGTGAGCAGGTTCATATTTGATACGATCATGTGGCTGTGGACTGACAATAATGATGATGGTGACAGGGGTACAACTGGTCGCACAAGTGCAACGTCGTGACTATCTTCAGCGCGCCAAACTACTGCTACCGCTGCGGCAACGAGGCGGCCATCATGGAAGTCGACGAGCAGATGCAGTACACCTTGTACGTCGTCGCTCAGCTCACTCTCTCCCGCTCCCGATCTCTTATGCTGAGTCGTGATGTTGCCTGTGCAGCTTACAGTTCGACCCGGCGCCGCGCCGTGGCGAGCCGCATGTGTCGCGCCGGACACCCGACTACTTCCTCTAAGTGCTGGGGCCGCGACACCCAGCAGTGTGGAGCGTCTTCCACACCCAACCACAGCGCTCGAGACCTGAGTGAGGACGTAGCAGCAAGTGAACCAGCAGCGAGTGAACCAGCAGCTAGCCATCGATGCACACGCTGCGCCGAGGAGAGCAATGTAGTTGTTCCTGTTTTCTCCGCGTTTGCACTGCTTGTTGGTTCGTTGGTCATGTGCGTCAGGACGTGAGGCTGTAGTTGCGAACCTTCTTGCGCTCCTGCACCATCTCGGCGCGCTTGGACTGCAGCTCCTTCATCTTCTTGATAGCGTCCCGCTGACTCGGCGTCTCACGGTCGCTGCTGCGGCTCGGGACGGCAGCCGTCGAGCTTGGTTGACCGCCTGCAGCGAACGACGCGAGACTGGCGGTCCTTGCAGCCTGCTTGCCAGACAGCATGAGCATCTCCTTGGCCTGCTGGAGGCGCAACCGTGCGTCTGACACCTTGCTCTGACCACTCGGCTGATCGAGAAATGAGTCTTCGCGCTCGCTTTCCCGTCGGAACAGCGTGCTGAGTGTGCTCGCCTCCGGACGAGCCGCTGCACTTCCATCTACCGAGACTCGTGGTCGCGCGGGCTTCTGTTCGTCACCATCATGTTCTAGCTCGTGAACATCCTCAGGAATACTCGGCGGAACCCGAGCTCCACGATCTGGTCGTGGTGTGCTTGTTGCTGCACTGCTTCCTCGGCTCGACGTGACGCTTGGGTTTCTCAGTACCGCAGACTCGGATGCACTCGATCGCTTCGTGCGCACCAACGTCAGCAGCTCCTCGTCATACTCGGAACCGTTGCTAGCATTGCTTCGACCGCTCGCGCGCCGTCGAGCAGACGGAGAGGGATCGTCGACAGCTTTCATCATGGAGAGTGTGCTCGAGTGTCGGCGAGGGGTAGCATCTTCACTGGACGCATGGGAGCTGGTCGAGATCTCTGACCTCTTCAACCGACTCGACTCACGAGCCGAGGTCTTGTCGGTTAGTTCGCTGGACTCGGCTTGCTGCTGTTGTTGTATCTGAAGCTTGACCATCCGGCGCAACTCCCTCTTCAGCGTCTTGTTGTGAACCCGAGCTTCCTCGAGCGAGCGCGTCAGCTCCGCGACCAGGTTCTCATAGTCCTTCTTCCCCGAAAAGTCCGGTCGGGACGACGCGATCGCGCTTCCATCGGTGAGCTTTCGGAGATCCGACCGAAGCTGGTTGCTCAACTCCATCAGCTGTCCGCGCTCACGCACCAATCGGTCGATATCGCTGTTAGCGGCGGCCAACTTACGCTTCAGGTCGGCGTTTTGCGTCTCAAGCATGGTGTACTTGCTCTGCAGATCCGTGCTCGTTGTTTGCGTTTTGAAGTGGACGAGCTCGGTTTCTAGTTCAGTGATCTGCCTTGTCTTTTCTTCGACGGATTGCCGCGCCTCGACAAGCTCACGTTCACAGACATCGAGCCGCTGCTTGATAGCGTCGTCGTCAGATGTCGCTTTCGAAGCACTCACATTGCTATTCATCTGCTGCAACAGTTGCCGCTCTAGCTCCGAGCAACGTTGTTCGCTCTCTTCCAGACGAGTCTCAAGCATGGCCGTGTCGGCGGTCGGCTGCTCCATCTCCTGCGCTTGCTCAGAGATGGCCTCTTTCATGTGGCGGATCATTTCGCGCAGCTTGGCGTTTTCGTCCTGAAGAGCGCTGGAAGCTGCAGCCCCGGCATTCTTCCCAGTGCTCGGAGCCGAACGGACACTGGCTCTCGCTTCGCGAGTGACGGGACTCTCCGTCATGACAAGCGGCGTGATCACGGCGCCGGGTGATATACTACCAAGATCATCACTCCAAAGCGGGGACGGCGCCGGCAGTGAACCATCGGGACTTCGACCAACGTCTTCCTTGGCGTCAACCGGTCGATCCGGTGAACCATGTCGATTGGTGTTATCGTTCTTGCTGGAAGGTGCTGCATAGTACGGTGACCCGAACGTCTCGTTGAGTCGAGCATTCGATTTCATCGTTCGCATCTCGGACCGTGCCCGCTGCAGTTCATTCTCGGCGTGTACCAGGCGCTCCTCGATGGCTTGTTTCTCCACGAATAGTCTGTCCTTGGTCTGCTGGACCTCGCGAATGCGCAGATCGTACCTCCCTTCGAGTTCTTGCTGCTCATCTTGCAGCTTGTTTTCCCATCGCAAGTTCACCGCAAGCACCTCGCGACGCAAGTCTTCCTGCTTTTCGATGCTGTCCAGCAGCTCTTGGCGCTGCACCTTGTCTTTCTCCTTCTGGATCTGCAGCTGCGTCACAGCGTCTTTCAGCTTCTCCTGCAGAGTCGCAGCCTCGCGATCTTGTGTCCACAGCTGCTGCTTCAACTCGCCGATCATCGCCTGCTTCTGGTCGTCCAAATCCTGCATCGCGCTCTTGATCTTTTCAATCTCGCGGTCTTTCTCAAGGAGCTGGTCGTCGCGTTCCCATTTGGTTTGCTTCAATTCTGCCTGCAGACTGTCGATTTGCTCTTCCGCATCACGGAGTTTGACCGTCAGCGTCGAGATCCTCGCGTCCACCTTAGCCTGGCTTGTCTGCGCTTCTTGGTCCTACACAACATCCAACAAACAACTCATTCAGCTCACGAGAGAGCGAACTCTTTTGATCAAGCCTCGTGAAGTTCGCACCTTTCGTGCGAGCTGCCGCTGCAGTTCGTCGTCGAACTGCTTCTTCTGCTGCACGAATGCCTTCTCGACCGAGTGCAGCGACTGGAGCAGCTCGGCCATCTTGCTTTCGTACTCGTCTAGCAGCGATTGCTTGACATCCTGCAGCTTGGCAACGTCCTTCTCGAGCTCGGCGATCTTGGCATCCTTGGCACCGCGCACGTCGGCTAACTCCCACTCGAGCGACTTGGTCTCCTTCTCATTGTCCTGCAGAAGCTGCTGCGCCGTCTCAAGCTTGCCTTTCAGTTCACCCAGCCGCGCGCCTTGCACGTCGTTCTCTCGCTGCGTGCTCTTGAGCTTGAGCTCGAGCTCGCGGTTCTTGGTCTGCAGGTCGTCCAGCGCCTGCTTGAACTCGACCTCTCGCTGGCGCATGACCTCGTCGAAGGTGACGCTCACCTCTCGCCGCTCCGTCTCGACGTCCTCGTCCTTCTCGCGCAGCTGGCGGTCCATCTTGCGTCGCGCCTGCTCGAGCTCATCCTGCTGGCGACGCAGCTCATCGTCGAACTTCCAGCGCGCGCCTTCCATCTGCGCACGCGCGTCCTTGAGCTTCTGCTGGAAGAAAACCTCCTGCTCCCTGCCGCGCTGCTGCTCCTGGTTGAGCTCGGCCTGCAACTCGGCCGCCTGCGCCTTGAGCTCGCTCGCTTCGGCCTCGCGGTCGCGCAACACCCCCTTGAGCGACGCGAAGTTGGCGTCGTAGAGCGCCAGCTCCTCGTCGCGGCCCTCCAGCAGCTTGAGGTTGTACTTGAAGTCCTCCTGCAGCTTGACGAACTTCTGCTTGTACGCGTGGACCGCGGCTTCCTTGTCGCGCAGCAGCGCCTCGAGCGTGCGGATGCGGTACTCGTTGATGTCGTGCAGCTCCTTCTCCTTCTCCAAGATGAGCGACCGGATGTTGCCCGGCGCGATCCGCGCGGCCAGCGCCGCCGCTGCCGACGACGACGCCGGGGGCGACGACGACGACGCGGCCGACAGCGGCGACGGCGCACCATCGTCGCCGTTGTCCCGCGCCTGCCGCTCCATCTCACTCGCCGCCCAAAAGGAAACCAAAGCGAAAAGCAGGTGTAAATCTGAGCACGGTGACGCCTTATACTGAGCTGATCAAGGTTGCAAACTGCCATTCTCAACAATTAAACGGGGTAAATGCGGACCGTTATAAGGGTTACGACTCGACACTTTCCAGCGACTTTTCACTTTGAATTTTGCGCGCTTCCTGCAGTTCGTTTCACAGGATGTGCCAGCCCGCGAGCGCCTTCGTGAGGCCTCGCGTCATGCTGGCACGAACCGATGCGTCCACCTTCCACGAGCGATAGCGCCTCTGATAAGAGACACGTCTGTTAGTTGCCTTCGGTAACCAGGGACGGCATGACCAAACGCCTACGCACCTGAATAGCCCTCGCCTTGACGTGCTCGACCTCTGGACGCGTCGCAAAGTACGTCGCCACGGTGAATTCGACGAGGCTCGGCGTGGTGACCGGGTCGGACCACGCGCTGTAAGGGCCACTGCCCGAGACGTTGTGCGGTGCCACGCGGAAACGGTACTCGCGCTTGGGCTTGAGGAACGAGGCATCCAGGTGAAGACCGTCGAAAACGCTCAGCTCTTCGATCTCTGCCTCCACAGCGCTCTTGGACGGCAGCACCATGGACGAGACCGACCTGACGCTGTACTGAACCTGGTACGAGGTGATTGGCGCGCCGCCATCGTGGACTGGACGGTTCCAGGTGATTAGTCCAGTTGAAGGCGTCACATCTGTCACCGTCGGCGGCTCCGGGATTGGTTGTGGAGGACACGGCGGCAGGGTGCCGGCTGGAACGCTACAGGCACTCATTGGACCAGCGCCAAGCTTGTTGACTGCGCAGATCTCGGCGCTGTAGAAACTCCGGCCGCGCAGCTTATCGATCGTGAACGCGACTGCTGCTTTGTTGTCTGTGGGTTGTTCGGACTGGGTCGGCATTGACACCAGAAGCTCGTGCAAGTCGGAGAGCGAGACGCACAGGTCGCGCTCCACTTGCTTTATGTTGACGCCGAACTGGGTTTCCTCGGTGTATAGCACGACGTCGTAGCGGATGATCGGGAGGCCATTGCAGTTTGGCGGGGTAAATGCAAGTATCAAGCTGTGGGAGGTGGGATCGAGCAATCGCGGCGCTGGTGATGGCTGGTCGGGGACATCACAGAGTGTTTGAACCACGTCGCTTGCTGGCGAAAGTTCCGACTCCTGGAGCTTGTTGTCGATCAAGTTGGCGGCCGAGACCCACGCTTGGAGCGGCTTCCCAGGCGACAAGCCGAGCAACGTGAAGCGCGTTCCGACAATAGAGTGCGTGAGCAGTGCGATTGATTCTTTGGCGCTGGCGTTGATTGCCGTGGCATCATCTGCCTGGACCCAGTACAGCGTGTACTGGATGATATCGCACCCGTTACTGCGAGGCTTTTCCCATTCGACGTCAACCTGACGTGGTTGGACGTTGACGATCACGGGTTGTCGAGGTGGATCTGGAGCAGTTGCCTCCATCTTGACATAATCGTTTGGTTTTGAGAACTCACCAACACCGCATCGATTCGACGCGGCGGCGATGAACTGGTAGATCTCACCTGGCCAGAGGTTCTCGACCGTGAAGGCTACGCGAGCTGTTGGGCCATTTATCAGCGTTGGTTTCGGGTCTTTGACAGCAGGAGCAACGGATGATTCAGTTGGTCCATGCTGGCTCTCTGTCGATCGTTTGGTCGCCTTTTTCGCTGACTTTGCGCTCGCCTTGGTGGCCTTGGACGAGCGTTTATCTGCTCGACGTCTTGTGTCAGCGTGACCAGCTGGTGCCGAACTCTCGTAGAGTGGCTGAACGTCGGCCACCAAAATGGTCAGTTCAAGCACAGGGACGATGATATTATTCTCTGGAATGCACTGCACGATATACGAGATGATCTCGGCTCCGTTTGGACATGGAGGGATCCACGACAAGCAGATGCTTGACGCGCGGCGATTGCTGTGCTGCACTGGCGGATCGATTCGAGACGGAATGAACGCGAGAGTTTCGACCGGTTCGGTTTTCGCGCTGAAAGGACTTGTTCCGATCTATCCCACAAACAAGCATTGTCGATGTGAGTCAGGTTCAGCACACCAGCAGAGAAATGCCCAACGACGTACACTGTTCACTGCCGCAATCTGAAGAGCATACTTGATGCCTGGCTGGAGATTGTCAACCACTGCCGTCGTGTATTTCGACTGAACATCCATGTCGGGGACTATCTCGATGCCTCTCCCACCTGGAATGACGGAGAGCTGCTGCGTCCGGACAATGTAATGCGTGATCCTGGTTCCATTGGCCAGCGGTTCCGTCCAAGATATAGTGATGGCGAATCGATCGACATTGCCGACGATCGGTACAGCTGGTGCGTCCGGACTCGAGGGACGAACTCGCCAAACAATTACGTTCGTGTCTTCGCCAGCTGAAACGAGAAAGACTGCGCTCTGGTCGAAAGCGACAGATCGAATAGCGTCGTAATGTCCGGAAATGCTGAAGACACACTCGGCGTTTTTGCCGGTGGGATGGGGTCGGCGCCAGACTTTGACCACATTGTCCGAGCCCGCAGTTGCCAAGAGCATATCGAACCCAGCAGCTTGGCAAGCGCCAGCATCGGTGAGAGCGCAGCATGTGATCGGCGCAGCGTGTGCATCGCGGACAATTTCAAGGATACTGCCGGAGCTCAACTCCCAGTAGAAGATGCATTGATCGTACGCGACAGTGACAACCAAGTCAATCTCTTGTGCGACGCTACATCCAGTGATCGTCGAGGTATGTTGAGCGAAGACACCGTCCTAGTTGATATTCTCATGTTAGTCGAGAGTTTGTAAAGGTGGTGGAGGTGTTAAGGGAGAGCAAATCAAACCTTAGTGGAGTTGTCGAAGACGCGCAGCAACCTCTTGGCGTCGTCTGTAAGCCCTCGCGGTCGGTGAATGATCACTTTCGCGTCTTCGGTGGTATAGTCAACTGGAGCCGCTGGGTTGAGGAGCTGCGCAAAGTGGAAACTATCCATCTTTTTGTATTCGGCGCGGAACTGCGCGCGTTCGTATTGGATGGTCAAGGCACTTCGAGTATCTCCATCGTTGCTGTCCAAACGATTGCCGTTGCAGTCCAAATGCGAGTCTAGAGGTTGCTCATTCGATGGATCAGATACAATCACAGTCACCGACTCGAGAATGGAGTCGAGGCATTGATTCACGTCGGCTGATGCGGCACCAGGTCGCGACACCTCTTTTTGGTTGCACTCTCTTCGTGGGGCGATCAAGTGTCGTGTTGGCGCGCAAGGGTTTGTTGCAGAGGCTGTCCAGTCATGGTTGGAAATCAGCGAGTCGAGTGATTCGTCGAATTCCAGTAACCGCATCGAGCGTTCGACTGAGAACGAATACGGAATCGCGCTTTCCCACTCTGCCAATTGGTTGTCTATGGTATCGGTTGTCGATGAAGACACTGAATCTGGATCTGGATGTGGATCGCTGCCGAATGCTTGTGTGACGTCCCATACTTTAACCATACACTCTCCACACGTAACGAGACTCGCATCGTCCTGAGCGAACGCAAGCGCAAGTACGCCGCTGTCGTCAACAGGGAACACGTGCACTAGTGTCGGACGTATTGGCGCTTGGAGCTGATGTTCTGGATTCATCAGTGCTGGGACTGTCCAAAGCATGCAAGTCGAGTCCCAGGACCCTGTCGCCAGCAAATCTCCGCCATGGTTGAACGCCATGCACGCGATTTGTTGCTGGTGTCCTGTGCAATACGTTGACGCCATGTCTGGCGGGTGAGTCGACACTTTCACAGGCTCGATCCGGCTATTGTGACAGTCGAAGCGATGCAGGATCGGTTCGTGATCTGCAAAGAACGCGTTTGGTCAAGCTTGTTGCCTTGGTCTGATTGCCAGCCATGACCCAGTCCAAAACTTACGTGACGCGAATGCAATCCAAACCCACTGTTTCTCGTTGATGTTACCATGTTCCGTTGATATTGCTGCTGAGACAGCTCCAATAACCGACTGTGCATGCAATGTGCTCATATCCAGGCTCGCAACAAGTTGTCCGGACTGGAAATGCCACACGGAGATCCTGGATTGCAATGGTGAAAAGAACCTGTTAGCTCTGTACGACCGATTCGAAGTCGTGTGTGTGATTGATAGCGTACTTGTCAGTTCCAAAGGTGAAGAACAGCGTCATGTCTGCGTTGGATACGCTCGGATCGGGATCGATGGTCGCGTTCGACAGAGGCAGCGTGACCACTGCAGCACAATTGACCTTGCGCACATGGCCACTGAAGCTTCGCACTTTCATCCCCGGTGTCAGTCGCATGCGACGGGAGTCGACATAGCGTCCATCAACGAAAGTGAATCCTGTTGTCAAGATCAAAGATCAAACGGGTCACGAAAAGGGACACTGCATCAAAGTATCCAGGCGACGAACCATCTTCTCGGAGCGCGTCGTCCTCCAGTTTGCGCTGCAGCTTGTCGAGCATGGCGCGCGCATTGGCTCGAGCTTCATCACTGCGGCCGTCTCCATGTTGCTCAATGTACTCCTGCTTAATCGCTTCGAGCTGCTTTCGCCTCGTGCTCTTCCCCATCGCGACCGGAACGCTTACTAAATGAAGCGCCGCTGGCAGTGACGCTTGGCGATGCTTCCGAAATACCGATTTGACGAGTCTTTCACTTTCGCGATGGTCGCAAATATGTTCGGCTGCGTTGGATGTCGACGCTCTCGCTGCGCTCTTCAAGTCGTGAGCACAGCTCGTTGATTGTTCTGTCGCTCAGACGAACGCAACGCGTCTATTGGGATCACTGGGAGGTGTATCTCGATGCGATAATCGCGAGTGGCTGTCGCTTTCTCGAGCGGAGCTTGACAGTCGAAGACTCGCGTCTGACTCCAGTTGCGACGACAACATTGGAACGTCGAGCGTGTCGACGCGCTCGAGGCTGCTTGGGAGACGCCGCGCTCGACGCTCGCGCCACATAGACACCAACATGATGAGCTGCTGTGTGAAGTTGATGAAGACGAGCTGTGTCGGTGCGACGATGTCGGTACCGGCTCGCGCCTCGTATCTCGGGGACTGGAGCGACACGAACACGACAGCCAGCAAATAGCCGAACCGCTCTGCCGCATATGTCGCTCCGGTCACGTCGATACGGTCGACGTACGCGACGATCGCATGGAAGATGCACACGGCCAGCACCAGGTAGAAGACGGTGAAGTTAGCAGCCACGTCTTTGGTGTAGAGCACGACGTGCATGAGGCACAGCGGACTCATAAAGTCGTTCAGGCGATCCCACAGCACCTGAATCGCCGTGTTGAGCTTCCCGAAGGTTGAGATGCGGCCGTCTTCTTGCACCAGCGTTGGAGGTGAAGTGGACAACGGCGCTCCGTCAATGCCTCTCAGCGCTCGACCAAAGGCGTCCATTGTGTACGCGATGCAGACCATGCCGACGATCCACGCGATCAGCGAGTTGATCTCTTCCTTGAACACAAGCTCGTTCTTCTGTACCAGCACGACGCCAAACACATAGATGGAGATGCCGACGAGTCCGAGCTTGACGGTCTGGGTCGACAGCTCGAAGATGTTGGCGGTTCCCATGCGCGGCATTTGGCCGCACTTTGCTTGGCGCCACGGCGACGACGAGTACGAATAGAGCCAGCGGAAGATCAACGTGACCGCCAACACGACTCCCAAAGTGCTGTCGATGATGATGACCTCGAGATTGACCTTGGCCATCACGTCCTCGCTGGACGCGGTTGAGTTCGATGCGGCCGAGGCTTCCGCGTCGAGCTCCTGCTGAAACTGCGCGGCTGGCTGGGTCTGGAAGAAGTTGAGCACGACGTAGATGGGATAAAAGGCGTCGAAGCCGGCTCTGACCCACTGCCGCTTCGAGATGCCGCGCAGTGCCGACGCGAAGCGAGCTTGCTGGCGCTTGAACTGCAAGCAGTTCGGTGTCTTTGAAAGAGCTCGGACAGATGGCAGCGACGAGTACACTGTCGTATCCTGGCTCTGCGTTTCGTCGTCGTCGCTCCTCACAGCATAGCTCTTTTCGTCACTATCATCGTCTTCTGACTCGGGACTCTCCTGCACGACCGCGAGTGCTTGCCGTGACCTTTTGACGTGTCCGTGGTAGACGTTGAGCGACGAGAGCGCGATGTCTGCGATCAAGAACACGGAGGCGCCTTGGATGTCGGACGCGAGCTCAGGCGCCGGGTCCATGACAAAGATGCCCATCACGATCGTGAGCATCGTCATGAGCCGGTGGAGGTGGTACGGGATACGATCGGGGGTGTTGCCTATGGAGCACGTCGTCCAGGCCGCCCACATCATGGACGGTACCTCGGTGGCGAGCAGCACGAGCTCGCTCTGGCTCGTGAAGGACGTGACGGTGCCGCAGTCCTTCCACCGGTCGAAGAACGTGAGCACGAGCTGCTTGCGGAAGCTCATGCGGCCTTCGTGGCGCGCGCCGAGCTCCTGGATCGTGAGGCCATCGGTCGTGCGCCGCTCGATCCACCACGTGTGCAGCAGCGCGAACATGTCGACGAGCTCGCACAGCAGCAGCATGAGCGCGCCGAGCAGGTCCGCAAGCTGGCTCTTGAGCTCAAAGTTCGGGCTGCGGCTGAGCATCCCCACGACGTAGTTGAGGAAGAGCAGCTTGAGGATGACCGTGATGATGGGCATGGCATGGCGCGTCGTCGTGCACAGCCTTGGGCCGCAGCACGAGCATTTGCAGGAGCCGGCGAGCCAAGGAGAGAGCCATACGACGACGGCGCTGAAGAAGACCATGGTGCAGACGGCGAGCGGCAGCAGCGCGACCGTGGCCGGGAACACGGCCGTGTCGCCGTCGCGGCTCTCGAAGCAGTTCATGGCCGCGCCGGCGATGGCGATCTGCTCGAAGCAGAGCACGAGGAAGTCGAAGGCGCCGAGCTCCGTGTCCGCGCGCTGGCTGCGCTGGCGCTGCACCCACCTCTGCGAGCGCGCGATCGCGCCGAGCATCCGCCGACGGGAGCTCGGCGACCTCCGCGGCGCCGGCGGCGGCATGACGATTGATCACTGCGAGGAAGGCATCCCCTCGCATAAAGCGCTGACTGCATGATTATCACAGGAATTGGTGCTGGCTCCTGTGGTAATCCTCATACTGCCGCCTCATTCGCTGAAATTGTGAGAATCATTATCAGCCAATAAAAGGCGAGTGTGCATTTTTAGTCGTGTCGCGTCCCACAACGTGTCAGTCTGTCGGGGGAGTGAACCCCTTTCCATGAAACTATATCCCACATCAACGTATGAATATATCATACACATACTATTAAATTTACCATTCATTCATGAACATGAACCCAAGAATCCAGCGAAACGGAACTGCGTCGCCCCCATACGCAAAGCACCGGCGCCTGATTTGCCGCCCAAGTCGTCCAAGTCCACGTGCCTTCTCCTCCGAAGCGGTCCCCACTATCCAGGCGCCGGCGGCCGCCCATGTCCAAGGAGGGCTACCTGTTGCTGCACGACGAGGGCCGACGTGCGCAGCTGCACTACTGCGTGCTGGGCGAGGGCAAGCTGCAGTGCTTCTCGCGGCGGCACAACGGCGTGCTCGTGCGCGAGGTGGCGCTCTCGCGCGCCAAGCTCAAGGTACGCGGCGTGCCCGAGGCGGACGCGCACAACTGCCCGTTCAGCTTCAGCGTGCGCCTGCAGCGCGCCAAGATCCGCGACGGCCGCCAGATCCTGTACGGCAAGGCCCAGTTGCTGTTGCTGAGCGCACCGTCCTGGGGGGAGCGCAAGGCCTGGGGGAACGCCATCCACGCGTGGCAACGCAACTACTGGGGCGAACCGCAGCACCGCGCGCTCAACCTGAGCGACGACGAGCTCGAGGTGTACTTTGAGACGCAGAAGAAGGTGCTGCAGCTCGCGCTGCAGTCCGCGGGCGACGCGCAGGACGACGAGCCCGAGACGCCGCCCAGCGCTGGTACTACTGGTTCAAGACGCAAGACGCCGCACCTGAGCCTGAGCCCGACGACGGTGTCGCACCTGCTGCGCGCGAGAGCGCAGTCGCTGCGCAGCATGGGCCACAAGGTGGGCAAGAAGATCCGCGCGTCCTCGGTGACGTTCTCGCTGCCGCCCATGGGGCTCAGCGTCTCGGCCGCGGCCGTGCAGCAGCCAACGCAGCCGACACAGCCGCAGCCCAACGACCGATAAAGAGGCTCGGGGTGTCCGAATGCCATAAGTTATTGCCACCGGGCCGAGCGTCGAGCGTCAACCGTCGAGCGTCGACCGTCACCATCCATCGCCTGGCGTTCCATTAGCAAGAGTGAACAAGGAGAGAGGTAGAAGAGGCCTGGTGTTCCAGCATCAAACAGTAAAGAGAGGTTCAATACAGTCGCGTGCTTAATCTCCTTTGTGCTTATGTCGAGCCTTATACACTGACAGGTTCGGGTTAAATGCACTGTGAGACCGACTAGACTTCAATGCTCCTCTTCAAGGCAATGTGAGACCGACTAGACCGACGAGTTCGTATTGATGGCGACCGTATTGATGGATCAAATGCACCGACATGGTCGTCTTGACTGCGTTTGCCGAGCCGTCTACACGGACATGTTCATCTTGATGGCGCCGTGCGGCCGGTAGTCAACCAGCTCAAAGTCGGCGAACTCGAACGAGTCGATGTCGGTCTTGTCCGGCCGCTTGAGCCGAAGCTTGGGGAACTCGCGGGGCACGCGCGCGAGCTGCTCGCGCAGCGGCTCGACGTGGTCCAGGTACACGTGCGCGTCGCCGATGACGTGCACGAACTCGCCCGGCTCGAGCCCGGCGCAGTGCGCGACGAGCCGCGTGAGCAGCGCGTAGCTGGCGATGTTGAAGGGGACGCCGAGCCCCATGTCGGCGGACCGCTGGTACATTTGGCAGCTCAGCTCGCCGCGCGCCACGTAGAACTGGCAGAACATGTGGCACGGCGGCAGCGCCATGAGCTTCAGGTCGCTCGGGTTCCACGCCGACAGCACGATGCGTCGGTCGCTCGGGTCCGTGCGCAGCTTGCGGATCACCTCGGCGAGCTGGTCCACGCCCTGACCCGTGTAGTCGGCGTGCATGTCCGTGTACTTGGCGCCAAAGTGGCGCCACTGGAAGCCGTACACCGGGCCGAGGTCGCCCGTCTCGCGCTCGTGCAGCCCGAGGCCGTCGAGGTACTCGCGCGAGCCGTTGCCGTCCCAGATGTGGATGTCCTTGGCCTGCAGCGTCTGCGCGCTCGTGTCGCCGCTGATGAACCAGAGCAGCTCCTCGGCCACGCCGCGCCAGAAGACGCGCTTGGTCGTGAGCAGCGGGAACGCGTCGCCGCGCAGGCTGAAGCGCATCTGCGCGCCGAAGAGCGAGAGCGTGCCCGTCCCCGTGCGGTCCTCCTTCTTGACCCCCTCGTGCAGGATCTTGCGGATCAGCTGCAGATACTGGAGCTCCTCGTGCGGCTTGCGCGTCGCCAGTGGCTTGTGTGGGGTGTTGCCATCGTTCTCCCCCTTCACAGGCCGCCGCAGCTCGAGGAACTGGAACTGCACGCCGTTCTCCTCCATGACGTCGGACGCGTGCGCGCGCTGGAAGCCGAGCTCGTAGACGTCGGACGGGAAGAAGGCGTCGCACTCGAACTCGCCCTGGACGGTCGTGAGATGCACCACGTCGCACCGCGAGTCGCGCAGCGCCTCGGCGTACACGGCTTCGCCGCCGATCACGAACACCTGGTCCACCGCTTCCTTCAACCCCTCGATCTGCTCCAGCGCCGCCGCCAAGCTCGGCGCGATCAGCACCTCGTCCGGTACTTGGGCGGCTCTGCTCATTCACAACCAATGATACAACAGCACCGTTAGCTGAACCATTAAAGAGAGATAATTGGATTTAGCATGTATGTACGGACGCTCGGTAGTCGGCGTTGCGCGTGAGCACGACGTTGAGCCGGCGCGGCATGGGCCGCACCTTGGCCGGCAGCGACTCCCACGTCTTGCGGCCCATGATGACGGCGTGCTGGCGGCCGCCCTCGGCCACCGTCAGCTCGCGAAAGTGCTTCATGTCCGAGGGCAGTCGCCACGGGATCTGCTGGCGCCAGCCGATCCCCCAGTTCGCCTCGGCGGCCGCCGCCACCACCGCGATCGACCGCTGCGTCATGTTGATCGTGCTTGTTGTCGTTGTGTTTCCCGCGTTTTTTTCTCTCCGGATGAGGATCGCCCTACGCTAGAACATCTCGTCGAGGACGATATGCTGTTCGGTGGGTTGTTGAACCTACTGAGTTAGCAATCGTTCACCACCAGCTGTTGGCGCAAGTTGAAGTGGTCTCGTTGACTCGCACTC
The DNA here is from genome assembly GCA_003413675.1 of Phytopythium vexans. Lineage (NCBI taxonomy): Eukaryota > Oomycota > Peronosporomycetes > Pythiales > Pythiaceae > Phytopythium > Phytopythium vexans. Next base: position 1,488,414 of record QLOC01000002.1, on the reverse strand, counting down.
ACTCGTGACTTGCTCGGTTAAAAACGCCTGTATAGTTTTTTTTGAGTTACAGTCTCCGTAACCAGCGGCATCAACAGCACTTGGGTAGGCTCGCACCGCTCCGTTCCGGTACGTAACTCCACGCATTCACTGCTAATGAGGGCTTGTTATGCCCTCGCTGACGCTACGCAGCCGCCCGCCTCCGCTTCGTAACCGAGGCGATCTGACCCTGTGCAGCGTTACGGTCTGCACCTGTGGATTGAAATAACAGCAGGGGCCGAAGGAGGAGGGGGGGGGGGGGACGAGGGGGGGGGGGGGGGGGGGACGGCGCGACCGGTGGAAGAAACGCACGTAACTTTGTGAATGCGATGGTGGGTGCCGCCCGCGGCCGGCGGTTGCGGGGCCGGGGGCCGAGCGGGGTCTCTCCCGCCGAACCGCCGCGCGAACGGTGCCCGCGCGCGGCGTTTCGCTTCAAGATCGTAACCGCCGCGAATAGCTTCGCCGTAAAGTACCGATCGTTCGGTGCTGAAGCGGGAGGGATGACCTACCACCATATCCATCCCTGATATTATAAGTTAATACAGATAATATGAAACGTCGCCCCTCCTGCGCCTCTTCGCAAGATACGCTGTGGATCCATGTGACAGACTGTGAAAAATGTATCCATACGTGCCGCTTTGCCCTCCTTCAGTCCTCAGAAGGCGCGTAATGAAAACTAAAACGGCGCGGAAGGACGAAGGAAAAGAAAAGTAAAAGTAAAAGTAAAAGTAAAAGTAAAAAAAGTAAATAAAAGCAAAAAACGAGGATCCCCAACCCCCCCTGCAAAGCGTGGAAGGAAACCGCGTGAACAGGCGAAACCGCCCCCCCTCGCCAACTCGGCGGCTCGCCGGCGAAACGGCAACGGGTGGCGCGGTCGGCCCCCGCGGACGGGGGGACGAAACGTTCCACTCTCTCAGACGCGGAACCGCCGCCAAGCGCCGACCGAGCCCCCGCCCGACCATGAACCGGAAGCTCGAGCTGCTCGAGCTCGGCGACCACGGCCACGCCGCAGGCCACGCCGCGAGCCACGGCGACAGCGAGCTCGAGCTACCAGGGCTGCGAGCCCCGCTCGCCATCTCGCAGGACCTGGCGCTCGACGGCTCGGCCACCCCCGATGTGCGTGTTTTTTGGACGGATTTTGGGGCCAAATGGACGGATTTGGGGGCCAAATGGACGGATTATGTGGCGTCAAACTGAACTTTTGTATCGGTTCTACCAGATGAGCTTCCTGCGGATCGGCGGCGCGCCGACCAGCGCCGGCAGCCTCGGCGGCCGCTATGACGGCAGCCCGGACGAGGTGTTCGCTGGGGATGAGGACGCGGCCGGAAAGGGCCGCCGCAAGAGCGACGCTAATAGTAAGCGGCCGTGGACGCGCGAGGTATGTGGCGGACTGATCCTGATTTGTGGTGGATATCGCGGCTAATGCGACGGTTCTGGGGGATGAATGTCTCCAACAGGAGAACGAGAAGCTCATGCAGCTAGTCAAGCAGTACGGCGCCAAGCGCTGGTCGCTCATCGCCATGCATCTCCCTGGCCGCGTTGGCAAGCAGTGCCGCGAGCGGTGAGTGCTTTGGGGATGCAGCCATGTGGATATAGAAGGAGAAAGGGGACTGATCATAATGTGTTGAATTGTTGACCGCAGGTGGCACAACCACCTGAACCCGTCGGTGCGCAAGGACGCGTGGACAGCGGAGGAGGACTATGTGATCTTCGAGTGCCATAAGAACGTGGGCAACCAGTGGGCCGAGATCTCCAAGATGCTTCCCGGCAGGTCGGTCGCCGACTTTCTCGCTCATGTGTGTTGACTAAAGTTGTAGCCATTTCTAATGTGTTGTATATTTGCGATTATGTTGCTTTGTGAGACCAGGACGGACAATGCGATCAAGAACCGCTACTACTCGACGATGCGCCGCATGCAGCGGCAGTCGATCCGCAAGAAAGGCCCGATGCGCGAGGGCAAGAGCATCCGCGTCGCGTCCGTCAACTCGTCGCCAGTGGTGGGTCCCGCGCTGCCGCTGCCGAGCAGCGCGCGAGGCGGAGTCCCTGGGATCCTCGGCCCGCAGTCGCCGCCGCCGTCGGCCTTCCAGAAGCTGTTCAGCCATTCGCCCGGAGAGATGGTCAAGGTAAATATGTTGCATTCGAGGTGTTGTATGGTGACCAATTGCTAATGTGTTGATTCGGTGGACGCTTGCAGGCAGAGGGCAGTCAGCTTGGAGGCATGGATCGATCCGACTCGCCTGTGGTGATGCGAAGCCAGTCGACGGTGTATCCGCTGCAGGGATACGGCAACGCCATGAGCACCGACTTTTCCGCCAGCTGCGCGCCGATCGTGTCGCCGAGTTCTGCTCCGGATGCTTCGTTCGACTACACCGCACCGATGGCACAGCGTCTACGCGCGAGCAGCATCGCCTCGAGCGCCTCGGGGACGCCGACCGCCTCGTCCGTCCCCATCGCGATGATGAACCCGTCAATGCAGCACTACGAGCAGCAGTCGCCAATGCACCAAGGCTCGCCGTACGCCGTCTCGAGTCCGTACGCCACCGATTCGCGAGGAATGTACCCTACGTCTATAGAAGGTATGCAAGCGTTTGAACTCGACTGCCAGCGACATGGTTGCCTGACTGGACTGTTTGTTTTGTCGCAGGAAATCAGGCGCACCCGAGCCCGTATAGAGCGATGGATCCTTCGCCGGTCAACCTCCCGCACAAGCGGATACTAGACGAGATCCAGGGATCGCAGCGTGATCTTTGGCGGAACGACAGCCCGGTGTCGGTGTCGGCGCCAATCTTCCGCGGCGTGCCGTCCCCGCAAGGAGCGATGCTGCACCACCCGCAGCAGCAGCTCGGCCCAAGCGACTCGACGAGCCATCCTCTGCTCTCGCATGGCAGCGGCGGCGGGTACAGGCCTCCCTCCGCGCTCCCGTCCCCCTCCATGTCGTCCATCTATAGACCGCCCCCGCCGAGCGCGGCGCAGTACAACAGCATGGAGCAGGTATGGACCCCTGGTTCCTTCATGTAGCCTCCCAGTCCCGCCGCGAGCACGTAGACCCCACCGCCTTGAGGCACTTAGTCGCATTGTATAATGCATTCGCCTGTATTGTTGTGAAAGGTTCAAGTGATGCATTTGCTGATCGAGCGTTGTTGTCGGCGTGTTGTGTGCGTAGCCGCCGCCTCCCCCTGGCATCTCGTGCGCGCGTCGACTGCAGTCGCCCGTGTTCCAGTCGACTCACTCTAGCACGCACAGATACCACTACGACGACGGCAAGCCGTACCATCTAGGCAGCAGCAGTAGCAACAGCAACAACGGCAGCAACTATCGAGCTGGCAACACATATCCACTGGCGCCTCGGCCCGATCCTCCGTTCGAGCTGTTCGGTCTCGACCAGCTCGACTGCGAGACGAAGGCGCCGCTCCCGTAGATGGAACGGACAGTTCGATGTGGAAGGCATATCAGACGCCGCAGCTAGTGCGTGGACCGATGTTCGAGCGCGGAAGGCGCGTCTGCAGCCATGACGAGCGTCGAGAACAGCAGAAGAAGCCGGCGCACCAGTCCGACGTGCATCCTTGCGATGGCGCTGTGCGTTTTGACAGCGAACAGGGACTGGCGCGAGGATGTTGCCTTCAACAAATTAGGTCTTGATAAGGTATACAATTGAGTGTGAGGTGCGAGCGTCGTGCACTTCAATATCAAGCGAGTATCTGTTTCGACTAAGTATCGCTTTCGTCCTGTATTTCTGGTGCTGGACCGGATAAAGAACTGCGACACTCGATGCGTGTCCTCGATAAAATGTCTCTAGCGCATCCATTGAAGCTACGAATACAGTCTCAAATATTCACATGCACCACATATACGCGGACATAGTCCTCCCCTCTTTCCCTTCTCCCCTTTGGGCAACCTTCCAATTCGGCACGCGCCAAGCCCGAGCGTAAGCAGCGCGGGTCGGCCTTCGCCTTCCGCGTGGGGCCACACGCAGCCATGGGGGGTCCCTGGGTCGTCAACGAAGGCTACCTGCAGTGCCGGCTGGAGGGCGACCCCGCGGGGGGTCCGTCCAGCCCGCTGGCGGCGCGCGCGGCGGCCTGGAAGCTGTCCAAGTCGCCGCTCGTCGAGCGCTACGTCGTACTGACCGTGAACCGCAAGCTCGAGTTCTTCGACACGAGCGACCCCGAGCGGCGCTCGCGCGTTGATTCGGCGTACCTGGCGGGCTTCTGCGGGTGGGACGGCGACGGGCTGCTCAAGGCGGACGCCTACGGGCTCGAGCTCAAGGTGGACAAGCACCGGCCGCCGCACATGTTCATGGCCGCGTTCAACCGCCTGGACCTCGAGAAGTGGTGCCGCGCGTTTCTCGGTGCGTGTTGGAATGGGGACTGTGGGGTGTATTACGGTGTGGAGACTGGGCGTGGAAGCGGTCAGATCGCCGTAATGTCTTCTAATTGGCATTTTCTAATTGTTTCTGTGTGTGGTGGTGCTGTAATCGTGGGTAGCCGTGCTGAAGCCGGACAGCGAGGCGGGACAGGAGGTCAAGCGCGAGCGGCGGCGCGCGAAGAAGGAGGAGAAGCGGCTGATCGAGGAGCGCGAGGAGAAGATCCGCAAGCTGAAGGAGAAGCGCGCCAAGATGATCGAGGACGAGCGGATGCGGCTGCTGGCGCGCGAGGAAGAGATCAGCAACATGACGCCGCTCGAGCGCATCGACGACATTGGCTCACTGGACGACGACACTGCGCGGCTGCTGGAGAAGCGCAAGCAGCGCCTGCAACGCCGCCAGGCGCCGACCATGGGACGCGTCAACAAGTCGGCCTATCGTCGCCGGATGGAGGAAGCCGCGGGAGGCAAGACAGACAATGTGCAGCCGCTGCAGACCAAGGTGGTGGAACAAAAGTCGAAAGTGCGCGTGGAGCTGCCTCCGCCTGGACAGTGTACGTGGAGCCCTGCTGATATCTGTCACCGAGGGTGTTGTTGGCTAATGTGTCGTGTGTTGGTTGTTATAGTTATCGAGGCAACCAGTAGTCTGCATCGCCACCGGTCGGCGTCCACAGCGAGTGGCTCGTCATCGGACGAGAGGTCCTCGCTCTCGTCTCGACTCTCGTCGGGCGGGTCGTCATCACACAAGCACCTGTCGAACGATCGGAGGTTCAGCATGGGTGGTATCCCTCCCCCGCCTCCACCGCCGCCACCACCGTCGCACTCATTTGGTCGGCTGTCAATTTCCTCGAGCTCGTCGCAGTTTATCCCGCCGCCGCCGCCGTACTCTGCGCGATCAAGCTTTGATGGCTATAACGAGATGGGTGGAGGGGATGTGCGACTGTCTCGGTCCGGCAGCAGTCTCCGAAGCTCGTCGTTCGACACCGTTTCGTTTGAACGGCCTCATGAGGAAGCACCGGTTCCGCGCGGATCTCAAAGTCGAAGACGGATGTCAAACATGGATCAGGATCAATTCAACGTCCAAGCCAACCTGGCAGCGATCCTTGGTGGGAGACCGAAGGCGAACTCAATTGCTCGGCAGCGTCATGATTCGTTCGAGTCGACTGCGAGTTCGACTACCCCAGGAGAAACAGCAAGGCTCAGAACGGGAACAGTTCGTCGCCTCCCGGTCATTCCGAACCGACTATGGCGAACGCGTTCGCAGCGAGCCTGGCTGCAATTCGACGAAACCGAGCAGACACGGTGGATGAGGACAACGACAGGTTCGGCAAGGCAAGTCCAACGTCGGCGCCATCATCGCGTGGCCCGAAGGCTCGAAACCGAACTCGCGATTCTCAGCTGAGCGCTGAAGGGAAGTCGCTTCTCAAGAAAGCAATCGACGGCGAAGACATGTCGATCGCGTCCAAGGCTTCCCAGAACGGACGGAAAGGATTGTTCGACGACAGCAGCAGCGACGATGACGACGCTGACTCGGACTCGGGACTGTTTGCTAGCAGCCGCAGAAAGAGCAATCCTGTGCCAGTTCGTCGAGTGCAAAGCTTCAGCGTGAACTCATTGGGGAGAATGTCGAGCAGCCGTCGGAACGGGAATGAGAGCGACAGCTCCGACGATTCTGCCACCACAGCAGGTACGAACTGTGCAATGTGCAATCATCTTGTACACTGGTGGAGATAGTTTGACTGATGGTATCGTGTCATGTTCAGGTGGTGAAACGAGCCTCTTCGCGCACAACCCGATCTCGAAGAAACCGACAAGTCCGAAAAGCACCGTCTCGTCTGGCAATGGGTTTATTTCGGCTACTCCACCGCGACAAGATATATCGGTGACCGTGACATTGGTGTCGTCGGCGGTGCAGACGATCGGGAAGAAGGCCGACGCCGTGTTCACGTTCGCTTTCCGTCTGCAGAGCGTGGAGCACGTGTTCTCGTTTACATATGGACAGTTCGAGGAGATCCACAAGCGCTTGACGTCCGCTGTCGCGTCAACCGGGTTGCCCAAGTTCCCATCGAAGCACCTGCTTCGCAACAATATCAAGCCCGAAAACATGCAGAAGCGCGCACAGGAACTGCTCCAGTACCTCCAACAACTCGTGTCGGTGGCCGGTATGGTGACAAGCCCTCGCTTCCAGTTCGAGTTCAACATCGATGGCGCGTTCGCTCGAGCTCTTGTTGTTGATCCATCTCAAGCAAACGTCCCAGTCGCCAATGGAGGGTCGAGGACACGTGTCAGTCTCATATCGGCTTCTCCCACGTCATCGGTCGGTGCGAGTCCCGCAGGGCGGCGATCATCCAAGCCTCCCCCGAAGAAGCACCTGTTCGGATCGGACGACTCGGACTCGGACTCGGACACGTCCAGCGTCACGCCCCAGTCGATCCCGATGCAGCTTCCTCCCCGCGATCCGTCGTCAAAGCCCGATCGCAGACGACAGAAGGCATCACAGTCGTCGTCCCACGACTTTGGCGTGGCTCCAGCTCCCATTCGACGCAAGAGTCGTGCGAGCTCTCGTGCGAGCCAGATCAGCTCGTCGAGGAAGTCGGTATCGGCGGCACCTGAGCCACCGCCGAAGATGCCGGTGGTGACTGGCATGCCTGCTGGACGGCCAAACCCGTTCGCTGGCGGTCGGGGCGATCTGCTCGCTGCTATACGAAAGGGAGCTGATCTCCGCAAAACTGGCAATGCCGACGTCGACTCGGGTGGCGATGCCAGCAGTGGTCCACCATCGGTGGCTACGCCTCCGCGTCCACCTCCGCCTGCGCCAATGACCCAAGCAACGTCAATTGGCGAAGCGATCACGAATGCCATGGCGGCACGGCGCATCCACGTCGAGTACGAAGAGACGCACTCGGACGACGACTCGGATGACGACTGGGATGACTAGCGCGATCGCGCGACTTTGGGTTGGTCACCAACGTGCTGATACCGTGTTGCGCCGACGGAAGCACAGCACTGGCGCGATGACCGCCCAGATTGTATCATAGCGTGGCCGTTGTCGGCGAGGCAAGGTCAAGGTTTGTTGAGGATTTGGCTCAACTGAGGTGCATTGGAACCGATACTGCGATTGCCATCCGGGAAGATCAGGACGAGACGAGTTGCACCAAGTGATCGTCAGCATCGCTTGCGCATGTGGGTGACAGAGCTGTTCGTGTGTTGGAGCATTATGGACCATGTGCAGCGCAAGTTGGAGATGCTCTCGGAGTCCAAGTGCATTGGGCTGTGGCAGCGCCATGGTCCTACGCGGAGCAGTGGGACGCTCAACCTTCGCCAGCATCAAGAGCGTATCGTTCGAGTCGCAGAAGCTGCATGTATTAGGCATATAGTGGATGGTGTGGCATGAGGGTAGTTGGCGAAACTCGTTGAAGGCGGCGTAAGCTCAATAGGATTCACGGGTGGATGGGCACTGACGCATGCGATGAGGCCATCGTGCGATTGAATTGCTCATGCGCTGGCGCGGGCGTTCGAGAACGCGCCGGGAAGGCGAGCGCACGCACACAGCTCGGTCGCCATCGCTCGCTCGGTTTATGCCTCCTCTGTCTCAACCACGCTGCTCGCGCCGAACCGCCCAGGCTCGTCCGTCTAGCACACAACACCACCGTCAGCGACACCCTTTGCACGCTCCCACGATCCCCTCAGAGCCGCCTCACCTCTTGCTCCATGCTGCTGAAGACGACGCCGACGACCGAGAAGGCGAGCGCCATGCCGATTCCCCACAGAAAGCTCTACAGTAAGGAACAACCATACAGTCAGCGAGTTAAACTCAAGCCACGCATAACTACGTACGACCGACTTCTCACCTCCTTCATGACGCCGCCGAAGGTCTGCGGCGGCTGCTGGTCGGACGGCAGGAACGGGGCCGGAGGTGGTGGGGGAGGCACCTCGGTCAGCGCGTTGCTCGCTCGCTCGGCCTCGGGGACGTTCCGCCGCGCCTCGCTCTTCTTGACGCGGATGGCCTTGGCGCGCTTGGGCGTGCCCTGCGACGCGAACGCGCGGGCGGCGGCCGGCCGCTGCAGCAGACGCCGCGCCACCGGCGAGATCGTTCGGGCCAGCATCTTGTACGTGTTCTGAGGCGATGACGGGCGGTTGCAATGCTCGCAATGGAGGAATGATTGCTGTGGTGATCAGGAGTGTTGGACGAGGGCTCTTTTATTAAGCGCCGAGCGGTATGTCGCATTTCTGACAAATTCTATTTCAAATGAGTGTTTCAACACAAAAAAGAGGATGTCAAAAATAGCATTTTTTGAAACTTGGGCAAAAAAGGGACAAAATTGTCATTAGTGGATATTCTCAACGGCCCTCCCCATACGGATGAAGCACCCATGTGTTCCTCACCATTTGACCAGGTGTCGTCCGGCTCCGAGCGATCTTCATGTTCTCTCCGCGATCCTCCGTCATCCCATCGCCATCTCTCTGAGCTCCCGGCGGCGCTGGCGTCATGGGGGAAGTGCCAGAGAAGCCTCGGCGCCGCCGCTTGATGTTCCGAGCCCATGTTCGTCGTTGCAGTTGCACTTGAAGCCTTGAGCCGCCGGGAGAAGGAGCAGCCACTCTCGATGGAGGAGCTGCGTCGTCCGTCGCGCGGCCGTCGCCGTCGGTCCCGAACTGTGCAGCCCCGGCGCAGAAAAGCCCCGCGCGAGGCCGCCGCGAAAGTGGCGAGGCCCACCGAACCTCCACCGGCAGCGCGACGTCCGCGCGACGCCCGTCCGCCTTGCGTCAGCCATGACGTCGCCGCTCCGTCTGCAGTCCTTTCCTCCCGCATGGTGTCGTGGCCGAACTGCATCCATGGCTACTGAATGTGCTCCAACTGGGAGATCAGCAACATACTTTCAAATTAGACCGAATACTACGCTTAGAGCACCCTCGACACCATAAATAACCCGCTCGGTGCTTACAACACTCCCCCAAACTACGAAGCAGAGCTCACGTCGGACGACGAGACCGAGAACCGGCGCCGCGTCTCGGCGTCGGGCACCTCGTACCCGGACAGGCTCACGTAGCCCGAGGCGGCCGCCGGACTCTTGCCGAGGAAGTCGTTGAACACACTGGCCCTCGCGAGCGTCGGGTGCTGGTTGACGGCGTCCAGCAGCGTCTGCAGGTGCTGAGCACGAGCGGTCAGTGCTCTGTCGGGGGTCACGAGGATCTGCAGCACCGAGTAGAACCCGTGCGGAGGCAGCTCCGGCAGCGACGAAGCAGCGGCCAAGTGCTGCAGACCGGCGTGGAGCAGCTTGAAGTCCGTGAACCGCCGCCGCACCGCGTACATGTTGAGCTCGTGCGAACCGACGTCCACCTTGAAGAACCACGTGCCGCCTGGGCCCTGAGAGAACCCCGAGATGGTCACGAGCCGCCGCCGCAGGTCCTCGGCATCCCCCGCAGAGAACGGACGAGCACGGGCCGCTCCGGTTGTTGGTGCGCTCGCCGGCGCGCGGGGGACCACCAGCCGCTCCAGGTACAGACCCGACTCGGAGTAGCTCTTGCGGCGACGCACGCGCCGCTTGCCCGGCTGCGAGCCATAGCCCACGGCCACCGCGAGCTGCTGCTGGTTATGCTGATACTGTTGATACTGCTGCACTGGCATGGTCTTGAGGCTCGACACTCGGCGCACGATGGCGGCGTCGGCCGCGGAGGTCGCATAGGAGACGGAGGTGCCGCGCGGGGACAGCTCGAGCGCCCGCATGTCGGCCGGGCGTAATGGTCTGTCGCCCAGGCGTAATGGTCTGTCGCCCGAGTATCAGACGGCGAATCGGATTGTGGGCGAGGCCACAGACCAGCCGGGCCGCGAGACTCTCGAGGCTTGAGGCTCGCGCGTGGGTGGCCGGGAGCAGAAGGGGGCGGCGGGCAAAGGGGGGCGACGGCGGCCGGCAGACTGGCCCTCTCTCGCTCGGACTCTGGCCGCGACTATGCGGCCGAGCGACATGGAGAGGAGCCGCACACGGTGCTGAGTGTTGGGCGAAAAGGTGGCGGTGGGGGGGGGATGGAGCGGCACAGAGGGGACGGAGATGGGCCTCCGCGAGTGAGGTGACGCCACGGATTTGGTTGTTTTGTCTTTTTTTTTTCAAAATTTGAGTTGATGGCGGTTTGACTGCCGGATTGACGCGCCGCGACCGGAATCAGTCAGTTTGTGAGCGGATACAGGCTGGCAGAGGCTGGTTGAGCCACCTGACGCCGAATATTTGACCGCCAACGTCGCAGAGCACAGCGAGATTGGCGCTGAATGGCGCATAATGCCAATGTGGCCAAGTTGGCATTTTCGACGCTCTAGATGACGGTCGCTGTATTTTGGTCCGTTTCTGTACGAGGCCACGATGGCCAGGAACGGCTAACATTTTGCAGTACCTGATGCGCTTTCCCGAGCGAAAAATGTGGCCAAATCGGGTGTAAACTGAGAATATCAAAGAGCCGAATCTTGGAACTTCTGCCCATATTCCATCGCTCTCCCCGCACGCTTCGCTCGGCGTTCGCCAAGGATATGTACGAGGAGCAGCTTGATCTCGCTCTGCTTGATCGCTCTGCTTGATCGCTCTGCTTGATCTCCCCACCTGATCGCTCGCTGATCTCACTTTGAAAAAACTTACCGCCAGTCACGCCATCCAAATGCAATGCCATAAAACGCAGTAACAATCAGCCATACAATCCCCAAGTGAGTTCAAAATACACACTTAGAGCAAAAAATTGCACAAAACAGGAACATTTCTTTTTTCCTCACCCCCTCGCCATCACCTCGCAGGCCGACCTTCATTGGCATGGACCTCCTGCAGGATGCGCCGGCGCGCGAGTCCTTCTTCGTCCAGGACCGTTAAGCATGGCCGTTCCAATCCGCGATCCCCATCAAGCCGCATCCGCGAGCGTCTCCTCCCCCCCCTCGACGTCGACGTCACTGGCTGGTCAACAACGCGCGTGCTCGCCCGCGACGACCGCACGAGCGGCTTCGGCTCCGTTTGTTCTCCGCGATCCGAGCCAAGCGAACGATCTACGCGCCGCCCGCCGGTGCGCCGATCGTTCCTGGTCGGTGCGGCGGCCGATCGCCAGTCGCAGGGTGGAGATCAGATGTGCGCCAAGTGTCAAGCACCGGCGTAAAGCTCAAGGCTGCAAAGCAGCGCGGCGAGCGGGTGGGTGGCGGCCGCACGTGGTGTGTCGCTGGTCACGAAGAAGGCAACGGTGGTGGCAATGGCAATGGCGAACGGAGGGTGGTTTGCGTGGCGGACGCCCGCCTTCGCATCGACACGGGCCACCGACAGAGACGTGCGATAGAGATATAGTTCAGGACAGCGCCGGCCCACCAACTGCCGGTGCGGCGTCGCGCTCCGTCATCGCTCGAGTGTTGCCCATCTGTCAGTCAGGCTGGTCACTTGAATCCATCGGGGGAGGTGACGACCCACTGCCAATGACAAATGACACACGAGGCGGAGAGGCGATCTATCTATGACTGGGCGGCTGCTTGGCGGCGGAGACGCGAGGATGGGCGAGTCGTCAGCCGACTGGAGGCGACGAGCGGGATACGTGGCCGCGCACGGGCTCGTGCTGCTCGCAGTGCTCGCAGCGTCTCCTCCACATAATAGCGGTAGAAGTCTCCTGTTGGCTGCTGCGGTGTCGACCGCCTCGTTCCTGTGGCTGCAGGGCAGCGACCCTGGTTTTCTGACCGAAGGTGCGGAAGGATCGAGCCATGTCGACTGGAAAGCGGGTAGTTACCGACCCAGGCTGTCTGTAGGGATGCTGGCGGATGTGGACGCGGACGACGAGGCCGAGTACCGTCGCGAGCGCATCAAACAGCTCGAGGCCGCTCTGGACGAGCAGTCGGACGCTACAGACCAGTCTGACTGCAGTGGAGAAGGCGATGATGCGTTGGTGGCGACGATGCCAGCAACGGCCTTTTGCGCCGACTGCGGGCTGCTCCCGGTGTGAACGGCCTTGCGACGACCTGGAGGGTGGTCAAGGTCGCTGATCGTGTGCATGCTGCAGCCGCTGCGCGCGCACCACTGCCGCGTGTGCAGACGATGCATCGCGACGTTCGACCACCACTGCTTGCTGCTCGGCACGTGCGTGGGCGAGCGGAACCGCGCACGCTTCTGGTGGTTCCTGCTGCTCCAGAGCGCCGAACTCGCGCTCGCGATCCGCCGTGTACGTATCTCTGTGTAGCTGTCCTGCTGCTTGTCGCCGCCATTGACAAGCGGATCGTGGGTCAGACACCGTTCCAAGCGGCCAACTATCGCGACGGCGCGCACTTCCTGCTGCTCCTGCTGCTCTGGGTACGCCTGAACCTCCGTCCACCGCTCGTATCACCGAATGCAGCTACATTTCACAGCCTTATGTCCATGCAGACGCTGCTGCTCTTCGCCTTCGGCCTCTGGTGCTTCCACAGTGAGCATATCTTGATCGCCACACTCGCTGGCTGCGTATTCACTCTCTGTGTGACTGTGCAGCATTCCTGGCGCTCACCAACTCGACGACGTGGGAGATCGGCCGCGGCGACGAGCTCTCCTATCTGCGCGGGGTCAGCGAGTGTGACCTCCCGTTCAGCCGCGGCTTGGCGACCAACCTGCGTGCTTTTGGCTGCTGCAGCGTCCGTCTGTCGTCCTCCGACCGCTGGCGGCCGACCGCATGGCCCGCGCCGCACTATGTAGAGCGCAACTCGACTGCCGTGTGCCAGAACTTGTGGGAGAACCGCTACTATAGCTGTTGCTAGCTCCGTTAATTGCACGCATCTTCATGGGGAGTGATCGCACCCAACTTGACCACGTTGAAGTTGAACCAGGATCGGTAATCATCGCCTTTTCCACCAATCATTTGCGATCATATGGGTACATTGTTCTATTTCATCCAATCCTCGCTCGGATGATGTCATCGAACCACACAATTTTCGCCAATCGAACGCGCACACACCCAGTGCTCCAGCATTTCTCGATGCTACGCTACTTCACTCCTCTCCAAGCCCGTCATTGCAGAATTCCCACTCACCATGCCACCGTCCTCGACCCAGTGGACCGAGAATGACATGCCGCGGCTCGACGGCCGTGTGGCGCTGGTCACCGGCGCCAACACGGGCTTGGGCTTCGCCACGGCGCTGGGACTCGCGAGAGGCGGTGCGCACGTGGTGCTGGCATGCCGCAACGAGTCTCGCGGCCGCGACGCACAGCAAGAGATCGAGAAGCTGCTGGAGGATGAACCGTCCACTCCACGCGGCAGTGCCGAGTTCATGCTGCTGGACGTCGGAAGCCTCGAGAGCATCCGCGCGTTCGCCAAGTCGTTCCAGACCAAGGTCGACCGACTTGATATCCTTGTGCTCAACGCCGGCGTCAAGGCCGTGGCTTTCGACACGACGGTCGACGGCTTCGAGCAGCAGATGGGTGTCAACCACCTCGGCCACTTCGCGCTGGCCGCGCTGCTGTTCCCGCTGCTCAAGCGGAACGACCGCGCGCGGGTCGTCAGCATCAGCAGCGTCTCGCACCGCGGCGCGACATTGGACGTGGCCAGCCTGAACGCCGCACCGCCGCAGTACGAGGCCATGATGGCCTACCGCGTCTCCAAGCTCGCCAACCTGCTCTTCGCGTACGAGCTGCAGCGGCGGCTGGAAGCTCAGGGCATCACCAACGTCGTCTCGGTCGCGTGCCACCCTGGCGTGACCGAGTCCAACCTGCTGCTCAACCTCATGGGGACCTACTCCAACCCGATCGCTCGCGCCGTGCTCCGCTTCGTGCACTGGCTGCCGTGGGCTCAGACCAACGCCATGGGAGCGCTCAACGTGCTGTGCGCCGCCACCGACCCGAGCGTGCAGGCCGGCGAGTACATCGGTCCGCACGGCCTGCTCGAGTTCTACGGCTACCCGCGGTCCACGACGTCCAGCGAGGAGAGCTACTCGGAGAAGGACGCCGCTGAGCTCTGGACGGCCAGCGAGAAGCTCACGGGCGTCGCCTTCCAGGTCAAGTGAGGTAGCTAGCTCGTAAGCTCTTAACGCCAACAGAAGGAAGATGGTTGACATGTATGATAATTGTAGGGCGGCACCATCTCGCCTTGCCGGCCGCGTTCTGCGTCTTCAGCACTGGGCCAGGCTATCCACAGCCCCGCACGTCGACTCCACTCACTTGTCGGTCTCGTCCTCACTCCCCTCCTCTTCGCTAGGCGAGCGGAACTCCTGCTTCGTGGCCGGCGCGCTCTCGACACTCGACTCCGTCTCGGTCTTCACGGTGCTCTCAGCGCCGTCGCCGCTCTTGGCTTCTGCGCTCTCGCCAGTCATCGGGTCGTCCTCGGTCGACTCCACCTTGACCGACGTCGTCTCCTCGTCCGCGTCCATCGACTCGTCCTCCTTCTCCTCGCTCTCGGCCACCTCGCCCTCCTCGATATCGTCTTCCACGACCGCCGTCTTGGACTTCTTGATCAGCGTCGCCGCCGCCTCGGCCTCGGCAGCCTCGATCGACGACGTGCGCGGCCGCTTCTTAGACGAGTCTGTTGCAGGTTCCACAGTCAACTCAGTCAGTCTCAAAAGTCTCCCCCAACCATCTCCACTCTCATCAATGTCCATACCTGCTTGGGTCGTCGCCTCGTCATCAGACAGCACGTGGCCCGAGCCGCTGTCGTCGCCGCTCTGCTCGACCGCACTGCTGTCTTCGTTCTCCTCCTCGGCAGACGGAGGGTCCACCTTGGCCGCCTCGCTCGTCTTGGCGTCCGTGTCATCCGACTGGGACGCGTCCGGCTCCGGCGAACCGAACAGCGGCGTGGCGATCGGCGTGTCGGGAGGCGTTGCGCTCGGGGAGTCGTCGTCGTCGTCATCCTCGCCGTCCTCGTCCATCGACCCGAGGTACTCAACCGAGAGCGAAGGCTCGACGAGCCACTTGTTCGGCTCCTGCGGACGAACGCGCGGCGACGGAGCCCAAATCTTGGCGGGACGCTCACCGCGCGGCGTCGGCTGCGGCGGCTGCTGCTCAAGCGGCGTGCGACGCAACACACCAGGGTTGAACTCGATTCGGAACGCGCCTTCGCCCTCGAACACCGCCTTCGTCTTGTGCAGGTACGCAGCATGCGCCGCCTCGGCGTCCGTCGTGCTGGTCGCCTCCTCCTTGAGCTCCGCAAACAGCTTGAGCAGCTCCTGGCACGTGTCGTCTGTCGCCATGTGCTGCATCTGCTTGAGCACTTGCGCCACCAGCTTGTCCATCGTGAAGAGGAAGTAGGACGTCGACCCCATGAGGCTGCGGCAAAAGTCCTCGTACTTGGTACCGTCGATCGAGCCGTCGATCAAGCCGTACAGCTTCGTCACGTACGCCTGGTAGTCACCCGCCTTGTCCTGGCGGCTCGCGGCCTCCGGCGCCAGCGGGTGACGCCACGGTTCAAGCGCGCGGATCGCCGGGTTCAGTGCGCGACGGTGCCGAGTGCGCTTCGCCTTCTCGCACAACTCGCGCGCACGCTCGAGACGACTGTGCAGCATCTGGTACAGCCGCAGGAACGCGTACGCGTGCTGCCCTCCGTAGAACCGCGACGTGTTGCGCTTCACGAAGTTCGACGCGTCCGAGGCGTCGTCCAGCACAGGCAGGCTCGGCGGGAAGTCCGACGCCTCCTCCATCGAGATGGCTTCGGGCTGCAAGTACGCCTGGCCGAAGGAAAGGTTCACCACCAAGTAGCCGCGCTCCTCGTCGAACGACTGGACCGTGCCGTCGCCAAACTCGGTGCTCACTTCCGTCCCGGGACGCAGCGACCGCGAGCGCTCGAGCGTGCCGGTCGTCTGCTTCGGCTTGCGCACAAGCCACTCCTCCTCGACCTGGAAGAACGGGAAGTAGAACGCCTGCCAGATCTTCGACACCTTCTCCTTGTCGGCAACGCTCAGGTTCTTCTCGGCCGCGTACGACAGCAGACCGAACGCGTCCTTGTGGATCTGCACCGACGACACCTTGTACACGAAATGCGGCTTCCACGAACGCGGCGCCTCCTTCTGGAGAGCATTGCTGATCGCCGACGCCGGGGGAACCGCATTCTTACCTTCAACTCCAGCGCTGGCCTTGGCTGCATCTGCATCAGCAGGCTTAGCCACCTCGCCACTGGCAGCGGCAGCCGACGCGCCAGCCGTAATACTCGCAGCGTCCGCCTTGGCGGCCTCCTCAGCCTGGTGCACCTTCTCGTCCGACTCGAGCTTCTTCTTGGCCTCCTGCAGCAACACCTTCATGCTAGTCTGCTTCTTGTCCTTCTGCTTGAAGTAGAACGACGAGTGGTCCAGCGACTTGTGGAAGTTCTTCTCGTTCACCTCCTTCCACTGCTTGTTCAGGTCCTCGCGCGCACGGCGCCACTCCTCGTCCTTCTGCTTCAGACGCTTCAAGATCACGGGAATCGCGCCAGCAGGGTACTTGCGCAGCAGGTCCAAGATCTGCGCGCCGGCCTCGCCGTAGATCCGCGTGATGGCGTTCAGGTGCGTCACGCGGAACGTGCCCTTGTCCACAACGTAGTTCCACAGCTTGTCGTCCGACCCGTCCTTGTCCTTCAGCACTTCAATCTCGCGCGCCAGAGGCTCGAGCAGGCTGATCGTCGACGTGTTCGACTCGATCACCATGTCAATCTCGAAGCGCTCGTCCTCGCACTTGAACAAAGCCTCCTCGTACTGGTTCTTGCGCATGCTCTTGAACGAAAAGTCTTCACTGCCCGTCGGCACAGACACCCACTCGTCGTTGCACACGCTGCGCTCCAGCTTGGATCGCGACGAGCACGGCGGCAGCGGGTAGCTCGCGGGAAGACCACGGTACGACGGAGTGGCGCGACGGCACTGCGACAGGTCCGTCTCGGCCAGCGGGATGAACGGCCACACCTCCTTCGGGTTGCTCTGGATGCCGTGCGCGCCAATCAGCTTGTCAAACTCGTCCACGAGATCCGTGTGCCGTCCAAACAGGTTGCGCATCAGCGACAGCATCTCCTCGCGGCCCAAAACCTCCTGCGAGTACAGCTCGAGGCACTTGAGGAACTCGCGCCAGTTGTCCCGCGACGGCAGGATCTTCTTGATGCGCTCAAAGATGCTCCACTCGTCCTTGTCGAGCAGCACATCCGAGAGCGCCAGCGTCGCACGCCGCTCCTTCGTCTCGAACGGACGCCGCTTCGCACGCTTCTGGTCGAACAACGCGCGATTCCGCTCGCGCTCGCGCTCCTTCTCGCGCCGCTCGAGCGCCTTGGCACTCAGTCGCCGGTCGTCTCCGCCGTACTTGCCCGACTTTCCAGCCTTGCGGTAGTCGTCCAGTCCGTCGTCCAGACCGCGACCTCCCTTCAGCACCGCACTGCTCGGCGAGTCAGCGCGCAGTCCACGCAGATCGTCGCGTCGTCCCATGCTGCCGTGGTTCGTCGACGACTGGTAGCCAGGAGGGCCGTATCCATCGCCTCGTCCGCCGTACCCGCGGTTCGCCTTGGCGAGCTGGGCCTTGCGAGTTTCAGCCTCCTGGGCCGCGCGGTTCAACCGCTCCGTCGCCTGCTTCTGCACGGCGTCCGGCAGGAAGAACGTGAACTCGCGCAGCAGGTCCGGGTGGTCGCGGAACAGGTGGGACACCTGGTCCAAAACCTGCCGGATCGACCGCTGCTCCTTCTGGTACGTGTGCAGGATGGCCAAAAACTCCTTGTACGTCTCCGGCTCGTCCGCAAAGCGCTGCTTGATGGTCGTCACGTAGTGGATCGCGTGGTCGAACTCCACCGGGTTGGTCGCCGACCGCGACGCGTTGCCTCCTGTGCCGCCTTGGCCGCCCATTTGCTGCTGCTGCTGCTGCTTCTTGGACGATCCCGACTTGCCCTGGCCGGACTTCATCTGTTGCTGCTGCTGCATGCTCTGACGTGACGGCGTCGGCTGCTTGCCGGGGTGGTGGAGCTCGGGAGGAGCATACTGCGGCGGCGGGATCGTGACTGGCGGCGGGCGGTGGCCCGGAGGTCCCATCCCAGCGTTAGCCGAGGCCTGCAGAGCCCCAGGGTTCGCGTAGATCGTCTGGGTAGTGCCTCCGCCTCCAGGGCGGCCTGGGATCTGCGACGAGATGACCTCGATGGACGTGTCCGGGCGGATGCGGTACCCTGGTGGCAGGAACGTGTTGAAGCCCAAGATGAGGTTCGGGTACCCTCGGAAGAGACTCGAGACGCGCAGGATGACGCCGGGCGTGTCGATCGCCTGCGCCTTGAAGTCCTTCATGACGTCCAGGAACTGGTTGTAAATGTCCGGCTGGTCACCGAACTGCTGCTTGACCTGGTCCAGGTACAGCAGCGCGTCCTCGACGCGCAGCTCGCGGTGGCGCGGCGGCGGCGGACCCATGCCCGACTGCTGCTGCGAGTTCTGAGCCTGGGCCTGAGCCTGAGCTTGAGCCTGAGCCTGGGCTTGAGCTTGAGCCTGAGCCTGTGCTTGAGCCTGCGCCTGAGCCTGGGCCTGAGCCTGAGCCTGAGCCTGAGCCTGAGCCTGGGCCTGGGCCTGAGCCTGGGCCTGGGCCTGAGCCTGAGCCTGGGCGGCGGCCGCGGCGGCGTAGTACCCTGCGTCGCTGTCCTGCTCGCTGCGGTCGACGACGTAGCCCTGCTGCTGCATGGGGGGCCCCTGCTGGCCCGCCTGCTGCTGCTGGAGGTCGCGGCGTGGGGACGGCGGCCGCACGCCGCCGTACGCCTGGCCGGGCTTGAGCGCCGGGTTCCCCGTCATGGAGCTCACGTTCGGCGGGTTGCCCAGCCCCTGCGTCATGCTTTGCGACGCCATGCGCACCGCGTGGCCCAATAGCATGCCGCCGCTCGCGGACGGCGGTCCCTGCGGGCCGGAGGGGCCCCCCATGCTCGTCGGGGGCTTCTGCAGCACGGACGGACCGGAGGGGACGCCCCCGCCGAGCCCCGCGCGCGGCGGGTGCAGGATCGAGCCTGAAAGCGGGTGGTGCGGCGATCGCGACGAGCTGGGGACGCCCAGACCGCCCCCGAGCGGCGGAGGCGGCAGCGGCGGCGGGCCGGCGTGCAGCATCCCGCCGCCGCCGCCGCCGTGCAGCGGGTGCAGCCCGTGGCCCGCGTGCGTGAGCTGCGAGATGGACGGCGTCGGGTGGAAGCTCGTCTTGCTGCTCATGGCGCCGCTGGTTCCGCCGGCGTTGAGCGCCGCGGGCGGCGGCCCGTGCCGCTCGCCGGAGGACCCAGGGTACGACGGGTTCATGTGGGGGGGCGGACGCGCGGACGGCGAGGGGGAGGGGGGCCACACAGCCGCTGGGGGATGCCTGGACGCAGGAGGAGAGGCCTGTAGGCAGGCGATGGCCCGCAGGAAGGGGGCGGAGGCGGCGGGGGAAGCCGACGCGGCGAGCGGGCGGTCCGGGCGTTCCGCGGCGGCGCGCGCGTCTTCTTTTTCCAAAGTGGGCGGACGCCGGTGGCGGATTCGCACGGGCGGACGGGCGGACGGGCGGACGAGCGGACGGGCGGACGGTCCGCTCGCTTGGCGTTCTTGGTGTCGTTGTGAGCGAGCGGATGGGGGAAGGGGACGTGCGACAGGGGGAAGAGGAAGTGGGGGTTGAGCGGTGGAGGGGGGGTACGCAAAGTGTAGGGGGGGTATGGATGCCCAAATCTCGAGGTGCGTTCGTTGGCTCAGGCGCGGCCATAGAAAAGTCAGGTGTCCAAACACGGTGGGTTGAGAACCAAAGCAAGGTGAGCTCCTGCTTCAGGTTCAATCGGACCTGATCGGAGGCGTACGGTCCGATCAGTCTTCCACGTCTCTTCAAGGCTCACCAAGACATGTGCAACAGTCTGCACCACCAACCAGAACAGCACATATTTTATATACCTCTATTATTCATTAATCTGATGCGCAGTCAAGATACTAAAAATACTATCCAGCACTGAAATCACTACGAAAATAGATGTGTTGTTGGTGCGCTTGATGGCGAAACAGACTGGTATTGTTAGCCTATGATGCTGGCCTCAAGTGCTCGCCGAGGCGACCCGCGCGCCAAGAAGGCCAAGAAGCGCTCGACATCGCCAGGTCGGCCATTAGCTATCCCCAATCCGCTCTCTCTAGTCGCACATCACACTCTGATAATCTCATTGTCACAGTCGCGGTCGAGCTCGAGACGGAGGCGGCGGCGAGGCGCCGGCAGGAGCGGCCGCGGCCGCGAGACGACGGCGGGTACGGCGCGCAGCAGCTTCGCGCGCAGCAGCGGCTCGCCAAGACCAAGACGACCGAGGAGCTCGCGCACCTGCGGCTGCGGCGGCGGCAGAGCGCTGACGAGCAGCGCAAGGCGCCGACGCAGCACGCCAACACCAGCTTCCAGTCCGCCAGAGGTCGTCCACGCCATCGCATACTCCACTGCCTGCTTGAGAACCTACTTACTGACTGCGTCCATGCAACAGGAGTGCTCCACTCGGCGCGCGAGCGAGAGTCGCCGCCGCCGGAGCGACCAGTGCGGCAGCGACCGCAGTCCGCCAAGCCGAGCCGACCGACTGAAGAAGCTACATCAACGCCAGCGAGTCGGCGGGAGGTCGTGGCCGGCGCCGGCATCAGCGTGCGCCACTGGGAGCGCTGGCTGTGCCACCCGCAGCCCACGACGACCGCGCAGCTCGCGGGCAGCCAGTCGTCGCCGATACTGCGGCCGGAGCAGCAGCCGCATTATGAACCGAAGCGGAGGGTGGAGGTCAAGCCTTCGAGCGACCACGTAGTGCCTCGAGCGAGCCACAGGACCAACATCGTGGTCGACATGCGCTGCCTTCGCGTGGCCGACAGCGACGGCCAGGACGAAGCGGCTCTGCAGCGGAGACCGACTCAGGCAGCAGCTCGAGCGCGGCAGGCGTGGGGCTGATCTACCCGACTTGAAGCGGCTAGAGCCATGCGATGATGGCATTGCGCGCTCGGCGCAATCGGAGTGGCACTTGAAGTTGTCGCCGACGGTACGACGACAGTGGCTCCATCGCGACTCAGACTCGGTGGCGGCGCCTCCTTCGCCTCGCTGTGCGTTCTTGAGGCGCCGCGGGCCGCGGTCGATTAGTCTTTGGTTCAAAGCTCGCGGCCGGTTGTCGATGTTGTGTGTGTGTGGCTCGAAGCCCTCGCTCAGGGTCGTCGGTGCTGAGCCCGCATCCGCCGCGTCACGAGTCGGGTTCGCCATGTTCAAGGCTGTGCTGAAGAACCTGCCGCAATTAATACACATGCTTGTCACCATACCGCCGCCTTTTGGCTCGGTCCTTTCTCGATACAGCACTCACATACTGAGCGAACAGACATACCTTCCGCAACTAATATTCGGCGAGAAAAGCCGCCGACAGATGACATCCGATCCACCTCGACCAGCACGTCATTTTGGCGTCGCGGCCCATCGGCCTGCTGCCCGCTTGCCTGCGGCTCGCGGCTGCCACTGCGCGACTCGCTGGCCATGGCGCAGACCTCCACCTCTTCCTCCTCCTCTTCCTCGCGGCGGCTCGCGGCGCTCGCGCGCCAACTGGACGCGCCTGCCGCCGCGTGCGCCGTCTCCACGAGCACGGCGACGACCCGCGAGCTGGTGGCGGAGCGAGCCAATGCGACCTTCCCGACCCGCGAGATGACGCTGTTCCTGGACGGTGGCGCCGCCAAAACGGCGCACCGCGAGCGCGCCATGGCGTGGCTGGCGGAGCCCGCGGAGTTCCAGGCGCAGGGCTTGGCGACCTACGATCTGTCGCTCGAGCAGCGCCGCGAGCTGACCTTCCAGCGCGTGCGCCGCCTGTACTCGCTCTTCGTCGAGCACGGACAGGACCGCGAGCAGCGCGACGCGCTCGCGGAGCTCGCGGGCGTGTTCGACCTGACGCTCTGGGTGCGCAACGGCGTGCACTTCGGGCTGTTCGCCGGCGCGCTGATGGCGCAGGGCGACAAGGAGCAGCAGGACGAGTGGCTGCCGCAGGCGCTGCTGCTGCAGCTCTACGGCAGCTTCGCCATGACGGAGCTCGGCCACGGCAGCTTCACGCGCGGCTTCGAGACCACCGCCACCTTCGACCGCGCCGCGGACGAGTTCGTCATCCACACGCCGACCGACACAGCCACCAAGTGGTGGATCGGGTGAGGGTCACTATCTATCATACCAGTACGGTACCGCATTGATGGAATGTGACTAACTGATTGTCTTATCTACTGTGTGTGCTGCACAGCGCGGCGGGGGAGACGGCGACGCACACGGTGTGCTTCGCGCGGCTGGTGGTGGACGGCCAGGACCACGGCGTGCAGAGCTTCGTGGTGCAGCTGCGCGACCTGGAGACACACGCAACGCTGCCGGGCGTGCGCATCGGCGACCTGGGCAAGAAGATGGGCCTGCAGGGTGTGGACAACGGCTGGATCCAGTTCGACCACGTGCGCGTGCCCAGGGAGCACATGCTACGCCGCTTCGCGCGCGTCGAGCGCGACGGCACGTTCACGCAGACCCACAAGCCGCAGATGGCGTACGCAGCGCTCATCGGCACGCGCGGCAAGCTCGTGACGCTCTCGGTGGGGATCCTCAAGAAGGCGCTCACGATCGCCGTGCGGTACTGCGGCGTGCGCCGCCAGGGCGAGCAGGTGAACCCCAAGGACCCGCACGCCGAGACCAAGCTGCTGGACTACCAGAGCCACCAGCTGCGGCTGCTGCCGGCGCTCGCCAAGGCGTTCGCGTACCATTTGCAGACGAGCTACATTGAGCAGCTCATCGACCGGTTCGACCAGGAGGGCGGCGACATCGCCGAGGACCTGCTCGCCGATATCCACGGCACCATGGCCGGCTTCAAGGCCTTCTGCGCCTGGGACGTGCAGGACGCCATCGAGCAGTGCCGCCAGTGCTGCGGCGGCAACGGCTACAGCTCGTACACGGGGCTCGAGGAGCTGCTCGCCAACTTCTCGGTCATCGTCACCTTCGAGGGGGACAACACGGTCATGGCGCTCCAGACGGCCAGCTACCTCGTGCGCGCCGTCGAGCGGCAGCAGCGCCGCGAGCCGCTCGCTGGCTCGGTGCAGTACCTCGACAAGTGCAAGGCCGTCTCGCGCTGGCGCGTCGAGTCGGCGCGCGACCTGGAGGACCCCGCTCAGCTGATGGAGGCGCTGCACGTCTACGCTGGCCGGCAGGTGCTACGCGCTGCCGCCAAGCTCGCGAGCAGCTCGTTGTCGACGCCCCAGGCGCGGTGGAACGCGTGCCACGCCGAGCTGCTCGAGGTCGCGCGCGTCCACGTGTTCTACAACGTGGCCGTGCGGTTCATCGAGCTGCTCGTCGAACTGCGCGGCAAGCCCGAGCACCGGCAGCTCGTGCCGGCGCTCCACGCGCTCTGCCAGCTCTACGTGCTGCACGAGTTCGAGCGCGGCGCCGCCTTCTTCCTGGCCGAGCGGTTCATGACGCCCGCGCAGGTGCAGCTCGTGCACGACGAGCTGCTCGCCGTGTGCCTCCGCGTGCGGCGCGACGCCGTGGCGCTCGTCGACAGCTTCAACCTGAGCGACTTCATGCTCGGCTCGAGCATCGGCGGCAAGGCCGGCAACATCTACGAGGACATGCTGAGCGCCGTGGCGGGCCGCCAGGGCCCCACGCCGTACTTCGAGTCGGCCATCAAGCCCATGCTCGAGGGCGAGGGCATCGAAGACTAGCCGTGGTGTGTGTGCGTTCGACTGTGGCATCTAGTGAGGAGACCTTGGTGCTCGTTGGCTCATTGAAGCGCGAGCAGTATCAGGTCTCCATCACCCCGTGGCGATTGATTGTGCAGACCAGCGTCAACGGCGTGTCACTGCGAGTGATGACGCTGTTGACGCTCGATGAGTAATAGTGGCCCATCCATCACAATACCGGTCACTAATATCAAACTTTACGTTATCTAGTCATAACGCTCAATACAAGCCGGTCTTTTGGAAATTGAAGTCCGATGGCTTCAAAATTCAGTCGGGATACACGAATCGACGCCGATCTCATTCGCCAAAGCTCCCCGAACGAGAGGCTCTCGCTCGCCGATCTCTCGCTGTTCGTTCGTTGCTCGCGATGGCGGTGGCGCTCGACGACCTCATCCCTCGCAACGTCCTCGTGGCGACGCTGACGGTGGCGCTGTTGTCACTCAGCATCGACCTGCTGCCGTCGGGCATCGAGCCGGAGGAGTCACAACTCAAGTATGCACCACGCACCATCGACCAGCAGCAGCGGTTCGCAGCCCACGCGAGCGCTATCTCCAGCATCGACACTGGCGCGGGCGTCTTCTCCAAGCTCGGCGAGGTGCTGTTCGAGGGCGAGGCGCTGGCGCCGGAGGACCTCGCGGTCTCGCAGGACGGCGTGGCCTTCACGGGTCTCATCGACGGCCGCATCGTGTCGTTCGCGGCTGATGACGCCCCGCTCGAGCTGCACAACTTCTCGCGGACGGGCCAGCAGGTCGACGGGTGCGGCGAACTGGCTCACGAGCCGACGTGCGGCCGTCCGCTGGGACTGGTCTTCGCCGACAGCAAGCTGTTCGCCAGGTACATCAAGCGGATCCCGTCGCCCAAGCTGTTCGCCGGCGACCAGGTGCTGCTCGTCGCCGACGCGTACAAGGGATTGCTGCTGTTGGACGCCACGGGCCGCAAGACGCTGCTGTTCAACCACGTGGAAGACCGTGAGTCGCGCGAGCGGCAGCGCGTCAACTTCCTCAACGGCGTCGCCGTCACCAAGACCGGCCACGTGTTTGTGACCGAGTCGTCCCGCCGCTTCCAGCGCAACCAGGTCGTGCTCGAGTACCTCGAGCGGCAGCTCACGGGCCGACTGCTGCGTCTGGACCCCAGGACTGGCGAGGTGGCGGTCGTCGCCTCGGACTTGGGCTTCCCGAACGGACTGGAGGTGCTCGACGACGGCAAGGAGTCGCTCGTCATGGCGCTCACGACGCAGCACAAGCTCGTGCGCTTCACGCCGGCCACGGGCGTGCTCGAGGATTTTGCCTACGTGCCGAGCGAGCCCGACAACGTGAGCCTCGAGACGGTCGGCGGCAGGAAAGTGCTGGTCGTCGGCCTCGCCACGCCGTCCACGGGCGTCGTCGGCTTCCTCAAGGAGCGCGTCAAGACGCGCAAGCTGCTGTCGCTGCTGCCGCCCTGGGTCACCGTCGCGCTCGTCAAGCGCAGCGGCAGCTTCGCCGTGCTGGACGCCGAGTCGGGCGAGGTGCTGCGCGTGTTCGAGGACGCCACGGGCCAGACGGCCTTCCTCATCTCGGGAGCGCGCCGCTACGTCGACCACGTGTATGTGCTCAGCTGGTTCCGTCGCGCGCTCATTCGCGTCCCCGTTGCGGCGCTGGAGGAGCAGCTCGGTCGCAAGGACTAACGAAAGTGTGGACATCGGCTCTAAACATGCAATCCATTGTACACCGTCAAAAGCAACCACCACTACCATCATGCTCGTCTTTCCGTCCTCGCCTCTGTCATGTCCCCACCACCAACGGGTCGGCGAGCAGCAGGTTCTCGATCCCCTGGTTCACCTTGACCAGGAAGCGGCGGTACGTGCCGAGCACGAGGTCCGTCATCTCGCCAATGTGCGCGCGCCGCTCTTGGGCAGTCGCCACGTCCGCCACTTCGGGCGTCGCACGCGCAACATTGACCGAGACGCTCGCGTGTGCCGGGTTGATCTTCGCTGGCGCCATGGAGCTCCAGCCTTCCTCGCGCAGGCGAACGTACATGGAGCCCTCCATCTCGACGACGCCGCTCCAGACCGTGACGATCCGCGATTCCTCAATGTACCGGCGGAACGCCATCGTCCCCTTCATGGTCACGTTGCCTTGCGCCGACTGCAGCGTCTCGGAGAACGTCATGTTGATCGTGTCGTCCGTCACGTGCTCGACGGTACCGCGGTTGCTCAGGACGTTCAGGTTGACGCTGCGCCACGCGGCTCGGTGCACCGCGAGCATCGGGAATGGCATCGTGTGGCAGTGCGACATCTCGAAGAATGTGCCGGCGTCGCTCGTGCGCAGTTTGTTGGACCACGACTTGGCGTGTTCCGCGTGCTCGAGCCCGGCCTCACGCAGCACATTGTCGATCTGCGTGTACTGACCGTCCAGCTTGGCGTTGAGAGAGTGGAAGAGCGCCTTGGTGAGCATGGTACCCTCGCTTGGGGCCGCCAGGATAGCCGTCAGACCTTCCATTCTCTGTGTCGCCACCACTTGTTAGTCATTGCTCCATTCCTTCCCTGTAAACTGAACAACGAGCAACGCACCGCGATCTTGAAGTGCTGCTGCAGCGCCTCCTTCAGCTGCTGGGCCACGGCGAGCTGTCCCTCGAGCGCGGACCGCAGGTGAGCGTTCGTGGCGCGCGCGTGCTCGACCTCCTGCTTCTGGCGGCTCGCCACGTCCCTCCACTTGACCGCTAGGTCTTCCTCAGCCATCAGATCGATCCCAGCGCCGTCGGACGCCGGCGACGCGGGCTCCTTGAGCGTCGAGAGCTGCTGCTCGAGCTCCGCCACCTTGTCGCGAAGGTAGTCAAGCTCGTCCTTGGGTCGCTTGCGACGCTTCTTCTTCTTCTCCACCGGCTCGGCCGTCGCCTTGGCGCCGTTGGACACTGGCGGGGTCGCTCCTCCCACCGAGCTGTCCCCCCACGCGTCCATACACGGGAACTGGCCGCCGTCGGGGAACGCGGGCGGCGCCGGTGCGATCGCGACGGGGGTAGTCGCCGCACGACGAGGAGCTGCATTAGTCGCGGCCGGCGGCGGACTGGGCTCCTCGTCCGACGCGATCAGCAGCGAGAGGATGTCGTCCAGGATCTCCAGGTCGCCCTCGTCGCCAATGCGCGGCCGCGCGCCGTCCCCGCCGCCCGTGGCGTTCCCGTTCGGCCACTGCGAGTTGAGCATGCGGTCGCTTGGACTTCCGATACTGAACTCGAGTTGTCGGGTGGAAGCGACGCACTTCACATCACAGTGGCATAGTCAAATTGCCTTTATAACAGCATAATTTCGTGATTATATTGCTGCTGATTATTAAACAGTTCTGATATCATACTCTGTCTATATATTCAAAGGCAGCAATGGATTCTATATACAGTGTCATCTATAAATTGATGCAGCCGAAGATTCTCTGGATGTGCCACAATCCGAGAGCGGCATAATCCTCGCGTGTATGATCCGCAACCGACTTTCAGCTCGCGTTGCACTGACGTGGCGCGCTTGGATACGGTGTGTGGGTCCTCTATGTGCTTTTGACATCTCGCACTTGCTGGATGTCGAGTTGTTGAAGCGATCTATTGCCTTCTCGACCAGGGCAGACCGCTCACACCCCGTGAGCCATGAGGGCGTTCTCAACGAGCTGGCGCAGCATGGGGATGTTGCAGTCGTACGTGCCGACCACCAGCCTCGTCAGCTCTCCCGGGTGTTTCGACCGCCGTTCTCTGTCGGGCAACTCGGCGTCTGTCGTCTCTGGCGTCACACGCACGACGCTGCGAGATACACAACCAGGAGCAGCGTTGTCGCCGGCGATTGCCATCGGCTCCAGCAAGATCCAGCCTTGTTCGCGCAGGCGCACCGACACGGATTCGACGATCTCGACCACGCTGTTCCACACCGCGACGATCCGCCCGGCTGCAACGTACCGCCGCATGGTGAGCATGACCTTGTAGCCGATTGCACCAGATGTCGAGAGCTGCACGGAGCCGACAATGGTGGCGTTGATCGTGTCGTCCGCGGTGCCCTGCGCCGTGTACTCCATGCCGTGGTCCTTGAGCGCCTCGGGAGCGTGGATAGCCCAGATGGCGCGGTTCACAGCCGCCATGGAGAACGGCATGATACGCACCTCGGTTTGCTGGAAGTACAGCCCGCCGTCCGCACTAGACACGGCTTGAATAGCCTTGACATCCTCGTGGTCGACGCCGACGAGTCTCGAGTTGCGCACAACGCCGTCGACGCCGAGATATAGCGCGTCCAGATCCGCGTTCAGCATCGCAAACACGTCAGACGGAGAGATGGAGTCCGTGTGAAACTGCACCGACCGAGACCCGCCATCTATCTCAATCAGCTGCGTCACCAACACCGTTAGCCCGATACACACAGATGAATAGAGTCTCCGCCGCCAACACCCAACGCACCGCGAGTTTCTGTACGTGCTTGAGTCTGTCCTCAAGCTGCTTGCCGACGGCGAGCTGCTCTTGCAGCACAGCCCGAAGCCGCAGGTTCGTGGCCAGCGATCGGTCCACTGCCGCCTTTTGCCGCTTCGCGATGCGCTCCCAGTGCGCAGACATGACGTCGCGGTCACGAGGACGGCGACTGCCACTTCGCTTGGCGCGGGGTCGGCGCTTGGCTCGCTTGAGCGCCGCAAGCTTGACTTGCATCTCGCCGACCGCACCACGCAGCCAGTCGAGCTCGTCCTTGGGGCGTTTGCGCTTCTTCTTGGCCGCGGTCGGTGGTACGTGGGCATCGGCAGGCGAAGTGTTTGACCGCGAGCCGATAGGCTCGATGCGGGGAAGAATAGGCGGCCATCCCGCATGGTAAACCTCTGCCAGCAGTGTCGCGGTGATGTCCTCGTCCGACAGCGGGGACAGGAACGAGAGCAGATCGTCCATCAGCGGGAGGTCGTCGTTGTCGCCGACGCCGTCGGGCGTTGCATCGCTGCAATCGGTGAGCCGCGAGGGGTCCTCGGGCGTGTGCATCTCCTGCTGGCGATCAGCCGCGTGATTACGAAATGTTGGGTGAGCACAAATCGCTAGCATTTCAGCCTCTCTATATTTATCATTTGGTATAATCAAAGTTTGTGGATCTACCTATTTCCTGCTTTAGGTCCATATTAGACTCCTGATATAAAATATCATGTATTATATACTATATTATGAGATGAAGCTTGTGGCGATCAGAAATTCTTGACACAACAACTCTGCACGATGGCAATGAGGTCGTGCGATCTGTCGCCGATGGTGGAAGACAACGACGTGCTGGTCGAGCTGGACGCGATGCTGGAGATGCTGCCGACGATCTCGATGGACCCGAGCACCGCTGGGAGCGACCTGTCGGACGCATTTGAGGCGGCCAATCACCCTGTGGTGGCTGGGTACGGAGCACTGATGGAGAACCACACCGACGCGGTGCTCACGACCGAAGAAGTCGACGCGTTGCTGTTGCCAACGGTATTTGACGGCGATTTGACGGGATCGGCATCGGCGGACGGGGCGGGAGCTGCAGTGCTGAAGTCGCCGGTCAATGCGGAGAAGAAACAGCAGATGCGAGCGGCGCCATACAAACGGCGACGGAAACGACCCAAGGACGAGCTCGACTACCTGCGCGGCATGGTGGACGAACTCGAGGCGGAGCTGTCGGCTCTCCAGCAGCCGGGGATCCGTATCACCAGCGAGGAAGAGGACGACTGTGAGGCGGCCAGCATGTTGGAGCAGTGGAAGCATATTGCGAGCCACCAGAAAAAAGAAGCCGGCCGGTCGATGGGCGAGAACACGAGGCTTCGGATCTTGCTGGAAGGACAACTTAACGTGGCCAAGATACTGAAAGACGCGCTCGAACAGGTCCAGAACATCGCGGTACGCAGTCGTTCAATTTTGTACTCGATGGCTATCGTAGACTCACAGTGGCGACTTGTGTTGCAGAGAATCGAGGTCGGTGGCGGCGTATTCCCGACTGCCAATCGCTTCCGTGCGCTCAGTATCTCGGACCCTGATGTGTTCGTTGCGCTGAGCGACAAGCTGGACGAGCAGTACCTTCGCATCGCCGATGTCCTTCGAGACGGCGGGCTCACAGAGCTGAAGCGAGATATGGTCAAGGACATTGAGCTGCGGACTAGTTCGCATGGCCTGTACTTTGAGCAGGTCGAGGTGCGCATCGCGCCGTTCTCCATGGTGGCCGTGGGTCGAGCCATTTGGCGCATGCTCAGCCTCGGCGCGCTCAATGCGCATGGGGTACACTCCAGTGCGCAGGAGATCAAAGACGACACCATCAACGCCACCGTCATGAACACGCTGCAGCTCCCGAGCTCGAGCAATATCACGTTCAAGATGAAGTTCTCGCTGCGCCGGTACAGGGAGGCCGACCGGATCGTCATTGTCTGGAATGGTGTGGTTGAGATCGACGGCTCCGTGTCCGTGCGACTGCGAGAGCAAGGCTGGTGTCAGCTCGAGCCGTTCGCGATGGCCGGACGCGACGTATCGGCAGCGTCCATTTCGCGCAGCACGGTGCGCGTCACACCTGAGATGTCGGACATCGACTCGGATAACGATGCGGCTCATGTCGGCGAGATGACCAACCTGGTGATTGGCACGTATCACCGGAACGTTGGTTTGATGCACCAGGTCGTGGAGAACCTGCTGATGAGCGACATGGCCAGCTCCTGACACCAACGGTAGAGCAGGCGACGAGTACAAAGAGAAATGGAGCTTTGCTGCTGCTGAGGTCTCACTCTACTGCCTCTTGTATAAATTCAAAACCGGATTCTACAGCAAAGGGTATTCCCATCTATATACTCCAGCTGCATCATGAGTTGGCCATGTCACTCATCAGCAGATTCTCCACGAGCTGATTCAGCATGCCGATATTGCGGTGGTACGTGCCAATCACTAGGTTGGTGATTTCGCCGACGTGAGTCGCGCCATTGTCTGAGTCGATGTCCGACATCTCGGGGTGGACGTGCACAATGTTGCGCGCAATGCACGCGGTCGACGGGTCGCGTCCTGCCATCGCGAACGGCTCCAGCACACTCCAACCTTGCTCTCTCAGTCGCACGGACACGGAACCGTCGATCTCGACCACGCCGTTCCACACAGCCACGATCCTGCCACCCTCCCGGTACCGGCGCATCGAGAGCTTCATCTTGAAGGCTATGTTGCTTGAGACTGGGAGCTGCAGCGTGTCGATGACAGTCGCGTTGATGGTGTCGTCCACGATATCTTGTGCTTTGTAGTGTACGCCCTGCACCTCGAGCGTGCCGAGGCTGAGCGTGCGCCACATGGCGCGGTTCACCGCCGCCATGGGGAATGGCGTGATGCGCACCTCGACCTTTTCGAAGTACAAACCGTGCGGACCAGACTGGAGCTGAATGTCCTTGATCATATCGCGATTCACGTCGGCGACTCCGCCGCTCCGAAGCATGTCGTTGACGTACAGGTACTGCTCGTCCAGTTTGTCGCTGAGCGCGGTAAACACTTCCGGGTCTGAGATGCTGAGCGCGCGGAAGCGTCTCGCGGTTTGGATCGCGCCGCTCACCTCGATCCGCTGTAGTTCCAAAAGCAGCCATCACGCTTGGTCAGCGACAAGGCCCCGCCATCAGCATGCATCTCGCGGCTACGTACCGCAATGTTTTGGACCTGCTCGAGCGCGTCTTTCAGTCTCTTGGCCACGTTCAGTTGTCCTTCCAGCAAGGCTCGCAGCCTCGCGTTCTCGTCCATCGACCGGCCCACCTCCTCCTTCTGGTGGCTCGCAATGTGCCGCCAGCGCTCCGACATATTGTCCACATCGCCTTCATCCAGCTGTTCGCTTGGACTGAAGCGGTCATGCTGCCGGAGCGCCGATAGTTCGGCCTGCAGCTCGTCCACCTTGCCTCGCAGGTAGTCCAGCTCGTCCTTGGGCCGTTTGCGCTTCCGCCGGTACGGCGCCGCCCGCTTCTTCTCGGCCTTGACGGGAGACTTTAGCACCGCACGGGACGCTCCATCTTCCGCCGTCGTTAAGTCTTCGCCGACCGCTGCAGACGATAGCAACGCGTCCACCTCCTCGCTTGTGAACGCGTCGTCGTCGTGGCCATCCAGCAGAGCGCCGAAACTGCCTGTCGGCGAGTGATTGGCCACGTCAAACGCGTCCGATAGGTCGCTCGCAGCGGCGCTCGGGTCCGTCGCGACGGCCGGCAGCGCCCCCAGCATCGCGTCGAGCTCGGCGAGCACGGTCTCCACCTCCGGCTTCACCCCCTTCGTCATTGTCGCCGTTGGAGGGTTAGCCAAACAACCGAAAGATGCTATGAGTTAGGTATATTTTTTATTTGTTGTAGGAAAACAATCGCTGATCGATTATTGGATATCTGCAAAAACCAGGTAATTACGACTATGTAAATAACTAGCAACTGCTGTTGGGCGGTCTTCGCACTTTGCTCATTTTATATCTTCGCTTCGCCTGCTCAAGCCTTCATGAATCCGACGAAGAAGCTGATCTTCCTCCGTTGACTCGAGCCATGCAGTCCGCGAGACCTCTCCGACGCTCTCGTGCGGATCTCGTACACTCGAGCGAGTGGTTTCAACAAGCTGTTGCAGACGCCCTGTGGATGCCCGACAGAACTGAGGCCGTTCGCAAACCTCGCAGACGACGTATCCAAAAACTCCCCAGATCTCGACCAAGGAGACGGAAGAAGCGCAAACGCGAGAAGAGAGGCGTGTTTCCGAAGCGCGCAGCAAGGTTCGTCTGCGACCGTGTTTCGCACCACATGAGAGTGATCGAACCGCTGCTCGCCTCTTGGGTCGACGTGACCAACTTTGCCGACGAGGAACGCCCTTCGCGTTGGAGACAGATGCGTCGAAGCACGCCACAGCCTGCACAAGATACTGTTATTGAGGACGACGAGGAGGAGTCAGATGAAGAAGAAGAAGAAGAGACCGTCAACAGTGTGGTCAAACTTCGACTGTTCCCGACTTCGGACCAGCGCGCTAAGCTGGATCAGATGTTCGCCGCCAACCGCGCGATATACAACAAGCTGGTGGCCCGCTCCCGCGAAGACCGACTCGGAATCGCGTCCGATGAAAAGATGACGCGGACCGAACTCATGAAGAAGTACCGGCCGATCGCGATCCTGAAGAGCATGTCCAAGTACTTCCGGAACAACAAGCGCGCGAGAGCCCGACACAAGCAGGTTCACGACGAGGTTCGAGACTCCGCGTTCCGTGATTTCAAGAAGGCGGTGAAGTCGTCGCTGGCGCTGTTCTTCGCCAAGAAGAGGCGGGACGAGAAAACCACGTACCCGGACATGAAGTTCAAGAGCAAGTTCTCGCCGTCCAACACAATTGAGATCAGGAAACGCTCGGTGAATACTGTTGAGAAGCACGGCCAAGACTTTGTCCGGTTCCACACCAAGTTCTTCAGGATGAAGGCGGACGACGGCATTGCTCTGCACGAACGACTCCCAGCGCTGGAGAGATCTGTCCGTCTGCAACATCTGCGAGAAGGAGAGTACTACCTCATCGTGCCTCGCCTTCGAGAGTTCGACCCGTCCAAGAGCGAGCGAGTGTGCGCGATTGACCCTGGCGTGCGCAAGTTCGCGACCGTGTACGACCCCGACGGGCGAACGTTCAGCGTGAAGGACGCGCGCTCCGTGTTGAAGAAGAAGTTCGAGGCCGTGGACGAGATGAAGTCCATGCTCGCCCAGATGACCAACGCGTGCAAGGCGAGACGCTCAACACCACACGACCGAACGAAGACGAGCAGGTCAAGCGAGCATCGGTTTCGCTACCGGCTGCGTAGACGGATACGCTTCACGTCTCGAAAGGCGACGCGCGCCGTGAACGACATGCACCAAAAGCTCTCGAGCTGGCTGGCGATGAACTACAAGCAAGTCCTTCTCCCGTCCTTCCACACGTCCGAGATGGTGCGACGGTATTTCTTGGAGGCAGCAGCAGACGCTACCCCGGAGACCTCGGTCCAGAAGAGGAAGATTCGAAGCCCGACCGCGAGGGCTATGCTGGCGCAGGCTCACTATCGCTTCAAGATGCTCCTGAAGTACAAGATGGAGCGCGCGGGCGGACGGCTGGTCGAGTGCGAGGAGGAGTACACGTCGAAGACTTGTTCGGGCTGCGGAACCATAAAAAACAACCTCGGCGGCAGCGAGGTCTTTCGGTGCGGCAGATGTCTGGCAGTGTACGACCGAGACGTGAACGCAGCGCGCAACATCTTCCACAAGAACATGGGGTTGCTCTTGTAGAGCGCTCTCATGCATTACCGGCGAAGCCTTCGTCGCGGAGTCCTGTCCGCCAGCGGTTTTACTTCTGGTGGGCGCTACAGGCCCACGAGTGCCCGACCCGCTAACTCGTAGTAAAGTTGGCAAAACGAGGTAACTCCCAAGGCGCTCGATGAATGCTGACAATCATTCTCTGTTTCCGTCAGTATTCGGACACGTATCCGGACAATCATCATGGATGCGCTGCAACAATGGGCTGCATGTCGACATGACCAACACGAGCAACTTGAGCCACTACACATTTACAGAGACCTATTGGGAGCTTTTTGCATTGATATCGCACTACGCAGGCTGTGGAAACCCGCCACTGTCCGTGATCCCCTTCGGATCAGGCTGGCGCCGCTCTTTTGTTGCGGTCGTTGTTGGCGTTGTCGCTGGGGATGTCGTCACTGGATAGCTCAAACACTGCCTTCGCAACGACGAATTGATCGAGTCGGCCTCGAGTCTCCGTCCCGTCGGACTGACCTGATGCCTGCTCGAGCGCCATGTCGAGTAGAAGTGGCGGGAATATCTTTTCATTCATGAGCGCGGTTGTAACCACTTGGCTCGTTGCGCCACTCTGAAGCTCTTGCTCGGTCTTGCTGCCCAGGAGGAGAACGGCCACAACTGTCAGCGCAAGCAGAACACAGCCGACCACACAGAGGACCGCGCTCGTGGTCGGCACAACCGCCATCATGTCGATGAAGAGTTTGTTGGATGAGAACTCGAGCGGGATGGCGGTTCTTGAGCTTGGAGCAGTCGAGGTGACTATCGGCACGACCACGCCGCTTTGGAACAGGAAGAACAAGCCGATCGTGTACGCGACCTGGAGGCTCTGCTCCATGTAGATGTGGTTGCGCTCGACCGCGAAGATGTACGGCACGAATCTGCGTTTGAAGCAATCGTCTTGTAAAAGCGCCTGCTGCATGGCATCGGTCACCTGTCCAAAGTTCCGAGGAAGCAGGATCTGCTGGCTCATGTTGGCGAAATCGTTCGTGACCCACATGACATCTCTTGCGTTTTCGCTCAGCGTTTGCGTCGGGAGCTTGGACGCGCTGACCAAGAGCATGCGGTCTTTCGAATCCAGTGGCATCCACAAACCGTCGCACTTGGTGTTGACGCTCGCCGCACAGGAGGCGTCAAATTCGTCCGATAAGTTGCGTGTCTGCCACGCGAGCCGCCCGATCGTGAAGGAGTAGACGAAGCGAAGGTTGGTAAACTTGCTTGGGCATCGTTTGTGCTTAGAGTCGCTGGAAAGATCCCACGTGTCACCAACAAGCCGACGTCCAAGGCTAAACACTAGCATAGACGAGTTCGAATAGGCGCCGCAGCTGATGCGGTAGCCGTTGTCATCGAGCAGCAACGTCTCGTCCTCATCTTGGCAAATTCGGGCCAGTCGAACGAACGAATTCACGGCCGTCTCGTTGCCGTTCCAGTCGGCTTCATATATCCACGGGTTTAAGCATCCGTTCGCCGAGCATCGAGTTGCATCGACCACACTCGTCACGTCCGTCGAGTTGGGGACGACTTGAGTGGTAGAAGTGCTCATATTGAGCATACGAGAGAACTCGAGAGTCATCGAGTCGAAAGAGATGTCGTCAGCGAGGTCGAAGTGGTTGTACTCGACGTGTGAGTAGCCACGAGACAAGGCGACGCTGGCGTTGCGCAAGATCTGTCGCAGCAACTTGGTCGAAGAATGAACAAACCCGGTGCCGTTGTTGGTGGCGCTGGTCAACTTGAAGTAATCCGCCACTTGGTAGTACGTTTTCTCGCGATTATGGTCATCGATGAACGTGAAAGTCTCGATATCTTTGTCTTTTAACAACGACGAGGCGCCTTTGGGACCATCTTGAAATCCCCCGTGTCCGTCTTTGCTCGTAGCATTCTTGTTCCCGGCGAACTGGTTAGCCTCCGGACTCCAAAACGGGATGTTCGAGTCGACTCCCAAGTACTTCATGCCTTTCACAAACAGATTCGTGGCCATCTTCACGTCCATCGGCAGGCTACTGTCGTCGATTTTTGCTGTTTCGTTGAGATCGAACTGCAGTGAGGCGCTCGGCGTTGCGCCGCGAGAGAGCAGTCGCGATTGCCACTGGCGCACAGGGTAGCCGAAGGCTACGGATGGTGGCGGGATCCATTCTTCCGAGAACTCATAGCCATCTTCGCCTGGAGAGTCCACGTGGAAGTAATCAGTCGGCTGCACGCTGGTGCGCAGAATCGTGTTGAGGATCGAGTTATGAGACACCGACTCGGCGAAGCGTTCGCTCCACGCGCTCGGCACCGTCGTTTTCTCTGTGAACTCCTGCGCCGTATCGTTCGGGTTCGCAATGATGTCCGCGTCGCTAATGATGAACTGAATCGGCCCCGGCACAGCCTGTACGTTGAGAGAGCTGATGCCATTCTGCAGTAGGTAGACGAGCGTCGATGCCACGACGATCGTGGTCACGCGAAAGTAGCTGAGGCGACCGATTTCGTGGCGGATGCGGTGCTCATTTGTGCCGGTCATGAGTATGGCGACCGCGGTCACGGCTGACACGAAGAAATTGAGCGGCTGCTCGATCGCCGACATGATGTTCCCCGAGATGGAGTTGTAGCGGTCGATGACAAGCTTTTGGTCCTCTTCAGCGGGGTTGAAACGGCCGACGAGGAGCCCATTGCTTGCGCAGAGCACTATGAGCGTCCCGAGGACGCTCAAGACTGCGAGTGCGCCGAGTGCAAGTCGTACCCGGCGAATCGACATTTGAAACGCGAAGTTGCGATTGCGGTCGACTGTGACAGTCAAGGCGGGCTTCTCGGGCTCGACGATGGTCACAGTCGCTTCACTGGCTTGGGTCTCTTCCCCTTGCAGCATCGTGCACGTCGATCAACCGTTGACTGCAGTAAAATGGTGGAAAAGGACGGTAGAGCTTCAGGCACGGAGTGGAGAGACGAGCAGTGCGAATCGAAAACTGGTGGTGAGCGTTTGCATGCGTCCACGCTCACATTCCACCGTTCCAGTGGGTGGATATCGATCGGAGCTGTTGCGATCGAGAGGCGCTCTCGACTTTTATCAACCTCTGGATACCGCGACAGACAAAAGGACACTGAGCAGAGGATTCCATCTATCTGACAAGTCTTTCCACCGATCGCAAGCCCACTGCTATCTCGAGCTAATTCACAAGAGGGGTTCATGGGTCCAGCTCAATAGATCTTTCAGCGCGGCATCCTAACCGACCAATCTGAGGCGTCCAGCCGCGATGCAGAGATCACGGTTTCGTGTGTGGTAGAGTGGGAAGAACGCCGCCACTGGACAGTAGCGTTTAGCCGTTGACTCACCTCGTCGAAGGCAGTCCAACACCGAGGGTACAAAACACAGTGTTTATCAACTGAATACTCCACCCAGGTACTTGGCTACTCCTCCAAGACGGTCGCGTTCATCCCTGGTGATGCGGCAATGGCCACTTGGGAGGCTGGAGCGTGCTCTTCGTGAAAGTGCTGTGGTGTTTGTAGAAGACTCTTCACATTGGTGAGGGTGAGCCCAACGCGACAGGCTGTATCGAGCAAATGGGAAAGCCACGCCCGATCGCTGCGGTCCCGTCCTGACCAGGCAGAGAGAACGCCGGATGGGTTGTGAACTGACCACCCTCGGCTCTCAGAAGGCAACCATGGAAAGGAGCAGAACTAGTGGAACCAGTCGACAGTTAAACAGCCTCGCCGAACGGTTCTCGAGCACAAGCTTGCGTGCTTGAGTGCAGCGGCACGCCCAGCAAGTGTTCATTGGTGTTGGGCGAGATCTGCGTCGTTGGGTTCGTCATGCTCAGGTTCAAGCAGCCTGCGCCGTTCATAGCTTCAAAGAGGCATCGAATATCACCGGTGTGGACATTGCGTCCATGAACACCCCGCGCTCGGTGTCAGTTCGCGCCGGCGCCACTATCTCCTAAGGTCGTGGCATTAAATGGTCTTCGCCTCCAGTGTGGCGACCGCCATACCGGTTTGCGATAGTATGAGTGGCATTCCTGATCTCCGACGTGTTAGAGGTCACCGAGTCGATACTGCTTGTGAACGAAACATCGAAAGTGCGCGTACAACGGAAGAAGCCGTCGTGGTGGTTGACGATGCCGTACCCCGACGCGAGCTTGACTGTACTGAGCGAGATCAAGGCTGGGTGGTGTTAGAGATCGTTGACACTGATGGATGCTCCGACGCAAGATAGAGGTCAGACCAGTGCTCACCTTCGTGAATGCGTTAATCGTGATGTCCAATCCTCAACTGACTGACAAGTAGTGCCGGGACCGAGTTACAGGATTCTTCATTGTATTCATATGATCTCCAGTGACCAAGACCCGGCCATGGGTGTCTTCCAAACAGAGTCGGGTGCATCGCGATACCGTCCATCGACCAGTCGGCTTCATCCTTCTGATAGCTCGCAATGCACTCCAAACACTCCCGCTTGCTGTCCGCTTGAACCGCTGTTGTCGTAAAGCTCAAGTCTCGTCTGCCGTGTATTCTTCGTCTTGATAGACGCCTTCAGCACCGCACTTCCTACTCGTTCGCTAGTGTATAGTAGTAATAGATTTCGTCCCCAACAGTAACGCATCCACCTCCTCGGCTCGCAGCGCAGCGCCGCTGTTACCCTCCAGAGCCGCTCGCTCCACACACAGCCCCTGCTGGATATTTTGCAGGTTCAAACTCGCCTGACAGACCACTCCCAGTATCGTTCACGACGCTCCGAGTCGGTGGGCAACATGTCCAGCTCCACTTCAGTCTGCATCTTCCTTAGTGAAGCAACTCGACAATGCCGTCCGACAGCCCTGTTGGCGCGTCTGCCATCCTCTGCATTGTCTGAGCACAAACACGATGAAAGCCAGGGTCCTCGCGTTGCTGTCAGACTGCAATCAGCAACTGATGAGGAATGTATGTCAGTGATCTTGAGTAATCTCGCCGATGATTCAGTCACCATCATTCTCGATATGGCTCACACAGCAGCCATGGTCTCTCATTTTGCGAAACGCTGGACATGAAGCGCCACCCAGCGGCTCTCCACTTCCTATTCCTGCTCCTCATCCACACGCTGCTGACGCTCCCGACCGTCACCATGGCCGAGTCCTCCACTCCAAAGGCTAACCACGCGCTGGTCGTTGGCGCATCATCAGGCATCGGCCGCGCCGTCGCTCACGAAGTCGCGCCGCTCGTCAACAAGCTCACGCTCGCCTCGCGATCGCTGCCAGACGACCTCATCCCATCCATCAAGGAGCGCAACCCGAGCATCGATGTGACCCACGAGAAGCTCGACGTGTCGAGTCTCCGTGATGTGCGGCGCTTCACCGAGACTCATAAGTCGTCGGATGCTGTGCCGTTCGACTGGATCGTCATGTCACCTGGCATCCTCTCGATGAGCGGACGCACGGAGACGCCCGAGGGTCTGGACGTCAAGATGGCCACGCATTACTACGGCCGGTGAGTGTGTTGGCATTTGCCAGTTTGTTCATGACGCTTGATGACTGAGCGCGCGACATATGACTCGGTAGGTTCATGTTGATCCACGACCTGCTTCCGACTCTGAATCGTCCGAACGTGCGCGTGCTCAACATCTTGCACGCGGCCACCGGAGGCGATGTGGACGTGACTGACCTGGATCTCAAGCGCACGTTCTCTCTTAAGCGTTGCGCCGACTTTACGACTCAGTACTCGTACGTGCTGTCTACCAGCTTGTTCTCAGCGAGCTGAGTACCTGACGTTGGTGTTTGCGATGGTGATAGGGACCTGGTGGTGCAGGCGTTCGCGGAGAAGGCGCCGCATGCGAGCTTCATGCATGCGGGACCGGGATTCGTGGCCACCAATATTTT
Source organism: Phytopythium vexans (assembly GCA_003413675.1). Classification (NCBI taxonomy): domain Eukaryota; phylum Oomycota; class Peronosporomycetes; order Pythiales; family Pythiaceae; genus Phytopythium; species Phytopythium vexans. The sequence goes on along the minus strand of QLOC01000002.1, from coordinate 1,448,416 downwards.
TAACGGCCTCCCGTGGTACCTGAGCGGACCAGCTAACGCGCTTGGCGCGCTGTTCGCGCGTTCGCCCGAGACCTGCGCCAAGCACATGGTCTCGGCACTGACCAACCCCGAGTTCGCGACCGGATGGAAGCTGCTTGGCCAAAACGCCGAGGTGCTCAAACCGACCAAGTATCACACGGAGGAGTTGAAGGATATCGTGTGGAAGCACTCGGAGGAGACGATCGATCGCGCGCTGCAGCAGTGCGAGGCCACCAACTGATGCAGCTGGATGGCAGTCGAAGATATGGACATGACGACCAATTTAACTAGCGATACAGTCTGCTTCTCACTGATTGTAAGGATCAGCGCTTGCCAACCCGAAGTGGCTTGATATGAACGAATATCTGGTTTCCCATTTGTCGCGTCAGATCAGACAACATTCGCGTGGAGGTGCTGTTCTCGATAGTAGTGACAACGAAGGAAATGTTAGTCAGTACCATCTCGATCAATGGTCACGTACGTACACACAGGCTCTCTCGTTGTCACATGGGAAGCAGATACTTCAGCGATTCTCGTGTCTTGAGTAATCACGGCGATGATGCAGTCACCAACATTCTTAGACATCGAATGTGTGAGGAGGCGCTCCAACACATTAAAAAACACCTCGACAGACGAGTAGTCTTCGATCTTCATCTTCTCCACGACATGGCAGCACACCAAGCCAACCACGCGCTGGTCGTTGGCGCATCGTCAGGCATCGGCCGCGCCGTCGCTCACGAAGTCGCGCCGCTCGTCAACAAGCTCACGCTCGCCTCGCGATCGCTGCCAGACGACCTCATCCCATCCATCAAGGAGCGCAACCCGAGCATCGATGTGACCCACGAGAAGCTCGACGTGTCGAGTCTCCGTGATGTGCGGCGCTTCACCGAGACTCATAAGTCGTCGGATGCTGTGCCGTTCGACTGGATCGTCATGTCACCTGGCATCCTCTCGATGAGCGGACGCACGGAGACGCCCGAGGGTCTGGACGTCAAGATGGCCACGCATTACTACGGCCGGTGAGTGTGTTGGCATTTGCCAGTTTGTTCATGACGCTTGATGACTGAGCGCGCGACATATGACTCGGTAGGTTCATGTTGATCCACGACCTGCTTCCGACTCTGAATCGTCCGAACGTGCGCGTGCTCAACATCTTCTCTGCCGCCTCGGGCAGTGCTGTCGACGTGACTGACCTGGATCTCAAGCGCACGTACTCGGTCAAGCGCTGCGCCGACTTTACGACTCAGTACTCGTACGTGCTGTCTACCACCTTGATTGTCGACGAAGGATTGTATCTGACGTTGGTGTTTGCGATGGTGATAGTGATTTGATGGCTCAAGCGTTCGCCGAACATGCTCCGAACGCGAGCTTCATGCACGCGTATCCCGGTTGGGTCGACACAGGGCTCGGCAAGTCACTCCCCTGGTTTGTGCGTGCTCCTGCCAACGCGTTTGCCGCGGTGTTCGCGCGTTCACCCGAGAAGTGCGCCAAGCACTTGACGACGGCGCTCACGAACCCCGAGTTTGCGACCGGATGGAAGCTGCTTGGCCAAAACGCCGAGGTGCTCAAACCGACCAAGTATCACACGGAGGAGTTGAAGGATATCGTGTGGAAGCACTCGGAGGAGACGATCGATCGCGTGCTGCAGCAGACCACCACCACCACCTGACCAACCGCTGCAGAGGGGTTGACACATTCATTCATATAACTCAACGAGTTACGATCGATCGAGTCGGGCCATTCATTACTTGCGGTGAAATAGCCACAAGACTCCGGACTCTGTAATGTCGGCGCGACTAATGCGCGGTATCCCGTAGTCCAGAATGGAGTACTTCGTGTCAAAGGAATCGGTCAGCTTTGGCTGTGTGGGGACTGGCTGGGATACCCGATCGGTCTAATGACTTGCCGCATGCAAATTGCAAAGACGCACGAAAGAATCATGGTGCATTCGGATTGGCAATCATGTCGATGGTCCCGTCTTGCCGTCAATGTGAGCTGCCGCCAGGTTCGAGGCTAATCATTCCAATATCGGTATCCGGACAACTATCCGGACGGTCCTGTCGATCTTCCCGAGTGGCTACAGTGCGGTGCAACCAGCAAAAGCTATGGGCAACTCCGCCAGCGGTGGACGCGAGCAGGTGGCTCGCGGATGGGACGCGACGCGGATCCCGTCGCAGCGCGGCAAGGTCGCGATTGTGACGGGCGCCAACTCGGGCATCGGCTTCGAGACGGCGCTCGAGCTCGCGCGGAAAGGCGCGGATGTGGTGCTCGCGTGTCGAAACGAGCAGCGCGGACGCCAAGCGGAGGCCAATATCCAGGAGCTGCTGGCGTCGACGGACGGCGCTGGCCGCGTCGAGTTCGCGCAACTTGATCTGAGCAGTCTGAGCAGCGTGCAGTCGTTCGTGGTCGCGTTCCGAGCGAGCCACGACAGGCTGGACCTGCTGATCAACAACGCCGGCGTTATGGCGGGGCCGTTCGCGCGCACGGTGGACGGCTTCGAGACCCAGTTCGCGACCAACCACCTTGGCCACTTTGTGCTGACGGCGAAGCTGTTTGATATGCTCCAGCGCACGCCGGGCGAGGCGCGCGTCGTCAACGTGAGCAGCATGCTGCACTGCTACGCGTGGTGGTTCAACGAGGACGACATCATGTGGGGCGAGTACCAATACAGCAACTACTTGGTCTACAGCGACTCCAAGCTGTGCAACCTGCTCTTCACGCACGAGCTCGACCGCCGCCTGCGAGCGCACAACGTCTCGGGTGTGGCAGTCGTCGCGTGCCACCCTGGCTCCAGTGCGACCAACCTCGTTGCCAACTCGGAGGCGATGAACGCTCGCGGTGGCCAGAAGCTGTGGACGTGGCTGTTCAACGCACTCAACCGCGGACCGTTCTTCCAGTCGCAGCGGATGGGAGCGCTGCCAACACTGTACGCGGCGACGGGTCCGACGGTCAGCAGCGGCGACTTCTATGGACCCGGCGGGTTCATGGCCGCGTGGGGACACCCGACGCTCCAGGCACCTTCGGCATTCAGCAGCTCCGAGACCGCAGCGACCAAACTTTGGGCATTCAGCGAGCGACTCGCTGGCGTCGAGTTCAATGTGTGACGTGTGATGGATGGTATAATGATCAGGTCTGTGGTGGAATGTAGGTCCTGAACTTGTTTACCTCACTGTCAATGGCACACAATCAGGCAAACCGTTCTGACTTCGCATGCATTCTACGTCCAACATTGGTGCCGTCTTTGTGTCCTCACCTGTCCGACAATTGAGAGAGCTCGATGAGGCACACTCATTCCCGACTGCATTGACGGCGACTATTCCAAAAGCGATTTCAGCGCGAATGCGATGGTATCGCTTTGAGAAGCAACCATTTCCGAACTTGACCTGCAGCAGCGACCCACAAACAACAACCACCACACCATGGGTCACACCGCCTCATCAACCACCAAGGTGCCACCGAACTGGGACGCCACTCAGATCCCGTCACTCAAGAACAAGATCGCTGTCGTCACCGGCGCCAACTCGGGGATCGGATACGTGACGGCGCTCGAGCTCGCTCGCCACGGAGCCGACGTCGTGCTCGCCTGTCGAAATGAGTCAAAGGGAGAGGAGGCGGCCAAGACCATCCGCGAGACGCTATCGAACGTCGACGGTCACGGCAAGGTCGACGCGAAGCAGCTCGATGTGAGCAGTCTCAAGAGCGTGCAGCGATTCAGCGACGAGTTCCTGCTGCAACACGACAAGCTCGACATCTTAGTCAACAATGCCGGTGTGATGGCCATCCCGTACGAAGAGACCGTGGACGGCTACGAGATGCAGTTCGCGACCAACCACCTCGGTCACTTCGCGCTGACGACTCGTCTGTTCGACGCTCTCAAGCACAGTCCATCTGCTCGCGTGGTGAATGTGAGTAGTTCGGGTCATCGTGGTGCCAAGATGAACTTGAACGCGGTTATGACAGGCTCGAAGGGGTACAATCCCATCACCGCTTACTCGAATTCGAAGCTGTACAATATTTTGTTCACTCTCGAGTTCGATCGTCGCCTGAAGTCAAGCGGCATCACGTCAATCACTTCGGCGAGTGTTCATCCTGGTATCTCTCGGACCAACCTTGCGGATGCGCCATCGACCAGGAACAGTTTCTTTTACCGAGCGGGATGGACTCTGGTCACATGGCTCTCGTGGTTGCACGTCTTCCAAGGCGCAGACATGGGTGCCCTCCCGTCGCTGTACGCATCCACGGCGTTGGAAGTGGACGGAGGTGACTTCTTTGGTCCTGCATGGAGCATATGGGGGTATCCAGCGCTCGAAGAGCCGTCGAACGAAAGCAAGTCGGAGGAGGCGGCGACCAAGCTGTGGCAGGAGAGCGAGCGCCTCGCCAAGCTCAAGTTCGACGTCAAGTGATTGAAGGACGGCGCTCAAGGGCCATTGAAGGTCAACAATCTAGTCGTTTTAGTATCATGCGTCTTCTGTCTTGCTGCAACCATATACACTTGGCATGGATCTCACCCAGATCGATATACTGTTGTTTAGCATTTGTGCTCTCCACCGATAAGACAATTACTTTCGCAATCTAGTTCGCAACACGCGCTGTCACGCATGCAACTGAAAACGCTCGTGTTGACATCCCAGTCCAACACACTCTTCTAATGCGGCGACGCTAGTTGGTTGCGTTCGAGTTTACACATCGGGAGAACAATGAGACATCGCAGCCACCACGGAGTCACGACATACACGTAGAGTGCCGCTCACACTCACACAGCATATTGTCCTCGCTGATGACGCAGTACCAGGCGCTCTCTGGGGTACACGACGCTCTAATGTTACAAGTCGCAGCGCTGATCGATGGTCTTCAATCTGTGACTTGTGAAAGTGATGCCCATCATCCCGCTCGATCGGAATGTATGTCGCTCGATTACTTCACCCCTCGGACAGATCAAAAGTATGCCGCGCATTCTCCAGGGAATCATTCGCTGTTAATTCAGCGTTCTTAGGTGTTGGCACGATTACTTCACCCTTCGGACAGAGCACAATTTGGCTGCACATTCATGTGAGTCCAGGCCGTTAATTCAGCGTTCACAGATGTTGACACGATTACTTCACCCGCGCTGGGCCAAGACTGCATTCTATGGAGTCTTTGCTGTTGCTTTCTCCCGTTGCCTCTTGCTGCCTCCTGCTGCCATCTTTCTCTCGCCATTTCCAAATTTGGCCCGCAGCAGCGACCCACAAACAACAACCACCACACCATGGGTCACACCGCCTCATCAACCACCAAGGTGCCACCGAACTGGGACGCCACTCAGATCCCGTCACTCAAGAACAAGATCGCTGTCGTCACCGGCGCCAACTCGGGGATCGGATACGTGACGGCGCTCGAGCTCGCTCGCCACGGAGCCGACGTCGTGCTCGCCTGTCGAAATGAGTCAAAGGGAGAGGAGGCGGCCAAGACCATCCGCGAGACGCTATCGAACGTCGACGGTCACGGCAAGGTCGACGCGAAGCAGCTCGATGTGAGCAGTCTCAAGAGCGTGCAGCGATTCAGCGACGAGTTCCTGCTGCAACACGACAAGCTCGACATCTTAGTCAACAATGCCGGTGTGATGGCCATCCCGTACGAAGAGACCGTGGACGGCTACGAGATGCAGTTCGCGACCAACCACCTCGGTCACTTCGCGCTGACGACTCGTCTGTTCGACGCTCTCAAGCACAGTCCATCTGCTCGCGTGGTGAATGTGAGTAGCTTGGCTCATCATGGCGCCAAGATGAACAAGAATACGATCATGACGGGTTCGAAAGGATACGACCCCATCACCGTCTACTCGAATTCGAAGCTGTACAATATTTTGTTCACTCTCGAGTTCGATCGTCGCCTGAAGTCAAGCGGCATCACGTCAATCACTTCGGCGTGCGCTCATCCTGGTATCTCTCGGACCAACCTGCTCGTTGCGCCATCGACCAAGAACAATTTCTTCAGGCGACTAGCTTTCGCAGCTTTTGCTTGGCTCCCGGTCTTCCAAGACGCGGACATGGGTGCTCTCCCGTCGCTCTATGCTGCGACTGCTTTGAACGTCGAAGGCAGCGATTACTTTGGACCGGCGCAAAGTCGGACGGGCTATCCAGTGCTCGAAGAGCCGCTGAACGAAAGCAAGGCGGAGGAGGCAGCGACCAAGCTGTGGCAGGAGAGCGAGCGCCTCGCCAAGCTCAAGTTCAATGTCAAGTGATGGTGAGGTAGGAGACCAGGTGCGAGTTGGAGGTTGAACCTCAGCGCAGGTTTAAATTCTGACTCCTTGATAATCGAATACTCCATTTCTGATGTCATCGGTGTGAGAAGCTTGACTGCCTCGCCTAATGAGCCCCCCCCCCCCCCCCCCCCCCCCCACCACCACGGGAGGGTAACTCTCGGGCCTGTAACATCAGTAGTGCTGACAGGACTCCTCGACGCAGGCGTCGCCGATTGACACGTGCGTGTCTAGTGTAGCATCCGCATGTTCTTGTGGAAGATGTTCTTGGCCGCGTTCACATCTCGATCGAGCACGGCGTGGCAGGCGGGACAGCTGTAGATGCGGCTGCCACCAAGATTTTCCTTGATTCCGCCACAACTGGAGCACGTCTTCGACATGTACTCTTCTCCACATTCAATGAGGAGTCCGCCGACGCGTTCCAATTTATACCTGAGCATCTCCTTGAACTTGTAGTGGGACAGAGCCATCATTGCTCGGGCTGTCGAGCTCGTGATCTTCCGCTGCTTCTGGGTTTGTCCGCGGACGGGCGGCTGCGGGACTTCGTCCGATGAAGTCGCAGGGGTGCCGTCCGCGGTCGCCTTCTTCTCATACTTTCGCGCCATATCTTGTGTCTGAAATGTTGGGAGAAGCACTTGATTATAGTTGTTAGCTAGCCAACTTGAGAGCTTGTGGTGTAGATCGCGGACCATCCGCGTCACATGCCGATAAGTGTATCTGATTCGTCGTCGCAGGCGATGCCGCTGGCGGTGCAGCTTCGTCTTTGCATTGCCCTTGATCTTCTTCCGCTGTCTGGTCTTCACCTTGTGCTTGGCCTTGCTGGCGTCGTCCATCAATGCTAGCTTGGATTTCATTTCGTCGATTGCGTCAAACCGTCTCTTGAGCACGGAGTACACATCCTTGACACTCAGTGTTCGTCCATCAGGATCGTAAATGGTCGCGAATTGTCTCACTCCAGGGTCGATGGAGCACACTCGAGTCGCCATCAACGGTTGGTACCGGACGTGTCTGGGAACGGCTATGTAGTATTCGCCTTCCCGAAGGCGCAGGAGTCGGGTGGAGCTTGTTAGCTCCGGAGGCGGCTCGCGGATTTCAATTCCGTCTTGTTTTCCAAAGCCAAAATAACAGGGATGCATTCGCATCAAGTCCTTCCCATTCTTGCGCACAAATTTGATTCTCTTGGATCGCACCTCAATTGAGTTGGACTTGGCAAACTTCGAATTGAATCGTAACTCCGGAAATGTTGTTGGCTTGTTCTGTTGTCGCCGCGCGAAGAACAGCGATCGCGATGACTTGACGGCCGTAAGGAAGTCTCTAAAGGCAGAGTCACGGACGTCGTCGTTCACCTCGAGGTGGCGCTACAGCGTCTTCTTCTTGCGAAAGAATCTAGCCATTGTCTGAGCTGTAGCGATGTGTCGATACTTTTGTTCCAGCTCACGTATAGTCATCAACTTGGTTCTGTTAGCACGGTCCTGCTGAGCCAGTCGGTCGGTGCAATCCTCTCGTGAACGAGCGACCAGCATATTGTAGACAGCTCTGTTGGAAGCAAACATCTGATCTAGCTTGGTCCGTTGGTACGTGGTAGGGTACAAGCGCAGTATAATACAACTGTTGAAGAGCTTGCCGGTCGAGGCCTGGCACAGGTCTTCTTCGTTCAATTCCCTTATGGAACGCAGATGTTCTGGTAGCCCATGTGCCTCTGAAGATGGTTGGTGCTCGTCAGGCAGCGACGGTGTCGGCATCCGCTCGGTCCTCTACGGTATTGAGCGGCAATGGTCGATGTAGTTGCTCACGTCGAACCAGGAAGTGAGCAACGGTTCCACGAGATATTGAGCCGCTGGCACGCGCGGTCACTCTGTGTGGGGGCCGCCTCGCTGAAAGTTAGGCTTCGTGACTACCTGCAACGGCACCTCTGGGATCCATAAATCTTCTGCTACCTCGCGAGTAAACCACTCGCGGGGATGCACCAGGACTCTCTCGTCTGCGGTGGTCTCCTGCTGCGTGGCCTGCGGTCCGCCAGGACGCGAGCGCCGACGCTTTCTCTTCCTGACGCTCCTTGGGCTCTGGTTTCGGCGCCGTTTGCGTTTCGACGCCATCTTGGAGTGTGCCAGTGAATGGAAAGCGACAAGTACCAGCTCAGATTCTGATGTATCTGAGCGTTCTCTGAGAACTTGAGTGAACCGCTGCCAGTTCGCACTTTGTCCCCCCGAACTCGCATCCTTGACCATTGCGGGATCAGATGTCCCGCTCAGTCTGAGTGTGAGATACTGTTGAAGTGATGCCTGTCATGGTTGTCAATTGGCTGGGCAACTCAGAATCAGATACACTTCAATCAAATTCTCAGAGCATATCAGATCATGAGCTGATAAATATCTGAGCCGAGGGCAAAGGCAGATATGACATTAGATAGGCACATGACGAAAGACGAGGAGACAAAGTGGCAGCGGTACATGGATGCAAAATACCAGCTACCGGTATTGACCGGTATCACGAAGTCTTCCCGCATCCACAGATCCTCCTCCGCGTGTCATCGCTCCTGAGCAGGAAGATATGACGAGGTTTTAAGGTTCTTTTACTCCCGATTCCCATGATGGCTCCCTTTCGCCAATAAAACCCTCGCGAGGTTTTGACGCGTTTCCCCCTCCGTGCGTGCGCCATCCATCCGTTCCAACCCAAGTGGAGTGCGTTTGGATATCGATCGGCGGCTCGGCATTCTCCATTCTGCGGGATTCCAGGTGAGGCGGCAGCGCTGCTCGAGGCTCGAGATTGGACGAGAGAGAGAGGAGAGCTGGTGGCTGACTGTGTTATGTGTGCTGTTGACGTTGCAGTTAGTCAACCATGGGCAAGGAAAAGGTTCACATTTCGCTCGTCGTGATCGGCCACGTCGACGCCGGCAAGTCGACGACCACGGGTCACTTGATCTACAAGTGCGGTGGTATCGACAAGCGTACGATCGAGAAGTTCGAGAAGGAGGCCGCCGAGCTCGGCAAGACGTCGTTCAAGTACGCCTGGGTGCTTGACAACCTGAAGGCTGAGCGCGAGCGTGGTATCACGATCGACATTGCCCTGTGGAAGTTCGAGTCGCCGAAGTTCTTCTTCACGGTGATCGACGCTCCGGGCCACCGTGACTTCATCAAGAACATGATCACGGGCACGTCGCAGGCCGACTGCGCCATCCTTGTGGTTGCGTCGGGTGTTGGCGAGTTCGAGGCTGGTATCTCGAAGGAGGGCCAGACGCGCGAGCACGCTCTGCTTGCCTTCACGCTCGGCGTGAAGCAGATGATCGTCGCGATCAACAAGATGGACGACTCGTCGGTGATGTACGGCGAGGCTCGTTACACGGAGATCAAGAACGAGGTGACTGCTTACCTGAAGAAGGTTGGCTACAAGCCGGCCAAGATCCCGTTCGTGCCTATTTCGGGCTGGGAGGGCGACAACATGATTGAGCGCTCGAGCAACATGCCGTGGTACAAGGGACCTTACCTCCTTGAGGCGCTCGACAGCCTGAACGCGCCTAAGCGTCCGTCGGACAAGCCGCTCCGTCTGCCGCTCCAGGATGTGTACAAGATCGGCGGTATCGGCACGGTACCGGTCGGCCGTGTTGAGACGGGTGTGCTGAAGCCTGGCATGGTTGCGACGTTCGGCCCTGTGGGTCTGTCGACGGAAGTGAAGTCTGTGGAGATGCACCACGAGTCGCTGCCGGAGGCTGTCCCGGGTGACAACGTTGGCTTCAACGTGAAGAACGTGTCGGTGAAGGAGCTCCGCCGTGGCTTCGTTGCTTCGGACTCGAAGAACGACCCTGCCAAGGGCACGGCTGACTTCACGGCCCAGGTGATTGTGCTGAACCACCCTGGCCAGATCGGCAACGGCTACGCTCCGGTGCTCGACTGCCACACGGCCCACGTTGCTTGCAAGTTCAAGGAGATCACGGAGAAGATGGACCGTCGTTCGGGCAAGGTGCTCGAGGCTATGCCGAAGTTCGTGAAGACGGGTGACGCTTGCATGGTGATCCTTGAGCCGAGCAAGCCGATGACGGTTGAGTCGTTCCAGGAGTACCCGCCGCTCGGCCGTTTCGCCGTGCGTGACATGCGCCAGACGGTTGCCGTCGGTGTGATCAAGTCGGTGAACAAGAAGGACGCGACTGGCAAGACGACCAAGTCGGCTGCCAAGAAGAAGTAAGCTGCTGGACTGTTGTCATCGCGGACTTGCCCTCTTTGATTAACTCCCCCCGTCGAAAGCGAGTGCAAGCTGGACCGGACACGGTGTCTCGTCATTGAGGCTGCGTGTGTCGGTTCGGTCGTGTTTTTACTTTTGAGGTGTTGTTTTGCTCGTGCATGTGCACTCGACCACCGCATTCGTAAGAATATATGCCACTTAGATTTTCAAAGACTTTTGATCTCGTTTTGCTTATCAGTTGATTGTCTCGAAGTCGCGCACGACGCGATTGATCATAGCGCTCGAGTGCTTCCACACGATATCCTTCATTTCGTGCGTGTGGAACTTGGTCGGCGCCAGTGCTTCCCCGTGCTGACCCAGCAGCCTCCATCCTGGCTCGCAATTGTCTGTGAGAGCGTCGAGCATGAACTTGGCGTTCTCGTCTGGAGGATGAGCAAGTAGCGCGGCCAACACGCTCGCCGAACCGCTCAGGTAGCATGGACGTCCGTTGGCGAGCGGCGACGTCGCTGATCCAGGGCAAGCGTGCATGAAGATCGCGTGTGGAGCTCTCTCCGCGAACGCCTGGACCATTAGGTCGCTGTAGTTGCCGATGGTGAGAGACGAGCATTGAGATCAGATGCTGCAGCGAGTACGTACGAGTAAGTGCTCGTCACTTCGGCGCAGCGTCGGATGGAGAACGTGCGCTTGAGGTCCAAGTCGTCGGCGTCGACGCGGCCGCCTTTCGCCGCCGCGAGGATGTTGAGCACTCGGACGTTCGGGCGGTCCAGTGTCGGCAATAGGTCACGGATGAGCATGAACCTGCTCACGCGATATACACAAGTCAATGCTGAGAGCCGCGGACCAACATCGCCAGCCACCTCACCGGCCGTAGAAGTGCGTTGCCATCTTGACGTCCAGACCCTCGATTGTCTCGGTGCGGCCATTGATGGACGCTACACCCGGCGACATGATGATCCAGTCGAACGGCACGGCGTCCGACGACTTGTGGGTCTCGGTGAAGCGTCGCACATCGCGAAGACTCGACACATCAAGGATCTCGTGGGTCACATCGATGCTCGGGTTGCGCTGCTTGATGGTCGTGATCAAGTCGCTCGGACACGATCGCGAGGCGAGCGTGAGTTTGTTGACGAGCGGCGCCACCTCGAGGGCGATGGCGCGGCCGATGCCAGCGGAGGCACCGACGATCAGTGCGTGGTGAACCTTGGTGGTGGATGCCGACCCCATCTCGAGAGAACCTAAACCTGTTAGTCTGGCAAATGGAATAATGGCAGCGCACTGCGCGTGAGTCAGCGATTCGCATCGCTCTGCGATAGACCAAACAGCTTTACGATAGCGTCCATTGTTTGTGGTGGTGCCACTTGCATATACGGCGCATCCCAGCATACGTTTGGATGCACGCTCCTCGTCCAGGAGACCGATTGGATGAGTAACGCGGCTGGCCAATCAGTGTCAACGGACCGACAGATGCCTCGTCACTTGTCGAACGCTCATCTTTCACGTCGAGTCCGGCGTCATGCCGCACCAAGTCGATCACCTTGTCTCTTCCGAGAGCTTCTGCTCGATTTGTTCGAGATCTTTTGCCTCGATTTGCTGTCGACCACCACTTGCGTGTCTGCCGATGCGCCATCACAGATGATTCGTACATGCTGCCAACGTTCATCGAGGGATAGAATGCAGTGGTTATATTCAACGCTCCTCATTCTGCAATCGATCGCGAAGAGCACCACTAGCAACAGGCAGAGCTATTGTCAAGCCTTGCCCCAGCTCAACAATCGCAGAGGGGGATCCTCTGACATATCAACATTCAGTTGACTCAGTTGGCGGTGGTGGTCTGCTGCAGCACGCGATCGATCGTCTCCTCCGAGTGCTTCCACACGATATCCTTCAACTCCTCCGTGTGATACTTGGTCGGTTTGAGCACCTCGGCGTTTTGGCCAAGCAGCTTCCATCCGGTCGCAAACTCGGGGTTCGTGAGCGCCGTCGTCAAGTGCTTGGCGCACTTCTCGGGTGAACGCGCGAACACCGCGGCAAACGCGTTGGCAGGAGCACGCACAAACCAGGGGAGTGACTTGCCGAGCCCTGTGTCGACCCAACCGGGATACGCGTGCATGAAGCTCGCGTTCGGAGCATGTTCGGCGAACGCTTGAGCCATCAAATCACTATCACCATCGCAAACACCAACGTCAGATACAATCCTTCGTCGACAATCAAGGTGGTAGACAGCACGTACGAGTACTGAGTCGTAAAGTCGGCGCAGCGCTTGACCGAGTACGTGCGCTTGAGATCCAGGTCAGTCACGTCGACAGCACTGCCCGAGGCGGCAGAGAAGATGTTGAGCACGCGCACGTTCGGACGATTCAGAGTCGGAAGCAGGTCGTGGATCAACATGAACCTACCGAGTCATATGTCGCGCGCTCAGTCATCAAGCGTCATGAACAAACTGGCAAATGCCAACACACTCACCGGCCGTAGTAATGCGTGGCCATCTTGACGTCCAGACCCTCGGGCGTCTCCGTGCGTCCGCTCATCGAGAGGATGCCAGGTGACATGACGATCCAGTCGAACGGCACAGCATCCGACGACTTATGAGTCTCGGTGAAGCGCCGCACGTCACGGAGACTCGACACGTCGAGCTTCTCGTGGGTCACATCGATGCTCGGGTTGCGCTCCTTGATGGATGGGATGAGGTCGTCTGGCAGCGATCGCGAGGCGAGCGTGAGCTTGTTGACGAGCGGCGCGACTTCGTGAGCGACGGCGCGGCCGATGCCTGACGATGCGCCAACGACCAGCGCGTGGTTGGCTTGGTGTGCTGCCATGTCGTGGAGAAGATGAAGATCGAAGACTACTCGTCTGTCGAGGTGTTTTTTAATGTGTTGGAGCGCCTCCTCACACATTCGATGTCTAAGAATGTTGGTGACTGCATCATCGCCGTGATTACTCAAGACACGAGAATCGCTGAAGTATCTGCTTCCCATGTGACAACGAGAGAGCCTGTGTGTACGTACGTGACCATTGATCGAGATGGTACTGACTAACATTTCCTTCGTTGTCACTACTATCGAGAACAGCACCTCCACGCGAATGTTGTCTGATCTGACGCGACAAATGGGAAACCAGATATTCGTTCATATCAAGCCACTTCGGGTTGGCAAGCGCTGATCCTTACAATCAGTGAGAAGCAGACTGTATCGCTAGTTAAATTGGTCGTCATGTCCATATCTTCGACTGCCATCCAGCTGCATCAGTTGGTGGCCTCGCACTGCTGCAGCGCGCGATCGATCGTCTCCTCCGAGTGCTTCCACACGATATCCTTCAACTCCTCCGTGTGATACTTGGTCGGTTTGAGCACCTCGGCGTTTTGGCCAAGCAGCTTCCATCCGGTCGCGAACTCGGGGTTGGTCAGTGCCGAGACCATGTGCTTGGCGCAGGTCTCGGGCGAACGCGCGAACAGCGCGCCAAGCGCGTTAGCTGGTCCGCTCAGGTACCACGGGAGGCCGTTAAAAATATTGGTGGCCACGAATCCCGGTCCCGCATGCATGAAGCTCGCATGCGGCGCCTTCTCCGCGAACGCCTGCACCACCAGGTCCCTATCACCATCGCAAACACCAACGTCAGGTACTCAGCTCGCTGAGAACAAGCTGGTAGACAGCACGTACGAGTACTGAGTCGTAAAGTCGGCGCAACGCTTAAGAGAGAACGTGCGCTTGAGATCCAGGTCAGTCACGTCCACATCGCCTCCGGTGGCCGCGTGCAAGATGTTGAGCACGCGCACGTTCGGACGATTCAGAGTCGGAAGCAGGTCGTGGATCAACATGAACCTACCGAGTCATATGTCGCGCGCTCAGTCATCAAGCGTCATGAACAAACTGGCAAATGCCAACACACTCACCGGCCGTAGTAATGCGTGGCCATCTTGACGTCCAGACCCTCGGGCGTCTCCGTGCGTCCGCTCATCGAGAGGATGCCAGGTGACATGACGATCCAGTCGAACGGCACAGCATCCGACGACTTATGAGTCTCGGTGAAGCGCCGCACATCACGGAGACTCGACACGTCGAGCTTCTCGTGGGTCACATCGATGCTCGGGTTGCGCTCCTTGATGGATGGGATGAGGTCGTCTGGCAGCGATCGCGAGGCGAGCGTGAGCTTGTTGACGAGCGGCGCGACTTCGTGAGCGACGGCGCGGCCGATGCCTGATGATGCGCCAACGACCAGCGCGTGGTTAGCCTTTGGAGTGGAGGACTCGGCCATGGTGACGGTCGGGAGCGTCAGCAGCGTGTGGATGAGGAGCAGGAATAGGAAGTGGAGAGCCGCTGGGTGGCGCTTCATGTCCAGCGTTTCGCAAAATGAGAGACCATGGCTGCTGTGTGAGCCATATCGAGAATGATGGTGACTGAATCATCGGCGAGATTACTCAAGATCACTGACATACATTCCTCATCAGTTGCTGATTGCAGTCTGACAGCAACGCGAGGACCCTGGCTTTCATCGTGTTTGTGCTCAGACAATGCAGAGGATGGCAGACGCGCCAACAGGGCTGTCGGACGGCGGTGACCTCGAGCCTGGCGGCAGCTCACATTGACGGCAAGACGGGACCATCGACATGATTGCCAATCCGAATGCACCATGATTCTTTCGTGCGTCTTTGCAATTTGCATGCGGCAAGTCATTAGACCGATCGGGTATCCCAGCCAGTCCCCACACAGCCAAAGCTGACCGATTCCTTTGACACGAAGTACTCCATTCTGGACTACGGGATACCGCGCATTAGTCGCGCCGACATTACAGAGTCCGGAGTCTTGTGGCTATTTCACCGCAAGTAATGAATGGCCCGACTCGATCGATCGTAACTCGTTGAGTTATATGAATGAATGTGTCAACCTCTCTGCAGCGGTTGGTCAGGTGGTGGTGGTGCCTTGCTGCAGCGCGCGATCGATCGTCTCCTCCGAGTGCTTCCACACGATATCCTTCAACTCCTCCGTGTGATACTTGGTCGGTTTGAGCACCTCGGCGTTTTGGCCAAGCAGCTTCCATCCGGTCGCAAACTCGGGGTTCGTGAGCGCCGTCGTCAAGTGCTTGGCGCACTTCTCGGGTGAACGCGCAAAGAGCGCGACGAGCGGACTGCCCAGTGTGCGCATGTACCAGGGCAACCCCTTCGAGAGTCCCGTGTCGACCCAACCGGGATACGCGTGCATGAAGCTCGCGTTCGGAGCATGTTCGGCGAACGCTTGAGCCATCAAATCACTATCACCATCGCAAACACCAACGTCAGATACAATCCTTCGTCGACAATCAAGGTGGTAGACAGCACGTACGAGTACTGAGTCGTAAAGTCGGCGCAGCGCTTGACCGAGTACGTGCGCTTGAGATCCAGGTCAGTCACGTCGACAGCACTGCCCGAGGCGGCAGAGAAGATGTTGAGCACGCGCACGTTCGGACGATTCAGAGTCGGAAGCAGGTCGTGGATCAACATGAACCTACCGAGTCATATGTCGCGCGCTCAGTCATCAAGCGTCATGAACAAACTGGCAAATGCCAACACACTCACCGGCCGTAGTAATGCGTGGCCATCTTGACGTCCAGACCCTCGGGCGTCTCCGTGCGTCCGCTCATGTTCATGATACCGGGCGACATGACGATCCAGTCGAACGGAACTGATGATTGATCAGCTTTGTAGGCGTCAGTGAAGCGTCGCACATCACGGAGACTCGACACGTCGAGCTTCTCGTGGGTCACATCGATGCTCGGGTTGCGCTCCTTGATGGATGGGATGAGGTCGTCTGGCAGCGATCGCGAGGCGAGCGTGAGCTTGTTGACGAGCGGCGCGACTTCGTGAGCGACGGCGCGGCCGATGCCTGACGATGCGCCAACGACCAGCGCGTGGTTGGCTTGGTGTGCTGCCATCTTGGAGGTTCGAAGATACTTTGGGAATGGCGACCTCGCTCATCTTGCAAGTGACTCCTTCCCGGACGAAGTCGAAGGGGGAGTGATGGTTCCTGGGTCAACACTGCGATGGCATTGGTCAGGGACATGCAAAATGAGGAAAATCCAACGATTGTCGCGTGGTAACCTGAGCTGAAGGCAGCGCTGAGATCTGTCACTGCCCTGACGTCCGTTCTGGGCCATCGTGAGCTAATGACAGTGGCGACCTCGGTCTCTTCACCCTCGTGCCGTCAGCGCGGACGCATGCAGAGCAGAGCTGTTCCGCTCAGTATAGTCGTACATGCTCCCATCTTGCGTGGGTTCACTCAAGTTCTCAGAGAACGCTCAGATACATCAGAATCTGAGCTGATATCTTGAAGGGTCGTGAAATCCTTCCATTCACTGGAACACTCCAAGATGGCGTCGAAACACAAACGGCGTCGAGACAAGAGCCCAAGGAGCGTCAGGAAGAGAAAGCGTCGGCGCTCGCTCAAGAGCGGCTCACGATCGGCCCTACGGACGTGCACCTGTTACCTGCCGCTGCCGCACGTGTTCTAGCCCGTGGTGCACGCCGCGCTGCTGCTTAGCGGCGCCAGCATTGACATCTACAAGGGCGACGCGCTCTTCCATATAGAGGACCTGGCCAAGTTTGCTTCGACCATCCTCGTCTCGGTGTCGCGGCTCTTCAACCGCGTATAAGTTAAGTTCTCGCAGAGCCCGACTGCCTTTGGCGGTGTCAAGAATCTGTAGATGCACCAGACAAACGCGACCAAGATGGCGGTGCTGAGAAGCAGCGGCATGACACACGCGGGACTAGCGGCTGATACGTGCGCGTCCAATCGCTTGCGCAACGCAAAGGAGTCGTTAAAGTGTGCGTTGAGAAAACGCAGGGCACGCGAGAATCTAGAAGGGATTTTATATGCTTCGAGCCGTTAGAGAAAATGCAATGGCACGCAAGGATCTAGACGGTCTGTGGGTGGATCGTGCCGTTGAGAATTGCAGTTGCAGGCAGTAGGGATGTTAACTCCGCTCTGCTCCTCATTCCTCTTTTACCGCCATGGGTGGCAAACGAAGGCGGCGCCGCGTGCATCCCAAGGCACGGAAGCGGCAGAAGTCGGACCCCCCTTCCAAGCGCACCAAGTGCCAGCATACTGAGCCGTCGCTCGGTGAGCAACCGACAACAACTACTTCTGATACTCGCGGTCTTGTTAGGCCGAGTGAGTGGTTCGACCGTGCTGTTGCAAATGATCTCTGGATGCCAGAACGCTCCGCCCTGCAAGTGATTGAAAAGCCTCGGCAAAATCCCCATGACCGCCATAGTAAGGCCAACCTAGTCGAGGTGAATATGCAACATCTGGATCGCCTCAAGTCTCGACAGGACGAGGTGTACGGAGAGCAACCTCGCATACAAGACAGCAACACTGTGTTGGATCCACTTCTCACATCATGGTTCACTGTTACCAACTACTCGAGTGTTGAGAGATCAACGGGGTGGACAACTGAACGACTCGAGCATCTCTGGTCTGATCGCGAGGTGAGTGCAGCCCACAAGAGCACAACTGCGGCAAGCGTGGATATACATACCTCGATGGAGCTCGAATCGAAGCCGCCCATAAATAGCATGATCAAATTGCGCATCTATCCAACACCAGCACAACACCAGAAACTGGATCAGCTTTTCGCTACACATCGTGCAGTATATAACCAGCTTGTGGCAAGATCAAAAGATGACATCGCAACGCGTCTCGTCCCATCGGCCGACAGCAACAAGGATCAGAAGATGACACTGAAGGAATTCGCCAAAAAATATCGCCCCATTTCAACAAAACACTCCATGGCGCGGTACTTCCGCAACAAGCGCGCGCTCGCGCGTCATCTTCGGGTCGACTCACGGGTAAGCGGTTCGGCGTTCCGAGATTTTGTCAAAGCTGTCAAGTCGTCGCTTGCACTTTTCTTCTCGTTGATTGCGAAGAAGAAGCGAACAACATTTCCCGAGCTCAAATTCAAGAGCATATTTTCACGTTCTGACTCTATCGAGATTCGTGCAATGGATGTCACTGTCGTTCACGGACAGCAAGATCTCGTACAATTCTACCCTAGATATTTCGGATTTGGCCAGAGCGATGGAATCGCTGTGCGTGAGAAGCTACCAGAGCTCACGTGTTCAATCAGGCTTCAAAGACTCCGCGAAGGTGAATTCTATCTTGTAATCCCGCGACACAGAGAGTTCACGTGCACACAACAAGCTCGCGTCTGCGCCATAGATCCTGGGGTAAGGAATTTTGCTACTATCTACGACCCGGATGGTCGGATCATGAGCATCAAGGACGCCTACTCTGTCTTGAAACGACGATTCGACGCCGTCGATACCATGCGGGCCCAGTTAGATGTGATGAACAACAAATGCAAGGCAGCCCACAAGGCGAAGAAGCAACGACAGAAGAGGGCCACGAAGCACAAATCCAGGCGCTGTGAGCACCGTGTGAAGACCAGAAATAGCACTGCCAGGAGGCCTGCAGTCAGGGAACGAACGGTCAAGGGCGATGAGCCTGACAGTTTGGACACAGAGTGCAGTGACGGTAATTACCCAGTGAAGACGAAGGAGCACAGAAAACGCTACCGCCTACGCCGGCAAATACGGTACACAAATCGGCGCGTCACGAGGATGGTCGACGACATGCACAACAAGTTGGCAAGTTGGCTGGCGAGCAATTACCAACAGGTCCTGCTGCCATCGTTTCAATCATCCGACATGGTTAGGAGGCACGAGAAGATGGTGACCACTGACGGCACACCAGAGACTGCGGTGGACAAAGTTACACAGGTGCATACAGGTGGGAAAAACCAAAAGCGCAAGATACGCAGCTCAACTGCGCGGGCAATGCTCGCGCAAGCTCACTTCCGATTCAAAACGCTGTTGAGGTACAAGATGGCTCGAGCTGGCGGACGCCTGATTGAATGCACCGAGGAGTACACGTCAAAAACGTGCTCCGACTGTGGTGAGATCAAGGATGATCTCGGAGGTAGCGACACGTACCGCTGTTCGCACTGCCACGCTGTGCACGATCGCGACGTCAACGCGGCCAGAAACATCTTCCACATGAATCTGAAGATGCTCAGCTAGCGGCAGCCCTGCCGCTAATCGGCGATGCCTTCGTCGAGGAGTCCTGTCAGCACTGCTGATGTTACAGGCCCAAGAGTTACCCTCCCGTGGGGGGGGGGGGGGCTCATTAGGTGTGGGTTCACTTCTTCGCTTTAGAATAGAATATGGAATCATTTCTAATTGAATGATCCAGTGGATCTTGGCCAGATCAGCTGGAAGGAAGCCACAGCAGGTGCGGTGGCCAAAGACCGGCCAAGAAGACAGTTCTCAGCGCCGCCATTTGCCGCCGTGCGGAGCGACAGCCGTGCGGGAAGGCTCTGCTTCACGTGGTCGCGGGGCCGCGAGCGGGGCGGGCATATCTCAAGTGCACCGGACAAACTCCACGGCTTTCTGCGACACCGCAGCCCTTCTCAAAACTCGGGCTCCGGTATATTTTTACTCGTCCTCGAACGCGCTCATTTTACCGCGTTAGTCCCGTGAGCTCACGCCCGCGGTCGTCTACAGCTCGCTGGTGCAGGAGAAGACCGCGCCAAGTCGCCCACGACATCTGGAGCCCCGGTGCCGAGTCGCCCGTGGTGCCGAGTGTACCGTATCAAAGCAAGAAGACCCGGCGACTTCGCTCTCCCCTTCCTGCCTTCTCGCAGCATCCACCACCGCCGTCTGGCAGCCACCACCGCCGCGCCGCTCGCAGTTTTCATTGCGCTTCGGCCACCGGAGAAGCCACGCGCTCGACCAGCCAACAGCACCAGCCAACAGCACCAACCAGCCAGCTCGGTGAACGTTCGAGCCGCGATGAACACGTGCGCCGTGCAGAACGTGGCGACGCTGCGGGTCGCCGACCACATCTGCATCTGGGACAAGAGCCGCTGGCCGTTCCGGTACACTCACCACGGCATCGTGTTCGAGGAGGCGGCGGACGCCGAGAGCATCGTCGTGGCCCACGTCTGGTCCAACAAGCCGGGCTTCCGCGAGTCGCAGCAGGACTCGCGCTTCCAGCTCACGTCGCTCGCCGAGTTCCTCAACGGCCGGCCGGTCGACGACATGCGCCGCGTCCAGTACAACTCGTCACTGCTGGGCGACGCCTTCTCCAAGCTCGGCGAGGTGCACCGCGCGCGCGCCGACACGCCGCCGGTGGTGCTCGCGAGGTGCAAGTTCCTGCTCGGGCTCGGCCAGGGCCACTTCTCGATCGTGTCGCTCAACTGCGAGCACGTGGCGCTGTGGTGCATGACGGGCGTCGTCTGGTCCAAGCAGCTCTTCCAGAAGGCGTACTCGCGCGTGCCGTACGTGACCACCAAGGCGGAGCACCTGCTGTCGTCTCTCGAGGCCTCGCTCGACATGCTGCGCGGCGAGGCGCGCACGCGCAACCGAGAGCTGGCCAAGCTCCACGGCCGCCGCGTGTACCTCCAGGCTGGTCCGGTCAAGTTTGTCAAGCGGATCGGCGGTGCGTTGTACCTCGTCCACAACGACCCGAGCGAGCGTGACATGGCCTTCCGACAGCAGCCGACGGCGTTCGTGCTGACCGTCCAAGTCGCCGCGTACAACTGCGTCAAGGTGCTGCTGCGCGTGGCCGACTCGAACGAGTACATTTACTCGAGCGCCAACTGCGTCAAGCTCGTGGCGCGCCGCTCGTTCCACCGCGAGAGCCTCTTCAAGTTCGAGCTGGGCTGGAACGGCGAGCTGCAGAGCCGCCGCAACCGGCGCTGGTACATTGGCGCGCGCACGCGGGACGGCCTGCTGCGCACGTTCAACACGCGCGACCACGCGGCGAGTTTCCAGATCGTCGACGCCGACAAGATCGACACGGACAGCGTCGAGATCGACCAGACGCTGACCGCGACGTCCGAGGAAGACGTGGGCGACGTGAAGCTGCCGGTGGTCGAACCGACCGTGCCGTCGCTGGAGATCGCGGGATCCAAGGTCGAGTCGGTTGTGTCTGAAAGCAGCGTCATGCTGGTCGAAGTGGCTGAATGACGGCTTGTACCATACCAAATCTGTACGAGTGCTGCATGTGAACGAATGAACCCGGTGGTCGACGAATCAATCGCGATCGTTTGGAGAATTGAGAACTGAGCGGTTGTTAAATTTAGATTGAGAACTTGGTCAATCGACAGATTCGAGGCGCCATGCCGACCAAGGGAGTCCGTCGGGTGCAGAAGGCCCCGCCGCCCGAGCTCGACGACACCGACTCGATCTGTGGATGGAGCGACGACGAAGACGCCGATCTGGTACTCAATCGCGCTCGACGAGCGGACTTTGCTAGCTATGAACGTGACCGCGACCGTGACCGCGACCGTGACCGCGACCGAGTCGTCAAACCGGACGACGAGGATCCGGCTGTAGAGATCGCCTCGGTGGCTCCAGACCGGTATCGTCTAGCTCCCTTTCCATCAGAGCACGAGAGATCTCCATCCAAGCAGCCCACGACCTCGACAAACGAGCTGTCGCGCAAAGTTCACGGCCGTTCTCTCGATCGCGGCTATGTTCATTACGCCTCGGCGGAATCGCTCAAGCCAGCAAGCGAGATGGTCGAAGCGACTCGGCTGCGTCCGAGCGGACAGTCAAGAGAGGAGTTGTCGGTCGTCAAGGTGGTTATGGCACTGGGGGACGACGCCGAGACACGCGACCGCAGCGTCGGCGGGCAACTTCTGCGAGGACAGGGCCTTCGACGTACAATTCCAAGCGATGGACCGCCTGCCAGACTGGTGATCGAGCCAAGTCGCGGACAATACATGGCCGACCAAGATCGCGTGATCTGTTTGCCGAAGATCGTGGAACCACCGGTGGTGGAGGACGAGCCCGAGCAGCAGCCCAAGCGGACCAAACCCAAGCGGAGGCGGCATCGCCACACCAAGTCTGTGCCAAATTTGCCGACCGCTCCTCCGAGCTTCCCACCTCCGCAGGTTGTGATGAAAGTCAAACCGACCAACCAATCGACCCTGCTGTGTCGAAACGATCGTGTCGTATTGCCCAAGGCGACGTGGGCAGCGACCGATGCCAGCAAGTCGGGAGCGCATGGGTGGTGACAGGACGCAAAGCCGTGCAGGATGTCCTCATCTGACGTGGACTCTCCGGAAGCCAAGATCGAGACGTTCGGCACAAAAATAGCCCGACCGGCTCACCTCACGCCTTCAACGCACCCCATACGACCGTCGAGAAACATTTAGTACTCTTTGCGATGCAGAGGGAACGAGCAGCGCCGCTACTGGACGACGAGCTCTCGGCTTGGGCTCTGCACAACTACGACGACGAGTTGTGGGAGCCGCCAGAGTCCAGGTTCCGAGCTCAAACCGCTAGCCTGAGGAGTGAGGTCTGCGATCAAGACCAACGCCACTCTCTCAAGTCCAGCTGCCGTCCCAGAGTGCGGCCGTCGCCCAAGCGCCTGCAGCCGTCGGCACCATTGTTCACCCCAGCTGAGCTTGAGCAAGCGCGGCTCTCGCTCGAGCTGTCACCCGTCGTGGTCGCATTCCAGGTCGATTCGAGCTCTGGCGATGGACCGCCAAAGTTCGCCGTCGTGCCTCGCAAGCTGAGAAAGGCGGTGGACACCACAGACTCGCTCCAGTACGAACCAGACGCTCCGGATCCTAGTCGCCCCGACTCGGTTTCACCCCCGCGCGTACTCCACTCGAGGAGCACCGGCGAACTGCAGTCGGCTGAGTGGAATGTCAGTTCGAGTCCTGCGATCCGAGCCGTCCGCCAAGCGAGGTCGAGAACGAGGTGCTCCTCGGACGAGCGAAGGTCGACCAGAGCCACAATGGATGGTCTCGTGACACCTATGCGCAAGCCCGATGGCATTCTACACCTGCAGCCCCGCGGCGGGGGACTGTGCCGCAACGATCGCACCGTGCGTCTACCACATGTACAACCGACCGAAGTCCGCCAGTCGGACAGTTTGAACGTCCGCCGGAGCAATGGGAAGATGCTCGCGCTGCTGCTCGCCGACATGGCTGCCTCGGACACAAATAAGCGAAAAGTGTAGCGTGATTGGCTGGGCAGCGACCACGCAGTGGTGACAATGGATCAGTATCGTAGCTGTTTAACCGAATGCGCGACCTCGCGTGGTGAAAGTGTAGGCAGCTTTGACTGTGAAACATTCGGTCTCGGTTTTCATGTTGGGGCAATTGACCCGCTTGAGTGTCTTGTCGACAAGCCACTGGGAGTGAGCCTGGACGGCACAACAACATGGGCACGCCACCAAACACACAAAACCGCTGTCTCGGCGTCCACTTCCAAGTGGAAGGCCGCCGCCATTGCCAAGGACGCACGAGCGCGTGGAGCGATGGAACCAAAGTTGTAGCTCGAATGGTTGGCTCGTTATTGGAGCATGTCACCTCATTCTACGCGTCCTTGAGCACGCACTGGATGGTGCCACGCACGCCGTTGAACCGCCACTTGGGATCCTCGACGTTCAGGCTCGCGACCACGTCCGGCGGGATGCCCACTACGGGATCCGACTTGAGCGTGCGGAACGACACGAACGGCGTCGGGAAGTACGAGAAGGCCTCCTCCACGGGGGTCGACGGCGGCCAAAGGCGGTCGCCGAGCAGCCGGCGGTAGTTGAGGTCGCCCTTGATGATGACGAGCGTGGCCTCGGCCGCGAGCCGGTCGCGCAGCTCGTCGGGCATGTCCCAGTAGTAGCTGTACCGGTTCCAGAAGACGTCGGGCGTCACGGTGATCCGTCCGCTCGCAATGTACTCGTCGAGCCGCCGGCCGAGAGCTTGCACAGCTGGATTGCGAGTCGACTGCTGCATGGCCGCAATGTGCTCGGCTACGTCGGGCGGCGTCGCGTCCGACACGTACATGGGTTCAAGCTTAACGTTGAAGGTGATGGTCTCGCACCATTTGTGGGTCAGCAGGTGGTCAGCGAGCGCCAGGTCCAGCAGCAACTCCGTGCCCGAGTTGTCGTTGATGTACTGGATCTTGACGGGGCCGTCGGAGGCACCGCGGCGCTCCAGGAAGTCGATCACTCGAGAGCTGTGGTCCACGAGCAGGTATTCGTCGTGCTCAGCCAGCGACGCGCCGGCGCCGCTCACCGTGTCCTTGACCTCCTTGTAGCACCCGTCGGCCTTGTTGCCCCAGAGCGAGAGCTTGATCATGCGCTCGAGCTGCGCGCGGCGGTGCGCGGCGCTCTCTCCGTCCGCCGGCGACGACGTCGACACCTCCACGGCGTTCTCCAGGAAGATCCAGGGCGTCGTGTCCTCAATCTCGGCCAGTTTGCTGTCCGTCAAAGCATCGCTGTCAGCAATTATAGACATGGTGGAGCTCGACCCACGTGAGCACTTACGACGGGTGGAACGGGTCCACCTTGGTCGAGTAGTAGCCGGCGATGAGCAGCACGAGGTGGAACATGTACTGCTCGCCCATAAACCAGGGCGAGTTGTGCCACGTGTAGCCCTTGCCGGCGAGCAGCTGCTCCCACTGCGCGCTGGTCGGCGACAGGCGGCTCTCGTCGGGCAGCGCCGACGGCAGCGGGATGGGCTTGTCGGCCACCATGTCGTCGGCGAGCTGCGAGAGCCGCGCGAGCTTGTCCGCGCTCAGAAGGCCCTTGTTGAGTGCCACGACGTCGCGCACGAGCCCCGGCAGCCGCGACACGTACGAGTCGTTGGCAAACGTGCCCGGGACGTTGGCCACGATCTCGGGGAACTGCTGGTAGCGCGCGAGGAAGTCGGCAGACACTACGGTCATGGTGCTGACCTAGATAGGCGAGGAAGTGAGCGGCGAGGCGGTGAGCGCCGAGGGGAGTTACATGGCGGACGACAGAGTGCTGCGTACCTGAATAGCCTATCGAAAGAGCCTCGGGTGCTTGGTCGGAAACGCAAAGTGAGCACAGGAGGGATCGAATGCACACACCGAGGCGCGCGATCAGCTGTGCATAGGCTTTTCTTGACTCGATTAAAGTATGCTCCAGGGTGAAGGGGGAGTGGGATGGAAAAATGCAACCACGCACTTTGAGGCTCAGATTCGAGCGCCTTCATGTCTCTGCAAAGACACTACAGATCCTTCATCCTCACAGCATACAACGCCTTCCTACCAGCAAGTCCAGCCAGCACATCTTTCCAAAAACACAACAACAACAACCTTCGAGTTCTAACTGAACGTGTGCATTCTGTCAACGTGCCTGACCTCGTGTCACGCGCAAACACACAACACCGTCGAGGCTGAAGATCTACTCCCCAAGAACACCTACTAGGTAGACACCACATCGGATCGCAGACTTCACGCCTACGCCGCTCGGTACGAACCGAGCGCCAAGCTGTCGAGAGACGCCGCCAGCCGAAGCCACTGCGTCATCTTCACCAAAGCCGCCATAACTAAATTTACTTCTTCTTGGCGGCCGACTTGGTCGTCTTGCCAGTCGCGTCCTTCTTGTTCACCGACTTGATCACACCGACGGCAACCGTCTGGCGCATGTCACGCACGGCGAAACGGCCGAGCGGCGGGTACTCCTGGAACGACTCAACCGTCATCGGCTTGCTCGGCTCAAGGATCACCATGCAAGCGTCACCCGTCTTCACGAACTTCGGCATAGCCTCGAGCACCTTGCCCGAACGACGGTCCATCTTCTCCGTGATCTCCTTGAACTTGCAAGCAACGTGGGCCGTGTGGCAGTCGAGCACCGGAGCGTAGCCGTTGCCGATCTGGCCAGGGTGGTTCAGCACAATCACCTGGGCCGTGAAGTCAGCCGTGCCCTTGGCAGGGTCGTTCTTCGAGTCCGAAGCAACGAAGCCACGGCGGAGCTCCTTCACCGACACGTTCTTCACGTTGAAGCCAACGTTGTCACCCGGGACAGCCTCCGGCAGCGACTCGTGGTGCATCTCCACAGACTTCACTTCCGTCGACAGACCCACAGGGCCGAACGTCGCAACCATGCCAGGCTTCAGCACACCCGTCTCAACACGGCCGACCGGTACCGTGCCGATACCGCCGATCTTGTACACATCCTGGAGCGGCAGACGGAGCGGCTTGTCCGACGGACGCTTAGGCGCGTTCAGGCTGTCGAGCGCCTCAAGGAGGTAAGGTCCCTTGTACCACGGCATGTTGCTCGAGCGCTCAATCATGTTGTCGCCCTCCCAGCCCGAAATAGGCACGAACGGGATCTTGGCCGGCTTGTAGCCAACCTTCTTCAGGTAAGCAGTCACCTCGTTCTTGATCTCCGTGTAACGAGCCTCGCCGTACATCACCGACGAGTCGTCCATCTTGTTGATCGCGACGATCATCTGCTTCACGCCGAGCGTGAAGGCAAGCAGAGCGTGCTCGCGCGTCTGGCCCTCCTTCGAGATACCAGCCTCGAACTCGCCAACACCCGACGCAACCACAAGGATGGCGCAGTCGGCCTGCGACGTGCCCGTGATCATGTTCTTGATGAAGTCACGGTGGCCCGGAGCGTCGATCACCGTGAAGAAGAACTTCGGCGACTCGAACTTCCACAGGGCAATGTCGATCGTGATACCACGCTCGCGCTCAGCCTTCAGGTTGTCAAGCACCCAGGCGTACTTGAACGACGTCTTGCCGAGCTCGGCGGCCTCCTTCTCGAACTTCTCGATCGTACGCTTGTCGATACCACCGCACTTGTAGATCAAGTGACCCGTGGTCGTCGACTTGCCGGCGTCGACGTGGCCGATCACGACGAGCGAAATGTGAACCTTTTCCTTGCCCATGTTGACTGTGGAAACGAAAAGAATTGACAGTTAGCAAACCACGAAGGATCCCCAACACGCAGCTAGACACGCAGCCAAAAGCTGACGCCTCCGCTTGCTAAAGTGATCGAGCTCGCGCTTACCTAGTTCCTCGAAGAATGGAGAATGACCGGCGAAGGCTGGCGAGCGCGCAGCCACTGGCCGAGGAGGGGGGAGATCTTGCTGAAAAGGACTGGTTTGCTGCGGCAATGCGCCATTTTCGCCAATGAAACGCGGCCTTCGATATCTTTGTAGCCAATGAGCGGCGACAACGGGTCTCAGCCAGTGGTTGGCCGGTGGTGGGGAGACAGGGAGCGGATCTTTGCCTCGCTCCATCCGGACCGGCCCTACCCCGCGGGGCTGGGCAGCAAGGAAAACCCAGCGGACCCGCACTCATTTCGCCTTCCACTGAGTGCATGTGTGCGCACATTTCGAGCTCTCCACACTTGGCGCCAGTATGCCGCCGTGCGGGTTGATGTTTTCCGGTAAAATGTGGCTCCGCGGCCGTTCGCTGCGCGTTCGGAAGGGGTTTGCATGGGTTATCGATGCTTCGATGTCGGTCGACTCTCTTTCCACCAATCACTTTGCAGAAAATATAATTATACACCAATCACCGATCGCATCAGAACCTCAAGTTACGGCACCTATTCATAGCGGCTACTGACACGGTCCAGCTGCTTCAACTTGGTCAAGCGAACGAGTGGGTCATATTCCCCCTCCACACCAATGCTCGCGCTCAACAGCTACGGGCTGCGCTCGCCCGTGCGGCCGTCGCCCAACAACAATGCGGACGCGCACCGCGTGATGCTCCCGCGGCTCGCGGTCTCGGGCGGCGGCTGTCCGGCGGCGCGCGAGATCCGCTCGCTCGGCAAGCTCGAGCTGCTGGCGCGCCGACCCGAGCACCCGCTGTACCGCACCACCACCGGCTTCGACTACGGCCGGCGCCTCGAGATGGACGACGGCGGCGGCGCGCTTTCGTGCCCCAAGCACGCCAAGGCCTCGGGTTTCACCAAAGGGTTCATCGCCGGCAACTTTGCCGACTCGAGCCTTGCGTCGCTCGACAAGAGGTGCGGCGTCCTCTGTCAGTGGTGCAATGTATGAATGTGCCTTTAGTAACCAGCCTGGTCGACCAGCAAACTGCGGGCCGAGGCCTGGGAGCACAAGGTCGCCGAGCGCACTAAACTCATGCGGCTCAAGCACGAGGAGCTCCAGCAGGTCGGTCTCCTTCTCGATGCCTCGTGTGCATGGTAACACACCTCGTGACTGACCTCCCATTCGTTTGAACCTGTTGCAGCAACTCGCGGTCAAGCAGGAGCGGCGGCGTCACGAGCGGGATGCTCGGCGGCTCGAGCTAAAGGCTCGCAACCAAGCTGCTCGGACGATCCAGTGCCTCGTCCGGGGTTTCCTCCACCGCACGGCGCTGGGGGCGGAGCAGCGTCGGAGAGACTCGCTCGCCGCCATGGTCATCCAAGGAGCACTACGCACCCGGCTCGAGATCTGGCAAGCTAAGCGAGAGCTGCAAAGCCGGCGACTCCACAAACTCGAGGTGTTCGCCGTCACGCTGCAGCGCGCGAGCCGCGACTTCCTGCTGCGCACCGACGCCAAGCGCGAGGTCGACAGGCGGCGCGAGCTGCGCGTCAAGATCGAGACCGAGCGGCTCGCGGCCGAGCAACTCGCGCGCGACAGCGCGGCCGGCGAGATCCAGCGCGTCATGCGCGACTTTGTCACTCGTCGCAAGCTGCAGCGCCAGCTCTCTGGAGCCTCGAGCGTCGGCAGCGCCGACCGCAACGCGCCGAGCACTCCCGGCGGCGACGGTGGACGCTCCGGCTCGCGCGGACGCAACGGAACGAGAAGGACGCTCGCCAACCTCGTCGGTGTGCGGCGCAAGCGCGAAAAGTCCAACCCGCGACTGCCAATCAAGTGACGATGCAGGAGCAAAGCGGCCATTCCCATAGAGCAGCCAAGACACATGGAGATCGATTCCTTGGTGGCTTGGCTTGGATTTCGCCATCCTTCCTGGTTGGCGGAGGCGGTTTAGTCCGAGTCGGACCGCGGGAAGAAGCCGAGAACATCCTTGATGAGCATATTCCAGACGACCGACACTGCGACCTCAGCCACGATGAGCCAGATGACGATCATCTCGAGCTTCGTGCCGTGCTGATGCGCGAGTTGCTGACTCAGCACGTCCAGCCTGCCGTCAACAAGCTCACGTTAGATAGTGCATACAAATGCTCGCCACGTGCACGGCACTTACAGCTCGCGGAGAATGTCGAGTCGCGTGTTGAGGATCTGCACGCGGTTGTCCACGTCCAGGTACTTCATCATCTTCTTGTACAGCGGCTGGAACTCGTCGTCCTCCCAGAAGAAGTCGGGCTCGTCCAGCATGTCCGAGTTGAGATTCACATCGCTCCGCTGCACGCATGCACCGCCAATTGCAGTCAGCATTGGTTCAACCAATAGTCAGCACAAAAAACAGTACTCACCACGATGAACAACTGGCCGATGAGTTTCGAGATGTCCTTGAGAGAGTACGGGATCGAACCGGTCGTCGCGAGGCTCTGAGGCACGTGCTTGGTCTCCTGGATAGTCTCCTCCACACGCTCCTCAAACACATCCAGCTTCGCCGACTGCGCCATGGCAAACGCCACCGCGAGCTTCTCGGCCGCGCGGTCTGTGCTCAGTGTGATGGCGTCGTTGGCGATGCGGCTCGTGTCGCCATATGTGAAGTCCATGTCTTCAACCTCGATTTGCTTGACGGGACCAACTGAGAAACCCGTGAGTGCTCTCAGGTGCGCCTGCTCTTCGGTGCGTGTGAGTCCCCAGAAGACCGCACAGCCCGTCCTAACATCAGGCAAGCTCGAGTCACTCAAGGCGACTAGGATGTGTGATCTGACGACCAAACAGCAACTCACGCAAAGTAGAAGGCGTCCTTCTGGCGGTACGTCGCGGATCCATCGCGGTCCGGCGGTGAGCAGCTCGAGTGGATGGCACCCATGTACATCTTGTGCGTCCAACCATCGGCGTTGAGCTCACCGCCGGGCAACTGACCCGTGTCGACGCGCTCGAGCCACTTGAGCAGCTTGAACAGGTGGAGCTGGTCGCACGAGCAGTACGCCGACACGCGCAGCTTGGGCGAACTCGGCGGTCCCTGTTACAAGAACAAGTCAGTACCATGGACAGCAAAATGCCCTCTTGACATGCACACCACCTTGAGTTTCTTCTTGATGCTGCGCATGCGCGATCGCCGCGTGAAGCGGCTCGCCTTGGCGGCCGCGGGCGGCGAATGCTGCTCCATCCACCGACATCAGCACAAGCATTGGACCTCCCAATCGACACCAAACGGGTCTCACATTCTTCTTGCTCTTGACGGACCGCCAGGTCACACGCGGCTCGGTGTGGTAGCCCGCCGGCGCCAGACCGAAATGCTCGTCGTCGTCGGCCTCGAGCTCGAGCTCGGGTTCGTCCTGCTCGCTCTCGTCGCTTGACAGCGCCGTCGCGTAGTGCGTGCCAGGGCCATAGTAGAAATGCCGGTGGTGCGTCTCGCCTTTGGAGATCAAGCAGCACCGTTAGCTTGGCGTCAACGCTGACAGCCATACACATCGAGTACCGTTGCGCTCGCGGGCGTAGACGGCCGAGTCGGAGACGGAGCCTGGCGGCGGCAGCAGCGGCGAATCCTCGGTTGCCATGGCGACAGAGAAAATGGAGAGAATCTGAGAGCTAGGGGTTGCGTCCGTAATATCCGCCCAGCTGTTGATGCAACGCAGAATTGTGACAACAGCAGCGCATCCCACTCTGCGATAGCAAGTCGCACGTTGCTCTATCAGCGAGGAAGGTGGCCCCAACCGAGAGGACTGGGCGAACGCTGGAATGCAATGCCAGTTGGCACAGGATCTACTATATTATGCAGCAGGACACTAGCAACCGACTCCCAGCCGAGCTCCTTGCCTGTCGGTCACTGTGATCAGCGCCGAGAGGTTAGTCGGAGTCGGAGCGAGGGAAGAAGCCGAGAACATCCTTGATGAGCATATTCCAGACGACCGACACTGCGACCTCAGCCACGATGAGCCAGATGACGATCATCTCGAGCTTCGTGTCGTGCTGATGCGCGAGTTGCTGACTCAGCACGTCCAGCCTGCCGTCAACAAGCTCACGTTAGATAGTGCATACAAATGCTCGCCACGTGCACGGCACTTACAGCTCGCGGAGAATGTCGAGTCGCGTGTTGAGGATCTGCACGCGGTTGTCCACGTCCAGGTACTTCATCATCTTCTTGTACAGCGGCTGGAACTCGTCGTCCTCCCAGAAGAAGTCGGGCTCGTCCAGCATGTCCGAGTTGAGATTCACATCGCTCCGCTGTTCAGTCCGCAGCAATACTGTCAGAAAATGGTGCTCGCTCCAGCCTCATTCCCTCCTAAACACGACTGTACCTCAATAAATAACCGACCGATCAGCTTAGAGATGTCACCTTGCGAGTACTGGATCGAGCCGGTCGTCGCCAGGTTCTGCGGCACGTGCTTGGTCTCCTGGATAGTCTCCTCCACACGCTCCTCAAACACATCCAGCTTCGCCGACTGCGCCATGGCAAACGCTACCGCGAGCTTCTCGGCCGCGCGGTCTGTGCTCAGCGTAACGGCGTCGTTGGCGATGCGGCTCGTGTCGCCGTACGTGTAGTCCATGTCCTCCACCTCGATTTGCTTGACGGGACCGACAGAGTAGGTCGCCAGAGCTCTCAGGTGCGCCTGCTCTTCGGTGCGTGTGAGTCCCCAGAAGACCGCACAGCCCGTGCTGCACCATGCCAGTCATCGTACATTCTCCGTCAACATCATGGACGACTACTCCATTTGTGAATTGATGGCCAAACAGCAACTCACGCAAAGTAGAAGGCGTCCTTCTGGCGATACGCCAGCGGCACCATGTGGTCGTCCCTGACAGAGCAGAACGGCAATCGTAAGGTGGTTATGAATGTGAAGACCAGCGAGACACACTCTCACGCTACGGACCCTTCGTCGTCGGGCGGCGCGCACGTCGAGTGGATGGCACCCATGTACATCTTGTGCGTCCAACCATCGGCGTTGAGCTCGCCACCGGGCAACTGACCCGTGTCGACGCGCTCGAGCCACTTGAGCAGCTTGAACAGGTGGAGCTGGTCGCACGTACAGTACGCCGACACGCGCAGCTTCTGCACGCTCGGCGGCTCCTGCTCATCGTCCGCATCGGTCAACTGGCCAAGTACTGTAGCGAGAAAAGGCGCATCCCCCACTCCACACATACCCGTAAGTGTTTCTTGATGCTGCGCATGCGCGATCGCCGCGTGAACCGGCTCGCGCTCGGGCCGAGCGGGGACAACTGCTGCACCACCATCACCAGTCAGCAGCGAGCCTGCAAGATCTCACAATCGGCGGCATGAGCGACCCACATTGCGCTTGCTTTTGTTGCGGAGCGGCGCGAGCGTCGAGCGCCAGCTGGCGCGCGGCACACCAGGGAGCTTAACCACGCTGTAGCCCGAGGGGGCGAAGTCCAGGTCCTGCTCGTCCGCCTCCTCCCCCTCCTCCCCCTCCTCGTCCTCCTCGCTCGACACGGTCATCGCGTAGTGCGTGCCAGGTCCGTACAGAATGCTTCGGTGCTGCTCCACTGATGCGAGAAAGACCGCGTCAGTTCCGCTGATACGTGCAACTAAAGACTGCCAACACGTACCGTTGCGACCGTAAGCGGCCGAGTCCGAGTTGTAGTTGAGCGCCACCACGCCACTCGGCAGCAGCCGCGAGGTTTCCGAGACGTCTTCCTCTTCTTGTATCGGGAGTCGCGCGACGTGGCCGCCATTGCCGCTGGCGT
Organism: Phytopythium vexans; assembly: GCA_003413675.1. Taxonomy (NCBI): domain Eukaryota; phylum Oomycota; class Peronosporomycetes; order Pythiales; family Pythiaceae; genus Phytopythium; species Phytopythium vexans. Next base: position 1,415,454 of record QLOC01000002.1, on the reverse strand, counting down.
CGTCCCCCAAGTCGCCTCGCCGCCGCGCCGCGCGACGCACAGGGCTACCCGAGTTCGGTTTACGCATGGCTTCGGTCTGGTTGTCCCTCGGACGGACGGGACACACGCACGCAGCCGCAGAGAGATGGAGCGGCGACTGGCGATCCGGTGCACGTCGAAGCTCAAAGTGAATGCGACCTCTCCGGCAGATTGAGCTGAATACAGACAGGTACCAGCCGCAATTCATGCTTTATTATAGTTTAATGATTTATAATGGTTTGATTCCATTGGGCTCAAAATCATGCATTGCGCCGTCCATCCAGCGAATCTTTCCGAAAGATTCTCAATTCGCCCGATATTAACGTTTTGAACGATCAAATTCGACAGCAATTTTGATAAATAGTGTGGCAGACATCGAATGCGGGAGGTGTATCCATCCAATAACTTCAACTTCGAGAGAGGATCAAAAATAACGAGCGGCTGCGAGCAATTCTCCGGCACCCGTTGGAGCGACCGGCAGCCCGCCCCCGCGCGGACTCTGGCTGCCAGTGGCGGCGGATCCAGAGCGAGAGAATGAGCCTCCTGTCGAGCGGTGTCCTGGGCGGCCTGCGCGCGGCCACTGTCGGCAGCGGCAGTGGCAGCGACGGCGGCAGCGACTTCGTGTCGGACGCGGACCTGCTGCGGCTCAAATACAAGCGCGCGAGCGCGCTCGTGTCGTCGATCTTCAACAAGTACCATAACGGCTCTGCTCATGCCGTGGACCCGTTCGTGATCCGCGCGCTGCAGACCGACGAGGTCCGACTGCTCAGCATCCAATGCTTCGTCGAGCAGGTGACACCCCACATTCGTTAACCCACATCTCGGCTCTCTTGCTTCATCTTTGAGTATGATGGTGACTCGACAGGGTCCGACGGACTTTCAACGCCAGTCTAAGCGGCAGAGTGCGGCTCCGGCGTCGGGTGCTCGCACCGTTCCTCTGTCAGGTTGGTTTGCGTTGAGCACTGAGTGGATTCGAGGCGTGTACTGACCGTTGGCGCCTCGTTCAGGGTTGGCGGGTCTCTTTCAAGTCTGCGGAGGGTACTCTGGCCCAGGAGCCGTCATGTACGCTACCACATCGCTGTCTCTTGTAAGGTTATGCACTTACCTGTTCGCTCGCATGCTTGTTGGGCCTGGTCCGCCAAAAGGAGACAATGGGACCAGCTCACCGTCACCGGTGGCTGCGACGGCGCCATGCAGGAGTATGTGGCCATCGTGGATCGAGCGCTCCCGGGGTGGGACCACCCAACCGACTACCCGGTGTCCAACCAGGAAAAGTTCTGGAAGGACGACACTGTGGCGCAACAGTGCCAGTACTGCGGCTCGCTCTTCTCGATGGCGCAGCGGCGGCACCACTGTCGCATGTGCTTCGACATCTTCTGCTACTCGTGCTGCTCGCAGTCGATCGAGCTCGCACTGTGTCCGGGAGCTCCGCTGCGCCAGCAGCGCGTATGCTGCCAGTGCTACCAGCTGGTCGAGCGCGACCGCAGTCTGCTCGAGATTCGCCGCCTCATCCGGCTCAACCACGAGATCGAGGACGACATCTGTGAGCTGCAGGAGCGCACACGTCTCGAGCTGGCCGCCAAGCGGCGCGAAGAGGACAGACTGCGGATCGAAGCACACGCGTGCGGCTGCGACATGGACGCCTTGGAGGTTGCGATCGCGAGCCAAACGGGCGGGGCGGCGCCTCTGGTCGAGGCCATGGCGCTCGATACGCCGCCAGCGCACAAGTATGCGCCTCGCGAGTCGGTCGAGGCCAACGAGCAGCTCGTGGTGGCCCACCGCCAGCTGCAGATGGCGCACAAGGCGGCCCAGTGCCGCTCGAAGAAGGCGCTCGCGCAGATGGACATCGTGTTGGCCGTGCTGCACGGCGCCATCTGCTTCGGCTCGCTGAACTGGGACATCGTGTTGCGTCACATGCGCGTGTTCCTCACGCTGCGAGAGCTGTGTGCGCTCGCTCAGACGTCGCGAGGATTGCGGACCAGAGTCGAGCGGTACAAGTGCAAGAAGAAGAGCATTCTCGCCCACGACCCAGTTAAGACAGCGCAGATTCGTCGCGCCGAGCTATGGCAGGCCGAGTGCCTCAAGGACGACAAGATGCGCGCATACATCATGGATCTCGCCGAGGAAGTCCGCACACGTCTCGACTCGACGTCGTCGTCCGACTCGGAGCTGGATACGCACCGAGACTCATCGATTGGAGCCGAATCATCGAGTCGGAGGTGGCTGGGGTTGTTGACGCCGGCCAGTTCATCGCCAAGATCCTCGTCATGGCTCAAAGTGTACGAGTTGCTTCTCGCGCGCTGCGACGGCAACGAAATGGAATTCGACTCGCAGATCCAGTGCGACGTGCAGCGCACGTTCGGAGCGTCAGCGCTGCGCCGCGCGAGATCCCGCAAGGCCTACGAAGCCACGGATGCTGCGCCGTCCCCAATACCTGTCGACAAGCGCAAGCGAGCGCTTACCAACGTATTGCGCGCGTTCGCGTGCGTCAACACGGAGATCGGGTACTGTCAGGGGATGGACCACGTCGCGGCGCTGGTGCTCTCGGTCGTCGAATGGCAGGAGGCGCGCGCCTTCTGGCTGCTCACGAGCCTCGTGGCGTCTCGCCAGTACGAGCTCGATCTTCTCTTCGGTCCGGGACTGCCGCGCCTGAATCTACGATGCTTCCAGGTGCAAAGCGTTTCGATATGGTTGGAAGCGCTGGCATCCACTGTACTGACTGTTGGATGTCGATCGTGTAGCTGGAGCGGCTGGTTCGACAGCATCTGCCCGAGCTATCGCAGCACTTGGAGGAGCTCGAGTTCCCCACCAGCATGTTCTCGACAGGGTACGTTCCCGCACTTTCGCTGTTGGCTGAGTTCCGTGGCTAATTTGAATGGCGATGGTGGATCGATCAGGTGGTTCATGACGCTCTTCTCCAACATGGAGGCGCTCTCGTACGACGGTGTCGTTCGCGTGCTCGATGGTTTCCTCGTCGCAGGGTGGAAGCACCTATTCCGGGTCGCACTCGTGATTCTCGAGAACCTCCAGGTAAAGTTGTCGATGATGAAGCCTTGGCTAACTTCGAACTGACGTCGACACTGACACTATCGAGCAGTACCACTTGCTGGCGAGCTCGTTCGAGCAGATCCCACAGATCTTTTACGACATCCACGACTACGCGGTGCGACTAACCATATCCTCTCGACTGAATCTGGTGTGGCATGACTGATCTGTTGTTGATGCAGCCGAAGCTCGCGGACGTGGATTATGTCGTAGCGAGAGCTCCCACGTTCAAGGTCACCAACTCGATGCTCAAGCGTCTGCAGCACGAGTACGAGCAGCTCGAGACACCTGGTCGCGACAGCGATGTGACAGAAAACCAACGCGAGCGCGTCAGCTCCAAACCAAAATCTCCCAGTGAGGTAGCAGCCAATGGAGTTGGCTCCAAGCCTCTCAAGCAGGTCGAGACAGCAACCTCGCCGCCGACCTCGCAGTCTAGCCAGGACAATTCCAGCACGAACGGGGATGCCAAAAACGCAGTTATAACATCAGGCGGTCAGGAGACCGGCCAGTCTAAGGGTTCAAAGGGAACCAAGAAGAATTCGCGACGACGTAGTCGGAATCGGTCCGGCGCGTCCAAAGCAGCGAACGAGAACGCCAAGTCTCCGGCCGCGACCCGAACAGCGTCACCACCCGGTGTTTGATCGCAGTTTGTTCGTTTAAGCCTGCGAAAAGAGCACAGGCAGATCCTCGTCAAGTTCGCAAAAGGTCTCCAGTCAACTCATCAAACTGCGAAAATGCTCGATGTTTACTTCGAACTCGTTAATAGTTGGTCTTCGAAAACTAGCAGCGCTGCGGCTGGTACCAACTGCCGCCGCTCACAGCTTCCGTATGTTCATAATCCCTTGCGCTTTCTCATGAATGTCGTACCCAATCGACAGCCTAGCGTCCGCCGGCAGCGCCAAACAGCCATCGACCGTCACACCGGCCACGTTACCGGCGCTGTGGCGCACTCGCTGTGATATTCCCACCGCCCCACTGCTTCCACCACTGCCTGTTTTCGCACACACCGTTGATCGAAGCACCATCACCGGCTCGCCATTGACGCGAACGTGGATTGTCGGCGCGAAATTGGTGAACATTGCCACCTGAACCTGGTACAGCCCCGGCATCAGCAGTCGCAGCTCGTCGGTCCCTCGCTCCCAAGCGAATATGTCCGAATTGGTGTTCAGAGCCTGCGTGTTCCATTGGATGGTACGGTTCGAGGTCGGCAGTCCGCTCTTCCAAATCTGCCGACATTAGCACCAGACTTTCGATGAGCACGACAACTTAGCTGCAATCAAGCTGCTTAGACACGTACATAGCGCGCTTGGAAGATCTCAGTCTTGATATGCCGCTTGATAGCCTCGAGTTGAGCCTCCACTGGCGCGAGCTCGGATTTGAGCGCGAAATCGTCTGCTGCCGCCTTCTCGAGCTTCGTCATAGCGTGTTCGAGGCCGCTGATGGTCGCTCGCGACTCCAGAAGGGCTCGCACGTCGTTGATAGACAGCTTTTCATCCATGGCATACTTCAAACCAGAGACATCAGCCTGCAACGACTCTGCGACAGCGAGCAAGTCGTGCTGGGTGATAATTGTCAGCGCTTTTTAGCCATTGCGCATACATTCCTCGGTCTTACCATGCCGCATTTGAGCTGGGTGAACTCGGATGTATTGACATCGGTATTGAACAGCATTCGCAGCGCATTCAAGTCGTTCACGACTGCTTGCTGCGTCTCTTGTATCGCCTCCGTCAGCTGTCCGTTGACGTCGTCAAGTCTCGAAAGGCTCGCCTTTTCTTCCAGCTGCTTCCACCCGTCCACTGCGCACGATCAAGGGTTATAATCAACACATGTGCCGTCTGATATTAAGTGACGCTACGTACAAGTGTCCATCTTTCGCGAAAGCAGTTTGGTCATCTCGGTTTTGTCGACCTTCGCCTTCTCAATCCGGTTCGCTTCCTTGCGCCACAGCGTCAGTTCCGTGGATAGTTGCACTTCAAAAGACGCAAGCCCGTCTGTCAGCTCTCTGATCGCTTTTTTCATCAACGCCTGCGCCACAGCTCACTTGATTAGCGATCCTCCACTTCTCATTAGGGATACGATTGCGTGCCTGTTCATTTGTGATCCCTTCGATCCATTTCTGCTCTGGAATTGGCTGATGCGGCGGCGTCAGCGATGCTATTTTACCGGTCACTTCTGTCTTGACGTGCTCTATCCGACTGATTGTCTCGTCACGCACAGCGTTTATCTGCGGTACATCTCGTCAGCAAACTGGTTTTCACTGCGATCCATTCAGTACAGAAGTCAGTCGCGCACACCAGTTGCTCTGTGTGATTGCTGCAGCGCTGAAGCAGCTTCTCTTCCAGCTCTAGAAACGTCGTCTGTTGCAGTTCACGAGCTGTCCGTTGTAGTTCTTGTGCTGTATGTTGCAGTTCATGCATCTGCACGCTTGCGATGCGCGAGTTCGATCAGGTGTCCGATATCACTTGAATGGAGAGTTTGCCGCACCTTTTGGTCGATACACTGTTCCATCTGACAGCGCCACGTACGCGATTGGTCTGCGAATCGTTCGGTGACAATGCTGGCAATCTAACGGGAGCAGCGGTGTGATTTCCAGACGAGCGCACTTGCTACAACAATGAAAATGACTGAGTGCACCTGCTCGCCGATGCGCTGGTCATCGCTGCGCCGCCATTTGGCTTGCGCGTCAGCCAGCGCCTGCTGTGCTGCATGCTTTGCCACCTTGGCGGCACTTGATTCCGCCTCGTTGGCTGCAGCCTGCGCTGCTGCTGCACTGACCCCGACTGCTCGTGCCTGTCGCTCATTCGCCTGGATCTGCTCCTCCATCGCAGCCAAGCGCTGCATCTGTGCCGCCAGGATCTCGGCCACAGAGCGGAACGAGGTGAGCAGCACGCCTTGGACATTGCGCCACTCTCGCTCGCCCCGCAGGCTCTCGGCGAACGCCCCGACAAGAAGGTCCAGCGTCATGCTTGGCTCGATCAGGTCAATGACACAAATCTTCAACTTGGGACGGGTAAAGTTGCGGCTGTTACGGTAACGTTGCGCGTACCCGAAACGTCGCTGCGATCCATGCGATCCTGCAGGCAGGAAGGAGGCCAGTCCTGATATAGGCGTGTGGCTCGGTGGCGATGGCGAGCACCAAGGCGCCGATGCTGGTGGATCAGCACGATGTAGAGTTCGGCACCGTGCGTCTGTACCCGCAGCGAGCTCGCTTCATCACTGGCGTCTCGAGCGA